>JAAKBD010000005.1:0-1457660 GCA_012656105.1 Phytophthora syringae | reverse complement strand
GCAGTATGGATCGATTTCAACCAGGGTTGTGCCTTGGTATTGTTTCCAAGCGCGCCACATCACGAACTACGCCTTATTTCTTGGTAATTGCGGGCATTTGCTTCGCATGTGCCCCACCTCCCCACATAAGAAACAAGTGACGACTTTCTTCTTCATCCTCTGGGGTTCTTCTTTCACATTACCGCCATAGTTCTTCTTGTCCACATTAGTCCCGACGAGGTTGGCAGCGGCATTCAGCGCCAGTGAAAGAGACTGATTCCAAAAGCCTGCAGCAGAAACAGAGAGTTATGGTGCAAGTTAGTTAAAAGAGTATCTTACGATACCGTTGTCAACTAGCAGATTCGACGTACCTGACAACACGCCCACAACATTCGCCGGCAGTGGCCCGTGCTCCACGTTGCTCGGACTCACGATGAGAACACGCGAGTGAGTCAGCTCGAGTGCGTGGAGAACAAACGGCGACTTACTGAGGCTGACTGAGAAACGAAAATGCGTCAGCGTCCAGCCATGTACTAACCACTCAAACGTACTGTTCCAGCTCAGGATGATCACTTGGTCCTCGCGCGTCAAGTAGCATCTTCAAAATGATCGATTCCGAGTCATAATTGCGGCTCTTGACCCCAATCTTCAGCTTGTCGGCCTGACTTTGAAGTTGCCTCTGCAGTTCTGTTCTCTTCACGTCTCCGCTGCACCAAACGTCACACTCAGCTTCCCGCATACCAGTTTAGGCTCGCCACTTGCAACTCACCCAGTCCAAACGTCTTTCACAAAGCTGCACGGCCCTTGAAGTAGCAGCACATCCACCGCCTCACTCGAGCTCTGCCCACTCGAACCCTGCTCCTTCACTTCCTTCTGCTTGATCTCAGCACGAACAGCTCTCTTTTCCTTCACTCTCACCGGTCTCGACTCCTCAGCCAGCTCTCTTCAGCTCAAAAGCAGCCGCAGCTTCTTCAGTTGACGTCGCGTTGTCCCCGTGTTCAGCCACTTCCTCTCCAAACAGACTTGACATCTCTACACCATCAGAAGCGTCAATACCCCCCCAATAGTTAACCTTCAATGCAGTACCGTCATGCAGCAGGTCGATGTCCCGTTGTGCGTCCGCTTGCTGCGTCGCTGCCGCTTGCTTCGCGTCCTCCAGCGTCAACTTCTCCGTGGTGGTCGTTTTCAACGCGTTGAGGTCGATCTCGAACGGGTTCTTCGGCACAGAAGACAACGCTCGCCATACCAGAGGCTGGCGAAGTACCGGGCGTCCTCCTGCACCCGTCAGCGCCAGTAGAACGCGAGCGGATCTCATGATGTGGTAGCTGATCTTCCCCCACTTGCTGGAAATTACAGTTTTGACATGAGTGGCGAGCTGCGGGGAAAGGTGGCGGTGGTCACAGGCGCGTCGGGAGGCATCGGAGCCGGTAGGTTAAGAGGTGCGGGGTTTGAAGGGAGTTGGGTATCTGATGCTTGACGTTGGTGCAGCGATCGCGTTGGAGCTGGCCAAGGCGGGGGCGAAGGTGGCGATTGGTGCGAGACGACTGGAAGCGCTGGAAAGCGTGAAGCAGGAGATTGAGGAGAGTGGAGTGAATGGAGCCGTTCTCGTTGTTAAGACGGACGTGACCAAGAGGCTGGAGGTGCAGAACCTTGTGGACAAGACGGAGGAGACGTTTGGAGCAGTTGACATTCTTGTGAACAATGGTGAGGGTGACGGTGGGTGTATGATAAAGCTGAAAGAACTGACTGCTCGCTGTAGCTGGAGTGATGCACGTGCAGCTCATGAAGAACGTGGACCAGGACAGTTGGGACCGGGTGAGGTTGTTGTTGTGAATGGGATGCCTTAGCTGTTGCTCATTGTGGTGTTTGTGTTGGCAGATGATCGATATCAACGGTAAAGGAACGTTGAACGGCGTGGCGGCGGTGCTGCCCAAGATGTTGGCTCGCAAAAGTGGCCACGTGGTCAACATCTCGTCAGACGCTGGCCGCAAAGTGTTCCCTGGGTTGGGCGTGTACTCGGCATCCAAGATGTTCATCGAAGGCATCTCGCAAGCGCTGCGCCTTGAAAACGTCGGCAGCGGCGTGCGCGTAACCTCCATCCAGGTAAATTGCAGCTGTACAGACGTCCTTCAGGTATATCGACGACTAACTCGTTGTCTGTAGCCTGGAGACGTGACGACGTTTCTGGCGGATCATGCGAACGCAGTCAGCGGCGTGGACGAAGAGGCCACCAAGATGTTCGAGGAGGAACCAGGTAAAGTACACTACTGTCTCCATCACGAACTGGACAATTCATTCCCACCTAACGACGTTTACAGAATGCGACGAGTTGCAGCCTCAAGACGTTGCTCGTGCTGTATTGTACGCCGTCACGCAGCCTTCCTACGTAGCCGTGAATGAGCTCCTCGTACAACCTCGAGACAGATCCGTCTAAATCGATCTTACTGCTCTAAATTCTAAATACAGTTCGATCTTAGTACAGTCATGCTAAATGGCAGGGTGGACCAATCCAAATCTGAGAGGGATTAGCTGCCAGAAACATATATACTACTACTTGCATCTAATTGAATTATCAATTTACATTCGATTCGACAGGGTATCGAGAGATACTGGTATCGAATACGACTGTACTGGTCAGGGATCATTTCGCGATGAGTAGCAACACGCAGTTAAGTGACAAAGTGGCGGTGGTCACGGGCGCGTCGGGCGGCATCGGCGCCGGTTTGTTCTTGTCTTGCATCACTCTCAACCCCTTTTTCTGTCTATTGACCTCGTTCTCATTGCACCAGCGATCGCTCTGGCGCTGGCGACGGCGGGGGCGAAAGTGGCGCTGGGCGCTCGACGACTCGACGCACTGGAGACCGTCCAACGAGAGATCGAGGGCCAGATCGGAGCGGCTGGAAACGTCCTCCTCGTCCAGATGGACGTGACCAGCCGCCAGGAAGTGCAGCGGCTGGTGGACAAGGCGGAAGAGGCTTTCGGAGCCGTGGACATCCTCGTCAACAACGGTGAGGCTACCGTAATACCGGTATTAACTCTCCATTTAGATTTAGATTTAGATTTGATTTAGATTTGAGGACCCAATGCTAAATCATTGATCTTGTTGTTATGGCAGCGGGGGTGATGCCTTTTGAGCTGCTGAAGAACGTGAACCAGGACAGTTGGGACCGCGTGAGTGGGATATCTTGGGGAGATATTGAGCTTTTTCTGACTTTTGATGTGGGCTGTAGACGATTGATATCAACTGCAAAGGAACGCTGAATGGCGTGGCGGCGGTGCTGCCCAAGATGCTGGCCAAGAAGAGTGGCCACATCGTCAACATCTCGTCGGATGCCGGCCGCAAGGTTTTCCCGGGGTTGGGAGTGTACTCGGCGTCCAAGATGTTCGTGGAAGGCATCTCGCAAGCGCTGCGGCTTGAGAATGTGGGCAGCGGCTTGCGCGTGACGACGATCCAGGTGAGTTACAGCAATTGAGGAGCGGGAGACGTTAAACACACTAACTGTTCTTGTGGTTTTGTTTTTCAGCCGGGAAATGTCGCTACTGACCTGGTGAAGCACGCGAACGCCGCCAGTGGCGTGGATGAAGAGGCCATGAAGCTGTATGGAGGCCCATCGGGTAAGTCACGACTGGAGATTTTGAGGACATCGTGTTTTTTTATTGTTGTGCGGTCTCTAATGCCGTTTATCACCGCTAAATACTGTACAACAGAGTGCGAGGTTCTTAAGCCTCAAGATATCGGCCGCGCTGTGCTGTACGCTGTGACGCAGCCGCTGTACGTGGCTGTCAACGAGATTCTGGTGGAACCGCGCGACGAACCCATTTAGGAGAACGTCTAGTACAGCTCCAGGCCGTGGACCAGACTCGCCAGCTCGTGCTCCATGTGACGCGCCGCGTTTTCTAGGATACTGAAATCGTATTGTGACGCCGACATTTTCCCGTCTTCGTTTGAACTGCCATCGTCTTGTGCAAATGCGCACAGGCACGCAACCGGGAGACCACGGACGCAAACGTTGATGCCGATGAAGAGCCTCATCCGTAAGTGCTGCACCATAGGGATATCTCGTGTTCGTGGGTCAGCGAGACAATCGAGCACCACCAGAGGCTGGTACGGAGGTTGGACTAACACGAAGTCACATAGGGACTCACGCCGCAAGATTTCGTCCTGTGGAGCCAAATCGCGAGTGCCGACGGAGTGCTCTATCAGTACGTACTCCTCGTCAACTCGTGCGATGAATGCAGCGGTCACTCCAAAGGCTGCAGCAGCAACTTCACAGCTTCGGTTCATGATGGTACGATCGACGAGTGTGCATGCTGGTGAAACGATCACATCTAACAGCTTGAGCCGTTCTTCTTCCCGCGGTTCGTCCAGTTTAGGCAGGAAGTAGCCTTCGTCTGCGATCGAGTCCTGGTCCAGCAGCCCCACATTCGAGCTCATCATTGATGTCCGTCGGTGATCGAACCTTCGTAGCTCTTCCTCCTCCCGTTCCTTTGAGTCAACTCCAGTGTACGACGACAAGAACGACACGAAGGATCGGTCCGCTGAGGTGTAGCTACTGGCCTCGGCCGCAATGCGAACCGGCTGAGCTTTTCTGCGGGATCTAGAGACCATCGCTGCTGGATGAAGAAATGACTTGGAAGCGTTGACTCCAGACCATGAGGCATCAAGCCTACCAGTACTTCCTGTTTCACCCCAGCCAGAGGAATTCACACTCGACTCGACGCTGTTGGAGTCGAATGCTTGGACTGACCACGCGCTCTTCTTGCTTGATGAAGTTGAGGACGCTGGCTGCCAGAAATGTCTGGTACTGCGCGCGATCGACTTGATGGAGATGATCTTGCTAGTGACCGTGGTCACCAATCGATCGGGTGAAGTGCCCATGAATCCTTCGGTAGCATCATCGAAATCGCTGGTGCTTCGCCCACTTGATTCGAGGTCCTCTAACATCGCCGGTTGTGTCAGCACAAAGTCGAAGGAAGGTGGTGGCATCACGAAGTCTGGCCAATTGTGACTAGCCACCGCTTTCAAAGTTGCTGGTAGCAACGAGTCCGACTCAATTTGCGGAGGAAGAGGACGTGACCGCGGAGCTCTGGTGTAATTATTGCGGTTGTTGCTTGAAAACGCGCTGGACTTGAGTCGAGCTTTGTGGTTGCAAAGGTGGCAGATTCGCGTCTTCTGCACCTCCTTCGTTTTCGCGCTTACCGTATTGATACTGCGAAAGGAGCAGCAGGATCCACAAATGACTTCGCCACAGAGACGACAGTGGTGTCTTCGGCGAAAAATGGCGTTGAATCGCTTCCAGCAAATGACGCAACTTGCTCGCTCCTCGTTCTTCACCCACTGGTGCGGAGCCACCAACTGACAGTCTCCAATACGAGAAGCGGCTACAGCAGACTCCAGTTTCCCAACAGACCGCAAAGCAAGTCGTCGAGCGATCGCTCGAGCAGCCCAATGCGAACCAGCCACCGGACCGTCATTTTTATCATGAAATGAGCTGGTGACGCACGAGAGACGCAGTCGGTTGGGCGAAATCTCCTCCACGATCAACGTGTACTGCAAATCCACTTGTTGCGCAGTCTCAATGACCGCTTCGTGCGAGCGAGGAAACGGCAGCCAGCTCAGCGCTATAGTGCGTTTGTGCACTCCGTCATAGGGACGAGCACTCAATCCAGCCATTGACGACGTACCGGACATGGATTCCGCCACACTGTGGTAGTCGCTTTCATGCTGGTGTTGGGTATCAGGAAGGAAAATCTTGAGCGTTTGAAAAAACGTCAAGTGCTGTTCTCGCAACAGAACCGCCTTGCGGTGATCCTGATAACTGAACCAAACGGCCGCGTGCTGGGTGTCCATGGTCCAGTCGCTCACCGAATGCTCTTTGGTGCGTGTGGACAGCAACGCTCCGTCTGTAAAGTCGCGACCGTGCAAGAGCTTCATCATGAGTCGGAACTGGGCGGTGGAGTCGAAATGCAGCAGGTCGAAGGCCTCTTCAAAGCCGCACGAAGCTTCGTTCACTGCTAAATAATACGCGGACGAGCCGTTGGTTTTGCCCGGGTCGGTGCGCTTGGAGTACAGTTCTCGGTGCTTGTCCCGACGCAAACACGTCCACTGCTCCTTGGCTCGCGTGGAATTGAGACAAACGCCAAGGACGTCCGTGATTTGCCTCATGGCGCGGTGGTGCATTTTTAGCGTCTGATGGCGGTCTCGAGATAAATGTACCGACGCCATGTCGGTCCGTGCAGGGATATCGCCTCAATGTGCTTCAGTTTGTCCGCAGCAAGTTGGTCAAGACAAGACAACACTTTACGCTGGGAGAGACACGCTGGAGTAGGTCGGCCAGATGGATGGCTGCTATTAGCCCTAGAACGCGGTGAACTGGTCGAGCGAACGGTGTTTCTCTGGCAGAGGCGACTCGGGTAACGCCGGCTGGTAGCAAAGAGGAACGAACACAAACTTGTTGTTTGAGAGAACCAAGACTCGCCCACTGCCACAGAAGACGGGAGGAGCCCTTCTTGTCGCGCAAACCGGGAAGATTGTCAAACTTTCAAACTTTTACCGAAACCCAAGGCTGCGAACGCCGGTTTCGTGACCGAAGGCGTGCAGCGTGACAAAAAGCCCTGGGATGGCTCTGCAGCTGAGCTGAGCTCGCATCGGCCGCGTTGGAGTTTCACTCCTTTACGACGGGGCCAACCTGGTGCAGCACCTCCGGATTATGGGCCAGAAGCCTGCGTCGCCTCGTTTGATACCTACGGAGTGCTGATACTTGCATACCTGGCAGGGACCTTCGCAAGGCTGTGCAGGAACCGCTGTCTCATGCCGAGTACGCTGTCTGTTAAACGCAAAACGTGCTTCGTTCTGTGGTTTTGAGCGCTCGTTCCGGTGGTCACTCTGATGTTGGCGGCATCGTAAATATACTGTACTGCTTTGACGCTTTGGCGCACTTCAGAGTCAGCGAGGAACTTTGCATCTTGGGCGTCATTCTGAACGTGGCAGCCATACAAGAGTGCGCGAAATCATATGCGAAAACAAATCACTTTACCGGCCGCTTTTATGCGAAAAAAGCACTTTATATCGTAGAGGCCGTAATCGCACACCTAACAAATCCGGACGGTCCATCCCACTCATACGAAGCGCAATGTTTGGACTTGAAGACAAGACAACGCTCACTTCGCCACGCGCGACTAGCAATGGACCAACGGCGAAGGCGGCGCTGGCAGTCAAAAACATGCCACAATGAAGAGAATCACCACGGTTCACGTTGATAAGTTGCTGGCAATAGCGCCTCAGATCAAAGCTGCTTGGTGCTTCAGTAAGCAAGCGCGATGCAAGATGATGGCCGGAGCCCATCCCCGCACTTTCCGTTGGTGCTTTTTCAGAACAAGCTGCTTTTTAGGTCCAGTCAGCTGACTGGCTGGGCGGCTCCGCTCCGAGTTTCGATCCAAAAACGCAAACGAATCGATTGCGCCTGCTCCATGTTGCACCCGAGCCCGCCCAAAGCCCAAAGACTGCAAGTTGGGTTGCGCGTGACGAGGCTCGTCCAATCTTCAGTTTCTCCGCGGGCGCCGTATACAAAAGTGTTTTTTGCCGATATCAGAACACGGTCTCCGCAATATCCTCGACAGTGCGAATGGCACCGCTGCTTAGTGGTTCGGTATAACGAGGTCGGCCAGCACAACCAGCACGACAACTTGTCACTTGTCAGCACTGTTGCCAACAGTACGTACCGGTGGCAGGTCCAGACGCGAGCGGGTTCGTGGTCGCGAAAGCCGGGCCGCGGGGCCCTTTATATGCTGGCGATGGCCGCTCTCGCGCCCGCCAAGTGCCTTTCCCGGCCTACCGAACGTCGGAAATTCAGACCAGCACTGCAAGAGAGCAGCACAATTACTGTAGGCAAATGGCGACCAACGCTTCTCATTTGCGAGTCGATAAACCACAGCGCAAACAGTCAGCGTTCGCACTGCCAAGGAATGCAGGTGGTAAGACAGACGTCCAAGTTGGTGACCAACGGGTTCCCGTTGCGTGGTTTCACTTTTCCTGCTAAGTACGCCTCCCCGCTGAAGTAAATCGTACCGCGCGTCCGACCTTGTTCCCATACAAAAGCAAGTCATCGACCGCTTTTTATGGGTAAGGCCGTAACGAACGCACTTAACCGGGGTGTTGAACTTCACGGCGCGCCCTGATTGGCTCACTCGCTCTTCAGAAACCACTTTCGTCCGCTCGCGTGACTTCTTTCAGCCAATCACGTCTCGGATCCCCGCCTGCTTTTTATCTCTGTTCTTTTGCCTTCGCGTCCAAAGATGTGCTTTTTCCGCGAGCCGGCCGCGGGAAGGCCATTTTGAAATCCTCTGCGGACATCCCAACTCGGCTCGGAGCGCGAACAAGCTACTTGCAGTGGGCGAGCGGCTACGTGGTCCAAGCAGCCGAAACTCTTTCCTGCAATTGCATTTTTTGCACGTCAACTGAAGCCCCGACGCCTCTTCACGACTAGCTCGAAAACACACTCTCGGCCACATCGCCTCACTTCACTTCTCGACCAGTCGTCCTTATTTCGGGCCCGCAAAAAGTGCAAAAGATCGTCATGAGGAGCCCCATTGAGGAGAGCAAGGCGGCCAGGTGTCTGTCCCCGCAGGAGAAGCTCCAGCCGCGCAACAAGCGCGCGCACCCCAGTAGCTCTGGGGGTGACAGCAGCAAGAAGGCGCGACTGGACGACATGTTCAAGAACGAGTTCGAGCTCGAGCTGGACGGCTGGATCAGCGACGACAATTTGCGCGCCATGGACCTGGACGTGAGCCACGACATCGACTGGGTCGCCCACGACGACGCGGACCTGGCGCTGGGCATGGACGCGGGCGACGACTTCGGCTTCGGCCCGTCCTTCCTGCGCGGCGGGCTGGAGGACCCCGTGGAGATGGCGTCGACCTTCGGTTCGTTCTTGTTGCTGCTTTTTCGCCCTGAAGGCTGAGACCAAAAGCTCATCCTTTGCCGTTTGATTGCGCGCAGTTGACCCGGCCTACATCCGCCTGGAGTCCAGCAAGGACGCCGAGAAGCTCCTCATGAGCTTCGACACCATGAACTTCAAGATCCCGTCGCCCACCTGCAAGAACCGCAGCGGCGGCAGCTTCTCGGACGGGAACGTGCAGGTGAAGCAGGAGGACGTCACTGTTGCAGGTGGGTTGGCGGCCTCTTCGTCCGCTCAGGTGGCGGCCAACTCGGCGGCCGCGGAAGAGCTGCGGAAGGAGCAGGCGCGCGTGTCGGCGGCGAACAGCTCGAAGGCTTCTCTGTCGATCAGCGCGCCGACGGACTCGCTGCTCAGCGTGCTCAATGTGAGCTCGCCCACCGCCGACTCGGCGGAGAAGAAGATCGGGTCGTACAGCCCCGCGGCGCGCAAGCTGCGCCTGCAGAAGTTCCACGAGAAGCGCAAGAACCGCACGTGGAAGAAGAGCATCAAGTACGACTGCAGGAAGAAGCTGGCCGACGACCGCCCGCGGATCAAGGGCCGCTTCGTGCGCGTGCTGGAGAACGACTCGAAGCCGGTCGGAGCGTCTCCGCCAGCGTGCGCTGGGTACGCGTCCCCGACGTCCCCCACCGGCGCGATGGCCCCTCCAATGATGAACCAGCCGACCAAGGCCCCAATGCCCCGAGTACCGGCAAGTGCAAAGAAGACCCCCGTCGTTGCAGTGGCCAAGCCGTCGCCTGTACCAGCTCAGGTACCAAGCTCCGCAGCACTCCCGTTCTCGCGCATGATCGCGAGTGTGTGACGCAGTTGTGGGGATGTATGGCAATGGGAGGCGAGACAAGTATGATATGATAGTGTAGACAAAGCTGCTTTTGGCGCAATGTGGCCGAAGCAGACGAAAGAAATATAACACCAATCGCAGAGGTGAACACACCACAAGGAGCTGCTGGCCGCACTGAGCGAAAGTCAGCAGCTACTGTAGCGGGTGTGCGAAGCAGCAGCGCAGAGCTGCGCAGGAACACTTGACCTCCAGAACTCTGGACAGTCAGCGCCGTAGTCGTAGCGACTGGATGGCGTGCAAAGCGGACAATTTGCAGAGACCACCGGAAACGCATTGCGCAACTTTGGTACACTTGAAGCTGAAAAAGCACTTTCGACGGAGGCGACGTGTCGAAAAACCACTTTTTGCGAGGCGGCGTCATCATAGACACGCGCTCGAAAAAGTGATTTTTTCAACGATTGGTGTTCGCTTTCCCAATAACTGTAGTGTGCGCCACATAAAATATGTGACGTGGCTGCAAACCACGATTTCGTTTGTGCTTAAACTCTGAAGCAAATGGGGCAAGAGCAAGTGTTCAAGACTTGATGTTCGCCGACAGCAAGTGAACGAGTAACCGCTTGCAATGATAGAGCTGCAGAGAATGCCGCCAGTAGTAGCCCGCGCGCAGCTACCCTTCGTCAAACGCTCTCCGAGCAGGCAGGGAGGTTCCAATCGGATCCGACAGAGGAATCACCTCATTGCGCTGTTTAACATTGCGCACTGGCTCAGGTAAGCCTTCGCAACCGTCGTAAATACGTCGTTCAGCACAACCAGCCAGACGTCCGCCATGCGTACGTCCTCCACACCACTGCCAACGCGTAGAGAGAACGTGACGACATCGTCACCATGCAATGCATTGCCCACCGCCCACTGTCTTCAGGAAGCTAGCACGCAACACCTCACCAACTGGTCTACTACTAGAAGTACTAAGGTAATCCTTGCACCAAGTCAAGTTGAAATTCACGCCCGTTCTATGCCGCGTCCCTTTTACCCAATCACGCGTCTCCGTTTCGTCTTATCTGACCGACCACGCACTTGCTCATCGGTCGCCATGAGCTGCCGCTTCTTCCAGTCGCCCCAGGGCTGTTTCCGCGGGGCTTCCTGCAGCTTCCGCCACGACTCGCCCACCGCCAGCGCCTCCATCTCCGACGCGTCTCTGAGCGCGTCCAATCCGTACGCGAACGGAGCCATCGCGCCCTCCGCCGGCCCGCGCCGCTGCCGCTTCTTCTCGTCCGGCGGCTGCCGCAACGGCCGCAGCTGCCCGTTCGAGCACGCGGCCAGCGACGACGCGCCGGAATTTGCGACATTCGACGAGCCCCAGGGCGGCGCCGTGTTCTACAACCAGCACATTTCAGCCAATGAGGCGGACGCGGGAGAGGAGAATGCGGCGGAGGTGAAAGGGGTTACGAGGCGGAAGCTGCAGATTCAGGCCAATCCGCAGAAGAAAGAGACGATCAGCGAGATTCTGCCAGTGCTGACGAGGGACATCGAAGGGCCGGTAAGAGGGGAAATGGGTGCGGGGTTTTGGAGGAGGGTCTAAAATGTGCTTTTTATTTTTAGTTTTTCGCGATTGATGTCGAGTGTGTCGCAACGGGGAGCGGAACCAAGTACGTATTTTACTTGTTTTGCGGGTTTGTTGAAGTTTATTGATTTTTTGCTTTTTTATTAGTGATCGGGATGTAGCGCGGATTGCGGTGGTGGACGAGGACGAGAAGGTGGTTTTTGACCAGTACGTCAAGCCCACGAAACCCATTGTGAGCTACCTCACACAGCTCACGGGGATCACAGAAGAGTGAGTCGGGAAAAGTGCTGCAAAAGTTTGTTTTGCTGTACTCACTTAATTTTGTTTTGCAATGTTAAAAGGAACCTGCAAGACGCTCCTGGACTAGAAGAGGCGCTGGTTCGACTGAAAGGAACTCTGCCGGTGGAAAGTGTCATTGTGGGGCAGTCGATTAAGAAGGATCTCGAGTGGCTCACGCTGCAAAAGCCGGGCGACTACAAGGGCGAGTTTGACGTGGCCGACCTCTTCCGACTGCCAATGCAATTGACGAATGGCGTGGTGCGCTATCGCTACTTTTCCTGCGGCACGTGGCCAAGTACCTGCTTGGCCACGACATCCAGGAGGCGGACCACGACCCTGTCATTGACGCTCGGTACGCCATGAAGGTGTTCAAGAAGTTTCGTCACCTGCATGAAAACCCGGGCCGGCGTGACGCAGTGTTGCAAACGCTGCTGAAGACGCCCCGAACACCTTCTTTCGCAGAGCGGTACCCCGTGATTGACGGCGTCTCGATGCGTGCACCACGGAAGCGAACGTCACCTTCAATCCAAAACGCCAACCGAATTGCGGCTGAGCACGCGCACCAAGCCACCAATGGAGGAGGCCACAACCTTCCCTACCAGCAGCAGAATGGACAGCAGCCGTTGTATTTGTGAGAAGACCAGCAAGTGGACAGAAGATCGGATGAACTCAAGCATGGCAATCGAACCCTCACATTTTGCAGCATTCAGGTCCCGTGTATGGCGCCAAACGTGCTGACTCCGGAAGGGTTTGGTTGTATCGAGTTGACTTCCTGACCCCATGCTTTGTATTTGAAATAGATGTTTCCAGGCTCTCGCTTTGGTGTGTTCAAGTCCAGATGCTCACTTGCCAGCGTCTTGTGTTGTGTTCTATAGATCGCTGTCTTCGGATTCGTGTGGTTTATCATCTTCATCGGAGCTGATATCGTCAAGATCGTCCGCTCTCTCGGCTTCTTCGGCTTCCAAGGCCGCCAACGCCGCAGTTCGTGCAGCGTCAGCGATCGCAGCGCTCTCCTCGTCCTCTTCGTCGTCTTCTTCATTCTGTCCAGCTTCATGCGCCATGTTCGCGACCAAGTCCGCGTACCCATCGAACGACACGTCGCTGACCTCGCTGTTATCGTCGCTGGCCACCGCGCCGCCATCTTCTTCATCCGAGTCTTCACCGTCAGCAGCTTTGGCTTTGGTGTCACTTTTGAGAACACTTTTTGGGGTGCTATCGGCCGCTGCTGCAGCTCCCTCTTCACCCGCTCCACCAAGTTTGTTACGAAAAATTTCTCGCTGGTAGAGTGCGAAGGCGCGGCCTTCGATCCCGTCCCAGGGTCGACGCCAGCCCATGGTGATGGCTTTATCGCGTTGCTGTCGTACAAGAGTTTGGCGTACACTGGCTCCGACCTTTTCAAGCAAGACGCGCTCCACTTCTTCGCGGAAAGCTGCGTGGCCCTGGCCAAGCCGCGTCTTCCTCGCTCCAGTTCCTCTTCATCTTCTCTCACGCGCGTCTCGGCGAACTCGAGTTTTTCGCGCTTGGCAATGCGAACTTTCAACTCTCCGAGCGTCTCCGCTTTCTTCAAAGGAATCTCCTCGCCGGGTTTCTTCGACTTCGCCGCTTTCTCCACTTTTTCGCGAGCTTCTCTTCGCGCAAATGGGCTTTTGCAAGAGGTTTCAACTTGTCCCGATGGCGCTTGAGCTGCTTTTTCATCGCGCGAAGATTTGTGCGCAAAGCTTCCTTCGCGATTCGCACCTCCTTCTGGAAGCGCTTTTCGCCGTCCGGTGTCTCGAGGAACGCGCGGATCTGGGGCAGAAGAGCGTCTTGGGCTTCACGCAGTCTTCGCTCATCAAGTTCACGCCGCGCGACCTCCTCGGCAGTGTACAGTACTCGGGCCATTGTCCAACCTGGTTGTTCGCACGGATTGTGCATTTTGCCAAAGCGCAGCAGCTCTTCACAAGCGCAACGCATTGGAACATTGGCGTGAACTACCCCGACCGGACCGTAGTGACCGACGTATTGGTCCAAAGCACGCTCAACGTCGCGCAAAGTGCGTTGGTTTTCGATGAACGGCTCGGGTGGAAATCCACGTTGTGTCCTGGTTTCGATGACGCGCAATACACTGGGAAGCTCTTTACCTGGACTCTCTGGAGGTTGAGCAGTTTCATCTGCAGATTTGTACTCGTCAGGGAAGAGAATGGCGCCTCGAACGGTGTACACGCCGACCTGCTCAGCATGGCGTCCCCAAGGTCTCAGCAGATCGTACCGCAAATCGGTCTTATCGGCCCACCGTTTTGCGCGAATGAGCTCGAGTAGTTGAAGAAGTTCTTCTAGGACAGTCCGATGGTGGCGCTGGGCAAGCTCGAAATGGGAAGTTAGCAGCAATTTGTGCAAAATGTCGGCTCCACGGTGGAATTGCGGGCCTGCACCGAGAGGAGGCGGGGAAGATAAAACGCGCCGTTCACGTAGCTGTCGATGGCTCGGTCGAATGTTAGCAGGTGTTTCGAGGTGAGGAACGGGAGGTTTGTCAACGGAACTCCAGGTGGGAGGAGATGCCGCAAAATGGGCTTGTCGAACGTTTCGCGGTCGAAGACAAGCCCCAACGCACTCAGCAGAGCTGCAACTTCTTCTACCCGCTGTTCGCGTTTGTGCAAATATTGGCGGATGGCTTTTGCGCCAAGACGCATTATTTCTGCGGGAGGAGAACGGAACGGGTTGCCATCGCTTTCGACAATCTCCAGTTCCGGTAGTGCAGCGCCAAAGCTCATGGGTAAACGTTCGAGGCGATTGCTTTGCATCTCGAGGCGCTGGAGTGTTGCACCTAGCAAGAGAACTGCCGGCGGAAATTCGAGGATCAGGTTGCCAGCGATTGTGAGTTCACGGATGGGAGGGGTTTTCCACCGTCGGAGGTGCCCACTCCCCCTAGAGACATCGGCAGCTCCGTGAGTCGATTTCCACTGAGACGCAACACTTGAAGATGTGGTAGCTGGGAAAAATCGATATCGTCGAGGGTTTCAAGCCGATTGAAAGACATGTCGAGTCGCTCAAGTGCGCGAAGTTGCGACAACGATGGCGGACCGCTCAGGAGCTGGTTGTGTGCAAGCTGCAGATCGACCAAACTATTCGCAAGGCCGATCAGTGAGTCGGGTAATGTTGCGATGGCATTATGGCTGGCGCGAAGAAGTTGCAGTTTTGCGCAGTTTGCGAACGTATCAGGTAGAGTTTCAAGGCGGTTGTAGCGCAGATCCAGAGACTCCACGCTGCCAGCGATGCCAGAAACGGCGTTGCTACCTGGTGTTTCTACACTCGCACCGAAAACTTCGGGAGCGATAGATCGGATTTCGTTCTGGCGGAGCTGCAACAAGCGCAACTTGGTGAACGCTGCGAAGCTTGCTGGTAATTTGCTGAGCTTCTGGCCTGAAAGTCGCAATTCGCGCAAATCGGAGAGTGCGGTGAAGAAGACACGAGGGATCTCGGGGCCTCGATTCCGCGCCAGTGCAGTGATAAAGAGTGGGTTTCTTGCGCGATTTCCACGGCGCGCGCAAATTCGCGGTTTACGTGTAAATCGGTACTCCAGCATTCAGCGCCAACGCCAATCAGTCGAGCTCGTGGTTCGGGTGGACGTGATCCGCCGTGCTTTTCGCACTCGATCTGGTGCTCCAACTGCCATCGAATTTCTGCCACGTTTCCAGTTCGCAGAGTCTCAGCAGCGAAGCCGGCGCTTAACAGGGTGCATTACCGGCTAGCCGCAACGTCACAATGCGCTTCAAGCTTAGAAACGACCGTGGGAGTTTTTCTAAAGCGTTTGCACTGGCGTCAAGTACTCGAAGCTGCTGCAAATCGCCCAAAGCTTCGGGTAATTCGCGCAAACGATTGAGTTTCACGTCCACTCTACAAAAAATGAACACAAGCTATGGTTAGCTGTGTTGTGGCCATACAAAAGACACTGCTACGTACTCGGTGATGTTCGCCAGCTTGGAAAAGGACGGAGGAAGAGCTGCCATGCCATTCATCCCCAGTTTGAGTGTTTCAAGCGCTTCCAGCCCCTGCAAAACGTCTGGAAGGGCCAGGAGTTTGTTGTTCTCCGCTTCAAGGCGCTTCAATCGCTTCAGTTTCCCTGAAAATGTACAGCGTCAAGTCAGCTTTGCTTCAAAATTACAAGACAACAAGAGTCTTACGATGGAGGGTGGCAAGTCGAGCAGCTCGTTGCCTGACAGGACGAGGTGGTGCAGACGGTCAACGCCATCCCAGCGGTCAAGTGCCGGTGGGAGCGCTGCAAAACTTTCTCCTGTACAATGGTTCACAAACTGCAAAGCTGTTGAATTGCCAGAACTAGGCAAGACAATCTCCCAACCACCCGGATAGCGTTCTAGCACCGCGCGAGTGTCTTGCTTCGGTTGATTGCCAGGTAGTTGAAGCTTCGGAACGTGAACTTGGAAACATCGAGGCTTAGCGCGAGTCACGCGCTTGGACTGCGAATTGTAGTACACGATTTGGTGCGTGACTGGGTCCTCTTCGACACGCCACAGCTTGCGAGCAGCTTCGTTCTCTTCTTCTGAAGGTTCGTGGGTCTCTTCATCTTCTGGGTTGGCATCTTGCGTTGACGTTCGTTGAATTAATGGCGGCCGTGTTGCAAGCGTCACGAGTCGATTCCCAGCGAGTGTCAGCGTCTGCAAGTTGCTCAGCGCTAACAGTCCGCAGGGCAGCAATTGCAAGTGGTTGTAGCTCAAGTCCAGCGTTACCAATTTGGTCAGAGCGTGGAGGTTCGGAATCTCTTGCAAGCGGTTGCGACTCGCGTCCAGCGTCTCGAGCGTATTTGGCAGCTCCACAGGGAGGGAATCGAGCTGGTTACCCGACACGTTCAACACGCGAAGGTATTGCAGCTCGCCCAAAGCTCGAGACGGAAGGCGAGCCAACGCGTTCTCCTTCGAAAGCAGCGTCTCTACTTCTGGGAACGCCCGAACAAAGTACTCGGGGAGCTTGCGAAGAGCATTGCGCGAAACATTCACCGTTCGAATGGAGCGAGCCAACTGCAGTAAAAGCGTCGTGAAGACGGCAGCGCGTGGGATATGCACAAGCTCCAGCGATTTCAGGTCTAACTCTTGCGAACCGTAAGAACGGCGTACAGCAGATCGGATCTGCGTGTCGAGGTGATCGCGGCGTGCAGCTTCGCGCAGTTTCTTGTTGGTCTGAGGCTTCATGGGCGAAGCGGTGGCTTTGGTCTGTGCACGTTGTCGCTCGATGCGGACGCTCATAGTATTGAGCGTTGGTTCGCCGCAGGTTGCGAGCCTCGTTTCGGCGAAGTTTGCAGTGAATTTGCGGCCTTGCTTCGCCCGTACGAACGCTTCTTCTCGCGCAATTTGCAGCTGCCGATGCCGTTCGTTTAGTGTCGTGATGGTGGTGCGAGCTGCTCGGTAACTTTTCCCTGCAGCTTCGTACTCCCGAGCCATGTCGAGTCGAGGAGGCTGTCGCCGGAACCCATTGCTACCTCCAGGCTTCACGGTAGGGGACGTGCTACTTTGGAAGAGAAAGCCTTCGCCATTGTCTTCGGTACTCAATGCGTGTGGATAGCAACCGGCCATCGCCAGTGGATCATTGCACTTCTTGGCTATTGAGCGTTGAGAAGAAGCCATGATCCGAACAAACCGGTGGGTTAGGAAGACGAAAGTCCAGCGGAACTTTTGCAGGCATGGGATACTGCAACGTCAAGTTCCTCCTCTATTTTTGCAGTTCACTTCTCCATTTGCATTTTTGCGGCTATCCTGGTGTCTAGGATGGACAAGTACGTGAAGGTGCGCAAAATTGGCCAAGGCAGCTTTGGCAGCGCCTACCTGGCTACCCGCAAGGGCTCCGAGCTCAGCAAACAACAGTTCGTGATCAAAGAGATCAAGTTGGACCCTCGAGACCAAGCGGACGCCCAACGAGAAGCTCGGCTACTAGCAGCACTGGATCACCCCAACATTATCGCGTGCAAAGAGAGTTTCGTGCTCAAGCCGTCGACGCTGAACGCGCCGTTCTTAGGTCACCATCACCAGCGAGCGTCCGTGTTGTGTATCGTGACGGAGTTTGCCGATGGTGGAGACTTAAGCCACGAGATCGAGCGGCGTTCTCGTCATCGTGTCTTCTTCGAGCCGGACGAGTTACTCGGACTCTTTGTGCAGGTTTGTTTGGCCTTGAAGCACCTCCACGACCGCAAAATCCTGCATCGCGACGTCAAGCCGGCCAACATCTTCCTAACCAAGTCGGGGGTTGTCAAACTCGGAGATTTGGGGGTTGCGACGGTGCTGAGTCATACGTTGGCCTGCGCTCAAACTTCCATTGGGACTCCGTACTACACAGCGCCTGAAATTTGCCTGGGCAAACGCTACAATGCCAAAGCGGACGTGTGGAGTCTCGGGTGCGTTTTGTATGAGATGGCAAGCTTCACTCACGCCTTCGAGGGCCGAAGCCAACGTCACCTCTTTGACAACATTATACGTGGAGTATCGCCACGACTTCCAGCGTGTGGAAGTCTACACAGGATTCGAAAGGACCTGCAAGCTTTGGTGGACGATATGCTGCGGAAGGAGCCACGCGCACGTCCCAGTGTGAACCAAATCATTCGACGGCCTCTAGTTCTGGCACGGATTCAAACCTTCTTGTCAGCTCAAGCTTTGCACTCGGAGTTGAATCACACGGTACTGCATGGCGAAAATGTGTTTCGTAAGAAAACGGAGGAGAAAGTCGCTCCTCCAGCTCAACATGTCCGTCGAGCAGAGCTCGTGGTCTTGAGTCCACCTCGGAAGGCTGCGGTTAAGCCAGCACCTCGCCAGCGTCAGCAGAAACTGCTCAAAACTCCACCTCCTCGCGTTCGGAACCGACTTGGTGCCAGTCGAAAACCTCGTGGGCTGCCACAGAATGCTCTCAAACGCAGCCCCGTTCTGAAGCGGGCTCAACCAGTTGCTCGAGTTCCTAGTAATGGGAACATCGCGAAGCAGCGGGCGACGCCTACACGAGCGAAAAGACCCGAATCTTTGTGTCGGCACAAGCGAAAACCAAGTTGAAAGCTCGAATCAAACTGATCGAAGACGCTGCTGCTGCTGCTGCGCTCCCAAACCCACCACTTGTGCCGAAGAAGGTCAAACCGGTAAGAGCCATCACTCCTGGTGGGATCTCGGAACGTGTTGCCTCGTTCAATGCGAAGGTGCGTAAACTTTTGCAATTCATTGCTTTCCCATTTACTCATCTGTGTTTTATGTGAAGCAGTGGGCTGATCAACGGGAGCAGCTAGTGAAGAACCTACCACCTCCAACTCCTGTTACTGTTGCTAAGGCACTTGCCAGGAAAGTCTCCGAAAAGCCGAAACAGTCTGCACGATCGTACCAGAAGCCACCAGCACTTGGTATTAAGGGCAAACCCGTCAACACTCCACCCCTCCGGCTCCAGTTGGTATCCGATCTCACCATACAAAGCAGAAAACTCCGTTATCAGCGCCGAAACCACGAGACAAGCAGCCGTCAATTCGTCAGCACAGACTCGAGTTCCAGCGAAACAAACAGTCAAATGCTGCAAAGCACCCGGCCAAGGCTTCTCCGTTGGACGACCCCATCATTTTGGTTCAGCAGCTACCAGACTTCAAGTCTCCACCAGCATTTGCGGTTCTCGAGTGTGGTCAAGAAGCCGTTCTGCCTCCTCCAGCTCCAACGACTCTGACGAATTCACTACCGGAATTTGCTGATAAAGATGACGGTATCGTCGGAGAGGAAGAAGACAACGAGCTCACAGCGTTGCCACTTATGGCAAATCTCGACTTCGAGCGTATGGTGCTGCAGCTGAAAAGCGCTGTCGAGTCGGACGACTTGGAGTCCAGCGATAGTGACAACGACGACGAGGAAGCAGACTCGGCGTTTGACCCAAATGTCCCCCGCCACCGTATGCCACAGCTCCAACAGCGTCGTTTTCACTGGAAACGCTAAACATCACAGTGCTGGAAGACCCAGCGTTTCGTCGGGCACTTCAACTGCGTATTCTACAACACAAGTCAAAGGGAGCCGAGTCACCTACGGAACAAGACAGTGTGGATAGAACGGAGTTAGTTGTGGACCCAAGTCAAGAAGCGACGCTCACCTGGATGCACGCGTACATCGCCACACTCCTCTAGCCAAGCAACTTGCCCAGAACTGGCAACGACAATTTCCAAACGTTTGGCTTTCTTTCTGGTACTTACAGGAGCATCCAGCTTCCTCACTCAACATTCATTTCTTTTCTCCATCTCGAGGTCTCCATCATGTCGACACCACACGATCCTCCAAGAAGTTCTTCCAACAGCTACTAGGTACTGCACGAATCACTACACTTACTCATCAAATAAAAGACACCATCATCCCCGCTCCTCTCCTTGCCGCACGCTTGATTCCGCTTTCTTCGTTCGCACTGGCGACTTGGACAGTTCAGTTTCTCTTACAGCTTCACCGTGCTGTTGGTCGACAAGCGGTGCGTCGACGACCCAAGCGCGCTGCCACCGGCCACGCGCATCTGCATGTGCACCAGTTGCTCCAGACTCGCTGCGGGCGAAGCTTTGGTCGCCTTGGACTGAGCTCCACCGACAGCCGAGCGACCTGCGTTGGCGCCGGCCTGCATACTTTCAGCAGCGGAAGTGGACGTAATGGTCACACTGCGGCGGCGCGGTGCCGGCATCAGCTTCGAGCGCTCCTGATATTCCTCCGACAGCACCTGCATCTTACGCGCACCGTCCAGGTTCAGAGGTGCACTCTCGTCGAAGGCTTCCAGCAAGCCCATGGTGGCACACATGGAGCGCAAGTGGAAATAGTACTTTGCGTACGACACGGCCGACACCCGGACATTGTACTCCACCGCACTGAGGTACACGAGCTCTAGCTCGTTGATCTGCTTCAGCGAAAGCTCGGGCCAGATCTTGGAGAAGTCGGCATTGGTCATGCTGAGGTCGTCCCACACCTTCGAGGCCATCACCATGGAGCAGAACACCAGGCGACGCCAGTTCTCTCCGCGCAATTGCAAGGACCCGCTCGTGGATTTCAGAAGACGCTCCACGTACACGAGGCTCATGATAATGCACTCCGACTCCATTTGAGCACGCGAGAACACGTGCTTGACGAACGAGCCGATTTCAGACAGGGTGGGGACAACATCCAGGAGCACATCGTCGTCTTCCACATAGGTAGTCGCTTCCGCATCTAGTTCATCAGCAATAGACGTCAGCGTTTTGCGGTCGCGGGCCGTCACAAACACGTCAAAGCGCGGGTCCGAGCGAATCGGCTCCTCCATCGCCTCCATCATATGCGCGCGCAACACAGTAGCCACGCACTGAATCGTGGCGTCTTGGTCAGGCGCGTTCATCGTCCCCATGCGCAAATAAATGGAGTTGGTGCTGTTGGACCGGCGCCGCATTGCACGGGGCTTATCAGCAGGAGCCACGCCCTTGTTTCCAGGGCTCTTCACGTTCGTGAGAGCTAACGCCGAGCTGCCTCTTCCTGCCGCGGTCACTCCCAACATCGGAGCTTGCAGCGAAGGTCGACCGTTGCCGTTCGCCGCTCTCACAGCACGAGCGTAAGCCTCCAAATCCGACGCGCGCGGAACTAAAGCAGCCAGACGCACGCGCTCCTGGATAGGTGACGGCACTCCAAGACCAGACGGAGCATTGCGGCCAAACTCGTCCTCATCCAAACCATCGCTCCCTTTACGAAAAGAAGTCATCACTGGGGTCTCGTACGACGACAGCGTCCTGAACAGCGAAGGACGCTTCTTGCCCGGGTCCTCCGAGTCGCGATCCATGGCTTCAGGCTCCTGTTGAGGCTGGTTTTCACTGGACCTCATACAGGGAACGCCCATGCCTTCAGGAGTTGTCGGCAGCGACCGCGTGGCGTTCAAAATAAGCTGCCGCGCAGACCCGGGCAAGGACCGACCCGATCCACTCGTATACGAGTTGAGACTGCTGCGTGCGCTGCCACAGCTGGCCGTACTGACCGAGGAGCGGCACGTGGGCGACATCTCGTGGAGCTTGTGAACCGCATCGGGCGTGCTGTGGCTCGAGTTGGACGTTTCACTGTCCCGCGTGTAGTACCCGTCCTTCAGCTTGAGGCGAATGTTGTTCTCCATGACCGAGAAGAACTGGCGCTTCTCGCGCGTTTCAGCCGCCACGAGCTCGGCCGGCTTCTTCCACGTCGTCTCGCGCGTGATCGGGTGGTAGTAGTACGGCTTCTTGGACTTGGGGTCCACAGCCACACGCCACGCCACCGGCTCCGCTGGCGCGGGAGCCGACGTACGAGCCGGGCCCGACGTGCGAGCTGCAGGCTGACCACGAGAAACCGGTACCGACGTACGAACCGGAGCTGGGGTACGGGTCACATTGTTGCTGCGGGCCACTGGCTCCACCACCGTGCGAGAAACTGGGCCGCTGGTCGCCGTGGCCGCGAGGCCTCGACTCACATTGCGGCTCTGATGGCTGGCCACGGTGGCCGGCCGGCCGCTCTGATTGCTGGCCACGTTGGCCGGCCGGCCGCTTGATTGCTGGCCACGGTGACCGGCCGGCCGCTCTGATTGTTGGCCGCGTTGGCCGGCCGGCCGCCCCTGCAGTTACTGGTAAAATTGCCTGTTTTGCTGTTGCCGCGGTGCTCGTCCTGCTGTCTCTGCTGGCTGCGGTGTTCGCTGCGCTGGAGGTCGAAGGGCAGGTCGTCCTGGCTCATGGCGATCATGGCCGGCCGTCCTGCCAGGTCCTCGTCTCTGATCTGCCGGCCGGCCACCATCTCGGCGGTCGCGGCCCGGTTTAGTCTCGGCTGCCGCATCTGATTCTGATTCGGGTTACTCCGCTGTTCTTCCCTGTGCTTCATCTGGGGGTACCCTCCGGCGTAACCTGTATAACCTGTGTAACCCTGCTGCATCCTGAAGTCGGCCGCGTCCTGGTTGCTGGCGGCCGCGGCCCGTGGCCCGCGGTGGCGGCGCTGGGCCGGACCCGGGCCGGCCTGTGGGTGGCCGGAAGTCGTCATGTTCATGCGCAGAGGCGACGCCACGCTGTTCATTTAGGTCCCGAAAGGGGGTTCTTCGCTCTCGGCCTGGTGTCCGAATACGCCGATGGAGTCTCTGGCCGTCTCCACAAATTGGTCCTGCTCGATGGCCGGGCCGGGGTCGCTGGTGGCCGGGACTCTCTCGGGTGCGTCCTGTGCTTCCACTCGCTCGGGAGAAGAAGCCTCTTTGAGCGATTTTACTTGCCGTTTCTAAATGTCCTAGCCCTAACCCCGCTCAAATCGAAACCGCACCGAATTTGTGCCGACATTTTACTGGTCTCACATGGTCATTACGGTACTGACTGCATAGTTGTGGACCGTGGAGAGCCATGGCCTTGACCACCAACTTGATGCTTTCGCTGCGAATCATTCGCGTGCTGCGGGCCAATTCTCGCGCATGACACGTAAAAGCGAGTTGGCTTTATAACCTTGAGCCGCTCCGGTCACCCATCCCGAACTCGGTCTTGGTGAACCCGATTGTCTGCTTTATCGCCGAAACAGCGGGCCAGCCGGAAAACACCAGACTCTGGTGTCACCAGACAAGAGATCGAGTCAGCGTGTGTAACCCCGCCTCAGCCAGCCAAGAGCTCCGCTGGCTCAAGGTCGGTCGGTGGCTGCCATCAACCGAGAGATACACCGTACTGTGCGGCTTTGGCTATCATCGGAGTCGTAACACACGGCCAGTCCGCGGAAGCGGCCACTGCGGGGTCAAAAGTCTCTGCGTGGTGCAGGACTACACAGCTTGGGGATCTCGAGCCATTTTGCAGCCGTGGCACCTCGTGCTGCTTACACACGGTTTGGCAAGGGTTTGTTGGGGGTGTCGAGCTGGTCCCGATCATTATTATTCAGTCACTGCCCAACTGAATTCGGCATCGCGGTAAGCCTGCCAGTACCATGTAATTTACAGCAAGCAAGTACCGGTAGGTTTGACCCATTAACTTACATGTAAAACTGCATGCACGGACTGTATTGACTCGAGCTGTATTATAGTTCGATGTCTAATCGATCGTCTCGAAGTTGACTCCACGTGGGCCTACTGGTGGAGTCGATCACCGAGAAAGCTGATGGTATCGATCGCAAAGCGGGGCCATTGTCTTGCGTTGCAGCGAAGGTCAATTGGCACTCACCGAAACGGGGACTGGGTTGTACCAGAAGCAAACGAGCTGGTGTTACAACTGTGGTGGGCTGTACATTTACAAGCAAAGTAAACGCAAAGCCGCACTCAGAACTAATCAGAGAACGCTCACACAAAGACGTCTGCATGTACTGTAAGCTTGCTGTCGGACATCCGGCGGTAAACGAATGTCGTAACGAGCCGTAGCAGATCATTGGAAAGAAAACCACATTTACTTACTCGCGACGGACGCGGCGGCTAGCAGTGCACTTTTGGCCGGTCTCGCTGGTAGGCATCGAGCCCGTGCTCGGCGCAGTGGTCATTTCGGCCTGGCCGGGGATGAACCCGCGCTGGATGTGGACGGCGCGCTTGCACCACTAGAGGACGAAGTCGCGCTCCACGTAGAAGGCGCAGTAGTGACGGACGGCGTGCTCTCGCCCGAAGCAGAAGTAGTGGTCTCCTCACCGGAGGACGAGGCGGGGATTTCTTCACTCGAACCCGCGGTGGAAGCAGCGGGCGTCTCCGCGCCCGATCCTGCGGTGGAGGCCTGAACTTCGCTACTCGAACCCGTGCCGGAGCTGGTGGGAGTCTCCGCACCTGATCCTGCGGTGGACGTGGCTGGGGTCTCCGCACTCGATCCTGCAGTGGAGGCGGCTGGGGCCTCCGCACTCGAGCCCGTGCCGGAAGCAGCGGGCGTCTCCGCGCCCGATCCCGTGCCGGAAGCAGCGGGGTCTCCGCACCTGATCCTGCGGTGGACGTGGCTGGGGTCTCCGCACTCGAGCCCGCGTTGGAGGTGACGGGAGCAGTTGTAGTTTGGGCTGCGCTACCTGTAGCCGCGCCGGTGTTGACAACTGCTGAGTACTTGGACACAGTCAAGGTGACGTCGTCGCCGACGAACGGTTCCGTTCCGCACTCCACCTTGATAAGGAATTGGCTGGTCTTGAAGCTTTGGCTCTTTTCCAGGTAGTGGAAGAACTCCATGAGGTCTCCGTCGAAGCTCTCGACCTGCTTGGGGGCGACAAACGAGTACACCTGCATCGCTCCGTTGGGCCCGCTGAAGACGCTCCACTCGTTGCCAGCGATGGTGGTCGTGTCGATGGCCGTGCCGGTGCTCGAGATCGGACCAGCGCCGCCGATGGCAGCCAGCCAGATCATGATTTCGAACTCCTTCTCGCCGTCGGCGGTCGAGCTCGTGAACAGGTCGTAAGCAACGTCAGCCACCACGTTGCCGCTGTACTTGACCGTGTACTCCATAGTCGACGGGATCGACGTGATGCCGGTGAGCGGCACCGGGTCGAATTCGAGCGCAGCGTTGGGGTACGACTTGACTTTCTTGTCGCCGCCCTGGTAGGTCCAGGTCGTGTGCCAGGCGACAGTGTCGCCCGAGCCGCTGTCCAGCCCCGTGCACTGCTTGGCCGTCGTGGCATCGGCTTGTCCCCACATGTTGTTGTAGATGATGTAGTTACCCGAGGTGGTCTGTCCCCACTGGTCGCAGAAGTCTGCGGCGTAGGTCGCCGACACGGCCGCAGCGGTCAGAGCAGCAGCGAAAGACACCTTCATGCTTGTCGATTGTGTTCGGAATGGAAAGCTCGCGGCGAATCGGTGAATGGCGCTTTCTCTTTGATTGCAGCGCTGGTCAACAACACCAGCAGGCACAACTTTGGCGGACTCGTGCGCCTGGAGCAGCGAATTGTCCACTTGTGCATCTTCTGCTGGGGCAAACTGGTTCCTGCTCGGCATATGGGATCCTCCGATTTGATTGGAGCTAGAACATACAACAAGCAAGTGAAAGGTACCCGGACTGGTGAAGAGAGGCTTGCAACGCGCGAGATGAATTATCTTGGCCCTTGGGGCCGATTGGTTGATCCGAAATTTCGGCACTCGATTCGTTTTTCAAGAAGTACATTGATGCCACTAAACTCTAATCGCTAACGAGATCTATGAGTAGATACTGAGTCCCCGCAAGTTGAAAATGAAGCACGAAGCTTTGTGCATGTTTAGAACGCGACATCTGCTGAACCGATATGGATCCATGTGTGCCTCGGTTCTTTGTACTGTACTTCAATTTTCTGTTTGAAGTCGTTATCGCGGGAAACGTGCTACAGACCCAGAAGAACCACCGTCTACATTGAATGGACGGGCGAATATGTTTTCAGTTGCCTTCGCAGCACGCTACTGTAGCTGTAGCGACTGTAATACAGCGGCTGCACGTAGAGTCTGTAGTATTTTATCTTTGTTTCTCAAAGTTTTGCACCTGTACATGTAGCGTGAATCGAGGCACCTCAGGCGATTTTCATTGCTCGATCGTGCTCACGCTTTTGGTGCCCTAGCGATTTGCATATGCTTCAATATTTTGTCGCTGAAGGTGGTGGAACCCACACACGACCTATCAAGAATTTGAACTGTTGTTGCTTTCGGCGGTTACCCTCCATGGGTGTACCCCGCTATGGGTAAATGCAGTACATGTAGTACGACGAATGAGGTATTGCTCTTAACTTATGATAAAGCCCAGAAGCTGGTACCCAAAAAGTAAAGGAAACACGTTGCGGCAGATCTGCGATCGCCTGCCGTGTGCATTGGACTCAATAAAACTGACATACATGTATTCGACTACAGTACCCCGAACACGTTGTGCAGGACTACGTGGTCGGCACAACTTGTGCTGAGAATTTTACCATTTTCAGTAAACCTGAAGTCGACATTCACGATTTCCACGAAAGCTGGCGCAGTTCAGATCCAGCGAATTACGCACGACGGATGCGACGGGTAGCGCACTTCTGGTCCGTGGTCGTTGAAGTGCTGGTGGCCGACGTGGTGCTACGAACCGTTGTCTCTTCCGTAGTGTTGGTAGCCGCACCATCGTCGGTCTCACTTGCGGCAGACGTCGTGGTCGCCGACAAAGATGAAGAGGGGCTCGTGGTTGTGCCCGCCGCAGACGCTGCCGTCGATTCCTGCAACGAGCTGGCGCTGTAAGTTGTGGCTCCTCCGCTGAGAGACGAAGCCGTGCTGGTGACTGTAGTTTCCCGCCCACAGACGAAGTGGCGCTGGAAGTCGTGGCCTCTCCGCTCACAGACGAGGTCGAGCTAGTCGCCGAGGTTGATGGGGCGGTCGTCTCCTCCTCGCTGGAAGAAGCGGAGGCTTCAGTGTCCGTCTCCGTCGACGAGCTGCTCGCCACCAGCTCCGTGGTCGAGACCGAAGCTGTGGTCGATCCGGCAGTTGAAGTCGCTGTTGTCGAAGATCCGGTGTTAACCACAGCCGAGAAAGATGAGACCGTCATCGTCACGTCCGAGCCGGTGAACGGCTCTGTGCCAGCCTGCACCGTGTTCAAGTACTGACTGGTCGAGAAGCTCTCGTTGTCAACGAGGTAGGTGAAGAAGTCCATGAGGTCGCCCGAGAAGCTGTTGACCGTGTCGGTAGCGACGAAGGAGTACACGGTCACGTCGCCGTTGGCTCCGCTGTACAGACTCCACTCAGTGTCCGCGATGGTGGTCGTAGCCACAGCGGAGCCCGTGCTGGAAATGGGTCCAGCACCGCCAATAGCAGCCAGCCAGATCATTATCTCGAACTCGTTATCCCCGTCGGACGTCGAGCTCGTGAAAAGATCGTAAGAGACGTCGGCCACGATGGTCCCGCTGTAGCCGAGCGAGTACTCCATGGTCGACGGGATGGACGATACGCCGGAAAGCTGCACGGCGTCGAACTGGAGGTTTGCGTTGGCGTACGACTTGACACTGGACGAGGCTCCGACCCACGTCCAGTTGGTGTGCCAAGCTACGGTCGTCCCACTGCTGCTGTCCAGGCCGGTGCATTGGCTGCCCGACGTGGCGTAGCTCTCTCCCCACAAGTTGTTGTAGATGATGTAGTCGTCCGTGGTGGCAGTGCCCCACTGGTCGCAGAAGTCGGCAGCGGAGACCGCGGCGATGATCAAGGCGGCACCAAAGAACACCTTCATGGTTTAGCGGGTCTTGGTAGGAACGCGACAAATTGGCGAATGGCACTTTGCTCGTTACGCGCGACGCTCTTGGTCCCTTTCAGTAGGCGCGCATTTCCTCATCCTGCGTTCTCGGCGGTCGGCTGGGATCCTTGTTGCAGTCAAGTGGTCCGCTACGTAAAGGTTGGAGCCGCATACAAAGGCAAGTACCAGGTGACAGTTTGTCAAGCTGAAGCAGTCTCTGAACTCCCTTCCACCCGCTTGAAGTGCGCCGTCTCAGTATCTCGATCGGATCAGGGCACGGCTCGAGTTCAATTTTGCCGTGAAGTTTTCCCTACAATGTACCAGAGCCGATCAAGTGCACAGCAAAGACGCGGTGCAGTAGCGACTCCTGTTATCCTGGACAATCGTGGGGACAGAAGACCGTGCTGCTGCATCTGGTAACGATAGGCGACATTGACTGCGTTTGACGCAGGGATGCACGTAGCGGAGACCTAAAGGCCGCTGGCGCCTTTAAGGCGCCGGCGTCATGTATCCACCAGCGGTGTCAGTGCGAGATCCAGCAAAACAGCTTTCGAGCCAGGCTCACCAAGACAGAGTTGAAGACGAATGCCTACAAGTGCTGTCTTCGCGAGAACTTCCGGTGTTTTCAATTTATCGACACCATTTACTAGTAAATGGTACATGTACTAGGCGTGCATGATAGGTTATCATTGACGCATTGACACCGGTCGCGTTGCTATCCGATACGGCCCGTTGAGGAAAAGAAAATTTATTGAGCATAGCGGGGTGTCCCTGACGCCTACTCTCGCTCAATAAAGCACGCATTTTCAAACTGCACTAGATACACGGATTGCGTGCACAACGAGCTCGTGGTCATGTTGGGGATGCTATTTTCTCCTTGTGCAGGCTGTTGGGCCACATTCATCGAGGCCTCGAGAGCATTTGCGCTTACGCCCGGAGACGGCGACGGCAGCTGCTGGAAGGCGCCGTAGTCGTCGCAGGTGTGCTCCAACTGTTCGATCCAGTCGAGGAAGTCGTGGGGTGCTCCAACTGGTGGAACCCGTGGAGGATGTCGTTGCCGAAGATCCGGTCGTGGACGTCTCGCTCGATCCAGCCGTGGATGTCGCCGAGGATGCAGCCGTGGATGTCGCGCTCGACTCGGCGGTAGACGTCGTGCTGGAACCGGCAGTAGAAGCCTCGCCCGAGCCGGCCGTTGATGCCATGCTCGATCCAGCAGTCGAGGTCTCACTCGAACCACCCGTAGACGTCTCGCTTGAACCAGCAGTCGACGTTTCTCTGGAGCCACCCGTGGACGTCTCGCTCGATCCGGCCGTGGATGTCTCCGAGGATGCAGCCGTGGATGTCGCCGAGGACGCAGCCGTAGATGTCGTACTTGAACCGGCAGTGGATGCTTCGCTCGAGCTGGCCGTAGACGTCGTGCCTGAACCGGCAGCAGAGGTCTCGCTCGACCCGGCGGTTGACGTCGTGCTTGAACCAGCAGCAGAAGTCTCGCTCGATCCGGCCGTAGACGACTCGGTAGATCCGCCAGTCGAGGGCAGAGCCCACCCGTTCGAGGTCTTGCTTGATCCCGACGAGGTCGACGTACCCGTGCTGCTGCTTTCAGTCGAAGCTGAAGTGGTTCCGGTGGACGATCCCAGAACGTCCGTGCCGGCCGCGTACGTGGCCGTAGGAGGCTGCGTCACTTGGGTGTTGGGGTTGCCCATGGAGTCGGCGGAAGCAGTAGCCGCGATGGCAGCGATCATGGTAGCGGCAAAGAAAACCTTCATGGTAGTTGTTCG
This sequence comes from Phytophthora syringae, assembly GCA_012656105.1. NCBI lineage: Eukaryota > Oomycota > Peronosporomycetes > Peronosporales > Peronosporaceae > Phytophthora > Phytophthora syringae. The sequence continues at coordinate 1,428,256 of JAAKBD010000005.1, read as the reverse complement.
TGTGGCTTGTTGGTCTGGGTGTGTACGAAGAGGCAAATTTCAGAATGGCAAACAGAGACTCGAGCGCGCCTGTGCGATGGCACGCCGGTGCTTTGGGGGCTGCTCATCTTGCTGAAGATCTCTTTGCGTCCAAGAGGTTCTGAGGCATCAGCTGGGATTTCGCTTGCAAACAGCTAGGGTAGGCTTCAAACGGACAACCAGATTGTCCACATCGGCGAAAAACCAACTCATAGGAAATTACCTAATGGTTATTGGAAAGTGGAAAAAAGTTTTGGGGTATCCGACACAAGAAGCGGACGCCAAATTCATCTTCTGTTAGAATCCCCGAATTTGACTACGCAGGTAAGCTTAGTTTGGTCACAACATTTTCTTCGAAGTAATACCTTCATTGTGTACAAGCACTTCTCGTCCTCTGTTTGTGGCTGCCGGTTGAGAGGGGTTTCCGCGCGAGTCTTTGTGATTAGGAACCACAACAACTCCATGAAACCGACACGCGCTATTTGCTCGCGAAAAGAGGACGTGTACCAATACGGCAATATGTGGGCCTCATTGGTCAAGGGAGCGTGTCTCCGTTCCTAATGAGCCAGAAATTCATTTCGCCGATCTGTCGGAAGATGGCAGGTTGAGCTTTGCGCTGTAAAACGTAATTTAAGAGCGCATGCCACCCGGCGTGAGACACCTACCGGTAGGTATTTAATACAGGATAGTCGGTATTAAAATACGAAGAGCACAGTTGAAAGTGAAGCCGCTAAAGCCTCGGAACTGCATTTTGGGGTTTGAAAACCCGTCGTGCAGTATGTTTGTGCTGATTTTTGTGAATTTCCAACATCATTTACTTGCACTAAAACGGCATAATGCTTGTTTAGTGTAGAATAAACTGCATGGGTCCTAATAATAATAATAATAATAATAATAATAATACCGTGAGGTGTATTGCGTTACAGTACTTATCTTGACCGTGGTCAACATTGAACTCTAATAACCATTATGGGCCTTGCTGGTTGAACTGGTTGAACAACGTGAGTCAGGTATGTTGAAATTTCCGTTTATGGATAGGCAAGCGAGGCTGCTGGCCATTGGCAGAGGAATTATTCAATTCAAGTAGATTAGGCCGAATTTTCAAAACGCAAGTAGATTTCAAATACTACTTATAAGTAGATTTAGGGCGTTCCCTATATTTTCGGATCGTGCTTCGACTACTTATAAGTAGAAGGCCCAAGACCCCAGCGTCTTATCAATAGAAGATAACGGTCAAATAGAGAACTACATATTTGCATTCATTTGTTATTTGTCGATGGCTAGCCTACGTGTCGAGTGCCCGGTGTGCGGGAAGGACCTTGCAATGGCGAGCATGCGTGCACACCTGTTGGCACCCGAGCCTGCCTAGAGAGGCAACGACCTGAGATGAAGGCCCAACGCGAAGAGGCTGCGCGGCGCGCGAAACTTGCCTACGACCGAGTCTACGCTCGGGCTCGCCGGCAAACTATTCAGGACCTCGGTATGCGCGTCCTGTCCCAACAAACCCGCGACGGCGCTACAACAGCGGCACCAACTGTTCCTGCGCCAGCTATTTCTACACCGCCTTCTCCACAGGAGCACCGCCAATCTTCCTTGCCTCGTCGTCGCGTAGCGGCACAACGGATCGAACTTCAGATCATCGACTTGACCGAAAGAGGCGACGAGGACGACGACTCCGGTGAGGTGTGTCCAATTTGCATGGATACACCACGTCTTCCTCTCATCCCTCGGTCCTGCAGACACCACATGTGCTCGGAGTGTGCGTCCGAGCTTACGGTTCGTGCCGTAGCCGACGACCTTGAAGTGCGGTGCCCAATTTGCCGCGTAGTTATACTTTTTAGATAACGCGACAGTTAAATCTGAATAAACACAAATATTTACCTAAACGGGAAAAATCGTACAAAACATCATTTGTTTTTTGCTACAACTAGCTGAGTCGTACGATTTTACTTTACACAATTTTGAAAGTAAGATCGTACGACTTTTTAGTTAATGTATTCCAAACAGATGTACGATTTTACGTTATTCTGAAAACTAGGTAGAGAGCGTAAGTTTTCGTTCGCAGTAGATAAACATCAGAAGCTCTAAGCGGATACGATTGTAACTTTTTTAATGTTTGATTTTTATTAAAAAGATATATGGAGGCCTCGTTTAGAAGCAGTATCATGCTTTGCTTACTGCGTGAAAGCTATAGACGGTGCAGACGCCGACCCTGGTTTCGGGGTTTTGCGCTTGTGTTTGGGCTTTGGGCCGGGTTTTCTCCCCGTAACCCTCGCTCTTCTTCTTCGACAATAATTTTCGGAACTTTCAGGGTGTTGTCTCTGCCGATATCCAGCGAGCGTACAACTGGCACAAACTGGTAGAAATAAGTCGATCTGAAAGCATCAGTAGAAAACTTACTCCACGTGAACAGTTCGGTGATGTGCATCCCGTGATGAACAGCAGCCTTAACTGCATGAACACACGGGAAAAGTTGGTCTTGCCACCTGCTACATGAGCATGTCTTCTCGACGAGATTGACCGTGCGCCACAGGTGTACGTGGTCCGGGCGACTGCTTACGTCCGTGAACCGGAAAAGATATGTCTTGTAGAGGCAGGGCATAATTTGCATACTTTTTGACAGCGCTAGCATGTCCTTGAGTTGCTTCCGATACGACGGGACGAGGGCGCGCTCACAACACCACTGGAATCTGGTGGTGCAGATATGGCTTCAACTATCTCCACTTCAGAAGAAGCGGCGTTGTCGGGGTTGGAATTGCTTCGGACTCCACGACACGCTTCTTTACGTCGTTTTGCAAACATTCAACCACCTTGATCATGTACTGTTCAAAAGCGTACAGCGGGTACGCCGATCGACATCCGTTCTCCAACCAGTTATTTGCAGCCTCTGAGAGGTTGGATGTGACCTCGTCGTATGATGGCTGGTTGTACTTATCGTAGAAGGCGTAGGTAACCCAGTGCTCCTTGGCGATTCCATCGAGGAACGTAGCAGCGTTGGGCCGCGTATCGGCCAGTCTTGAGCGATAGTACTTGAAGTCGTTCTCGCATTCACTGCGGGCCATCTGGAATATCCATGCTTGTTCAGTTGGTGATAGCCGCGATGTCGCGCCCTCCCATTTGTGATGATGTGCCGAACGCAGAACCGATGACCGGATGTCGGGTACACCTCTGTTACAGCAGCTAGAATGCCTTTTTGACGGTCGGACACAAACACGGGCTTCCATACAGACTCGCATTGAGCTATACACGCCTTCATACACGTCAAGAACCAACGCCAGTTCGATGTATTCTCCTTCTCAACCAGTGCCAATCCAAACACAATAATATGACCGTCCAAATCTTTGGTGGTGGCGAGAAGGAATATACCACGTTTGTTCATGTCCCCCTTCAGATGCGTTCCGTCGATCCCAATAATGTGTTTGCAGTGCTTCAAAGCTTGAACACACGCACTGGGAAAGAAACACGCTCGCGAAAATACACCCGCAGTTGTCTTTTCGAATCCAAAACTGGACTTGGTGTTATCGGATGCAACCGTCGACAGATACGCTTCTAGTTTCTGGTTGCTTTCTTCCATGTTTCCCTGTAGCGACGTCTGCAACGCAATCTTCAATCTTGATGCTGTAGATCTGTTGACCGTCATGCTCTTATCCATGAAGAAGTCGATGATGGCCTTCCCTTGACCTTATCCCAGGAACCGCTGTACGAGGGAAGCATCTCGCGCTCCAAAATCCCCTGAAGCATGCTGAAAGGGAGATCCCGCTGCCGTTGTTTCGTTGTTTCATGAGCTAGTTCGCCTTCCACAAAGGTTTCCGTCTGAAACCCGGTATTGCGGTAGTGATCGTGGGCAAGGCAAATGCTCGTGACCTTCCATTCACCTCGCAGACCATACACGTTGACGAAAAATGGGCAACTTGCCTTGCTACCAAGAGAAATTTGCTGCATTCCTTTCAGTTGTTTTACAAACACACTTGGCGTTGCCTTCCTGTTTGTCCTTCCTCCAGCTGTTGCTGAACACGCGAACAGAAAACCCCTTGATCCTTGCAAATTCGCGCCAGCGCCGCTGAAGCGCAGATCTGAATTCAAAAGGAAGTTCAGCGAGATTTCGTCCGTGGTCGTAAAGCTTAGCAAAATCTCCCGAGTTCCGGTCGGTGCAGCACTCGACATCGTCGCGGAGAAGACCCATTTCCTTCAACAAAGAGACATCCTCTTCATCAACCTCCGCGTACGACTCTCTAGTAGCCTCACTAGTTGCCGACATGGCCTCCAGGGCGTAAAATGATTCGAATAGGTAGTTGTTGTTGTCTTGGCTGGTGGGTGGCGAAACTGGAAATGATCTGGTACGTACGGCCCACTACACCTTCACGGACTCAACGCTAATCATACAGAGTCGCAATAGCGTAACCACTACCGTTCAAAACGGACGGTGCGAAGCGGCGTCGTAGAAACCACAAAACGGTTGGGCTGGTCGTTTTTAAAACGAAGAAACCCGTCTAAAATTTCGCCTTTTGAACATATACGACGTGTATGAGCCATGAACGTTCAATTAGTTTGAGTCGCACGTTTTCGCTATTTACCACATCTTAAACAGAATTGGAAACGCACCACTAAAACAAAAAGCTTATTTATACGAATGCCAATGACGTACGATTTTCCCATAACAGCTACTCGTTAGAGCTTGAAGTCGTACGATTCCGTTAATAGGCCTTATACTAGTCATTAATCCGATAGTGGGCCTTAAAGTAGGCATCTACTTATAAGTAGTCGAAGCACGATCCGAAAATAGGGAACGCCCTAAATCTACTTATAAGTAGTATTTGAAATCTACTTGCGTTTTGAAAATTTGGCCTAATCTACTTGAATTGAATAATTCCTCGCCATTGGCACGAGCATTCCAACTGGGTCACAGATAGCCTCGCTCAACTCGACAACAATATTCGTCACGGACTCCGTGTGAGAACAAAAGTCGGATGTGGTAGACGTTGACCATTCGTCCCCCTCCCCTGTTGGCTGGGTGTGAGGTGATGCAAACTACATGTATAATACCTTAATACATGTATTCTTAAAATGTTTTTATTATTTATATTAAAATATAAATAAATACATTTTTGGTCAGGGTCTGTTTGATGCTGTACACTTTATAATACATGTAGATTGCCGGGTTGAGCGAGGAGAATGGGCAGTCTGCAATTTATTTTATATTGACATATTGGTTTATCAGCTTTTTCAGCGCTACATGAAGTTCGCATAGTCAATCAGACAACCAGCGTTCTGTGCCGATTAAATAGTTGTTTTTCATATAGAAGTATATTTTTTGCCTAACAGTACCGTACTTTCCTCAACCAATACAAAAACGACGATAATCCGAATTCGCAGTTCGTAAGAACTGTCGTTTGGGGGTCAAAAAGTTTGTCATCCTGCAACATAAGGTTAAGTTGCATAAACAACATAATATAATATTTCATCCCACTGCAATTTAGCAACAAATAATTGCAATTTAGCAACAAGCAAATCGTCGTCATTGGACAACAATGACATCTGCGTCTTTACCATCACGTGTGACGAGGTGTGTACAGGCCTGCAGTTGTCTGCAGCCTGCTGCATTGGACGGGCCTTTGACACGTCTGGTGCTGTTATCTCACTGCAGATTGTCAATGCTGTGCTCCGCATCATCACCGACGACGGACAGGCGAAGAGCAAAGGCTCCGACATTCAGAGGTGCATCGACGAGGTGCGTGTCTACTGGTAGGTTGGGGGCATGCGACTCAATTGTCTGAGTGTCTTTTTGCATGGCACAAATCAGGGAATTCCCGTGCGAGATGACAAGGCGTACAGTTACATGCACCACAAGGTGTGGGTCGTTTTAGTGGTGTTTACTGAGAGCTCATGGATGTTGCTGTAAACCAGTTCTGCGTTATTGACAAGAAGATCTTGCTGACTGAATGGTACGCCGCTTTCTGCGAAGATGGACTTCATGTAAGCGGTCTCTAACGTGGTTGCCCTACTTCAGGTTATTTCAATTGGAGTCGCCAAGCGGTTGTGGGCAACGCAGATAACCTCGTCATTCACAAGGGAGGACCCATTATCGGTTCGTCATGGAGATGAGCAACAACGTTGCAGAACAAATCGTGCTAACTTAGTTACCTCTATTTGAACCATATCCATGGATGCAGCACTAACAAAGTTATTTTATTGATTCTTATTCACCTCGCCACTCTGCAATTGTTTTATTACTCAATTCAACAAGGCGTTTTTCCTCGTTTAGTGCAGCAGCCGGGTTTTTGCCCAAGCAGCAAGTTCCTGTGTACACGGACTCAAGGTGAGAAAAGCGTCTCTTGACGTTGCTCTTGAGACCATCAAATAAATTTGCTGCGGCTTATTTACTATCGCCACATTTGATTTCCAGTCGACAACGACGATTGAATTTAATGTCTCCCCTGTACCTTGTATATCGTTGATCCAGCTGCAGAAACAAATGGTAGCTGACGCAGTTTTACTACTTGCTTTCGGCGGGTTCCATTCGGGGCAAGTGGCAACGAAACGTTACTCTTCTGGTACGCTTCAGTATTGTAAAAACCGGAAACTGATCGGACGATATGCCAGTACGTATGGGTGTTGCAGAAGCACCCCTTGAAACTCGGATAATTGCGTAGTCCGGCGGATGGCTTGGAATTTGAACAACCATTTTACTTTCACTGTCTCTTGCTAGTTGAAAACTTGTATTAGCAGGGAAATGAATATGCTCCAGAGTACCTAAAGTCCCATTAGCGACTCCTTTTGTTGTCGAAACGTTTTGGGTTACTTGTATTTGCATTCCTAGGAGAAGATCAAGATATGGTGCTAATCGACCAAAACGATTGCCAGGAAGACTCATAACATATTGAATATCACTTTTGCTCATTCCGTCGAGAGAACGCTTGAAGTCTGCAACAATTCGAACAGGATGGGTTTGTGGAGGTAGCAAAGCAGCTGCTTCGGACACGAAGGCATTGTTGATAGACAACCGCGTGGCGTTTTCTGGTGTAACAAAAACACTGTTGCCACTCTCATTAACGCACCCAGGCACGTCGCTCACCAATCGACTGTTAATCAGGTCGATAAACTGTGGCGTCCAGTTGCCTAACCGAGCATTACGGCATCCCTCACCCTATTCAGGATCGTTTTGAAACCTCATATATTCCTCTAAGATGATGACTTTGGTAAATCGCCTCCACAACTCAAATCCGTTCGTGTTTGCAACACTAGAATTATACTTATTGCAGCGTGTTGGATCAACATATTTGGGATCAGAGCCTACAGGTGGCATTTGAAGGAAGTCTCCCACCAAGATGATGTTTACCCCTCCAAAAGGAATTCTCCGAAGGGTTTTGAATCGCCGCAGTAGATTGTCCAGCTTAATCCAATCTGAATTCGTCATCATCGAAACCTCATCAATTGCGAGCAGGTCTAGCTCAAAAATTCTCGCCGTTTGATCGCAAGCTTTAAACGCAGCAAAAAGCTTGCCAGCGTACGTCCACCTATAAGGGTTGCTGCTTTACCCGTTAAAGCTGCTTTTTGCATTGCACCTTCTCGATGCCAACTGGAACACAATGCTGAAATGGCATCGATCACTCGAGTCTTCCCAGTACCTCCGGCGCCACCCAAGAACATCAAAAGTTGATATCGTTCAATGCAACTCTCATAATCGCTTGATGCATATCCAGCATTGGCACCCCGCTTTGCTAGCTCTTGTTGATAAAATCTGTTCAATAACGCCTTGCCAGCAACACAAAAGGCAATGTGCTGTCGTTCATTTAGGGATTTAGCTCGTGATATTTATTGCAGTGATGCATAGGGCTCAATTGTTTCAGGCGAACCTTCACGATCACTTGAACTCCACGTCATATTTTCAGGCTGCAACGCTTCTGATAACAATTCGACCACTTCAGTAGATCTATCAGTGTCGTCTGCATTCACAACAAACAAATTGTCATCCGACTCGGGGTCGCTCACCCACTTACGCAGCTCATCAAATGATAAAGAGGTATCTCCAAGAGCCAAACAGCTTCCTCCAACTTGCAAGGGGTGCCGAATGTTACAAAACGTTTCCACAGTAAACTGTGCGCCCGATGAAAGCAGGTTCTTTTCGACTAGAGCATCCACGGTATGACACCGTTCTTGTGAACTTGGAAATAACAATGGATTCAGCTCGCCTGTTCGGGAACACAATCGGCGCCTAGCACCGAAATGTCTAAACTATCGTCATTCGATCCTAGAATTAGACGTTCATCATCAATGCCTGCTGACTCAGCGAAATCATCATCGGAATCACTACAACTGCTGTTCGTACTGCAAGTATCAGACTCGTCCAATGTTAAGCTTGCTTTTCTCTTGCTCGGTAATAGTCGTCCATATTGTCCATAATTTCTTGTACAAATGGTGAGCGATTAGATTCCCATTCCGAGAATGCACGTTGCCAGTCCTCATCATCCCGGGCATCACAAACCAAATCTGTTATAGTTCGAAATGGCTTGAACAATATCAAAGCTAGCTTGCAATGCTTGACTACAATATCGAAAGGTGATTCGTCATTTACGAAAGGCATCCGAGCTCCAGTTATCACTGGAACAACTTCGTATCGATATTTACCAACACAGTGAGTACTGTGAAGTGGATGACGGTAAGAAAAATGTGCTTGTTCAGACGTAGACTGGGACCACTTTCGTCTAAAGCACTTCATCACATACTCATACAAATTAATGCCATCCAGAGATTGAGGGCGCTAATGATAGTCGTCAAGAAGTGAGGCAGATCGATACAATCTGCCATCTGGAACATTTGCATCCTGTTCGAGTACATCAACACCAATTAAATCACAGCCGTGACCATCGAAACCAAGAAGTTCTTTCATAACTTCCGTGATTGGTAAGTTGCTGCAAGATGCACTCTGGTAACTACACGACTTTCGAAGCAAATACAAAGCTGCAAGAGGTCCGGCTCCTTTCCGACGATTAGTCACAGCAAATGTCATACTTGCAACACGTTGTCGACTTCTGCAACGCTCGCTTGACAAATTTGGTGCTGTTCTTTGACGATCTTCCTTGTCTTGGCGGCGTTTAAATGCTGCAAGAGCACTGCTGTCACTGAATCAATTTGGTTTTGTTGTTTTGTTACATACTTGCAACAATAATAGATCCGGTCCAACACTGCTTCTCCCCCAATCAGTACTTGTACATCGTGATTCGACTTGAAGGCGCCCATGATTACATCATTGTATCCGTTAATATACTCACATGCTGGTTGCCTTTGCAATTGTATACCTTTGTCCGTAAGCATAGTACGATCACGTCGATCGCGAGGATACCCATATCGGCACGACCCTTGTCGGCAAGCACGCGATTTTTTGAAACAGCTCGCAGCATGAGTCCACCAGTGCAAATTGAAAAGAAAAACAAGCAACGCTACCATAAATGTAAATGCTGTGGATGTCCATCTCAAATCGTCACTGGACGGGGGCATCATCTCAATTACCCGTGCCATCTCATCTCTGGCGAAAGCATCATCACTCTGTCGATCGAATGTTCCTTGTGCCTCATTAATGGACTCCAGGAAATCAGCAACGATACTCTCATCAGTATCTTCCAAAGAAAGAGAGAGTTCACGCTCATATATGCGTTTCTTCGCTTCCGCTAAACTACCAACCGCATTCGCCTCACTTACCGCTCTCTCTTGTAACTCGTTCTCACTTAACTCACGCATCACTGGGGGCCATCTAGGCGGTCGACTTTGTAGCAGAATCTGACGGAGCACATGCTGTGAGCTAACTTGAATTCCACAACTTCCGCATTCGAGCAAAGCTGGCTCACGTTCGTGATGCAACTCACTTGACGGTGGCATCCGAATGGTTTGTGGGATATCTAGTGGTCTCAAGCATGAATATGAATTGCCACAAAAACGACAGAAACCACGAGAAATCTCAAGCGGAAAGTTTGTTGTCACAATGCTTTCCGTGTAACGTTCAATCTCACTATTGAATTCATCTCCACGTTCATCTACAACACGATTATATGCTGGAATATTTGGTGGTGCTGCAGACAACCAAACCAGAAAATGTGCGTGTAATGTACCACCGCCCTGTGTCTCTACCATCCCAAAGTAAGCTTTAACGTCCCCAAACAATCCGTCAAAAGGCTTATGACGCATGCTCGTTAAAGGTACGCCTAGCACATGCTCAATAAATGCTTCCATGTTCCGCATAAAAACTCGAGCCGAAGCAAAATCGTTCTTAGATGAAGCTGCTCTCAATTTTCCACGCTCCGGAATCGTTGACACGGGTGCATTAAAAGTGTATCAACCTTTGTAACACCACTATAATACGCGAGTACAAACGAACCCGATACGTTCGGTGTCAACGTCACAAACAAGGCCGGCTGCCCGAATATGGACTGATATGCAAATGCTTTGCGTCTGCACCGCTCTCGTTCCGCATCGCTTCCCCAAAAATTGCTCTCGCTTATTTGAACGCTTTTAAGGAATCGACTAGCTGTTGAAGAAGTTCCCGTGGTTGATAATCGTCCTTGGCGTCGTTGCTCATTCTCGCGCAAAGCATCCGTTAATTCACTTGATGAAATGTCAGCATACCCATCAAACGCTCCAGGGTATCTCTTGCATCGCAAGCCAATATTGAGATACATACTTTGCATTGCAATACGATCAAATGCAACAAGCGTAAATAACTCGTCTTCTGCAAATGCACGTGAACTTAGGGAGCAATAATGTTGCACACATGCATGAAGTGATACGTCAATTTTGCGAGTCTCGCCAGGATGTCCACGCTCATAAGGGAATAATAGCGGGAACATTTTAGCAAAGATTTCACCGTCATCTTTTGCAAAAACTGACTAGAATGGCGAACGAGAAATCTTGGTACAGCCTCTGAATTTTCAGTTATATCGACACAGATTGCACATCCGCCACGCCCACATCGATATCTTCTTCTGTGAATACTATTCGTCGTTCAATAACGTCATCCTCGTTATGAAAGCTCTCATCCATTCGCTCAGCAACGCGATCGTGATCTCGTTCAATTCCCTCACTTTGAGGTGACTCACTAAATAATTGATCTGCAATTGACTCGGGTTCCAAATGACTGCAATCCATACCAATGCCGGACAAGTAGGGATTCGAGGAGCGGAAAAACTCTAATAAATCTTCCACGCGTTTTCGTCGAACTAGATGCATTTTCTTCACTTTTGCACGCTGCGTATCCGTGAAAGGACCAGCAAGTACAACGCGATAAGAAGTCACACCATCAAGACGACGAGGTAATAATGTTGCTGGGGGCCCGGAGAGGCATCAAAAGCAAGACAGTGTGATCTTATTGCTCGATGGGATCCTCCACGCATAACACGAGTCATCACCACTGTACTTACAGGCTGTATCATAAATCGCTCCGCCATGGTTGTATCCACAAATTGACTGGGGGTAACACCAACGAAAAATCCGTTCTTGATCGAAAACCTCGGAATTTGATCCTTTGACAGACTATCTTGACACTCCGCACATATCACCAAGCTTGGAATCTCCCCAATACACTTAAAACCACGGGGAGACAACAAAATACCTTGAAATGCAGACGATATGCTGGAACAATCGTACTCTTTGTAAAGTTCAGGAGGAAGATCTTCACTTTCACTATCCAAATGTGTCTTCATACGTTCAATCAAAGCTCGCTCGCCAACTTTCACGCAATGACAGTCTCGCGAAAGGACATACCGATCATAAACTGCACAAACACTTTCATTCAACTTGTCGGCGCCAAGAGCTTTCTGCAAACGAGCCAATACTGCACGCTTTGTTAAATCTTTTATTGGTTGAAGCGGTGATCTCAAAAGCGCGGTAGTTTCAAGATCTTCCCGACGAACCTTATTATTTTTTTGTCGTTGAGCTCTCGCATACTCCCGTTGCTTCCGCAACCGCTCTGCGCGGGCGGCGTTCAAATGATTTAACCTGTACCGCTTAACGGCAAGCCGATTTCGCTCTCTTCTTTCTTCTGGGCTCAACACCATCAAAGCAAATCCGCACAATGAAAATACGCCAGTTAACGTCCTTCGTGATCAATTGACGTATGACAAAAATAAATCCTACGCCAGTTAGATACGCCAGTTAGATATGCCAGTTAGACACTCCAAATGAATCGCCGTCTCCCCACCGGCCCCGTCCCAACCTTTTCTACCGCCTCGTTGGTCTCATTCGCAAATTTCCACCGCGAAGACCAAGCACCGCAAGGAAACCCTATCAGGATAGCCAAAAAGCGCAATAGCGACAACAACCCGAACACTATAGCGTCCCCCTCAAGAAGCTGAGATTGAAGCAGACCCAGCAAGCGGAAATTGCTCAAAACCAGCGCGTGCTCGAAAGCACCGACGGTACGCACACATGTTTGGCATCATACTCTTTTTTCACGCTAACCTTACCACTTTAAACAGAACTCCTACCGTATATAAAAGAAACCATGACGACTGACCAATACGGGAGATCCGTCGCCACCGCCACTGCCACTGCTGCTATCAGGATCAAAGGACGCGTCATCCTCATCAAACCCGACACAACCAAAAGTGGTTTGAATGTGCTTCGCCTGTTTTTGACTGATCCGTCCATCTCTGATTCTGCTCAAGAGCAAACAGAGGTACTGTCGTACTCGTAGTTTGTATCAAAACAGCACAACGATATATTACTAACCGATTCACTACAACAGGATTTGGAAGCAGCGCAGGCAGTCAATGTCTACGAAGCAAACACATGTGTGATTACACTCACACTCTTCGACATTGATATCAACAATCCACGTCTACCCAATGAAGGTAGTGTGATCGAGTTCTCACCTACGAAGATGAATCTCTACGCCTCCTGCTGCCAAGTGCAAGCCAAACTTCCTGCTTTATCGGTCGTGTCTGACGACACTGCTGGTACTAACGCAGATGAGTAAGCCTATCGGGCGATCCACGGCGCCAAGAACAAAAATGATAAGCCAAAAACGTAATTAATGCAGCCATTTAACGAATTTTTCTGTTTTTTCGAAATGCATCGATCGTCTTAGAAAATAGAGAATCTATCTGAAGCACTGTAGCTTTACAATGCACTGTTTGCGTGAAGGCACATTTTGAAGCCAGGCATTTAGAAAGCCGCACATCAGAGACGTTCGAGTTCAAATCAGCCGTCCTCGCTTACTATGACACGCACTTCATGCCTGTAGTTGTGTTGTCAGAGGGTGACAGTTAGAACTTCATAGAGCAAAACAAAGTACTAAATGGCTCCCACGACACACAGGGAGACGAGAACACCAACACAAAGCTATTGTATTGGCGAGATGAAATGCACCACCAAAATTTTAAATTGTCTGTAAAAACTAAACTTTTGGTCATATTGATACCGGAAGACCCGCAATGGAAAGATCTGGTTAAGGACAATGCATTAATGCGCTTGTTGTTCAGGTAGCTCGAAGTTTCATCGCCACAGAATGGCTGAGGGAAAAAGGTACTGATCATGAATGCACGACACATTTTCATCAATATGTCTTGATCTAAAATACATTCAAGGCAGCGCTTTGCGCCGGAATGGAGCTTGGTTGCTTGTGCTTCAGATGAATATGCTTCTAGCCATTGCATTTGCCTGGAAAGCGCACCACGCCATGTTGCTCTCGACGCTGCTCGCAACTTTAACGAGCAATAATATGCATAACCGGTTCTTAAAAGGACACACATATTTTGTACCAAGGTTTGTATTGCGAGAGCCATATGGTGCCATATGGTGTGAGCATAGCCTCGATTTTTTTTTTTTGGCATTCCTGGCGGACTTCCGATTTTCGTTTAAGTGTAGTGCAGCGGTGCGTTTGAGTTATTCGACATAGATTGCTTTACTTAAACGAGGAAACGCAGAGCTTTTAAGCCAAAAAAGCACGCCTAAATATGACAATTGGGTGTTGAGTTATAGGTCACCAAAGTTTGGTGGTTCATTTCATCTCGCCAGTACAATAGTAGCAGTACAGTTATCACCGTACATGTTGAAGTTGAAACTGAAGTTGACATCTCTAACAATAACTGAAGTTGACATCTCTAACAATATCACAACAAGTTTAAATTGCAATCAAACCTAACAACCGCCATTCGCTTTATTTTATACCGGTATTGCACTTGTCATTGGTCTACATGATGCACAAAATATCTAAAAAAACTCAGTGCCAGTATACTTTCCCCCGCTCTGCATTACCAGCCTGCGCGCTTCACGTAATAACATAACACCTATTTATTACTAGGTTTTAAGAACAATACGCTCCTTTAGCTACCGAACTGCGAACCCGGCAGCCCAACAGGCCGCAAACACAATTATTTGTAAGACCTTCAGTGCTACTTCAAAGCGTTACTTCACAACAACACTTCAGCCGTGTAACTGTTGGCTGACGTACTTCCCTTCTTGTCCGCCATGACCGCTCGTGCCGTCTCCGTCTTCTACGGGTCCCAGACCGGCTGTGCCGAGTCCATCGCGCAGGTTGAAATCAATCGTTCTCGCTCTCCCAATTGCACCATAAAATTTCGCTAACAAGTTCCCCATTTTGTAGCGGATTTATGACGAAGCCCTGGAGAAGCGACTGGACGCCGAACTGCATCCCCTGAACGAGTTCCAGAAAGTGAGGGGCAATGCAATTGTTGCACTAGCAGTTTGCAATATGGTGCACTTGAAAGCTGACAATTGGGTGGCTGTTTTGTGCTTCCGGTAGAGCAAAGTGGAGACCCGCGACGGCCATTTCGTGGTCATCGTGTGCTCCACCACCGGCAATGGGGACCCGCCCGACAATTGCAGCAAGTTTTGGCGCTACTTGAAGCGACGCACGCAGCCCACCGACATGCTGGAGAAGCTCCGGTACACGGTACTGGGGCTCGGAGATACCAACTACGACAAGTTCTGGTGCGTTAAGCATTGGCAGTTGCTGCTGGCTGGCGGAAGCTGACACTTTTGGGGATTTTTGATGATAGTTTTATAGGCAAAGGCATTGAGAAGCGGATGCGGGAGCTGGGTGCTCAGAGCTTTTACGAGTTTTGTACGGTCGGTTTTGTCGGCGGTGGTGTCCGAACGGAGTTTTGATGATGTGGTTGATTTGTGGATGGACAGGTGCTGCAGATGAAGCCATGGGACTTGAAGACAGTGTCGAGCCGTGGCTGAATGGTCTCTGGGCGGCTTTTGACGAAGCTTCAGGAGATGCGGCGACGACTTCAGTTGTGGAGGAGAGCACTGCGGATGTTAGCAAGGCTGTGGAAGTTTTGGCGGAAGCATCCGAGCCAGCAACGCCTACCTCTGTCGATACGACATACCTTTTGGAGAGCCTCATCTCATACGAGAAGATGTTTGGTCCTTTGGAAATTCCTACCGAGGTCCCTGAAGACCTCCCACGTCTCCAGTCTTCGCTTCTCAGTGTGCGCTTTCTGAGTGACGAAGAGCGCAAGGAGTCGAGCTCTGTACCGACCAGCGAAGAAGCTGATCAGGACATTAGTTCGACTAACCCGTTCTTGGCCTCTGTCGTTGGCGCTGAATACCTGACCGCGCAGCACTCGGAGAGGAAGGTTCTCCGCCTTGACGTCGACATCAATGGCTCCGGTATTCAGTACATGCCTGGTGACTCATTTGGCGTCAAGTGCCCCAACAGAATGGAAGATGTGGATGCGCTTCTAGCATGCTTGGGAATCAATGGCGACGAGGTTTTATCTGCGGAGCCGGTTGCTGCTGTGAATGGGCGTGCGGTGAAGAAGAAAAACACCTCGACCCACTTCCCTACGCCCTGCAGTGCCCGTGACATTTTCTTGTATCACGTGAATATCCTGAGCTCACCGAAGAAAGCAGCAATGCGCGCTCTTGCAACGTACTGTTCGGACGAGGAGCAGCGTGCTCGCATGCTTCTGCTCAGCAGTAAGGCTGGTGCAGACAAGTACAAGGTAAGGAACCCACGTGTGTAGCATTTGATTTAGCTCGTGTCTTTCTGACGTTGTGTGTGCATGGTATGATGCACAGACATTCATCACGGAGCAGCATCTGAACTTCGTTGAGCTGCTTCACCTCTTCCCGTCTTGCAAGCCTCCGCTTGACCACTTGCTGACGCTTCTACCCCAGTTGATGCCTCGTTATTACTCGATCGCGACGTCGCCGTTGGTGGATGCTACTCGACTGTCCGTGGCCTTCACTGTAGTAGACCACGCAGTCGGCCAACACGGTCTTCGTCGCCTTGGACTGTGCACGAACTGGCTGGACAATATCTGCCAACCCCTCATCGGTGCTGTCCAAGCTGTCGACGTGAAGATTCCTATTTTCCTGCGCGGCACACAAGACTTCCACCTGCCCGAAAGCAGCAAGTCGCCAATGATGCTGATCGGCCCGGGTACCGGTGTAGCTCCGTTCATGGGATTCCTGCAGCATCGTTACAATGAATCAAAGCTTGCTGCCGATTCAGCAACGGGTGACGCGTATCTGTTCTTCGGGTGCCGCTGCAAGAGCGAAGACTGGCTGTTCCGAGAGCAAATGCAGGAGTACGTGGCGAATGGCACGCTGACCCAGTTGTTCACGGCCTTTTCGCGCGACCAAGACGAGAAACATTACGTCCAGCACGACCTGCGTGCCAACGGGAAGCTTGTGAGCGACAACCTACTGGGATCGGATGGCTACGTGTTTGTCTGCGGTGACGGCATGGCCATGGCGAAAGATGTCCACGCTACTCTCGTTGAAATTCTGGTGGAAAATGCCGGTTTGTCTACGGAGGACGCGGAGCTCAAGCTACGACAACTAGCAACCCAGCACCGCTACGTCCGCGATATTTGGTGATCGCGCACGTATTCGGCCGTTAGAAAGCCGAGGATTGAGATCTCGCGCAGTTTGCATGATCTCCTCCGTCTGTCCACAGATTTGCTGTTGGTTCCTGCTTCAGTCTAGCTTAGTATCCCTATGCAGACTCGACCAACTCGAATCGTAGAAGACGCAATAGATAATGACATACTTGGACGCGTTGAAGGTTCATCCGCCAAAATACACATGTACATGTACTCACGATGGCGTCGTTTCATACCAAGATCAGTGCAGCAGAACCCAGCGAGGAACTTCATCCCTGATGACGAGAAGTACAACCAGAATCCTCATTGAGTGGAGGAACGAGCAACGGGCATTTGTAGTGCTTTCGGATGAATCACTGACCGATCAATTCTCAGAAGTGGAGCATGCGGTTGATCAAGACGATGAGCGGACTACAGACCAAGCTTTGGCAGAGCTAATGGACGGCTTTCAAGACTGCTGGGATAGTCGTGACTTCTCCACCTCAATGGCAGAAATGCAAACACTACGTACTCGAGTGTTGACCGCAATCCTAGCAACAAGAACGCCATTGAGGTGGCTGCCAGATTTTCTGCCCAAGTGGCAAAGCTTACTTAGCATAGTTCAAAGTTGCACCATGCAGTTATCTCCAACGAATGGGGGTGAGTACATTCAGGAGCTCACGGCACTCGCTAGCGGTTGGAAACTTGTTGGCGACATCGTGCAGGCGCGTTCGACTCTGGTAATGTGCTTTGAAGTGACTCGACAACACCTGAAGACCCCCTTTGCGAAGAAAGTAGTGACTGAAAACAGTGAATTGCAAGCGCTACGACAGGCTACCGCAACTGCGAAGAAGCTCTTGCACGAGTGTGTGGCATTTCAAACGTCTCTTGCTCGAAACAAAGAGTTATTCGACCGTCGTGAAGCACCACCTCATGTACTGGCCTCTTTGAGCACAGAATTTTGGTCCTTGTTGCGGCAGGCACCCCTGTCAGTTGAAGTTGCAGTTCTCCTGGCACATTCACTGATGAAACAGCGTCAATTTGCTCTCGTGACGAGGTTTCTCGGGCGTTCGCCGTTTGTGGAGAACCCTGAGCTGGCGTTGCTGCATGCAAAAGCGTTGGCGTACATGGGATTTTACAGAGAGTCGATCCAGACTTCACAGTCCTTTAGTTTACCACGGGGCACAGATGAAATGGCCTCTTTCGTACCTCTGAGAGCTCACTGCGATTGCATGAAGGAGCTTATTCAGTGTCGTGCAATATCCGACGAGTTGTTACGTTTGGAGCACTTTGAGGAAGCTGAAAGCAGCTACACGAAGTGTTTGACTTTAGTTGATCCAGTGGATCACAAACAGTCTGCTGCACTCTTGATCAGCCATGCAAATGCGTTGTTAGGACTGGATAAAATCTCTGCAGCGATCATCGATTTCAAGAAGAGCCTTCAACTAGACCCAACCAACTCATTGACTTCTGTGCGCTTGCAAACTGCGTGCATGCAACTGGAGACGGAGCGAATTAGAAATGAACTTTCAGGAACTCGATAGATGTGGTAAACGCCATCCCTGTATTCATCTACTCCTTTTTCGTCAGTTTGACCTTCCCGTCTTCATCGATATCTGCGCGCATTTTGGTCTTCTCGAGCGCTGCATGCGACGCTGAATCCATGCCCTGTGGACGTAGGGCGTTGATGTACGTTTGGTTAGCTTCGTTCCCCTCGCACAAATTGCGCAAAGCCACCAAAGACCATTCACGGATCAGCGGATTGGTTTCGTCAATGTTGCAGTGGTTGAGGAAGAGAGGCAAGTAGCCTTCTTCACGGACGAGATCTTGGTGTTCGGTGTGACGGAAGCTGAGGTTGCCAATAACACGGATCAACCCGGACCTATACCCGAAAGGCTCCCCAATCGTTCGTGGTTGTAGCGTAGAACCAGCAGATCGTATCTTGTTTGGCGTTGGATTCTGACGGCCGAGGTCCCAGACGTGTTGGAGCTCTTGAAGCAGCGAGCGCAACAATTCTCTTGCACCCTCGGGGTTTACTCTAGTGTGGCCGACTGTCAGTTCTCCCAACACATCGAGCAGCATCAACTTGGCTTCGTTTTCCAGCTCAATCCACACTTTCTTCCTGCTTTCGTCGGCTTCATCCGGTCTGTCTTCATCGTCGACGGTGATGATATAGGTCCACGTGCCCTTTACGAACTCGAACGTTCCTTCAGGAAACGGTTGCTTTATGTCACTGTGCTCCTCAATACTTTTAGCGGAGGGTTGTTTGTTTGTGGACACCGCCCACCTCGTGAACATTCGGAGCAAGATCAACTGCTCTGGGGTAACTCGAGACCAAAGCTGGCTCAGCATGTGCGCGCCCACTGCGTTGTAGAGGTCCTTGGCACGGCCATCCGCGAAAAGCACTTCAAACAATGCACAGATCCACTCAAAAGCCGGGTCCTGATCATCAATTTGCGGGCCGTTTTGCAGCGACACATCGGATTCGCTGGATTTGGGCGGCTTCACCATACATCGATGGAGAATTGTAATCACCAAGTTGCGGGCGCAGACCTATGAGTACGATAAGGCATTTACATACTTACAATTAGAGCGAAGGTGGATTGCCACGCCTTGTCAAACACCACCTACCAGATCAACGCGACGACTAGCGACGTCTTCGATATTCGAGGTTGCGGAGCTGTTAGCATTGACGCAATTGAGAATCAACGCCGCTGCAAACGCGACAACCTTGCGATGCTGATGACACTCCACCAAAATTTTCTACATCATGAGGCACAATCGTCAGTAAAAGCAATGCTAAACCATACAAGGTAGTCGTTTCGCCACGCACCTGGAAATCATCGGGGAAGAACAATTCCCACGCGGTCGCCTGGTTTTTCGAGTTGCTCGTGACGCAGTTCACACAGAACTGCAGCACAACTTGGGCCAGAAGAACAATTCGTCTACAGTACAACACATCTCGCGTTAGTGCTCGTCCATCGTTACCCACAGCCAGCCGCGACACTAACACACCCTTGAAGTGCCTCGTCCTCCACATCCACCCAAAGACAGCAGCGCACCACCGCCTCATGCGCCTACAAAAGTACAAAATCTATCAGAATCGACCATGGCCAGCAAAAATGCGATAACTTGACGTCGTACGAGCCGAATGAGCCCGGCCTCGCGACAGGCATTTTGGTTGCCCGTGCACGCTGCACACGCATTGCGCAAGAAGCGAAACGCCGACGTGGCGGATTCAGCTTGACTGGACGCTCGAGTCACGTCCCCGACCACAGGTTTTGGCGACGAGAAGTCCTCCTGCAGAGACTCTGCGGTCGGCTTCGTGCGATCCACCTGGAAAGTGTAGCCCAGGCCGTCATCGTCTCCGTCCTGCACGTCACCACTTGGCACGGAGTCTGCGGATTGAATCTCGCTCTGTATCTGTTGCATGCAGTCGGCAATGGCGTCGGCCGCTTGCGTCCACACGGGCGACGCACTGAGCGACTCCTGGAAGTGGAAACAAATGCGCATTTGAAGGCGAAAGCGATCAGTCAGTTGGATGAAATTGGTTGGACGGACGCAGTAGCACAAGGCGACGTCGTTCAAGGGTGTGCCGATGGGCCGTGTGCACGTACCGGAAGGCAGCGCTGCGGCAGTCCGCGGCCAGTGCTGCAAAGTCCATTTTGGTGATGACGTACACCAAGTGTACACTAGTTGGTGTACGTGAACACACATATCAGGCTGCCACATTCAAATGTATAGACGGGGGAAAGCGGGAGAAGCTACAGTATGCAATGAGCGGCGACTCGACGAAAATGGAACAGGAAGCAATGGCATTTGCAGGCTAATACTACTAGCAGTAAGCTTAGCGTTATTTTTCACTGCACTGTCAGTTTGTATTGTACTTCAGTTGCGTCTGCAGTAGACCAGCCTCGCTAGCAAATAAGAAGAAAAAGGAGGAGGTTGTTTGGCAGGAGGACACCAGATGCACCGACTGCGCTTACGTGCGCTCGCCGCGGATGCGCCGTGCGAGCTGGATGTCCTTGGGCATGATGGTGACGCGCTTGGCGTGGATGGCGCAGAGGTTCGTGTCCTCGAAGAGGCCCACGAGGTAGGCCTCGGACGCCTCCTGCAGCGCCAGGATGGCCGTGCTCTGGAAGCGCAGGTCCGTCTTGTAGTCCTGCGCGATCTCGCGCACCAGGCGCTGGAACGGCAGCTTGCGGATGAGCAGGTCCGTGGACTTCTGGTACTTGCGGATCTCGCGCAGCGCCACCGTGCCGGGGCGGTAGCGGTGCGGCTTCTTGACGCCGCCGGCCGTGGGCGCCGACTTGCGCGCGGCCTTGGTGGCGAGCTGCTTGCGCGGGGCCTTGCCGCCGGTGGACTTGCGGGCGGTCTGCTTGGTACGAGCCATCTCGGCTGGCTCTGGGGGTTGCTGTTGGGTCTTGGGCTGGGAGCTTGGCGCAAAAGCGGAAATGAAGAGAAGGCGTGGCGCGGCGGAGCCGTTTGGCTGCGGTTCGCTAAACGCTGAGACTCGAGCCTGACACCCACCTTTGGGAAACCTCTTGCGTTTTGTATGCCGGAGCTTTTTCCTCACTTGGCGAGATTTTAGGGAGGGAATGGGAGGGGCGACATCAAGCACGCGAACATTCTTTCCCTTTCCCCTTTCTCTCTTCGTGTCTCTGGACCACTCACTCGCGCTGGCTCCCTCATCCCAGCGCCGTCAAAATTGTATGGCGTTTTGTATGGGCTCCTTCGCCGACTGCAATCGCTGCATTCAAAATCAAAGGTGGCCCCAAGGCCTCTCTTGATTTTACTATGCTCCGCCGCACAAGAAACGACAGCCCAGTGAGCCAATCACAAAGCGACTACATCAAGCCCTTCCCTATCGTACATAGGAAAGATCATGGCAACATCGAGGCAACTGAACAAGACAAGCTCGGTGCTGCTGCCCACTGGCCCAGAGTGTTCGACGGCACGCTGTCTGCGCAAACAGCAGCTATAGGAGTTGAATCGCGCGGGAGCCAGCGCACAACCGCACATCGCTGCCGTTGTCATTGCTTCAGCACACTGTTACAACGAATCAGCAGTCCAAAATGGCGGAATTCGAGTTCTCGACCGACGGTCGAAAGCTGTCGCTGCGAGCGACTGCCGCGTGTTGACGAGTCCCAATCAGGCTTATACTGTGCAAAAGGGCAATGCAAATATACCGGAGACCTTGCCGCAAAAGCTGCACTCTACTCACGGCCACCAGCGACCAGCGTCGCAACGACGTTCCGCTGCGCGCGTTCTGGTCGTGACCAGCGTTCACATGCTGTCGGCTACGGTTGGATTGAGCGACAGCGTTCCGAGTGACGCGTTGCCACGCAAGTTGCTGTTTTTCGTCGACGATAATGCCCTTTCCATGCACTCCATGTGGACAGTTGGTGGACGACCATCACTCATCTTCAACCTGCAGTTTAGTGTGGCGCACACAACATAATGAACGAATCCTGCTTCAAGTACTTTGTTTGCCTCGGGACTATGAAATGGATGCTGACTGCTTAAAGTTACGAAAAGGTTCATACTGGGAAGGTTCATACTGGGAATACCGTTAGGAATGGACTGCTCTCAACTTTCTAATGCCACAGTCGTGTCTTGTGTCGTCTCGCTCAATATCCGTGCACCCTTCACCGGTCCAAGATATTTCAAACGAACTCAAGACTTACAACTAAACCAACTATACTGGGAATACCGAAGAATGAGCCCTCACTGGATTAATTGCGTGACCGCGTAAGCGTACCCATAGCCAACATCCGTGCTACATTGGAAACAGAGCAGCACCAAACTATGAGTGACGCTAACTATGAACTGAAGCTGCATCAATAAATAAACAATGCGTCTACTACCATAACACCCCAGGTATTCCCAGCCAAGTCGAACGACGACCTAGTTGATAGGATCACGAAAACAATAGAATCGTTGAGGTGGGGAAGATCAGCACTGGCCAACAACTTATGAGACCGCTACGGCCTAAAAACATGTATTCCCAGCTAAGTCGAAGACGATCTAGTTGAAGGTTATGAATGATTTTTGCGCAGTTGAGCGTCGCTGCTGGAACGTCAAAAGTGGCGAATCTTGAGAGGACAGGGTGGAGTTTGTCCAAGGTACGCACAGCTCGGTGGACGAGCAATTTCTGTTCAAGTTTGAGATGAATTGCAACTTAAAAATCGATGATCGCTGTTTCGCATTTGCATGGCCAATCTGCTCATGGATCCGCTGTACAAACTTTTATAGAGTCTAGCAATTCTTGTAGTTCTTTGCAGCCTTCTCGAATTGCTCCATAAGTAACTACTCGTCAGATAACGCACAAAACTTTATAATTTCCTCCACGCAGTCGCAGTCGGCACAAGAGAGGCCATTTCATAGTCCCGAGGCAAACAAAGTACTTGAAGCAGGATTCGTTCATTATGTTGTGTGCGCCACACTAAACTGCAGGTTGAAGATGAGTGATGGTCGTCCACCAACTGTCCACATGGAGTGCATGGAAAGGGCATTATCGTCGACGAAAAACAGCAACTTGCGTGGCAACGCGTCACTCGGAACGCTGTCGCTCAATCCAACCGTAGCCGACAGCATGTGAACGCTGGTCACGACCAGAACGCGCGCAGCGGAACGTCGTTGCGACGCTGGTCGCTGGTGGCCGTGAGTAGAGTGCAGCTTTTGCGGCAAGGTCTCCGGTATATTTGCATTGCCCTTTTGCACAGTATAAGCCTGATTGGGACTCGTCAACACGCGGCAGTCGCTCGCAGCGACAGCTTTCGACCGTCGGTCGAGAACTCGAATTCCGCCATTTTGGACTGCTGATTCGTTGTAACAGTGTGCTGAAGCAATGACAACGGCAGCGATGTGCGGTTGTGCGCTGGCTCCCGCGCGATTCAACTCCTATAGCTGCTGTTTGCGCAGACAGCGTGCCGTCGAACACTCTGGGCCAGTGGGCAGCAGCACCGAGCTTGTCTTGTTCAGTTGCCTCGATGTTGCCATGATCTTTCCTATGTACGATAGGGAAGGGCTTGATGTAGTCGCTTTGTGATTGGCTCACTGGGCTGTCGTTTCTTGTGCGGCGGAGCATAGTAAAATCAAGAGAGGCCTTGGGGCCACCTTTGGATTTTGAATGCAGCGATTGCAGTCGGCGAAGGAGCCCATACAAAACGCCATACAATTTTGACGGCGCTGGGATGAGGGAGCCAGCGCGAGTGAGTGGTCCAGAGACACGAAGAGAGAAAGGGGAAAGGAAAGAATGTTCGCGTGCTTGATGTCGCCCCTCCCATTCCCTCCCTAAAATCTCGCCAAGTGAGGAAAAAGCTCCGGCATACAAAACGCAAGAGGTTTCCCAAAGGTGGGTGTCAGGCTCGAGTCTCAGCGTTTAGCGAACCGCAGCCAAACGGCTCCGCCGCGCCACGCCTTCTCTTCATTTCCGCTTTTGCGCCAAGCTCCCAGCCCAAGACCCAACAGCAACCCCCAGAGCCAGCCGAGATGGCTCGTACCAAGCAGACCGCCCGCAAGTCCACCGGCGGCAAGGCCCCGCGCAAGCAGCTCGCCACCAAGGCCGCGCGCAAGTCGGCGCCCACGGCCGGCGGCGTCAAGAAGCCGCACCGCTACCGCCCCGGCACGGTGGCGCTGCGCGAGATCCGCAAGTACCAGAAGTCCACGGACCTGCTCATCCGCAAGCTGCCGTTCCAGCGCCTGGTGCGCGAGATCGCGCAGGACTACAAGACGGACCTGCGCTTCCAGAGCACGGCCATCCTGGCGCTGCAGGAGGCGTCCGAGGCCTACCTCGTGGGCCTCTTCGAGGACACGAACCTCTGCGCCATCCACGCCAAGCGCGTCACCATCATGCCCAAGGACATCCAGCTCGCACGGCGCATCCGCGGCGAGCGCACGTAAGCGCAGTCGGTGCATCTGGTGTCCACCTGCCAAACAACCTCCTCCTTTTTCTTCTTATCGGCAGTTAGCTCTTGCTGTGTGTGATGGGGCGTAGTACTTAACCACGCAACCCGTAGTATTTTAGCCTTATTATTTGCAGTAAGAAACCCCACCTTCTCCAAAGCGTTGTTTCTTTTACGACGCCTCGTTGTTGCTGAGCTTCTCCATCAGCGATTGCTGCTCGTCGGCGATCTTCGACAGCGACTGGAACTGCAAGTTGTAGCTGCACGCAGTAGCGTTAGCAAAGTAGCAAAGCCAAAGACGACACCCACCTCCCCACCGCCACGCACCGTTCCAGCTCGGTCTTCTTCTCCTTGATCAGCAGCTCCAGCATCTGCTTCTGGCGGTTCCGATTCTCCACTTCGCTGTCGACCCGGTTGCGCTGTCCGATGGCCTGTGCACTTGGTCATTGAGCAGGCTCCCCGCACATTTTGCACTGCACCAACCCACGAACCTTAAGCTTCTCGCGCTCGATGCGCTTGGCCTGGCCCTCCATCACCTCCAACACGCCCTTGACGATCTCATGGAACTCTTCCAGCTCTGCCAGCACAGCAAAACACGTCAGTCGCGAGCGCAAAAAAGCCTGGAAACGCCCTACAACTTGCTCGTCGCGAACTGGTTGCTCTCCTGGTCGAGCTCCTGCGTGTGCGTGATGTTCTCCTTGTCCAGCACGCGCACCTGGCACTCGTCATCGAAGCAGATGCTCGGGAGCTGGTTGTCTCCGCGGCTCATGCTCGTTTTGAAATGGCTACACTTTCATCCGGATCGCGACGGTTCGTGATTTTTTTGAGAAATGTCAACTTTTGTCGTTTCGACAAATTTGCGGTTAGTTTTGAAGATGAACACAAACGTCAAGCGCCTCCGTAAGGAGCTGCAGGAGCTTAAGAAGAACCCGGAGGAGGACATGGTGCTGTACCCGGAGGAGGACACGATCATGCGCTGGAAGGCCTTCATCCGCGGCCCCAAGGAGACCCCGTTCGAGGACCGCTGCTTCGAGCTGGCCATCCAAACCACGCCGCTCTACCCCATGGAGCCGCCCAAAATGAAGTTTGTCACGAAAATCTTCCACCCCAACGTGCATTTCAAGGTGACATTTCAACCGAACAGCTGCTGCAATTGATACAATAGTAGTGAAAGCTAGTAGGGGTGTATTGTAATGACTGACTGCCTTGGATACGTGTCAACGACTGCAGGACGGCAGCATCTGCCTGGATATCCTCAAGCGCGAGTGGTCGCCAGCTTGGACCCTGAGGGTGAATTTTGCTATTGAGTACTGTAGTGTGATACTGGCTAATTATTGTTTTTGGTGCTGGTTAGGCGGCGTGTTTAGCGGTGAGTTCGCTCTTGTCGGATCCTGCGGCTGACTCGCCTCTCAACTGCGACGCTGGTGAGTAAACGACGAAGTTCTGTCGATTAAGAGGATGGTACTAAAATCTGTCGTTCAGGAAACATGATTCGTGCGGGCGACATGCTGGCGTACAACACGATGGCCGAGATGTACAAGAAGGAGTATGGGCTGCTGGAGCTGCCGAAGGACCCGTTCTAAGACAGTGAAAAGTGAAAGTTTGCGTGGGACTTCTCTCTTCAAATTGTGGACATTAACGCTGCGTGCTTGCATTTACGGATCGGCTGCCTTCTCTGTTGGTGAAGTTTGTTCGGCTTGATTTTCAGATGCAACCAAGTCACCGAAGTAGGCCGTCACCACCTTCAACTGCTTGTTCAGGAAAATCTTCTCGCACTCGACGTGTTCACCTGGCGTCAGCGCCTCGAGATCACTTGTGGGCGTTCCTCTCGGTAGATAGTACGCGATGTTCTTGGACACCTGCTGAGCTTTCGCGAACAAATCCAGTCCGGACACTCCTTTTATGAGCATATCCTCCAGACTGAAATGTTTTCGGCTATATTTCACGCCTCCCCATGGCGGCGACAGAAACACTGCATCAGCTTTGACCTTGGGCAGGATGTCGATGGAGTTGCCGACGATCCACTCAATTTTATCTGCTACGCCGTAGATAGCAGCGTTATGCTTCGCCATGCGGATCTTTTCCGGGTCAATATCGATCGCAATCACTTGTTTGCACGTCATGGCCAGCTGAATCACATTGCCACCGCAGCCTGCAAATGGATCCACCACAACATCGCAGCTAAGGCGTTTCGCAATATGCTCTGCGATCACTTGAGGGGTGACCTGCATTCAGCGAGTCAGTAAACCACCCGCACTAAACCTACAGCAAGACCGACGTACCGAATACCAGCTTTCGTGGTCGAGCAGGATACCATCTTCAAACTTCTCAAAAGAGAATGCCTCTGCACGTAAAACTTTACGACATCCTTCGGAACTGCATCACAGGCAGAAACGTTTGACCTTTTAGCATGAACCCAGCTTGCAACCAACCGTGTCAAACGTACCTGGATACTTGTCCGTCTTCTTCTTCTTCTTTCCAGCCGCAACGGAATTCTTGTGCTGAATGTCGTGAACGCTCCGTTGTTCCGGCTTCACCTCTGTCACCACCTCCACCTTTTCGATGACGCGCTCCGCTACTTCCCCATCTGAGTTGTACACCACGCGCACCTTGTCGACGATCGTCGTCTCCGTCTTCGGGGACTCCTCCTCCACAACCTTCTCGCCCATTGCATTGCTAACAGCTTCTCCTTCATTCTCCAACTCTTGGCACCCTGCCCTCTCCTCTTCTTCAGCCTCCTCTTTCACCAGAAAAACCTCTTCCTCCAGCACCCTCTTGCGCTTCCTCGAACCTTTTCTCTCGACCCGCCGCCGAAACTCATGGGCAAACTTCCTTCCATACCCGCAGCCTTCATCTCTTGCTGCATTTGAGCCTGCGCAGCCTCGTACAGCTCCGCACAAGCGTCTTGGGGTTCCGAATCCCCATCAGTCAGTCGGCTCCGCTTGTTTTTCTTACCTTTAGGGGTCTAAAACGCGATTAAAAGACATCAACAGACGCACAAAAACGTCAGTTATCCACCTCCATGCGCCAGAACCCCTCCGCAGCCCTGTACCTCGTGGTTCGCCTGCGTCTTGCGACTCTGCAGCCGCACCTCCGTGACCAGCGCCATGCCTGTCAAAACCTCCAGATTTCCATTGGCCATATTTTCCACCAATCATAAACTATTAGGTTTTTACGTTGAAGTTAGTTTTCATGTTAGTTTTCATTCGACATTGAAGTTTTCATTTTAGATTTTTCGACGTAATGCGCAATAACTTGCGCGTCGCCTTGGGCTTCTTGCTGGCGTCTCGGACGCTTGCAGAGCCTCGGCGAGACGTGGAGTGGTTCGCACTGCCGTCTGTGGGTGAGAGAGTGGCCTGGAGCTCCCGACAACCCGCGAGTGTGCTCTCGACGCCTTCCGCTTTGGAGTTAATTTTCCGGCGTTAACTAACGGAGGGGAAAATAAGAAAGATACTTTCCAGTGGCAATTAATTGCCAAAAAGGTGGAGGGCTGGGAAGCGGACGCTCTTGTGGCCAAAGGAGTTTTTCCAGTGGAAACAGTGGACTATGAAGAAGATAGAGGGAGGTTGACAAAGAGGAAGGCCTCCAATGTGAATTTGACCCGGAATTTTGCCTTCCGAAGCTGGTGGGCATCCGACTGCCTGATATTGACGCGGAAAATGACGGTGGAGATTCGTTGCAAGAGGGGCATGTGATGGAGCTGACCTTCGGGCAGCCGACAAATCGACCTGGCGTGAGTAGAAAGGAAGACATTGATCGGGTTGTGTTGTTTTCAGAGTATGTTGGAGATGAATTGGTGGGCACTTGGTCGGATGATGGACGCGTTCTTGTTGTTGAGATTATAAAGATTGACGAAGACAAAGTGAAGTCGGTGAAGGAGCTAATGCAAGGGTTACTACGAACAAGTATTTACATTGCTGATGCCAGGAAGGGAGGGTTTGACGGTGTCGGGGGTAATGTAGCTTGGCACGAAGGAGTGCAGAGCCTAAGAATTCAGCTGCCTGGGACGTATACACTACGTGTGCTCGTTTCTGGAGAGGATATCGTTTGGTCACCCGATATATCGGTTCAACCTTGCGATTCGTCATTTCTTGTATTGAATTCGAGACGTGATGCACCGAATAGTATGGACTCGGTGGATGAGGTGGATGAGGCCGTGATTGATACAGCTCCTAGTTTTGCAGTCGATGGAGTGTTGACTCATGGCGGTGAAGAAGGGTTTGTGCTACCTCATGATGCTATTCAGATGGAAACACCAGGGTCATGGAGTTTGAGTTTCTGGGTGTTTCTAACAGAAGATTCAACAGGAAGCTTTCGAACCCTGTTTTTCAACGGGGACGGCGAGCATCAGCAACGAACTCCTTCAGCGTGGTGGAAGCCCGATGAGCGTCGACTTGTGCTACGAGTTAGCACTAACGTAAGTGCTGATGTTGGGCTTGACAGCAACGCACAACTTTCTCTCCGCCAATGGACTCATCTAGGGTTTACGTTTACCAATTGTTCTGAAAGCGCCTTAAAGGGAAAAGGGAAATTCCGACTGCTTGTCCACAGATTGATAGCAGTACTTCTGAAGAAGAAAGGTGGCTGTACTCATTTGCCTTCTACGTGAACGGTCTGCTTGATACTGAAGTCCGGGTTTATGATCCAGTGGTCGCAATGGTGGACCCTTGCACATCGGCAAGGGGCCATGGACAGACGGAATGCAGGGTTTTACGAGCAACTTGCGGGTATTTCCCGTTCCTATTTCTTCTGAAGAGCATCGCAAAATCCATTTCGTGGAGAAGACTCTCCACGAAAACTACGCTGAGTGCACGCGCGATGGCAGTACAGTGTCTTTTGCATCCGTGAAACAAACAACCACTCAGATTGCTTTCTTATCCCAGTGTAAATTCGAAAAACAGTTAGCGGGGCAATATGAATATTCCACGTACAAAGTCGCGAGTGCAGATTCTAGGAGTTTTGAGGAACTTCAAGCGTCAGCGTATCAAAAAGCCGTCACGTCTCGGGATTCCTGTGAGCCAGAAGCTTGGGATCACCTCGTGGAGGCTGCAGAGCTAGGGCATTCAAAGGCATGTCGGGATGTTGGCGAGGCATTTTTATATGGTGCGTACGCAGTTCAGCATCACTGCTCAGTAGCAAACCTAGTCGAACAGAACTTGACGCTCTCCCAGCAGTATCTCGAAAAAGCTTTTGGTGATGGAGTTTATAGCGCTGGGAAGACTCTAGCACTGATTTTTGAAGCGAGTGATGACGGTGGACGTGCTGGAAATCTTGCCTCTTTTACAACTGGACTCATTCATCTTGCTGCTGCCAGTGGGGAAAAAGATGCGTTTGCTATGTTGGGGCGTAGATATCGTCAAGGAATCGCACCAAGTAGTGCTGGTGTCGAAATTGCAGCATATCATTATTACCATGCTGCAGTGAAAGCAGCACAAGAGTTTCACCAGCGTGGAAAGCAACCTCTGCACGAAATGACACGTTTGTACGATTCCTTCGAGCGAGATATCACCATTGGGGAGCACGGGGATGACGACGAACTAATCCAGTTCCAGAAAATGCGCGCTGACAATGAAGGAGACGTGGAGGCCATGGCAGCCATGGGAGACCTCTACTACTGGGGCGCCCATGGTGTTTCGCGTGATCACACACAAGCATACAATTATTTTAATCGAGCAGCTCGCGCCGGTAACGTAAATTCTCAATCTGCTGTAGCAGGTATGCTTTTGAAGGAGAAGGAACTGCTCAGGATAATGTGACGGCTATAAAATGGTACGAAAAAGCAGCGGAGAAGAATAATACTCGAGCACTCAACGGTTTGGGCTTCATCCACTTCCACGGCAGTGGCGGGGTTTCGGAGAATAAGTCTCGTGCTCTCGCATTATTTGAACGTGCTGCAGAAAATGAAGAAGATGGCGACAGTATATTCAACGCAGGGTACTGCCATGCACTAGGACGTGGTACGCAAGGTAATGTCAGTCGTGCGATGGAATTCTATGATGCTGCTGCGAGGAAGTTTGGCCATTTCGATGCCATCTTTGAAATGGGAAAGATTCTAATGCTCGGGGTGCCGTCTGTAGTGCTACGTGACACAGCAAGAGCGATGGAATATCTAAAGGCTGCGTCGGATGGTGGACAATGGGGGCGCCGAATGAGGCAAGGCTTCAACCTGTACAGTAGCGGCGACTTTGAGCGTGCGGCCATCTATTACCATGAAGCACGTGAGCTTGGATACCCTGTGGCGACCAGCAACTTAGCCTTCCTGTACGATCAACGTCTGTTGCGACCCGGCGATATCTCCAGCGAGCGTCGAGCGTTGAAGTATTTGTCCTTGGCAAATTATGAAAATGGAGACCGAGAAACTCTCGTGCGAATCGGTGACTATTACTATTACGGGCTTGCTGGCTTGCACAAGGACCCAAAAAGTGCTATCCGATGGTACAGTCGTGCAAGTGCCGAGGGTGTTGCTGTGGGGGCTTACAATGTCGGTCACATGTACGAATTCGGCGATGGCGTTGACGCGAATCTGGAGCGATCACGCAGATACTACAATCGCGTACTGGAGCTGTCAACGGGTGCGCTTGAGATTGACTTGGCAATACGATTTGCACTGGCTAGGCTGGCCCTTCGAATGTGGTTGCAAAACACTGTCTTCGAAGGGTTTCTTGGCTTAAGAAGTCCATTAGCTCCGGATACGGAGGCCAACACATCTAGCGGCTCGGCATTTCTGTTTGACGCAGCAACAAACTTCTTCGATGGCAAACTATACGTGCTTATCTCCTCAACGGCAATCATTATTCTTTCAATCGGCGCATGGTACTTTCACAGCATCTGATGTCGACGACAATCAAAATGTGGATGCGTATGCTCCTTATTTCCTCATTCCAGCGTCAACAAGGTTCAACGAGCAACGATGTGAGCAGCCAGTTGGACACACTGTTTCGTTGGCAAACCATTCCGTCAAGTGTTCCAGGTGGCCACCATGGGCACATACGGGGCACCAAACGTACAGACCTCGAACTGGTAGTTGGCTACAAGAGAAAATGACATCCCGTTTGAATGATTTAAGGAAAATAAGCGGAGGATGAAGCATGAAACGTACCAGATGGAGCATAACGTAGCAGCGTTGCTGCAGCTTGAACACAGCGACACTGGAACACCAAGTTCACTGGGGCCAGCGGACTCGAGAGGTTTCGAACATCTTGCACAGTTGAAGTAGACGCTTGTGGATTTCTACAAAGAAAACAGGAGCACAATATCAGCAACTGCAATGAAGCAGTTGTAGCAGCGTGTGTCGCTCTCTCTCGAGTTACCATGTTCATTTGTCTGATCGATTGGTCGGAGCAATTTGCAACCAACTCGTTTGCCGTTGTGTAGATTTGCAATTGGTGAAGGAGGTCGATGTAGTGCATGTAGATGTGTTGCAGCCATGCCTTCCCCATGACCTTTTCGACGCTTGTGACCTTATCGACGGTAACTGTAATGGCAACGCACGACTGCAGATCACCGGTTTCCGTGTAGTATTCCAGCAATTCTTTGAGCACATCATCCCGTAGATGCCCCAGATCGCCCATAACAGCACTTCCGTTCATAATCATCGATGAATTACCCCGTACACTTGTCATCCCGGATGCACCGTTGCGATCACCACCCTCACGACCATTCTCGTTTGCAAGTCGTCCATGGGGGTCGTACGGATACGGGTCAAACCCTTCCATAGCTTGTGGGTTTACATGGTCGAGTTGCTCGAGCAGCATGGTTGTCTCACTCGCATTATTGTTGTGGTTGTGGTTAGCATGACCATGCTCCTCGTTTCCAAAATCGTCTCCGTTCTGCTTGCCTCCGTTCTGCATGAAGTCGTCGTGACTGCTGTTATCCAGTGACATATCGTCGAGGTCTCCGTCCATCGGCATACCTACTTGACTTCCTCGGGAACTGAAATCAGTCGAATAGCGCTTGCTGGTATCGACCTTATCGGCTCCGAGCTTTGGCTTCGCATCTGCCTCTTCATTTGCGTAAAGAACTTCTAGGATTCGCCACATCTGACACAGATGCGCATTTCCGGTAACAAATGCAGCCAAAGCGTTGTGGGCGCACATTTGTGCAAAAGATACCCCACTCTTCGCTGTCACCGAATCCACATTGTTTCCAACTCCACTTGAGCCGCCGGACCCGTTCTTGCTGCTGTTAGATCCTTCGGGGAATAACATGTAGTGCTTGGCTAGAAAACGAAAGGTGTGCTCATCGAATCCGAATGACTCTTTCAAGTACTGACCCTGTTCAAATTGAGCGCGCATTGTCTCCACTTCTCGACCAGCTTGCACGTATTCACTCTCGTCTCCCAGAAATATTTTCTCGAGCTGGCTGGCTTTGTTAACGTTTTGCATGGTTACAAGCGCGACCAATGCGCGAGGCACTGCAGACGTCATCGGGGTACCCGGAGATGCAAATGCTAGCGACGCGGATGATACGGAAACAAAATTCCCATCAGCTACAGCACTTGCTCCATTTCCGTTAGTGTTGGTCATCGAACTCGGCTGAGAAGAGGAGGCAGGTCCGGCAGCTCGAGCGATCCCCCTGAACCGACAGCAGTTGCTGCGTTAAAACTCGCTCCTGCAGACAATGTCCCGCTCGATAAACCTGATAGGTTTACACTGCTGCCACCCGATCTGGTTAATCCTTTCGGCGGCAAAGGTGGTTGTGACCCGGCACT
The DNA here is from genome assembly GCA_012656105.1 of Phytophthora syringae. NCBI lineage: Eukaryota > Oomycota > Peronosporomycetes > Peronosporales > Peronosporaceae > Phytophthora > Phytophthora syringae. The sequence continues at coordinate 1,394,795 of JAAKBD010000005.1, read as the reverse complement.
GAATGACCAGGAAGTGGTGCGTCCCGATGCCGTCTCCACGGCTGACGACGCGCCAATGTCCTTTGGGCTCTCGGCGCTGCCATTATAAGGGCTTACCGACATCGTCAACGGTCCGCTTCCCGGTTTCCGGTCATCACCAGCGGGACCCAGTGATGGCGAAGAAGTGGACACCCCTGCCACAGTAAAAAGTGAGCTGCCTAGGCTAAAATGGCGATGAATCTTCAAAGATGCACACGATCTATCTGCGTCACAAAATTATAAGATGAACTGTGAGTTTCAGAGGTATGATATGGTTGTGTCACACATTCGTACCGATGTAGTCGTGGGAGAAAGCAAGCTGTCCCTTGGAATTGAGAGCAAGAGTTGTCGTGGGAAGTGACTGGTGCGGCTTGAATGAGTCAGCAAGTGAATGTAGTTTAAGTGTGCCATCCTTGGAGCACGCCAGCATGTGCTGCCAGTAGTCGTGACCTTCCCAATCACCAGGAATTTCTGGCTGTCCAAAATTCGGCGACACAGGTGTATCCATCCACGAAATGCCTGATGCGATATCTGAATGACCTTTCATCGACGCTACCGGAATGAACGGCCGCTTGGTATCCCATACGTGAATGCTGTTGTCCATGAGGGATGCACTGGTGGCAATATGTGTTACGCAGGTTGGTCGCCAAGACACGCGACCGACGCTGGCAATCGTCTGGATCGTTTGCTTCGGCTGCCGTACGTCGCCCAACTCCCATATCTTCACATAGCGATCGCGTCCTCCGGATGCCAGCACGTTGGCATCAGTGGGGTGCCAGTCGATACTTAGCACAAGACCCTTGTGCGCTGTAAATTTGAGTTCAGGCTGCGAATTCTTGCGCATATCCCAGACCTGCACGATGCCGTTTTCAAACGCCGCAGCAAATTTGTTTGGGTGGAATGGACTTGCACGCACATCGCGCACACTTTCGGACTTTGGCTGGTACGTCGACACAACCTTCCCACCTCGCTTATCCTGCACAAGCACAAACCAATTTTTTGTCAGCATGTTTACCTGCTAAACAGCGTCAAAGGAAGACGAAGGATACCCAAAGCTTGACGGTGCCGTCCTGAGACCCACTAATGAGCACGTTCCAGTCGCTCGTGTGCCAGCAAATGCGGTTCACCGCTCGTCGGTGCCCATTCAGCACACGTTCTGAAAGAGAAAAAAGACATTGTCAGCCACTTCAACACCCACCAAAACTACAAGTGTCTATTTCACCTTGTACGTGTTTGTATCCTTCTCGCTCCAAGTTCCAGATCACCACGGCGCCGTTTGTCGCAGCCGTGGCCAGTAAATAGTCCGACTCTGTGGCACACAAATAAGAAATTTTGTATCCACTCAAAATAAGAATCCATCTGAAACGATACAGATACGATTCGAAAGCCGGCCGTACGCGGGTGCCACCGGATATCGTTGGTACTAAAATTGAGACTCGGTTTCCCGACAACGCGCAGGTTCCTCTTCTCCGCGAACCCGGATGCTTCCAGCGCCACCACCTTCAGGACTAAAAAAGCACAATAACAGGACGGCAAAAATGACGTTAGGATCTGCATGGCCACTAGTCGCAAATATCAGCATTTGACGACCATCTCGACCGCCCACCGCGATGAGGCGGTTGTTGGGGGACGTGGACAGCGCGTTGAGCGGCCCGTTGAAGTCCATGGAGGCGCGGACGCTCGCCGCCGCGCGCTGCTCCAGCATGGTCTTGAAATGCGATTTTGGCGGTGAATTTTGTGGCACACAAATAAGAAATTTTGTATCCACTCAAAAATAAGAATCCATCTGAAAGGGTACAAATGTTTAGAGGATGAATGTAGAATTGTGTTATTGTCACAATGTGGAACCGGTAAATTACCGATATTTTCGTAACCGGGCTACCATACTACCGGTTATTTCGCACTGGCCCCCTGTTTATTTTTGAGTTTAGTATGGGTAAGCAGGCTACCAGATTACCGGGTTACATACCGATCAAATTTGAAGTTAGAACCGATCAAATTTGACGTTAGAAAATAACTATATCGATGTTAGTACTTATCCAATAGAGTCCCGTAGTGGTACGTGTGTTACGTCGAGGAAGCCCTGGACCTCTTTCGCGGCGGGCTTGAAGGCATATCGTTGGTGTCCAGAGTCGGTATGACTGTTGTAGGTTGACTGCAGCATGGTTTTTCTTCCGGGACTTGAGGACCAAATTCCGCGTCCAACTCGTTGTCAGAGTCCTCGGTTACGTGCCGTTCCTCCACGAACTCATAGTCATCAAGATGCATCTGCAGCTCCAATCTCGCACCAACTCGACTCTACAGCAGAATTTTGAATTGTGACGTTACATTTTTAGAAATTTGTGGTTATGTAGCCATCTTGGGGCTTCAACTGCTTCAACTGCTCCAACTTGATGGTGTACTCGCTTTTTCTTGGCACTCAGCTGCCCAGTGCGAATGCATTCAGAGATGGCACATTATGGAGCGTTGTATAGTGCCAGCCTGAGTGAATCCGAACCTCGGTGCAGGAGCCGTTACCTGGCGCATCATGGAGAAGGACGAAGGAGCGCGCAAAGATCGGCATGATGCATACGAGAGAAAGTTCGAACTAAACCGGGTGAGCGATTCACTTTTGCATTTGCCTGGTCGCACGCACATCAAAAAGCAGCAACTCCCCGTCCAGTCGTCCAGTATGGGGATCTGCCGCAGCTCGTGCGCCAACACCAGCAGCCTCGAGTACTACGACGCGTGGGGCCACCAGGTTCGTGTCAATCGCCCCACAATGAAAAGCTGTCGAACTACTCACCAACTGACGGTCTCTTGTCATCAGCCTATTCGCCGGCCGTACCGACCCAAGGACGGCGCCAAGCTCTGGACGTGCGAGCGCGGCTGCTGCTCCATCCGCTGGAAACTCGACTATGCTGGTAACAACAGCGTTTGAAGCTTGTTGACATGCACAAAAAGCTCATCTATATGGTGTCCTTATCCCCTATAGAGTTCCAGAACTACTTCAAGTACGTCGAGGTGTCTCCGTACGTGGTGATGCAGGACAAGACCCAGCAATGCGACTGCGTCATGTGTCGCGGGGTGGCGGACGCGTCGCCGCCGCAGAGGCGGTGGAAGGCCCCGCTCGGACTGCAGAAGGACAGCAACTCGCCCACAGACGGATCGCTAACAGACGACGAACCCGAGAGGCCGGAGAGTCCGTGACGAGAAACTCGCAGCCAAAAAGTCACGCACCTTGTATTCACTAGTTATTGCAGTAGCTCTTTTCAATTAAAATGCCATCTCGGTTGCGGTGGATGCTAGATCGGGCTGCAGGAATTGGTGTCGGTCATGAGAAGGGAGGATTGAATCTACTTGCAGCGGGTGGCATCGATCATCGATGAACGTTGAGTCCTCACGTAACGGGTATCAGCCAAAAATCTTCGCCTGAAGGGGCACATCTGAAGTTCCCCATCGACGTGGCCTGGTTCTCGGCACTTTTGGGTCGACGCGACCACCTCGATGTCCCCCGTTGGTTTGACGCCGACGTCGTCGCGCTCACTCATACGAAACGGGGTACCCGATAGGAAGCACTGCAACGAAAGACTCGAACGCGGCGAATAAATATATTGACCTCCGCGCCACCCGCCACGAGGGACTTCCGACTCCGCCTGCTCCTCCATCTCGCCTCACTTTCTGCCATCGAAAGTCGATATCCTCCGTCCTCACACTGCAACCCTCTCACTCTCCACCTGCCCACCCCCGCGACCCGATTTGTATATCAAAAGCCAAAAGCACACGCACCATTTCTCCACAGATAGGCTACAGACGTCTCCAGCGACAATCACACCGACACGGACCGCGCAAGGACAGCCACCTGCTCCTGCAGTCTTGTCTCCATTTGCGCATGGGCGCTCTCAGCCGCCTCCTGGTCCTTCGCAAGCTTGGCCTGCCACTTCTCGATGCCCTCGAGCTTCTGGATCACCAGCCGCTGCAACAAAATGAGGACATTCTCGGCCGCGTGCAGGTTGCGCATCCCTTCAATCGAGAGCGCGCTGTGCGGGTCGTAATGTGTCCGTGAGCGGCGCGCAAAGTCCGACACGGGCTGCGGGAACTTGGGCGGCCATACATGGGTCACCTCCGAGGCGAACGTATCGTACTTGCGCCGCGCCTCGGGCTGAATCACGTGGCAAGCTTGCTCAATGAGATGTCCCGCCTCCACAGCCAGTGGATACGAGCTGACCGCAAACTCGCGAATACTCCCCGAGTAGTTCGGCGACACCACCGCAGCAAGCGCAACGCGCAGCAGATGCAGCGCCTTGCGGTACATCTCCTCGACTCGGTCCGCCTGTTTCTTGACACTGGCCACGGCTTTAATCTCGCTCGAAAAGCTGGCAATCCGCGCGTGCAGATCCAGCACGGCCGGCATGTCCACCGACTGGAACAGGTCGTTCAGAATGTCCTCCTTCTCCCTCTCCAGCATCAGCAGCTCCTCCTGCGCGTCTTCCCAGCCCGAGCTCATCCGCATGGTGGGGATCGGGCCGCTGCTCTCGCTGCCGCTGACGTCGCGCTTCTCGTCCAGGCTGCCGAGCGTCATACCCCCACACTAGTACCGGTATTCCCGAAGCTGCTGCGGAAGTTACCGCTCGGGGGTCCGCCGTGCACGTTACTGACGTTCACCACGGCCGTCCCGCTGTGCGTGATGGTCCCCAGCGTCGTGGCCGACATGGCCGTGCTCTGTCTCTCCAGCCTTAGCAGCTCCTCGTCCGCCTGCACCGACTCGCTGAGCTTCTCGCACAGCTTGGAGCGCAGCTTGGCCATCTTGGCCTGCTTGTTGATTGTGAACACGCGCCGCAGCCCGCCGCGCTCCTGCCGCTCCATCTTGTCCAGCAGCTCCTTCTGCGCGTGGATCATCTGGCTGGAGCTCTTGCGCGCTTGGCGCAGCTCGCTCTGCACGTGGCCCGCGCCGCGCGCGTCCATCTGCGACGCGCGCACCACGCGCTCGATCTCGTGGTTCACCTGCTCGTACTTGTGCAGCAGCCGGCGGTCCAGCACCACGGCGGACGAGAGCGAGGGCGGCAGGGACGACCGCATGTGGCTGTCGGTCTCGGCGCGGCGCCGCGACTTGGCGTGCGCGTGGGCGGGCGCGAGGAAGTCCACGGACTTGCTGCTGCTCGGCTGGTTGCCGCTGCTCAGGCGCTGGAGACGCACGGACGCGGCGGACGTGGGGAGGACGCGCCGCCGCCGTCGTCGTCTTCGCTCGCTTCGGGCCGCGTGCCCATAATGCGCAAAAAGAGGTTAGGAACCTGCTGGCCTCAGAGAGAGAGAGAGTGGCGTGCTGCTTCGCTTGGTCGCGGGGTGGCAAAATGGGGCAAAACCCTTCCCGGCGCTCGCTCTTTTTGACTGGAGGTTTGTATGGGATGGGGGTAGGGGTTGAGGGTGGTTTATGAGCTTGGACGGTAAAGTTGGCAGTCTCTTTTCGCTGCGGCTGACGTTGTTGTCGAGGTGACGAGCGACACGAGCCGGCGACCGGAGCTTGGAGCGGAAAACGTGGTCTCAACTGGAGACCAAGTTGAGAGTCTCGAGAGCCCGGACAGAGACTACAGTTACAAACCAAACAGCCAGCACGGGACGGGTGTCACGGCCGTCAAATCCTCAAAGTTGGAGGTGTCGACAGGAAAAGTTGGACGATGCAGCAAGTAGACAGAGATATATCATATATTTTACGGTACTTGAGATTGCGGTCAAATCCTTAAAGTCCGCCGTGTTCAGAGCATCAAAACCTCGTATGGCATCAAAATCAGAGTGACTGAGACGGTTAGCACCTCGTTCCAATGGTCTAAACAGAACGAGCGATCCCAAGGGACTGACAGAATGTGCGAGTGGCGGGTCCTTGAGAATTCATACGTCAGTTTGGCTGGATTTGGCGAGCTTGTAATCACCCCTTCTGGACCCCTAGCCGCCATTCAAGGCAATGTGGCCCGGAACCGAAAGTACACCGAAAGGTACCGAAAATATACCGAAAATGGCTCCTACTTTCTGTGGTAGCAGCGCACTCCGGAAAAGTTTCGGACGATGCTACTGCGACCGAATTTAGGCTTAAGGGTGAAGGACGGGTGCCATCTCTCACAATCCCAAACGAACGAATGCCGAGCAGCTCAAATGCTCTAACTAAGCCAAAACAAAGCCGATCGAGGCGGTTAGAGCCTCTTCAGAATGGCCAGGTCAATCCGATCAGGTGTGTGGGGCCGCACCAATGGCCTTCGGAGCTTGTCTAGAGAACTCATCGCGTTCGTTTGACTGAATTTCACGATAGTAAATAACAGAAAGCCAACGATGAAAACGTAGGGGGTTTCAGTTTTTATTTAACCTCGCGAGTTTTTCAGGAAATACAAGGAATTAGCCCTCTGGGCAAACGATACGTTCAAAAATGAGCCTCCGGAGCCTCATCTTTCAAACGATAAGCCTCATTTTTGGGCTTATCGTTTGAAAAATATTAACTGAAACCCCTCGGAATGTTCGGAATGGTCGCATTAAGTACGTCAACTCATTTAAGTACGACTTGAAGTTGTGCGCGCGCGGAATCAAAAATCAACAGCACGGGTGGCGCTCGGATCACGATGACCCCCGGTCATGGCGCCTTCTCCTGCCCCGATCGCTTCACTCCAGAGACGCAGAGGAGGGCACACGCCTTCACGAAGCCACAGCCAACGTCGGTCGACGCCAGTACAGTGGTTACAGTAATTAGTCTGAATTCAAAATTAGTCTATGCCAGACTAATTCATGTGAGCCAGGAAAAAATGAGTTCATAATTAGTCTGAGGAATAATATTCAGAATTAGTCTGCATGAAAATTAAGCTCGTTTTGGCGGTCTCGCCCGCTCCATTCCCAATATTCGAGTGTCGACAGCAAATATATAGCTCTATGTATCGCGTAAATATTGTCAGTTCCATTCGAATTTGTGAGAATAGCCTGAATCGAATCGATTTCGCGAATCGATTTGAAGTCGATTCGTGTGATATTCATCCAATCAGAAGCCAGCGATCAAAGTTCTCGGCTTTGCTCAACTCAAGCAGTCGCCCGACTGGCAACCGACGATGGCAAGCATCCAGCAGGCGGTGAATGGGCGCCACGCGTCGGCGAACACTATCATGCACGCCCTCTACGGCTACGTCTACCTGGGCTTGTCGAAAACGCAACTGGCGACGATCTACAGCAAGCACATCAACACCATTTCCAACTGGATCCAGCGCTTCGAGTCCGACAACGACTACCAGCGACGCTCTACAAAGCAGAATGGTCAGTTCACAGAAGAGCAGCGCGCGTGGCTGCTGGACTTCTACACGAGGCACCCGGTGGCGTTTCTTGACGAAGCAAAGGCTGCGTTTGAGCACAAATTCAATCGCTTCATTTCTATCTCAACGGTGTGGAGGACGCTGCGGCAGAATGGACTCACGTGGAAGGTACTTGAACGACGGGCGATGAACATTAAGACCAACGATATAGTACGCTTCACGCTGGAGTTAGGCTCGATCAAGTGGTGCCAAATGAACATCCAATTCCTCGATGAAGTCAGTTTCGACAACAGGGGCATGCTGCGCTCGCGCGGATACTGCTTGAAGGGAAAGAAACTCGCGTTTCGCGGTGAGTTCAATCGGAAAGCACGAGTGTCGTTGCGTTGCTTTATATCTGTGGACGGCCTCGTGGAAACCTTCCACACGGATGGGACGTTTGACAGAGCCAAGTTTGTTGACTGCTGCCGTCTACATGCGCATTCGGGAAAGTCTGTACACCCGTACCCTGGAAACGGCTCCGTGTGGATTCTGGACGGTGCCAAGATCCATTGCCACCCTGACATCGTCTACTACTTGCGTTCGCTTGGGATACTTCCCATTTTCTCCCAGCATATTGCCCATTCTACAACCCTATCGAGTATCTGTTTGGCTTGATCAAGAAGGCAGTCAAGCGGCAGTACGTCGAAGGATCCAAACAAACCAAGCCGTACTCATTGCAAATGTGCTCCAGCAGTTCCAAGATTACGATATGACCAACATTTTCGAGCACTGTGGGTGGGGTGTAACCGGTGATTTTGACCCTACATCAGCACTGGGAGATGAGTACGTGAGTACATCGCGAGCCGAGCAATTCGGTGAAGACGAGTTGCTTGAGTTTTCGGAGCGAGGCGATCCTGACAACGACGACGAGTATTCAAGTGATGAAGACTAAATTAGTGAGGTGGAGATGCATGCTTAGATTGCAAGCTAGTCGCTAATCAAACCCAGTTGTGTTAGGCGTGGTCGACGTCCTCTTGGTTCGGAATGGTGGCCAACGCGGACGTGACATCCATGCTGTCTGGTTGTATCACCACGTCCTCGCCCATTGCCTCGATCACATCCAAATGATTTTCTAGCATTTGGTCCATGGATACGATCGCATTTTGCAGCACTTGAACCGTTTGCGCGAAGTGCTTGACCTTTGCGTGCATGCCTTGTACGACCTTCTTAGCCATCTTTACGCTGCGCTGCACACACTGTAAGTGTTGGTCACTTGAATTTGACGCAGGTCTGAACTGAGACACCAGATTTGGTGGCGGCCCCTTTATGATTTCTCGCTCGTGCTGTGGTCTTGGTTTCGTGAGGACGAGGGAAGCCCATAGACGCCATGACATATCTTGCGCAGTGAATGTAGCGCCCCATTTCTCCTTCAGTGAACTCATCATGAGTTGGTGGAGCTCTTCTGTCGCAGCACCTCCACGATCGGTAGCGGCCGGGCCAATGCACTGGTCTTCAAAGTCCGCGTGCTGGCCAATGGTTGAAATCTCGTTGCCGTACTTGTAGACAGAGAGCAAAACGGACTCGGTTTGGTTTTTCTGCAATTACCGACGATCTTTCGCACTTGTCCACGGATCCAGGACCTTGGTGTTCATTCTCATAGAAGTGTACTTCTCGAACATCTCGATTGCTGGGTCGTGTTCATCAACTGTCCAGACTGGTGGAGTTCCAGTCGAAACAGCTAGCGGCTTCAACTCACGGCGGATGATTTCCCACAGCTTGGTCTTCACCTCGTCCCATGTGTCGCATTGAACTCGGTGAGTACCAAGCCGTCCTGACGACGACAGACGCTGGTTGACGGTGTTCTTGAGTCGTACATCCACAGAGAGTTTGATCAACGGATCGTTCGAGGAAACGACCTCTGTCTGCTGTTGAAGCCGCGGACTTCGCCTCTGGTACGGCGAGGAACGAGGATTGGGGCTTCGTGCTGGTGAGGGACGAGGATTGGGCCCTCGTGCCGCTTGCGCTTGGTTAGGTGTGTTGGCATCGAGCGAAATGCGTCGAGGAGAGCTCCGCCGGACCGGTGTTGCTGGGTTCATTGCCGGAAGAATGCGAAGTGAAGTGCTAGACGTAGGTCACCTCTGATTGGGCAACAACCGGTGGAATCGATTCGGAGAACTCCGATTTTCCCCCAGGTTCTACAAATTTGGGTGAAAATGACAATATATAGCTCTATGTATCGCTCTGACTCAGCTCAAAGTCCCTTCCCTGCAGGTTTTAACAATATATGGAGCCTAGCGAGCAGTACATGATTGACAGTGGTTGGTTTGGCCTGTTAATTAATTCATCCCCATTTATGTATTTCGTTACCCATTTTAGTACTCTATTCAGGATTCAAAATTATTTCTTTACCAGCTTGGATGTTGCTCTTGACAGACTACAGCCAGTGTACCAAGAAACAGGACGCCTTTTGAAGCATTTCACTATTCCTTTAAAACAAAGTTCCCGCGAGGGTCTGTATGCAGCGTTCTAGTGATGTTCAGATTAATTTTGAACACTCAAAAATAGTCTGTGTTCATAATTAGTCTATGTGGAGTTTCGCTAGACTATTTTGTGTGAGGTCGCTCAATACATAAATTAGTCTCACTCAGACTAATTACTGTAACCACTGTAGTAACATTTAGAACTATACGTGTACGTTATTTTTATCGATAATTCTTACCTTAATTCAGTAAAAATGAAAACCGGTATCGGATTCAGGAGGGTATATATTTAATACGAAAGTGTGACCATCACTCAGCAGTCGTAAAATTATTTCGCGAATGTTCTTTGTCATTCTCGAATTTGCTGACGCAATGACTCAAGAAATGTGGTTCCAGCTGGTGGATGGAGATGGCATCGACGTGGCGAATGCCGACTGCGTTGATCTCGCTGACGACGCCAAGGTGGTTCGACTCCGGGATGCATTCAAGACGAAGTGTGCAATCACTTTCTCGCAGGTTGATGCGGCCAACATCACAGTCTTCGCGAGTCGGGCGGCATACGACGCGAAGGAAAAGCCTTTAAAGTCGTCAGCTTTACTGGGTCGCCGTGGAAAAGACGAAGATTGTGCACTCATCGTGGAAGTGCCGCAGCGAGAGAGTGGTGTGCGAGCTGCTCATTTATTTCAAGATGGAGTCAACCCTCAAGCGCCTCATCTTGCGCGTACGGAGCTTCTCAGTCGTGTTTACGGAAGTATGCAGCACCGATTCATCCTCTTCTTATCACCAGCGGCGTCGGGGAAGACGTCGTTACTGTCGCTGTTTGCTCGCAGATATCCTCACATGAATTGTGTCCCCGTCTCTTTTCTTCGTTTGGAAGTATCAGCGGTTGACCAGCTGCGATCATGCGGAATCGACGTCTATGGTAGAACAACTAACCTCAGCCCACACCAGCATCATGTTGTTATGATCGATGATGCTCAAGCGAAGTACGATGATAAGGATTTCTGGGCCACCTTGGTCAAGGATACTTCGACGTGGTTACCAGACAATGTTCGCTTTATCATCTGTGCGACGCATGCGCTCGAAGGTGGAGTAGAGAGTCCAGTTGAGTTCCAATCGCTGTTAAAGTTCGGCAGAAGTGATTTCCTGTTAAGTGACGAGGAAGCACAACTTTTCTTGGTATTGCCATCGACTACCGGATTGCCCGAAAAATGAAGAAACAAAGCTTCATTCAGTTGCTGATTCGCGAGTGCAGTGGACTTATCGGTGCGTTGCGGATTTCAGTTGACTCAGTGGTGCACTTTTTCGCCAAAGACCCGGCTCCGTCAGAGTCCGAATTGGTTGCGTACTACCTATCTCAAGATTGTCTGCAGCAAATGGCACGATGTTTCGGTAGTAAACACACGACACCGACCAGTTTGGCGCTTCAGTAGTTTTTGATCGAATGCCTTGTTGTTGCCCCGAACGTTGTCTCGCTGGAGTCGGAGCTGGCCGAAGAAGACAATTGTTCCTTTGTGGCTTTGAAGAAAGCTGGTATTATTGTCGAAGATGACGACCAGCTAGTGAGATTTTCATCTCCATTGGCAGAGAATCGAATCGAAACCTGACACATTCTGATGAAAGGTAAACGTTGCTACCGGTATAAGAGGATACCCAAGACAAAACGAGAGTCTGCTGCTCCACATTTTCAGATCGCAAATGTTTGCAATCCAAATTAGCATAATACCGACCTACTACGTACTACTACGTAGTACGTAGTAGTATTATCGATAATTCTGTCGAATTAGGTCCAAGATATTTTAATATTTTAATATCTTGGACCTAATTCGCTTATTATCCTATTGCAAATCTCTGCACCATGACGCCGCCGCCCCGCCAGCCGCAGCGCACGGACGCCGACTACGTGCCCGCGCACCTGCGGCAGTTCGTGTTCCACTCGCAGGACGACTTCTACGTGTCTCGCCACTTCGACCCGCTGCTGCTGAGCCACCTCATGTACGAGGGCTTCCTGCCCATCGCCTCGGACTTCAACGACCAGTGCTTCCTGCTGCCCAAGCTCCACCGTCAGCGCTGCGTGCTGGTGCTCCAGCCAGAGCCCCAGCACGTGCCCAAGGTCGTCCGCAAGCGAGCTAAGAACTTCAAATTCGTACTTAACCGGGACTTCGACGGCGTCGTGGCAGGCTGCCACGAGAAGCACGGCATCCCGTGGCTGTACCCGCCCATTGTTAAGGGCTTCAAGGGGCTATTTGAGGCGGGCAGCGAGGGTGTGGAGCTCTATCCTGGTAAGAAAGTCAAGTTCTTCACGGTGGAGCTCTACGACGTGGCTACGGACAAGTTGGTGGCCGGGGAGCTGGGATACACGGTGGGCAGCGTCTACACGAGCTTGACGGGCTTCAGTAAGGCTAGTGGGGCGGGTACCGTGCAGCTCCACGCTCTGAGCAAGTTTTTGTATCTCGCGGGGATTAAAATGTGGGATCTGGGCATGTCCATGGACTACAAAATGGGTCTGGGGGCGACGGATCTGAAGCGGGATGACTTCCTGGAGCAGCTGTACAAGTGGCGTCCTCATGAAGTGCTGATGCGGCTGGATGAGAGCAACAAGGAGGGAGACGTTCGTGTGGGGGTGTCGGTCAGGGCGTTGCTTGATAACACGAGATTACCCACAGGGACTGTCAGGGAGGAGGGGGAAGGAGAAAAGGACAATGCCGAGAAGAAGGAGCACCAGGGAGACAGGAAGGAAGGCGCGACCGAGGACAAGCGTGAAGCTGGCGCAAAACGGAAACTCTCGTCAGATGAGGAACCACGCGAGGAGAAGAAGGGCAAGTCCGACACGGGTGCAACATCTCCATCAGAAGCTGACGCACAGCTCAAAGAGTCAGGGGTGGCACACGTTCCCAGTTCCAGCACAGATTAGGCTGTGAGTCTTGCTAGGAAGTTTATACTACATGTACGATACTGCATGCAGGGATTTCACAACGTTTATTTGCTGTTTCGTTCCATTTGAGTTGGTCGAGGGCTGCCTTCAATCGTTGCAGCTCTGGATAACGTTTTGTACAGTGCGGGAGGCAGGATCGAAGCAGTCTGCTGTCGTGGCAGGGCCGACTTGGTTGGTATCCTCGGATTCGCCATACCCCGCTTTCCTCACCTGAGTGCAGCATCATTTGGCAATGGGAGCCGAGGTGGAAGGAAATGAGGTGCATGATAAAGAACTGGTTACAGGAAACCTGCTTCCGACAAACTGTTCACGAACAGAATGCTTTCTTGCGTATTCGCATTGCGCGCCAGCTGATACAGCACGGAGCTGTCCTTCCAGATGCTGCAGAATACCACAAACATCATCATTAGAAAATCTGCTTTGTGAGAGCCGAGTCTAAGAATCAAGGTCAGGCACAACGTACGTATCAATGCGGTGTCGGATGAGTCTTCCGGTCGTGCCGCAAAATGCCACGACCTTTTCTCGAAACACTACCAGAATTATTGGATGCACCCCGGTACCAGCACCGTTTGCACCAGCCCCGCTGGAGCTAGGAGGCACATAAGCGAAATTCTGGCGGTCCAACGCCTCGCTGATGACGCGGTAGATCTTCCGGAACTTCTGCCAGTTAACGAGCCCGTCCTCCATAGATTTCATGGCTTCCTCATACGTGAACAAGTCCTTCACTAAAATGAACCAGCAAGCTAGTCGTGGCAGACCTTCCGCCAGGGCGAACGCTTGGCGATAGCTGCGGTAGTTTTCATCAGGTGAACATACCTGCTGAAGACACTTATTGCCAATTCCTCGTATTACGTGACCAAGCGAATTCCGATGAACCTCTTATCAATGGAACAAGTGTTCAGCATTGTGGAGAGTAACGCGAGCTATGCTTTCCTGCTGAATTATACCCAAATTTGCCGCGATTTGTTCGTTCTTGGCGGCGGTCGCGGTGGGGTTGTCAAGTTTCTGACGGCAGTAAAAAAACTTGCGTACAAGGGGAGCCCGTTAAATTGGACAACATCAACGCGTGCTTCGTGGAAATTTGGTCAGCATACGTGCAGTACTACTTGGACTCACTTGAAACCTCGCAGCTCGTCCGATTGGCAGCGTTTGCCGTATCGGGACGTCCGGTTAATCCAAATGGCATATTTGATGGGAACTTGAAGTGGTCAAGGCTTCGTGATTCTTCAATATGTTTGCTGATTCCGCGCACATCTTCAGAGTCTGGAGAGCATGATGTTCGAGTTCCTTATGCGCTGTTGGCGAGTATTGGATCACAGCGTGCGAACCTGGCAACCGAAGCAGAAAAAAACTTTGCGAGCGCTTTGAACGACATGAGAGATGAGGTGGATTCAACAATGTTCAAATTTCAACCGTGGCAGTCGTGGGAGATCTTCGGTGCTTGCTTTTATGCAGTGAGAATCAATGCGTTGTTGGCGCTTGGGCTCTCGACTGTGACGCTAGGCGATTTTTTGCCTGGGACGCTGATGTCTGCTGAAACGAGTGCCATCTCTGTGAAACTTGTTCCGTCAAGAGTGATTCGGTGTGCAGGGGCGTTTGGTGCCTCAACTCCTCCGCTCCTTCGACGAAAGGAGAACCAAAGGAAACAATCGACTGGACGTCGGGTGGCTACATTGTAGTGAATGACGATAACGGAGCTGGTGTCGACATATTTTTGCTCTGAAAGATGCTGCGGCTGACAATGTGGTTGCCTTTGTCGACCAGCGAAAACGACGATTCGGTAAATTTCAGCCAAGTCTGGAGATGGCTACATTTCTCCTGCAACAGCCTCAAGTGGACGTCAACGTCGTCAGCAGCAGCCGCCGCTTCAACCGCGTGGGGCTCACTCGTGGCCGCGTGCATGGCGCTGTCGCCCAGCCTGGTGTCCTTACTGTTAACCCAGAGCCCCAAACGTGTCAACCTCCTTAAACCGTTCGGGCGAGTCAACGCTCTCTCCGTCTGTCTGCTCTTCAGTGTGCCAATCGCCGCTCCGAACAGCAGAACGACATTGCGCTGCAGATTCTGGAGCAGTTGCTGCAATACGCCAAGCAGCAGAAGCAGCTGCACAAAGTCTTGGCGGCAAAACCGGATAAAGTCAACTCTTTGCTGCATGTCGCGGCGGGAGTTTGCAACTGGAGGGTGCTGCAACTGCTGCAAAAACTGCAAATTGACGTTGCAGCTGCAAATGCTGGGGAACATTCGCCGCTGAGGGTTTTGGAGCTTAACGCGTTCCAGGCCAGGTCGCTGCTGTTTTGCGAACCTCCACGACCGGAAGTTACGGGGAGGCAAGGAAGGGGAAGACGCAATAGAAAGGAAGAAAAGGAGGAGAAGGAGGAAGAGAGTGAAGCTGACAAGCAAACGTTCACGAGGTCGCGACCTGAGCGGAGTGTGGAAGCATTCCATGTGACAAGAACTGTCATGGAACTGGTGGAAACTTCAGGTAAGTTGTAGTGTTGAATGATTCGAGCGGGGAAGGATTTTAATTTTTTTGCAGGAGTTGGCCATTTTTTCGAGAAAAGGGGATCAGGGTATGCGTTCACTCTACATTAAGACCCTCGTGCTCGCGGAAGTCGGTCTCGTGCCAATTCTCAATGAGGTATACGAGTTGTCACGCTGTGGGTGTGAGGAGATTTTTTAATTCATTAAATTGCTATTTCTGCTTGTATAGATCGCAGAGATGCCGGATACCCAGAAGGAAAAGGCCGTGTACATGGATGGATTGATGTATACCGTGGCGTCGGTTTACCCGCTCTCGGTGAAAAACGCAAAGGGGTATCAGTCACTATGGCGCCAAGCGCTGGATAAGAGATCTTGTGGGGATGGCCAGAGTGAGTTAGCAGACGCTGATGAAGAAGAGAAGACCAGCGGGCCAGCGGGCCAGCCACCGCTGAAATTATCGCACGAGGCGTTCAAATTGATCCTGGATGGGATGCTATCCTATAACAGTCTGTCCAAGCGTGTGAAGGTGTGGACTTTGGTCCTGATGCATTTATTGGCTCCATACGCTGGTGGGTCTCCTCTTACTGCCGACAAGCAACCTGTCATGGAGGAATGCGGACAGCTGCAATTCTTCGAACGGATCACTGGGATGCTTTATCGTTCAGGTTGGTCATCCGTACTACGTTTGGACACTTTCTTCTTCGAGTAACTAACCCCTGCTGTTTACTAATGATTCGCAGGAACTAAGCTTGCTTTCTGTATTTTTGATCGCACGGATATCGAAGACGACGAAACTTACGATGAAGAAATTGAGTTCCACCTCCTGATCTCGTTATTCGAGCTCTTCCTCCAATTCTTTGTGCCTTATGCTCGAACAATTCGTGAGAAGGAGAATGCGGAGGCCTTGGGTATTGCTGAGAGTTTCCAGCGATCCATCAAGCCGGTGAAGCAACTATGGCACTTGGTAAATGCTGCACTTGGCAGTATTGATGACGTGATCGCTACGCCGCAACACTTTTCGCTGTTGCTTCACCTTCTGCAAGTTTTTGAGCAGCTGGAAGTGGCGTTTGTAGCCGATGAAGTTGCGACGCTATCAAAACTGTTCAAGGTGCGTATTAATGTTGATGTTCTGACCGATGTCTCTTTTCTACTGTAGACTATGGACCGCTTCATCAAGTAAGAGGCTAAAAAGAAGCGCATTAAGATGTACATTGCAGAGCAGGCACAGCTTCTCCGCACGATTGCTGCCTTGTTCCCGCTGCCTAGCACCTCACAGATAAAGTGACTCCGCTGAAGGACAGCATCGACATGTTGATTCGTTCCGACCCGAAGGTGTTGGGCATGGATCTGTACTCCTTCGCGTCAATCCCGGGGCTCATCCGCCTCGAGCACAAGGTCGACTACCTGTCGATGCTGGCAGAGGAGCGCAATGGATCCGTATCGGTGTCCATCAGCCGTGCGTCTGAGGCAAATTATGTGGACTTCATCTTGCAACAAATCCTCAGTACGTCGGCGAGCAACCTGAAGGGTGACATGAACGTCACGCTAGTCAACGAGCCAGGCGTAGGTGTTGGCGTCACTCGTGAGTTTTTCCAGATCGTGCAGAGGTGTTTCTTCCGTCCAGGCTCGACTGGCAGCTCGCAAGCGCGTGCGTCTGTTGCTCAACCTGCTACTCATATTCTCGAAATCGGGTCGCAATTGTTGCAGCTGGCTCGTTCGCAGAGCCCTCGAAATGGAAGCAAGAAAATCAACGACAGTGAGCGAGGCGGACGTTCAAAGCGCAATCGACCGGCACGGAACGGTGGCTTTGCTGAGCTGTTCCCACTTTTTGACTTCGCCGATAGGCAGAGGCGCGACACGCTTGCCATTGCTCCACGACTGGTGTTCGTCAGCAAGCAAGTGATTGATGCCAAGCGGAACGAGAGTAACTTGAGTCTCTCACAAGACGATCTGCTCGTGGACGCTAACGCCGTGGATGCGCTGAAGAAGGTTTATCTTTGCATTGGTCGTTTGATGGGTTTGGTGATTCGCAACCATCAGCCACTCGCTGCAGATTTTCCTTTGGTGTTCTGGAAATTCATGATGCGAGACGGCTCCTAACATGGGAAGACTACTGTGAAAACAGTGACGTTTTCAAGCGTAGTCTTCAATTCGTGCTGGATCATGACTTTGACGATGAGCCACTGGATATGAGGTTTGAGTATACTATTGACGTTGTGGTGGTCGACGACGAAGCAAGTGACGCGACAAAGGAACAGTGTGAGGAATCGCCAACCGAGGGAAACAAACCAACTCCGTCAAATCCTCCCAAAACAGTGAGTATGGAGATGGAGCCCCAAAAGGGAACGGGCGATGTAGAGGTGATGAACACCAACAAGGCCCAGTACGTTCTGCTACGCGCCCAGCAATTCTTTTTCGGCAACGAGCTCCCTACTACAAGAAAATGCGGGACGGCTTCACGGATACTATCGTGCTGTCAGATTTGATGCTCTTCCGCCCAGAAGAGCTGCGGCGTCTGGTGCGTGGTGAGCATGCGATCGACTTTGACGGTCTAAAGAAGAGTGTGGTGTACTCGCGTGGAGTGTCGTCGTCGCGCAGTGTTGTCCAGCACTTTTGGGAAGTCGCCGAGAGCTTCGACCAAGAGACCCACTCCAAGCTTCTGACGTTTTAGTCGGGCTCGCCGCTGCCTCCCGTTTTTGGCTTCGACTCCAAGTATCGCTCCATGAGCGCGGTAAGTTGTATGCATCCCAACACCTTTCATCTTACGAGGTCTAACATTGTTATGGATGATGCACAGGACACTGCGTGCTGGTACATCGATGTGGACCCGCGAATGAAGCCCAGCTTGTGCCCCATGGCCAACACTTGGTACGCAAACTCTGTAGAGGTGAAAAATACTGTTCACACATCTCACAATTGCCGTATTTCCGCGTTATATTTCGCAGCGACCGTCGTTTGATTCTCCCAGATTACCCCACAAGTACTACACTGAGGGAGAAGCTACTAGTTGCGCTCGAGCACGGCAGCGTCGGCTACGACCGCATGTAGAGACAAGACCAGATACAATCATAGAGTTTTCCAGGCCAGATCCATGTTCTCGTCCCCTGTTCCAGGTTACAGCTGCGTCGTGTGGTCTGGACTCGGTACACGTCCAGGTTCACGGAAAGTGGAGGCTCGGGAGGTGTCGCTCGCAGGTACAGGTGCATAACCTCTTTGTCCTCTTTCTTGCTGCTGTTCCACGGTGCCACATAGGGACCGGAAGAAGTCGAAGAGGATGCTGATCGGACAGCACACAATATGCTTAACGCGATGCAGCCATTCACGGCTGAGCCAAGACAAATAATTTCCTGTAGCTGCTGTTTGCAGTGCCCCTTTCTGAGTCCCAAAGAGCTGAACCACCGAGCCAGGCCAGACGTCTCCTTTCTTGAGCAGTTGACCCTGGTGGATGAGTCTCGCGTGTTCCCTACCATGAAAATCAACCGAGTCAATTGGCATTGTGACAATTTTTACACAACTTTTGCCGGCGGCCAGGTCGAGTCCGTGAAGGAGGCGAAGAAGTCGAAGCACCTTGACCTTCAGCGGGGATCCAGGGTGGCCGCGGATCCGGAGAAGGCCGGAAAGGAGAGAAGCAAAGAAGGAGGAGTAGGTTGAACAGGACCGAGACCACAAAGACCAACAAGCGCAAGCACGGAAACATTCCGCTTATGAGGAAGCAGCACAAGAGGAATCGCTGGAGGTCAAGCCGAAGAAGCACAAGGACGCCAAGAAGAAAAGCTTAAGAAGCACGAAAATCTTGATTTTTAATAAAGCATCAGCTTAGGGTGTTATCCTACTTCCTTGTCACCCTTGGTAATCTGAATCTCCTTCGAACTGCGCCTCCCCCCGGCCCACAAACCCGGGTCCCAAAAATGTAGGCGTAATCTTGCCGTGGCAAGTTTTGGAAAACGGCAATCGAGAATTGGTAAAACTTCTGCAAGCTCATTCTGATACAATATCAGTGATAGTAACGCAGGTGAGGTTATTTCGCAAGTGTTTTCTCTGAGGTTATTTCGCGATGTTCTTCTCTGTTCTGTCATTCTCGAATTTGCCGCGGGACCGATGATGCGCGAAGTCTGGTTCCAGCTGGTCGATCGAGAGGGCAACGCGGTGACTTCAGCAGACTGCGCTGATTGCGCTGATGGTGCCGAGGTGTTTCGCCTTCGACGTGCGTTGAAGGAGATGTTCAAAGACAGCCATCTCGCAGGGATTGCTGCATCCGACCTCACAGTCTTCGCGAACTGGGGGCGTACGAAGCTGGACAGCAGCTGCCCATGTCGTCGTCATCACTGGCAGATCTCGGAAATGATGAGGAAAGCGCGCTGATTGTGCAAGTGCCGCAGCGAGAGAGTGGTGTGCGAGCTGCTCATTTATTTCAAGATGGACTCAACCCTCAAGCGCCTCATCTTGCGCGTACGGAGCTTCTCAGTCGTGTTTACGGAAGTATGCAGCACCGATTCATCCTCTTCTTATCACCAGCGGCGTCGGGGAAGACGTCGTTACTGTCGCTGTTTGCTCGCAGATATCCTCACATGAATTGTGTCCCCGTCTCTTTTCTTCGTTTGGAAGTATCAGCGGTTGACCAGCTGCGATCATGCGGAATCGACGTCTATGGTAGAACAACTAACCTCAGCCCACACCAGCATCATGTTGTTATGATCGATGATGCTCAAGCGAAGTACGATGATAAGGATTTCTGGGCCACCTTGGTCAAGGATACTTCGACGTGGTTACCAGACAATGTTCGCTTTATCATCTGTGCGACACATGCGCTCGAAGGTGGAGTAGAGAGTCCAGTTGAGTTCCAATCGCTGTTAAAGTTCGGCAGAAGTGATTTCCTGTTAAGTGACGAGGAAGCACAACTTTTCTTGGTATTGCCATCTACCACCGGATTGCCCGACAAAATGAAGAAACAAAGCTTCATTCAGTTGCTGATTCGCGAGTGCAGTGGACTTATCGGTGCGTTGCGGATTTCAGTTGACTCAGTGGTGCACTTTTTCGCCAAAGACCCGGCTCCGTCAGAGTCCGAATTGGTTGCGTACTACCTATCTCAAGATTGTCTGCAGCAAATGGCACGATGTTTCGGTAGTAAACACACGACACCGACCAGTTTGGCGCTTCAGCAGTTTTTGATGGAATGCCTTGTTGTTGCGCCGAACGTTGTCTCGCTGGAGTCGAAGCTGACCGAAGAAGACAATCGTTCCTTTATGGCTTTGAAGAAAGCTGGTATTATTGTCGAAGATGACGACCAGCTAGTGAGATTTTCATCTCCATTGGCAGAGAAGTACTACAGTAAGTGGCTTTTTCCGAAGCGCGCATTTGCAAACCCATCGTCGCTGCGTGAACTGATCACGAAAGTTGTTGGCACCATGTCGGCATCTGCGCTACGGCAGTCTGTGGCTGACGAGACTAATTTCCCCAAGGAAGCTACATTCCAGCATCAATTTATGGAAGGCCTTGCGTTGAACACCCATCCAAAACATGGGCAGCATAATTTCCGGAAAAAACTAAATTTGACAACGCTGGGTGGGTGGGTCGTAACCACCCGGTCGTCAGTTAATTCCAAAACCCATTTATTCTAAAACCCCATTTTGAGAACCCTGACCATGACGCCGCCGCAGACGCCGACTACCGGTACGTGCCCGCGCACCTGCGGCAGTTCGTGTTTCACTCGCAGGACGACTTCTACGTGTCTCGCCACTTCGACACGCTGCTGCTGAGCCACCTCATGTACGAGGGCTTCCTGCCCATCGCCTCGGACTTGAACAACCAGTGCTTCCTGCTGCCCAAGCTCCACCGCCAGCGCTGCGTGCTGGTGCTCCAGTCAGAGCCCCAGCACGTGCCCAAGGTCGTCCGCAAGCGAGCCAAGAACTTCACATTCGTACTTAACCGGGACTTCGACGGCGTCGTGGCAGGCCCGCCCATTGTTAGGGGCTTCAAGGGGCTATTTGAGACGGGCAGCGAGGGTGTGGAGCTTTATCCTGGTAAGAAAGTCAAGTTCTTCACGGTGGAGCTCTACGACGTGGCTACGGACAAGTTGGTGGCCGGGGAGCTGGGATACACGGTGGGCAGCGTCTACACGAGCTTGACGGGCTTCAGTAAGGCTAGTGGGGCGGGTACCGTGCAGCTCCACGCTCTGAGCAAGTTTTTGTATCTCGCGGGGATTAAAATGTGGGATCTGGGCATGTCCATGGACTACAAAATGGGTCTGGGGGCGACGGATCTGAAGCGGGATGACTTCCTGGAGCAGCTGTACAAGTGGCGTCCTCATGAAGTGGTGATGCAGCTGGATGAGAGCAACAAGGAGGGAGACGTTCGTGTGGGGGTGTCGGTCAGGGCGTTGCTTGATAACACGAGATTACCCACAGGGACTGTCAGGGAGGAGGGGAAGGAGAAAAGGACAATGCCGAGAAGAAGGAGCACCAGGGAGACAGGAAGGAAGGCACGACCGAGGACAAGCGTGAAGCTGGCGCAAAACGGAAACTCTCGTCAGATGAGGAACCACGCGAGGAGAAGAAGGGCAAGTCCGAAACGGGTGCAACATCTCCATCAGAAGCTGACGCACAGCTCAAAGAGTCAGGGTGGCACACGTTCCCAGTTCCAGCACAGATTAGGCTGTGAGTCTTGCTAGGAAGTTTATACTACATGTACGATACTGCATGCAGGGATTTCACAACGTTTATTTGCTGTTTCGTTCCATTTGAGTTGGTCGAGGGCTGCCTTCAATCGTTGCAGCTCTGGATAACGTTTTGTACAGTGCGGGAGGCAGGATCGAAGCAGTCTGCTGTCGTGGCAGGGCCGACTTGGTTGGTATCCTCGGATTCGCCATACCCCGCTTTCCTCACCTGAGTGCAGCATCATTTGGCAATGGGAGCCGAGGTGGAAGGAAATGAGGTGCATGATAAAGAACTGGTTACAGGAAACCTGCTTCCGACAAACTGTTCACGAACAGAATGCTTTCTTGCGTATTTGCATTGCGCGCCAGCTGATACAGCACGGAGCTGTCCTTCCGGATGCTGCAGAATACCACAAACATCATCATTAGAAAATCTGCTTTGTGAGAACCGAGTCCAAGAATCAAGATCAAGCACAACTTACGTATCAATGCGGTGTCGGATGTGAATCTGCGTTTTCCGGTCGTGCCGCAAAATACCACGACCTTTTCTCGAAACACTACCAGAATTATTACCCCGGTACCAGCACCATTTGCACCAGCCGCGCTGGAGCTAGGAGGCACGTAAGCGAAATTCTGGCGGTCCAACGTCTCGCTGATGACGCGGTAGATCTTCCGGAACTTCTGCCAGTTAACGAGCCCGTCCTCCATGGATTTCATGGCTTCCTCATACGTGAACAAGTCCTTCACTAAAATGAACCAGCAAGCTAGTCGTGGCAGACCTTCCGCCAGGGCGAACGCTTGGCGATAGCTGCGGTAGTTTTCATCAGGTGAACATACCTGCTGAAGACACTGGTACTTCTCATGAGCTGCAGCGCTGACCAGGCTCCACGTGGTGTTGAGTTGTCGGATGCAAGGCGCTGAAAGCCCAGTTGTGATCTCAAAGAGTGTGTTAAAGTTGTTCATCTGGTGGCAATTGTCGGCTGCATCGATGAAGAGTGAGATCATCTTGGCGCGCTCCACGGCTTGCAACTGCGGGTGCAGAATTTCACTTGAAACCCACTCTGCCGTGGCATCAAACAGCTCAATCAAGGCCATCACATGCGGTGCTTCCCGATGCTTGTTTTCGCGTGTCCAAGCCTTGTTAGTTAGCTCACGTGCATTCAGCTTCGAGAAATATTGGTCCGCCTCCATAAGCGTGAGCTGATCAGCCAGTTCTTGTGCAAACAACCCCGATAAAGGTTCCACATTGTCGTAGCTAATGCGAGCACTCTTGCGGGACGCTGCAGTCAGTCGTGCTCGTTGCAAAGTGTCCTGAATAATTTCATCAAAGCCACCGGTGCCGTTACCAGCAGCGTTTGCCTTGATAGCAGCCTCAGCACTACCCGTCGTAATTCCTCGCGCGATCTTGGGCGCCGCTGCAGCCGCGCTGGGTATGATACCCTGCTGCTGGGACCCGTTGCGCAACATCCGGTCCTTCGTTGCTGCTGCTGCTGCTATAGCTTGGTCGTCGACTCCTGCAGGAATGGACCGGCTGCGAAGCTGGAAAATGTCACCGCTGGAGTTTTTAGTGCGGAGCTTCACCATTGATCTCTCGCGTTTGGGATCCGATGACGATCGCGCTAATGCAAGCTTGGTTGCAGCTTGAGAACGCATTCGAGAATGTGATGCTCCACGATCACTCAGCTGGTGCGCCATTGCTAGAGCTGTTGCGGGCTGCGGGGGCTGGATCACGTCGCCATTTCCCCTCGAGTATGTTCGGTCTGGTAGCGCTGATGCGGACGAAGAAGTAACCAATGCAGGAGGCGGGGGACTTTCACAGTTCCTCTTTGAGATTGAGTTTTCGGTTGGGCTTGTGCTTGAGCCTGCTGCTTTTGTGCCGACAGTACCTGGACGACTGTCAGTAACAGATTTTCAGCGTGTCGCCGAATGGAGGGAATCGGCGATGTGTTTTGAATTTCATTCAGAAATGCCATCAGCTTTTTCTGCGCCTTGCGGTCGTTGGCTAGATCCTGATCGATAAACCCACTTTCCTTGATCCAGAACTTGAGCACGCTCAGCAGCCGCATGATGGAAACGTTGGCCTCCATTCCTGTGTTGATATCAGACCGGGCTGTTGAGATGGACGTTAAATTCGAAGAGCGCTGCTCGTTTTCCTCCTCTAGTGTGATTTGGTCAAGTAGCCGCTGAGTTTCTTCGATCGCCTTCTCATCGACACCGCCACACAGCGATAGCACTGCCGTGTACCGCTTCAGCAGTTTCTTGATAAAATCGTACGGCGAGCAAAAAGAGCGAAATGTTAGTAGGAACACGTCGCGAAACTCCGTGTCGTACTGGTGCGCATCGGTAAGGCGTGCAATCAGTTTCCCCAAAGACGCGTGAGAAATCTCGCGTTTGCCGCCCATGCCACGTTCAGGAGTTTCATAGCGAATTCGAACAGGTCGAGGTTTTGGTGTAACACCGTCACCACCTTCTGCCTCGTCATCATCTGACTGTGGAACTTTTCTCGCCAATGACCTTGGCGTAGTAGATCCTTGTGCCGGTGATAACGACAACGGAGATGGTGGAGGCGGTACCCCTCCACCAGATCCCGGTGACGCCTGTCTCGACCCTCTAGAAGTGCTACGAGCTCGTGTCCTCGGATCCAACAACGGTGAGTCACTGCCACGTCGACTCGTAGCTGCCACCTGATCCGGCGGTGGTGGACTCTCCATCAACTGCCGACTGCGGTGGTTGCTATACAACCTCCGCTCCCTTCCAAGTCGCTCGTCATCTGTGCCGCTCGAATTCCCCGAAATCGATCGCTTCAGCCGCAGCTGCCACTTCTCCAAGCTGCGGGTCACCCCTCCCGGACTGCTAGCTGCACTAACTCTCGGACTGTCTCCAGTCCTCGGACTGCTCGTCACCCCGGCTTCCCCACACTCCTAGACGGTTGTCTCGCCGGTGATGACGGCACTGGCGTCGCCGACGCTCGACGAGCGCTGCTGGCGGGCGCTGTCGCCCGCCGCTTCACGACCATCCTGGACGGCTTCACACTAGCACTAGCAGCAGCAGTAGCCACCTGTTGCGGCTTCTGCTGCTCTGATGCTGCCGTCTCCTCCTTGTCACTCCCCTGTCCACCTGAAGACGACGACGAGTGATACTCCGGCGACGGCGGCGCGTCACTGTGCGGCTTGGCCAGCACTTTGGCCGCGAACTTCTCCGGCCCAATGTCTCCGTGGGGAGGAGCAGCCGCTTCGGCGCGTCGACGGTGCTGTCGACGCGCGCTCTTGGCGTCGCGGTCTGATTGGCTGGTGTGGTGCGCGTGTCTTCCCCTGCTGGTGGTGGACGAAGCGTCCACTGACGAGGCGGTGGACAGCGTGGCGGACGACGAGGCCGTCTGCTCGTCCCCCGCGCACTTGCGGTCGCGACGGCGCGCGGACGAGGCGGCGCTCAGGACGCTGGCGCTGCTGCTGCTGCTGGCGGTGGACGGCAGCAGGTTGCGCGCCACGAGCTTCGTGGCGCGGTCGTGCGCCATGGCGGCGTGTTGCGTGAGTGACTGAAGAGAGACGGCGGCGCAGAGACACTGCGATTTGGACCACATTTTGGCCAATCGACTTGTAACCCCGCACCTACCCTGGCCCTACCCTGCACCTAACCTGAAGCTGGTCAATTTCAATTGGCTAAAACTATCTGCTTCCTGTGATTGGACGTAAAATCCGAGCTTGTTTTCTGGTCAAACTTGAGAGAGCTTCTTGCACTTTTAACTTACCGGTACGTGCGTCTTCAATTGGCGAAATGGTCACCTCTCGACTGCTGTTGCTGTAGCAGGTGAATGGCGAACACTGCAGCCGGTTTCGGTAGAAGTTGAGGCATCAGCGGCTCCATGCGGACGATTTTCAGGTCTCTCTGGACAACATACATACAACGCGTCAGTGGGTCGCTCCTTGTTGCGTGAGTAACAGCACCCCACCGTGAGCTGCACTTGCTGGGCGTTCCGCTTTGGCGCCGGACGTTGGAAAGAAAAGGACACGCGCAGTCCCACCAAAAGCTCCTCCAGTAGTTGAGGCAGACTCGGGTGTTTGAGGAGAGTCTCGCTCTTCATCCTCGAAGCTGAGACGCCGAGCAGCTTCTGCGCCGCCTCGTCGAACAACATTCCGTCGGCCACAGTCGAGCCGTACATAACTTTAAGCTGCCAGCAACGCCATGAGCAAGTGTTTCAAAAGCTTCAGCTTGAAAGCAACGCACCTTCAGTCGGTATTTGAATTGCAACCGGTCGAGACGGCAGCAAGTGCCGCAGGACGAGCACTGCACGCGAGCATTATCACTACTTGTAGCCAAGTGCGAATTCATGGAGGTGAAGCATTTCGGACAAGCTGCGTAGCTGAACCCCACCGAAAACAACCTTTTCAGTACAAAGTCCGTCTCCACCACAACATGTAGAAACCCCACATCATATCATGGAACGAAGCTTTCTCGATCACTGCACTGGGCACGAACTCCATCGCCATCTCTTGATCCTGGAAACGGGTGGACCTCGGCCTGTACTACAGTAGCGCATACTATGCCGGGCTGTAGTCACGAAAAATGCTACGCCGGACAAGGTCTCCGCTATTGCGGCCTGGCCGATTGTCCTTCTCGTCGCTCGCTCCGGCTGATTTCAGGATCGGAGCCAATTGGGAGGCATCGGTGACCTCAGAATTGGTGAACGGACTGCTCACAGATGGCTACTACGTGGTGCGCGACGCCTTCCCGGTGGGGTATCTCCACCGCCTGCGTGACGAGATGAAGCTGCTTGGAACCAGCGGCCATTTGTACCCGAACTCGACGCATATTCTGCTAAATGATAGGACTTTGTTGCTGGAGAAGCACGACATTCTCGAGACGGAGTTGGCGCTGGACGCGGTTCGAGACCAAGCGTCCGTGCCATTTCTGAGAGACTTTTACGACCAGCAAGTCGTGTTCGGTCCGCTGCTTCAAGCGATGCCGCAATGGTTCGGACTTGCAGGTCACATGGTGAAAGTGCAGCAGAATGCTGGACGAGGAGCCTGCTTTCCAATGCATTTTGATACCTACGGGGACGACGGCAAGTGCATCACAGCGGTGCTTTACCTGAACGAGGACTGGAGTGAAGACGACGGAGGGAGATCGTACTCTATCCATTCCCAAAGTCTCGTGTTGTGGTGCAGCCACGATTCGGCGAGTTGGTGCTCTTTTCATCGCAACAAATGCTGCACCGCGTGATGCCGTCGAGAAAGCCGAGATATGCACTCACGACCTGGATGTATCATTCCCCGCTGCCTACTGCTAAGGCTGAAAGTTCGTCCTTTTACCAGAGTACCGATAATGGTTCGAGGCCAGCACTAGACGTGGACAACGCGTCGTTCGGAGCGATGCTGACTAAAATCATGCGGTCTCCGTTCCGCAGACACCTCGTGAAGTTGGCGTACGAGGACGAGTGGGCTCAGTCACTGCGAGAATCTCATCTACAAACCGAAGCGTTCGAGCACTACATGAAGACGCATGAGCGTGAGTTACAAGTGATTGAGGCAGCTACGGACAAGATGCTCGGAAACTTCCGAGCCAAGGACGGCGCAACCAGTACCCTGCCGACGACAAGCGAGGAATTGATGCAACGGATTCAAGCGAACCGTGAATTTGTTGAGAATATTCAGCTGCGATGGTTTTAATGAAGCTATACACGGTTGAGTTGGTAAGGCGAAGCGTCTTACTGCGTGCAGCCACGAGACAGCAGCTTCCAGCTCTTAGTTTGCTCGCCCTGCAGGAAGAACTTGTCGGTGAGGTTTGACACCACACAGGAATGGTTCGGCACGATAACAAGGCGTTGGCCGATCGCAGGCGACGGAATCCCCTCGATCCTCTTCAGCCAGCCATGCTCTTCCGACAGACTAGTCACTTCAAAGCAGATCAGCTCCTTGCCGTCGTCCAGCAGCGTATTGTTCTGAGTGGGCTCGTTCACAAGGCGGTCAAAATCCTGTTCATAGAAAGCGAGACCGAAGCACGTCGACCCGAAATCTCCAGCTGATCGCGCTCCATCCGAGCTTAACACCTTCGACCCCGCATCCACAATGAAATTGAACTTGTTGGAGCTCACCACCGTAGCGAGAACAGTCAGCGCAACGTCTTGCATGGTAAACAGTCCCATACGCACAGGAGTGCGATCCAGGAACACGTAGTTCCCGGGACGAATCTCGGTAATGCCCGTGAAGTCCTTGCGAGCGGGTTCCGTCAAGGTGCTGCCGACCGACACGATAGGAACCGCAACTTCATTCTACAAAGTTCCACAACGTCAAGTACAGCTTCGTACCAATCTTGAAAACCCAGTAACACGTACCTGCTCCAGCATGTTCTTGATGCGAACCATGATCAACCTCTCCGTCTCCGCAACTTCCGAGCATTCCGCTACCGACTTGCAGCGATAAGCGTGCCCTATCCAAAAGCCACAGTCAGTGAATGTCTCCTCTAAACACTTCTCAGGGGTCCCTGTACCTGCATGGGACAGCAGTCCGCCGAACTGCAGGCTGTTGGACGTGTCAATGCGCTTTGCAAGCTGCAGCAGTCGCGGATCGTCCTCCTCAATACCCACGCGATGGTATCCCACATCGACATGGATCAGCAGCTTCAAGTTGCAGCCAGACGCCTCCGCTGCCTTCTGTGCAGCGTCGACGCCTTCGTCGCTGTCCACCGTCAGCGAAAGCTCAACTCCGGCCCCTGCGCCGCCTGGAGCACTTTTTGCACCTTGTTGGTTTGCACGACTGGGTACGCCAGTAGCAAACTCTTGAGTCCCGGCACTTGACCGAGCAAAAACTGCAGAGCTTCGGATGGTTTCGACACGGTGAGGCCGCAAGCCCCAGCCGCCAATTGCTTCGCTGCGATCTCTCGCGTCTTGTGCGTCTTGGCATGCGGACGGAGATTCACGTTTTGCGACGTCGCTAGCGCCTGCATTCGCTCAATGTTGCGTTGCAGACGCGTCTCGTTTAGCACCACACTAGGCGTTTCCATCCATTCGCAAGCGCTCATTTGGCTGTCGCGGTTTGCAGGTTCTTTTGAGAAATGATTTGCATGAGCTGCACTTTGAAGTTGCGATTTGTACCGGTTGTCACCGGTTGGTTGGCAGAAACGAGGGGCTGAGAATGGCCGACGCGACGTATGTGAACTCGTCGGCCTACGGGTTCTGTGTCTTGCCCGCTGAGCGTCTGCAAGAGCTCAAGCAGCAACTGCTGACAGTTGCAGCGCAATTCGGAGATGACAAGCTTCGCGGGACGATTTTGTTGTCCGCGGAAGGGCTGAACATCCGCCTGTCAGGGACGTCGGAGGCTGTGGAGGCCATGAAACAAGCGGTTAGTGGTTTGCACTCGGACATTCGTGGACTGGAGTTCAAGGACTCATACTCGGAGCGTATGACGCTGCCCAGGATGCTGGTGAAGATCAAGAAGGAGGTCATTTCCATGGGGAGGGAGGAGGTGAACCCGGCAGCGGACGGACTGGCAGCTCACGTCTCGGCGGAAGAGTTCAAGGCGTGGATGGATGGTGGAAAGGATATGGTCATCTTGGACACCAGGTGAGGAAGTTCAATACCGAAGCTAGGGCGACCTGCAAAGGCTGACGTTGGCTGGCGTTTGTGAACTAGAAACGACTACGAAGTCCGCTTGGGAACGTTTGAGAACGCGGTGGACCTGAACATTAAAAGCTTCCGTGCGTTTCCGAGCGAGGCCCGCGAGAAGTTGCAGCATGTGCCGAAGGAGAAGCCCATCGTCATGTTTTGCACGGGCGGCGTGCGGTGCGAGAAGGCGTCGTACGCGTTGCTGAACGAGGGGCGCAAAGAGGTTTACCAGCTAGATGGAGGCATCCTCAAGTACTTTGAGAAGGTGGGAGGCGCGCACTACAAGGGCGATTGCTACATCTTCGACGACCGAGTGGCGCTCAAACCGGATCTGACGGAGGCCGCCGTCACGTGCTGCTTTTCGTGCCGTAGCCCGCTGACCGAGGAGGACCGTCGCTCGCCCGACTATGAGCCCGAGAAGCACTGTGCGTACTGTAAACACGGCAAGCAGGACTTTCGACACGAGTAGGTGCTGCTTTGGAATGTGTACATTGAGTGGAGGCATGTCTGGCCAAGTTCATTACTTGCTCATGGGGTCAAGCACTGCAAGTTGCAGTGTGCCTTTAGAACACCGAGATGGCTACATTGCAGTGAAATAAAAATACGTTTCTGAAGGTGCGTCCTTATTCAGCCAATCCTGACCCTTCAAAAGGGCCTTTCGGCCAATGAAAGGGGCGACCGTTTCCGGCCAGCAATAGGACGACGGACGTCATGCAAAATGGTCGACACAACCAAACCGGAATTCCCTGCCCCGCACGCGGACACCACAGGCCTCGACGGCCTCGCCAAGACATTTATTGCAGTTTGCACTGGGCCACTTGCGTGTATTGGATCTCGACGTGAAAATCTCAACCTCCACGGATTGAGGCAAATCGGCGCCAGAGACTGGCAGCATAGTGAAGCGCCGTGTAATCTGCGTGTCTTTAGACTGTCAAAAGACACGCACTACATCAAAATGCCGCCACCACCGCAAAGGCCCAACACGGGCGAGCCCATTTGGAAATCCGCCACCCGGACGGTCATCAAGCTCATGTCCACAGCAGTGTACTCCAAGCGGTTCATCGGTGCCTCGGCGCTGCTCATCTACGGCTACTCGACGTATCCCGTCGCACAACCGACCAGTCCGCATTCGTTGCGCCTGGCTCAGGGCCTGGACGCCCACGAACTCGACCGCCAAGACGCGTTCGCCGTCAACGTCCGCAACATCGCGGCGCGCGTGGGCGTGAAGAACCCGGAGCGGATTTCCATCCGAGTCGGCGAAGAATCCACGGGCGCGTCCATGGGGCCAACCTCACAGTCGGCCGCCGTGGGGCGTGCATCATTCTGCCCATGGAGCTGTACGACGCCTTCTACGCGCCGCCGCACCTGCACGAAAAGTACGACATCCCCAAGCGCGACGAGATTGACTTTGTGTTGGCGCACGAAAGCGCCCACATCGCCAAGAACCACGCCATGTACACGGGCGCCTTCCTGCCGGCGTCGCTCGTGGGCAGCTGCGTCGCCATCCACAAGATCCCGAACAAGCTCGTCGCCGGCGTCGTCGGTGTGCTGGGCCTCGTCGTCGGCAACTTGTACCTCTCCTGGAGCGTGGAGCA
Organism: Phytophthora syringae; assembly: GCA_012656105.1. Taxonomy (NCBI): domain Eukaryota; phylum Oomycota; class Peronosporomycetes; order Peronosporales; family Peronosporaceae; genus Phytophthora; species Phytophthora syringae. The sequence continues at coordinate 1,363,799 of JAAKBD010000005.1, read as the reverse complement.
CGAGGCCGACCAGGTCGCCGCCGAGAGCGGCTTTGCCCACGGCGGCATCAACTGCTTCCAGCGGAAACTGTCTCGCAACTGCGAGATGCGGTCCGTGCTCAACACGTGGATGATCACCGAAAAGGGCAATTACCTGGGCGACACGTCCCACCCGCTGCTCACTTCACGCATCGAGCGGCTCCGACTCGTGGCCACCGCCGCGGAGACTGCCAGCAGCAAAGCTGCTACGTGCTGAAAGGGTCCCCAGTTTTGACGCGATCCGAGAGAAGTTGCCATCAGCTTCTTCTTCAGCCCTGTAACTTATGGAAATGTAAAGCCTATTAATCCCCTGTGAAATTGAAAGCACGGCCTCCGCTTCCTTGTATTGCTTCATCTTGCCAGTCACCAACACACCCTCGTTTAACACCGACATAGCTGCTCCAACTTGAATGCCCACTCGAGTCGACCACATGATTTGGCGGCGAGAAGTCCTCCTGTAGAGACTCCGCCGTTGGATTCTTGCGATCGACCTAGAGCGCGCATTGTGGACGGAACTCTGGGCACTGAGTACTGCATCGGACGTCTCGAAACGGCGGGTTCGAAATGTGAAAGTGAGCTATCATTTGGATGCAATGGTCGGCCAAATCACAAAAAGATAACCCCAAAATCGCAATTTGGTCCATTCAGAAAAAGATCCAAAACTATTTGTGTCGTGGTACAAAAATTGATGAGCACAAATACCGTCTCCACAAATGACAACAAATGAACAGGATATTGTGACCGCAAAACGTCTCTAATTTTGTGTTTACATTTATCAAGTCATTTGCATTATCATACAGCACTGAACAAAAGGAGTGGGGACAGACACGCTACAAAATTACAGTTTAGTGAATAAGTAAAGCTTGCGTTGGGCTAGTTGGTGTGTGTCTGTATTTTATTGTGATGTCATTGCATTTTCCCATGATTAATGCAACAAACTCAAGTAAACGCCGACCTCTAGTACCTCGCTGCACGGACACAGGCAGATTCAGTTGGTCCGTCGTGAGAAGGCCGTGGTCCCTTTTCCGCCGGCGTCTATGTTCTGCCTGGCGACGGGAGCATATGTCTTGTACATCCACACGTACGCCACCGGCACCCGGTTGACCAAGCTCATGTCGTCCGTGTGATAGCTGAGAAAAAAACTGAATCGGGTCCGACGCCAGGTCTGCCGCCGCAATTGCACCGTTGGGGAGCTCGGGGTCGTCGACATCTTGAACGCTTCGTGAGTCGATATGGTCTGCGCGTGCCGATAGCCATAAACGTCTACCAAATTCCATCGCTGCCTGCCGCGAGCTCAGCTCTCTACGAAAACACTCGTCGAGCCGTTTATCGCTTTCAAAGGCGACTGCTGACTAACCGAGTTCGCCTGCTACGACAGGACAAATGGCACCGATTCGCCATCAAGCCCTGCGAGAACTGCTCCCGAAAACGCAGAGTCGGTCATGGCTGTTATATTTGTATTATGTTTTCCAACGTTTTGTTGAAGTTGGGAATCAGGGTGTTTTGGAGAAATGTGATCACCCCGTCCCAGACTGAAGGACTTGAGAAGAGCTCTCCCATTCCCCCAACATATGATGTGGTCACCAACCGCGCGTCATACTGATATGGACGACGATCTGAGACCGTGGGCGCTCTACAGCCTTGATGGCGCCGACGAAGCGGAATGTCTCGACACTATGAAGGACTACTTCACGCGCTTTCGCTAAACCAAGGGCAAGTCAACAAACGGGTCGTATCGGTATTCCCAGATCGATTAGCAGACATCGTGGTGCTCGTTCATCCGCCGCTGGAACGCCGTGCGGCAAGAAGGACGGACCATCGTTTCCTTGCTCAAAGAACAGGCCATTGGCGCTCTCCGGCCTGACCGAGACCTCGTAGCCGTTCGCGCTCTCCAGCCAGACGGAGACCTCGTAGTCGTTCGCGCTCTCCTGCCAGACCAAGAAAAATGAACAAGCTGGACATTTTGACTGCCGAGGTCGCCAAAGTCAAGGGTAACGCGAGAGACGCTCTTATTGCCGTTGACAAAACGCAAGATATTGCGGCGGCCGCGAAAGCTACTGCTGATGATGCTAAGGCTGCTTTGACGCGAATTCGTAATCTGGAAACGTCCGTCTTCGGGAAACCACGCCGGCAACCCCTTCGCGCGAGGAGCGGGGGCTTGGGCCGACTCGGCGCCAGCGGCGTCGCATTGGCATCTCTGATTATGAGTCGGAGTGAGAGCGGAGTAAGTGCCGGCGCTAACGTGGTTTCAGCTTGAAGAAATGCGATCCCCGTCCCAGAGAGAAGACCGGGGTAAAATAGAGAAATGCGTTCCCCGTGCTGGAGAGAAGAACTATCCAATCTACGAGGTGGGCGAGACAAACTATCATGGACGACGAACTGAGACCGTGGGCGCTCTACAGCCTTGATGGCGCCGACAAAGCGGAATGTCTCGACACTATGAAGGACTACTTCACGCGCTTCGCTAAACCAACGGCAAGTCGACAAACGGGTCGTATCGGTATTCCTAGATCGATTTGCAGACATCGTGGTGCTCGTTCATCCGCCGCTGGAACGCCATGGCGCGGAAAGGAGAGGACTTCTGTGAGTGGCTCGACGGCTTGGAGGCGATCCAAAGCCGACACTCGATTAAAGTCAGTTGGACGCGCATCTGCGAGCTTGCAGACGAATGGATGAGATCATGGTGCTTCGTGCATGTAGCTGGAGGCTGCCAAAATTGTGGAACGAAGCCAAGACCGACGATCCAGCAGTGGGAGAATCACCTGGGTATGCGGCCGCTTCGCTCAATCGAGCGTGTGTGGATCAATGACTTTGATGGTGCTCACAGACGAAAGCGCCGCGGAGCGCGCTTTCATCCGTACCAGTATTAACCACCTCCATTCTAATTGGTTTTAATTCATTTTTAATGAGTTGTGTGATAAGGTGTGCTCAAATCTTTCTGGCGAACCCAAAGGTCGACAGTGCGCAGAGAAGGGCGGCCTCGTCCCAGTTTGAGAGAAAGACTGGAAACGCCAAGAAGTCAACGGTATTGCGACATGAAGCTGGTTACAGATGAACCCATCGTATATAGGTCGGATCGGCAGCTCTCAGGTCTGAAAAGTGCAACCGAAGCTGAGAGCTGAGAAGATGAAAAGCTGGGATTTCCGAAGCTGAAGGTCTGGGAAGTGATAACAGAAGTGATGGAGCTCAGGTCTGGGAAGTTGATACCTGGGAAGTTGAGCTGAGACGCGTATCCTCGTATCAAAGTCCGACCTGCGTGCAAGCTGGGATCAAGATCCAAAGATCGTCGTGGAAAGTTGCTCATTGGTGGTTGCTCGATGAGGGAGTCTGTCTGGAGGGTCGCCGCCTCTTCATTTTTCGAAGGCGCATCCCGGTGAACCCATGCGCTTCATCCAGTCTCAGCCAATCACGACCAAGCCTGGTAAAAGTGCTTGCCCGAAACCTGTTTCAGCCAATCAAAAACTGGCATTTGGAGGATTGCTGATCAAATTACGCTTGAACTAGCGATTCATGGAAACTATCTCCTCCTGCCGTCAGGGTGAACCCAGAGGGAGCTTGCGCCGCCACTTGATAGGTCTTCATTTTGCATGTGTTAAATATTCAATCAGAGTTCAATTTGCCCCGAAGGACGCAGACATTTTATTCCCTGCTACAACACCGACGACCAGAGGGTTCTCTCACTGTATCAACTCAAACCCTAGCTGCTCGACGGTGCCTCCGAGTGAAGAGGAGTCTTCGGCTACTTCGTATACCCACATTCTCGTCGCGGATTCGGCCCGGCAGGAGTGTGCTCCATATCTTCAGGGGATTCGGCCCCTTGGCAACGCGTGGTGGACTGTAGGACGTTGGTAACCTGCTCAGCTCGTGGTTGTCCGTTACTCGCCAGTATCAAGGCGTGGTGCGCGGAAGTCCCAGAGTCCCTGGGGTGCTCTGGATACACGGCAGACTTATCCCAAGTCGACAACTCCGTCCGGGTCGTAGCTTGACTCGGGAGAGAAGAAGCTGGTCCGGCTCAAGCTTTGAAACGGGAGGATAGAGGAGAAGCCGGTCCGAGTCGTTGCTTGACTCGAAGAGAGAGAGGAGAAGCTGGGCCGAGTCGTTGCTTGACTCGTGAGAAGTAAGAAGAAGCTGGTCCGAGTCGTTGCTTGACTCGTGAGAAGAAAGGAGAAGCTGAGCCGAGCCTGGTATGGGCTCTGAGAAATATCAAGACCAAACTCGACTCTCAGCCGGAGTTGAAAGAGCGAACGTAGAGGCTGTACAGGGTTCCAGTCCAGAACCCGAAGGAAGAAGAGAGGACAAGAAGTGCGTGTAGTGACGTGGCTACATAAACCCGGGGCAAATCGGGCAAACGACACGTGCAGATTGGAGACCTGTTAATCGGAGAGCAAGTTTCGTCTGGGGACGTCCGGAGATATCTGAATTGGAGAACAGCTGTCGTGACCGACTCTCGTCTGGGCCCAAAGCGTATCCTTAGGAAGAACTTCAAGGGGATCACAAGTGAGGTCTACACACGCCTTGCCTAGCCCAAGTCTGAGCCAAGGAGTCTGAGCTTTCATCTGAAGCTTATATTCTGAAAACTCAGGTCTGAGCTAAGTGATTTGAATTCGAAGTCTAACTGAGAATCTTGAACCGCCTCGCCACAGTTGCTTAAAAGCGAAGTGCTGGGGCGTGGACGCATGGACGAATTTAGAAGATAGTAGACTGAAAAAACGTGGAGACGAGAAAGTCTCCACCCAGATCAGATCTGGATATTGCAGGATAGGACATTTTCACTGAATTTTTTCAGTAACCCTGTAATAGTGGGATTCATTCAACATCCGCCTTAGCAGGTCCACTCCTTAGCAGTTCCACTTCACGCGTCAGCGCTTCCAGCAGCTCCCTTAACTCAGCGTTCTTGCGCATGATGCGTTTCTGGTTCTTCGCAAGGATAGGGATTACGTGCTGATAGGTCACCGTGAACTTGGTGCCCGCCGGACTCTCGACTCCGTCCGCGTCGACGACCTCCACGCGCTCGAGTCCTTCACCAGGGTCACGATGTCCGGAAACCCGGAGCGAATCAGGTCTTGTGCAATGTAGCCGAAAGATTGGTGCTGGTCGCCCCGATCCAGTTGAAAGACACCGGCGTCGTCCTCTCCACGAACGCGACGCAGTAGTCCTCCGGCAGGATCTGGTCTTGGTGCAGCGGTCCGACATGACGTCCACGCTCTGCGAGCAGAGTACGCGCCACTGCGCGCGGGTGCTGTAGTTATATTTCAAGGTGTTGGCCGTGATCATGCCGTGCGCGTTCTTGTTGGTGTTGTAGGCGTACGGCTCGGTCATGAGGAAGGAGGTAAACCCAATCGCCAGCGGCGTCTGCGCCCAGCACCATCTGCGGGGCCACCACCGCTGCGTTGATGGCGATCAGCCCCGCGCTCGAGGTCAAGGCGGCGGGTGCCGTTGGCGTACGTGTGGATGTACAAGACATATGCCCCCGTCGCCAGGCAGAACATAGACGCCGGCGGAAAAGGGACCACGGCCTTATCACGACGGACCAACTGAGTCTGCCTGTGTCCGTGCAGCGAGGTACTAGAGGTCGGCGTTTACTTGAGTTTGTTGCATTAATCATGGGAAATGCAATGACATCACAATAAAATACAGACACACACCAACTAGCCCAACGCAAGCTTTATTGCGTACCAGACAAGAAGCTCCGGGGTTTGTAGTTCGAACGTGACCGAGATTTTTTAATGAGATATTTGAAAGCTAGAAGCAGATATGACAGGGCACATGCATGCTCATTGATTGATCAGTTACGTTGGCATGCTGAGCGACGTTACTGTGCGGTTATGAATGAATGGGGTGATCATTCCCAGTCGTGGTGGCGAGTGTGCGTGCGCTCAAAAGCGGCTACGGCGGCGTGATCGCCTTGATGAGGTGCAGCTTGGCGTCGAGCTGGCAGCAGTCGTGGTAGAGATGCAGCTTCGTCGGCGCAAACGAGATGATCGTTCCCGGCTGCGGCACCATCGAGTTGTCGGTGTTGATGTTGTAGAGCGACACCGTAACAAGGTATTTGTTGGCCTCGAAGGGGTCGTCCTGCTGCGCCTCTTGATAGACCTGTAACGCACGGGAAAAATTGTGAGTGCGCGTATATACGCATACACGAAGGATTGCTGTGCAACGTTACCCTACTTGTTCGTCCAGCGGCTCCGTCGCCCCCTGCTCGCCAAGATAGATGCGAAGATAGATGCGAAGATAGCGCGTTGTTGGGTTGACTTGGTCGTTGCGCGCCCACAAGACACGCCCCTGGACCCGGACTGAAGCTCGGGTGTCCGGGTCGTCCATGTCGTTGTTGGCGATGAAGTCTCGCAAATCTGGGGTCATACAATACATGTTACAACACGCAGACAAAGCAGAAGCAACGTTTGTACCTTCGATGATGTCGAAGACGCGACGCTTGTGCAGCTCCATCGACTTCTTAAGCTTCTTCACGGGCGAGACGTACTCGGTTAGCGGCTGCTTGCTGGTGGCACGCTCGTGCTTTCCCGCCGAGCGCGGTGGCGGCAACGACGGTGGTGACGGTTTGCCCAAGACTGTCACGGTTGTCGACGCGGGCACTGACGCCGGGACAGTGGCCGGTGCCGGCTCGCCTGCTTGCTGCAGCTTAGCGTGCTTCTTCGGAGGCATGGAGTGGCCTGTTGAGCGGCTGGATGTTGAGCCGAGCAGATCGAAGAATGGGGTGCTAACTTGGTCGCCGGCGCGGATGCCGCCGTTGGCAGCACGAGTGTGTGCCACGAGCAGCAGCTCTCACCCACCCTTCGTTGTGCAATGTGGTCGTGCGATCTCGAGCACCATTTCTCCCGCGCCCCTTCGCGCCAGCGATCGCAAATTTGTATCAACGAAAATGAGGTAGTGGATTGTGGGGACGTGCACTTCAATGACGTGCGAGAAAAAGGACGAAAAAGATACTTCAAAGAAGGGGATGACGAATCGCGGGAAATCACGTTGTATCTCGGTAGAAAAACGTGCCACCACAATTTAGGATAGTCGGACGGTGTGCTAAAGTCTTGCTTTCATGTTGGATCGTCGATAGATACTTGGCATCGGACGCCAGCACTTCACGACTGATTTTCATAACAGCATCGCCCCATGCCTCTGAGTGCCGACGAAAGGCGTGAGCGGAATCGGTTGGCTGCTCAGCGCCGCCGTGCCTGCGAGACACCGGCTGCAAGAGCAGAGAGGCGTCGCCGCGATCGGGAGAGTCATCGTCGGCGTCGGGCTACGACGGTTCCAGGTCGCATCTCATGTACGCCAGCATCTGGCGAGGCAAGTCGGCCTGCCGCTGGGCAATGCGCTGAGCGCCATCGTGCTTGGGGCGACGGCGAGATTCCAAGGTTGCAACCAGCGTCGGCCGAGTCGAGGAGCGACATGCTGCAGCGTCTGCAGTTGGCGCTTGGCGCGGACGGACTCGACGAGACCGCGTGTGCGGTTTGCAACCGCATCGTGCTCCGGAAGTCAAGCTGCATCGTTGATGTTGCCGATCGTGACCGCATCGACAAAATGCGCTCACTGCCGAGCGACGGGGAGGACTTGCCACGAGAGCTCATAGCCGAGTACGACTGCTCCGAGCTGCACTCGTGCCTGAGCGGCATGCTACTGTCGAGAGGAGGGATACACGAGGCTGGCTATGTGCAAGTCTGTGAGGAGCGCAACAGCAGCTTGTTGAAGGAGACAGTGCTGAAGTTTGCGATTAAGAACGGGTTCGCCATTGGAACGCTGCCGATTCGATTCTTGGACGTCACGCTGCCCGAGAGGCTGATCACTCAGCCCGTGTCCGTCGTCTCTGTGACGCGTGTCATGCGCGGCGGCGCGCACCGCTCAATCCGATCGCACTGCTTAGCTTTCGACGCCGCACCAGGACCTGCCGCGACGCTGCTACCGATCCCTGTTGTCGGTATCTCAACGTACCGCGTCGTCCTCGCTGGGCCCTTCACCACCGAGCAGCAAGCGCGCGTGCGTCAAATGCACCGCGTACGCCGCGAAGTCGTCGACGATTTACTCCGCTTCTACAAGCTGCACAACCCGCTGTACGCATCTATCTCCGTCCACAGCTCGACGCTCACAGCCGACGCGGTCGCCGACAATATCTTATTTGAGGCCGCGGGCGCTGAAGTGGACGACATCGATATTGAGCAGGATCGCGTCGGCGGCGTGTCGGAACTCGACGCGTCCACGGCAGAGAGCGACGTAGTCGAGCATCGAGTCGTGTTTGTGGCGGACGACCGCGAGGTTTCTACGCAGGAACAGCACGTCGCGGCCGGACACGCAACGCATACCGCGCCAGAGCCGCACTTCTTAGTGCGCCACTCGACCCAGTTCGCGCAAAGGACAATGTGCTGTTCGCACGCATGTTTCCACATCTGTTCCCGTATGGACGAGGCCATCCTGGGGAAGAGCGCCACGTTCCGGTGTCCTTCGAGGCGTGCGTCCGGCATTACAGCATGCTGAGCTCACGTCGTTTTGCAGAGGACGAGCTGTTCGTCCTCGCGAGCTTCGACTATTTGTCAGTACAGAAGATGTACACTCAAGTAGGGCTCAAGTGTCGGCGGAATCCTGAGCTTTTCGAGCGGTACAGCGACATTACGGAGGAAGTTCTACTGCGAGCGCTAAAGGACAAAGAGCTTCAGCGCCAAGGTCGCGCTACGTCGGCAAGAGGTCACGACTCCGGCGCGAGCGCCTTCCTCCGAACGGTCGAGCTCAGCGGCAGCTCGATGTGGGGAAGCGATGGCGAGCGGGCCCAATGCCGACGCCGGGCGTTCGCTTACCAAGCGCGGTTTGGGCAGCCAGCGCTCTTTGTGACCCTCACGCCCAATGTAGCGGATTCTTTTGTGATGGCGCAGTACTGCGGCGTCACCTCCGTGGACACGCTGTTCGACGCCACGTTGTCTGCGCTCCCAGGACGATCGGTTCTCCGCAGCGCAGCCATGCGCAACGATGTCGCGTCCGCTAGGCTTTTTGTACGGAACATCGACGCCTTCATTGAGCACGTGCTCGGCGTGTCCCCCAAGCACATGACAGCCAAGCCGTTTGATGGATTGTTCGGACCGGTGCAGGCCTACTTCGGTATGGTTGAAACTCAAGGTGGCGGAACGCTCCACGCGCACTTTTTGGTATGGCTGGTCGACTCGCCGCCGAACAGTGACGCGTTCGATCGAGCGGTGGCTGCGCACGGCGACCAGTACTATCGCGACGTCGAGGCGTTCGCCGACAGCGTCGTGTCAACGTCAATGCCGTTGAGCGTTGCGGACTCGTCCTGCGTGTTTTGTAGGCACTCGTACGCTGATCTACAGCAGCTTCCAATCCCGCCTGAGGCATACGAGGACCCGAACAAGCACCGCGGCCGACCTCGCGGTGAACCGCTACTCGTTCGGTGCGCTGGGTGCGGGATCGACTTGAGCTCGCAACACGTGGTTCGGCGCCTCTTGCTCGACAATCGCCCAACGTCGTGGCCGGCCCCAATGCGGCCGTACTCCTCGGACGAGCTGAAAGCCGCCGTGCGGATGGAGACGCGCTGTCGGGGTGGCACTGCTGTGGCGAAGGCAGCTATTTACCGCCGCGACTTGCACCTATTCGAAGCGGCGGATGCAGGCGATGGCTACGTCTACGGTGACTATCTGCGGGGTCTGAGTCGCGCTCCGAGCCGACTTGAGCGACGCGAGGACGATGCCTTTCGCAACGATGGCGTCGCTCGAGCGCTGATGATGTTGCCTCCGGCTGTTGACGATGAGCGATTTACATCACGCCCGGTTGCGTTCGCGGTGTCGATGCTCGTCTTCATGCTCAACCTGCACTGGTGGTCGCATGCTGGAAGCTGTTTCAAGAAGAGCCGCGCGTCGATGCCCGGACGGTGCCGGTACGAGTTTCCACGCGACCGAGCCGCGCAGACATCGTGCTCGAGTGACAGCGTCACGCTTGCACGACGAGCCCCGTTTGAGTTCGTCAACGGATTCAATCGCGAAATGATGCTGACCTTCAAGTCGAACCACGACATCCAGGTCATGATCGGCGGGCTGAACGCGCTATTGCGAATCTACTATGCCACGAAGTACGTGACCAAGATGCAGGAACAGGTAGACTCGATTACTGCCGTCGCCCTCGCTGCGTTCCAGCGCCGCCAGCTACGAGAATCGCTCGATTAAGACACCACTGCCGCGGACCCCGCTTCAACCGGGCGCAAACGCGTTGCATCGCTGCTATACGCGATCACTAACCGCCGTGAGATTGCTGGACCGCTCGCGGCCCTGTACTTTCTCCGAGGGTCATGCGCGTTCATGAGTACGGCTTGTGCTACGCTCCCTCTCCAAGCTGTGCTGGACGCACTCGTTGATCAATCGGCGCATTCGTGTGACCTCGTTGAACTGCGAGAGCACGGCGAATCGGAGGTCACTTTCCGCGCGGCGTCGTTCCTCGACGACTACGTGTTTCGGCCGCCGATGCTCCACCCACTCAGTCTGTACGAGTACGTGGCAAAGCATTTCCGACGGAAACGAACCGAGGCGTCTGCAGAGCATGTGCTTTTCTTGTCGGAGCACCCGCTCTTCGAATCGCACTGCGTTGGCACGCACATTGACGATGTTGTTCCGGTTGTGGTCGGCGTACGCATGCCCTTCGTGGACTCCGAGTCGCCCCTTCATTACATCGTGAAGCGGAGCCACTGCGCGCTCGCTCTGTTCAAGCCTTTCCGTGCCACTGCCGATCTTGTGGCGGGCGACCCGGCAGACGACGATGCTTGGGTCGAGGCTTTCTCGCAGTGGGAACCCACGCGCTCGAGCTTTACACGCGAGGTGATGGCCAACATGGACGACTACCACCGCGCCGCAAGGCAGGCAGAGGAGTGTTGTTGCGAGCCCGGCGACGGCGACGAGATGAACCCAAGCTCCGCCAGCGATGCCGATGAGATCACGGGGACGCGCGACGACGTGGATGGCGCACTCAACCATGCCGCTGCGTGTGAGGCGGAAAGTACTAATGCCGCTGGAGGCGACACTTTCTAACACCATATTTTCGACGATTGTGCCGCCGACAAGAGCGACGGCAACGATGACACCGACCGGAGTGAGGATGCGTCTTCACTCGAGCCAACCTTGCCCATTTTCCCGAACGCAGGACCGACTGGCGGGTATCAGCACCTGCTCGGCTTGGTGGCACGCAGCACGGCAGGCACGGCCGCGAAACTTCGCAGTCAGGGCTCGGCGCCCGACTTCTCGATCGACGAGCTCCAGCGATTCGTCAAGGACACATTGAACGACGAAGCCGAACCGCATCGGTCGGAGCAGTACCGTAACGAGCGGTCCACGGAGGTCATTGAGCTCATAGAGAGCTCTTGAGGATGGCGCCGAGTGGAGACCGCCAGCGCAGCCTTCCACCAGCCCGCCACCGCTGCGGGCGTACTCGTCGATTGGCGAAGTCTCCCGAGCGTTCACGCTGAACCAGCGGCAGCACGCCGCATTCGCTCTCATTGCGACATCGCTGCTCCGGCGCTTCCTGCACCAAGAGCTCGGCAGTGTCGATGCCAACGGTGGCGGTGGCAACGGCACCAGCAGTAGCAGCGCTGAGGCTCGATTTCGCGATGAGCAGCTGCTTATGTACCTTGGTGGTGCCGGTGGCACTGGCAAGAGCCGCGTGATCGACGCCGTCCACGCGTTTAGTGCTAGTTGGCACCGCGACGATGGGTAAAACTATCTCATAAGTTAGAAAGGACAAATTTTACCTATTATAAATTCTACTAAATGAAGGTGGGGATTTATTTTCAAATATAGTAGAGAAGACTGCCCTGACGGGCAAGGCCGCGACACTGATCGGCGGGCGCACGCTTGCCAGCTTCATGATGCGGCTGCAGCACGCGATCCAGAACAAGCACTTCGCGCCACTGGACCTTCTGGTCATCGACGAGGTCTCTATGATGTCGAAATCTGAGTGGTTGAAGCTCGACAAGACGCTTCGGCAGTACAAGCAGCTCCCAACGGTGCCGTTCGGCGGCGTGCATATGGTGCTAGTCGAAGACTTTTTGCAGATGCGGCCGGTCAAGACCGACCCAATCTACGTGGACCCCGCCGATAAGCCGAAGCCAACTACGGTCGACGTGGAGGGCTTCGAGCTCTGGCGGCAGATCAACACTGTCATCGTGCTCGACGAATCGGTGCGCTTTCGAAGCGACCCGGAGTGGGGAGCCGGCTGTGGTCTCGCTCGGCTCGGGCAGTGGACACCCGAGTTCATTGACCTCGTCAATAGCCGGGTCCTCCAACCGCATCCGCAGCAGCAGCAAGTGGCCCTGCGAGACGAAATCGGGGCCGACGCGGTCTTCGTAACACCGGAGAATGCGACCCGCTTGGCCATCAACAACGTGTTCGTGGCGGAGGCTGCGTCAATGCTGCCCAGCAGCATGTTTCCTGTAAGAGTAATCGCCAACTTCAAGGGCGCGCTGAACGTTCTCGGCCAGAGCGATCTCCGCTACGTGATGGGCCTCCCAGACAACAGGTTTGGGCGCATGGCGCCGTATCTTGATCTCATTGAGGGCATGCCCGTCCAGGTAACCCAGAACGTTGCCACGGCAAAGGGATCGCTAACGGCACGCTGGGCACGCTCGAGTCGGTTCACTTCCCCGACGGCACCCGCTTTCGCCTTGTGTGCGATGGTGCGACCAACACCGTCGTACAGCTGCCGAACCGAGCGCCAGACTAAGCTATGCTGCGTGTGCCGCGGCCGCGCGCTTCTGCCATTCGACCCGGAGTTGACCCCGACCTCTTTCCAGTTTTTTCGCCACCGAGGCATACCTGAAGATGACCATCACGCTGCCGAGGGCTCCGGACGGTAGCCCGCGCGCAATTACGGTCAAACCCCAGCAGCTTCCGTTTGTGTGCGCGGTGGGCTCGACCGTGTACAAAGTTCAAGGCGAGACCCTCCACGCGATTGTCGTCATGGACTGGCGCTCCAAGCATCATATCGTGAACAAACCCCAGCAGACGTATCTGCTTGTGTCTCGCGTCACATCGCGTCTAGCATTCATTGCATTACATCCACTTACCAGTGAGCTTGTAGCGTGGTCGAAACCACCTGCAAGCGCACTTCGTGAAGAAGTACGGCTCAACCGACTCAGCGACGCCACCCTGGCGGAGTTCCATTCATCGCTGCCCACCGGCACAGCTGCCGCCACGTAACCCCCCAGGCTCGAGCTCGTTCCGCTTCGCGCGTGCCACCACAGCTATAAACAGTGTATGAGTGAGTGGTCAGTTGCGGATGGGAATGTATACGTTCATCATGCGCTGCAAAACGCACCAATCGATGTGATGTCGGCCGCCCATGCTTCTATCGCTGCGCGCTCCTTCTTCACCTGCGGCTCGAGCACCGTCTCGCGCGACAGGAATCGCGACTTGACGGCCACGATGCGCATGGCCAGTCAGTGCCAATATCGTTGGCGCCATCCACCTGCTCGGCCGAGACCGTATTGCACGGGAACTGCAGGGCCACGAGCGCACCAGCATAGCCGATGCCAGCGGCGTCCACATTGGACACATAGATGTAGATCGTGCCCTTCTGGAGCTGGTAATGCACAGTCCTGGTGGCCACCACGTTCTCGTCCACGACGCCCACGAGCTCGAGCACATTGTCGGCCACGGCAGCACCTTCCACCTGCAGCTGAGCCACCACGACTGAGCCATTGGCAGCACGACCGTTGGCCAGCGCGCCGGCCACGCTACTCTCTCCTCTAGCCTCCTCCTCCTCAGCGTCAACGACTCCGTGCTGCTCGGCTTGCTCTGCTCTTCTCCATGTGAATGCCGTCGCCTCGACGGCGCCCTCTGCAACGACGCCACACTTCCAATCACCCCCCAGCTCGACCTCGACCGCCTCGTCCAGCTCAGGGCTGCTCCAGAAGCTGCAACCTTCTACAAAGGTTACTCTTGGTGTCTTTGTTTTTGTGAAGTGATTCAACCGCAAAACAATCTCCATCAAAAACAACAAATGAAAAGGAAACACCTATTTGCGAATCACATTTTTGATGTAAAAGGACTTACTTGGCGGTTCGGCCCCCTTGCGGGGAACCTCTGTGTCATCGCTGCGGGACTCGAACCCGGTTGAGCCTTGTGGTTGGTACACCGCTAGACCACTCCACCAATGCCATCGTTTGTCAGATGGATACAGAATTATGATATAAGTACATGTAACTGCAAATCCCACCTTCAACACACGGCAGCGAAATGCGCAACAGCGCAAGGACGATCCTCCTCGTACGCCGCTCGTGATCAAGGGGCTCAGGGAGGCCAACTACGATGCAGACGAAGAGCAGCACGTCATCAAGCGCTGCTACCTCGGACGAGGATGTGCTGCAGCACCTGGAGAAGAAGGGGAAGGGGGCCAGGCGAAGGTGGAGTTTTCGGACGACCAGAGCGTGTTCAAGAACATCCAAGTTTCGGCCGCACCGGCAAAGCCTTCCTCGTGACAACATGTACGCCATATAATAGGAGTTGGTTGATTGTATGAATATGTTCTGCGTTGACTGCTCAGCTACTGTCTTTGCGGAGACATCACACCACGTGAGCTTGAAGCGAGTGAAGTTACCGTAGTACCCGACGCGATGCCTTTCTTGCCGACGCCCATGCGCCACCAGCTCGCTCGCTCGCACGCCCGTCCGCTGGCTGACTGCGCCACCGGCAGCCCCTGACGTGTCCGCGACCTCAGGTGCCGGGTCGACGCTCAACTGCTCCAGCACGCGCAGCGACTGGGCCAAGCCGATGGCGCCCAGTGCCTCGGCCGACTCGTGCCGCACCATGCCGTCGTCGCTCTCGTTGGTCACGACCTCGTGCAGCGTCTCGCTAGCCTCCTCCCTCTGGAACTGACCGATCATGTAGGCCAGCTCGTGGCGCATGCGCTCCGAGTCCTGGCGGTTCCGCAGCGCCATGAGCAGCACCTGCAGGTCCGCCAGACGGCCGCGCGAGCACAGGTAGAAGATGACGCGCGTGCGCTAGTCCACGGGCTTCGACAGGTCCAGCAACGCGTCGCGCAGCTGCGCGAAGCTCGGCGCCGTGTCGGGCACACTAGAGATGGTCTCGGTCACGGACGTGGTGCGACGGCACGGCTCGACTGCAAGTCTGTGTGTCTCGCTTGCGGAGATGTGGACCACACATGGTGATCGATGTTGCAGCGGAGTCGCGCGAATGTAGAGTGATGACAGACACGCTCGCGCAACATCCTATATATGCCCATGATAGTTCTCACTATGTTCGAACTACAGACTTATTCACTAAACTGTAATTTTGTAGCGTGTCTGTCCCCACTCCTTTTGTTCAGTGCTGTATGATAATGCAAATGACTTGATAAATGTAAACACAAAATTAGAGACGTTTTGCGGTCACAATATCCTGTTCATTTGTTGTCATTTGTGGAGACGGTATTTGTGCTCATCAATTTTTGTACCACGACACAAATAGTTTTGGATCTTTTCTGAATGGACCAAATTGCGATTTTGGGGGTTATCTTTTTGTGATTTGGCCGACCATTGCATCCAAATGATAGCTCACTTTCACATTTCGAACCCGCCGTTTCGAGACGTCCGATGCAGTACTCAGTGCCCAGAGTTCCGTCCACAATGCGCGCTCTAGGTCGATCGCAAGAATCCAACGGCGGAGTCTCTACAGGAGGACTTCTCGCCGCCAAATCATGTGGTCGACTCGAGTGGGCATTCAAGTTGGAGCAGCTATGTCGGTGTTAAACGAGGGTGTGTTGGTGACTGGCAAGATGAAGCAATACAAGGAAGCGGAGGCCGTGCTTTCAATTTCACAGGGGATTAATAGGCTTTACATTTCCATAAGTTACAGGGCTGAAGAAGAAGCTGATGGCAACTTCTCTCGGATCGCGTCAAAACTGGGGACCCTTTCAGCACGTAGCAGCTTTGCTGCTGGCAGTCTCCGCGGCGGTGGCCACGAGTCGGAGCCGCTCGATGCGTGAAGTGAGCAGCGGGTGGGACGTGTCGCCCAGGTAATTGCCCTTTTCGGTGATCATCCACGTGTTGAGCACGGACCGCATCTCGCAGTTGCGAGACAGTTTCCGCTGGAAGCAGTTGATGCCGCCGTGGGCAAAGCCGCTCTCGGCGGCGACCTGGTCGGCCTCGTGCTCCACGCTCCAGGAGAGGTACAAGTTGCCGACGACGAGGCCCAGCACACCGACGACGCCGGCGACGAGCTTGTTCGGGATCTTGTGGATGGCGACGCAGCTGCCCACGAGCGACGCCGGCAGGAAGGCGCCCGTGTACATGGCGTGGTTCTTGGCGATGTGGGCGCTTTCGTGCGCCAACACAAAGTCAATCTCGTCGCGCTTGGGGATGTCGTACTTTTCGTGCAGGTGCGGCGGCGCGTAGAAGGCGTCGTACAGCTCCATGGGCAGAATGATGCACGCCCCACGGCGGCCGACTGTGAGGTTGGCCCCATGGACGCGCCCGTGGATTCTTCGCCGACTCGGATGGAAATCCGCTCCGGGTTCTTCACGCCCACGCGCGCCGCGATGTTGCGGACGTTGACGGCGAACGCGTCTTGGCGGTCGAGTTCGTGGGCGTCCAGGCCCTGAGCCAGGCGCAACGAATGCGGACTGGTCGGTTGTGCGACGGGATACGTCGAGTAGCCGTAGATGAGCAGCGCCGAGGCACCGATGAACCGCTTGGAGTACACTGCTGTGGACATGAGCTTGATGACCGTCCGGGTGGCGGATTTCCAAATGGGCTCGCCCGTGTTGGGCCTTTGCGGTGGTGGCGGCATTTTGATGTAGTGCGTGTCTTTTGACAGTCTAAAGACACGCAGATTACACGGCGCTTCACTATGCTGCCAGTCTCTGGCGCCGATTTGCCTCAATCCGTGGAGGTTGAGATTTTCACGTCGAGATCCAATACACGCAAGTGGCCCAGTGCAAACTGCAATAAATGTCTTGGCGAGGCCGTCGAGGCCTGTGGTGTCCGCGTGCGGGGCAGGGAATTCCGGTTTGGTTGTGTCGACCATTTTGCATGACGTCCGTCGTCCTATTGCTGGCCGGAAACGGTCGCCCCTTTCATTGGCCGAAAGGCCCTTTTGAAGGGTCAGGATTGGCTGAATAAGGACGCACCTTCAGAAACGTATTTTTATTTCACTGCAATGTAGCCATCTCGGTGTTCTAAAGGCACACTGCAACTTGCAGTGCTTGACCCCATGAGCAAGTAATGAACTTGGCCAGACATGCCTCCACTCAATGTACACATTCCAAAGCAGCACCTACTCGTGTCGAAAGTCCTGCTTGCCGTGTACAGTACGCACAGTGCTTCTCGGGCTCATAGTCGATGAAGCGTCGGTCCTCCTCGGTCAGCGTGCTAAGCAGCAAATGACCTCTGCCTTCATCCATGACAAAAATGCAATTTGCTTCGATACCAGTGAGGCCAACCGCTTCACTCTGGTATACTGTAGTTCGAGCTGCCCACTGACTGTGTTCTTAAATTCGTGAGCCAAATGGCCGGAGCAGCAAGGTTCCGCACACAGTACCGCGTATCCGGTACGCGGCCTTTTCGACGAATCGCAGGCGTCGGGATCCGCTCCCGCGTTTTGACCTCGCTCCCATTCGTCGAATATCCAAACCAGCGTTCCTATTCGCCCAAACTCTTTTCGCGCCATTTCGCGCTTGGCGCCACCCATCACAATCGAATTCGCCTTCGAAAGTGCAACGCGTGTCAAATTAGTTCCCTTTACGTCTCTCCCCTGTCCCCATGCGTACGCGGGCCCAGAAGCGCGCGAACAGCGAAGAAGATGCACGAAAGCTGCAGCTTCGACTGCGCGAAATCGCAGCCCAATCCGCCGCGCCGCCCAGTCCGCCAGCCAAGAAGCGCAAAACGGACGTCGCGGCCCCTCTGCTGCTCACGCCGCACCACCCCAAGCCCCGAACTTCGACGCTAATCGTCTGCAAAACGCCCTCGAAGGTCGCAAAGGCCAAGACGAGCGTCGCCAAGCGCGCGGCGCCCAGAAGAACGCTGCAATACGCAGCCCCCGTCGCTCCGGAGCATATAGAAACCCCTCAGACAGTGCTGCAACGCATTTGCGCCGGCCAGCAGTTGCGCGCAAATCCTCCCATTGTCGGTCGTGTGGAGGAGCAGCAGGTGGTTCGTCAGGTGCTCCAGGGGAACAGAACAGCAGCCTCTTCATCATTGGCCCCCTGGGACAGGCAAGAGCTCGTCCGTGAAGGAGCTACTGGGAGAACAAGGGTACGAGTCTCGTACCAATGGTAAACGAGTCAGGACGAGCGACAAGACGGCGGTGCAACTCAACTGCAGCACGTTCACGGACCCTGCGGCACTGTACGCGGAAGTGGTGAAGCAGCTGCGACAGAGTACGAGCTGGTGCGTCCCGGAGACAATGGACCCTTTTGCGCTCGACGAGTTTGTTGCGCTACAAGGTGAGAACGCAAAGCGCCACTCGGTGGTCATTGTGCTGGACGAGGTGGACCAGCTGCTCAGACTCCTGCTCGCACGCAGCCGAGAGTGAAGGAGCTGCTCCACTTTTTCGTTCGGTGGGCCGCAGTTGCACCCCAGGACGTCAAGTTCTTGGGGGTTATGAACGGCGTCGACATGTACGAGCAGGTGTCGCGCGTGCATGTGGCGGGTGAGGGCAGCGACGACTCGAGAGTGCCTCGTGTCGTCTTCGGCTCCTACTCGCACCAGGAGCTGCTGCTGATTGTGGAGAGTTACGTACAAAGCGCGTCAAGCTCGGAGATCTCACAAGTGGGGAACTTCATTGAGCCGCATGCTATGGAGCTCATTGCGAGAAAAGTGGCGCGGGATGGCGACGCGCGCCTGGCCATCAGTTTGCTGCAGCAATCTGCACGCCACGCGCTTCAACGCTCGGGTGCTGTCGGTACGGAGAAGTCGCCCCCTGTGAAGGTCACAGTGCGCGATGTAGCCCAGTGCTCCAAGTCGATGTTCTCGTCCCCAATTGTCCAGCAGATCAGGCAACTGCCAAGACAAGCCAAACTGCTGCTGTACGTGATCACTGCCCTCGCCCCCGGCAGCAACGAAAGCAACAGCCCCAAGCGATCGCTGCAGCTGTGTGATATGAACCAGGTCAGTGACGAGCTGGCACGCTTGCGCGGTCTCCCGAAAACGGCCTGGGTGCCTCGACTGTCGCGTGAAGAACTGCAGACGCACTTGATGTCGCTCGACTGCTACGCGCTGGTGAAGCAGGGAAAACGCAATGACAAGTCCTCGCGTCCTGCTGCCATGTCCGTTCGTGCCTTCTGGACGGCCAAGCTCTCGTCTTGCGTGGCAATGGCTGAAGTTTCGAGAGCGCTTCAAAATGACACCTCGCTCTCCCAACTGCTAATGTAAGTCAAACTCAACTTCCTCAACTACTAACATTAATCAAATTATTTCCCCCAACTCCACTGGTTCATCGACGCCCTGTACTTAGAGCGGCAGTTTCCGAGTGCATTTGGCGCTCCAGAGCTTTCTGGGCCTTTTGCACCAGCAGTGCAAGCAGTGACCGGTCTTTCGCGGGGCGTTGTTTAAGTTTCTCCGGTGCTGGGAGCCGCTTATCCACGGCGTCCTGAACGGCACGCGGCAGTTCGCGCGAAATGAATTTCAGAATCTCCACGCGATACATGCAAGTAGTCTCGGCATCTAGGAGCATTGGGTCCGACGAAGACGCGGACGACTGCAGCAAGGCGAGTTTCTGTCGGATATCGGACCCCACCGCTTCAGCCACGGCGTCGGCGTCGGCCTCTCGGGTCGGTCCCGTTTGGTCGCGATGTACGCGTAAGAAGCCCGTCACACGCGCAGTGATACAAGCCAGGAGATCAGATCGAATCTCCGAGGCGACGCGACTGAGTTCACGCACTGCTACATCCTCCGGAGACCGGACCCCAAACCCGTCCGACACTGAAGTTGCAGACTCTACACGCAGTCGTTTAAGCGGCGAACGGTTAGCAGTCGGAGAGGGCTGGCTAACTGGCGTGGTTTGGTACCATCTCTGCTGGGTCCTGGTGAGTTGTTCTTGCTGGCTGTACGAGGGGTCCCCACGTAGCCATTGGGCCTCGGACTCGGTGTTGGGCGGCTACTAGGACTCAGATTGGCCATCAACGACTGCACCGGTCTCAGATGGAACGAGCTCGGAGTTCGCGGCGTTTGAGCCGACGGCGTCCCAAGTCCCTGACGGAGCTGCAACAGCGCCAGTTGCGGCGCAGTGTTCGTTGGACTGGGTAAAGCTATCGACGGTAGCGACCTCTGCATGGGAGAGTGGGTGACCCCTTCCTGCCGGTTCCCACTCTTCCCGTCACTCTCCCTGCGTTGCAGCAGACTCTGCAGCAGCCCCGCCAATTGCTGATTGGTCTTGTGCATCATGTGCATCTCCTCTCGTAGCCCCGTCACCTCCGACCTCAGCTCGTCAAACTCGACCCGATCCACAGGTGTCCCCGACGCCATTGGGGTGGCCGGCCCCCGTGGCCCGTCTCCGGATCTCGCACAGCAGCTCCCTCCTGCCCCGCACGAACCGGTCGTGGCGGAACTCCCACCAGTCCTTGGGGCTGCCGTCTGCGTCCTCGTCCGACGTGGCGCGCACCTTGCGGAACCCGTAGAGGTTGAGCTGCCGCACGAAGGAGCTGAACTTGCGGTGCTTGAAGTACGCGGGGATCACGTGCTCGGCGAAGGCCACGGGCCGCTTCACCACGAAACTCTCGCCGCTGGTCGTCCAGCTGGCGAGTTCAGAGGGACAGCGCTCCAGCAGCTCGTACGTCTTCTCCAGGAACAAAGACGCCTCTTCGCGCCGCTTGCGTTTGGTGCCGCCGCTGCTGTCGTTGGGCGGAGAGACGGGGGCGGACACGCGGATCCGCAATGGGCCGCCGTCCTGGAGCGGTGCAGTGGGGGACGCTACGGCTTCTCCGTCTTCTTGGACGCCCGACGCCATGCTAATTGGGAACTGAAGAGGGGACGGACCTGCTCCTCCTGATGACGGACGAGACACGCTTCGATTTTCAAGGGTTCTTGGATTCGGATGCTGCGACCGACGGGACGGGGGCGGGAGGGGGATAGTGCACCCGTTTGGAGACCGGCTTGATACTTTAGAGGGGATGCAGTCGGGCACAGTAGCTTGGGGATGGAGGACCCGGCTGTGCTCGCAATGGCTACGCTTTTGTCAATTTGAAGTGGGAATGAGCGAGATGTTGGTACGATCGAGGATCAGCACTTGGCTCTTGCGGGTGCAACTCGAAGCGAGGAAGCTCTGTTTACTAGAAGGGCTGCTTGCATCAGTGTTTTATTATGAGGTTAGACTCACGTCCTGAACAGGAAGACAGGGAGAATGGTAGAGTTTGTTAGAGTGTTCGTGGGCCAGTGGCATACGGATAGGGGCCAGTTAAGATACATGTCCCGCAAAAGACCTACATACCCAAACGACCCAATTAATTAATAAGCTTAGCATATATTTCCAGATTTTTAGGCGACTGAGCGCAGGGCCAAGGCAACATCGTTTGCGCTTTTACTCGCGATTTTAGTATGCGCTTCAAGCCAAGTGCAGTTGATGCGACTCCCTAGTGCTGACACTCTATCGTGCCAACTTTTGGGCAATTATTTTCGAGCCGAATCGACAGCTGGCGGTTGGGTGCCCTCACCAGTCGGGGCCGATTTCGAGTGACGTCAATGGCGATGCCAGCCCCGGCAACTTGTTTGAAGCAGGACAAGCACCAGTTGTGGCGTGTTGCGCTGGTAGCTGCTGGAAATCTTGATGCATTCACGAACCCGGGGTAAGTGAGCCAGTCAAGCGAGCAAGCGGGCGGATAGTAACCGCCACATCTTCGATTTTTTCTTGAAAAATAGAGCGGACTCGTTATCCTTTGGTCCGCCGCTGTGGTCCACCATCTTTGGCGGAAGAGATGGCACCGGCCCAATGTCAGAGTTGCCACTGGCAGTGCCAGAACGTGTTTGGTGCGCTGCTTGCTGCTACCCTACTGTACCGGTAGCTCGCTGGAGACAAGAAACGGATATCTGCTCCATCTGCGTCGTGCTCTCAGACGGGAAGCTCGGCGGTCCAGTGCGTGCATGCAGGATTCACGCGCCGCATCGTCCATCATTGTCAATGATTCATTGATAGAGCAGCGGCCAACGCGGTCGCGACTCGGCGACAGCTCGGCCTGCAGCACTTCGGCTGTTCTCCACGGACCTCTGGACGGCGCCGCAACGTATCGATAGCAGACGTCACTTTTGGCATCTCCAGTTGGAGACATCTACGTTCAGTATGTAAATTACTTGTAAGGGTTCGAGTACACGGCACAAAACGGCACCAAATATTGGAAGACTGGTTTTGAATACCCAGGTAGGCAACAACCTTGAAGAGACCGCCCGCTGAGTTGTTAAATTGCAACAATTCACCAAAGTTTGCGTTAGCGGAGACATGTTGAAGCCGATACTTGGAGTTTGTATACCGCGCGAGCTTGGCCAACCAACGGCCAGCGGACAAATCATTTTTTGCGTCATTTGCGGAAATGGCTACATCTTCGTCGAGCTCCGCTGCGTCCACAGCTCGCCGCATGCAGCGCGATTTGTCGCGCGCCCTGCTGGACCCTCAATCAGGAGGCGTCGCCGGTGCGAATCAGCAGCTTTTTTGCATTGGAAACGTGCGATTTTCACTCATTTTGGGGGCTGGTTTCGTCTTTTTGCAGCGTACGTGCAAGAGTGTGTGCACTCCACGAGCGTCGGGGCGGACGCCACCTTCGTCTTCCTATTGCAGGTGGTCGACGAGCTGGACGATGCAATCGACGAGTTCCTCCCGCCAACACCCACTTTCCAGTCGCTAAATCACGACCAGGAGGTGGAATTGGGCACGTTGCTGTCTGCTGCATCGCTGGTACGAACTTTTGCGCAATTGCGCAATTTGCAGTGCAAATGGGGACTGACGTGATGGTATTTGCGATTTTTGCAGACTGTTCGCTATGTGACGGAGCGCCAAGCGATGATTCCGGTGCTGCAGCGCTATCGTGACGCGTTCGCGAAGGTTTTGCAGTATCCGTCGTGGGAGCACCAGTGCTTCTACGGGTTGAAGATGGTGGCGCTCATGGGGTCCACTCGAGTGCTCGAGTCTTTCAGCGACCAAGTGCAGGCGCTGGATGTGATTCAGAAACTGCGGTGGCTGTTCTCGCTTTTCAAGGACGGAGTGCCAAGGCGGAAGAAGTTGCGCAACGGCTGAACACGCTTTTGCGGCCTGCGTGCGAATTTGCAGCGGTGGCTCTGCAAACGCATCCTGCTGCGCGCGAAACGATTTTCACAGAGGTACTAGTCGGTTCTACTCGTGACATAGTTGTAGATAGATAGAAGTTGATGTGTGTCGATTATTTGCTAGGTGCTGCCGCAATTGCTGGAGCTGCTGGCTAAGGAAGGTGGAGACAAGGAAGAGACTAAAGTGGCGGAGGCGGTCAAGGTGGAGCTGGCTACGACGGTTGCGGTGCTGCTGGAAGCCAAATTCCCGTACGCAGCGCCCAACACATTTGCGTTGCTGCCACTACCCGCGTTCGTGGAGGAGATGGAGGCCGACGAGTCCAAAATCTCAACGAGCAGCGCAATGGCGGCTGAAGCCAAGTCGGAGAGGATGGAGACTGTGGACGAAGGAGAGGAGAAACCTTCGTCCGCTGCAGTGGCAAGACAGCGTGAAGAGGAGTGCTGCAAAGTGCTCTGCAGCTGGTTGGAAGTGGACAGTCGACGGATGGTGGCGGCTCAGGCACTGGGTGTCATGTACCGGATTATCGCAAGCGGCACCACACCGGAAAGTGTGGCGAACGGTGCGACGTCGCTCACCACGCCATTGGACGAGATGGCCACAGCGTACGTACTTCAGCACCGACATTTGCCCGTTCCTCCCCTCTCAATGTATTTCTTGACATGTTACAGACTGAACAATGCAGAGCTAGCTGCACTCCCGATTTCGACTTTATCAACGCATTGCTCGAGTCTATCCGCGATGTCTGCCTTTTCCAGCAACGACTTTCTATCAAGACGCTTGAGAGTGCGTTTGACGCGATGAGTGGAGTGATGCCCCGACTAGGGGTAAGCTGACATCAATTGCTTCTTGACAAGAACTGTATGCTAACTTGTTTTGGTTGACGCTACTGCAGGTCGCACTCCAATCCTTTCCCAAGAAGCACCCAGTTGAGCGACGTAGTGCTAAGGGAGCATGTTCGGCCATCCGACACACGCTGGTGGAAGCGTTCCTCGCTTGGCTGCATCACCCGGACGCAGCGAACTTGCTCACCTCGCAGGTCGAGTTCTTGCACAATGTGGCCGGAACGCTCGCTGATCCGCGCGTGTACGGTGACGTAGTGGCTGTATTACGAGCCTCCACAGTCCCGGAAGCTGGTGCCGAGTACGTTTCGTGCCGCAAGCTTGCCGTCGTGACACTTTGCCAAGCCATTAACCAGCTCGCCCGGTATTCCAAGTCGACTGCGAACCGAATTGTGTCCGGCCTCACTCGAATTGCAGCAGCTTGTGGCCAAGACATTCACCCGCTGGCAAATGAACTGGTGCTTCCGTTGCTGCCTTCAATGCTCGATGGATCTCAGTGGGGCAAGTTCCTGCGCCTCCGAACTGAAGCTGTTGCGACGGTACTCGTTGGCTGCGCTGAAAGTGACGAGTTCGTGGTGGAAAACCACCCGTGGATCGGAGACTTCATCCGCTTTCTACTGGACCCCGTCGTGTCTTCGGAGAACGTGCACTCGTTCATGATTTTGTGCGGTCTCATCCGAGCGGAGCGGAAGCTACTGCTTCACGTGGTGAACTTCTGTATGGAGAACCCTCACACAGTGACACATACTTTGCACGAACCGCTTGCTCGGTGGCCACTGTACGAAGAGGACGTGGAGCTTGTGGTTGTCACTTTGGAGCTCCTGGAGGCACTACTGAGTGTCAACACACTCCGAGCTTCAGTGGATGTGGACGTGATATATGCCACCATGTTGCAGCTCTCTGAAAACGCGGCAAGTGAGGGTCTGGACACGATTTCAACTGTTTGCAAGCAAGTTATGGTGTCATTGGGCTCGCAACAGTAGATTAAACCACGCTATCTCTCCGCGTCAGATGAAGGAGATAGCGCTGAAGTAAATGGGACGAGCTCTCCATTGGTGTCCCACCAACACACGGGCCAGTACAACTCGCCGATCGAAGGCGGGTCCGAGCACTGGTAAAGAAGCCCCGCAGACGAGTAGATCTGCACTTGAGGGCGTAAGCAACGTGTCATGGAGCGATTCGACGCCACGATGCACTTGTACATGAATCCTGCTTGACATTGTAGTACGAGACACTGGTACTCACACCCTTCGATGCTGTTAATTGTCTCCAGGTGGACGTGGCCGACGCAGTTGTCCGAGTTTTGGCGCCACGCGTGTCCGATCATCGTTTGGTTCTCCCACACCTCGAGAATCACATCCATACTTTCAACACCACCGACGTACGAAAGCACGACACGGAACGTCTGAGGTGCTGCGATGACCGGGCTCAGCACTGCCACGTACCGATTGCCATCTTTCGCTTGAGTTCTGCTACTCGCCCAGGATATTTTCACTGGTAATGAGACCGAGAAACATTCCGGTAACGTGACTTCCAGACGGTATGTGCCAAGCCCCAACTTGAATGCTCTCGAGCTACCGACAGCCACGTCGCCATCGCTGCATTCATCTTTCGCTGACAGGTCGGAGGTTTTCTCAATTTTGCCGACAGGATGGAAGCAAATCTTGGCCAGATCCGAAGGTTTTGGGTTGCGAGAGCAGCAGCAAACACGACGAGCACCGTCACCTTCACGCCACCAAAAGCACGGGCATGGCGATTGTCCTCGAGGTGCGATAGCGACCTCCGTCCACCACCACCTGCTTCAAAGCTGAGTACAAAACGCAGCTACATTCTCGAAGCACGTCGACGCCGTACAAGCCTTTGCACACATCCCACGTCGCGCAGCCGTTGGCGTCCGTCATGACAACTTGTCGCTCCGAACTGCAGTTGTTGGTCACTTGCAGGGGAACTCCGGCCAGCTTCGTGCTGGTTTGAGGATGGAAGTAGTCCACAAGTTGGATGGCGTACGTCCACCGGAAAACGTCGAGCGGGATGACCACTTCCTGAACAGATGAAGACGCTGCGGTTGGCCCACTAAACAAACCTGCGGCGCTGACGGTCGGAAAGACAGCAGCAAGTGACGTCCACTCGAAGAAATCGAGATGAAACACGTACAGCGAATAGCTACCAGGAACCAACCGGCAGCTCGCTCGACCTTCGCTGTCTGTGACGAAGAGCTGCCTTCGGTCCTTGACAACTTCATCTGCAGACTCTTCTGGAGACTGCGAATCATCCACTGTCGCGTCGGTGCTTGAAGAAGTCGCTTCTTGTGCATCGCCACTCTTTGAATTGGTGTCCGAGTGGTCTCCCAGCGCAAACTCTGCTCTCTTCGCTCTCCATTCCTCGAGAAGAGCTCGTTCATCGGTGATTTTCTTCTCTTGGAATGGTGCACTAACGCCTTTGAGCATCATTTCAACTTCTGCAAGTTCTCCTCGCGTGGAATTCTGCAGTAGATCACGCTCCGACGCCGAAAGCGCTAACGTTTGCGCGAAGCATTTCTGCAGTCGCATTGGAATGCTTTGCGAGAACTCTCGAGCGTGCTCACTTTTGCGCGCGCGCTCCATGATACAACCTTTGATCCTCTCGTATCGCAAGCGCATGACTCGTCTTAGAAGCGCTCGAGCGCGTACCACAGAAATCAATTTTACGTTCATATTAGCGGCTATCGTCGCTCTTTTCGAGGCTTGAG
The DNA here is from genome assembly GCA_012656105.1 of Phytophthora syringae. Classification (NCBI taxonomy): domain Eukaryota; phylum Oomycota; class Peronosporomycetes; order Peronosporales; family Peronosporaceae; genus Phytophthora; species Phytophthora syringae. The sequence continues at coordinate 1,336,974 of JAAKBD010000005.1, read as the reverse complement.
CGATGCAGTCGTTGACTAAAGTTTCGGCCACCTCGCGCGTGATCTCAATCACTCGCTTTTTCAGCAAACGACGCCGAATTGACACCAGGCGAGACCCCATCATCAGCGTCGGAAGCACCGTCTTGGCCAAATTCGCGCTTAGCGCGATGTTTTTCTCGATGAACACGTGAACTTTGTCCACCGGAGCATTCGTCTGTGCGCTCACAACGCGAAATTCCACGTGTCGCTTTACTCGCTTGTTCTGTGGCGCAAACGGATTTTGCTGCAGACACTCCTTGATTCCATGCTGCGCTAGAATTCGGAGCAGTGTACGATAAATTGACTGGATAGTCGGTAGGTTCCGATTTGCAGTGGGGCGGTGGGTATACACGTCGATTTCGCTCTCCACCTCCTGCAGCTTTAGCGCAATTCGTAGTCGGCATTTGCCAGCATCTCCTGCACCTTCGGCGATCGGAACCAGTATAATGCGTCCATTTCGACCGAAGCGAATATTTTTCGCGAGACGGTTTGCAAACTCTTCATAGTCGCTGCATTCTGTCGTTGCCTTTTCATTGTCACTGCCAGTTTCGATAAAGTGAACTCGAATTTCGTAAGTTTGAATGATTCGCAGCTCAGCGAGTAAGACGTTCACCTCGTCAAGACTCGCGTAGATCGACGCTGCTTTTCCAGACCCTCCGATGGCCTGGACGTGCCAGACATTGTTTTTCTTGGAGCGATATGCAGCAGCCAGCGTGAACCACCGACAACCAGCAGCAGGTTTCGCATCAAACATCCCCAAGATATGATGTTCCTCGACACTTTCAAGCTGAACACGCACTCCTGGTAACGTTTGTCGAGCTTCCGTACTTTCATCTTCCCCAACTTTCTGCAATGAGAGCAGCACGCAGAAAACTTTGGTCGGCAACGCTGTGAGGCGAAGATACACACGGTCCATGATCCCATTGTGGATCGATTGTCCTTGGCGATACGAAATGCCTTCCCGCTTGGTCACTGGACAGCCTTCATGAACGAAATCGACCACTTGGAAATCATAATCTACCAGAACACAAACAAATCGCCACGGAGATTTTGGAGCGCCGTTCTCACCCGTCATAGTTGAAGAAACCAAGAGAGTATTCATAAACGGCAGTGTGTACAGCCCTGAAGGTGTGGACGTCAGCATCGACAAACTGGGTAGATCATCCATTCGGTGATTCTGAGCTCGAGAATAATTATCCTAAGTTGGAAAACCGAGTGAAATAAAATAATGTAAGTGTGTACAGATATGAGCTGCTAAATAAATCAAATGTTACCTGGATTCGCCTCAGATCGCCGACGACTGTGGGCAACTCGAATGAAGCGAAAAAGAAGCCGATTTTTTCAAACTCGGCCGCTACTTTTCGCTCGGTCAGCACGAGTTTCCGATTGATGACGGACTCTATGAAAGTTCGTTCTCTGTTGTGCCGTGATTGACCTGCCAGAGCGAAGACATGACGGAAAGCTTGGGTGTGGATCTCTTCCCCTGGAGATCGCTTGGCCTCGAACAACACTATAAACTCGATCTTCTTCTTGATTTCATCCAAGTTGGGAAAGCACCCAGTTGTGGTCATTGAATGTAGTGCCACCGTAACTGCAGCTCTGCCGGCTGCTCGTGATAACTCCACATTGATCTCAAACGAGCCCACAGGGGTCGAACTTCTTCGGAATTGACCACAACATTCAACAACGGACTCATCTGTTCGATCCCAGCAACAATGAAACTTGACTTTTGTTCGTATTCAAGCTGGGACCGACACACGTGGTCGTGCGAGCGCTGGATGCTAAACTCATCAGCGTATTCGATCAAAACGCGAATATCTCCAGACTGCAGAGCAGACAACAGCAAATTCTCGAAAGATTTTGGACTTGCAACACCCACGTCCTGGTGGGCCCCGTCGAAAAAGTTACCAAGTAACACGATCGACCCATTCGGGGATGAAACTCCACCAAATGAAGACGAAGATGGTGCTTTTTGTGACCAAATAGGTGGCCCAGTCTGCCGCCAGAACACATTTCGATGGACATTTACAACGTTTTCGAAGCTCGAGTTGTCACGGACAGATCCAACTTCCGGTATGACTAAGGAGATGAACGGATCGCTTTGATATGTTTTGGCCTCTGGACGATGTTCACTTGACATTTTCCATAGCTGAAAAGAAGCGATGAGCCCCACAAAGCCGATTCGAGCCCTCCAGTCGCGAACACTTTTCGCGTAGGACGGGTGACCTCCAACGTAAACGGAATTTGAGTTTGAAGGTGCTTGAACCCACAAGGAGCTGCCAGCCACTCGCCGTCCACGCTGACTTCCAATACTTGGCGATCTGGAGACTTTGATTGTCTGGATTCGAGCACAGTCTACGAGTTCGTTGTCGAAAAATATCTGTAGGTATCTGCAGTCAAAAACCACTTTGAGGTGGACCCAGCGATTGCTGGGAACTTCGTAGTTGTTCGCCCAGCACTCCCAGCTTCGCCATCGGACATGACAGCCCCCATCTTCTCCCTTTTCACGATAATTGGCGAGAACTCCGCGGTCGTAGAGTGAGAAAGTTGTTTCGTCCGAATTGTCAACGCGAAGTTTAGCTGCCAGCAATTTCGGTGTTGATTCACTTGACCCTGGTGGTCATTGGAGAGCGCATGATCATCAGTCAATGTGTCTCTGTCAGTACGCAGCGTATTAGCATCACCAACCTTGGGAAAACCCGCCGCGTTTGCGAGCTACTGCCGTTTCTTCGTCGAGGCTGGCAGAGCAGCCGAAGATGCTACGGTTTGTACTGCCACAGCACAACCAGCGGACAAACTCCCTGAATCGTCGATCTCGGGGCTTTTGTGCCGCGCTCCATCTGCTTCGCTACCGGTAGCATCAGTCAAAGAACGAGTTAGTATCAATGTGACGTAGTCGAGGACAGTGCAAGCTTACACGTTCGCTTTGTGCTTCTCCGTGTCGGCAGCCTTGAACAGCAGCATAGAGATGGAAAACCCGCTGTCACCGGATAGCCGAGCACATTCGCCGCTCTCGGCTTCTTTCGCTGACAACGGGATCTCGAGAAACCCGTCGCCGTAAAGTGAAATGACTGCGCTGTCGCTAGTCTTCGCTGCACTGGAACTCCTACTACCAGCCGCGACCTTTTCACCCTTCTCGGCTTTTGTCGAGAGTCTTCTTCGTCTTGCTGTTCTGCAGTGCAACACGTCAGTTGTGTTAGCCTTTCAGACCGCAACAGAATCAGCTCTGAAAGCGCAAACCTCGTTTCTTCTGCACATTTTGCGTTGCACCGAGTTTCGTTTTGGGACGCAGCCGTCGGAACTGGAGCTGGTCGCTCCTTCCCTGCACGTGTCTCTTGTTGTAGCTCGGCATCTCGACCTTCTTCTCCACTGCCACTTAGAGCTAAAGGAACGGGACGTGGAGCGTTGATTTTCGAGGCCCCAGAGCCGACTTGGACAGCGGACGCTGGGGTTTCTTGGGGGTCGCTTTCTTCTTGTCATGTGCAGCCCCGTAGATACTCAGCAGCGTTTGGTGTCGGCCCGAGAGACTCATTTCGGTTGTGTGCAAGGAGCCGTTACAACTTCAACTATCGGTCACAAAAATTTCAATTCATACTACTAAGGCCGTGGGCATGGCGCCCGGGGAAGCTCTGAAATTTGATGGTAGTGAAGTTTCTGTCGTTAGTTTTGGCTTGAATACGTGTACCGGTAGATAATAAATTGAGGTCAATAGTTTGTTATAGAACTCAACTACGGTTTATTCGGATGAGCGCTGTCGGCGTTGGTCACATTCGTATTCAATATGGTCAAGTCGGCGCGTTCCGTTAAGAGCTGCGCTGCTGGGAACGAAGTAGCTTAGGTCAACACTAAATTTTCCGACTAGAGTGTGGACAACAATGTCCAGATAACGGATGTCGGTAGCGAAGATGTCCACGTGGCGGAGCGACGATAGTACGTGTATGATGCAATCTAAGTGACACCGGAGATGATCAGAGTGTATGGTCTTAGTTGTACCGATACTTGTGGAATAATTAAGTTAGTTGTTAACTAACTTAATTATTCTACAAGTATCGGTACAACTGTCCTATAGAAGCCTAGACGTTCCTTGATGTTGGTCGTCTGTGTGTGTTGCTGGTCTTTTGCCAGCGGCAGCGAGTCCGCTATGCGTTTTCGTGTCTGGGTGTTGGGGATTGTAGCTCCTCATGTGCTCTGGGTGTCGTAGATCGTGATTTTGTTGGTTTTTGCCATCATTTTGCTGCTGTGAGCGCTGTTCCAGCTGGTTGTCCCCATTGCACCGAGAAGAATTCCTTCAAACTCTGCGCCACTGCGGTAGCTGGGTCGGGTGCTGGTGGCTTCTCGTGGAGTTTCTGGATCCTTGCTTGTAGTTTCTTGTCAAGACTGTCGATACGCAGGTAAGTCGATTCTTGTAAGGTGAAGACCATCAACTTTACCTATTGACCCAACGTATTTGAGTGGTTCAGTACGTCCAAAGTTCCCGTGGTGGGCATGGGGCGTTTCGCCCAAGCAAATTCACTTGAGCTTGACGGAGAATAGTACGTGTACGGTACTTCGATGGAAATGAACACCACAATGTCCTAGCAAATTTGACAGCTTCTACAGTGACAATTAGGTGGTTGGGTTTACGTTCACGCAACATCAAAACGCGGGTGAAAGCTCGAGACGTCTTGTGGGGTATGGTTAAGCCCTCTAATTTGTCGTGGTTCGCAAGAAAACCCCAGTGGGTTTTAGTCGGTCATTTATATTTGGTGCGTAAACTACATTTGCATGTTGCTGGAACGCGCACAAGCAACATTTGTGGGTTAATCAGTTTGCTAAGGGCATCACCGATTAGAGTTCCCAATACGCCGCGATGTGTGAGTGCTGTGAAACTTTATAGGTTGAAGTTGCATTATTGCGACACTCGCACCAAGTGCAAAAATTCGCATGTTTGTTTTGGTTTTCGAGAGGAAATTAGATTATGGAGTACATTTTTTCATGCTCGTGTTTTAGAATTCTTTCTTGTTACTTCCTCCGGATCCTAAAGAGTGCAACAAGCGCCTATCCACAAGACACAGCCTCTAAAACATTATTGGAGTTCCATATAAAGTTACGCAGGAACAACAATAGGAGAAACCCATCTATATTTATACATCGATGACGATCCTATCATGCATAGCGACAACAGCACGCCGATATAACTCGGGGTCGCAGTCAACGACTTTGGGCAGCCTCCCTTTCTTCCTCATCGTGTCTTTATGCATATGAGGAAGCTTGTAGTCGTTCCCTCCGTCCACACGCATCACACACTCCATCACTTTCTGCAAAGTCAGGAAGATGTTGTCGAGTTTCGTGGCTATCAGCGCGTCGTAGGATTTATTTACTGCGATGATCAGCTCGTCAATGTTGTAGCAGTCTTCCTGATACTGCAGCGCTTGAATCGACGAGAAGTACCCCAAATCCAGTACGTTCGTGTCTGGTGAATTTGGCGGCTGGAATATTAACCGAATGTCCCATCCATCAGCGGAGCCAGCTTCGACCACGTCGGGATCGTCCACGGGTACGTGCGGAGTAGCGTTATCCTGTTGGATGTAGATAGGCTGATGCTGTTCTGCCCGTGGCCATTTCGCTTTTATCGACGGGATGACGTGCTGTAAGAGATACCGCTTGTACACCTCGCGGTTGACAGTGTCGAGGTTCTTGGTTTCGATGGTTCCAGCAAGGCGGTTACGACTAGCGCGCTGGGACGTGACTTTCCTCGTAAAATCCCATATACCGATCTTGCCATCAAAGGTTACCTGTCTATTGTTATCAAATCTGAATAAACAAAAATATAAAATGTTAGAGACACAACGACTAAGCAGGGAGCGCGCTTCGTATCGTACCTTGGTCGAGCTACAGCAGCGAGAAACATCGATTTACCGATGAATCTCTTGCTCTTGCGTTCTCGGTGGGGAATCGTCTCCCCGGCAGGATGTAGAACACCTTCTGGTCCTTGTCTTCATTAAACCACTTCTCGTCCACGTGCACCACATTGTACATGGACGAGAAGTGGAAGTGCCAGGACCGTGGACGACGTTTCTGACGGCGTGGCGGAGGCGTGCCCGCTTATTCGCCGCTGTCAGGAGAGGATGAATGGTGCTTGTGTGGCGCAGTAGGTCTCCCTGTTTCAGCGCGTCTTGGATGACCGAGCGCGAGATGCTCAGCTCCTCAGCAATGCAGCGTTGCGTCATGCGAAGTCTCAGGGGAGTGCCCCAATACGCTCAAGTAGTGCAGCCCGGTCGATCTTATGACGTCCACATACCCCTGGTTTCCTGCTGACAACCCCACTAATCCCCTCATGGCCCTCGTCTCCTGGAATCGCCCCCAGATGCGGCTTACGGTGCTCTTGTCGACTCCAAACGAGATGGCTGCTTCCTTCATTGCTCCGCGGTCGGGAACGCCTCTCACGCTGTGGAAGAGCATGAAGAGGACGACGTCCTGTCGCTCCCTTGTCGACAGGTTCGGCTTGGAGTTCGCGCTCATAAGACTTGGTTACTGCTCGACGAGTATGGAAATGGGCCTGTAATCCGTGAGGTTTTCCCTCGTAATTTTCGTGTTTGTGAAGCGATTTTGACGCTTTGAAGACCGTTGGAAAGCTGAGACTAAATGGCGTTGATTCCGCCAATCAGGGCCCTCAAAGCGAGCCCTTGGGAGAAACGAGATTTCTCCGTATGTTTTTCGTTGCACTTATTTCCATCCGGAGGAAGTATGTGTTTTGAGCGGAAATTCGCATCCCGGATGAACTCTGAAATAAATTTCAGAGAACTACATGTAGTAAGGAAAGTCATCGATTTCGTGGCCGTTGCGTGGCCCAGGAATATTGACCAATGGAACTGTCTCATTTCAAACCGAACGACTTGATTAGCTGTGTGTGCGAGTTTTGACATTTATTTGCGCAGGGACTATTTTTTGTGACGGACTAAGCAAATGTCGCGCCGACCAGGAACGGCGTCCTCTTCGGCCGCTGCAAAGCGGAAGCCAAGGACGCTCGACACTTTTATCCAAGCTGCGATTAGTGCAAATACTACAAGAGAATTGACGCCGAAATCGCCGCGAAGAAGGCGCAAGAAGCAGCAGAAGGCGCTGCCAACCGCCGCAAAAGTCGATTCCGTTGCGCCACCAAGTGCAAAAGCGAAGCGCCGGAAACGCAAATCGAAGTGCAAAAGTGGGAAGACGGCGACTTGCGTTTGGGAGCTGCAAAACGGGGACAAGAAAGTGGTGCTCGTGGACGGAATGTTGACACCAGACGAGCTGGAGGATCCAGATGAAGCAGCCGATGTTGAAGAGGAAATGACGCAGCTTTTCACCAAGTATGGGGAGGTGGGGGAGCTGCGGTTCGAGCGTACGGGGCAGATGGCAGTGGCATTCAGAGATGGAAATGACGCTCAGAAAGCTGTTGAAGAAATGGATGGATCGCACTATGGCGGTCGTCCAATATTTGCACGGCTGGAAGTAGCTGAGGCTGAAAGCGCAAAAAGTGCAAAAACAAATAAGCAAGTTGCAATTTGCATCGAGCAGGTACGAAGAGCGTCTCGGATATAGACTTTTAGTCCTGCTGAAGTGTTGTGTTGGTTGTACGTAGACTAGAGAGGAGGCAGAGCTGCAGATGCTGGTTGGCACGTTTCTCAAGAGGCTTTCTTCTCTACAGGTCGAACTTCGACTAGAACGATGCAGCAGTGACAGATACTTACACGAGCTGTGTATTGTGTGTGTGTTCCAGGAGCGAGCACATGCCCAGAACCCTCGACATGACAGACGATTGCGACGATTAGTGTTGGGGATGCACGAAGTGAGGCGAGGTTTGCTGAACAGCAAAATCCGCTTGCTGGTGGTCGCGACAGACGGAGACGGAGGCGAGGCCGTTGCAGAAAAGTACGCTGAACTAGTCGCGATTGCAACGGAGAAGGAAGTGCCTGTGGTTTCCCGATGAATCGGTGCGTTGGCTCGTTATATGGCAGTATTCGACCAAGCTAACAGAAGTGTTTGTCCTGCTGTACAGACGGAAGCTGGGGAGAGTGCTGCAAAAGAGCGTGCGGGTAAGTTGCGTTGGGGTGTATTCGGTTGAAGGCGCCAACGATCTCTTCCAGCAGATCTTGAGAACTATGGGAACAACAATTCTCGATGAAAGATAACGGTGGCTCCTACCATTGCGTTGCTTCACTCTATGGCTTTGTGGCGAGAAACGCTGCCAAGCTGCCAGCAATCGTAGTACAGTCGGGGATCGACCATACTGCCCGCGTCACGCCGTTTCCTACAGACCAACAATGAGTATCAACTTGTGATACCTGTCGACATCTGATCTCAAGTGCCTACCTCTTGCTCTTGTTGGCAGCGAACTCGTTGATGTGCCTGCACGCTTGGCTTTGGCTCCTGGCAATTGCCTCGTTCGCTTTCGTCATATACAGGAGAAAGTTCGCGTCCTGGCGCATGGCGGTGGCGTTCGTCAAGATCTGCACGTTAAAATTGTCACTTGTGTCGTGGCTGCCACTTCGCACGAGTCGGTCTTCCAGAACCTCCACAAGTGTTGCCGTTGGGTGGCCCAAGCGTAGCCCTCTCGCTACGATATACCGCTCGGAGCTCGCAGGTCGACTGGTCTGCAGCCACAAGACCATGAGTCTTAACAATTATCCGCAAGCCATAGTGCCACGTACGATTGGTTTCACGATTGCAAACCGCTCAAAACACTGGTGGAGTATCCAGCAGAGTTGCTGCATTGCAGGTGTTGCTAGTTCGAATGTCTTGCAGACAAAATCTCCCCGTACGGAGCACAGCAAACATGGCCAGGATCTCAGCCAAGACCAGCCTCGTCATCATCGATTCCTGTACAACATTTTCAGGATTAATATGGCATTCATGACAGCAGCGCACAATTCACAGACCAAACCTGCTTCGACTGCGATCGAGCATCGAGGAAGCCTCCGTCAGCCACCACCAGGTCCACACCGTTCGGGTACTGCCTCCGAACCACATCGCGGAAGCTGTGAATGTTCGCGATCGAATAGAGATTTCCCGTTCCGTCTTCACCGTAGCAGGTCTCGAACAACTCCCGCAGTTTGGGGGTAGGCGCCAGTCGCAGTTGTTTGCAGCACCCTTCAACGTGATTCCAAAGCCGTGAATACGCTGAGCATTCCCACTTTCAACGCTCAAGCCAACTCGCCACAGCAGATACTCCGAAAACCCACCGGGTCCTCCACAAATATCAGCAAAGCTCAAACGTTCTCGGCTTTGCGTCCACTGGAAAAGATGGTCCAGCGTCACCAACTTCATAGCTGAGCGATTCAGGAAGTGATGTCTCCCCAGCGTCTCATACTTGTTGGTCGCCGCACGAGCTCGCAGAAACTGCGAACTTTCAAGGGTACCAAACTGTTGTTTCTCTCGTTCGAGGTCCTCCAGCAGCGCTGCGTACGGCACTCGATCCACTGGTTTGACATTAATTTCTCCCTTCTCGTCTTCAAGCAGTTCACTATCGAGCAAACTCTCGATGCTCTTCTCCTTGCACAAAAGATACAACACGCCATGCGGACCAACCTCCACGTTCCCGGTCGAAAACTTGGCTTGTTGTGCGGCCAACTCCGTCCCGGGGATCAATTGTGGTAATGTTTCCACTGCTGCATTGGCTTCCTGCTTCACTCGGCCTTGTTCGCGATGCCGCCGTCCAAACGAAGCAAAGCCCATGGCCGCCATCATCTCCTCGTCACCACTCATTTCGCCGTATCGGAGACCTGGAGCTGTTGAACGCAAAAGTGGAGAGAGCCATTGACTATATTATACGAGTAGCAATCTAGTACGGGTACGAATCTATCGCTGTGGCCCGCCAGCTTCTCGGCTCGAGCCACGCCAACTACACGCAAACTCACAAAGCAGAAGCAAAATACAAATTTGCCAGCAGCAGAGTCCAGCGAGGCAGACAGGAGACAGATCGACAGCAGCCAAAGCACCTCACTCGCTCTTCCACTGCTTGCAATCCGCTGTCTTCAAGAATGAGTTGAGCCATTCTCGCTGCCGACACGTCCTGTTGTTGGGCACGAGTTGGAGGCAGTACCGTTGTTGCAGGACGCGTTACTGGAGATTCGAGCAGCACGGTGCATCACCGAGTCGAGTTCGGCCTCCAGCTGCAGCTCGCGCGCGATGCTCTCGCTCAACAGCTGATCCAAGTACTTGATTCGGCTCTGTTCGGGCGCCTGCTGCAAGGCTTCACGGATGTTACGTCCTTGAGCACGCTGTCGCGTACGCTCGTCGGTTCCACGGCGATACCGCTGCAGGATAGCCTCCTCCAACGGAGAACGGATCTCAGCAGAGCCCTCCGAACCGGCGTCACTGGTTGCAGGCGACGTCGCAGTCAGCTCGTCCGCTGTTAGTGTAGATGAGCCATTATACCGCGCAGTTCTGGGCGAGCTATCGAAATCATCATCGTCGCTCATGTCTGAGCAGTCCGACAGCGTCTTCTCCCGGAATGCATCGAAGTCGTGTATCACATCAATGTCCAACTCCGCCTTGTCTTCGTCAAGATCCCCACCGATAGGCATCACTGATGGGGAGTCGAGTACGCTAGCCCCACGAGGACTATCGTCGTCGTCGAAGCCACTTGTCGAGTCATCATCGTGCTTCTCGACTGGGTCCATGAACTCCATGTAGTCCGGGTGACTTTCCGGGTCCCACCGGAAAAACATACCGTCCCACAGCACAACACGTTTCAGATTTGCGCGAGGATACAGCACACGATTCGTCGGTCTATACAACGGGTTCTTGTATGGTGCTGGGTTCTCCAGCACTGGCGTCCAGACTGATTCCGTGCGCTCCCACACCTTGTCCAGCACACGTTCACGCTCCGAGTTGTACAAGAACGTGCCGTACAGACCCGATATGAGCGAGTCCGAAATGTGCAGTAAGAACTTCTCGTTGAACTCAAAGCAAGTCGGGAATTGCCGCGTCATCTGCCACACGCAGTCCAAAAACTGCATCATCACAGGCGACCGCTCATTCGGCTGGTCAGTGATATCCTTGCCCACGCCAATGCGATCGGCGAACTTGTGTCCGAAAGAGCACCACTCCTTCTCCACCAGGCTCGCGAAACCGCGGATGCTGCGGTAGTACGGGTCCAGGATGAGCTGCGCCAATGCCACTAGCTGCGGAGTGCGATCCCAGCCGTCACTGCAATGCACCAACACCGAAGCACCATCTTCATGGAGCACCTCTGCTACTCTACGAGCACCCGACAGCACACGCATCACGTGCTTCAGCCACCGCGTGTCTAAAAACAAAACACAACCAACATACGATAAGTATTTGGGTATAAGCAACAATCCATCACAGCAACAAGCTTACTCTCGAGGCGGTTGTGGTAGTGTTTGTCGCCGTCTTCGACGCTACTAGGGCTGACCAAGGCTGTACCAATACAAATGTAGACACAAAGAGTGTGAGTCATTAGAATTGTCACCATCCTATACGCCTTGTGCTGCAACTTACACTTCAACGCGTCCAAAGACTCGCGCATCTTGTGAATGTTGGCGATCCCCATAAACTCGATAGTCGCGTTGTCGTAATGCTGCGAGTTCTCCACACCTGCATCGACACCAACAAAATCACAACGTTAACAACCGAGTTCGTGCATCATTGCATTGTGCTGCAGTACCTTTTCCCTTTAGCCGGTTGCCCTTGGTTGCGATGGGTTTCCGCGCATCGATAATGTGAAGAGGGGGCGACATGTTGGAGCTGTTTTTGTTCGCTGAATCGCGGTATGCGCGCAGAAGTATCCGGTCAGGTTCGGATCGGTTGCCCGCCATACCGTAGTTAGGTTGGCTGGAGCGGGACAAGACGCTTTTGTTCACAGGGTGACGCCACACGACAACAGGCAGGCGTGCGCGGGATCGGAAGCGAGCCGACTGCACTAGCTGCTCCTCTGACATGAGCGACGGCACCACCATGAGCTGAGGGTACGTGGGGCTAAAGCGGAACTTGGAGTTCTTCAGAAGTCGCCACGTGATCACACCTTCCTCTTCCTGATGCTTCTTTGCGGAGAGAAATCCGAGACGCTGGTACTCCGCAAAGGGCGAGTAAACAAACCAGCCATTGTGCTTCTCCGAAAGCGGTTCGCCGCGCTGCTTCGCCTTCTGTGTGTGGTAGTCGAACGCAAAAAGCGCGCCGATCATGTTGGGCGGTTTCATGCGCAACGTGAGCAAATTGAGCCATCTGAAATCCGGTGTCGAAGGCAGCTGGTCGTATCCTTTCTTGCGCGAATACGCGTCGTGCATGGCTAGCCGCAGTGTGCGCAGGTCCTTGCACGTAATGAGCAGCATCAGGCCATCTCGCGTGATCAAGTCAATGGTCGCGATAGGAAGTTCAAATGAGCCAAACTTCCAGGACGAATCGTACGGCACGAAAGTGATGCGGAAGGTCGTGATCTTCAGCACGCCTTGCACCGCGCGGTCGCTCTGTGACATGACCACCAAGTTGGTGACGCGCTGGACGTGTTCCAGCACCGACTCGCCTGGCAGCAGCTGGAAATGGTCGTTCACCATCGAGTCCCGCAGCTTCGAGCGTTCAAAAGTGCTGGAGACCGTCGACGCCGTCTCGTCAATCACCTCCGTGGGGTTCGCGACGGCGTGACCGCCGACGACGCCGCCGGTTTCTTGTACTTGACTTTGCCCTCCTCCATCGCCTGCACGAAGTTGGCGCGGTCTTCCGTGCTGTAGAACGTGATCTTCTTGTTCACGCTGGCGTTGCCCGTCTGGATCTTGAGCTGCATCCCGAGTCGGGACTGCGGCTTGGCCGTCACGGCTGCGCAGCTGTACTCTCTCTCTGGTCGTGCGCCGACAAGAAGTACAGCATTCGCTCCTCCACGTCCACCTGCAGCTGAATGCTCGCGCGCTTGCTGCCCAGCTTCTCCAGCACGCTGTCGCTCTTCTTGACGGTGAACGTGAACAGCGTCACCTCGGACAGCGGCGCGGCGGCGCCTCTCCCAAAGCCGAACACGTTGTTCGTGTGCGTGGAGCGGCTGCGTCCGTTCTCCACCAAGAAGTTGCTCGAGTCGCCCAAGGCGTCGCCTCTGGGGGCTCCAAAGGCTCCTGCTCGGTCGTACAAGCTGCTGCTCTGCGCAGTACCAGCGTAGCTGCCTAGAGAGCTCCTCCCCGCCGCCACCTCGGGCCGCGGGATCTCCATATTGTACCGCGGACTGAGTCTCGGCTCCAGACTGGCCGTGTCCGTGTCTACCACCAGGTCCCTGGCGCCCGGCGGGGCCGTACTGGCCCAGCTGTTGCTGCTAGGAGGGCTAGGGGTCCGGAGGACAGGAAGTTGCCGCTGGAGACGTCGTCCGGCGTCTGGGTGGACGTTTTCCGGCGGGTGGACGTTCGCGCTCGTCGCGGGCTCTTGTCGGGCCCCTGCGAGGCGGAAAAGAGCTGGCGGAGCGGGAATTCTGGCGCACGGGCATGGAGACGCTGGCCGAGAGCTGCGCGGGCGGCGGTGACTCGAGTTCTTCGCTGGGGAGTTTGCCCAGCAGCTTCCAGACGTTCGTGGTGGCCTGGCCGGCCTGCGCCAGGTTCTTCTCTGCCTTGAGCAGCTTGTCCAGCGTGGCCGAGTCCATGGTGGACTGGCGCTGCGCCAGGTACGCGTCTTGCTGGGCCTTGGGGACGCGCTCCGTGGACGCCGCGAGCATGAGGGGGGCACGACTGCGGGAGAGTCTCGGAGTGAGAGTGTGTGTGTCTTGACTTTGGGAGGCTGAAGTGGTAGCGCTACTTCACGACCGTCCGATTGCGAGCGGCGCGTTTTATGAACGCGGCTGGTTTGTTGCAGGTTGCTGGCGACAGCTCACTTGAACTTGCCCGGCCTTCGCCGAAGCGCGCGAGAAAATACTCGCCACTTGGAGAAAGTGGGCTGGGCCACGGCGTAGGTGAGGAAGGGCAAGTCCGACTCAGCACGTACACAGGAAGCAAGCACGGGTTGCCCCAAAAGTGTGTTTATGTACTGCGGAAGAGCCTGAGCGCACTCATCAAGGGGCCTGAGTAAGAGCTCCGAACTCTCGTTCATCGAGCGCACTCGTGGAGGCTGGATGATTGCTCTTTGTCTGTAAAAGTAGCGATATGAAGTAGCAGCAGCGACCAAGTCAGCGCAACGGGACGGAAGCCGCATTTACAAGTGTACAGTGGTGTACTGTATCAAGAAATCTCCAGTGATGCAATTCTGGTACATGAACCATTGGATCCCTTTGAGCACTGGCCTTCATTGCCTGATATCTGTAACTTGCGTTTACCCCGCCAGGTATCGCCCTCTGTCGTCCAAGGTACAATATTGGCAAGTGTCTCTGCCTTGTGGACACGTTTGCGTGTCGGCAAAGCCCCAGCGATCGAACGCTGCGTCAAGGTGCAAAGGGACCAAGACCCTGGATACGACCTCGACAACTTGTCACTTACGGTCCTACCTTGGGCTCGACACGGCGGGCATCAAACGAAACACTCGTCATCATCGTTTCAGTGGCGAGTCCCACCGAAAAGCTCATGAGCTGCACGTAAGTAAGCTTACATGCATAGAGACAACCCGCAGCAGGGAGACGAGGCTCGCTGTTCCAACTTCATTGCTTGCTTCAAAGGGACAACGAACTGCGACTGGCAAAAACGTGCTGTCGGGAGATCTTCCGCGAGGCTCCAGCACTGGGGTTTTACAGGGCCGAGGCGCCAACAACGGGGTTGACGAGCTTGCCGATGCGTTCGATCTCGATCTCCACCATGTCGCCAGGCGCGAGGAAAAGCGGCGGGTTGCGCGCGACACCAACTCCCTACAACAAGCAAACAAACAAGCAGGCCCACAAGCCAGTTAAGCCTAGTGCCAACAACTCTACACTCAAAGCCTTCTCACCTCCGGGGTTCCAGTCAGGATGAGCGTTCCCTTGGGCAGCGTACAGTCCTGCGACAGCTGGCTGATCAACTTGGCCACCGAGAAGATCATGTCGCCCGTGTTGGACTTCTGCACCTGTTCGCCGTTCAAGTACGTGGCGATCTCGAGCTTCTGCGGGTCCGGGATCACCTCCGGCGTCACAAGCACGGGCCCCAGCGGACAGAACGTGTCGAACGTCTTGGCGCGGCACCACTGGCCGCCTCCTTTCTTGCCCTGCCAGCGACGCGCCGAGATGTCATTAGCGCACGTGTAGCCCCCACGAAGCTCAGCGCCTCGTCCTCCGTGACGTTGCAGCAGTTTTCCTTCAGGACGACCGCCAGTTCGCACTCGTAGTCGACCTCGGGCGGGTCCGACGCGATGCGCGGGATCACCACCGGGTCGTGCGGGTTCTGCAGGGCGTTGACGCCTTTCGTGAAGAGCACGGGGAACTTCGGCTCGGCCATGTTGGTCTCCTTGGCGTGTTGGCGGTAGTTGAGGCCGATGCCCAAGATCTGCGACGGGACCACGGGCGCCAGCACCTTCTCGATGGCGGCCGTCTCCCCGTGAAGAGCAGCGAGCCGAGCGGGTCGTCGTCTTCCACCAAGAGGGCAGAGGACCCGTCGCTGGACCGTTGGCCGCAGCGGACGGCGCCGTTTTCGTCCACGAATCGCGTGAGCGCGGTGGCCTTGCGGTCGGCCATTGACGAGAGGCGCGCGGACAAACTCATGCTGCGCAGGACGAAGCGACTTGGGGAACTGAAGGATACGAGGCGCAGCATGTAGGGCGGCTATGTGCTTCGCAGAGTGAGTGGCGAGAAAAGGGCGTGTGTTTGTGAGTACGTAGCGTGTACGTAATGTTGTGTGGAGAACGTAAAATGAAGTGGAAGTTGGGACTGGACTATTTACGGGACGGTTAGAGTTGAGGGTACGACATGTCGGTGAGCACGGAGCACGTGCCCTTGTTCTGCGTGCTGCGGCTGATGCGGACGAAGCCGTCCTCGCCCCAGTCGGTGCCCCACGAGTTTTTGATCAATATGGTGGTGGCGTCATAGCCGACGGCCAGCACAGCGTGGTCGACCGTCGCGGCCTCACAAGCCGTGATGATGCCGCTCACGTACTGCTTCCAGGCGCTGTTGTCGGACACCACCGAGACGATCACGGGCTGCTGCTTCAACGCACTCAGGAGCGCACTCTCGTCGCCGGTGTCGAGCTGGACGATCTCCTTGATGCCGGACTTGGTGGGGGTGCACGAGTTCGAGCACGCGGCTGCAGTGCCACCCTCGACAGACGAGTAAGGATAGCTGCTCTCCGTACAAATACCGTTGTCGCGGACGTACTCCATTGCGTACACGGGGGCGCCGCCGTTGCAACCGAAGTCCTTCGTATCGCAACTCACGAGCTGCTGCTCTGAGTACGTCGGCGCCTTCTTGTCGCCATTGACGATGCACTGTGCGGCTTCCAATGCGCCGACAGTCGCAAACGCCCAGCAACTGCCGCACTGACCCTGAAGACCGGGAGGGTTGACACAAGGCGACGTGCTCCAGTCCACGGAATCCGAGTCCGCGTCGCCTGCCGTCTTCGTGTCCGTGACGGTGCTTGCCGTTGCCGTTGATTGCTTCTTAGTCGCGGGGGCAGCGGTAGCTGGGGCCGCAGTGGGGGCCGCAGTCACAGGTGCAGGTGCGGGGGTAACTGGAGCTGCCGTCACCGGTGCATCCGTCGTTGGTGGAGCCGGAGTCGACGGAGGGGCAGTCATCGGTGCCTCCGTTGATGGAGGAGCTGTAACTGGTGCGTCCGTCATTGGGGCCGCCGGAGCTTGCGTTGCCGGCACTTCATTTGAGCTAGGTGGCTGCGTCCACTCCTGGGAGTTGGAAGGCTGTGTCCACTTCGAGTTCGATGACCCGGATGGTGGTGTCCATTCAGGCGGCTGTGTCCACTGCTGGGAGTTTGATGAGCCTGCGGTTGAGCCTCCCGCAGTCCAGGTACCCCACGACGTGCTGTTGCTGCTCCACCAGCTATTGCCCCATCCATTGTTCCCCCACCAATTCCAGGACTGCGTGTTGGTTCCGCCATTGCTACCACCGGATACCGTTCCAACCTGTGTGCTGTCACCTTGGGAGACGGCGTTGAAGTTGTATCCCCGTCCGTGTTGCCTCCGTTGTTGCCGCTGCTGCTTGGCTGAGTGGTCTGCGTGTACGTGTCGGAGGGGTTTTGGTAGCCCGTGTCAGTATTCGCGCTGTAGTCGCCTCCATTGTACGCGTACTGACTTTTACCGGAAGTCCGAAGTCGACGACGCGCTGCAGCGATAACTAGCGGGCCCTCCGTCGCTGGGGCCCACGTCTTCTTCTCCTCGTTGTCATCCTTCTTATCGTTGTTGCTGCTACTGGAAACAACGTTGGACTCCTCCGTTGCTGGGGTGTCTTCCGACAGTGTTTGCGTTGTCGGCGACGGTGGGTCCGTCTTGTCATCCCCGCCAACGTGCGAGTTGGACAGAAAGCTCTTGAACTCGTCCATCGTCATGAGCGTGAACGGTCCTTCGGTACCGAACTCGGCCATGGGGTTCGCAGCTCGTGCCTCGTAAATCTGCTCCTTGCTTAGGTAGAACCGCTGACGTTGGTCCTCCAGCTCATCGTCCAAGCTGCGCGACTCAGTAACAGGTATCCACCCGTTCTTCGGTCCCTTGGGCCCGTACACGTTGAGCCACGCGTCCAGCTCAGCCGAGATTGTCTCCTTCTCCTCCAAGTACCGATGGTATTTGGCCTCGATGGCCGCGTGCATCGGCCGTGCAGTGACGACGTCCGACATATCGGCGGCCATAACGGCCAAAGCCAAGGCGACCGTGGCGAGGGACATTCGAGGCTGCATCTGCGTGGCTTGTTACCTGATTGTCGTTCCCTGTTTGCCAGTTCCGCCGGACACGGGTGTCCGCAACAGAGCAAGTTTGGAAGTGCGTAGAAGTGGGAGATCGGGCTCTGCGATTGTGACTCAGCCCAGGATCGGCTCGGGAGCTGCTGACGATCAGAAATCGGGATGCAATTGGCCGGCAAATGGCACAGCGACTTGCACTTGGTGCCTTTCACGGGTTGCCCCGCCCACACGGGGCTTCGGCATTGGCGGCGCGTTGCGGACACAACTTGCATGCACTGTTGCCTTGCAAAGTTGATTCCGGTTCGAACAGCCAACTGCACTTTGGCAGACCAGACTCGTCGATATCGCTATTAACATCTGGGAAGGCGGAATGAGTGCAAATGGCTACATCGGTTTAAACGCGTGTAGAACTTAGTTTTGTTATGCAAATGTATTTGTCACGTTTGAAGTGAGCAATCCATATAGAGAGAGTCTGTGTTTCACAATAATGCGTCAAGCGGTGCGCTCCGAAGGCTTTGATCCTTCGAAGCACTTTCGTCTCCATTGAGCACTCGTCGGCCGTTTGTAAACTGTGTGGGGTGTCGTTTCCTTCTCTGTTGCAGAAGCACCTCAAAGGTAATCGGCCTCACTTCGCTCTCTTCGGCGAGCCCTGCACCGACAGCGAAGCTTGAAGTCCGATGGTAGGCACCTCAACGCCTGCATTTTACATGCTTTTCTTGATGGAGTGGGTACATGTAGCAAGTCATGTTGGTGTGGCCGCAACGCTAGCGCTGCACTGTCCAATTTGCCAGCGCACGAGCAGCAAGTGGTGGTCGCTTTCATTGAAGGGCACCAGTGCATTGTGGGAGTACGGGTGTACTTGGGATGGAGCATCGGGTGACCCCATTACAGCAGTGCCAACCTCAGGCGTGCAACGTCAATTGCACAGCGCGATTGACAAGAGCAACCTCGGCAGCGCCAACCAGGACACGCGCCGAAGCTCGTTAGACATCTCCAGTTCTATGCCTCGACTGCTGTCCTACGGCAGCCCAGTGGAGACCGGTCATCTACAGCTCCCATGCATTTCGTGCGGCTCGAGAGCGTGCACGAAAAGATATCGAGGGATCTGGCCGTCGCCACTAGATCACTAAGTGCCGCCGTGCCAAGTGATTCACTTGGCACGGCGGCCACAAGGATACTTTTCCAGTTCATCTCCAGCTGGAGAACGGAGGAATCGTTTCAGTGCCTTCGCTGCGGCGGTGTGTGACAACGACGCCCAAGGTGTTGCGCTCGGTCGCCGATTCGGTGTGCACCTGCCGCGGGCAGATACAGCTGATCCGTGGCTTCTGATCCAGACAGGGTGTGCCGGCACAACGGCGACATTTTGACTGTCCGGCGACCGCTTCCAATCCATGTGCCGTCGATATTGTGGCTCCAGGCCGAAGCTACTGTACTTTGCCAGTCGCATCAGCAAGCGCCGCAACGCGCGCCAAGTTGACAAGCTTCCACCCAGCTGGCGGTGCAGAATCGCCTGCATCTGGCTGAGCGGAAGCGTGAGGCGGGTGGCAAGTGACCAGATGAGTACCAAAGTCTCCGCTTCTACCTCATCGCCGTGATCGCTACGACGTCCATGGCGCCTCGAAATGGTCGGTGGTTCCTCCACTATCTGCGCTGGTGCCCGACGCTCCTCTGCATTCCTACCATTGCCTGGACGACTTCAATGCTCACTCATTGATTTTCTTTGCTAACACCGTGCAATAAGACGAGAAAATGCAGCGATCACCCTCCAGAGTCCACCGGTTCTTCAGCGTTGCGGCCATTGCAGCGGCTGTCGTGGCCAGCGTGGACGGACGTCAGATGCACGCCGGAATCGACTACCACCGCTACTTAACCGAGCGGAACGAGACCCGACAGGAACTGGACGACTGGAAGACCAACTTCGGCGACATGGCCAAGAAGAACGGCTGGATGCCGCCTTCCACCAGCAACTCGGAGGAACGCAGCTCGGACGACGAGGAAGAGGACCACCTGCAGCGGTTCTTCATGACGAAGCACAACATCTCGGCCATCCAGGCGCTCAACCCGAACGCCAACTTCTCCACCAACACACCGTTCACGCTACTCACGAACGAAGAGTTCGCCGCTTATGTGGGTAAAGCCTACCGGGCGTTCAACGGGTCGGTGGGAAGCAGCTCCAGCACCCGTCGACTTCGTAGCTGGCACAAAAGCAGCAGCACCAAGACGAAGTTTAGCAGTGGATCCCCCAGCACTCCCAAGACCACCACAAGTACAAGCAGCGGCAGTGCACAGACGTCGGTACTGGGCGGCACTGCGAACGCGTATTCGACTAGCGTGAAGAGTGTCACTACGACTGGTACGGACGGCAAGAGCAGCACAACGACAACGACAACCACCTCTTCCGGTCCAGGGACGGAGAGCACCACGGTAACTACGTCGTCGGGGGCCGGTACGAACACGGCATCATCCGGCACTAGCACGGCGTCGAACTTCGGCTTTGGTTCCTCGTGGCAGTGGGGCAACGGATTCAACTTTGGGGGCTTCGGCCGCAACGATTTCATGCCGCAGACCGTCAAGCCTGCCGGCTCCGACTCGAGCTCCACCGCGACCAGCGCACCATCGACGCCAAGCTCCACAACGACCAGTGCGCCATCGACACCGACACCAACCACGGCGACCCCGACAACTGCGGCTCCGACCACTGCAGCTCCGACCCCAACACCAACTACAGCGGCACCCACCCCGACACTAACTACAGCGACGCCGAGCTCGACCTCATCGACCAAGTCTTCAGCGTCCACCACGACGGTGACCGCTACAGACACGACCTCAAGCTCGGACGAGGTGGACTGGACGGACTCGAGCTGTGTGTCCCCCATTCAGAGTCAGGGTTCGTGTGGTGACTGCTGGGCGTTCTCGACGGCGGCGGCCATCGAGTCGGGCCAGTGCATCAAGGGCGGAAAGTCGTCTCTCACCAAGTACTCGGAGCAGCAGCTCACGAGTTGCGATACCCAGAACTACGGATGTTCTGGTGGTGCTCCGGTCTACGCCATGGAGTACGTTCAGGAAAACGGACTCTGTACGGAGGATGACTACCCGTACACGTCCTCGGAAGGCACGGCCGCGTCGTGCACGACCAGTTGCTCGGCAGTGGACACGGGGATCACCGGCTACGAGACGGTGGATGGTGCGTCTGACCTTGCGACGGTGGTTGCCCAACAACCCGTGATTGTGGCGGTGGCGTCGGGCAACAACGCGTGGAAGCAGTACACAGGAGGAGTCATCTCGTCGTGCGATACTAGCGACCTCGATCATGCCGTCGTGGTCGTCGGCTACACGGCCAGCGAGTGGAAGATCCGCAACTCGTGGGGCGAGGACTGGGGCGAGTCGGGCTACATTCGACTAGAGCGAACGAGTGACAGCTCCGGCACTTGCGGCATGTACGGTGATATGTCGTACCCCACGTTTTAGGTAGAGGACGCTGTATGTGAGTGTAGTTGGTGTTCGTGTCGTCAAGTGAGTGACAGAACTGCGTCAATCGCAAGAGCTTTGCATTTCATTTCGGTGTCTCGGTGCGAAGTTCTGGTTTGTTGACCAGCAGCAGGTGGTGATTAAATCCGAGCTAGCCACAAGGTTTACCACTTGGCGCGCACGTGAGCAACGTTGCGCCTCTGCAGACTCTAACAAGCTGGCACGGAAGAGCACAGCTGAATGTTCGCCAGTCAGCCACCACACAACTTCAAAACATCGGACAGGGCTGCTTGGGAACCGAATGGGGTCGTCGCCACTGGAAAGATGGATTCTTATCCGCGTACTATCGGATAGCGCCAACTTGAATGAGGCGTTTGCCTTGGCTGGGACTTGTCACCTGGTGCAGCGGAACGCTCGGCCGCGACTTCCTCAAAGTCTCCGAACAGATTTCACTGTTTTTGCTGCTCGAACACGACCGGCTATCGCCACATTGGACCAGATGACCACCTTGGATCAGATGGATCTACAGCCTCCGCTCTGCCGTCGGTGGCCACGCAAAGTCCACTTGCACCGATACGATAATGTAGCTCACTCTTGAATTCTCCTCGCTGTCTTCACCCTTGTAGTAATCATGAAGACTTTCAATATGATGGCAACGTGTGCGTTGGCAGCTTCAGCGCTTGCGTCGATGACTGTGACGGCGCGTCAAATGGTCCCCAACATCAACTACGAGCGCTACCTGGCCGAAAAAGAGTCCGCCGACGCCGATGCGGCCGAATGGAAGAAACAATTCTATGATCTCGCCAAAGAGAGAAAGTATCTGCCCGATCACTCAGAAGAGCGAGGAGCCTTCGACGAGGACAGCTTCATCTCCCAACGGCTTTACGTCGCAAAGAGGACGTACTGGTGGCGCAAGCTGCCAACCCGAAGGCCAACTTCTCCATCATGACGCCGTTCTCGGTGCTCACCACGGACGAGTTCACCAAAAATGTGCTCAACCAGCACATCCGACCGAACAGGACCAAGACCTCTGCTCCAGCGACGACAACCACGTCACAGAAGCGATCGCTGCGTCAGCAAGACGCCACCACTTTCTCGAGCATGCAGAGTATGATCGACAGCCTCATGAAAAGCCTTCAGGATCAAGCGGGGGGTCATGGACCGTCGGTACTGTGATGCCAGCCACGGACACGACGGCCAATGATGCCGACCACGCAGGTACCAACGAGCAGTGGCATTGGACTCAACCCAGCCAGGCACCAATTCCTGTCACGGCTGCCCCGATCCCAGTAACGCAAGCGCCAATTCCAGTGACTGCTGCTCCTACTCCAGCTCCAATTCCTGTCACGGCTGCCCCGATCCCGGTAACGCAAGCACCAATTCCGGTGACTGCAGCTCCTACTCCTACGACTCGCGCTCCTGTGGTGGAACCTGTGACGACGCAGCCAAAAATCCCTGTCCAAACGACACAAGGAACTTCGAGCGCTTCCTACACGGTGGACTGGTCGGCAACACCGTGCATGTCTCCCGTCCAGAGCCAAGGTCAGTGTGGTTCTTGCTGGGCGTTTGCTTCCATTGCTGCAGTGGAGTCGCTCCAGTGCATCAAAAATGGTCAATCGGGTATCAACAAGTACTCGGAGCAGCAACTGGTTGGGTGCGACTCACAGAACCAGGGATGTGGTGGCGGCGCACCCGTGTACGCGTTCGAGTACATCCAGGAGAACGGGTTGTGCATGGAAGACGCTTACCCGTACACGTTGGGCAGCGGTGACTCAGTAGGGTGCAGTGCGAGCTGCTCCAAGAGCCAAACCGGAATCACTGGGTACGAGCACCTCGAAGAAGGCGAAGCGGAACTTCTGGAAGCGCTCAAATCGCAGCCTGTTGTTGCGGCGGTTGCTTCTGGCAATGCAGCGTGGAAACAGTACGTGGGCGGCATCATGTCGAGCTGCGAAACCACCGAGTTGGATCACGCCGTTCTCATCGTGGGCTACGACGACTCCACTTTCAAGGTGCGCAACTCGTGGGGTGAGAATTGGGGCGAGGAGGGCTACGTGCGTATTGAGCGCAGCTCGTCTAGCACGGGAACGTGTGGCTTGCTCTCCGATATGTCTCGCCCCAAGATGTAAGCACTATCTGCTATCCTGCTTCTCAAGTTTTGTCAACAATGTATGTGCGTAAGTGGAATCAGTTGTACCAACCTGTAAATAATACTTCACAACGTTCTCTTCATGAAATTGGTCTTGCCTTCCAGCCACTAAGTAGGGATATTAACTCGCACCGAACTGAATGCCGACTCTCTCTTCATCGATAACATGCTTGGAATTTGCCTAGACGCCTGGGGCGCGGCCCGAAACCATAAAAGAAATCGTTCAAGTATAGCGCTTGATTTTTGGTGCTCGGTAGTCACCGCTACTGGAAGCGCAGGATAGCCAAAGGCACGCGGTACTTGTTGAGTTGCAGTGATTTCATCTCGGTGGAGCAAGAATCATCCCACACAGTAAAGGATGTCACCTCCGGAGGCATTGTCTTTAGTACGATGACAAACTGCCCTGGAAACACTCGCTGTTGTGGTCGTTGAAACGAGTTCGACCATGGCAGGAAAAGTCTGCTCTTCCAGCTGGACGTTCAGATCGTGTCACCGCATCAGCTCTTGGTTGCGCGGCAGGGTGAAACGTCCTGAAACTCGATTTTTCTGTCCGCAGCGATCAAGAAATGGCTTCGTGGGCGAGTCGCTACTTTTCCAAGCACCGACAGCCTACAGCCGACTCCCCCAAAACGCCTGACCTCATGGACACCGGGCGACCTGCTTTGACAAGCAAGCGCAAGTAGATCCGAAAGCTCATTTCCAAATTCACCATCGAACCAACAGCAACAGCAACTTTACCCGTTGAAGCTCTCCAGAACACATCCGAGAAAAGCGCCGTAGCGAACCTTCGGCTCCTCGAGTAAAAATGCACACTTCAACTTTTGGTTTCTCGATTACAGCCGCTGCGGCGATGCTCGTGGCAACCACGCCTACGAACGCCCGACCGATGCACGCCGGTATTGACTACCATCGATACCTCGAAGAGAAGGACACCGTTCAAGCCGATTTGGACGAGTGGAAGAGCATGTTCGGTGACGTTGCCCAGAAGAACGGCTGGATGCCAGTCTCGGAAGACCGCAGTGTTGATGACCAAGAGGAGGATCTTCGCCAACGCATCTTCCTGACCAAGCAGAGCATTGCCAGTGTGCAGGAAGCCAACCCAGACGCCAACTTCTCCATCATGTCACCGTTCTCAGCTCTGACCGACGACGAGTTCAACAAGTATGTGCTCAACTCGTATGTCCGTGGGAACTCAACGGAGACTGGCAGCGGAACGGCTTCTCGTCGTCTACGTAGCGATGCGAGCTCGGACTCATTACTCGATGGAAGTTCTGACACCGCTTCAATCATAAACACAATCGGGACACTTCTCCATGACTTGATCAATGGAGTAACTGCGGGAACCACTCGGTCCACGACCGACAGCTCTGCTAACGTGCTTTCGGAGGGAACGAGCGGAAGCCAGGCGAGCTACCAGTTCTCGGACATCTGGAATTGGCGTCCTGAGAGACAGACACGAGCCCCAACGACCAACGCACCAGTCACCACTAAGCCCGCAACAACGTCCTCACCTGCAGCGACAGAGCGAGCGACCCTCAGCTCGGGTTCAGTGGACTGGTCGACGTCCGACTGCGTGGCTCCGATTCAAAGTCAAGGTTCTTGCGGCTCCTGTTGGGCTTTTGCCACTGTATCAACGGTCGAGTCGGCGCAGTGCATTGCGAATGGGAAAACGTCACTTACCAAGTACTCGGAGCAGCAGTTGGTGAGCTGTAACTCGCAGAATTGGGGTTGCAGTGGGGGCGCTCCGGTCTACGCGTTCGACTACGTGCAGGAGAACGGGCTTTGCACCGAAGACAGCTATCCGTACACGTCCGACAGCGGCTACGCAGACTCTTGCAGCTCCAGCTGCAACTCGAAAGACACTGGTATCACTGGGTACTCGCAGCTATCGAGTGAAGACGAGCTGCTGAGTGCCATCAAAGAGCACCCCGTAGTCGTGGCAGTGACCTCGGGAAACAATGTCTGGAAGCAGTACACGGGCGGCGTTGTGTCTTCGTGCGATACCCGGGACGTGGACCATGCCGTAGTTGCGGTGGGCTACGATTCTTCATCAATCAAGATCCGCAACTCGTGGGGCACGTACTGGGGCGAGGATGGCTACATCCGTCTTGCCCGTAGCTCTTCCAGCGAGGGCACGTGCGGTGTGCTGTCGGACATGTCGACTCCGCAGATGTAAGAAAGTTAGTCAAGTCTCGCGTGCATTTTGTGGCGTAGTAGCATAGTAGAAATCGATGTGTAGTTGGCGAGTTGTAGGGCGGTACATACATGTTCATTCGCGTCTTCACCGTTACGATGTTGCCGAGTCCAGTCTCATTGACGAGATTGCTGCAGTCGCTTCGTCAACCTTCGCAGACTGCTTCTCCGCAGCGCCAGCAGCTTCCGTGCTCAGTGGGAGGTACCATTCCTCAAGCATACCGGCCTTGTCGCGGGCTTCCTTGTTGAAAGGCGGCTTCAGAGTGCCCCTGTAATACTGCGGAACAATCTCTTGGAACTTGGCGATCGGATCCTCCCCATCCCGCTCACAGACGTATCGGAACCAACGCACTCCAGCACCCACGTGGGTGGTCTCCTCGCGGTAGTTCTTGTGAATAATGTTCAGACTCACCTCGTCGCTAGCCTTCTCAAAGCGCTGGACAGCGTTAGGATACACGTCCAGCCCACGCGCTTCATGAACAAGATGCACCACTGCGAGGCGTGCCAGAATACTCTCGCGGGTCTCGTACGCTGCATCCCAGAGACCTTCGTGGCCGGCGAGGTCGCCGTAGAAGCTGCCCAGCTCCGTTAGACGATGTGCCCAGCTGGTGAAGTGCTCTGCCTCCTCACCTGCAACGCGGACCCAGCCGTCGTAGAAAGCACGCGGCAGGTTTTGCGGCACAAACCGGCACACGATATCCCACATGAGGTCGATCGCATAGCTTTCAGCATGGGCCAAGCTGTTCGAGCGCAACACATGCATAAGGCGGTTAGTAAAGTAATGCATTCCGGTGGTTCTGAGACCACGGAGAGTCTCGTCATAATCTGCTCGATAAGCCGATTGTCACCCACCTGTGCACGAAAGCCTTGCGAGATCCCTGCTTCGTCTTGTAAGCTGGGACGACCTCCACGTTCTCGGGGCGGGCTGGGTGGTCGGGCACGTTGTTCACATCGTCCTCCTCGTTGCAAACGGCTTCGATAGCGCCACACTTCCACTGCGCCACGTACTTGGACGTCTTCTCGGCCTTGGCAAACGCATCGCCCGTGGTCAGCACGTCCAGCGCGCAGGCGAACAGCGTCGGCGAGTTCGTCATAGCGATCCGAGTCGAAATAGACGAGTGGCCGGCAAGCAGGCTGGTTTTCAAATCGTCAGGCTTTTTATGTACATGCTCTCCACCATGAAGTGCGCATCATGAAGTTCGAAGCATGCACCAAACACGGATACCCTGTACTGCTTCATGTCCATTTGGCTACGCATACAATCGATAAGAGCGCTATGCTCTTCGCCCATTCATCACCACGGCTAGTTGAAGGCCTTCGGGTACAAGTCTCGATGCCACTGGCTCGTGGAGAAGTTGTCGTTCACGCTGAAGCCAAAGTTGCTGTGGTCCGCCGGTGCGGATTCTAGCGAGCGTTCACCACTTGACCCACGTTCGCTTTCGTATCCCCAGGCACGACTGAACTGTTGGCTTGGCGACCGCAGTGATCCCTTTGGGTCTGAGGACGCTGTTTGCTTGCGATACTTGGCATACCCAGACTTGACCTTCTCAAATGTGCGGCGACTATCGTCGCTTGAAAGTGATGAAGCTGCAGTAAATGCTTTCGCTAAGCACGCGGAACAAACTTCCATTAGAAATATGAATGATGGACTCATTTTAATCGATTATACAGTCTTTACCTGTACATGCTGTCCACCCGTAGCTGGGGTTTTGAATGCGTGAGATGGCAGCTTGCACTTCCTGCGAGTTTAGTAAGTCAGCTTTCACTGCATCAAATTCCTCTCCTGCAACAAAAATCAAGCAAGCACGGACACAGTTGGTCGGTCAGGTGATAGAATAGAAAGTAGTGAAGAAGGTAGTGACGTACGAGTCGTAATGGCGCTGCCCTGGTTCTTCGAGATTGTGACATCCAACGCTAGCTCCAGCTCCCGGATGCCGCATTTGCCATGTGACGATCTTCTCGTAAGTAGTGGCACCCGAGAAACATCGGACCTATTGTTATTTGTGTTTTCCTGGTCCTCGCTTTTACCTGTGGAAGGGGCTGGCTTCCGAGAGCTGTCCTCTGCAGCTGAGAAATATAGTAAGAACAGTGTTAATATCCTGCAGAATCATTCCAAACAGTCGGTTCAATAACTCACGAAATGCAGCGCATTTTGAGCGCAGTTTTTCGGCTTTGGTCGACTTCTTGGCGAGCTCATTCAGCTTGTCTCCCAGCGCACCTTCCAAGGTTTGAAGTTTTCTTCCGGCTTTCACAGTTACTTTGGTCATCCGAGCTAGCGTTTCCATTGGGCTCACAGGTCCGTCATCGAAGTTCGCATCGATGGAGACCTTTTAGAGCAATTAGAGGCCGTCGTACCTGCAGGCCAGCAGCAGGCAACTTCTCGTTTGCAGTTCCTGTCGAATAAAAGGAGGCACACATTTAAGAGTTAACAAATCGCGGTCCAACACCATGCATCCGAATTAAGCAATACGATACCTGTCTTGGTATGCGGTCGCGCTTCAGTGTTACAGCGCACATTGTCGGTGGGAGACACGCGAGTGGTTTGCTGTTCTTTCGTGGACTTAACCCCCAGAAGAACCCGAGCGTGGGAAGGCGTATACAGCGGCAGGTTACCAGCAGCTCTACTTGATGTTTTCAGCATCTTGGGGGTCTTCCCGTATTTCCGCGACGCAACTCGAAGCTCTTGGGTAGCGTTGGCATTATTTGGTGCGCTTGCTGCACTCTTTGCTTCGAGACGTTCGTCAGCTACAAGTTTAGCGCCTTGCTCTTTATCCTCACCGTCACATTGGCTTTGTTCGCAAGGTGGTTTGAATGCACTTGTTTGACTAGTATCAGTCCCATCGGAGTTTTCATTGTCGTCAACATGTCTCGATCTCTTCCGAGTTTTGCCACCCTGTGCCTTGCTCTGGTTGTTTTCGGTAGATTTCGTCTGTTCAGGAACGCTTGTTGTGTGACCCACTTCCGCCTCAGTCATCGCAGGATTCTTGACTTGCGCTTGATTTTGATTTTGCCTTGATCTCTTCCGAATGTTGACACCCTGCGCTGTGCTCTGATTGTTTTCCGTAGGCTTTTTCTGCTTTGGAACACTAGTTTTGTCACCCACTTCCGCCTCAGTCGTAGCAGCATTCTTGGCTTGAGCTGGAATTTGAGTTTTTCTTAATCTCTTTCGAGTGTTGGCACCATGCGCGGTGCTTTGGTTGTTTTCGGTAGGTTTCGTCTGCTTAGAAACGCCACCGGTAGTTTTGCCACCCACGTTGTTTTCTGTTCCAGTCGTAGTAGCATCCTTGGCTCGAGTTTGCTTTGTATCAGTCGTTGCCGCTTTACTCGTCGTGTTCTCCGCCGCCGATGTTGGTGTCTGTTTACTGTTTTCTTTCTCAGGGTCTTCACCAGCACCAACCACCGACGTATATCCATGTGTAGCAGCATGATTGGCCCTGTTCTCAGCGAACCCACGCAACCATATCTGCTCTCCCATCTCCTTCCTCACTTCTTCAGTAGGCGGCGTACAGTTGCTTTTAAACTTGACAGGCAGTGTGCCCTCCGCGAACTCTGGAAAATCCTCTCGTGCGTCGCACCGGGCCAACAAACTGGTCGAAAAGCCCAAATCCCTCAATCGCGCGTGTCCTTTCGTTTTCCTCTTCCTCCCCATTACTAAAAGGCATTTCCTCGCTTTTTCATCCGACTGGAACGACACCACTTTACTCTTCTTCACCCAGCACCTGCATCCATAACCATATAATAAAAAATAAAACAAAAAACAAAAAATAACAACAACAAAAAACTGTTGCTACCGGCAGCGTTCCATGAACTCCCCTTGTCCAGGAAGTCCACGAGCAGTCTCTCCTCGAGCCTCAAGTTGGTGGAGCCTCTGTCGGAGCCTGGGGCCCGTACAGTCACCAGAGCTGGCCACCAGGGCCACGTGTCCAGTTTCGCCCAGCATTTCACTGCATATGTGTGGGTGTGGAAAGGGGCGATGCGGGGGCTGCTCCTGGGGAGCTCCTCGTTGTACTCGTCCCCCAGCAGTCGTAAGTGACCTCCACACTATCTGCAGTGGGGAGTCGGAGCACTTGCGCCACGTTCCAGATGCCGTCGCCGTCCACGACGTCTATTAGAAAATATATAAGAAAATGTAAAAAAATATAATAGTGACGCATTACGAGAGAGGGTGAGAGGGAAATAAATGTCAGCACGGGTGGGTGGGTACAAGGTTGTCTTGTGGGGTTGTGTACGGTACGGTACCTACCTAGCCAGTCGCCTTCACGCAGCTCCGGCGTGGATTCCGCACTCATTGCGCACTTCTTGACTGGTGCAAGTTGCCGCACGTGACTTGATCTTTGTAGGCGAAAAGGCAAGTGACACTCTATGTCAGCTTTGAAATGAAGTACTGTGGGATGCTATCGTAAGTACGATATGCTGAGTGTAGCCATGTACTAATGTAGCCATTTGGAATGCGTCCCTTCATGATCATTGGCAGAGATCTTTTTTCCTGTGAGACGATGGAGGCTGTGCACGACGATATTGATGTGGAGGAGAGTGCGAGTGAGTCGCAAGCTGGACGGCAAGGCAGCGCAGGGCTGTTCCTGTTTAAGAAGGACGGCGAAGCGCTGGAGGAGACGTCCGAGGACGTGGTGACGCTGGAGGCCGAGCGAGCTGCGAACAAGAAGCTGGCGGACGATCTGGCGGACGAGGAGCGCCAACGTCGCATGGAGGAGGAGAAGGACCGAGAGGACGAGGTCGCTATCGTCCGCCAGATCAACGTCGAGTACTCAATCTCGGCGGAGGAGGAGGAGAGGGGCCGTCGCGTGCACGAGTACGAGGTGGCGAAGGTGCAGGACCAACTCATTCGCAGACGCAGCCAACTGGCAGCGGATGAAGCTGCCGAGGAGGAGCGCCAGCGACGCATCTCCGAGGCGGAGGATGTGCAACTGCGGGATCTTAAGGAACGGGCATTCTCACAAGAACTGGCCGTTCAAGCCATGGAAAAGGAACGTGCACGTCGTCTGAGTTCTCCTAAGCACCGCGAGCGAGCTCCTTCTACTCCTGCAGCTACAGTGACAGGTGAAGAGCACGGCGGGATGGAAAGGTTTTACTCGTGCAAGACCGTGGATGGGGATGAAGAGGGCGCGGACGAGACCGACCAATCTGCTATGATGGACGGGCTAAGCGAGATTCCGGTCGTGCACGGGTCGGCGTCCAAGGTGCTAGTGGATGAAAAGTCGGGGTGGCGCTGCTTCATTGCATCCGAGAACGCACAGGAAGAGAAAAACCAACTTCACGGTAAGCGATCGTTTTATTCTGTGGTGATTGTAAGTGGATGGTACCTGACGTTAAATGGCTGCTATTGTAGCGCTTCGCATGAGCTTGGAAGACGAACTCAACGTTGAACGGCACGCCAAGTTTGCAGAACTAGTAGGCGACGTTCGGCTGCTACGCTTCTTGCGCGGACACAAAATGAACGTTTCGGTGGCTGCCACCAAGTACCGCGAGATGCTGGCGTTGCGCCAGAAACTCAAACTCGATGACATTCGTGACGACATTGTCAACAACAACCTGTCGCCTGACGAGTTCCCACACTTCCAAAAGGTCATCCCGCATTTACCGTTCCTCGATACCTACGACCTGTGCTCCCGTGAAGGTCACGTTTTCTACTTTGAAATGACGGGTTACGCCGATTTCAGCAAGTTGCTCACCGATCTCACCGAGGAGGAATGGCAGACTTTCTTCCTCTACTCAATGGAATACCGTGCACTCAAGCTTGACCTACTGAGTCGACAAAATGAGAAGCTAGTGCAGACCATTCTCGTTCGCGATCTTTCTGGTTTCTCCGTCGCGCGCTTCAATCCAAAGCTGCTCAAGCGCATTCGATCGGTTGTGGCGATCGCCACGAAGATCTATCCGGAGTCGATGTACACCGTGCTAGTTCTCCACACACCTTGGTTTTTTGATAAGGTTTGGAGCGCTGTCAAGTCCATGCTGCAGGAAACTCAGCTGCGCAAAGTGCACATGGAAGGCAAGTCGCTCGAGCGGTTGTTGGAACTTGCGGGAGGCCGCGACAAGCTGCCTAAATTGCTGGGAGGCCGAAGCACCACGCACTCCATTCCACAGACCGGATATCTAGGCCGTAACTCGTTCTTGCTGCTATGTGAAGACGGCGCAACTCAGGCGGATATTAAGGCTGGAGGAACGATGCAATTGCCTTTCCGCATGAACGCCAACGATACGCTTTGCTGGGAGTACGTGGTCAAGGACCGAGATATCATGTTCTCGGTGAAGTTCCGTACACAGGGCATTGGTGGTGCTGAGGAGACTGACAAGGTCGATCCAGAGCGCGTCTCCGGTGGGGCCGCCATTGCCAGTTCCTTCACAGCCTCAGAAGACGGCACTGTGGTGCTGTCCTGGGACAACTCGTTCTCGTGGACGCGCGGAAAGACCATCGCGTACAAGGCCAAGGTGGTCAAGTCCACGCACGATTTCTCCTCCCTCGACATCAGCGGCAACGACTGTGTGTGATGCAGCAAGGTACTACGAAGACCATTACCTCTCGGAGTCTGCATTTCCTTTTTAATTCTGCGCGCCGCAGCTTCTTACCGCTCGTTACGCCCAACTTGGATGTCAGTTGATAGCCACACGAAACAGACAACCACCACTTTAATTGACTGGGAAGTTTTACACGGCAATTGGGGGTTAATCGATAAAAATTTCGTTTTTTTAGCTAGCTACACGTAGCTACGGTTGGACGCCGCGATGGCGCCTATTAAATAAGTCTCGCGCGTGGTGAGGGGATGGCGACGACAGACAGACAGACAGACAGCCTAGAACCGCAGCGCCTCTTGCCGGCACTGCAACTGCTGGCGCTCGAACTGTTCGCAGTCGCGCTCGACCTGCGTCTGCCGATACTGCTGCTGCTCCACCTTGACGTCTTGCTGCTCGAACAGTTGCCGCTGCTGCTGCTCGCACTGTCGCTGACGGGCGAACTGGCCCACGAGCTGCGCGAGCTGCTGGATCTCGGCCGAGGCGCCGTCCACCTGCACTTGCATGGCGTTGACCATGACCTGCAGCTCGTGCACCTGCTTGCGCGAGGCCTTCTTGGAGTGGTGCGGCGTCTTGTGCGGCATCTTGGGCGACAGGGCCTTGCTCGCTCGGTGGCGACTGGTGGCGAGCTGGTCGCCGAAGAGCATTTCGGCCTCGAAGTCGGCGGCGTTGACCATCACGTCCAGCGCGTCGAGGCTGTCGTCGAGGCGGCGGCTCTCGAGGTCGGCGAAGTTCTGCGGCGGCGGGCGGTCCAGACCTGCAGGCAGCGCGAAGGCGGAGAGCTCGGACTCGAAGATGGCGGCTTGGTTCATGGCTGGCTGGCGAGGATCGGGGTCTGCGTTGAAGCTGGCAGATTGTGTTGTGTGCCGTGCCAGCCGCCTTTCGTCTCGTTTCGAAGTCAGGCAGGCGGTTCCAGAAAACGGGTACACTGCGGGTTCTGAAAGAGCAACACTTTCGTCTCACACGAGCAACTGCAAAGTGGCGAGCGCGTCTTCAAGTCGGCGGATTGCGGACTGCTCGCCGCCGCAGAAAGCCCACCGAGAGTAAACGGCGTGAAGCGAGCGCTGCGGCGACGACGCCCTGCTGGCTGGCTGGCAAGCTTGCATCCTGGGCGATGGGGGCGTTGAATCTTTTTTGCTCGTACGTTTTCTGAGCGCTGTAATCTTTTTGGATCGGTCGGTCTCGCTCGAGCAGAGCGGATCACTTGAACAAAGTATGCCCTGCGCAATGGCTTTGGTCGGCCGGTGTGAGCCAATCGAGCCAGTGCAAAACAGGACTCATTTTATGTAACCCCGGTTATCGAAAGTTACAAAAGGCGGCCTGTTGCGTGCGCGTACCGGTCGTGTTGGTCGGTTGGAAGCATATGCGACTTTGTATGGGAAATCGCATGACTCGTGTCTTTCGCGGCACACATCCGCCTGGACGCAGCCAAAACTCTTGCAGTGTGATGTCGTCTCCTCTCCAGCGCCGACGAGGCAACTTTACAGCTGGAGGATCGGCGTCGATCAAGTCTGGATGGCCATGAGAAGCTCATGGGCCACGATGGACCATGATTTTGTTTGCCTCGCTGCGGAAGCCGACGGCGTTCGGCACTCGGCACACACTCAGTCCAACGAAATCAGAAACTGCAGAGATGGGTCGACCGGTTCCAACCGCAGGCAACCGTACTGTGGGCAATGCCCACTGGGTATTGTGCACAACAGACTCGCTTAACGTTATGGCCGAAACGAAGGTGCTTAGACTGGTGCAGCAAGGTCCTGACTCAAGAGGGTCCTGACTCACCGCCTTTTGAGCAAGGCTTTTGGTCGCACGTTAAACGTTGCCGGAAGATTTCTGTGATCGCCCAGTGCCCATCTATTTCAGTCAGGCCACGTGTTCAAACAGCGTCGGGCATGTCTCGCGGCAGCATTTGCAGCTCCTCGGCGTCCCCGCCGAACACCTTATTGTAGAGGGTTGCAGCCGACACGTAAGCTCGAGGGGTGTACTGACAGCAAAACAGAGTTAGAAGAAGGATGGCAACATTTGGACGGGCGATTTCAAGCGCTCTATCGCTTTTGTGGAGCGTTGACAACAACTTTTCAACAA
Organism: Phytophthora syringae; assembly: GCA_012656105.1. Taxonomy (NCBI): domain Eukaryota; phylum Oomycota; class Peronosporomycetes; order Peronosporales; family Peronosporaceae; genus Phytophthora; species Phytophthora syringae. The sequence continues at coordinate 1,302,786 of JAAKBD010000005.1, read as the reverse complement.
TGCCTCAGTGGAGTCGAATTTCTCGACCATTGGTTGGGAACGCGATGAGTACCGGCGGTCCCTCATCGATTTCTTACTTGAAGGCATTATGCGTGCGAAGCAGCTCACGCGCTTGAATGCTCTATTCGTAGAGGATAAGGATCGGTCTTATTAATATATCGGCCCAGGAGAGTAGATTTTTCCCAATTTCAACTTCATACCACGCGGTACCTCGCGTTAACTGTCTTTTCGTCCCTCAATTAAGCTAATCGAGGGAATGAGGTATGATACCTCAAATATTTGGAGGCCTGTTCTTGTCATCGTACCCCTTTTGATAGGACTAGCCGAGTGCCGCCGCTACGCGCCGGTGAGTGTTTGTTAGTTAAGTTAGTTAGACTACCTACGCTACGCTCCGGTAGTAGCGGACCCGTTCCGCTCGCAGGGGCTCGCTGCACTACTCTCCATGTTAGTTGGTGAAGGGAGGTGCGGGCGGGCCCTTCGGTCCCGCACAGCACAGAGGCCTTGGCAGCCACCTTCGCTGCGCTCGGCAGCATTTTAGCCAATCAGGGGCCGCCTTCGCTGCGCTCGGCAGCATTTCAGCCAATCCTGGCAAAATCAGTCAAAATGTAATGTTTGTGACGGACAGACGGACACCGTGCGCCAATTGAGTTTTAAGAAAGACTAGCCTCCGCCGCCGCTACGCGGCGGATAGTACATGTAACTTCTGTTAGGAGCGCCAACGTTGCGCTCGCAGGGGCTCGCTCCACTACTCATACCGTTACTTGGTGTCGGTATGGGTAGGGCGGGCCCTTCAGTCCCGCGAAGACCACATGTAGGGTGCCGCCTCGCTGCGCTCAGCAGCGTATTGGGCCGCCTCGCTCCGCTCGGCGGAATATCGCCCAATGGGGGCCGCCTTCGCTGCACTCGGCAGCTAAAATTGGCCAATGGCATGTATTTCGGCGTCGCGGACGTGACACACCACACGCACGCACACAGATCTCTCCCGAAGTATTATAACTAGTTGGCGCCGCCGCTACGCGGCGGTGGTGACATGGTTTGTCCCAGCATGTGGCATGCCCACCTTCGCTTCGCTCGGTGGTCAAATTGCTTCCTACAGTGTTAGATTTGGGGCATGCCTCGCTTCGCTCGGCGGAATTTCAGGACGGAATGCAAAAGAATCATGATTATCAATGCTATGTATATGCAATATAAAACTGCGCCCCTCTCCTACGCATCGTCAAAGATCTGCTTGTACACAATGTTCGCGGTGTACACTCCATCTTCGTCTTCCTGCTCCGGACATTCAATCAGAATCTTGATATTCGATCTGGCAGTAACTCTCGACAGAGCGACATACAGCTGTCCATGGGCAAAGCACGGCGACGCCAGGTACAACCCCAGGTTCTGCACCGTTTGTCCTTGGGCTTTGTTGATAGTCATCGCGAAAGCGCTCATGACTGGAAATTGTTTGCGCCGCAATCGAAATGGGAAATCCCCGGTTTGCCGTCACTGATGAAGACGATCTTCGGAATCAGCACATCTTGTCCTCTCCGCTCACCCGTCATTATCTTTGCGTAAATGACATGGTCTCTTAGCTCCACCACCCGAAGTCGCGTACCGTTACACAGTCCGAGGTTGGCGTTTAAGTTTCGCATCAGCATAATCGGCGCCCCCTTCTTGAGTGTCAGCTTATGGGGTGGGATACCGTTGATGTTCACCGAATTTAGGAACTCTTGCTCGAAGTAGTTACCGGAAACGTCATCCTCCATGGCGTCAACTGATAGATACTCTTTGGCATCACCATCCAGACGCGCACCCACCGCCTCGTTGATCCGGTTTACCCACTTGTTCGTCGTTGTCAGAATCGTCCGGTTCGCAAAATATTCGTCCGTAGCAATCTCGGGGTTGTTAACATCGGCGTACATGGCATCAATCATCCGGGTGAGGCCGCTCGGAATGGCGCCCGGAGCAATCTCCATGTCTTCGTCAACCTCGGCGGGAGGATTGTCGATCAGCATATCGCGGGGAATTTTCATACAGTCACTTCCCAGAGCTGGGTTTACTTCGTGTCTTCCTTCACCGACTTGCAACAGGAACTCGGAAAATGCTGCCATCTCAGCCGCAGTGGTCTCGCTGTCGGCGGTCTTCACGCGCATATTTTCAGTAAGACGCACTTGGCGAAAATGCGGCCACAGGCGGGAGGACTTGAGGCATGCGTCGATCGTCTCAGCCGCGGTTTCTCGAATAACCACAGGAAGGATTTGGCGGATCTCCAGACAGCACCAAAGTTTTACCTCCAAAGGGTTCGTGCTCGTTGTCCAGCAAACTTCGATCCACTGCTTCAAAGGCGTGTAGGTGGGTCATTGGCGCTTCATCCCAGATGATCAGACTGGCCTTTTGAATCAACTGCTTCAGCTTCGACTGCTTCTTTATAGATCACATAGATTCCCCATGCAACTCAATAGGAATCTTGAACGTAGAGTGTGCAGTGCGACCGCCCATAAGTAGTAACGCCGCAATCCCGCTCGACGCGACTGCGATGGCAATCTTACCCGATAGCCGAACACTTGCGAGGACGTGCTTGAGCAGTGTGGATTTTCCCGTGCCACCCGGTCCATCAACGAAGAAAAGCTTCTCGCGACCCGCGGTTGGTCCACCGCGCTCATGATTTGGTCGTAAATGCTGCGCTGACCCTCGTTCAATTCGTCAGTGTGCTGATCAACTTCCTCCAGCACGCTGTGGTCGTAACCTTCGAGCTCACGGCGGATAAGGTTATTATCCAGAAGAGAGGTTCGCACCAAGTCAGGATAGTCGCCTAACTGAGGGAGGTCGAAGGCCGACACGGAGCTATCATTGATCTGAAGAAGATCGCTCAAACTTTTAAGCGTGTGGAACATGACCATGACCTCCTTGGTTTCACCTTCAAGGTCGCGATACTTGTACGCGAAATCTTCTGTCAATTGGTCGGAGAAGCTATTCCATAGTTCTCGAACATTGGAAACGTTGGCGTAAACCAACAGAGTCGCAAACAGTTGTCGCAGCTGGTACGGCATACGAAAGGCTGCCGCTTCCGACATACAGGCAGACCATTCCCGGTCGTTCGCGATAAACCCCAGCTCCGTGGCGGCAGCTTCAAACGTAGGGAGCACCACCCCGTCTACGGTTCTCAGGTCCGCGAAGGAAGTGGGGCCCTTGCGATGGCAGAGAAGATCACGCAGGTAGTAACGCTCCCGGTCTCGAAACGACACGTGGATGATGCGGCCGATAGCTGCCTGGTACTTCTTACGCCTGATCCACCTCTTGTGGGGACCATTCCAAGCGAACAATTTCGGGATTTCCTGGTACAGTGTTGTCTTCGCAATCTGGTTCTCGGGAGCCTCACTCGCACACAGCTCGAAGAAGCTGGTCAGCATACTTCTTTTCGCACGCTCCAACACAGCTTCCGGGGCGTCAGTTGGGCAAAACATAACCATCTGACAGTCTTCCAGGTGTACCGTTAGCGTCGTAACCGAATGCGTTTTCCCTGGATCTCGAACCCCATCGTACGCATGCAAGCCTCTACTGGGGATATGTATCTGGCGTTGAGGTACGTCAAGACCTCGTTAGGATCGTAGCGCGGTTCGTGAACGCCACGCACCCGCTCGATGGTCATGACGGCTTTGTCGGATCCTTTCGTGATGTACTTGTACAGGTATTTGAACACTCCCATCGATGTACGCACTTCCAGGTTTATGTGACAGTCGTACTTTTGGCAGAGGTACGGATTGTACGGAACCACCCACTGGTTTACCGTCTCGTTGTCGTACGTTTTGCCGTTAAAGTGCAGCACACCGGGTTCACGCCGACGTCGTCTACTCTGCGGGTAACCCTCCACGTTAGCATCAGTTACCTCCCGTAACGGCTTCGGATAGCCCTTCGTGCACTTTCCGTCCTTCATGCAGGGCGACTTCGGATTCGCAGCTCCACACGGTCCGTGCATCATGCAGGTCATGACGGTGTGGAAGAGAGCAGGGTTGACGTCCTTGTCGGGTAGTTCAGCAGACACCCATTTATCGATGAGATGGCGGGCGCGAGGTTTGTCCGCTTCATCCACGATCATCACTATGTGCGCATGTGGTAGGCCACGTTTCTGGTACTCCACGACGTAAACTCGTGCGTTGATACGGCCTAGGATCCCCTCGTCCAAATCCCTCAACTGAGCCCTTAATTTCTGATTAAACACCTGAGCAACAATGTCGGGTCGGTCTTGAGCTGTTTGGTTTTCCGGAAGCTTCTCCAAAATTTCCTCCCACTTCGGAGAACATGTAGTTGTCATAAAACCGTCCGGTGATCCGTACTCCCGCACAATAGCAATGGAGTCTTGATACATCTGGAACATGTTCCGGGGCCCCTCTGTAAACGAACTGGGAACGACGATACGCTTTCCAATCTGGCCCAAGATATCCCGTCCGCCCGTGTTTCGGTCCGGATGGACCAACGTGCCGCTGTCCCGATCGTACTCAGATAGAAGCGCTTCGTTGTCACCCAGCGGGACAGCTTCCTCGTTGAGGTAGGCATCTCGAACACCGTGGTAAAGCTCCGCCCTGATGGTTTTCTGGTGGGTAGCTATAAATCGCAATTGCTCCTGCTCGCACTTGGCTCTCTGATCGACGCAGTACTGCTGGTAAAGACGACCACCCTGATGAAGCGCCGATTGGTCATTGACTTTCTGGAACAGTCGAAACGCCGTGTAATCGCGCAGAGACACCTTCTCCTTGTTCCTGTACGTAGCGCCATTGGCATACGTTTCTCGGGGCGACCACCCAGGTTCACCGTAGGGGAACATCAGCGGGTACTGTAAGGCGTCGTAGTCGGAGTGAGTCTCGTAAAGACGAATAGGCCGGTGAATCCTCGCGTAGACGCAAATATCACGTAGTTGGGCCTGGTTCCCGTCTTCGATTACGACTGCAGCGACCTCTGAGGTCGTAGGTAGGTTGTGGGTCCCAGGACGGGAATTTCTCGGATGCAAGCGGTACTCAATATCCTCCACTTGCATGCCACGCGCCATGTCCGCCCTCAGTTTTTCTCCAAACGTGAGAAATTGCCGTGCAAGTGGGTTGCACGTCTGCATCATCTCCTCGATATCCTTCAACGCGCAGATATCCAGATCTTCAAAAATGCCTTTTCGACGGCGAGCACGATCCTGCATGTCTGGATCGACGATATAAATTTGTGCGAACTTGGGCGCTGTCCGCTGGTTCGTTTGCGGGTCCACGTAAGCCAGCATAGACCCCAGGTAATGCCCCACAGCACCCTGAATCCGATAGGTGTACACGCCTTGTTGGCCAGCTACGGTCCTGTCCTGGTTGACTGGTCGGAACGCCTGTCCAGTTGCAGAAGCGCCGGTGGAAGTAAAGGCGAACGCCTGGTTGTAAATGCGAACCTTGGGACGAAAGTGCTTGTTCTTGTATAGCTCGAGCAAACAGTCAGGTGCTGGCCTCAGAGGGGGAGCTTCACCTTGCCCATCATACAGCAGATGAAGGCCGACTCGTCGGGCCACTTGAACGCGTTACACAAAGGGCAGACTGTCGTCGGAGGAAGACGATGCCGGCCGTTCACGACGTTCTTACCTTTGACCATGGAGACCCTGAAGTCCTCTTGGTTTGCCAGACCGTGTTGGTACTTCGATGCCTTGCGTCGAGTCCGGTTTCGTTCCCGATCCTCGTCACGCCCCTCTTCAGTCAACGCAGCGCGGCGGGCGACCTGTCGCTCTTGGTTTCTAGTCCGGGAAGCGTCACGCGCGGCTTCGTTTTGAGAATCACGGCGGTGAGCCTCCCGTACACGGTGCGTCTCTCTGCCTACCCCACCTTCTTCTTCGGTCTGGGTAGCCCGTCTGGTAGTCTCTCGCTCACGATTTAGCTGCCGAACAGCTTCCCGAGTTTCTTCCGCATATGCCTCACGGTGAGCGTGTAAGTGTCTGTGATTGCGCTCGTTATGGGCGGATCTCTCGGCCGATGTTAGCTGACCTCGACGCTGTCGTTGAGCGAGACGATTCCTCTCTCTCACTGCCTCGCGCTGCGACTCACTCATTTTAGCCCTCGCGGTCCGTTGGCGTTCTGCGTTTAAGGTCCGACGACGTTCTTTCTGAGAAAAAGCCGCGTTCGCTCTCCGCGCCCGTTGGCGCTCTGTCTCTCGTGCTCGTCGTGCAGCCTCTTTTTCAGCAGCCGAAAGGTGTGGGGTAGCAGCCTGTGGCGACTCCACGATACGGAGACCTTCAGCATATGCTGCAGCGTACACCCGCTGGTGTTCCGCAGGGTTGTCCTCTTCCGTCTTTCCTTCTTGCTGTAGTGTAGGCTGTTCGACCACGGGGATGGTTTCCTCTACGATAGGCGGATCTCCCGCCGCGGGCTCCGCTATAGTCAGGGCTTGTAATTCCTTGTCCAAGTTACGCTGGGCGTAGGATCGTCGTTGCTTGCGCTTTTTCTTTACAGCGGGCTCCTCTGGCTCTGCGGGGGTCATGTTCACGCGCACGGCTTCGAAAAGCTGGCTGCGCGTTTGCTTGCGCTTTTCCCGGCCATTATTCCCTACGACACGAAACAAAAGTCATGCGCCGCGTTAGACAAAGTCTAAGTACACTGCGTGTAGCAGTAGTGGTTGGTGGCTTGGATCTTGAGCACTGGTGGGGCTACAGCGGAACCAACCGTATGAGTCTGTCAGAGCTCGCTACCCCTTTCGACAAAACTCCCTCCCGAGCTGCAAAAGCCCCAGCACTCTTCAGAATTGCACGCGATCCGTGACCGATGCGACAGTAAAACATCTCGTATAGCCAAGTAAAACCCCGTTCATCTTTTGGTACCTCACCTCCTCTGTTACCCCTTAAGCACTCATGATTCGGCGCAACGTCTCAATACCTTTGGAGACGAAGCTTCAATTTTTGTGCTGAAGCGTGAGCAGTCCCCACCTTTGTTTTCTGGTCACTTTTTTCCTTTGGCGACCGTGGTGGACTGTCCGTCGGCTTCGATCCCGGGGCCTCGAGGCTCACTCAGGGATCAATCTTTTTGGTTTAACACGTAATGGGTCAGAATGTTGGGCTTTTTCTTTCTTTTTCTTTCTTTTCTTTCTTTGGGGAACGGAGCCGTCCTTTGGCATCATAGATGTTAAAGGGTCGCACTGACCAAAGTCCACGCTCATACTGAACAGTGCATAAAGCTACTGTAGCCGTAGGAAGGAGGATATCGATAGAATAACACAGTACACGGTACCGTGTACCACTCATCTATACCTCATAACAGCCAGAACCGCCGAGCGGTTTGAATGGTGTTTTTGCCCCACGACCGCCAAGCCCCTTTTCATAATAAGCCAATCACTTTCCCGCCTCGACGAACCTTTCGGTCCGGAGTGGTATTCATTGCACAGCGTGCTGTTGACATTGCCAGATTGGGCGTTCGTACGGTTGGGCGTGGTCTTTTGCACATTCCACCCTCGAACGTTTTAATAGTTTTCGGGGTTTAAACCTTAGAAAAACGATCGAGGGCTTAAGGAAGTGCTCGGCTCCTACTGGGTGGAAAGCTTCGGAAAGGTCTGGCCAATAGGCGGACGCTTTGTGCTCTCGCGCAGACTGGGCGGTGGGTTAAAACCCCTTAGCACGCGTCCCCTGAACAGGAGAACCCCCTCCCATCCAGGCGCATACACTTTATCCTAACCTTCCCCCAGGGACCTCAGACCACTTGTCTGGATACTGGTAGTTGTAATGCAAAAGCAGACACGCAAGCGTACCTCGTAGTGGCGTCCCAGCACGCGTCGTCCCAATTCAAAATGGAAAATGAGATTTTCAAATAGTTAATGTGTGTACACTAAATAAATTATTGCCCAATCATTTTCCGTATTTTCTTTTGCGAATCGGGGCCGCCTTTGCTGCGCTCGGCAGCTAAAATTAGCCAATGGCATGTTTTCGTCGTGGTGCCGTCACACACACTTTCACACGCACACACAGATTTCTCCCGAAGTATTATAATAAGCGAGCGTCGCGTGTACGCTGGTAGTATTACTACGTAGTATATTATAGCACAGACATGTGGACTACAGTACCGGTGTAGGAGAGAGAGACGCCCGATGACCTTCACCATGAAGCAGCGGAGACAATCGAAGAGCTGCGCCGCTCGAAGGCCGCGGAGTCATTTGCTGCTGATTAATTTGTCTATTATAGTCGTGCTCTATGCTGCATCTACGTACGTGGTCTAGAGCTTGAGCAGCTCGTGCTCTTCGAAGACCTCCTCAAGCTGGATGCGCGACTGCCCCATGATGAACACCGCACCGACCAAGCGGCATCCTCTCGGGACGATGCCGCGGTAGAAGCTCGCCAAGCCTCCTTCGCGGTAGATCCGAGCGGCAGTGGCGAGCGTACTAGGTGAGCGACCCGAAGGCAGCGTCATGGCCTCTCCCTGCATGACCGTCTTGACGGTGTCCACCGGCTGCGTGGCCACCACTGTGATGAGTCCGGCAGTAATGCAGCCAGCAATTGAAGCCCAGGTCTTCTGCGACTTGGTGGCGGTGTCCGCATCTCCGAAGGTGGCAGGGCTCAGTGTGTGCATCTTGTGCGTGAACACGGGGCCCAGCGCCAAATACCCTGCACACCATGCAGCGTCTCGCACTGCGGTGGCTGAGAACCCCTGAGCAAGAGAGCAACGCCGCGCAGCTTGGCCACCTCGCGGACGGTGGCACCGAAGCTCTTGCCGTTGTTCTGCTGCAGCGTCATGACCAGCTCCGCCGAAGCGCTCAGAGGCGCCGACGCGACACCCGACAAGATGCCACACAGGAGCTTCGTATGGTCGGACGGTGCTGCCCCTGGGGCGGTGAGGCTGCGCAGCAAGCGGCCGTTGACTGCGAACTGGATGGTGCTCACTGGGGCGATGGAGGCCAGTGAGACGCCCACGCCACGGTAGAGCGTGGGGACGGACCACTGGATGGGGCGGCCCTGCTGCACTGCGTTCTTCATGGCCACCGTCGGCTGCTGAAGAATCACTTCGATTATCCCGGCGAGAGAACCCACGGCGGCATTCTGCAGACCGGAGAGACGTTCCGCTCGCTCTGACATTGTTTTTGCAAGCCTTGGACGAACATTCGGGTAGGGGAACAAAAAGTGGGTGAGAAACGCTTTCACGAAAAAGAGGGAACATGAAAACCTGATTTTCCTGTTCTCCTCGCTAAAGTGCGAGAAGAACGAACATTTTTGCGAGCTTCCTCCCGATATTCGTTCTCACGCCATTTCGTATTTAAACGGATCTGGTATGTTCGTATCCTACGCATTGGATTGGCTGAAAATTGCACGATCTTCCACCGGTCTTGATAGATTGCCGTTTGACTAAAAGCCAATCGCAGAAACACAAGCTTTCTGCCAACCAGACCGGCGAGAAGCGAACACATCCCACTGTGCAGTGCACACGCCAGCATGTTCCCCGCGAAAACCGATAGTGCGGACGAAGCTCCAAAACCTCGAGAACAATATTCTCGAGGTTTTTTACCTCCCACTTCGTTCCACGAACAGTGTTCTTCCAATGTTCGTCCAAGGCAAAGCAAAAACCTTGGTGTGTGCGGACCGTTGAGTACGCTAAGACCATGGCCGTTATTTCAGATATAAATAGCCACTTTATAACCAAAAGCGAGCTATTTCTGTAATAGCCCCAGCCCGAATGGTAATAATTGAATCTCTAAACAGCCACACGTACGGGCGGATAGCACCATCATATATATAATTACAGGTCACCTTTTTCCGCCCTTAACTATGGGAGCCAAATGTCACGTTCGTGGGGCACTCCCATTGGCTAAAATTGAGATTTCGTGTGCTGCACGTATAATTGGTGTAAGAACATAGTTTGGATGTGTCCACACGAAATTTACTTTTAAGGCCGATTTGGACGGTGACTCATATTCTAAGTTTAACGAGGTCCTGAGAGTTTGCTTAAGACCCCATTGAGAAGAGCAAAGTCCCCACTCCCTTTTGCACGGCGTTTTTCTACCATATACATCGACAGATCAATAGCCTTCTCAAGTTAAAGACCATCAATTGAACCTGCCTCTAAAATCTTTTAAAATTTCAAGGTTTTAACGACTTTATCTTTTAGTTACAACTATTGCAAGATACAAACTAATATATACGCTCTGCAGTAGCCAAGTAGAGCAAGTGGAACGACTTTCAAATCGAGTAGCAGCACTACAAACACTTCCAAACTATGGATTTATTTTGTTTACTCCATAGATAATCCTACTACAAAGCGTCAGTCTAACAAGGCAGTTTAATCTACAGGAGCGGAGTGCGATCTACATTCTCTAAATTGGTGATGACCGACAGGATCCGTCAGTTGAAAGACGAGGCGATTTGTAGGATCTCGAGCGACATGCTTTTAATATTTCATTTTTGTAGCTGTCTAGAGTTACAGAAGATCTGACAGTAGCCAATGAGAGCTACAGAAGATTTGACAGTACAGTGGTCACCGCAATTAGTGTGTGTTCAGAATTAGTGTCATACGCGAATTAGTGTCACTGCGATTTCGTGACACTAATTCCTGTGAAGAAAAAAAATGCAGATTTAAAATTAGTGTCGGTGGGTCTTGGAATTTGGTGCAGCGGGTAGGTCCGACCCTCCTAATCAACTGCCCTGGGTTCGATCCCGCCCTCGTGCAGTTTCCGAGTCGATAATACCACCAAACACCTGGGTTGTGGCGCCAAAAACAACGGTGGCTGCCTTAATGATTCGAAGATTTTTGTATTGACCATATTTACAATTGAATATTGACCAGTATTTGAAAAGTAGACTATTTCCGTCAAAGCGTTTATTTTGACATCAGCCACAACCGCACGAAAGAAGTCAACAAACGGCAATGTATTCGAAGCGCTCTGCAGCTTTTCCATTTTCTCATCCAAGAAGTTAGATAGGTATCCAAAATTAGTGAGAGTGTCACTAATTTTACCACACGTAAATTAGTGTCAGTAAACACTCACACTAATTTCTGTGAAGACAATCAAAAACACCTTACGTAAATTAGGTCGGTGACACTAATTGCGGTGACTACTGTAGCTAATCAGACGACACGATTATCGTTGCTGATAGACGGTGCATGCTGATTTCAACAACGGTAACCAACGCGACACCAACCTCTGGAGAAGAACATGCTGTCACCGAATAATGCTGAGGTCCTTATTATCAGTGCTTTTTGCTAGAGCAACTAACTCCAGACACACGGAGTACATGCCTATATACCACTTCAATGCGGTTTGCAGGAAAATGAATTCATATTCTACGCGCGACTCTCACTAGCTGGATCTCAAGGTTTTCGTTCGTGCTGAGGATATAAAAACTCCTGTACTCTGTCACGACAAGGAAACAACGTGACGGAAAATCGACTTAGAAAATTTAGTTATACTTTCCCAACCTAGAGCTTGCCTATGGCCAATTCAAAGAATTTTGTCTTTAGTTCAGCGATAAAAACACACTTGGTGGACATATGACGTCAGCGTCGATGTCTACATCGCCACATTGTTTACAGTGAAATAGTTTAACAGCATCAGGGCAGACGCGGTAAGCAATCATGTTGCCGGTGGTACACGGCGGACGAGCGCACGAGGGGCATGTGAGCGCAGCAACCAATCGGAGTGAGCAAGAGAATCCGCTCTCAGAAGTTGCAGACCAAACGGCTGCTGAGAGACTTTTCGTCAATGAATGGATGAGAGCATCTGTGAAATTGCTGTCGGGGACATACACGACAAATACAACATCAGAATCACGTCGATGAGCGGACTACGTACAGCACGAACGAATTGCAGTAGTGTGGCGGCACCACTAACGATTCTTAAGTGGACGTTTTGGCCGCAGGTTGTGACGGAACTGTAACAATCGTGCGGTCTGTGATGCGGGAGACCTGTGTGAACTGCGACTGAGTGCGGACGGATGTGTGGGTAGTCAGGGTCTTTCTCTGGAGTCAATTCAGCTATAAGGTAGAAGACAGTGCATATAAGGTAGAAGACAGTGCGCATACCGACCTGCTGTGGCTTGAAGATATCGCAAGACATTCGGTATACGATCAAATCAAAGATTCAACCGAGCAGAAGTTGAGAACAGGACTAGATCGATTTACGAAAACAAATTAGCAAATACAACGTGGTGTAGCCAGACGTGTTCACACCGACGCGAGAGACACCGAGCCCCGAATGGCCAACCGGACAGTGGGTGTCGGTGCAAATGAAGGCGTGCGGAGTTAGCAGCCACGCTACGTTTCTTTAAACAATCTTATTTTTTTAACACTCTTATTTTTAAACACTTCAAAGTGTTTATTTAAATAACACGAAATTTGGAACAAACGTTTCAAATAAACTCCGCCGAGCGAAGCGAGGCAGAACAAACACGCCGAGCAAAGCGAGGCCGCTTGGCCACCACTTGCCCAAAGAGACCCGCTTGCGGGCTCCGCTCGGCTTGTCATATATATAATTACAGGTCACCTTTTTCCGCCCTTAACTATGGGAGCCAAATGTCACGTTCGTGGGGCACTCCCATTGGCTAAAATACAGATTTCGTGTGCTGCACGTATAATTGGTGTAAGCACAGGGTTTTGATGTGTCCACACGTAATTAAATTTATGGACGATTTAGAGATTAATTTTAAGGCCGATTTAGAGCGTCTCCTTTAATGCGTTATTATTCTAAGATTATAAGAGTTTTTAAGACTCCAGTGGTACGATTTAAGCATTAACTCCTGTTTGCTTTTTTGCCCATATTTATACATGTCAATAGCCTTCTGAAAGCTACATATATATTTTTGATGATTAATGCGGCCTTCTATTTGGTTATTTTCTGAAAGGTAAATAACCCTCAATAGAGCCTGGCGCTGAAATCTTTCAAAACGACAAGGTTTATACGGTTTCATCTTTAAATTTCAACTATTTTCTAGAGACAAACTGAAAGATACGCCCTGTCGTAGCCGATAAGAACAAGTGAAACAACGCTCAAACCGCGATGCAGCACTACAAACAGTACCAAACTACGATTTCATTTAATTTAATCCCTGAGGTAATCCTACTAGCCAACGTCAGTCAAACAAGCCCAGATCAGTCTACAGGAGCGGTGAGTGGTCTACATTTTCTGGGTTGTGATGGTCGACAGGATGCGTCAGTTGAAATACGAGGCGATTTGTTGGATCCCGAGCGACATGCTTTGGGTGTTCATTTTTGTAGTTGTTTGGCGTTTCAGAAAAGTTTACAGTAGACAATCAAACTCCACGATTAGCGTTGCTGATGCATGGTGCATGCTGATTTTAACAACGGTAACCAAAGTGAAACCAACATCTCATGAGCAACATGTTGTCGCCGCACAATGCTGAGGTCCTTATTATCAATGATTTTATCTAGATCAACTGCCTGCAGACGCACGGAGTACACGCCTATAGACAACATCAATGTGGTAGACGGACTGGAGTATCTCGAGCATTGCGAGGTAAACCCGGGTGACCTCTCATAAGCTAAAGCTGACACCAGTGTTCTTATCCAAAATCAAATCTAATGACCGATTGTGTAACGGAGACCGTTTAGAGATGTTATCCCACAGAAGAACTCTATGGGTACAACTATACTGGACCGACTCTTTGCAACATATTGTACGCGTTACTCTCATTAGCTGGATCTAAGGTTTTCGTTCGTATTGAGGATAAAGTAACTCCTGCACTTTGCCATGATTACAAAAACAGATGAGATGGAATACTTAGTATCTTGAATTACACTTAACAGAACCAGCGAATGCTTACGCAATTCAACAAAATATGTTCTGAGTACAGCGATACAACTGTACTACACTTGATGGACTATATGGCGACAGCGACGGTATCTACATCGCCACATTGTTTACAGTCAAATAGTATAATATCATCGTGGCAAACGCGGTAAACTATCATGTTGGTGGTGGTACACGATGGGCGAGTGCACGAGCGGGACGCAGCAACCAATCGGAGTGAGCACGATAAGCCGCTCTCAGAAGTTGGCAGGCAGTGAACCTTAGCAGAAGCCCAAACGGCTGCTAAGAGACTAGGCGTCAGTAAATGGATGAGCACATCTGTGAAATTGCTGTCGAGACATACACGAGAAACACAGTACCATAACGATATCAACGAGCGGATGTGGGGACACCACATACAGCACTAACGGGCCGTAGTGGTATGGCGGTACCACTAATGATTCCCAAGCGGTCAATATGGTCGCAGGTTGAGACGGACGGTGCAACAATCGTGCGTTCTGTAAAGCGCAACACCTGTATGAACTGCGACTGAATATAAACGAAAGAGGAACGTCCAGGGTTTTCTCTAGAGTCTTTCCTCCCTCATCTACAAAATAGGAGACAGTGCACACACCAACCGGCTGTGGTTGGAGGACGCCGCAGACATTCTGTGGATGAGCAAAACAAAGGTTCAACAGAGAAGAAGTCGCGAACAGGACGTATATCAATTTACGAGAACAGATTAGCAAATACAAACATGGTGTAGACAGAAGCGTTCACACCGACGCGGATGGCACCAATTGTCCCCGGCGACCAACCGCACTATGGGTGTCGGTGGAAATCAAGGCGTGCGGAGTTAGTGGCCACGTTACATTACTTTAGACACTCTTACTTTGTTTTAGACACTCTTATTTTTAAACACTTAAAAGTGCTTATTTAAATAACGGTAACACGAAAATTGGTATTTTAACAAGCGTTAACAAACACAGCCGAGCGGAGCGAGGCAGAACAAACAAGCCGAGCAAAGCGAGGCCGCTTGGCCACCACTTGCTCAAAGAGACCCGCTTGCGGGGCTCCGCTCGGCTTGTCTATATATACTCAACGGCGCATTTCTAATCCAAAACATACCTTCTCGGCCTTTTGGCTAATATCAAGTGTAGTACCTGTTCTAATCAGTGTGAAAACTGATTGTTGGCTTTTATAGCTGATACATTTTTCACATTCATTTTTGCAACCTTTGTGGACGGTTAGCTTGCTAAGTGTCTACAGAGACGGTCTCCGGGAGCTTTCACTGTCCTCCCGTGAGGCCAACTACTTTTTCTTTCTACACTCTTCGTTGCGTCCTCCCCTACGTTGCGTCCACCTAGCGTCCCTTTGCCCTTTCCTTTTGTCCAATCACATTGCAGCGATGCGATGGTTTTGGCCAATGAGGGAGCGCTCGCTGTCTACCGACAGCGAGTGCACCATGGCCAGCCATTCCAGTCTCGCCAGCGACGCGTCTTTCTGTAGCGCGGCCGCAGACGGGGCGGGAGTGGTTGACGAGGACCAACCGTCGGCCGACGACTTTCGGCCAATCAGCGACGACCTCGGATCAGCGGACGACGGGGCGGACGTGGCGGACGGTCCGCTAGGGGTGCGGTTACTCATTGTGGACCCGTTTTGGCCTTGCTCGCGCCCGAAATCGGGCCCGCAGAGCCTCCACGCGGCGCGCCACTGCTCGGCCGCCGTTTGGAGTTGGCCGACGTAGCTTCGGGCACGGGTTCTCGACCCGCCTCGCCCACTGCTCCCGAACCCGCGACCCGGACCCGGCCCGCCAGCGCCCAAACGAGCGCCCGCCCCTCCGCCTCTTCGACCGAGGATGGTGGGCCGCAGGGCGCCGCCGACACGACCCCCAAGCGCGCCGTTCGGCGCCCTCAGGTTCTCCGCTCCTCGACCGGCCGCTGGCCCCGCCCAAGACCCATCCAGTGAGTTTTGCCGACCCGAAAGGGTGGCCGGCAGGCTGCCCGACGCGGTCGTACCGGGGTCCGCCTCTCAAGCCTCGCCCACCGTCGTGCCGACCCCCAAGCGCGCCGTTCGGCTGCCCAAGACCCCCCTCGCCTCCCGTGTGCCCCGCGCCACCCCAGTTCAACCAGAAGGAGTTGTACGACCCGGCAGGGCGGCAGGCATGCTGCCCGTGCCGGTCGTACCTGGAGCAGCCCTCGCAAACGCCACGGCTCGCGCTTTGGCGGCCGCGTACAGCCTCCAAGACCACCCAAGCTTCGCCAGCGACGACGGCCTCGCCTCGGACGACGACGCCGCCGACGCTGAACCCCGCAGACCCCCGCGAATGGGCTGGCCCTACCCGAAAGGGCAGGCGGCATGCTCGCCGGCCAGGCAGCACTTGCGCCCTCGCAGCCAAGCCCAGTTGCGGCTACCGCTGCCCCACAGGCAGTGGTAGCTGCAACGGCCCCTGTCGCCCTCCTGGTGACCGCGCCGCCTCAAGAGCCAGTGATTCACGCGCGCGCTCGCGGAGCCCATGACGGGCGACGTGGCCAGCAGCAGGAGCTGCAACAGGACGATGCAGCTGCTCGGCGACGACGACGACGCAGACGTCGCGATGGAGCCCGCCTGGCCCTCGGCTTGGCGCACGACTCTGCCACCTCCACTTGAGCTCCGTGTCGGTGGGAAGCGCCGACGCCTGAACAACGTCGACGACGAGGACTCCCGTGAGCTCGCTGAGCTCCTGCTGCGCGACGAGGACGAGGCTGACGCCCTACCACCAGCGCCCAGGCTATCCGCGGCCAGCGCTAACCCGGCCTCCGTCCTCTCCGTGTACGTGCACAGCGCGCCTCGCTTCGAGTGCACGTTGTGCACGTTCACGGCCAGCAGCTTCGCGTCACTCACGCGCCACAGAGACTCTCGGCACCGCCGCACAACCTTCCTCGACCGGTTTTCGGCGGGCTGTGCGTGCGGCACGCCCTTCAGCTCGAGGTTGGCTGCAGCAAGACACGCGCAAGCGTGCGCCAACCTCTCGAGCACCCACGCAACGACTACGACTGCGACGAAGGCATCAAGCCCAAGCACCGCCGAAGTCCGAGCCCCCGTCACTGCAGCGGTCACTGCCGAGCCCGACCTGCCTCACCAAGATTCTCCGGAGCTTGCTGCGCCCCCGCACGCGAGCTCCCCAAATGTTGCCATGCAGGACACAGATGATGCTGAGCAGCAGGCACACCGCCGATGGGGCCCGCCGCTCCCTCGAACGCTGGTAGCGTCCCGTGTTGCGGACCGTCTTAGTGCAATGCAGCCTCCACGATGGGGACCGCCACTGCCGCGTGCTGTGGTGGCGTCTCGCATCGCTACCCGGCTTGAGGAGCTCCCGGAACCACGTTGGGGCCCACCGCTCCCGCGCAGCGTTGTGGCCTCAAGAATTGCCGACCGCCTTGCGCCTTCGACATCAGCAGCGGGTGTCGACGACAGCAGCACCTCAGCGAACTCATCGCACCACGATTCACTGGACGCGACGAGGGATGGCGCCGACGAGGAGACGAAGGAGAGTGAGCCGACAACAACACCGCCTGCAACGTCTGAAGCCGAGACCAAGGAAGACGACTCCTCTGCTGAGGACTCTGGTCCGTGGCTGCTGCGCTTTGATGGCGCGTGCCGTGCCAACCCTGGTCCAGGCGGAGCTGGTGCAGCACTCTTCACACCCAGCGGCCCCATCGTGTGGTGCTGTTCCCACTTCATGCCCAGCAGCACCGAGACCAACAATACGGCCGAGTACACGGCACTGCTGCTGGGTGTGCGGGCCGCGGCTGACCATGGCGCCACGCATCTACGGGTGGAAGGTGACAGCACTTTGGTACTCCAGCAGGTCCGTGGGATCTTCGCGACGCGAAGCACCCGCCTAAGGAACCGCCGCAACGCAGTTCGCGCCGAGCTGGCGCGACTGGAATCGTCCTCGCTCCACCATATCGACCGCCAGGACAATGGTCATGCCGACCGCCTGGCGAACCGGGCGCTGGACATGAAGAGCACTCTCGTGGAATGTGGTGTTCACCCGGGTCGCAACGCGTGTCCGACGTCGACAGACTCGTCTGGTACCGGACCACCTGCAACTCCCCGCCCGCCCCCGCGGACGTCGAGATGACGGACCCGGACGACGACGAGCGCAGAGCCGACGTCGACGACGGCGAAGTCTACGAGCCAATGCATGTAGGACCTCACTCGATCCCGGCCCACCGATCGCGCCTCCGCCTCCGCCAGCTGGACGAAGACGAGTTTGAAGCAGCCTGTGAGGTGGAAGAGCGCATGAGTGCCGCGCTGTCGGCCAAGACCTCGAACGCTGATGATTGGGAGACGGCGGAAGGCTACATCACGGCGATCCCGTACATGCTGTACGACAAGCTGCAGCCGTACTCCCAGGCCCAGCGGCGCTCGATGCCGCCGCCACAACAGCGCCAGCAGCAGCCGCAGGTGCAGCCACAGCCACAGCAGCAACAGGACGGAACGGGTCAACCGCTTTCCAGTTCAGCTCGGAGGCGCCGCCGCCGAGGCCGACGCCAGCGCCGTCATCCTCGTGCGACCACAGCTGGAGAGGGCGGCCGACAACAACAGAGGCAGAGACGCCCACGGCCGGCCCGCGAACCGCGCCACCACCGTGAGCACAGGATCGACGAAGCGCTGGATGAGCTCCACACCCTTGAGCTCGCGCGTCCCCAGGACCGCCCTGCGATCAACAAAGCGCGGCGCCGGGTGGGGTGCATCCGGTCGGCTATCAACCAGCATCTGATACGCCACCAGTTCGACAAGAAGGAGAAGGAGTGCGTCGACGGCATCCTGGAGCGAGCCCGAGCAGCACGTGCGGTGGCAGCAATTAGGACAGCAGCGGCTACGGACAGCGCAGGCGCAGCGACTGGCGAGGAGGAACAGACGGACGACGGCATCTGTCCCATCGAGAGCGATGAACTGTGGAAGTACTTCGACCGGGTGAACACGCCGGCCAAGGTGTTCGACGCGGAGGCCCCCGAAGGCGCAGCGTTCCGAAAAGCGATGTCCCGCCTGCCACCTGCCACCTGCCACCAAGCTGCGAGAGCTACTCAAGGCGGCCCCGACAGGAGACGACATCGAAGACCAGCTGCAACATGTGCGTGGCACTTCCAGCCCCGGCCTCGATGGCGTCGGGTATGACGTGTACCAGCGCTTCGCAACGCAGCTGCTACCGGTGCTGACGGCGGCTTTTAAGAGCTGTTGGTCGGCGAAGAAGGTGCCGCAGAGCTGGAAGCTTGGCGTAGTGCGCCTGATCTACAAGAAGGGGCCGCGCGATGACCCGGCCAACTGGAGGCCCATCTGCCTGCAACATGCCATCTACAAGTTGTACACTGGAGTGCTCGCTCGGCGTCTGGTGCGATGGCAAGACGCGAACAAACGTCACGCCCCGGGCCAGAAGGGCTTCCGTGCGGTGGACGGTTGCGGGGAACACAATTTCCTTGCGACTACGCTGATTGACAACGCGCGCCGCAAGCACCGGCCACTCTACGAGGTCTGGTACGACTTCAAGAACGCGTTCGGGAGCGCACCACTCAAGCTGCTCTGGGATGCGCTCCGGCGTCTCGGAGTACGAGAAGACTACATCGCCACGTGTGCAGGCCTGTATGAGCACGCCGTCTTCGTGGTGGGTAACGCCACCGACGGCACCACGGCTCCGATCCAACAGCGTGTGGGTGTCTTCCAAGGCTGCCCGCTGAGCCCCAGCTGTTCAACATCGCAATTAGCGCTCCTCTTTGCGCTCCGGCGCCTTCCTGATACTGGCGTGCAGCTGTCGGGAGATGATCGCCTAGGTGTCTCGGCATACGCCGACGACTTGAAGACCTTCAGCGACACCAAGGCTGGGGCCACGAAGCAACACGCGCTCGTGACAGAGTTCTTAGGCTGGACGGGGATGCAGGCGAACCCGGCCAAGTGCCGCAGCATGGGGTTCGTCGCAACAGCAACGGCACTGTCGAAGCCGACACCCTGGAGCTGGCGCTGGCCGACGTGCCGATCCCGACGATGACCCACCTGCAGTCGTACTGCTACCTGGGGATCGGCGATGGGTTTGATCATGTGCGTCGCCGCGTCGAGCTGGCGCCCAAACTCAAGGAGCTCAAACAAGACGCGACGGCCGTCATGCAGTCCGGCATCGCGCCTTGGCAAGTGGTGAAGGCGGTGAAGGTATACCTTTACCCCAGGGTTGAGTACGCCCTCCGGCACCTGACGCCCGAAGACCAACACCTGGCGTCCTTCGACACCCACCTGCTGCGCCTGCCCAAGAACGCCACCAACGACTTCTTCTACGCGCCGGTGTTGCGTGGCGGCCTCGGACTCCAGACACTGGTGGGACTACACGCGGCGCTGCAGATTGCCCACGGGTGGAAGCTGCTCAACTCGCCGGATCCAGCCGTCCGCCGCATCGCGGGCGAACAACTATATCCGATTGCGGACGCACGTTTTCGGCTGGACAAGCCGCACTGGAAGGAGCGCCACGAGGAGCTGTATGCGCTCCTACTCAACTGGGAGCTGGGGACGTCGGCCCACGCGCCACCCAAGCGACGCAACGGCGATATCGCTTCGCTGTGGATCGATATCCGCAAGAACATGAAGGCCCTCGGGCTCAAGCTCGAGACCGCGCCGGCCGACCCGGAGTCTGGGGCACCTGCCAAGTCGCTACATCTCCGCGTGCCGCACCACGAGAAGTGGCTCGAGCCCGGCAACATGCTCCGGCACGTGAAGCAGCACATGAAAAACTTGCGCTGGCGGGAATGGTGCGGCCACGTGGACCAGGGCCAGACCCCGCGGGCCCACGGCGGCTTGGGTAGTGGATTCCTGACACGACCATGCGGTGGCCGCTCGCCTCAACATGATCGACACCACGTCTGTCCTTGAGCGCAGAGGTCTCCGGGCCCATGATCGCTGTCGCTACCCAGGTTGCTCCTGGCCGGAGACCCTGAAGCACGTTCTCAACCGCTGCCCGAGCACGATGGATGCCATCCGCGGCCGCCACGACGACGCACTCAAAGAAGTTGAGCGCACGCTCCACGCGTCGTCCAGCGGCCGCCGCGGACGCACCGAGCTTCGCGTGAACCAGACGGTGCCAGGCCTGCCAGGTCCAGCTCTGCGACCCGATCTTCAACTCTACAACCATGACCAGCGCACGGTCGCGGTGGTCGACTTAGCCGTCGCTTTCGACGAGCAGCGCAGCGACGCGCCTGAGAGCTCAGGGCTGGCCAAGGCGACCGCCGAGAAGAAAGCTAAGTAGGCCGGCATCAAGCGGCACCTCGAGCGCCAGGGGTGGAAGGTGCACCTCTCGGCGCTCGTGTACGGCTCGCTGGGCGCAGTGATGCCCGCCAACCACAAGGTGTACACCGAATACCTCGGCCTACTCAAGCGCGATGCCAAGCGTCTGGACCGGCAGCTCTCGGTGGCCTGCATCCAGTCCAGTCGCCGCATCTGGAACCTTCACTGTGCTCTGCATCGGGCTCACCAGCACCAGGGCGAGCCGCAACAGCAACGTCGAGGTACAAGAGGCAGGCGGGTGACGGAGACCGGGGGGCTCCGTCGCGCACCGACCGCCGCTAGACGGCAACTTCCTGGCCCACGTCGGCCGAAAGGGTACCACCCATGTAGGGAACCGCCCTCGGGAAACTCATTCCGGCGCTCGGTTGAAGAGGTGCGTCACTGCGAATACAGTGTCTTCACGGTTTCAAGAACCACTCCGTCTGTGACCTGGCGAGCCTCGTGGTAGTGGCTGTAAACGTCAGGACCGATCTCGTGGTTGTGCCCCGTCATTTGCTTCGTAATGCACACGTTCCATCCTCCGGTTTCCCTCACACACGCATTTATCTATAGACAAGCAACACAAAAACTGATGAGAATCTGATGGGTAAGTATTCTATAGCAACCCAAAGACAGATATCAAATAGAACTTCCTCGGAAGCTAACGGGTATACCGGTTGGTAAATATACATACACTTCTCAGTTGTAATCAGTGTGAAAACTGGTTTCCGCCGTTTTTCGGTGGTCTTTTCACATTCATTTTTGCAACATCCGAGAAGGCTAGCTTGCTAGTTTTCTTGGAACGGTCTCCGGGGCTTTCACCTTTCCCCGCGAGGCCAACCACTACATTTAACCTTCTCTTCTCAATTCTCTACTCATCTACACTGTACATTAGTTTTTAATCCCGCCATATGAACCTAGATATCCAAAATAAAAGAGACATGGAGGACCTAAGGAGGGGGTGAACATTCTTCCGGGACACTACATATATAAAATTGTCTGATAAACTTTAACGCTCTGAAACATTAAAGTTCCGCGCTGGGGTTCGTCATGGTTACAGATCTAGTTGACAAAGAAATACTCGGGTACGTTATGTCGCCAAAGAGGGTCTACGAAACAGAGTATTTATTCAGTGAGGATGGCCTCCTCCCATCATACCTTCTCGGCCTTTTGGCTAAGATCAAGTGTAGTATCTGTTCTAATCAGTGTGAAAACTGGTTGTTGGCTATTTTGCTGACTAAATTTCACATTCATTTTTGCATTACTGGTGGACACCTAGCTTGCTAAGTGTCCTCCACGACGGTCTCCGGGAGCTTTCACAGTTCTCCCGTGAGGCCAACTACATTTGGTCCTCCCACACTCTTCGTTGCGTTCTCCTCTACGTTGCGTCCTCCTAGTGTCTCCCTACCTTTTTCTTTTAGCCAATCAGATCGCAGCAATGCGATATTTTTGGCCAATCAGAGAGCGGTCCGAATCGTTGGACAGCGAGGCGTCCACCGCCACTGTCGACAGCGACGCCAGCGACGCGTCGTTTTACGACGCGGTCACTGGCTGGCAGGACCAATCAGCGCCGACGGCCCAAGCTTCAACGACCATCAGCCAATCAGCCACGGCCACGTCGCACTCGTTGGGACCCTGGGTGGCAACTTCAACGGCCGCGACCACGAGGACGACGTCACGCCAATCAGCGGCGGACACGTCGCCGCCGGCGGATCGCCTGCCGCCGACTTCAACGGCGCTAGCAGCCTCAACGACCCTCCGCCAATCAGCGGTGGACACGCCGCTCCCGTCAACCCAATCCCGTCCCGCCACGTCGATGTCGTCGCCCAGGCCGTCTCAAGTGCAACGGGTCCGAGCGACAGGGGAGCTGTTTGCACCCACCTGGCGCCCGACCCCGCTCCGGCCTCGCCGTCGCGAGCCGCCGCCATCCCCAGTATCCCCACACCCAGCCGAGGGGAAGGGGTCGCAGATACGTTGGTCTGCGGCCCACGCGCCGATGCACACGCACCGTGCTCGGCCGCGACGGGCCGGACCCGAACCCTGGCCGCTAGCCTGGTTTTGGGCCGGCCCCGGGGCCAGTCACTCTGAGCCTCCCTCAAGCCCAAGCCGCGCCGGCGGGCGCGCGCGCCTCGGCCGCCCCAGACGCGCTTGTTGGCTCAAATTTTGCTACTATGGCGTTTTTCCACCCGGCAGGGCGGGCGGCTTGCTGCCCGACTGGGTAGCGCCGCCAGCCGGACCCCAAGCCCCAGACGCGCCTGTTGGCCCATCTTTGGCGAATATGGAAGTTTTGGAACCCGGCAGGGCAAGCGTCATGCTGCCCGATTGGGTAGCGCCGCTAGCCGGACCCCACACCTCGACAGCGCCTGCCGCCTAGCCTTGGCTGCCACGGCCACGCCGGCTGGAGAGCTTCCCACGATCCCCACCGTGGCAGACTGGTGCTTGCCGCCGGTTTTGCCTGGGGCTGCGCTAGCAGCTGCCACGGCTAGCGCCCTGGCCACAGCCTACGGCCTCCAAGACCGCTCGAGCGACGGCAGCGACGCAGCTAGCGATGACGACGACGCAGCTAGCGACGACGACGACGCCGCCGCACCCATGGACGTCGACCAAAGTGCGCACGAGGTAACAGCAGCACGCCTCGACGCAGACGTCGCGATGGAGCCCGTCTGTCCCTCCACCTGGAGCATGGTGCGGTCTCCGCCGCCAGAACTTCGCGTCGGCGGCAAGCGTCGCCACCTCAACGGTGGTGATGATGTAGACTCCCGTGAGCTCGCTGAGCTCCTGCTGCGCGACGAGGACACGGCCGGCACCCGACCACCAGCGCCCAGGCTATCCACGGCCAGCGCTCACCCGGCCTCCGTCCTCTCCGTGTACGTGCACAGCGCGCCTCGCTTCGAGTGCACGTTGTGCACGTTCACGACCAGCAGCTTCGCGTCACTCACGCGCCACAGAGACTCTCGGCACCGCCGCACAACCTTCCTCGACCGGTTTTCGGCGGGCTGTGCGTGCGGCACGCCCTTCAGCTCGAGGTTGGCTGCAGCAAGACACGCGCAAGCGTGCGCCAACCTCTCGAGCACCCACGCAACGACTACGACTGCGACGAAGGCATCAAGCCCAAGCACCGCCGAAGTCCGAGCCCCCGTCACTGCAGCGGTCACTGCCGAGCCCGACCTGCCTCACCAAGATTCTCCGGAGCTTGCTGCGCCCCCGCACGCGAGCTCCCCAAATGTTGCCATGCAGGACACAGATGATGCTGAGCAGCAGGCACACCGCCGATGGGGCCCGCCGCTCCCTCGAACGCTGGTAGCGTCCCGTGTTGCGGACCGTCTTAGTGCAATGCAGCCTCCACGATGGGGACCGCCACTGCCGCGTGCTGTGGTGGCGTCTCGCATCGCTACCCGGCTTGAGGAGCTCCCGGAACCACGTTGGGGCCCACCGCTCCCGCGCAGCGTTGTGGCCTCAAGAATTGCCGACCGCCTTGCGCCTTCGACATCAGCACCAGATGAATCGATCAGCATACAAACTACAAGTCATCTGGAAGCGTGCACCCCTAAACACGCTCGTAGTTCTTGAGGCAAAATCGTACTTAGTCTAACCATTTGCCAACTCTATGCTTTGCGCGATTGGGCGGACCATTGGCCGTTTGATTCAACCAATCGAGCTTGGAAATTTCGAATAGAACGCACAATAGCTCATGACTTTCTACCAGGGATGCGAAAATTCCATGTTTTTACGGAAGTTGGGGCGGGTAATTACGTATAAA
Organism: Phytophthora syringae; assembly: GCA_012656105.1. NCBI lineage: Eukaryota > Oomycota > Peronosporomycetes > Peronosporales > Peronosporaceae > Phytophthora > Phytophthora syringae. The sequence goes on along the minus strand of JAAKBD010000005.1, from coordinate 1,278,023 downwards.
GGGGTGGGATGGATTAAACATTGGTATAATACACAACACGGGACGAATGGCTCAAGAGATGGCTGGTGCTGGGTCCTACGTGGATTTTGCAGCTACATCCATCGATACCTTTAGATGTACCACTCCACACGCGGACGTTGGCAACCGACCCGCAGGTCGACACGTTTCAAAATGATTTTGTGCCTTTCTCTAATTTTGCCGAGATAATTCTGGCCTAATTATAATCCCTTCTTGCACCTAATTATGCCTTAAGATATCTAATTCCTTCCTTAATGTGGGCTGCCCATTATGAAGACGATTTAGCTAGAGGATGTAGAGGATGTAGAGGACGTGAGACGCTTTAAGGGCTGAATAAACTAATGAACTAACTTTTATTACACCTAAGAGTATCTCCAACGCGGGTCTCATAATGTTGAGATAAGTTTGAGATGAATTACGGCCTGCCGCCTTCCATCGCAGGCCTCATTTTGAGGTAGCCTCAAATAAATTCGCTCTGCCGACCTCAAATCGCATCGATTTGATACCGTGATTTGAGGCTCAAACCTTATCCAGCTGTCCGAGCTATGATGTCTCGTATTTCTACTTGCCCACTCTAAAACGGGTCACTTTTAACAGGATAACAGAGGGAGGATCTTTATTCTTTAGGACTGGATGGGGTTTGTTTGAGACCTGTGCGTTGGGGCCAATCCCTTCTTGAGACCGGAATTTTTATTTTTATTTTGCGATTTGAGACCCAGATAGGACCTCCGCGTTGGAGATGCTCTTACGCTCCGTACATTTCTCTTACTTTCTCTAAGTACATGTCTCTTAATACTTTCTCTAAAAGGATAATAAATTCTACAAATTCCACTTTAAATGGTGGTGGGTGGGTGGGTTGCCCCAAAAACCCTTTATTCCATTAACCAAAAACCCTGGTTTGCATCCCTGCTTTCTACCGGTACCGGTAGTTGGAAGGGCGGTACCCGTCGTGACGCAGGCCCGCTTAACGCGGCGATTTGCTGGCCGCGCCGGTCTGTGCACGCGCTGGAACTTCACCTTGAGGCGCCACTGTCAGATTCGAGGTCAAGATGACAGAGCGGGCTCAGAGACTGTCGGCGCTGCAGAACGGGGCCGTGGGGTCCCTCGCCGGCATGATCGAGATGAGCATCCAGCAGCCGTGGGTGGGGGTCAAGAACGCGGTGCAGCAAGGTCGCCCCGTTCCTCGCTCGGTTCCGGCGCTGTACCGAGGTCTGGGCGTGTCACTGTCCTCCATCGCGCCCGTGAGTGCGCTCCGCTTCGCCATCAACGGGCAATTGCTGCGCGTACGGACACGGCGCCCACAGCCGAGACTAAAGTGCTTTGCAGCACGCTTTCCGGTGCCACGGCGGCCGCCATCACCGGCCCGACCGAACTCGTCATGATGCTGCAGCAGAACAACGGACGGAGCTTCGGAGCGACCGTGAAGGCGGTGGTGGAGACCCACGGAGTCACGAGGCTCATGAGGGGCTACCCAGCCACCGCCCTCCGTGACGCTGTCTGGCGTGCCGGCTACTTGGCGCTGGGGCCGCTCTTCACGCGTGAGGTGCATCGACTGAGACCGCAGACGTTCGGCCACTACGAGACTGCAACGGCGTCGCAAAGGCTTCGGCGTCCGTCGCCGGGTGTCTGGCTGCAGGGCTCGTGGTCGTCCCGCTCACGCAGCCAGTGGATACCATCAAGACGGTGATGCAGGGAGAGGCCATGACACTGTCTTCGGGTCGCGGGCCGAGCGTGATCGCCACGGCCAGGCGCATCTACAGAGAAGGTGGAGTTCGTTGGTTCTACCGCGGCATCGTGGCGCGTGGAAGTCGCCTCGTTGGCGCTGTCTTCATACTCGGCCAAGCGCGCATGCGACTGGAGGAGCTCTTCGACGACCACGACCTGCTGCGGTTCGAGGTGGTCGCCAACTACGAGAATAAGTGACAGAGCATGAAAGAGGACACGCACCAAGGAAGGTAACTGGGTTTCTTGCTGCGTATTCGGAAAGCGTATCGCCAACAACAGGGAATTGTTAATGAGTGTCATTGTGCTGCTAGATCTGTTTTCGCGATTTCTTGCTGCACTAAGAGAGTGTGCAGTGACATCCTGCCACTCGGATCAGTTGCTGCCCCGATTCCTCATCAGGTGTGGCTTGGCCTGGCAGTGTGACGCGGAATTTACCGCTGAGGGTGCCTGCAGCTTTTCCGTGCAGGCACCTCAAATGGCAGGAAGCGTGGCCGACTGAGACAGAATTTGTCCAACGACACCGATGCAACACCTGAAAGCATCAGTAAGGACACACCTTGTGATACTGTGCTCGAATCGCCGAGTTTACCCATGAGATCGTCTTTTGAAGTGGCGTTGTAATCAGAAGGAGTGTACGGCCAGCAGACTTTGGACGCAATCAGCACTGGACGAACCAGACTGCATCATGACGCTGGAAGTGGAAAAACCGGATCCCGATCGCGAAGGAATGAAGCAGAGAGGGCGAGTCTACGTGTGTGGTCTTGCTGGGACTGAATCTGCGGGTGATATCGTGTACGCTGAATACAAGAAAGTTGTCTTCGAGAACGGTGAAATCGAGCACAAGTTCCTGGGACCCCATCCAGATGCGTCAAAAGCGAAGGAGCTGTAGGACCAAGGCAAGAAGATCAATCTGTCGCTCACGGAGATGGCTCAATTCTTCATGAAGATGGCCGAAGCTGTGAAGGCCAACAAGCTGAAGCCAGGCATGTCGATCCCAGGTTGCAACTCGTACTTCCTGTGCAAGTATCTGAAGGATACGATGCTTCAAGCGCGAACGTATCTCTTTTGTGCTATCCGGCCGGAGGTCAAGTTCCACGGCTACACCTTCTCGACACTTGGTTTCGCCAAGAACGCATCGGTCATCAAGCTTCAGCCCAAGAAGGCGTCCACCGCTGCAAGTCCCGCTGAGAGAAAATAAATGGCGGAGCTAGAGCAGATGAAGGCCCTTGTGAACCAGTTGAAGGACGAGAACGAACGCATTGCCAAGATGCGCAGCGCTGCAGAGGCCTCTCCCAGCACTGCGGAGGGTGATGTCGCTGGAGATGGTGAAGCTGCTAGTGGCGAGGATGCCGCGAGTGTACAGGTTGCACAATTGGCTGAGTTGTTGGACAAGAAGCAGAAGGAGCTCGAAAATGTGCCGAGTGGAGGCACTGGAGGCGCCGGTGGTGGCATGAGCGTGCAAGACGAAATGATGCAGCGACAGAGCGAGGAATACGGCAAGCGTGGCATTCATTTGTATCACTTTGAGGCCGAAACGACGTCACCGTACCTGATCAACCTGGATGTCGATGCGAACCGTTCCAAGCGATTCATGTTTCTGCTGGATAAGCCTCATCTAACGGTGGGTCCACAAGGCGACATCCAGCCCATGTCGCTCAGCATCATCAACGACCACTGCGCCTTCGAGAACGATGGCACCGAGATCTTCCTTTGCGTTGGCGCTGGAGAAGTTATGCGCAATGGGACAATGATCGAGAAAGGTGTGCGTCTGCAGCTTGCGCCGTACGACCGCGTTGTGATTGGAAACAAGCTCCTGCTCTTCGTCTACCCCGGCCGGGAGCCCGACGGAGAACCACCATCCGCTGATACTGCTGCAGCTGAGTACAAGGAAGCCTTGCAAACTGTTGACACTTACGCGAGGAACGAACTACAGGAACTAATGAAAAAGTTTGAAGAAGAGAAATTGCGGTGGGAGAACGAACGACTGGAACGTGAAGCTGCTGCAGCCGAAGCGGCAGCGGCCGCCGCTACTAGTACACATAATGCTGCCGACTATGAGAGTTAGTCTCTGTACCTCTCTCGTAGTCACTCACGCCCATGGTCAAGGTCTTGGTGCATACTGGGAAACACGCTCGTAGACTCGATGTATGGGTCGACGTTTTGTCTTAACTGAGCATGCCTTGCGCTTCGAAGTTACTTCATACGAGCGATTCGATTACCTCCAAGAGCGATTCAGCGGTAGGTCTTTCGGATGGCCTCATCTCCAAACACTGTGTCTTCATATTCTTCAATTCACGTGGAAGATCTTGAATGGGTGATGTCTTCAAAAGGTAACCCACACCCCAAATGTCAACCTTGACTGTATGAAACGACAGTATCTCTGGAGCATGCGATTCTGGGTTCAAGTGGGCCGCTGGAGCGGCTGGGTCCATTGCCCCTCGTCGAAGTCAATAAGAAACCACTTGTCCGCTTCGCCAGTGTACTTCAGCACATTTTCCCATCTCAAGTCGCGATGCATCACCTTAATTGCGTGCAGCGCCACTAGCGCCTTGAGTACATCGCGCAAAGCCGCCAGGAGCTCGTGGATGTTTTGGGGCGTGAAAAGTTGACCAACGGGTGCCAGCACCACGTACTTCTTGCTCATGTCTGCAGTCTTCAGCTCCACAACGTTCGGGACGGAATGCTGCTTCATTAGAAGATGCAAGGCGTCCAGATTGCCAATTATGCTATCACTTGGCATGTCCGAAGGATACTTCTTCATCACACAACCTTCTGCGAACACAATCCGCACACCATTGTCTCTTTTGATAGTGCCGTACTCCTGTACTTCCAGCGGCTGGATAAGATCCACAACTGGTCGGAAGAGAGTCGAAAGGTTGAGCAAAGCGAGAAAAAACGAAATCCGGCTGTTGAGATCACCCAAATTGTACGTTTCGATGGTTTCCGCTTTTGCACCACTTTCAGTCATCTTGTCCTTCCGAATAGCTACCAGGCGCACTCGCAGTCCCACAGCAGCGTAGCCAAAAATATATGGCGCAGCGTCGTACTTCCATATCAATTTAGCGTGCAGTTCTTCAACAGGCACTTCCAACTGGCCACTTGCTTTTTCTTCCCCGCGAAACACGCACACATTGCTGTTGTTGTAATAGAAGCACATATCTGGTCGAGAGAGGCCAGTGGAAGTAGATGAATTCGTGTTGCGAAGAAAGCGCCCAATTGACACACGCCTCAGCAGCAACGCAATGTGGGAGTCCCACAAGTGATGATACGTGTCTTCAGTGGCGAACTCGGAGCCAGACCCAAGGGGATCGATTACACCCCCAAGATGCCCGCAGTGATATGTGAAAGTTTTTCTCGCGGGTCGGGTTCAAACACCTTTTCCAACATGCTGGAAAGCTCTCCTGTCGTGTTCTTCAAGGACATAGTCTGGAGCAATGTGTCATCGAGAGGGACCTTGACGCGAAGCGCGCGTAGCAGGTGCTCTCTCAAATCTTCACAAGTCGACGGTAGCACTAGAACCTGCTCGTCCTTGATCGCCTTAATCCAAGCGTCCGGGGCGTCTTCCATCCTTCTCCGCTTCCTCTTGAACTCGGGTGTCGAAGCACCCTCCGGAACATCCACCAGCACGTGAACAGGGTCGTTCCAGCCATAACATGCTCCATCGTGACTTGGAACTGCACGTCCGTCTCCGACAAACGAACAAGCTCGAGCGGTGCTCCCGCAACGTTCAACAGCGTCAAGCCATCCTTCTTCTTCTCGTCTGCCTCTGTCAGCCACGCGCCGTTCGCTTTCTTCGCCAGGAAAAGCTGCAGCTCGTCCGCAGGAAACTGGTACATCTTCTTCGCCTTGATCGCGTCCTTCAAGTGGTCCACCGACTTTTTCGTGTCGATGTCGATGGAGAACGCACTTCCCGTCGCACCAACGACAGCACAGAACAGAGTAACCATCTTTCTTCGCGGTGGCAGATTCTTGAATCAGAGAGAGTTTTGGTATCGTACCTAATAGGGAATTGAAGGCGCGAAGAAGCAATGTCACATACCAAAATTTGGTAATACCAAATTTTGCTCCATACCGGTATACGTAAGGTAGGGCTACATTAAATGTATTGTGCTCACCACGCATTTTGCCTATTTCACATCTAAATACTCCGATTAAACGGTCGATTTATAAGAACTCACCCCGATTGCTATATATATACTCCACCATACTCTAAATTAGGTCGAGAGACTCCTATTTGCACTTTTTTCAGTAGTGGTCAATCTATTTATATTATCCCCTGCGAATGCCGAGGCAAACATGGGCATTCCAAGGCATTTATATATATATCGCCCGCGAAGGCAGTAATGCAAGTTCAAGTTGCAGTGAAGGTTGGCGAGATAGGGCGAACAAGTCGAACCAATGTTCGAGTCCAAGAGAATAGCAGCAGTAACCAGAGGCGCTGGTTATTGCTGCGCTCGACGATTATGAGCCGATCAGACCCGAGCATCTACCTCAGTGAAGGCACCACAGAGGGAGTGGGTTGCTGTTTCGGCTACTAACACTATGCAAGCCCAAGCACTCCCTACATGTCCAAGTGAAGGCACCACACAGGGAGTGGGTTGCTGTTTCGGCTACTAACTGCTGCTCGCACGTACTCCTAATTACTCTACCATTCGTATTTACGTTCAGATTTATGGTCACGGATAGGTCCAGATTACACACCGCAAATCCGCGGGGAGAACCGATTTGGACTTCAATTCCAGAGGACAAAACGCATGGCGAGCACAAATAGCCCTACCTTAAATGTAGCCCTACCTTACGTATATATGGAGCTTGTCGTTTGCTGAAAGCCTGCTACTCGGATACTAATCGACTTTGTATAAAGCAGCTCGGGTGATCACATGTAGAACTGCTTCATGACAGCACAATTGGAGCGATTCTCGCAGCCGTCAGTGACAGTGTATTACATGTATACTTCAAGTAGTAAGCTAGCCAGATCCTACCGGTAGTCGTACACATAAAATACAACTTGGATTTTCTCAACGCTCACGCCCTCGCACTGACTAAAATCTAGTATTTTAAACCAGGATCAAACTCTGTCGGAACCCTCGCACATACGGTTTAGAAGGGAAAAGACAGTATGGACTTCGACCGGAACGAACAAGAACGCGCTAGTTGTCGTGCCATTCCGCACGGAGGACAGCAAGAATGGGGCCAAGGTTGCAGCAGTGAGACTTACGCGTGTGAAGCTTACACGAAACACTATAACCCCGGTGACAGTGACTATTGCGGCGCCAGATGCGAACAAGGCATCTTCATACCGACGCAGCAGTGTGGTGCTGTAATGCTGGAGGCTACGGTAACTAAGGTCGTTGATGGTAAGGCTTTGGTGCCGGCCATTAACATGAGAGGAGATCGGACAAAGCTGCCTGGCAAAAGGGAGCTCGGTGAATGGACCCCGCTCACTGGTGATCTGGAGGTGCTGGACTTGGACGGCGAGCTGGAGACCGACAAGGTGTCGGCTTGGTTGGAAGAGTTGGGGGATACCGAGAAACCCTCGACAATGAAGACGAAGTGCGCATAGGTAAAAACGACAGTAATACACGAAGATTGGTGATCAAACTGTTACGTGCGTTCCGACAGGTGTCAGTTGATACGGGAGAGTGTCCACCGATCACTGCACTTGATGTGCATCATCACATCGACACTGGAACTACAGCACCTATTATGATGAAGCGCAGGAGACATTCCCACTCTAATTGAGAGTAAAGTGTCTGCAATGCTGGGGGCCGGAGTGATTGAAGAAGGTAATGGAGCCTGAGGCTTTCCAGTGGTACTGGTGAAGAAGAAGGACGGCGAAAATCGATTTTGCATTGACTATCGAGCATTTCGCAAAGTGACCAAACGGGATGTGTACCCGTTGCCAAGAATCGATGAGACTTTAGAAGCTTTACGCGGAGCTCTATTGTTTTCAACCCTTGACCTCAGATCAGGTTACTGGCAGATTGGAGTAGCTTCTGAGGACAAGGATAAGACAGCTTTTACAACGAAGCAAGGGCTCTATCGATTTAGGCGCATGTAATTTGGGTTAATGAACGCTCCTAGTACGTTCCAGCGTATGATGAACGGCGTGCCCAGGGGTTTAACGTGGACTAGCTGTTTGGTCTACTTAGACGACATAGTGATTTTCACTAGAGGCGGTATTGAGCGTCACGTAGTGCAGTCAGCGACCGTCCTGCAACGGTTGGAAACGGCTGGACTGACCCTCAAAATGAAGAAATGCATGTTCGCAACGCAGCAGATGGAGTATTTGGGCCACGAACTCAGCACTGAAGGAGTACGGTCGGTAGATCGACTGATATCTGCCGTGGCTGACTTCACTACGCCTAAAGATCCCGTTGAAATTAAGAGATTTGTGCACTTGGCCGGATATTATCGGAAATTCATCGAAGCTTTTAGGTCGGTGATGGCGCCGTTGACCCGATTGTTGAAGAAAGATGCTGAGTGGCAATTGACTGAAGACCAACAATTTGCATTTGAACGAGTTAAATCGGTGCTGACGTCGAAGCCCTTGCTAGTCTATCCGGACTTCACGATACCCTTTCGACTCGTGACTGACGCCAGTAAAGTCGGACTTGGAGCTTGCTTAATGCAGGACCCAGGTAAGGGGTGGCAACCCATTGCCTATGCGAGCAAAGTCAACAGCAACGCAGAAAGCAATTCTTCGATTACCGAGTTGGAGTGTCTAGCTGTGGTATGGTCTGTCAAGCTTTTTAGACCCTACTTGTATGGCAGACAATTTGAAAATATCACCGACCACGCGGCGTTAAAGTGGTTGATGACTCGACCCAATTTGGCTGGACGCCTGCACGTTGGTCGTTAACGCTGCAGGAGTACGAGTACGAGATCCTGTACCGGCCTGGAACAACTAAGGTGGTTGCTGACGCTCTGAGCAGAGCTCCGGTAACAGCAGCGATATTGAAGGCAACAGGTGTCTCTCGGTAGAGACAACGGCAGAGAAGACCCTCGGCGGTATGGTGCGAAAGCGCCGAGTCCAAAAGCGAAGAAGAATACTTGGACACGGTGGCGGCCAGGAATCAGCAGGCTGCCTACAACGAACGAGACGCCGCCCCTCGCCTACTGGGTCTTGGCGTTTCTCTGCCACGGGCCCGGCTTTCGGTCAGAGGCGCGGCCTCGGCTGCTAGGAGCATGGCGTTGCTTGCGCAGCGGGCACCCAGGTCGCTGATGCTGCGTGCTTCCGCACACATAGCATCGGCGGACGCCAATGCGCTGCTCGGCAGCCTGCAGCTTGGCTTCTTCGTCTTCAGCGTAGCTGAGATCCATCGGCTCAGGTCCATTGGACGAGCCCGAAGCTCCAGACGAGCTATTGTGCGAAGCACTCCAACCAAGTCGTGCTGACTTGAAGTTGAACTCGGCGTTCAACGCCACGTTCACAGCTTCCTCAAAAGAAGAAGGGTGAACACGGAAGACTTCCGTCCTGGCCACGCCAGTGCGGAGGCCTTCCATGAAGATGGTCACCGTGACCGCCTCGGAAAGAGGATCCGCTGCCATACCAGCGATCAGAGTACGCAACTTTTGGACTAAGTCCACCAACTCCTTCTTGCCCTGTCGGGTAGAAAGGAAGCGTGACCTCACGCGATAAGCCTGGTTAGGCGGCGCGAATACTCGCGAGAGTTGCAGCTTCAGGTGATCCCACGACGCGAAGGCGGCGTCCACAGACGTGCCGCAGTTCAGTGACCATTCTCGCGCTCGACCCCGAGCTTGGAGATAGCCAGCGCCACGCGCTGTTGCTCGGTCTTGAGCATGGCGGACATCATAGCCATCTCAACTTCTCTGACCCAGAGCAGGAGATTTTCTCCATCCTTGCCCTCGAAGGTCTTGACGCTCACAATGAGCGGTTTCGCTCTGGGAGCTCCATCCGATGAGGGCCTAGGCGTCGTAGACGCGGCGGCTGCAGTCATGCGTTGTTGCATGTGCTCCAACAGAGCATTGTCGTAGTTCGAGAACGCCTACAGACGTGCGTTGACAACGTCGGGGCCTTGCGAAGCAAGATGAGCCACGCTCTCCGGCCCAACCAAAGACATCAGCTTTTTAAGCCCGTCTTGTTGGCTGGCCGGTAAGTGGGCGAAATGCTCCATCCTCACAGAGGGACAGTCGTAAAGACTCAGGTGTAGGATGGACTACGAGTGCTACCAAGTGCAGCGGGGCTGCCGTAGACTGTAGCGTAGAGGAAGACTTAGTCGGACTCAGCGAGTCCCTTAAGCAGGTAGTTTACCTTAGTGTTCTTATACAAAGAACAGGGATGAGCGTACGACAGTAGCGTACAGGCTCCAAGAGACAACGGTCTTTACAAGACACAGGAACTCTTAAGGTTAAAGGTGAACTGAATCTATTGTTGTTATCGGCGGCAAAGCCACCCTGGTGTAAATCTATAGGACTAACTATCTACGATAGTAAAGCCTAATATAATGCATATCTATTGGCTGTGAAGCCACCAACTGATATCTTGATATCTTCGCGTACAAAGTACTTCTTTAGGGAGAGTGTGGTCACACCAACTTGGGTGATCTACACATCCGTACTTTATCGAGTAACCCCGTTACATCAGGGGTTTAACGTGGACTAGCTGTTTGGTCTACTTAGACGACATAGTGATTTTCACTAGAGGCGGTATTGAGCGTCACGTAGTGCAGTTAGCGACCGTCCTGCAACGGTTGGAAACGGCTGGACTGACCCTCAAAATGAAGAAATGCATGTTCGCAACGCAGCAGATGGAGTATTTGGGCCACGAACTCAGCACTGAAGGAGTACGGTCGGTAGATCGACTGATATCTGCCGTGGCTGACTTCACTACGCCTAAAGATCCCGTTGAAATTAAGAGATTTGTGCACTTGGCCGGATATTATCGGAAATTCATCGAAGCTTTTAGGTCGATGATGGCGCCGTTGACCCGATTGTTGAAGAAAGATGCTGAGTGGCAATTGACTGAAGACCAACAATTTGCATTTGAACGAGTTAAATCGGTGCTGACGTCGAAGCCCTTGCTAGTCTATCCGGACTTCACGATACCCTTTCGACTCGTGACTGACGCCAGTAAAGTCGGACTTGGAGCTTGCTTAATGCAGGACCCAGGTAAGGGGTGACAACTATTGCCTATGCGAGCAAAGTCAACAGCAACGCAGAAAGCAATTCTTCGATTACCGAGTTGGAGTGTCTAGCTGTGGTATGGTCTGTCAAGCTTTTTAGACCCTACTTGTATGGCAGACAATTTGAAAATATCACCGACCACGCGGCGTTAAAGTGGTTGATGACTCGACCCAATTTGGCTGGACGCCTGCACGTTGGTCGTTAACGCTGCAGGAGTACGAGTACGAGATCCTGTACCGGCCTGGAACAACTAATGTGGTTGCTGACGCTCTGAGCAGAGCTCCGGTAACAGCAGCGATATTGAAGGCAACAGGTGTCTCTCGGTAGAGACAACGGCAGAGAAGACCCTCGGCGGTATGGTGCGAAAGCGCCGAGTCCAAAAGCGAAGAAGAATACTTGGACACGGTGGCGGCCAGGAATCAGCAGGCTGCCTACAACGAACGAGACGCCGCCCCTCGCCTACTGGGTCTTGGCGTTTCTCTGCCACGGGCCCGGCTTTCGGTCAGAGGCGCGGCCTCGGCTGCTAGGAGCATGGCGTTGCTTGCGCAGCGGGCACCCAGGTCGCTGATGCTGCGTGCTTCCGCACACATAGCATCGGCGGACGCCAATGCGCTGCTCGGCAGCCTGCAGCTTGGCTTCTTCGTCTTCAGCGTAGCTGAGATCCATCGGCTCAGGTCCATTGGACGAGCCCGAAGCTCCAGACGAGCTATTGTGCGAAGCACTCCAACCAAGTCGTGCTGACTTGAAGTTGAACTCGGCGTTCAACGCCACGTTCACAGCTTCCTCAAAAGAAGAAGGGTGAACACGGAAGACTTCCGTCCTGGCCACGCCAGTGCGGAGGCCTTCCATGAAGATGGTCACCGTGACCGCCTCGGAAAGAGGATCCGCTGCCATACCAGCGATCAGAGTACGCAACTTTTGGACTAAGTCCACCAACTCCTTCTTGCCCTGTCGGGTAGAAAGGAAGCGTGACCTCACGCGATAAGCCTGGTTAGGCGGCGCGAATACTCGCGAGAGTTGCAGCTTCAGGTGATCCCACGACGCGAAGGCGGCGTCCACAGACGTGCCGCAGTTCAGTGACCATTCTCGCGCTCGACCCCGAGCTTGGAGATAGCCAGCGCCACGCGCTGTTGCTCGGTCTTGAGCATGGCGGACATCATAGCCATCTCAACTTCTCTGACCCAGAGCAGGAGATTTTCTCCATCCTTGCCCTCGAAGGTCTTGACGCTCACAATGAGCGGTTTCGCTCTGGGAGCTCCATCCGATGAGGGCCTAGGCGTCGTAGACGCGGCGGCTGCAGTCATGCGTTGTTGCATGTGCTCCAACAGAGCATTGTCGTAGTTCGAGAACGCCTACAGACGTGCGTTGACAACGTCGGGGCCTTGCGAAGCAAGATGAGCCACGCTCTCCGGCCCAACCAAAGACATCAGCTTTTTAAGCCCGTCTTGTTGGCTGGCCGGTAAGTGGGCGAAATGCTCCATCCTCACAGAGGGACAGTCGTAAAGACTCAGGTGTAGGATGGACTACGAGTGCTACCAAGTGCAGCGGGGCTGCCGTAGACTGTAGCGTAGAGGAAGACTTAGTCGGACTCAGCGAGTCCCTTAAGCAGGTAGTTTACCTTAGTGTTCTTATACAAAGAACAGGGATGAGCGTACGACAGTAGCGTACAGGCTCCAAGAGACAACGGTCTTTACAAGACACAGGAACTCTTAAGGTTAAAGGTGAACTGAATCTATTGTTGTTATCGGCGGCAAAGCCACCCTGGTGTAAATCTATAGGACTAACTATCTACGATAGTAAAGCCTAATATAATGCATATCTATTGGCTGTGAAGCCACCAACTGATATCTTGATATCTTCGCGTACAAAGTACTTCTTTAGGGAGAGTGTGGTCACACCAACTTGGGTGATCTACACATCCGTACTTTATCGAGTAACCCCGTTACATCAGGGTTTAACGTGGACTAGCTGTTTGGTCTACTTAGACGACATAGTGATTTTCACTAGAGGCGGTATTGAGCGTCACGTAGTGCAGTTAGCGACCGTCCTGCAACGGCTGGAAACGGCTGGACTGACCCTCAAAATGAAGAAATGCATGTTCGCAACGCAGCAGATGGAGTATTTGGGCCACGAACTCAGCACTGAAGGAGTACGGTCGGTAGATCGACTGATATCTGCCGTGGCTGACTTCACTACGCCTAAAGATCCCGTTGAAATTAAGAGATTTGTGCACTTGGCCGGATATTATCGGAAATTCATCGAAGCTTTTAGGTCGATGATGGCGCCGTTGACCCAATTGTTGAAGAAAGATGCTGAGTGGCAATTGACTGAAGACCAACAATTTGCATTTGAACGAGTTAAATCGGTGCTGACGTCGAAGCCCTTGCTAGTCTATCCGGACTTCACGATACCCTTTCGACTCGTGACTGACGCCAGTAAAGTCGGACTTGGAGCTTGCTTAATGCAGGACCCAGGTAAGGGGTGGCAACTATTGCCTATGCGAGCAAAGTCAACAGCAACGCAGAAAGCAATTCTTCGATTACCGAGTTGGAGTGTCTAGCTGTGGTATGGTCTGTCAAGCTTTTTAGACCCTACTTGTATGGCAGACAATTTGAAAATATCACCGACCACGCGGCGTTAAAGTGGTTGATGACTCGACCCAATTTGGCTGGACGCCTGCACGTTGGTCGTTAACGCTGCAGGAGTACGAGTACGAGATCCTGTACCGGCCTGGAACAACTAAGGTGGTTGCTGACGCTCTGAGCAGAGCTCCGGTAACAGCAGCGATATTGAAGGCAACAGGTGTCTCTCGGTAGAGACAACGGCAGAGAAGACCCTCGGCGGTATGGTGCGAAAGCGCCGAGTCCAAAAGCGAAGAAGAATACTTGGACACGGTGGCGGCCAGGAATCAGCAGGCTGCCGACAACGAACGAGACAAGGTGCTCGCCAGAGTCCAACGGAAGCGGCAAGTAGCCAAGGCCTGGGCTTTGGCCATGAACCGCACGAAAAACGAGCTGCGACTGTGGATATCGGCACCGACGCGTGGAGGAGTCGATGGACCCCACAATGACGGAGACGGCAGCAACGACGCGACTACGGTGACGACAAGGACTCAGTCAGCCTCGAGCCACCACTAGCGGTGCGGAACGACGGACGTGGTCTGGAACGCAACGGCGCAACCACGGACGACAATGGACTTGGTGATATACGCGACGGCGTTACACCAGACACTGGAAGACTTGGTGATGTACGCGACGGCGTAGCACTAAACACTGAAGGACTTGGAGGCGGACCCGACGGGGCGGCTCCATACACAGATGCGAGCGACGGAGTGCCCGGAAGTGAGCACGACGAAGCAACCCCGGAACCGCTGCAAAGCGACGACGTACGCGGCGATGAAAGCGGATGTGCAGTCGCAACCGGACAAGTGCACGGTGGTGATGATCGCGGTGGTGGAGTCAGCCGAGCCGTCCCCATTCGCAGCGAACCCGAAGAGAGACACACCAGAGATGCTACCCCGTGACGCGAACGAGCCAGAGGTAGGCCAGCAGTCAGCTGATCTGACCGCGTCAACGACGGCGACCTATGATGCGAATGAGACGGTGGCGACAACTGATCCGTCACCACCGCGAGCCACAAAAGTAACTCGGAAACGAAGACGACTGCAGCAGACCGCGGGAAGCCCAGACCGGTCACGAGAGCAGGCACCCGAGCGAAGGTGGCGAATGAACGCGTGACCCCGAAGAATGGAGGAGTTGTCCATGCAGCGGACAAACTCTACCGTCCCGAGCACGGTACTACTGGAAGACACCACGACCATGAGGGACGCAGCAATTCCAACCAGTACCCGAACGACGACCAGAGGGCCAACGACGACCGAAAAATCGACACTGCGACGACTCAAACGAAAGCGAGGCGTGTCATGGGCAGAACGATTGACCACCGTGCAAGCCAGCGACGAATTGGACGGCCCTGTAGTCACTACAAGACCACGGACGAGTGAGGTGACTACCATCGCAGCCTCGGGAGGACCAACGACAAAGGCCTCCGCGAGCGCGACCAAAAGACCGGCAGCGACGCAAAAGGAGACGATGATGAACTGTATTCCAGCGGCGGGACCGGCAACGACGACCAAGAACCCAACCAAAGGCTTCACGCCTGAGGAGAGCCACCAACTGAGGAAGGCGGGCGGTAACGACAAGACTAGCAGTGAGCAGCGAAAGAACTCCACGAGGGAGTCGACGATGACAACGAAACGGCATCAAGATGTTGTCGAAGTGGCGAGGGCCATCAACGCAACCGAATTCGAGGACGAGGAGACTAGCAACGAGAACACCACGTTGCAACTCACCGATGACGAAGTCATCGCTGCCCAGCAGAAGAGCAGACTCGTGCAGAATATGGTGACGGACGGACACTACAAGGACCTAAAGGTGGAACGAATGTACGGCTTGGTGGTTGTCCATACCAAACGAGGACACCGAGTTGTGCTGCCACCCGCACTCTGGTCGATTGTGATGAAGGAGATGCACGGCACAATCTGGGCCGGGCACCTCAGAGACCGCACACGTACGGGCGAATTTCGTAGCTTTACTGGTGGCCGGGCTTGAACCGACAAGTGAATCAATGGGTTCGCGGGTGCCAAGAGTGTGGCAGCCGCAAGGCACGACCCAGGCAAGTGATTCCGCCCATGATGAGTCTTCGAGGTGGAGATGTGTGTGATCGATGGGCCCTGGATGTAGCAGGACCGTTTACTGTTGCGGATGGTGGCGAACGATATGTGATTGCTGCGCTAGAATATGTCACGCGTTACGCCGTTGCCAAGAGCGTAACGAAACACACAGCGACGCAAGTGGTTAGTTTCATTATGAACGATGTAGTCCTACGCTTTGGTGCCTTTCGAGAACTGCTTACGGATGGCGCACCGGAAATGGTGGGTCAGGTGATTGACAAGTTGGCCATGATTCTCCAAGCGAAACAGACAACGCCGGTGCCCTACCGGCCGCAGATGATCGGTTTGGTGGAAAGATACCACCGAACTTGGAAAGATTGTGTCGCGACGTTTATGGCGGACGAGTCTCATAAGGACTGGAGCGACTGGATGCAATGTGCAGCTTACGCTTACAATTCCGCACATCATTCGACAGTGGCGCTGAGACCGAATGAATTGATGATGGGGCGGTGCCTAAGACCACCCAACGAACTCCTGAGACGCACCGAACGGAAAGAAGCGGGGGCCTTGATGACCTATCACCGTAAACTAGTTGCGGCAATGGAGCGAGGTCGTGCGAGTGCGGAGAGTGCCCGTGACAAAGAGCAAACACGACAGCAGAAATACTACGACCGCAAGGTCAGGATTCGAAGTACTTTTGGAGCCGGTGATAAGGTCTGGGTGTTAAACCCGCCACGGGGCCCCAATGCCACGAAGTTTGTGCACCAGTGGATGGGACCCCCCGGGTCGTGGGCTATGAAAACTTTCTGCTCCGGAGAGAGGACAAGAACGGCCAGCCGGGAATATTCATTGCGCACGCGTCGTTCATGATTGACTATCATGCACCAGTGTCGCTTTTGCAGCAAGTAGCAGCCGACATCCAGAATCAACTTGAGCATGAAGATGACGGCGTACGGCAATGTGATGAATCGGCGCACGGAGCGTCTATACTTGCAACGGCGGCAAATAGTCGTCGAAGAGCGCAGTCAGGAGCTGGAGAACGACAAAGATATACAGCGAATGGTAAGGACCATACAGTCCTAAGCTGGTGGAGAGACGACAGCGCAGACGGCGCAGCAGCGTCGGCCAGTACGCCATGGAATACGAGTTGCAGCCCGCAGGAGTTGGATGGACCCGCGCTATCGACAATGGTCGATGGTCTACGGCAACTAGAACAACAACAACACGATGGGTCGGCGTAACGAATACGAGCGGTTGTTCGAGCTCGGTAGGGTCGAGGACGACCCCTGTGATGAGGAAGTCGTGTAACGGGAGGCATGGCGCCAGCTGTGCGGTCAGCAGCAGCCCACGCGGAAGATCGCGACGACCCGTGTGAGGATGCAGCCCACAGTATACGATCTGCCAGTGTCCAGTGCTCATACACCCGAGCCACTGTCCACTGCAGCACCGCAGCTGCAGAGCCCCAACCCTGTACCCATCCAGACACTGATCATCTACACGTCGTACACTGCGTGCACGAGCGTGACGACCACTACAACTACCTACGACTGAGTATGCAAGCGCGATCGAGCCCGATGGCTCGCTCCGCTGCGGGGCAAACTACTTACGCTGACTATAGGAGACGGTATGTTTGTATTGGTTATTGCTAATCTACTTTGCGGAACGCGGTGCGAGGCGCGTGGCTGCTCTCGCTCACTTCGGTATTTGCGCTCTTGCGAGCAGCAACGAGCGAGAGCACCACACGCCAGACACCGCGGTCCTGTCGAGGCTTTGCCCGACACACAAGTGTCTTTCCTTACTTTATTAGTGCATTTACTCTACTACTTACCGCTCTCTAGCTTGCCTACATCACGATGGCACCAGCTACACGGAGCGGTCTACAGTTGAGTAGCCCCGTGACGCACCCTGCGTCATTTCAACCCGTCGGAGCGGTGACGAGAAGTCGCGCTCGAGAAGATCGCAAAGATCTCGAGCGAGACCAAGAGGCGCAGAAGCAGATTGACTGGCTGTGGCGGCTATTGGACGCCACGAGCCCGAGAGACCCGAGTGGAGCCCGCCCAACGCGGCAGGACTGAGCTCACTTCCCGATTTGCGTTGAAGAGCGCAACTGGCAGCAACCCGAGCTGCCCCATCGACGACGACCGACACCACTGACGAGGTGCCGACGCCGAGTGAACGAACGACGAACCAGAAGAGCCCGCTACTGACGAGCAGCGTGCGGCGTGGACGGACGAGACTTTGGCGAGAGCCGACTAGTGTGAAGAGCGAGCAGGTGTGCAGAAGGGATCCGAGTCCCAAGTCGGACGAGTAGCGGAGCGCTGTCAAGAGGGAGGTCGAGCCATACGCGACTCGTGGGCGATACTGGACACCTGTGGAGCAGATATGAAGGCAGATCAGCGGAGTAGCGGACGAAAGCGACGTGTATTAGGAGAACGGTAAATAAAATAGACTCTGTAGTCTAAGAGGCTCAGACCGGCGCGGAAGCACAGTTGCGACCTGACGGTCATCCGGACTTTGGAGATACCGCAACCGGCTGTGAAAAGCCGAAACCCTGGCGTGCAGGGGCTCATGACACGTTACAAGATCGTCCAGTACCCATCTATTTCAGTCAGGCCGCGTGAACTTACTCACGCGCGTGAGTGAGTAAGTTTGCCGAGCCGCAACTGTTCAAACGACGTTCAAACCTCATCCAGTTCATCGTGGCGACGCGCAAGAAGAAACGCAAGCATGGCGGATCATGCCTTGGGTGTGCTGCGAATGGAGAGCGTGATGCTCAAGCAGGGCATGAACGCCTCCGGCGGGACTACCCTAAAAACAATAAGCGCCCTCCCTCTGTTGTCCAGTTTAAGTGACCGTTTTAGAGTTTTAGTGGGCAAGTAGAAATACGAGACATTACAGCTCGGACAGCTGGATACGGTTTGAGCCTCAAATCACGGTACAGTAGATAACTTTCGGAGAGCCCAAATTGACCAGATTTCAGGTTCAGTTTGAGATAGGCGGGGTTTAGGGCAACCTCAACTCAAACGGGGTAGATCTATGTTAGCGCACGTCTATCTTAAGCCACCCCGGGCTCATTGCACGATGGTGTTTGTCGCGCAAAGCTGTTGACAGAGCAGGCTCTTGTAGTGGTTGTTTCTGTGTGGGTGCTGTCAAGAAGAAACAAGCGACGGTTTAAGAGAATCATAGCTGCCCTGCAGCAACACAACTGCTTTCGTAAACTTGAGGCAGCTCCACCCGTGGATCGCTCTAGATCGTTCGACACCATGTTGAATGACGCGACTGCAAAGTCCGCTACCGTTTTATGATCTCTGAATTACCTGTGCTCGCGGTGAAACGTAAACTACCAGACGATAGGGTTCTTACGACGTCGGGCGACCGAGTCAATCGCGTTGAGGCTCTAGCAATGTTGTGCCGCCGCCTTTCTGAGCCTTCGAAGTTGTTGACTGTTGCAAATGAATTTGGTCGCGGCATGGCCCCTACAGCCGCGTCGTCAAGGCCACTGCACAGCTCATAGTGAATCAGCATCGTGATCTGGTCTACTTCAACTACAACCTGGTGCAACTACGAATTAACGCGTATGCAGCCGCCATTCACGCCAAAGGGTCTCCACTTCGACCTTGCTGGGCTTTCATTGATGGAACCAAACAATACGTGGCACGACCTAGCGCTCGAGCTGAACCTGCCTCCAAATACGAAAATTTACAACGGTCTCTATACAATGGGCACCCTCGCAGACACTGTTTAACTGTCGAAGGAAGACGACACGATTTAACAATGCTCAATTTGAGCGAGCTGATCGAAAAGATGGAAGAGGACCAAAGCGGCATTCTCTGCGGCAAGCTTATCTACGGCGATACTGCCTATGCTTGCAGCCGCTTTATCTGCTGTCCCTCAATTGACACATCTCCAGCAGCTGCCGCCTTCAATCGCGAAATGAGCAGTGTCTGAGAAAGCGTCTAGCGGGGATTTGGAAGGGTGAAAACGCAGTGGGAGTTCCTTAACTGGGATAAAAAGAACCGCGCGCGTCAAACTGCAGTCGGAAACCTGTTTTGCGTTGGAGTACTACTAACAAACTGCCATACATGCATGCAGCCATTGGGTAATCAAATATCCATGTTCTTTGGCTTACTTCCGCCGACACTCGATGAGTACCTTTGCATTCGGTAGAAGGCACTATCCTTGGATGGATTTCGCGCTAGCAAGACGCTAATGAATTCGTACATTCTCCTTTCACGGTCTTCTTCGGCCTTTTGACGTCTTGCTTCCAGCTCCAGCTCATGCTGCCGCCGCTTCTCGGCCTCGTTTGCGTCGTGTTGGCGTTGCTTTTCCGCTTCTTTGTCTAGCGCCAGGTGCTGTACTTTGTAATCGTACTTGCTGCCCTCCTCCTCGCTCGCAGTTTTCAAACTTTCTGTAAACGCACCCGTCACCACTGCAAGGCGCTGCCGTTTCGCGACCTTCCCTTTTGCGCGCTGCTGGGGTGTGCTGCTCGTTTGCGTCCTCCCTCACTCCGATCTGCGGACAGCAATTCGCTACCTTCTTCGCTCTCTTCGTTATCGTCAAACGCGTTCATGGCTAAGCGCCGCATCAGCACACCCGAACTTTCAATTGACCTCTGTTTGGCATTCTTCACGCGATTGTCGGCTTCAACCTTGTCGCTCCAGTCATCAGTCTGGGCGATGATATCCAACAGTAGTCTATCGCGCTCTTCAAATGGCTCCACCGTGCCTGACTTTCGCATCGATCGACACTGGTCGCGGTTAAACTCTCTCACCAGCGCTGCGAAGCGAGTCCTGAGCGCAATACCAGGCTTGTCTACCCCGAACTGAGGATTCGCACCACACTGAACAGCAATATCTTCGAACACCTTCATGATTCCATTCGATGTACCAACAGGTGCTCTCCAAGGTCGGAAAGCGTTGACGGCAAGCAAAAGCACGACATCGTCCACGACCGCAAACTTCTGTCGAAGAGGTTTCCGCTTTTGAGGAGTCTCGAGGCTGTCAACTGTGTTCGTGTCGATCGTCGGGTGCAAGCCGTTGCTGATCTGGACTGGGACGGCGCAAAGGCCAGCAACGATAGCACGTTCAGGGTCCGTTGAATGTGCGTCAATGCTATTCATAGTGTTAGACATGGTACAGAGAGCTGGCGGGTGTGAGCTAGAGCAGGAGCTTGTGCGCGGGGGCGAGCAGGCGGGGGTGAGCTGGAGATGATGGGTGTGGGCGAGCTGGACTTTGCGGGCGTAAATTGGAGCAGGAGCTGGAGAGCTAGCGGGCGGCTTGAGCTGGTGCAGAAGCTGGCGGACGTGGGCGAACTGGAACTATCGGGTGGCTCGAGATGAAGCAGAAGCTTGTGGGTGAGGGCGAGCGGGCGCAGGAGCTGACGGGTGTACGTGAGCTGCAGCAGGAGCTTGTGGATGGAGACGAGCTGGCGCAGGAGCTGACGGGCGTACGTGAGCTGCAGCAGGAGCTTGTGGGTGAGGGCGAGCTGGAGCAGGAGCTGACGGGTGTATGTGAGCTGGAGCAGAAGCTTGTGGGTGGGGGTGAGCAGGCGGGAGTGAGTGATGACGGTGGGCAAGCTGTGGGCCAGTTTGGGACGGAAACTAGAGGGTTGGGCTGGTAGCGCAGAACTAAAAGATAATTAACGTTATGACCATGGTCACTTTCTATCTTCTTTTGTTCTCGATTCTAGATCAGCAGCGAAAAGCCAAGAAAGATCTTCATATCTCGAAAACCCCACACCCGTCGCAGGCTGCCAAGAGCTGCCAAGACACGAACCAACAGGAGAGACAGGAGGAGGGCGAGCTTCGTCATCGCAGCAGCCCCACCCTCTTTAGGGATATACTTTGCTGCTGTGGTGTCGGAGTGAATTCTCTCCACCCTGACGTTGCTGTACCAGGATGATTGCCCAAGTGCGGCGCCCAAGCTCTGACCTGTCGAGGTACGACTACGTCACGTCTCTGTTTGAGTGGTATATATTAACACTATTTGTGTTGCCCATTCTGTAGTCAGGACTGCGCCACGGAGCTCGGCGCCTCCAGACCGTAGAAGGTTTCGGCAGCCTCCTCGAGCGACATTGCAGTCTGCTCGTATACCTTGAAACCTTGCACTGGTGAGCTCCACACCTCAGCAGCAGCGCCAACGCCAGCCACAAAGGTAGAGTTCAGCTTACCGAGCAGGTTAGCGGTGGCAATGTGGAAGAACGCAGGGTTCAGGTCACGGAACGCGTTGTTGTGACCGTACTCGTCAGCGACATCGTCTCCTCCGTTGTAACGAGCACCCGTGAAGACCACCGCAACGCCAGCGCCGTCGTAGGCACAAGTGATGAGACCATTGAGGTCCATAGGCGGAAACCGTACGCCGTTGTGGGTCACTGCGCAGTTCGGCTCGGCCTTAAGAATGGCGACAGGGGCCCAGGCATGGCAGATTCCGAACCGCGTAGAAACAAGTACAAGCTCAACGGGATGAACCCCGGTGGAGAACCCGAGCTGACTCATTTTGTTACCGATTCAAAAGCAACAGGTGCGGAAACGTACAAGATTTGGACCTGTTACACGATGTGAAGGAGTCGGTGGAACTATCGGCGTTGGCAGCTTGCACACTTTGATCCTGTAGAAAGACCCCAAGTCTGTCTAAACTTTTAATGTATTAGGCTTTCCTGTAAAAATATCATTCATTGGTCAAATACGCTTTCGCGAGGGTAATGTATATGCTCGAAAAGATGTCCACTCTTAACGTATCACACCAGTTAAGCGTCCACCCCTTATTTTCATACCGTATGGTCTTAGTCCTTGGCGACGTTCAGTCCTTAGCGACAAGCAGTTTTAGCCAATGGTAATCAAAGAAAACAACAGATGGATCAAGTTTTGCTCGGGCTAATTATAGCCTACCGTGTCGTTAAATCTCTTCCTGTGCACCATCGCTTTTATTAGTTTCTTCTTGAGCAGGTCCGCGTACTTGACTTGTGGTCCGGTGCAGCGTCATGAACGCGGTACCAAAGCAAATCGAAGATGGTCGCATGCGGCTCCGTGATGCCGCGCTCCGTTCCCGTCACCTTGGCCTGTAGCCCAACAGGAAGTGGTACTGCGCCTGGCCATACAGCTTGGACACGGGCGGCAGCACGCCGTACGCGTCGCACGTGAAGAAGATGACGGCGTTCGGGTGCTTGTCGCACGAGTTGGGCTGGTGGTGCATGATGTGCCGCTCGTGATGGAGATGTGTTTCTCGACGTTGACAAGCACGAACACCTCTGAGTACTTCCCGTGCGCCTCCCAGTCCTCGCTCCGTCTCGATGCGCACGTTCAAGCGGGACTTCTTGTTCACGCCGCAGTGGCCGTCGAACGGTCCACGTAGCTGAAGTTCTTGGCGGCCTTGGCGCACAGCGCGTCGAAGACCTCGGGGGGTCGTAGGCTGGGTGATCGAGCCCCACCACACGTTGTTCTGCGATGCGCCTGCTTGACGATGAACTTGTCCTTGGGCATGCGGCCCGTGACCTTGCCCGTGTCTACGGCGAACGTGCCGTTGGCCACGAACGCGCCATCGTTGTACATTCGCTCGTGGTCCGCGAGCTTCTCGTACGTCAGTTCTGTGGTTCGAATTGCGCTATTAATCGGCACGAGAGTGAGTAAATTTTAGGATTTGCGAGGAAAATTGTGACACACTGTGTCTGTGCCTTGTCGCCAAGGACTAAGACCATACGGTAAAATAACTTGTGGAATTTGATAACCCTATGGATTCAATGCGAAATGATAGATATATAAGGAGTCGACATCAGAGGTTTGTATGGCTCTACATAAAAAGACTACACTTTTCGTGCGCCAAATTAATCCCTGTTCGGCTGTCCGTAACTACGTATCGTAGAACTACCAGGATAAACATGTGAGGGTTGGTTCCCAGCAACAAACCGAAAGTGAATTTTAGATCCAGTTTCAGAAAGTAAAGAAGCTGCCCGGAGCAGCTGAAACTGAATCCGGAGGTCTGTTCGAAAGTTCTCTAGTATCAAATCGATGCGATTTGAGGTCGGCAGCGCGAATTTATACTGAGATAGGAAGCAATTCGTAGTTCGAAGAACTATGTATTAAGTAGTGGAATATGGGTGATCATGTGTACAAATAGAGGTATATATACATATATACGTGTGCACCACACGACTTACTACCAGGACCAGGGATGTGATCAGCCGCTTATTCGGTAGATATGACCGGTAAAATGTGATGTGGCACACGTCAAAACCACCCGCCAACCCACCAACTTGAACAAGGCGGCACATTTTTTTATTAACAGAGCTTGAACTTGAAGAGCCTGTCAAAAAGAGGGAAAAAGAGGCCACCCAGACACAAAGCCACCCGGGAGCTGTTCATTCCAGCTTTCGCCTTGCAGAGCACACGTCACCGTCTCCAGCAGCAGCAGCAGGGCCAGCCGAGGTAAGCCTCGAGCAATCTTTCAACCGGTGAATTGGTGATTGATGCTTAATGCGTTTGTGCTGCTCTTGGTGTGCGCAGAGCGACGGAGGCACCCTCACTGCTGCAGCACCAGCCACGGTAATCTTCCTGCATGCCTTCAAACTGTGAAGCAAGAGGACTCATCTGTTCCTATTTTGCTGTTCGCATTATGCAGCTGAACGGCGGTGGCTGCAGGAGCAGCATTCATGGTGCGTGGCCTGACTGCTTTCGAATGTGACCGCGGGTTGATGGGCTAACGCATGCTTCCTATTTGGTGTTCCCAGGTCGACTCGAAACGGAAGTAGATGGCTGCGGTAGCAGCGGCAGCAAGCAACCGTAACCCGTGTGATCACAAGGTAAGACGCATGCTTTTGGTATCAGGGGGCGAAGTGGCGATCCGGAGCTAATGCATTTTTGCTGCATTCTGACGCACACGGGATGTGGAGCCCCAGCAGCGGCAGCGGCGGCGGCAGCTTGGATGGGCTGCACTACTGCAGCTGCAGAACCACAGTGGACAAGATTGCTGCTGCACTTCTCACGCGCAACTGGACTGCAGCGGCCGCATCTTCCCTGCTGTGACTGCAGGAGCAGCAGACACATTGTGTGTTGTGGATGCTTTCAAACGCATCGAAGGTTAATGAAGTGATGATTGTGTCTAGATAATGTCGATAGGGCGTTCGCAAGTGCCCTGGGGGCCGTAGGTATTTATTACTACAGTAATATGCCTGACTAAAGAAGTCGGACTCGGTATACAAAGTGAAAGTAAATTAGAAATAAAAATACCTCAATTTATTAAGACTGTCGCTAACATGGATATAGAATCTTGAAGGCTATTAGTTTTGCGGACTTCTTTAGTCAGGCAGATTTTCTTTTTTTCTTTTGAAGTGAGGTACATTAACATCTTATAGGAATCCTAGTGCTGTCTAATGCCCGTAGCTCCCGCTGCCAGTACTGCAGCAAGCAGTGGAGCAGGAGGTTCGATGTCGTAGACATCAGGGCTCCTGCGGCCCCGGTGTTTAGTCAGGCAGATTACTGTACTGTGAGAGAAGTAAACTGGACTCGGGTACAAGCCCAACTCAGCCAAACGAGCACCCACTGAACTCCTCATTCGCAAATTAGCTATCCCGATCGATGGACGACACGAGAAAGAGGAAAAGCAACGAAGTGACTGGTGACAACCTCGTGCAAACTAAGAGACGACCGACGCTAGCTAGGGATGCGCCCACCAGCAACAACATTGGGAATCCGGCACTGACGATGAAAAGATAACTATTGCAATGCGTGAATTATCGGCCTCTCAAAATGTTTGCCTCTCAACGGGGTAAACGCCGACAGTGATGCTGATTTTAATGGCGACGTTCTACAGCATTTGGACAGCCTGTGTGAGCGAGAGTGGCGTGACAGAGACTTCCGTACAAGTTCACAATGGCAGTGCCGAGACGACACGACTTCCCAACTTTTACGATCTCATGCGCAAAGCTGCTTAAAGATACTACAGGCCGCCTCCACTAGCGCGTGCTTGGATCGTGTGCGCTGCGATGAGTCCAGTGACGTTAAACAACACACAGACCGCAACTAGATGGTCTCGATAGTGCGGTTGCAAATGCTTTGGCTTCTCTCACAGTAATAATGCATTGCTAAGACCATCTTGGCTTCTCTCCCTCTGCTGTGTGCGCGTCTGGGCAGCCGCAAACACGTCCTCTCGGGCATGTTCCGCAGTCAGTGTTGTCGCTGGTGGCTAGTATGCCTTCACTCGCCATCGTGTTCACAGCCAGGGTAAGCTGGTTTCCAGGAATGAGAAGAGAGGAAATTTTCCGAGGAAGCACCAGCGGCAAACGAGAAATCGCAAGTGCGCATTTATAATACCGTCGAGAGCTTGTCATAACTAGGGCTACGCGAAGGCTGAGATAGGAAATATACAGAATCTGTATAGCATTCTGATGCTTAATTAACTCAATGACTCAAATAATATATTATATCGAAAACAACTCTACGATACTTGGCGTCCGCGTCCAAGCCCAAGTGAGCTCATAAGCTGCCGGCGCGAGCTGTCGCCCCTTCGAACTGCGACATCCCCGGGATCCACGGGCCCGGGCGTGCAGTAAATTGCTGCAGGGCAGCCCAACAAGGGATATTCCGTCGGTTATACCGGCCTGCTATCGGTTTCTAGGCGGGCTCTGGGGGCGTTATTGTCGTCGCCCATTTAGTACCAGTATATACAAGTTGGTAACCGGCTGCAAGCCGGACGCTATTGTCGTCGCCATTTTTGTACCGGTTGGCAACGGGGTTTTAAAATTATACCAGCTTTAGTACCGCCCCTCAGGCAACAAAGCATGCTGCGGCTGCGAAGCAGACGCGGGAGATGTGCCCTGAGCTCACTAGGACGCGCCGGTGGGCATCGTAGAGTCGTTTTGGCTATACTCCAGGAGTATTTGGGTTAATTGGGCATCAGATGCTACACAGATACTCTATATTTCCTATTTCAGCCTTCGCGTAGCCCTAGTTTGAGGTTACCTCAAAATGAGGCCTGCGTTGGAAGGCGGCAGGCCGTAATTTATCGCAAATTGAGGTCTCAACCCCATTATGAGACCCGCGTTGGAGATGCTCTAATGCCTGTGGGACATAACTGATTCTTCTTCGAGCTGCTCGTTACCGCACAGCTCAACTTGCATGGTAGTCTAGGTCTTTTCCGCTTGGTAAAGTCTCCGCTTGACTCCATTCCGTTCGTGCACAACCTAAGCGGAGAGAAGACTGCATCATCAGCACGCGGCGCATTTGAAGCACAACAATTGATACGTATGAGTTGGTTCATGTTGCAACGTGGTTCTTCGTTTTTAGCTAGCTACACGTAGCAATGGTTGGACGCCGCCTATTAAACTAGGTACGATGTTGAGGCGGGAAGGTAGAATAGTCTATACACTCGTTAGTTGACACACAAGCCACGTCCCGTGTATTCACTCCCACGCTATTCACGCTTACGCTCGTTACTTGAATATGGTACTCACCCCCACGCTCATTACTGACATTGGAGCTGGCAAATGGGTGAGCAAGCTCGCCCAGTACACGATGCAACATAACCATTCCCACGCTCGTTAGTTGACACAGAACTCACGCCCGATACACACCCACACTCATTAGCTGAACACTCGGTTGGGACCAGAGCCTTCAAATTCCAAAGCCTGGGGGTATTTTCGGTGTAGTTCGTGCTTATGGAGCTGCAGTCGTGCTGGGGACTTGCATGCTCATGTTGCAGTTTGGCTCCACGATTTCCCATCTACATCTTTAAACTTGGCCGAAAAAATCAAGGCGACCCAAACTTTAGCGCCAGATTGACCCAGCTTGCCGATACAGTTCTTACTGCAACGCCACCATGTCTGGATGAAGAGGCAGTATGTGCTCGTTGTCATCAGGAGAAAACACTTGAATCCGTGGTCCCCGGTGTCGATGCTTTTCGACGCCCTACGGCTGGAGCATCAGCACCAATAACAGCCACGTGAAGGGCTTGCAAGGCTGTTTATTCTGCCAAGGATATTATCGATTCATCGCTGGAATCACTTGCAGCTCGCGAGCATGTACAAGTGACCTCACAAATGCGATTTTGAAAAGTGCCGTCCACCCAAAGTTCGGTTGAATAGCGCTCTTGCCACTTCGTTATTAGTTCGAGATGTTCAAACCCACTATTGGAATCATTGTCGCTCCTGCTTTAAGGTAAGCTCGAATCATATTTACTAAGCATTTTGGTAACTTTACTAACGACCAGTGTTGAATGCTGATACAAAATTGCACACAGAAAACAGTTTGAACCCCACAGGGCAGTGTCTGTCGATTTCTAAAACCTGAAGCTGTCCACTTGGGTCCAACTAGCGTTGAGGGGGTGATAAACTACGGTTGCATCGCCCTATCGGCTGTGAATATGTGAACGCGTACAACCCTGTGGTCATGGATACAATGAAATGCAACCATGACGCACAATTTGTTCTCAGTAGTGGCGCGAAAGACACGGCAGCCTACGTCGTCAAATACTGCTTCAAAACCAAAATCCCGTCGAGAACCAAGCTGCATTGTCATTGGCAGCTTTTACTAAAGCGGTAAGCAAAACACATGAACTTCCGGCTGATACTACGGCTATGGAGCGTGGGTACCGCATTCTTGGGTCAATGCTGTATACTGTCACAAATGGGCAGAAGTAGCAGCCCGAATGGCTGCACTCTACATTCTTCACGAGACCCCGTTCTGGGTTTCTCATGGCTCAAAAACACGTGAGGTGGACACTGTTCTTCGCTTTGTACCTGTACTATTCTCAAAGTTGGAGTCGCCTAAAGTTTTCGTTTTTGTGGAGATGAGCTGTCAGATATTGTAAGTCAACTGGATGCCAGTTCAACAGAATTCTACTACACAGCTTTGCTGACCCTTTTCAAGCCGCATCGTATATCGACCTTGTTAGTCCCTGACGAATCAGCTCGATCGATTTATCGTGACTTTATACGAAACTATGATTGCAACACCGTCCAGCGGCTTCAGAATTATGAAGAGCAGTGGAAGGATTACTACAGAGCCCAACGAAGTTGCGACAAAAACGAAGAATCTGATGAGGCTGAAATTCTTCGAACAAGAGCACCATCGAAAGGCGCGTGGTCCACTGCAATCAATGAGCTTCACAGTGCAGATGAACCCATGGATGACACAATCCCCGATGACTTTATCGATGCTGAGGCAATTGTCAGGCCTAACAGTTCAACTACCAAATTACTAGACGATGCAGATGATAGTGTGAGGGGTGTATCTAAGTTGCCAAGTGTTTTGTCTGACCTTGGGATGGATTATTCGTCGTTAGTGAATTTAAAACTGGAAAATGGTTTTACGTCGACGTCTTATCTCGATCGTGTTGTCGGTGCTGGTCTTGTTGACGACAGTAATGGATGTCTCGGAACGCATGGTTTCATTGCCCACTACAAGATGCCCCAACACGACTTGAAGGTTAGAAGAGTTGTTCTCTCCTGTGCCGCATGAATCTCGTACCATGGCGCCTCGTTGGACACGTTCATCGCTGCCACCATTTCCTAAGATTGCGGAAGTATCGGAAGCCTTTGAACTAAACTTCTGACAGCATGTTGCATTTGAATCTACAGCAAGGCACTTGCTCTTCGCCTATTCAACGGATATTGCTTGTGCTCTTGCTGAGCCGATTGACCCTGTTCACACTCGCACAGCATATGACGTTAAACCTCAGCTCATTGGCTTTCTCGGTGGTGATGCAGGCACAGGGAAGTCTACCGCCGTGGATGCGTTGCTTTTATTTGCTAAGTTGTGGGGCCGTGATGGTAGTGTTGAAATGATTGCCTTTACCGGTGTTGCGGCCATCAACATCAATGGTAGAACGATGCATAGTGCGCGGAACTTAGAACTAAATGGCGATGAGCCAAAGACGGCTCCTTCCGTCGAGATGAAGGCCCGATTCAGCCGAGTAGTGTTGGTGATAGTCGATGAGATTTCAATCACGGACCAATCTCAGTTGGGCGGGGCCGATCTCGTTTCACACTCGATGACAAAAACGCTAGAGCGCATTATGGGGGCAAGCATTTGTTTTTAATTGGTGATTTTCTTCAGCTCCCACCTGTAGGGGGATCTCCATGTAAGTTTTGACAGCTGCAAGCACGATATGTTACTTATTGCTTCCAATATTTCTAACCCAATTGCGTAAAAATGTTCGTAGTTTTTGTATCCCCCGTGTACAGCAAACCGACTGCGTCACGCACGCTTCACAGTCTACAGTTCGATTAGTTTTGTCGTTTTTCTGACGGAAAACATGCGGGCTCGGTTCGACGCGTTTTATATTCGACTTCTAAATGATCTACGGTGGGGGCGATTATCAGATGATCAGCTAAGAGCTTTGAACTCACGAGTATCACCACCCAACGACCAACGCCATATCCCCACGACGGATAAGCACATTTCATATTATCGCTCTGTGGTGGTCTGTACAAACAAACTCAGATGTTTCATCAACAATCGACTGATATTCGACGTCGCCAAGACTCGACAAGTACCCGTGTACGAATGCCTCGCAGTTCCATCTACTCGGTCTCGAAAAATTGTCGAGAGTCTTGCAAATATTGACGATAACCTCACGGAGCGCGTGCCGATGAAGCTGCTCTTCTACATTGGCATGCCCGTTATGCTTACTCGGAAACACAACGACTTAATGGAAGCGGGCGTTATCGCAACTGACGTTCTAGCTACAATACTTGGCATGTATCTTGCACCTAAGACACTGCAAACGGTTGCATACGAGGTCGACGGTGTCCCCGTTCTCAATTTTTTGCAGAGACCAGAGCTAATGCTGCTTAAGCTCCGTGTCACGAAAGCACGCTCGTTCAAGGTTGGCCCGACGGCGTCATCGGCCTCCCTCCATTGCATGCGAGTGTGCCTCTAAGCAAAATACCTAATTTTTCACAAGCATCCGTGACAGTGACTCAGTTTGCACTGGTTCCTGCGTTTGCGGGCACAACGGAAAAGCTACCGGGGCATACATGCCATGATGGCATCGTTGAGACTCCGCTAGATCGTCGCCAGGCCGTTCCGTGTCCTACACTGTATGTAGCACTAACTCGGGCGGTCAGCTTGAGCGGACTGATACTTACCGAGAAAATTACTCGGCTTTATCTGGAGAAATTCAAGCCTGCGGACTCAACATCGTTCGAGATGCAGCGTCTCATCGATCTCATAGTGTTGCCTCCGTACGCACCAACCATAGAAGCAGATCGATTTCGAGTCTGGAAATCAAATCAGCACGTGTAAGGAAGCCTTCCCGGCACATTATCGTCAATAGTTCAGACTAACTGGTCTCTCGAGCTAACTGCACACAGAACAATACGAACGATTCATTATCATTGAGTTGTATGTTATGCCTGCCGCGAAAACGATATCTGGCAGCGACGTTGAAGTGGCTGACTGCGAGATGTACAAAATTCTACCTGTATGATGCCGTGGTAAAGCCGACATAGTAGCTGCTAGGCTCACGGGTTGGGTTCCTGGCGCTCGAGCACACACTGTTGCTGTCAGTATTCACACTTCTTGGCTTCGAGACGGCGGCATCATATCGGACACCTGCTTGCACTATTACACCGCTAACCCTCCAATAACCGTAGATTTACGGCAATTTCATCAGCATTTCATATATCTTGTATTTAGACTTCCTTTCTGTGTATTAGTTTCAAAACAATAATCCTACGCCGTACAAAAACCACTATTGTTCTAGCCTACATTTCCCGTAATGCAACCTGTATGGACGGCCGTCCCGATTTTCGTACTGCACTAGAATCGCCATGACAATCGATAGCTATTGTGGAATATTCGAGAGGAAACTAGCGTATTTAGTTTAAGAGAATTCTACGATAGGGCCAAATGACTCAATCTGTAGCTGTCACTCAAATTGACGGGGCAAATAACTAAATAGACAAGCAAAGGTGAAAAGGAGGAGCAGAGCAGCAGTCAAGACTCGTCGGTCATGGACCCGCGCCGTCAGCAGACCATCGACGACGAAAACGATGTGTTTAACCGAGTAGTCGGCGCTTACGAGAACCTCTTTCCAGCTCGCCAATTCCACGGCGCTGGGCATCCACTTGTTTTGGAAGCCGCCGCCAGGGTGCAGCGTGAACTGGGACTTCTACGTCAAGCGAGAATTGAATCGATGCGTGTTGATAATAGTATCACAGGTATCACCAAACCGCTACGTAAAGCCTTTATTAACGAGCGCGTACAGCGCCTCCGAGCCCAAGACGCCCGCATCAATACGTTAATGGAAATACCAAGACAACAAGCACTCCAAGCAGCACAAGCAGCGCAAACATCCACCATCCCGCCGAAGCGGGCGGCTGCGAACATCGATCCTGCTCCAGCAGCCAAGCGATCAAGCCGTCAACGGGCAATTTGGAGCTGTCTTCGTCGAGTAGCGACACGTCGGCAGATGGTGACGCTGCAGAAGGAGGCGACAGCGAAGACGACGAAGACGCTGAACGTGGACAAGTGGCGGCAAAGGGTGACTCTGCGGAAGAAGGCGACAGCGAGAGGCATGAAGATGCCGAAAGTAGACAAGAAGACGGTAGCAATGAAGACGCTGAAGGTGGGCAAGATTCAGGATTGCAGACGAGCGAGGGGAGGGGAGCAGCTCTCCATCCGAGTATAGTCCAGGAGAGGAGGCTCAAGCGACTCATGAAGTGGAGAGCGCTAACGTCGTAGAAGGAATTGGTAATTATTCAGCGACTGCGGACCCACACAGAAAGGAAATTCTCTCTTCAACATGTTTTTCTTGCGTTTAAATTAAAAATGGTAGTGTTAGCTTGTAAGGCGACTGTTGGCACTCATTTGCTTAATATTAACAAAACGGTAGGTTAGTTCTTACGTTCTTCTTGTTTTCTAAGCTGAAATGATCGTAGAAGTGCGCAATTCAAAACTTATATAGTCCACACCCATGTATTGCGACTCCAGCGCGCGAAATAAGCAAACGATTTTGTAGTGTTGCTAGACAGCTGCGGTGTGCTTCAACATTCACACTTCTGGAACTGTAGCAGCAATAGCATCTTAATATTGCCATGAGTAGATTGAGAAGTAAGTAAATCGATTCACGTTGCTGAAAGACTAGCCATGGCAGATCTTTAGTTGGGTTGAACTTGTGGTCCCGAAAATAAAGATATCAAAATGGGCAGCTGCCAATACCGTTGACACTAACTCCTGTTAAACGATGATAGTAGCTACGACATTCGAGAATGACGGTAGTGTTGATAGAGGGATTTGCATCTTAGAATTGAGCTTATTCGTGATCTACTACTCGCCATCGATTTTTGCATTAACCCACCTTGAGCGAACTGATACTTACCGAGAAAATTACTCGGCTTTATCTAGAGAAATTCAAGCCTGCGGGCTCAACATCGTTCGCGATGCAACGTCTCATCGATCTCATAGTGTTGCCTCCGTACGCATCAACCATAGAAGCAGATCGATTTCGAGTCTGGAAATCAAATCAGCACGTGTAAGGAAGCCTTCCCGGCACATTATCGTCAATAATTCGGACTAACTGGTCTCTCGAGCTAATTGCACACAGAACAATATGAACGATTCATTATCATTGAGTTGTATGTTATGCCTGCCGCGAAAACGATATCTGACAGCGACGTTGAAGTGGCTGACTGCGAGATGTACAAATTATAAGGAATTTATGCGGATGACAGTGGTGCTGTCGAAAGGGTTACTTGATCGGCTGATTTAGTAAATAATTGCGGTACTACATTTACAATGTGCAAGGTATGTTCGCCCCGAATGACATCTATTAGGAAGAATAGAGCCACAACTGTCCGAGCAGGGCTCGTAAAAAGCATTTGTGCATGTGGACATTATCATCGTCGTGACTACAATTGAGAGCTACCTGCCGAGGTGAAACAATGGTTCCCCAACACACCACCAATGCAACGTGGAAACATCTCATTAAATGCAATCGATGTGCTCAAACATGTAAAAAAGAATTCTATAGAAGACAAAAAATAAACCAAATAGAAGGTCATTTCAAAATTAACTCAAGCATCTATTAATAGATTCGAACAGAACTGAGTAGGCAAAATTAGAATAGAATCAGACCGACTTCGAAGGGTCGCTTTTCTCAGTGCAAACAAATATCTACGTCAACCTTCTTCACCACGCGATGGGAAACATTTCATTCAGAGCACCAAAACGATTGCGAGAAGGCAGTGAGAGCATTTCAAGTGAAGCCAAGCGGCCCAAGCTAGGGGAAGACACGGAGTCACCGAGCGAGGACTTGCGAGCGGTAGTAGAGCTGAACAAGACACCAGATACGTCGATGAACCGGACGAAAGAGGCTAGGCAGAGCAACACAGATACGTCACAACACACGGTGGCTGGTAGAGTGCGGGTAACTACGTGTTGGGAGGCAGATCGGGCTTCTAAAGCAAGCATCGATTACATTTTAATTGCTGCATCGAAGGAGGAGAACGCGAACACCGGGCTGTT
Organism: Phytophthora syringae; assembly: GCA_012656105.1. NCBI lineage: Eukaryota > Oomycota > Peronosporomycetes > Peronosporales > Peronosporaceae > Phytophthora > Phytophthora syringae. The sequence continues at coordinate 1,244,004 of JAAKBD010000005.1, read as the reverse complement.
GTCCGCGAAGCGAGGGGGAAAACAAACGGATGCACACGCAAAACCTCAAGGAGATGCGCCCGCAGTACCAACTACAGCTTGTACTGAGAAAACCTCTCGTAGGTGCACAAGAGCGACGACTAAGGATGTGCGTCCACGCTCAGATTCAGTGGGTGTTTCTGCTGGTGAAGCCATGGCAATCGGACGAGATGCTCCGATTGCAGAAGTTGCCGTCTTGACTGTAGCCACCCAGCCCGAAGAGCCAAGACTGCCAAATGCAGATATTACGGAGGCGTGTACCGCACTGAAGTGGAAGTTGAAGAAACATCGAGGCGCCAGGCGCCAAAATGGACGGCGCTCCAAGTCAGACCCCTTCAGGCTCTCTGACAGTCAGCTCCTACATCTAGCATATCGCTACAGGGCTGCACAAATCGAGGAAAGGGCAGTGGACAACACAAGCGTATCAAAAGCATACACTTCCCCACATTCAAGGCCCACCCTCAGGTTTTAAAAGACAAGGAGCGCATGATTGTGAGAATGCTGCAGTCGGCGCTGAAGGAGTATCGTGAACATGAACGGAGCGCTAAGGCGGCGACGACTGATGTGGCGGAGGAAGAATTCGACAGGTGTCAAGTGCAACAAAGGCAAACGGTTGCTGTATTCAAGGCCGAATTGAATACGTTGAAACATCGTCTCGAACGTGAAACAAAGCTGTCTTCTTATCTTCGGTCCGAGTTGACGAAGGCGAGAACGGAAATTGATCGTGTTCAAACTCCTAAAAGCATCTGCTTGTAGTATTGCAGTCCGCAGCACTGTGTATGGGTGCCTACCAATAAATATCATCGAACTCGTCTAACTGAACTCGTCTAACCTAATTGGCTACATATATATAGTCGGATCAGATCCAATCAACAAGTCAACACAAGCGCAGTTCAAAGAAATAGTTAACCATTTGCAACGCAGAGTCCACAATCCAGAACTTACCATCACTAGTCTAGTTGATTGAAGGATGAAGTACACTCTACCTCACTGCTGGACTCGATTCAACTACTTTCATTTTCTCGATTAAAAATGCAGGTAGCTGAGGAGGAGCGTAACGATGCAATTGTGCGCGAGCTCGCAGCATCTCGACTGGTGCTGGAGGACGAGGTCGAGCTTAATCGACGCATGGAACGTGACGGTGCAAACAGCCCCGCCGTGGACAACTTTGTGACTGTGATGGATGCTCATCTTGAGGAGTATGGAGCTGCAAAACTGGCAGCTTTTCAAGCAGATAACGCCTACAATTACGCCCGAGCGGCAAGCGTAGCTGACGAGCGCAATCGTCGCTGGGCACGCCATGATAGGCAGCTGCGAACTCGGCGAGAAGATCTGCTTCTATTCGGGACTGTGTTTGATCAGGTCACAGGGAACGACGACGCCAATGACAATGCTGATAGTAGTGATGATGAAGGTGGTTCGCTGGTGGCGGAAGATGACATTCGCCGTGGCGATGAGGGCAGCCCTGCTGCGGATGTTCACATGAACAGTGACGATGAAGGCGGCCCTGCTGCGGATGTTCACATGAACAGTGACGATGAGGGCGCCTCGTCGGCAACCGAAGCTGATGTAACGAGTGATAAGGGTGAAACGCCGGCCGAGCCATTTCGTGTAGTGTTGCTAGAGCCCTTGTGGCATATGATACTTTGGCTAACCAGATCATCGCCGAAGTCTTGCATCCGGATGCGGGAGATGAAGGCGACGCTTGATCTCAAGACGAGGAGGACACTTGAGCCTGCGTGTAGGTTGCAATTCGTTTAAAATGAAATTTGATATTTCAATTAAAAACGCCCTTCATTTGATCTTCTTTCTGCTACAATATTGCTGTCAACTATTGGTTATTTACTATTGTTGGTGCAAGTCTTTGTTCTTGTCAGCAGAGAGACCTCGCACGGGAGAGCCTGGCCACAAGCTTGAAACCTGCGCTACTATTTTCTCTAAGTGTTTGAGCCTCCTGTACAGCTCCTTACGGTAACTTTCACATCTCACTAGGGTGGCATTGAAGATTGCACTCAACTAGAATGAACGAACAAGGCTTCTGCTCACATTGAACTTACGATGTGGCTAATGTACCGGTACCTGAAGTATTGCATAGCTACTGTCGTGTCGCCCAGCCTGCATGGCTCGATCTGAAGAATCATGAGCTCGAAGAACAGAATCACGAAGACCCCGCAGTTGAAAGTGTCGACCTGAGTGACCCACTCGACCTGTTTAAATCTGTACCTCTTGGGGGATGGTAGTTTCGGCAGCATAGGAACCAAAACTAAGCTGAGATGAGTTCGGAGCGCTAGAAATCGGTCGCCACACTGCTGCGGGTCGAAACTCGTAATAGTGAACTCCGCGAAGTTTACAGCTAACGCACAGTAATGGTCGGGCTCGAAAAATACCACTGCGAGAAACCATAACGGACGCACATTCATCGCTCCTTGTGTTTATGATTTTTCCAATGCCACCTTCAAGTTTTTCCACACCTCTGTCTTGTAAATGGTAGCACCACCAAAGCATGGAAAATGGATGACGTGCGACGGAATTGTGTAAATGTAGCCTAGCCACCAAGTTATGCACATCCTTCATTTTTGGCTCCACGGACGTGTTCTCCGTTTTGTATTCGAGAATACGCTTGCGATTCGCTCCAGCGCGATACAGTGTCTTCACGGTTTCAAGAACCACTCCGTCTGTGACCTGGCGAGCCTCGTGGTAGTGGTTGTAAACGTCAGGACCGATCTCGTGGTTGTGCCCCATCATTTGCTTCGTAATGCACACGTTGCATCCTCCGGTTTCCCTCACACACGCATTTATCTATAGACAAGCAACACAAAAACTGATGAGAATCTGATGGGTAAGTATTATATAGCAACCCGAAGATCTAACCTGTGCGGGGCATCCAATCTTCCTGGAGTGTCGATGGGAGTGCTGCCCACGGCCGTTTCCCATTCGCGGCGTTCCGCTGTCCGTACAAACAAAAGTTTGTTGTAGAACACGACGTCACCTGGTATTTCCTTACCCGGTGTTCGGCTATTGCGAATCCGCGCGTTACCATGGGCAACCGGGGTAGCAGTGCGCGATTAGAGTAAATCTATACAAGGGTAACAACAATAATTAGAACCAATCTGAATCCTGTACACAGTCTGAGACTGTGGAACTTCCCTAAACTGTTCCACCCACACCTGGTACGTCCGTCTGCTGTAGTTCTTCAAGTACGTCTCAAACTCGTCCCAATCGTCGAACATCCTTACGTCCAAGTCGGGCACGTGAACGAGTTCATCTCGAGGAGCCACCTCAAAAATGTCCTCCTCCGACTGAGCACCTGCATGAGTAGCCGGGGTGTTTGAGACAACCTCGGAGTTGGATTCGGACGACGATCCATTTTCTGACGAGTCAACGCGTTTGTTTCGATCCCTGGTCCTTTTGTTGGCATCCCGCTTCGTGTGCACTACGTGTCGAACGCAATCGGTGCTTCTTGGTAGCTCAGCTTTCTTTCTGGGCCGAGTTCATCCGTTTCTTCGCTCGCGAGGGCGGTGGACTCTCGTCTACGTTATCATCGGAGTTGGCGTAGCTGTCGGAGAACTCGTCTTCGTAGCTGGCGTCGATCTCCGAGGAGTACGGCGTGGGGTGTCGGCGCGGCGTCCTGGGGATCTCCCTATCACGCGGCATTCTGCGGTGTGCGCTGGTGGTGACGGGGTAAGGTGGATTTCGAATGAAGAGGAGAGGGAATTGGCAGCCACCAAATTTGAGAAACCCAGAGTGATGGTCGGTCGATCCCATGATAATCATCAGATCTGCAATCGGATACACTGTCCCACTGTTGTCCCTCCCATGGCCCTTTTAAAAACTATTCATGTAGTCACCCCCGTATAGCTAATCCACCCATGTGGCCTTCTATAACTCCCGTATAGTTGTCACCACCACGAGGGCGTGCATGCTTCTGTGCTTCCGAGCAGTTCCCTCCTGCTACGCGGTACATGTAGCTAGGATGGGTCGTGCACACGAGAACACCCCGCTGGATTGAATGCATCCCTAGCTCATTTCCGAAAATGCCACTAGCGCACGAAAAGGTGTTGCTCGCACCAGTTCTAGCTCGCAATCCGCCCCCTCAAGCCCTCATTCTTGCACCGGCATCGATCAACCGTCGACTCGCCAAACGTCTCAGCGTTGTGCTGCCTATGGACACGGGATTGGTGCTTCTGGTGTGGCGTTCGGAGCTTCTCTTCATGCTTTCGACAGCCGAACTAGCAGTTGTGCAGACGACGGCTCGTTGAGATCAGCACTGAGGATACCTCGTTAGTGGAAGTAGTAGTTCGCCCGGCACCAACGTCGCAAGCCCATCTTGCTACTAGCTGATGGCTCTTATAGAATAGCCGAGCTCCACTCTATTTGTTGTTATTCTTCAATGGAGCGATTTCCGCCATCTGGGATGTCTAAAAACAGGTTTAGTACAGTGTCACTGAATTTAGAAAATGGGCAGACCACCCGCAGCAATCAGGGAGCGTACCATCACTCTGATTCCGCGCTCATGACGGACACTGAAAATGGGAGCTCAGCGCTTGTGCTCGCTCTCGCCCTCGCCACAGAAGGCATGGAACAAAAGCGGCAGCGACAGCGTGGACCCAGCTACCTCACCCGGGCGGATCTGCATCCTGAGCCACGCATTGGGACGGCATGGGAGGCGATTTATAGCATAGGGAAAACTACTGGGTTTGATGTGCACTCATTCCAAATAGTCACGTGTAGGTGAAGCCCCACACCGTAACGTGTGATACATGTACTGCGCGACATGGATGCAGCGTCTTTTGAGCGGGTAAATGCGGAAGTGATCGAGTCGGTTGAAGTGACGGTATTCGTTCATAGAGGTAATAGGGAAGGTTTAGGAATGCAATGTTTTTATGAGGGTCATTAAAGCCGATAAAAAGTCATTAAAGCGTCATTAAAAGTTGTGATAAAAGAGTTTTTTCGTGAGACCAAAAAGTCGTTTCATCAAAAAAGTATAAAACGGGTTTGATCACGCTTTAATCACACCCCCAAGTTGCAACTGATATAAACTAACATCTTGCTTTCGTTATGTGACTAGACTTACCCCTTATCAAGCTACGGATTTTCGAACTTGAAGAGGGGGATCTTCAAACGGTGTTTGGCGCGAAAACCAGATCCCCCCTCCCAGACTCCATTTCTGGATCTGCGCCGCACAGATAACTGGTGCGTTTGCTTATGGACCTGTGGCTGCGCTGCTCTGTTGACTTACCCCTTTGATTGTTCACATGTTCCTCGTGCAGGCACAGCAAGCCCCCCGACGCCGTCCCGAAGACCGCAGCCCGCAAGAAGCCCGCCGCGCACCGCAAGAAGACTGCAGTCCGCAAGAAGCCCGCAGCCCGCGCGAAGCCCACGGCGCAGGAGAAGGCCGCAGAGCAGCGCGTTGAAGCCTGCAGCGCACCGCAAGAAAACCGCAGACCGCAAGAAGCCCGCAGCGCACTGCGAGAAGACCCCATCGCACGAGGAGCGCACGAAAAGCGAGACCAGAACTAAGGCAGCCATTCCACCCGCACTAGTCGCCTCCACGTCGACGCCAGACCAACCCCAGTCGCCGCCAAGGCGATGTGTTCCCGCCAACTGCAAACACCGCGTGCGACGACGTCTTCGTTGCTTCTCCGCTCATCAACGCCTCGGTACGCATCTCTTAATTGTCTGGTTCATTATCTACGTGTCTAACATCGTGTATATTAACTTCTTTTAGCCCTGCGTGTACACTACGTGATCCCCGGTCATCTACGCCTCGGTACGCGTCTCTAATTTGTTTGGAACACTATGTAAGCGTCTAACGTTGTGTATATTGACTTCTTTTAGCACGAAGAGAAATCTATTCGAGTCTATCGACCCCGAGTCTACTTCTACGACGTCGAAGAAGCTCCGGAGTCCGTCGACAAGTGAAACGTCGGCATCTCCGCTGTCGTGGCTGCGCTCCGGGCCCCCGAGTCCTGGAGTCAGCCACGATCCAGATCCTGCCTTTGTCGGAGTTCGCGTTGGCGGAGGTGTCCCACAGCGACGTCCCAAGCCCCGTGTCCAGCCAGAGGGCCATCACTGAGCCGCTCACCCCTCGTTCCCCGCCACCTCGTTACGACGACTGTGCCGGTGGGATCCCAGTCCGCGACGAGCTCGCAAACGGAGACTATCGCGCCGTGGTCTTCGCAGGCATCGACCATAGCACCATGGTCGCCACGGAGTATTCCATCGCCCGCCTTCCAAGCTCGCCGCAGTACGACACCGAGCAACCATTTCCGCCGGAGTTCCACAGAAAGCTACCACTTCTCAGCCACGCCTCCACCCGCATCGCCTCCCGCCACGTTGCCGGGGTGGAGATGTGGTTCTCATCGAGCTTCGGCTACTCCGATGGCTACGACTCGGATGACATCCGAGAATTGGCGGGCGTCGCCGTGAACAGGTCGATTACATCTACTCCTACAAGCTCTACGGGATTCGCGTTGCAGCCCGGATCTACACCACCCGCGTCCCGTAATTTGTGGGAGAACGAGCCGTGGCATGTGGGAGTTGAATTCCTCGCCAGCCAAAAAAAGAAACTGGACATTCCCGCGCGTCCTTGCGGGGATGCGGTGCGGCATGGGATGTGGATGCACAACTCGCTGCAGTGCTCTGAACTACAGGAATGCCAAGTCCGGTCGCTTCTGCACGGACCAGAATTGCGCGTACGCGGGGTGTTGCGGAAACTCTCTGAAAGAGAGTACGTCGCTGGGACTACGTCGAAATGTGATGACTGGCAGACGTGGGGTCGCCCGGCGGGAACGCGCCCATTAATGAGGGCTACCGCATGCGCCTATGCACACGCACGACGGGAAAGAAGTACGTGGGCTTTGACGCATTGCAGGCGGGAGGGACGATGCGCATGGTTAACCACTCCTGCCATCCTGCAGCTCACGTCCATGAGGTGCAGACTGGAAGTGGCCTGACGGTCGTTGCAGTTACGATCCGAGACGTGTAGGAGGTCACGGTGTGGTACGGCAACCCGTTGTGGTTCCTGTGTCGTTGCGGGTGGTGGGGGTGTCAACACCGTGACCCTCCAGCACCTTCCGGACAACTACGTGGAGTGAAGGGCCCATGATCGACTCTACATGTGCTAGGGAGGCTCGTACAACTCGTGCGAGAGGTGCGCAAAAACTCCTGTTGAAGTGTCGCTATATTGCAGTGTAGCCATCTACTAGTAACATGTAGAAGCCGTTAAATTCAAATTTGTTGCAATTGTTCATACAAAATTGAAGTTAAAAAATTGTGGTGACGCTGATCATACAAACTCGAAGTCAATATTGTGTGGTCCACAATATTGAAAAAGAACTTCTCATTTTCTCATTTTGCAAGTCACCGCGAGAAGAAGTCCGCCGCGCCCGTATACAACAAGAAGGGCAAGGTGTCCAACAAGGGCAACATCGACAAGCTGGACAGGGATGTCTTGCTACCCTAAACAATAAGACCGATGCCTGGCGGCAATGCCCGGGCGTGGAGTACGTTCTCTGCATTCACGTTAACTGGGGAATGGATGTTCGTGAGTACCGCTTGGACTCCATCGTGGACGGGCAGTTTGAGAATCGTAACCTGCAGCCCGCGCTCATCGACAGGTAGAAGCCGCCGCCACCCCCGCTGCAGGAGACGTCGCAGACGCCGCAGAGGAGACGCCGCCACCCCCGCAACAGGAGAGGCAGCAGAAGGAGACGCCGCAGCAGGAGACGTCGCAGACGCAGCAGCAGGAGACGCCCAACCAGAAGAAGACGCCCAACCAGCGGACGGGGTAGACATCATGACACGGGTAAGTGGATGTATACTTTGATATGGTGTAACAACTGACGTAAGATGTTGTATTATATTAGCGAGGACGCAAAACGGGGTACAGCAACTACAGCCCCGAGGAGCAACTACGTCTCTGTAATTTAGCCGCCAAGCTTGTGCTTGGCGGCTAAACTACAGAGACGTAGTTGCACAAGCCGATTGGGAGAAACGAGTGGGAGGAATTGGCGATGGAGTACAACCTCCGCCGGCGCAGAAACTGTTTGGAGCGCGAGCATGATTCGCTCAACCGCAAGTTGAGGGGGTGTACGGGAAAGCAAAACCCACCGGCGTTAACGGCGATTTGCCGCCCAAGATTCGTGCGATACACATGGCGCATGAAATCCAACACGAAATCGAAAAGAAAGGCGGGACGCACACCTCGCACGACGGCGGGGATAATGTTGAGGAGGACTCTGCGCTGATGAAGGAGGTCGCTGCGGCCCTAAACGTGGGCAAGATCGGGGTGCCGAGGAAGATGATGCCGGTAGCGAGGCAGACGAAGAGATCGAAGATGATGGAGGGGTTCTGCGAGCGAGGGAGATCGAGAGCGTGAAGAGGAAAGCCAATTCCAGGGCGATGGTGTAAGTCAACTGGCTCAAGTTTCCGAAGGCGAGGCAGAAGAAGAACCGCCGCGCACAGTCGGCACAATCGCGACGGGCGCTGGAAACTTCGATGTCTCCTTCGCGAACTTGCTCTACTCGAACGACGAAGGGAGACAAGAGGAGCCGACGAAGGGGACAAGACTGATTGTCCGCGACGCTGCTGCATCGGGGATGCTATCGCCAGTTGCTGCTCCGCCAGCAACCGTGACTCCGTATGCGGGTAGTCAGCGAGCCGCCGTCGACGAGGGTGGTGACCAGAGAACTTCGAGTGCAAGTAAGACGAAGGCCATAGGGCGACCGAAGGGGGCAAAAAGGCGTCGCAACCCGCTCGACCCACTTTCTCGTCTCCTGGTGGACGGCCTCTATCTCGAGACGCCTCCAAGGCAGCTGCTGATGCCCGCAAAGAGTTACTGCACGGGAAGAAATCGCCGACCAGCAGTCGTTTTGGAGGAGGAAATCTCCGTGTCATGCGCGATAACGTGGAGGAGTTGGGTGGCAAGGGGTCGACGGTGGGAGGCAAGCGTGACTCGAGCGACTTGTCGGGCGCTGGGTCCACGTACACTGCTACCAAGAGAGCGAGGGCAAAGAATCGACTCGACCAGATGCGGAAAGAGCTGAACGAAGCTGAGGAGAAACAGACATCAGGTCGCTCGGAAATGATGAAGATGATCATGCACATGAGGGAAGACGCAGACCGGCGTCAGGAAACCGAAGTCAGAAGACGCAGAGAGGACAGAGAAGCGAGAGATGCCATGCGCCGCGAAGAAGCTGCCGCCGCCGAATCACGCCGTCTGCAAGAGATGGAGCTGGTCAGGGCGACCCGAGAAGATCAAACCCGCAAAGACGCCGCAGCTGCAGCTGAGTCGTGCCTCCGCTACGAAGAACGACTCGAAAGAGACCGTGCGGAGGCGCGAGAGAGGCACGAGCAGATGATGTTGCTGATCGCCTCCATGCAGCGCCCCGGCAGCAACACGCAGTAGGATCGCAATGACCACAAACACTTTGCATTAGTTAATATCAAAAAAGTTTACATGTTGTCCTCTTTACCATGAAAATGCGTAGTCCTAATCTGGTGATTCCTACCCTACGTACGCAAAAGTTGAAAGCCTAAACAAGTTATCAAGTCGGCGTTGCCGTTTGTTGAGATCGTAGGGAAGCGGCAGTAGAAGGCGGTGAGAGACCTTCTCTGTCTGGCCCATGCCCCACTCCGCAGATTGTCGAATGCGCGTAATCGCTGCAGACGTTACGCTGGCAGCAGGTCTGACGGAGGGCAACAGGCGGCCCCAATCTCCCTCCTTCAAGGGCGTCATAATCCGGCCAGTCATGTCACTTCCGCAAGGAAATGCTGAGTCTGCCACCACCCCATAGCGATCGTCTGGGTTCAGGACTGGATCCTGGAGCCGTCTCCTGAAGTCCAGGCTCGTGTCGCCGTCGTTCCAGCTACCGAGACAGTTGTGCTTAGCCCACACTAGCAGCCCATCGGCGCTGTAGCACAACGTCCCGGTAACGAACACTCCGTGCAGCCAGCCGTTGTAGTGTGCGTTTTGCACATCGACGTCCGAGGGTTGCTGGATCTAGAACAGGATAGTCAAAAGAAATATAAACGTTAATAAACAACAAGCTTTAACAAATCTTACAGATCTTACCCGGTAATTCTTGCCGTCCAGGAAGCCCCACGTGAACTTCACTAGGGGCTCCCGCCGTGCTACGAGCAGTGCGAGCTGTTTTTGCCTTTCGATTGAAGGCCACGAAATGCGGGCCGGCCCGAAGTGCTGCAACGCAGCGTACATGGCGCTCTCGGCATCGTTCAGAACCCTGGCCAGGGTGGACGGTGGTACGCCAAACTCCTTGCACAGACTCGTGCGCTGCATGGACCCAACGTAGAAGGCCAGCAAGAGCCCCAGAACCTGATGGTGGCTCCGGGGTTTGCGTGGCCTTCCTCCCCGCGGTTTGTACCGCGGGATGCAGTAGTAACGCGCAAAACGCGCCAGTAATTTGTCGAACGCTTCGCTGCATAGCAATACATAGGTCAGATTAGAACACGGCCGAGATAATGATACCAAATACATGCGCACTCTACCGATGAAGACTTGTTGTGGACAGGAAATTTCTTGTCCGTGCCCCGTTCGTATGTATCCATCCAGTCGACCATGGACGGGTCTTTCAAGCACTCGAGCGTCATGTAGTGGCGCATGTGCACCATCAAGCGCCACTCCTCGCGCAGAATCTCTTCGTTGAGACGGCGTCTCAGTCGCTTGAGCGCCAGTTGGTTCCTGCGTGTTCTGCGAGACGCCTCTTGGACGGCGAGAAGCATGGATGATAGCTCCATCGCCTCTGGTCTTCTTCGCGGAGGGGAGAAGATATTCTGTTGCGAGGTGAGGGGTCCGAGCCCCAAAGGTCGCCTTGAAGCTTCCACATTTTGTCCAGCTTTAAAAGGGATGACCGAGGTAAGCAGACCAAAAATAAATCTTTTCGGGTGAGTCCAAAAGTAAAATTTCTCGTTATTGCCGCCTACGCATATTTCTTGGTGCCAAAGCAGAGATTCGAACAAACTATTTGAAATGGCGGTGTTTCCATGGTTGTAGCATCAATCCTCGTGAAGATACTGCAGCTTAAACTTGGTCGCTGCCACGAAAGCGTGTTGCATGTCTTCACTCTGTTGACTACGGTCCTGTCTATGTTCTACACAAAACTTCTAATCGAACGCTTTGGAAGCGTATGTCGTCAAATTGCATCAAAATGCATCTATTTTAGCCAATAGCTGAGGAGGGAATTTTGCAATGTGACGATTTACGAAAAATGGGTGCAACATGCAGCACCTCAAGTGTCAAGGAAGCTCTTTTCACTTAAAAATGTCTTCGCTCCAGTGCACATTACTCTCGCGATGTGGTAATCCCAGTAGTTCTAATACAAGATAATACAATATATTCTCTTGTATTAGAACGGCGTAAACAAAAGAATTCTAGTTAACCATTTGTTGAAGTACGAGATCGTAACGAGGAGGATCTCAGCTATCGAATGAGTCCAACTACAAAAAATTCATTCAGCCGTTTCGGAGCAATGTTGCTTTAAAAACTTGTCTTCTCCGAAACAGTACGAGCGATTTTTGTTATTAGTGGTCTAGGGGTAAAATTTCACTGCGGTTCGATTGGGACCGGTCCCAGCGTCTAATTCAGAGTCTTTCCGGTTCAAAATCGGACCGAATGTCCCGTCTTTTCAAAAATCGACTGTATATTTTGAATTTAGAGATGTTGGGACACTAGGATCAATTTGAAATGCGTCACTCAAATTACGACCACATCCAGGTTATTCAATCTGCCCCAGGTTTACCGCTCTCCATGCGGTCGTCTCCACTTGCGCGTGCATTGTTAAGAGCAGAGAGCGCATAAGCCGTCTGCGTTTACATATCTGCTTTCCCCTCGAATGGGCTTCCGACTTGACCCGCTATGTAGGCATCATGCCCTCATTCTCTGTCACAAGCGCTGCCAGCGAACACTGCCAGCGAACACTGCCATCCAACTCCTCCATTCTCTTCTTCGTCGATACAGCGTTACCAAATTTAGAGATTTGAAAAAACCTCCCTCCTGAGAAATTCACTTATGTCCGAAAAAAGTCAGCCAATCTTTGAAGCCGATTTTCTCGAAAACGCCAAAATGTTAACTAGCATCGTTTTGTTTTGCGCCGTCTCAATTTAAATGAAGTTTCTTGTGTGGTATCTGACTCAATAGCTTTAAACAGGTGGAGACATCGAGGCTAAATTTGCATCAACGTGGCTTCACTAAATTAGTGAAGATAGCGATAACAAGACAACAAGCCTTTGTGTACGACAGCGGCTACTTCCATCGTTAATAATCATTTTAAAAGAGGTAATGTATTGTGTTGTTGTTCCTAACGACAGCGCGTATGAAAAGTTGGCATTCAGGTTCACCCGAATTACGGTCTGGTTACCTCAGTCAATTAAAGAAAAATGTCGCACCTAGCAAAGCATAATTAAACCAAACTAGAGGGTTGGGCTGGTAGCGCGAGCCAAAAAGTATTTTTTTGTAATGTTTATTTTTCAAAAGGTCACTTCCTATCTTGACAAGGGGATGAATGTTCTTTAAACTCCGGCCGCCACAGTGCAGAACAAAGCGATTCAGGCGAGAAGCAGGGCGCAGGGGGAGGGAAGCGATTTCCTTCACCACGGCAGCCCCGCCCTATTAAGGGTTATACTTTGCTGCTGTGGTGTCGGAGCGAGCGGCCCTCTCCTGAAGCTGCTGCCAAGATCATTGCCGAAGAACGGCGCCACAAAACAGTCTACGAGGTACAACTACATTGCATTTTTGTGAGCTGAAGTGGGTATTTCTTTAAACATATTTCTTTACATTGTGTTAATGTCTGCTGCTGTTCCAAACGGGGATTTCTACGAGTTTTTCGGGGATGATGCGAGGAGACCAGCTCATGTCCGTGCAGAGTTTCCATTTTGTGATTCGGTGTTGGAGGGGCACTAAAATTCTGTGTTTTTGTGTAGTTATTGAACTTGGCATTGACGAGGAAGACGAGGAAGGTGCCGGTGCATGCACTGAGTGAGATGTGCGGGTTCCCGATTGGGGCTCGTGGACTCATATGTAGAGAAGCTGGTACGTTGTATAGTGGAAATGTTTGTCGGGGTGCAGCTAAATATATTTTGCGGTTCTTAGGTGATGCATCATGGTGTGAAGGTGGCGATCTGTCCAAGTGGAGGTAGGTACATGTATTTTGTCGGGGACTATTTCGTGTAGGTGAGCATGAAGTAGCTGATACAGTTTTGCAATATGTTGGTGACAGAGTGCATCGAGTACTAAAAAGAAGAGGGGTTACAGCTCGCTTGTTGACTGACAAGTTGTGCGGATTGTTACGCCGGGGTCTCGGTGCAAACGACGAAGGAGAATAACTATTTGGCATCTCTCTTCTATGATAACGATATATGGGGGCTCGTGGGCTGACTTGTCGACGGGAGAGTTCGCGTTCCACAACGTCCATCAGTGAGAAACTATCCACATTAGGCTGGGTTCTTCGCTATCGAGGACTAATTGGGTCGGGCAGCCGCAAAATGCAGCAGGCTCGCGCGTAGATGTGTACAGTAGTGATCTCGAGTCTTTTAGGAAGTATTCCCAATACGTATTTCTTGTTAAACATGTACCGCTTTGGTCAAATACGCTAATATTTTCAGCCCACAATATTAGTAGGAAGTCAACCACTCTTAACGTAATCTATCAGTTGTGCTCACCTTGCTGAAGTGCATTAAAAACCTTTGAATTTCGATAGCCCTATGGAGTTAATGTGAAATGATAGATTTATAAGGAGTCGACACCTGAAGTTTGTATGCCTCGACATAAAAAGACTACACTTTTCGTGCGCCGAATTAATCCCTGTTGGGCTGTCCGTGACTACGTATCGTAGCACTACCAGGATAAACGTAAGTTCGTAGTTCGTAGAACTATCGTTAGATGCATCCGGCTGTCACAAATGGCTACATTTTACCGGTATAGAGATGGAGCGAGGTCACAAGGTGTCTTTTGGCTACATGTACCGGTAATTGAGTGTGGGAGCGAGGTCACGATACCTTTTTCGGCTTTTGTGTGGGCCACATTTTGATTGGGTGTGGTGGGCAAAGTCACACCTTCTTATGTGTGGACCACATTTTGATTGGGTGTGGAGGGCGAGGTCACACCGCCGGGTTTCGGTTCTGGTGTGTGGAACACATACACACTTCTGCCAGGCTCGGTAATTGCCTGCTTCCTGCAAGCTACTATTGGGGGCGCAGCGTGCCTTACATCGCCTTCGATGGGACGAGGTGTGGGGTGCCGCTAACAAACAGCCACTTATGAAAGGAGACTGAACACGCACACTATATAGACCTGTTGAAGTTAGTGGTGGGTACTTTACAAAAGGGGACAGTCACCATCCTATCGGGGGATGCGACGCTGGCTGGCCTGCTCATTCTCCCTTTTGCTTCATTCCTGCGTAAGCTACTGCTGGCATGCTTCAAATGGAGTGCTTTCTAACGATCTCTTACTAGTTGTTGTGCATGCATGCAGATGACAACGTCTGTGCTGCAGCCGTCTACAAGGTGCTGCAAGCGACAAAAGGTGCGTACGCGATTGTGGTGGTGTACAAGCTCAGCTGGCTGGCTATTTGTGCTTGCTTGCACTGCCTGTTTGTAGATGCCCCGGTCGAGCCGATGCACTTCGTGGGCTGGGGTGGAGCCGTCGACAAGGTCGAAGGTGCGTACACGATTTTGGTGGTGTACAAGCTCAGCTGGCTGGCTATTTGTGCTTGCTTGCACTGCCTGTTTGTAGATGCCCCGGTCGAGCCGATGCACTTCGTGGGCTGGGGTGGAGCCGTCGACAAGGTCGAAGGTGCGTACACGATTTTGGTGCTGTACAAGCTCAGCTGGCTGGCTATTTGTGCTTGCTTGCACTGCCTGTTTGTAGATGCCCCGGTCGAGCCGATGCACTTCGTGGGCTGGGGTGGAGCCGTCGACAAGGTCGAAGGTGCGTACACGATTTTGGTGCTGTACAAGCTCAGCTGGCTGGCTATTTGTGCTTGCTTGCACTGCCTGTTTGTAGATGCCCCGGTCGAGCCGATGCACTTCGTGGGCTGGGGTGGAGCCGTCGACAAGGTCGAAGGTGCGTACACGATTTTGGTGCTGTACAAGCTCAGCTGGCTGACTATTTGTGCTTGCTTGCACTGCCTGTTTGAAGAAGACAAGGTCAAGCCAATGGACGTCGTGGGGGCTGATGCAGCCATGTACAAGGCCCTGCAAGCTACAAAAGGTGCGTACGCAATTGTGGTGCTGTACAAGCTCAGCTGACTAACTATTTGGGCTTCCATTGCCCTGCCTGTTTGTAGACGCCAAGGACTCCGTAGGCTTCAGCAACACCAATGAGTTGGAGCCGACGGCGGTGAAAGGTGCGTACGTCGTTGTGATGCAATACATGTCGGCCAGCTAATTATATGCGCTTCCTTACCGTACATGCTTGTAAAATACCTAGGTCGAGCTAATGGACATGACGGGCTGTGATGCAGCCGTCCACAAGATGCTGCAAAAGAAAAAATGTGCGTACGCGATTGTGATGCTGTACAAGCTCAGCTGACTAACTACATGTGCTTTCTTTGTCGTGCATGTTTGTAGACGCCAAGGTCGAGCTGATGGACATGAAGGGCTGTCTTTATCAGTCCCTCGCCGTCCGTGTCGTCCACCGAGAGTTCGTCCTCGGACCCGCTTGCGGCTGAACAAGACGTTATGGGTACGATCTGGTTTGTTACTTGCGCTGACCTGTTCAGTGACTAATTTACTCGTTTACTTTACTTGGTCGTACATGTAGGATATGGTGTGTGGTGTGGCGATCTTCAACCCGTTGATCTCGCGGCTCGTGTGCTGCCGTTGGATGGCATTAGCGGCATCGTGAACAAGGACTGAAGGTAGCGGATGATACCATGCAGCTCGTGGTGGCGTTGAGTGCCTTCATCGTGCTCTGCCGTGCTCACTGATTACGTGGGCGTCGTCGGCTTTGTGTGTTGCTTGGCCAGCGACCATGTGCTTCCGGACTTCGTGCTGCACGTGAGCAAGGCGCGTGGTTCCAACCACTTCATCATCATCGGCTACTTCCTGGCCGGTCTGGTGCTAATCTTGCACGGCGACACAGAGACCTTGTCGGGCATGTACTCGTGCGCGTTCTTGGGGCTCATGACGCTCTTCGACACGGACTGCATGTTGTTCAAGGTCAAGCGCGCCGATGTCCCGCGGTGGGTGACCGCGACTTGGTGGAGCTGCATTCTGGGGCGCCTCAGAGAAGCACTTCGTACCAGTTACCGTGGCGTTCAAGGACCTCTGGTACACCATGCCCAACCCAGTAACCCCCATCGACCTGGTCAAGGGTACGCGTTGCCCGGCATCATCACGGCGCTCATGGGCTCGTCGGGAGCAGGCAAAATCACGCTCATGGACGTTGTCGCCGGTCGTAAGACTGGCGGCAAGACCACGGGCCAGTCCATCCGTCGATCCACGGTTACTGCGAGAAAATGAGCATTCACTCGGAGTCGTTCACGAACCGCGAGGTGCTCACGTTCAGCGCGTTCCTTCACCAGGGTAATGACGCCCCCAACAGCTATGAGTAAGACTCGGTGTACGAGTGTCTGGAGCTGCTGGACATGCACGCGATCGCCGATTATATCATCTACGGCAGCTCCGTGTAGCAGATGAAGCCCTGAACATCGGCGTGTAGCTGGCGGCGCAACCCAACGTGCTCTTGTTGGACGAGCCCGCGAGCGGCCTGGACGCGCGCTCCGCCAACTTCAAAATGGAATGCTTGCGCAAGGTGGCGGACACCTCACGGTCGTGTGCACCATCATCCATCAGACGTCGACGGAGGTCTTCAGTGCGTTTGACAGCTTGCTGCTGCCCAAGCGCGGCGGTGAGACGGTGTTCGCGGGTGAGTTGGGCAAGAATGCGAGCGAGATGATCGCGTACTTCGTGTCGATGGCGTGGACAAGCTCGAGGACAACTACAATCGGGCCACGTGGATGCAGGATGTCATCGGCGCCGGTGTGAGCAACAGCAACGGCGACATGACGGACTTTGTGAAGATGTATCTTGTCCGTCGCCGGCACTCCCGGTTCTGACGTACAGCGACAAGAGGGCAGCGACGGAGCTGGTAGCGCTTCTCCAACATGGACTGGTGCACGGCATCGTATAACTTGACTCGCTTCAGTCTCATGCTGATTCTTGACTTCTCTTTGGGCGTCACGTACATCAACGCGGAGTACAGCTCGTTCGCCGGTATCAACTTGGGAATGGGCATGTTCTTCTGCGCAACGGGCTGTATCGGATTCGTCTCATTCACCAGCGTGGTGCCGATTTCGACCGAGAACCGCCTCGCGTTCTACCGTGAACGTGCATCGCAGACGTACAATGTTCTGTGGTACTTCGTGGGATCGACTGTCGTGGAAATTCCGATCTTTGGCACGCTGCTGTTCATGGCGTCACCACGTTCGTGGCCTACTGGCTGCACCTGTCATTGCACGTGTTGCGGCAGGCGTACTTCGGCCAGCCCATGGCGTACTTGATGCCGACAATGAAGGTCGCCACGATCTTCAGCGTGCTGCTGGCAGGGATTGGTAGTAGAAAGATTTTCAGTCAAAATAATGCTACTAGTAACTAACGGCCTAGTACCGTCATCAGAATTAATACTCTTGTAATATCGTCAAATGCGCCACAAGTAATAACAATATTATAACTTATTATTAATACTAGATTACTAATAATTACCGGCATATTAGTTTCAAACTAAACTACTATCAATCCCTGGCCAGGCGATTTCTTTTTCAAGGAATTTCAGGAACAGGAACATTATGTCGCCCCTAAAAGCAATACATTTATTGTTGAGACGCATTTGACGCTGATATTTCATATAAATATAAAATTGGAGGTCAGCACACCGATATCGCTTTCATTGAGCCTCTTATATCGCATATAAATTCAATATTTAATTCAAGTTACATGTATAGTGAATTCAAAGTCCTTTAGATAGACACTCATCAGGTTGTTTACGAACTACGAATCAAGCCCGGGACAACGGCCCGGGTAGGCAATTCAATGTGACACTTGCGAAGGGTCGCAGATCGTGCTTTATACCGGTTTTGGATAGCCAGTTTCGACCCCTCGGGTTCTCCGGAAAATTAAACTTGTCAAATGAGTGCCTTCCAAAACCTCACTAGATTTTTAATCGAGGTTTTTGGTGCTCCGTTTTATGGGCCGTTAATTAGCATTAAAAATTCCCCCGTTTTCGCAATCCAAAAATCGCTATCAGAACCACAGTTTAATCGAAGCTCTGAACCGTAAGTGGATGTTCATGTGATGTGTGTACATTTGGTTTTATTATTGATTACTGACATGTGCTATTTGAAGCAGGACAAAATATGGAATCAGGATACCTCTCCACTGCGACCTTTGGCCGTTTGATACCCTCCCCTCCGAGCAACGAAGCTCTTTGGCAGTCCGGAATCTTTTGAGGGGGCGTATGGACGAGTGCGGGACTCTCCTGTTGCTGTATGCGTCGTCCAAGACCCGCGAAAGAAATGCTGCTGAGTTGTAGTGTCTCCGTCGGATCCTGAAGAGGGAGATTCTACGCTACGAGTGGTCTCGCATGGTGCGCATCAGGCATTATCAGACGCTCGACTGCCTCAAGGACCCGAGGCGCTCGCCGTGGATGGACACTAACGAGCGAGGTACGAACAAGAACTTTATCAACACCACGAGTCTTTCCAGGTAAACAATTTCGTGTTAGTCACCAGCTACCTACTCTCTTCTAACTCGTCTTGTTTGCTGTCTACAGAGAATCTTTTAGTTATCTGCTCGAGCGCTTCGCCGACTATTACAAAATCTCTCGTTATCAACCACGCGGGGACGCCCACGCAGATTGCAGTATCACCACCAGGTGTTAGGCTTGCTGCTCGCGTTTTACGTGGGCAGCATGCAACGAAATTCCTTGTGCAAGGAATTTGCAGTGCCTCCGTCTACACTGGCGCGGGTTCTAAACGAGGCCGAGGAGGCTCTCTTCGCCGCTTTGCAGAGCTACCATCCCGCTAGGATCGTATGGCCGTCCTTGCCGCGTCAGACAGCTCTTCCAAAACTAGTCCCGCGGCGCCACGCTCTCGTGCAGTTTACATGGGGGTTCCAAGACGGCAAAAACTACAGAGTAAGTTGATCGAACTCGTCTTCTTATGAATTTGTATTGGTTAACCTATTAATTGTCTTCTTGGTCTACGTGTCAGATCCAGCAGCCCTCCAACGTTGACGTGCAGAACGCCCATTACAATGGGTGGCTGCACAACTTCTTCGTCACCGGGACAATGTGCTATGCCGCCGACGGGCTCAATGTTTGGGAAAAGCGCAATTGCCCCGGGAGCTGGAACGACGGGGACACTTCCAGCGGCGATTGGCTGACCGGGGACTCAATCCCGATTCGCGTTACGGGGTAGTCGCGGATAATGCCTTCCCCTGTGGGAAGGACATGACGGGGAGGATCAAGACCTCGTTAAAGGAGGGGTTGGGCCGATTAGTCCCCTCCGTGCGTTCTGCAGCTGCAGCCATGTCCGCAGCAATTACGATGATCAGGTAGTCGGCGGAATGGGGTATGGGGCAGACAGAGAAGGTGTATCACCGTCTCATGCTGCCCCTGCCGTATGACGTGCGCAAGAGAAATATTAGGCTAGATAACCTATTCTGGCTTTCGAACTATCGTGTTCGGACTGTAGGGATCAGCCAGATTCGTACAACCCATTTTCATGGACGCGAAGATAACATGTAAGCTTAATGCATTTTTGAGTTATGAATCTTCCTGCACTTCTTGCTAGACCGTACACTTGTTCGTCTTCTCTTTTTCGCTTTGGTCTTGACGCTATTTGTGCTTAGGAAGGAGGTGCAGACCCTCTCTGCATTGTCGCCAGCCGAAGCATCATCTGCTCGTGTCGTTCGCGGGCTTCAGCTCGGTATCGCTCCAACCTTTCTTCGTGGCGCTGACGGTTTTCCGCAGCGGTCATAGCATCCTTCCGCGCGGTCTCTTCTCGAGCCAGCCGCGTTTCCTCGAGTTCTTGCGTGCGTCTCGCCTCAGCTAGTGCAACCTCCTGACGACGCACAGCCTCGCACCGTCTCTTTCTGCCTTCTCTGCTTCCATCCTTGCCTCTCGTTCGTCACGACGCCGTTTGACCTCTTGCTCGAATCTTTGATCTGCGTCTTCGCGCATGAGCATCATTAGCTGCATGATGTCTCCCCGCTCCAGACTGCCTGTCCTCCGCGTCGTCGATGCTCCTCTTCAGCTCATCCAGCCTCTTCTTGGCGCGAGCGCGCTTATTAGCGGCGTACGTCGCGCCAGACACCCCGAGTCCAACGAGTCTCTCTTGCCAGTCGTCTTTCTTGCCATTTCCTGCATGTTGTCTCGCAGGACTCGGATGTCCCCGCCTCCGAGCCTGTTGCTGCTCGTGGCCTTCTTCTTGTGGGCCAGACGCTCCAGCTCGTCATCTTGGGCTCTTGACACGTCGCGAGAGAGTGGAGGTCCTTGCGGGGACGCGAAGTGGGTCTCGCCGCCGGCGGGGTTTTCTTCGCGGCCTTTGGTCTTCCTGCGGCCTTGTTTTTGCCGCTCGTCTTGTTGGTTAGCTGACTGGCATTACTTGGGCTGGTCGAGTGTGACTCCTCAGCCCGTGACCCAGGGACCGGTCTCTTGTCTTCGTCTGCGCTCGCTGCGTCTAGAGCAGCATGTGGCCCCCTTCCGGGTCGTGCACGCCCAAGAGGACCGCCCTCTGCAAGCGCAATCTCCCTCGGCTCGTCTGGCCTTCGGCACTAGCGTCTTCTTCGTCCTGCTCCGAGAAGAGCTCATCCGCGACGGACACATCAAAACAACCGTCTCTGGTGATAATCGTGCCAGCAGGTACGTCGATTGTGCCGGTGTCATGTCCGGGCGAGTGCTGCCCCAGCTGACTCAAATCTCCTTGAAGTGAATCATCGGTCCTCTCCTCTTCCTCGTTTGCGTCCTTATCACCTCCCTGGTCCTTTTCAGATTCTTCGCCTTCTCCCCCAATGCCAACAACGCCCTGAGCCGACAACGTTTGTGCGACCTCCTTGAGAAGGGTGTCGTCGTCTTCGCCTTGCCCCCCGTCGTGGGAGGTGTGCGTGCCCCCTTCTGCTCGATGTGGTACTGCACTTCTTGGGCGAGGGTTATGGCTTTCAGTTTCGGGGGCATGTCCCCGTTGGATCCGGTGGGCTTCGACCTCGTGTAGAGGTTCTTGAACTTCCGCCGAAGCGAATCAAAATCTCTGTCCAGCCAATTCCGACGACGCCGCTGATTGTAGTCAACGGCGAGGTCCTCCCACTCGTTACACCCGATTGGCTTATACTTGTCGGCCAGCTCCACGAGGAGCAACTGCTCATCCGGTGAGTAGTTTACATAGCCAGCTTTCCTACCCCTCTAAAACAGCACACAACAGTCGTTAGCCACCAGTAACACATCAGTAATACACGCCCTTGCTAGTAACACGTACACGGGACATCTTGGTGAACGCAGAGCTGCTTAGAAGCCGATGGAGGAGCTGCAGAGGCCGCGAAAGCTGCTTGTTGCCCACCGCGCCAAAAACAAAAATGAGAGAATGACATGCAAAGCCGAAAATCAAAGTTGACAAATGTCTTGAATTTTGTATGTCAAACAGAAAATTTTGTCAAATCCATTTTTAAAGCATATTTTCAGTTAGAATGTGATGGCTACATGAAAATTGAACACTACGACTTCTCCGTTTTGCACGCTTCTTACAGGACTCGCCACACGCCCAACAGTCCTCACGCTCCTCCTTCGACGTCCTCACAACTGCTTTCGGTCGGAGAGGTGCTGCAGGTCGCGGTGCTGGCACCCCCACCCTCCACACCGACACAAGAACCAGAGCTCGTCTCCATACCACGCCGTCACCTCCTCCCCTGGAAAGACGTCGCGAAAGGTGACAGCCACCACTGTTAGGGGTCCCGTCTGCACTTCGTGGAAATGCACTGCGGGGTTGCATGAATGGTTGAGCATGCGCATCATTCCCCCGCAGTGCAAGGCGTCCAACCCCACGTACTTGTTCCCACTAGTTCTCGTACCGAGGCGCATACGGTAGCCTTGGTTGTACGGCCCACCGCAGCCTGGACGACCAAAAAGCTGCAGCCGACCAAAGTATTCCCCGACGATTTCGCCGGCAGGAATTGGTTGGGACGCAACAATCCTCGCACGTTCGTACGGATGTGGCGGCACAGCATTAGACTCGGCGACTCCCCGAGCGAATTGCCGCAGAAGCCCCCGTAGGCGCAGTTGAACTCGGTACAGAAGCGCCCCGCGTTGGCGTTAGAGCAGCGTAGCGCATTGCATCGCTGGGTACATCCACAGCCCCTGCCGCTACGCACTCCGACGGGGACGCCTCTGAAATTCAAATTGCGTGGATTCTCGTTGGCAGCCACAAAATTCACGTCGGTAGGCCAGGTCGTAGGGTTCCAGTCTTGTCCGGCAGGTGGGGCAGGAGAGTTCAATACGACAAACTCCGGCGAATCCTCCGGTGTAGTTACAGCACGATTTGGACGGATTACCCCCGCGAGGGCTCTAATCGCGTCCGAGTCGTAACCATCCGACTCGGAAAAACATGACGAAAACCATTGATCCACGCCGGACACGTGTCGGGGCCCAGGCGAAACTTCGTCGAAAGGACGACCTCAGTTTTCCGACCGTGGACCGGTGGATGGAGTCGGTTGCGGCCTGGGTGATGCAGGAGACGACAAGGCTCGGGGCGATCACGGCGCTATCGTGGAGGCCTGGGAGGTGGCCACAGACTTCGACGCTGCAGGTTCCGTTGTGACGCAGGATGTCACCTGCGAAGCTGGCGACATCACGTCGGTGATAGTCCGCTGGCTGGACGCTTCACTGAGGGCGGGTACGGGTGCGGACAAGACGAAGTCCGACAAAGACTCGACGCGCATTTCCACAACTAGCGGATGGGTGAACGTCCGGCCAGACCGAAGCCACGGAAGCGGTGATTCACCACAATCCGCGGACGTGGGGCTCTTGGACCTCTTTGGCGAAGGCGGTATCGCGACTCGTAACTCGTGGGGCGGGCCGACGTCAAACAGTGACCTCTTCGCATGGGACTACTTGCTCTCCTAGAAGTAGCATAGGTTAATGGCACAGTAAAGACAAAGAAATTCAGCAAGCATGCGTACGATGGAGGGAGATGGTTGGACACATCATTTCTGGCATGCGTGGTGTCTCGGCGGCGGTCTCTGGTCGTTCTTGGCTCGCGTGGGGCTTCTCGCGGGCTCTGCGGGTCCTCGGCGGCGGTCTCTGGTCGTTCTTGGCTCGCGTGGGGCTTCTCTCGGGCTCTGCGGGTCCTCGGCAGCGGTCTCTGGTCGTTCTTGGCTCGCGTGGGGCTTCTCGCGGGCTCTGCGACGACTTGGCGGTGGCGAGACGAAGGTGCAACGACGGCGGAGATGGAGGGCTGCTCAAGGAACACCCCAGCAGAGATAAGCAGTTAGCAACAAGCCAGACAAAGCAAGACATACACGCAGCGCACGCACCACTTGTGCTCGAGGGCGCGCATCTACAAATGAGCTCTGGGAAGAGGGGGAGAATCCTGTTTCGCGCCCAAACACCGTTTGAAGATCCCCCTCTTGAAGTTCGAAAATCTTGTGGCTTGACAGGGGAGATTATAATCACATAACGAAATCAAGATGTTAGTTTTAATGAGTTCCAAGTTAGGGGGATTAAATCGTGATAAAACCCGTTTTATAATTCTTTTGAAGATGCGCGATCTTCAAACGTCGGTGGGCGCCAAATTTCGCGCGCTTAGGCCGCTTCTTGTAGCTTCTCGGTCATTCCCGAATCTGCCGTCTTCAGAGACAAGCTCCAGGTTCCCCCCTCCGCCCCCCTTCCCTAAAGGTTGGCTGCTGTTGCATGTGTGCACATCTCGCCCGTGGTTTGACGTGCTCTCTCTGTGTTTGGTGCCCCCAGCGCTTGGTCTCTGTCGTACACGATGCCTATGCCCACATTCCTTCTGCTTCTGCGTTGTCGCGGTACGGTTCTAACATGTAGTCTTTGCTTCGTCATACGCATTACTCTAACGTGTAGCTCTACTTTCCAGCTCATCGCCATCTCGTCCAAGGGCTAAGAGGGTTCTCTTGATCGATCTTGGGGCCGACAAGACCCAAGCTCCCGAGAATGGAAATTCCAAGAAACAGAAGCGCTCGGTCGTATCTGCGGGCAAGCCGCTGCCGTGGCTGCGGTCCGGAAGACGGTTCAGCCACCCCTTGATCCTAGAGGCGGTGACCATGCAGGTGAGCTCTTTAGCTCGCTTCGAGATGGCGACGCCTGACGTCCGGAGTCCCTCGGAGAGCGTCGTGTCCAGCATGAGTACCATCACCCAGCCGCCTTCGCCCTTCCCGCCGGGCACTTTGAGTGGCGCGTCGTCTTCGACTGCTAGTTCGCAGTCGACAATTGTTTCGCCCCGGACGCCTCTACTGGGCAGCCCGTCAGTCCGCTCTGTTCGCGAGAGAGCTCGTGTCCAGCCGGAGCAGGAAGATTGCCATGAGCACAGCGCAGTCCAAGTCCCGATGGTCGTTGACCAGAAAGCTGAATTCCCCCGCGCGCCGATTTGGTTCGCGTCGTGCTTCTCGCCCTCGGACGGCTACACATCTGAGGACATTGCCGAGATGGCAGGCCTTATCCCACCCCGGACTGGTGATTTGACCCCGACGAGACCCCCCTCACACGGCCGCCGATACTCCACCTGGCACAACGCTGTCGACGCCGGAAAGCTCTCCTGGCTTTGAGGTTGTGACACCCACACCCCGCGACGTGCAGTCTGACGAGTGGGTCCGCGAACGATGGCCAGCTGATGTACTGTTCATCACCGACCAACTAAACCCTCGTAAGTGGAAGTTTACGCCTGTTTCGGCTGGGGTGCGCAAGGGAGCTGGGTGTGGATGTACGAGACGGTGTAATGCGGTCTCTT
The DNA here is from genome assembly GCA_012656105.1 of Phytophthora syringae. Taxonomy (NCBI): domain Eukaryota; phylum Oomycota; class Peronosporomycetes; order Peronosporales; family Peronosporaceae; genus Phytophthora; species Phytophthora syringae. The sequence continues at coordinate 1,219,015 of JAAKBD010000005.1, read as the reverse complement.
GCGAGAACGCGAAAGCTGGACGCTTCTGCGCGGATTACAACTGAATCACTCATGCAACCCAACAGCCCACTTCCACGAGGTCCAGAACGGGGCAACGTTGACCGTCGTGGGGGTCACCATCCGAGACATCTACCCTGGCGAGGAGGTGACTGTGTCGTATGGTGACCGACTATGGTTTGTGTGCCGCTGCGGATGGGCTGGCTGTCAACACCGTGACTTGCAGCACCTGCCGGACAACGAAGAAGCGTGAAGCAAGGTTGGTCGTCCATAAAGTGTGCACCCTGAGGCTTTTTCGAAATAGTTGGCGACTGAGGCGATTCACAGGAGATGTAGCTACCGCATTTCGCATGTTAAGCGATACTGCATCTTGAGAGATACACGGTGAAATAGACCAATCAGTAGCTCAGATATGATTTACTTACAATCGCATGTTAAGAAATACACTTGAAAATGTCAACCATTGGCTGTCATATTCAAACCGAGGAGATCCTGGACGGAAGGAAAAATGTTAGTGTGACGTTCCTCAAAGTTCAACCGCATGCCACAGCTGTCTCACAGCACAACGAGGCATGGAACCTTCCCATGAAGGATAACCTACGCAAATTATGGTAAGATGATATGCAAGAGTAGCTTAAGCAGACGACGCGTTCCGCCTCGCTCGACCCAACCGCGAGCACATTGGAGGGTGGATTCGTAAGTCGTGGGGTCGACTTTGCATATTTAGAGCGAGTGGTCTTATCGGACCTCTGCTGGAGGGATCGTATAGATGAAGATCAAGATTTTGCGTTAACATTAGAAGATACTTGTCCAAAGTATTTGTTACCGTTGTACTTTATACTTTATTGACGGGAACATCAACTTATAGGGGTTTCCCTATCCCTATGTACATGGGGTGTGACGCTTAACATGCGAAATGCGGTACTGTATTTCAAATGTGTCCATTGAATTCGGAATTGCACTTTTGTATACTGAAATGAAGTAATTTGCTCCTCCGTTCGATCTTTTCCGAATCTCACTCTCTCATTTGGAAATCGACCTCCGACCGCTCAAGAAGAATCCCGATCTGTCATGTCTCGAGTACGTCTCCTATGTTCTTGTGCGCTACTTAGGCGTACCACTATCCACGTATGCTGTGTTTGACATAGCGCGGGCGCAACGAGTGCATGCTGCTCTGCAAGTTGGCGCAGAAATATCTGCCTACGGGGCGCAACATGTGGGAGGACGTGGCGCTAGAGTATAACCTGCGCCGCAGCAGGAACGGGTTGGAGCGGGACTTCGATTCTCTGCGGCGCAGGTTCCGCTCCATGTACAACAAGGCGAAGCCCACAGGAATCAACGGAGAGCTGCCGCCGTAGCTGAGGCCCGTCTGGATGGCCCACGAGATCCAGCGCGCAATTGAAGAGAAGGGCGGGACGCATACGTCCCACGACGGCAATGACCGAGGTGAAGACGATGGGCAACTGCTCCACGAGGTGGATGCCACTCTCAACGCCGAGGGGATTGGCGGTAACGACGACGGCGCTGGAGACAGCGACGCAGATGCTGGGAGCGGAGACGAAATCGACGAGGAAGAGGACAGCCAGTTACCTGAGGACGAGTTGACGCAGTTGGGCCAGCAGAGCCCCGAAGAAGAACAGGAGGCTCCGACTCGTTCTGTGGGGACTGTCATGACGAGGAGCGGCACCTTTGACGTCTCCGTTGCGGAAGACGTCTATTCTGAAGAAGAAGAACTTAGTCTCGACCAAGAAGAAGAAAACGACCCGCGGATAGCGTACCTGACGCCGAAACAGAAGTACTCGAGGAGGACCCAACCACCAGCAAGAAGAGACCCGCTGTCACCACTCCAGTATCGATGACGAGGCTCGCCGGTAGAACGCTCGCCTCCACTCCTACCGGCAAGACTCCTGCCAGGGCCAAGACCACAGGACGTCCAAAGGGATCGAAGAAGACCCCGCACCAGCTCGTCCGACGTTCTCTTCGCCAGAAGGCCGTCCGCTGGCGCGAGACGCATCCAGGGAGGACGACGACACGCTAGAGGCCACCGTCCATGGCAAGAAGTCGACTGTGAGCAACAGGCTCGGAGGCGGCGACCTCCGAGTACTCCGCGACAATCTGCCTGAGCTGACAGGCAGATCTCCACTAGGTACCGGCAAGAGAGACTCATCGGACTTGTCGAGCAACAACGGGGCTACATACGCGGCCAACAAACGGGCCCGTGCGAAGAAGCGGCTCGACGAGTTCAAGCACGAACTAGAGGCGGCCGAGAAAAGCAGAGCAGTACCGGGGCCGACATGATGCAGATATTGATGTTTATGAGAGAGGACGCCGATTGACGGTCTGAGATCGAGGACAGACGCCGGCGTGAAGACCGCGAGGCCCGCCTAGCCGCCGAGAAGGTAGAGAGAGATGCCAGAGAAGCGATTAGGCGCGAAGAGGCTGCGGCTGCAGAAGCTCGCAGATGCCAAGAGCTCGAGATGGCAAGAGCCATTCGTGAAGACCAAAATCGGAAGGATTCCGCCACCGCTGCGGAGAGCAAGCTCCGACACGAAGAGCGACTCGAACGAGAGAGAGCTGAGGCTCGCGAGCGTCACGAGCAGATGATGCTGCTCATTCTAGCATGCAACGCTCGAGTTCACAGCCACAATGAGCGGAAACCGTCAAAAACTAGAGAGTAGTTGCGGTTCAAGTTAATCAATTCAATCTTACATGTTATCTTCATGGCCATGGAAGTGTGTCGTTCTAATCTGACTAATACCAACGGTACGTAAGCAAAAGTTAGCTAAACGAAACAGCACGTCAAGGCGACGCTGTCGTTTCTCGACGTCGTACGGCAGAGGTAACAGGAGACGATGGAAAACGTTCTCCACAGAGCCCATGCCCCACTCTGCAGACTGGCGAATAAATGTTATAGCCGCCGACATTGCTTGAGCTGCCTTCCTCACTGAAGGCACAAGGCACCCCAAATCACCTTCTTTGAGCGGGGTCATCACACGCCCCGTCATGTCCTTTCCGCACGGAAAGGCTGAATCCGCCACAACGCCGTATCTCGGGTCAGGGTTCAGGATTGGATCCGCGAGACGGCGGCGAAAGTCGAGGATGTATCCCCATCGTTCCAGCTCCCGGGACAGTTGTGTTTAGCCCACACGATGAGTCCATCGGCGCTATAACACAACGTCCCGGTGACGAACACATGGTGTAACCACCCGTTATAGTGCGCATTTTGCGTATCCTGGTTAGACGGCTGCTGGATCTGCGCACCAGACAACAACTTAGTCAGCATTAAAGGGTGATAATAATATAATTGTTTGAACGTACCCTATAGTTCTTACCATCAAGGAACCCCCAGGTGAACTGAAGAAGGGGTGCCTTCTGGCAACCAACTGTGCTAGCGACTTCTGTCGCTGAAGACTGGGCCAAACGATGCGCGCTGGGGAGAAGTTCTGCAGGCTGCAGAGAGCGATCTCAGCGCCGTTCAAGACCCGGGCCAGCGTCGACGGGGAACCCCGAACTCCTTCCACAAGAACTTCATCTGCATCGATCCGACGTAGAAGGTAAGCAGCAGCCCAAGCACCTGGTGGTGATTCTGCAGTTTCCGGGGCCTTCCGCCCTTTGGAGAATAGCGAGGAATAGAGAAGAAGTCGGCAAACCTACTCAGCAACACTTGGAAGGAGTCACTAGGTAATTTACAGTTGTCAGTCGTCTGTAGCACTAACAAATTCACTACATACACTCCTCGTACCGTGAAAACCCCGTGCAGTCGAGGAAGTTCTCTTCTGTTGCTCGCTCCCCCGTGTCGAACCACGGCGCTCGCGTAGGATCCTTCAGGCAGTCTAACGTAATATAATGCCGCATTCTGACTAACCTCCGCCATTCGTATCGCAGGATTTCGTCGTTCAGCTTACGGCGAAGCCGTTTGAGGACCACAGACTGACGCCGACGGGTCTCAGACGCCGCGTACAGCGCGAGAAGCACGCTACAGTGATCCATGGGAGACGGCGGGGGAGGGGGAGGGAGAAGGAGGTGGAATGACCCATGTTGCTAGCAGAGGGTAGTGGGTCGCCCCTGAAACGCCAAAGTATCAATGCACCAGATTGCCATAATCCTAGATTTGCGTTTTTGATTCGCTTGGGCATTTGTATCAAGAAACCCGGTATCAAATGGTAGAGATGATGTTCTTGAAGTTCCATCCACGCCAAACACTGTCTATACCAGAATCACATGAAGCTTTGACCATCCAGTCCTGTCCTGGCGTTTGTCGAAGTATGCACCATGCAGCGCTGCTTGCGTTCTGGTATCGTCACCAACACCGTCGCCGCCACCGCAACCGCCGGCCTCGCACCGCCTTCCAGCTACAACTTGACGCCGAGGCACGTCGTCGTCGTGACCGCCGAGTGACACGAGCTGCGCTGGTGTTGCCAACGATGTCCCCATTCGTCGTTCTGTTTGAGTCTGGTAGTGATCAATCACTCATAACACTAACCGGCTTCGATCATGCGTCTTTTAGCTATTTGCTTCGACGTTATGAGCCGCTATACAACATGTATTCACCCTACTCAAGAGATGGCTACATCCGGCAAGTTCAACCTAATATGCGCCAAGGTGGTCGTCCGCGCAGCATGACCGCTCAAATGAGCCTTGGTTTGGCTTTGGCATGGACTCGGACTCGGACTCGTGGTGCCGAGTATGTTTTGTGTATGCTGTTTGGCGTCACAGATACCGTGTGCTCTCTCTTTCTACGGTTCAGCCGAAGAATCCTCATAAAAACACTCGCAGATGACGAGTATGCCGCGGTTCGAGTCCCTACAGGACGTGAGGTGACAAGTTTTCAGATGGCAATTTCGGTTAAGTACCCCTCCCTACCCGACGTGTTCGCTGTGGCGGACGGACTCAAACTCAACCTTCAACAAGCTCATGATCCTGTTCTGCAAAATGCATTTTACAACGGTTGGACCCATGGACATTACGTAAGCAACGTGCTCGTTTTCACGCCGAACGGAGTGATCGTTGCGTGTGCTCTAAACGCACCTGGCGCCATGCACGATTCACTGATTGCTGAATGGGGAGGCGTATATGAAAAACTAGAGCAAGTCTACGAAACGACAGGAGCTCGCTGCGTAGTTGACTCAGCCTTCTCAAAAGGCGACTACCCATTTCTCATCAAGTCCGCTCAAGATCATTTAGCAAACAACCCGTCCTCGTCCGAGCTTTGTCGACATCAACAAGCAACGTCAGTCCGCCAGTCTGCTGAGTGGGGGATGCGAGCTTTCCAGAGTTCTTTTCCCCGTATAAAAGACCAGATCCGGTTCGAACAGAACGGCGAAAGGAAGAAGATACTGTCTACGATGGTGCTGCTTTTCAACTTGCGTGCTCGGCTTGTAGGAATTAATCAGATACTGTCGACGTTCATGCCACACCTGAGACGTGAAGCCAACCAGTTGATACAATAAAACGCTGTACAAATACTAAAAAGGATAAAGCAATATAGATTACAGCACATTAACGTGCTAGTTTGTGGTCCAACTTTCTCGTACAAGCTTGTTAGTCCTTGCTAGACGACGTGCCAGATGCAGAACTTGGCTTTGGATTCGCTGTGAGTAGAAGAAGACTGATGAGCTCTTGGTGGCGACGGCGATCTTCTTCTCGGTCTTCAACGCGCTGTCGGCGCTCTGCTTCGCGATCCTCTTCACGACGTTCCCTTTCCTCTTCACGTCGAATTCGTTCTTCTTCACGTTCCTGCTCCCATCGCTTTTGCTGATTTTCAGCTCTTTGCCGTTCCTGCTCGAGTGACAACCGCATCATTGCTAAAACCCGTGAATCCGTATCGTCGTCAGCGACCGACCTCGCATAATGACCACGTCGGTGTACTATTGGACGGGCAGGCAACGGTGTCGTGTCACTAGATGTTCGCGGTGGCGGCGTAGTGAAAATTTCCGGTGCAGTAGGAGTTGTGACCTCCGAAAACACAGGCGGTGGTGTGTTTGCTTCAAAGTCCAGCGCTGCTTCGCTAGCAGCATCTTCACCGTCACCTATGTCCGCTCGGCGCGTCATTTCTGCGCGTACTCGCTTTGCTTTTAGTACATTTGCAGGTATATTCGGGTCACCAGTAGGAATTCTCTTGCGATGCAGCTTAGCGAATTTCCGCTTGAGCGAGTCGGTCGTCCTGTCCTCGCCAACATAGCCGGCATTATGTAGCGAAGCCACGTAGTCCCATTCATCTCTCGAAAGAGGCAAATGTGCCTCCAGAAGATCCAATAATCCAGACGTCTCTGCATCAGAGAACCCGGCCCCACGGGCGCGCTGCTGACGATGAGGCGTCTGGGACTGCTCCGTTTGCTGGGGTTGCTGGGACTGTAGAGGTTGCTGGAACTGAAGAAGTTCATGGGACTGCAGGTGTTGCTGGGACTGCAGGGGTTGCTATGGTTGCTGGGGCTGCTGGGACTGCTCCGTGCACGCCGCTTGGGGCAGTTGAGTGAGGGGCGAAGTGAGCAAACGCTGCATGTTGCTTGTACTCGTGCTGGCAATGCAGAATTCACGGAATGAGCCCTCAGCTTCACTGCTATATGTCCGATTCGACGCACTTGAGCACTCGGACCAAATTGGCACGGTGCTTTGCACGGTCTCGGCCGTCGGACAGATTTAGTCAAATGGGACAACTGACCTAAATAGACAGGACGAAAGCGCCCGTTTTCTAGCGTATCGATCGGACCAGAATAGAGGCTTTGAGGTTTCAGGGGTGACCCAGTGAAGCCCCAAAGGTCGCAGTGCACCCCATCTTGACCTTCTAGATTTGTCCTCCAATAGAGTGTCCTAGATACCCCCAATAATGAAAGCAATATCTTTTTTGAATTTCAGCCAGTTCTTGCGGGACACAGGTTCGGTTTGGTGGGGGTTTCGGTTGGCCGCTGGACGGCCGCAAAATGTAAAGTGGATAAACGGGGTATTAAACCAGTCATAAAAAACCTCGACTAAAAATTTATATGGGGTTTTGGAAGGCCCCAATGGACGCCGCCCAAAACCGACATATAAGTGTTTGCCCTGGTGGCATATATGCGTCTTATGACCCTGCATATTTTTTTACATATGAACCGTTTGGCGGTAACCCGGGTTACCGCACATCAAACCGAGGATGAGCGGGATTATTTATTTAAATTTCCAGAGCCACATTTGAAAGGCTGAACAGCTCACTTTCGAATACAGTCCATCTGATAGAGAAGAAGTAGAATAATGAACGACCCGCAGGAAGGGGGGCTACGAATCGCGAGGATCACCAGAGGAACAGCTCGCCGTAGACGATACGTTTGCCTCGACCAAGACTTGGTGCACTTTGTTCACTTGAACCTACCTCGGTGATGACAGCTCCAGGCAACGTACCACCAGGTGACCACTCAGTTGTAGTAGCCCAAAGGCATTATGCTGCAGCTGCATTTTACAGATTGCAATTCGAGCCATTCTAGTTGCGGGTGGCACTCATATTGATCGGTTGCGCAAGTTCTGTGGGTAGGTTATACCGACAAATTACCAGTAGTTTTTCCAGCTGGCGGGGCACGATGGTAACCCGGGTTACCGCCAAACGTTTCATATGCACCTCGATTTCTCGTGAGACGTAAATATGGTCTCACCAGAATGATGTATATGTCAGGCATATACCAAGCAGCATATTCAAGGAGATGCCGCCTTGAGGGGCTACTTTTCACTTTCGTTTTGGCCGCCCTCAGCGCGCAAGCAAGCAAGAGGCAAGGGTGCACCGAAATGAAGGCTGTTGAATGCATTTGACTACTACAGTAGTATTATAGTAAAGGTTAACAAGTGTTTGTTGAGTACAGATTCTAGATGATGTTGCGTGAGCTTTTAAGGCCTGCCTCTTCGGGGACCCCGGCAATGGATCGCATAAAATTGAGAGAGCTGACTCAGTCCTACTCCAGTAAATACAGAGTCAATGTCAATGTGTTATAACTCAAGATGTAAGATTCGTTCAATAAACAGCGTAACGAGTCAAGGTGGTGACGTTTAGCAGATTCTCGTCTGTACTGTGTTCGTACAGCAAATACCACGATGATAGATGAGGAGCGCCCAAACACGCAGCCGACAGCCGGTGTCGCGTTTGCAGCTCCCTCTTCAGTACTGCTGCAGTGAGAAGCTTGTGCACCTGAAGTCGCAGGTCTCATGCGTCGAGACTGCTTGCGCAGCGCCATAACCACGACGACTAACTCGCGTGAGTACTTTCGAGCGGCACTTTGTATAACTGGTTTTTTTAAAACTAAACAGAGGGGTTCAACGTAGTTTCTCGACCCCACAGTGTGTCCGGGGTTAAAAGTCTCTTTTCCGACAAACTGACTCCCAGAGCGCGACGAACGGGACATTTAAAGAGGGACAAATTAGGTCACGATTTATGGCAGTTTTGGTGGCGATTTTTTGTGTGTGCTGGCAGGGTGGCTTATGCCTAGTATTAAACCTTCACATATCGCTGTCTTATGACGGGTGCCTTTTGACCGTCTTAAGTCAGTTTTGGGCGGCGTCCAATGGGCGCCTTCCAAAACCCCATTAAAACGTTTGATCCTTTTTAATCAGTAATTTATTTAAATTACGGATCGCTTTAATGCGCACCAAACTGGTTGCTGGAACGCGACCTTTGGGTATAGTGGAGTTCAGTCATGTCTTTAATCACGTTGCTGGTTAAGAGTCGCATTCGAATTGTTTGATGAGACCAAAAGTGGTCTCACCAAACAATTCCCCGATTAAACTTTTAATGCGCGACCTTTCAGGTAGGTTTTGGAAGGCACCCAATGGGTCATAAAGAATATAATTAAAAACCTCGACCAAAAATCTGGGCGAGGTTATGGAAGGCACCCAATGTACGTTATAACAGTCTTTTGCTTTCTAAACCGTCTGTGCGAGGGTTCCGACAGAGTTTGAACCTGGTTTAAAATACTAGATTTTAGTCAGTGCGAGGGCGTGAGCGTTGAGAAAATCCAAGTTGTATTTTTATGTGTACGACTACCGGTAGGATCTGCCTAGCTGACTATACATGTAATACACTGTCACTGACGGCTGCGAGAATCGCTCCAATTGTGCTGTCATGAACAGTTCTACATGTGATCACCCGAGCTGCTTTATACAAAGTCGATTGGTATCCGAGTAGCAGGCCTTCAGCAAACGACAAGACGTAAGGTAGGGCTATTGTGCTCACCACGCATTTTGCCTATTTCATATCTAAAAACTCCGATTACACGGTCGATTTATATTAACTCACCCCCGATTGCTATACCGTATTCCCCTGTCAAAAGGGTCACCCGATATGCAATCGGTGTACGAACACATAAATATCGTATTTAGTCGAATATATCCCGATTATAGGCGTTAGAGCGAAGCTTTCACACTAAGCTCACTTACTAAGTCAAGAAGGTGTCCTCTTGTCTTATATCGGCAAGTTTCAAGGCAGCAGCTCGTAATGGTCACGACTTACATCCATCAACATGGCACCCATTTTTGGGAAACCGGTACAACACCGGTACATTCCTCGTCGTTTGATTGGCTAAAACAGGCTGACCCTTTTGACAAAGCGACGCTTTTGACAGGGGATTACGGGTATATATACTCCACCCTACTCTAAATTAGGTCGTGAACTCCTATTTGCAGGTGGCCGATCTATTTATATAATTCCCTGCGAATGCCGAGGCAAACGTGGGCATTCCAAGGCTTTTATAAATATATCGCCCGCGCAGGTAGTAATGCAAGTGCAAGTTGCAGTGAAGGTTGGTGAGATCGGTCGAACAAGTCGAACCAATACTCGAGTACATTTACAGACAACGACGGTGAAACTCGACCCCACAAAAACTCGACCCCCTACAGTCCAATGTTCAACTCAAGTATAAAAGAAAATTGACATTTTATTAATTTTAGCCAATAATCGCGATCTTTAACATTGCTGGACAGCACGCCATGCTGGTACCCAACCAAACTTTCCCGCGATTGTTGCATTCGCTAAACGATGGAAGCCCCTCGTCGGCAGAATCACTACACCGTCAAGCATGGTGTAGATAGATCCTTAAAATAATTACATGCGCTTTTCAATCTTCCAGTGGTGTGTCCGTTGGTATTAGTTTTGTACAACATTTATTTTTCCGGTTGTGTGAGCATGTTTAGTTTTGGCCAATGGCAGCTGAGACCGCAAAAGGGGTCGAGTTTTTTGTCTTCATGACATTTCTACAGATGTATGGAAAATAGATGTTGATGGGGGTCGAGTTTCACAGTCGTTGTCTGTAATGTATTAATAGCCCTACCTTACGTATATGGATGAATATGATCGTTTATCCGACCACACTTAATTTTTGTATGGGACAGGAAGGCTCATTAACTTCCAATGAACGATTTATTTTTAATATGGCCCAATCCAAATCCGTTTATGCATTATTATCAACCAATCAGCACGTGAAAAATTAGGTAGGTCCTCTAAGCCAGCCATTCCGACGTATCGGGTCGGAGGGACAAGTAAAATATGTGTACCGCTTTACATTGTTCTAGTGATCAGCATATCATTTGCATATTTGCATTATATCCGACACATCCGACCAGGATGGGCTTAAGCGAGCTCAAGCCTGGCAACACCAAGCGAGCTCAGGTGACGGCCATCAAGGCCTTCAAAGCCTTTGTGAAGACAGAAAATGTAGAGTTTGACTGTGTCAGGCAAAGCATTGAAAAAGACGACACAGGTAAGTGTTTTGTATCTGTATTAGATATGTTCGGTATGTATCTTGCATTTCATGAAGGTAAGAACGGCAAGCCACTTGCCCGGAACACCTCTATGCAGTACTATAGGCAAAGTAAGATGTGGCTCTTTGAGCTTTTCCTGCGCAACGACACATTGTCGAAGCAAAGTTGCTAAGCATGGAGAAAACGCTCGAGAGCTTCTCTATGAAGCGAGATAGAAAGGTAGTTAACAAAGCTCCACCATGCTCAAAAAGCGATTTAAAAAAATGATGCAGTATTTGTATAAGAACGCATGTTCCTCTAGTGACTACCAGGACGCGGCGTTGCTGTGTCTGCTGTGGTACCTGTTTGGACGAGCTTCCGATCTATCGCTGGTCCGCAAGCAGAACCTCTCCGTCGACGCAGCTGGCGTCTTCTTTGTACGCTTCATTCGCATGAAGACGTCCGAGGAGCAGGGACTTTCGCTGTTCCCGGACGCCGACTTCATCACGTGCCCGCTGCACGCGATAGCAGTGGCACTCATCACGCAGGCGGCTCCATCCGTCGCTGTCCTGGACAACCTGCCCGAGACCCCGATGGAGGCCACCGTCACGCTGTCACCGGCGACGCCTTTGGTGGAGGTGCTGAACCACCCCGACGAGTTCGCTGCCCTCGATGTCGCTGTTGCTTCCAAGCCCGCCGCTGTTGTCCCCGCCATCTACTCGCACGTCAACCGGCTGCTCGACCGAGTCGCGTGTCCTGCTGGAGTCCTCGTGCCGCTGACATCCCACTCGTTTCGACGCGGTGGTGCCCAGCACGTCAACGGATGCGAAGACTTGACGCACCGTTGGATCTTCGACCGTGGCGCCTGGAACATGTCAACGACAAACAAGGGGTTCAATTACATGTTCAACACGAGCAGAGAAGACCACATGGTTAGCAAAGCCTTGAGCGGACACGACGCCAAGGCTCGTGTGAAGTCCCTGGACTTGAAACCGTTCGACGCGGAGACACCAGCGAAGATTGCAGGTGTCCAACGCTATCTGTTCACGACCTGCTTCAAGATGGAGAGCTCGAAGTACAATGTGAGTCAACAAGTCATCGATGTGCTTACAGCTTACCTCGTGTTGCACTACCCCTGATGAAGAGGCTCGATGCCGATGCGCTTGCCGTTAAACGAATGGAGGCGGCTGCTGTGCATGGGGGTGCGTCCGTATCTGAGCTGCTTGCGTGGTCGTCACACCTTGCCACCTGTGATAGCACCAAGCCAAGCCAAGAACAAGCAGCCACTGCAAACAAGGAACCATCCAACACGAGCACGATCGTCGACCATCAACGGAGTGTGATTGACCAGTTAATGGCGCACATCAAGCGCCAAGACGAGCGCCTCGACAACCTAGAAGCTAAACTGGACGGAGCACCAGAACAAGACAAGAGCAACAAGCGTCAGCATGAACCACGCGAAGATCAAGAGAAACCCAAGCGCCGTCGGACGTCGGTGACTTACCTTCACGCGACCTGGTTCGCGTGGTACGCGCAGGAGCCACGCTGGATGGCCGATGCCCCGAAGCGTCAGCGGTCGAACGCGAAGCAGCTTGTGGGCTTGATGAAGCCCTTCATCGCCGAAGACTTGAAGCTGGACACGAGCACCGACGACTACCGCGACCAAGTCCTCGCTCTCGGGAAGAAGGCGGAGGCTTCCGTGCTGGCCTTCCTCAACGCCCGCAAGATCACGTCACGCGGCTCCACAGCTATCCGGAAGCATCCCACGAGATGTACCAGGCGGGTGAGCTCAACGACAAAATTGCTCGGCACCTACAGCTTCTCCGATGTTCTGCCATCCAAGACCCGGACCGTCAAGACGCCCTTGAACCCGTAGCAACTTCATTTTAGACGGCATAACCACACAAAAGCATAGCAAGCAGCAAGCAGCAACATAGGTGGCAAATGCAGCTTCTATTACATGATTAGCACAGCGTTAGCCATCAACAAACAGTACAGCACACGGCGGGCGGGGCGGTGGCGGAAGGAAGCCTCCGGTCGACCCAAACCGCCTGGGTTATACGGCCTGGACGGGATGTAGGGCCTGTGGGGCCTGAGAGAGTAGGCGACTTGCGCACTGGGTTTGACAAAAGGAGAGTGAGAGCAAAGCAAAGCTGTCGGCTTCGACTCGGCACGACAGCCACTAACTGGTTGCCTGTATCTTGACTTTTTAGGTGGTATGCGTTTATTGGCAGATAAGTTAGCCAATAGGAGCGAAAACACGTGGCCTATTTACCTAAATAGTGGCCCCCAACTGGATATCGCGTCTCATTGTTGAATTTGACGGCTCGAGAGCACATGGCTCTCGAGCCAAATTGATGTAAAAAAGTAATTGGCTGGTTTCTCAGCCCACAGGCCGTTTCAGGTCATTTCCTTGCACCTATAGACAATGCAGAATCGCACGTTTTTTCATATCTCATCCGATCTGATTCCCTATCCCGTGTAGTACAGTACATTTGGATTTAAGTCTGGTTTAGTGTGTGGCAACACAATATGTACCATTTTACTGGTACAGGTCCGAAAGGTCCTTTGGTCGGAGGAATTTTGGTATGGAGCAAAATTTGGTATTACCAAATTTGGGTATGTGACATTGCTTCTTCACGCCTTCAATTCCCGATTAGGTACGATACCAAAATTCTCGCCCCATTCTCTCCCCATTCAAGAATCTGCCACCGCGAAGAAAGATGGTTACTCTGTTCTGTGCTGTCGTTGGTGCGACGGGAAGTGCGTTCTCCATCGACATCGACACGAAAAAGTCGGTGGACCACTTGAAGGACGCGATCAAGGCGAAGAAGATGTACCAGTTTCCTGCGGACGAGCTGCAGCTTTTCCTGGCGAAGAAAGCGAACGGCGCGTGGCTGGATGGGGCGGGCTTGGCAGCTGTGACGCTCGATGGAGATGGGCACCCGCAAGGCTTTGAGCAGATGGATCCCACGTTGTGGATCAACAATGACAAGCATTTCGGAAAGATTTTCGGACCGGAAGAGGGCGACGTTCACGTGCTGGTGGTGGTTCCGGAGGGTGCTTCGACACCCGAGTTCAAGAGGAAGCGGAGAAGGATGGAAGACGCCCCGGACGCTTGGATTAAGGCGATCAAGGACGAGCAGGTTCTAGTGCTACCGTCGACTTGTGAAGATTTGAGAGAGCACCTGCTACGCGCGCTTCGCGTCAAGGTCCCTCTCGATGACACATTGCTCCAGACTATGTCCTTGAAGAACACGACAGGAGAGCTTTCCAGCATGTTGGAAAAGGTGTTTGAACCCGACCCGCGAGAAAAACTTTCACATATCACTGCGGGCATCTTGGGGGTGTAATCGATCCCCTTGGGTCTGGCTCCGAGTTCGCCACTGAAGACACGTATCATCACTTGTGGGACTCCCACATTGCGTTGCTGCTGAGGCGTGTGTCAATTGGGCGCTTTCTTCGCAACACGAATTCATCTACTTCCACTGGCCTCTCTCGACCAGATATGTGCTTCTATTACAACAACAGCAATGTGTGCGTGTTTCGCGGGGAAGAAAAAGCAAGTGGCCAGTTGGAAGTGCCTGTTGAAGAACTGCACGCTAAATTGATATGGAAGTACGACGCTGCGCCATATATTTTTGGCTACGCTGCTGTGGGACTGCGAGTGCGCCTGGTAGCTATTCGGAAGGACAAGATGACTGAAAGTGGTGCAAAAGCGGAAACCATCGAAACGTACAATTTGGGTGATCTCAACAGCCGGATTTCGTTTTTCTCGCTTTGCTCAACCTTTCGACTCTCTTCCGACCAGTTGTGGATCTTATCCAGCCGCTGGAAGTACAGGAGTACGGCACTATCAAAAGAGACAATGGTGTGCGGATTGTGTTCGCAGAAGGTTGTGTGATGAAGAAGTATCCTTCGGACATGCCAAGTGATAGCATAATTGGCAATCTGGACGCCTTGCATCTTCTAATGAAGCAGCATTCCGTCCCGAACGTTGTGGAGCTGAAGACTGCAGACATGAGCAAGAAGTACGTGGTGCTGGCACCCGTTGGTCAACTTTTCACGCCCCAAAACATCCACGAGCTCCTGGCGGCTTTGCGCGATGTACTCAAGGCGCTAGTGGCGCTGCACGCAATTAAGGTGATGCATCGCGACTTGAGATGGGAAAATGTGCTGAAGTACACTGGCGAAGCGGACAAGTGGTTTCTTATTGACTTCGACGAGGGGCAATGGACCCAGCCGCTCCAGCGGCCCACTTGAACCCAGAATCGCATGCTCCAGAGATACTGTCGTTTCATACAGTCAAGGTTGACATTTGGGGTGTGGGTTACCTTTTGAAGACATCACCCATTCAAGATCTTCCACGTGAATTGAAGAATATGAAGACACAGTGTTTGGAGATGAGGCCATCCGAAAGACCTACCGCTGAATCGCTCTTGGAGGTAATCGAATCGCTCGTATGAAGTAACTTCGAAGCGCAAGGCATGCTCAGTTAAGACAAAACGTCGACCCATACATCGAGTCTACGAGCGTGTTTCCCAGTATGCACCAAGACCTTGACCATGGGCGTGAGTGACTACGAGAGAGGTACAGAGACTAACTCTCATAGTCGGCAGCATTATGTGTACTAGTAGCGGCGGCCGCTGCCGCTTCGGCTGCAGCAGCTTCACGTTCCAGTCGTTCGTTCTCCCACCGCAATTTCTCTTCTTCAAACTTTTTCATTAGTTCCTGTAGTTCGTTCTTCGCGTAAGTGTCAACAGTTTGCAAGGCTTCCTTGTACTCAGCTGCAGCAGTATCAGCGGATGGTGGTTCTCCGTCGGGCTCCCGGCCGGGGTAGACGAAGAGCAGGAGCTTGTTTCCAATCACAACGCGGTCTTACGGCACAAGCTGCAGACGCACACCTTTCTCGATCTTTGTCCCATTGCGCATAACTTCTCCAGCGCCAGCGCAAAGGAAGATCTCGGTGCCATCGTTCTCGAAGGCGCAGTGGTCGTTGATGATGCTGAGCGACATGGGCTGGATGTCGCCTTGTGGACCCACCGTTAGATGAGGCTTATCCAGCAGAAACATGAATCGCTTGGAACGGTTCGCATCGACATCCAGGTTGATCAGGTACGGTGACGTCGTTTCGGCCTCAAAGTGATACAAATGAATGCCACGCTTGCCGTATTCCTCGCGCTGTCGCTGCATCATTTCGTCTTGCACGCTCATGCCACCACCGGCGCCTCCAGTGCCTCCACTCGGCACATTTTCGAGCTCCTTCTGCTTCTTGTCCAACAACTCAGCCAATTGTGCAACCTGTACACTCGCGGCATCCTCGCCACTAGCAGCTTCACCATCTCCAGCGACATCACCCTCCGCAGTGCTGGGAGAGGCTTCTGCAGCGCTGCGCATCTTGGCAATGCGTTCGTTCTCGTCCTTCAACTGGTTCACAAGGGCCTTCATCTGCTCTAGCTCCGCCATTTATTTTCTCTCAGCGGGACTTGCAGCGGTGGACGCCTTCTTGGGCTGAAGCTTGATGACCGATGCGTTCTTGGCGAAACCAAGTGTCGAGAAGGTGTAGCCGTGGAACTTGACCTCCGGCCGGATAGCACAAAAGAGATACGTTCGCGCTTGAAGCATCGTATCCTTCAGATACTTGCACAGGAAGTACGAGTTGCAACCTGGGATCGACATGCCTGGCTTCAGCTTGTTGGCCTTCACAGCTTCGGCCATCTTCATGAAGAATTGAGCCATCTCCGTGAGCGACAGATTGATCTTCTTGCCTTGGTCCTACAGCTCCTTCGATTTTGACGCATCTGGATGGGGTCCCAGGAACTTGTGCTCGATTTCACCGTTCTCGAAGACAACTTTCTTGTATTCAGCGTACACGATATCACCCGCAGATTCAGTCCCAGCAAGACCACACACGTAGACTCGCCCTCTCTGCTTCATTCCTTCGCGATCGGGATCCGGTTTTTCCACTTCCAGCGTCATGATGCAGTCTGGTTCGTCCAGTGCTGATTGCGTCCAAAGTCTGCTGGCCGTACACTCCTTCTGATTACAACGCCACTTCAAAAGACGATCTCATGGGTAAACTCGGCAATTCGAGCACAGTATCACAAGGTGTGTCCTTACTGATGCTTTCAGGTGTTGCATCGGTGTCGTTGGACAAATTCTGTCTCAGTCGCCACGCTTCCTGCCATTTGAGGTGCCTGCACGGAAAAGCTGCAGGCACCCTCAGCGGTAAATTCCGCGTCACACTGCCAGGCCAAGCCACACCTGATGAGGAATCGGGGCAGCAACTGATCCGAGTGGCAGGATGTCACTGCACACTCTCTTAGTGCAGCAAGAAATCGCGAAAACAGATCTAGCAGCACAATGACACTCATTAACAATTCCCTGTTGTTGGCGATACGCTTTCCGAATACGCAGCAAGAAACCCAGTTACCTTCCTTGGTGCGTGTCCTCTTTCATGCTCTGTCACTTATTCTCGTAGTTGGCGACCACCTCGAACCGCAGCAGGTCGTGGTCGTCGAAGAGCTCCTCCAGTCGCATGCGCGCTTGGCCGAGTATGAAGACAGCGCCAACGAGGCGACTTCCACGCGCCACGATGCCGCGGTAGAACCAACGAACTCCACCTTCTCTGTAGATGCGCCTGGCCGTGGCGATCACGCTCGGCCCGCGACCCGAAGACAGTGTCATGGCCTCTCCCTGCATCACCGTCTTGATGGTATCCACTGGCTGCGTGAGCGGGACGACCACGAGCCCTGCAGCCAGACACCCGGCGACGGACGCCGAAGCCTTTGCGACGCCGTTGCAGTCTCGTAGTGGCCGAACGTCTGCGGTCTCAGTCGATGCACCTCACGCGTGAAGAGCGGCCCCAGCGCCAAGTAGCCGGCACGCCAGACAGCGTCACGGAGGGCGGTGGCTGGGTAGCCCCTCATGAGCCTCGTGACTCCGTGGGTCTCCACCACCGCCTTCACGGTCGCTCCGAAGCTCCGTCCGTTGTTCTGCTGCAGCATCATGACGAGTTCGGTCGGGCCGGTGATGGCGGCCGCCGTGGCACCGGAAAGCGTGCTGCAAAGCACTTTAGTCTCGGCTGTGGGCGCCGTGTCCGTACGCGCAGCAATTGCCCGTTGATGGCGAAGCGGAGCGCACTCACGGGCGCGATGGAGGACAGTGACACGCCCAGACCTCGGTACAGCGCCGGAACCGAGCGAGGAACGGGGCGACCTTGCTGCACCGCGTTCTTGACCCCCACCCACGGCAGCTGGATGCTCATCTCGATCATGCCGGCGAGGGACCCCACGGCCCCGTTCTGCAGCGCCGAGAGTCTCTGAGCCCGCTCTGTCATCTTGACCTCGAATCTGACAGTGGCGCCTCAAGGTGAAGTTCCAGCGCGTGCACAGACCGGCGCGGCCAGCAAATCGCCGCGTTAAGCGCGCCTGCGTCACGACGGGTACCGCCCTTCCAACTACCGGTAGAAAGTCATGAGCTATTGTGCGTTCTATTCGAAATTTCCAAGCTCGATTGGTTGAATCAAACGGCCAATGGTCCGCCCAATCGCGCAAAGCATAGAGTTGGCAAATGGTTAGACTAAGTACGATTTTGCCTCAAGAACTACGAGCGTGTTTAGGGGTGCACGCTTCCAGATGACTTGTAGTTTGTATGCTGATCGATTCATCTGGTGCTAATGTCGAAGGCGCAAGGCGGTCGGCAATTCTTGAGGCCACAACGCTGCGCGGGAGCGGTGGGCCCCAACGTGGTTCCGGGAGCTCCTCAAGCCGGGTAGCGATGCGAGACGCCACCACAGCACGCGGCAGTGGCGGTCCCCATCGTGGAGGCTGCATTGCACTAAGACGGTCCGCAACACGGGACGCTACCAGCGTTCGAGGGAGCGGCGGGCCCCATCGGCGGTGTGCCTGCTGCTCAGCATCATCTGTGTCCTGCATGGCAACATTGGGGAGCTCGCGTGCGGGGGACGCAGCAAGCTCCGGAGAATCTTGGTGAGACAGGTCGGGCTCGGCAGTGACCGCTGCAGTGACGGGGGCTCGGACTTCGGCGGTGCTTGGGCTTGATGCCTTCGTCGCCGTCGTAGTCGTTGCCTGGGTGCTCGAGAGGTTGGTGCACGCTTGCGCGTGTCTTGCTGCAGCCAACCTCGAGCTGAAGGGCGTGCCGCACGCACAGCCCGCCGAAAACCGGACGAGGAAGGTTGTGCGACGGTGCCGAGAGTCTCTGTGGCGTGTGAGTGACGCGAAGCTGCTGGCCGTGAACGTGCACAACGTGCACTCGAAGCGAGGCGCGCTGTGCACGTACACGGAGAGGACGGAGGCCGGGCGAGCGCTGGCCGTGGATAGCCTGGGCGCTGGTGGTCGGGTGCCGGCCGTGTCCTCGTCACGCAGCAGGAGCTCAGCGAGCTCACGGGAGTCTACATCATTACCACCGTTGAGGCGGCGACGCTTGCCGCCGGCACGAAGTTCTGGCGGCGGAGACCGCACCATGCTCCAGGTGGAGGGACAGACGGGCTCCATCGCAAAGTCTGCGTCGAGGCGTGCTGCTGTTACCTCGTGCGCACTTTGGTCGACGTCCATGGGTGCGGCGGCGTCGTCGTCGACGCTAGCAGCCTCGCTGCCGTCGCTCGAGCGGTCTTGGAGGCCGTAGGCTGTGGCCAGGGCGCTAGCCGTGGTAGCTGCCAGCGCAGCCCCAGGCACAACCGGCGGCAAGCACCAGTATGCAGCGGTGGGGATCGTGGGAAGCTCTACAGCCGGCGTGGCCGTGGAAGCCAAGGCTAGGCGACCGCACGCAGCGACTGCAGGCAGAGCCACCCGGTCAGGCAGCATGCCGCTCGCCCTGCCGGGTTCCAAAACTCCATATTCGCCAAAGATGGGCCAACAGGCGCGTCTGGAGCTTGGGTGCGGCTGGCGGCGCTACCCAGTCGGGCAGCATGCCGCCCGACCTGCCGGGTGGAAAAACTCCATAGTAGCAAAATTTGAGCCAACAGGCGCGTCTGGGACGGCTGAGGCACCATGGGCGTCCACGCGGGGTCCGGGGCGGCCGTGGGGCGCGTCTGGGCGACGCCAGGGCCACCGGCCGAGGCGCGCGCTCCCTCGCCGGCGCGGCTTGAGCTTGAGGGAGGCTCAGAGTGACTGCCCCCGGGGCCGGCCCAAAACCAGGCCAGCGGCCAGGGTCCGGCCCGTCGCGGCCGAGCACGGTGCGTGTGCATCGGCGCGTGGGCCGCAGATCAACGTATCTGCGACCCCTTCCACTCGGCTGGGTGTGGGGATACTGGGGATGGCGGCGGCTCGCGACGGCGAGGCCGGAGCGGGGTCGGGCGCCAGGTGGGTGCAAACAGCCCCCTGTCGCTCGGACCCGTTGCACTTGAGACGGCCTGGGCAACGACATCGACGTGGCGGGCCGGGATTGGGTTGACGGGAGCGGCGTGTCCACCGCTGATTGGCGGAGGGTCGTTGAGGCTGCTAGCGCCGTTGAAGTCGGCGGCGGGCGATCCGACGGCGGCGACGTGTCCGCCGCTGATTGGCGTGACGTCGTCCTCGTGGTCGCGGCCGTTGAAGCTGGAGTCCGGGTCCCGACGAGCGCGACGTGGTCGCCGCTGATTGGTTGGCGGTCGTTGAAGCTTGGTCCGTCGGCGCTGGTGTGTCCGACGTCGTCGACGCGGTCGCGGCTGATTGGCTTCGCTGTCGACAGTGGCGGTGGACGCCTCGCTGTCCAACGATTCGGACCGCTCTCTGATTGGCCAAAAATACCGCATTGCTGCAATCCGATTTGCTAAAAGAAAAAGTTGAGGGACACTGGAGGACGCAACGGAGAGGAGGACGAAACGAAGAGTAGGAGGACCAAATGTAGTTGGCCTCACGGGAGGACAGTGAAAGCTCCCGGAGACCGTCGTGGAGGACACTTAGCAAGCTAAGCGTCCACAAAGGTTGCAAAAATGAATGTGAAAATGTATCAGCTAAAAAGCCAACACTCAGTTTTCACACTGATTAGAACAGGTACTACACTTGATCTTAGCCAAAAGGCCGAGAAGGTATGATGGGAGGAGGCCATTCTCACTGAATAAATACTCTGTTTCGTAGACCCTCTTTGGCGACATAACGTACCCGAGTATTTCTTTGTCAACTAGATCTGTAACCATGACGAACCCCAGCGCGGTACTTTAATGTTTCAGAGCGTTAAAGTTTATCAGACAATTTTATATATGTAGTGTCCCGGAAGAATGTTCACCCCCTCCTTAGGTCCTCCATGTCTCTTTTATTTTGGATATCTAGGTCCCGAAACGTTCATATGGCGGGATTAAAAACTAATGTACAGTGTAGATGAGTAGAGAATTGAGAAGAGAAGATTAAATGTAGTGGTTGGCCTCGTGGGGAAAGGTGAAAGCCCCGGAGACCGTTCCAAGAAAAACTAGCAAGCTAGCATTCTCGGATGTTGCAAAAATGAATGTGAAAAGACCACCGAAAAACGGCGGAAACCAGTTTTCACACTTATTAGAACAGAGAAGTGTATGTGTATTTACCAACCGGTATACCCAATAGCTTCCGAGGAGTTCTATCTGATATGTAGCTATGTGTTCGTAACCGTATCTGATAACAGGCGAGTCAGGCTGCGACTGTTAAAGTGCATCACCACCAAAGCAGTAGCGCACCTCTTCAACCGAGCGCCGGAATTGGTTTCCTGAGGGCGGTTCCCTACATGGGTGGGGCCCTTTCGGCCCTAATGGGCCTGGTTGCCGCTTAGCGGCGGCCTCTCTGCGACGGAGCCCCCAGTCTCCGCCGCCCGACTGCCCCTTGACGCTTGGCCCTGGTGCTGCCGCGCTCGGTGCTGCGCGCAATGCAGATTCCAAATGCGGCGGCTGGACTGAAGGCACTCGGCAGACAGCTGCCGGTCCAGCCGCTTCGCGTTTCGCTTGAGCAGCCCAAGCTGCTCTGTGTAGACCTTGTGGTTGGCGGGCATCACTGCGCCCAGCGAGCCGTACACAAGCGCCGAAAGGTGCACCTTCCACCCTTGGCGCTCGAGATGCCACTTGATTCCGGCGTACTTGGCGCGCTTGTGTGCGGCGATGCGCACCAGAGCAGAGCTCTCGGTGTCGTCGCTCGCTTGCTCCTCAAACGCCACGGCCAGGTCGACCACCGCCACCGTCTTCTTGGTGTGGTTGTACAGCTGGAGGTCGGGCCGCAGCGCTGGACCGGCGAGCGACGGCACCGTCTGGTTCACTCTGAGCTCGACGCGGTCCTGCCCACTGGTCGACGACGCATGGAGCTCACGCTCGATGGTCTTGAGCGCGTCGTCGTGTCGGCCGTGGACCGCGTCCATGGTGCCTGGGCAATGGTTCAGCGCGTGAGCCAGCGTCTCGGAGCGGGAGCACCCTTGGTGCCTGCACTTGTCATGCGCGCGAAGGCGCCGGCGCTTCAAGACACTGTGGGTGTCGAGCTGGTTCAGTCGGCCAGCTACCGCAAAGCGGTAGTCCGATTCCCACATGCCTCGCGGCCTCGTGAGGAAGGCGCTACCTGCACCACCATGCGCGCGCGCTGTCTTTCCTTGGTCACGCATGGCGGCCCACTTAGTCCAGTGCTGGTTCTTCAGGTGCAGCTTCACGTGCCGCAGGACCGTGAGGTGGTCCAACCACTTGTCGTGGTGCGGCACGCGAAGTTGCAGCGTGGTCGCCGGTGTACCAGTGTCTGCACACGCCGGTGCAGTCGCGAGTGCGAGGCCGAAAGTGCGGAGGTGGCGTTGTACGTCCGTCCATAGGGAGCCAATGTCGCCGTTGCGGCGCTTGGGTCGGACGACCCGAGCTGTGAGTTCAGAAACAGTTCGCAGAGCTCGTCTTCACGCTCTCTCCAGTGGTCGGCGTCGTGGCGGTGGCGCCTGTCCGTGATCAGCCGAAGCTGAGTGCGCGCGATCCGCTGGATGGCAGGGTCCTTTGAGTTTAGCGCCTGCCATCCGTGCGCGATCTGGAGGGCTGCGTGTAGCTCGGTCAGGGGCAAGAGGCCCAGTCCGCCGCACGACGCCGGCGCATACAGTCATTGGGTCGTGGCCGTGGTCGGGAGGCGGAGTAGGTGCCGAAGTCCACGGACGAGGTGGCGGTCAAAGCCTTCTAGTTGCTGTTGGAAGGGGCGAAGGTGGCGGAGGGCGTACTCCACCCGCGGGTAGAGGTACACCTTCACCGCCTTCACAACCTGCCACGGCACCAACCCTGACTGCAACAGCGCCGTTGCGTCTTCCTTCAGCTCGCGGAGCTTGGGAGCCAGCTCAACGCGGCGGCGCACGTGATCAAACCCGTCTCCGATCCCTAGGTACGCGTACGACGCCGTCATGTCGAGAGCTGGTATCGACGAGGCTGCCAGCTGCAGGTCGAGGTCTGCTGTCTTCAGCACTCCACGTGAGTCTCGCTGGACCGACATGGTGCAGCATTTGGCTGGATTCGCCTCCATGCCAGTCCATTGCAAGAAGTCGTCCACGAGAGCGTGCTGCCGCTTGACGCCGTCCACGGTGCTACTGAAGATCTTGAGGTCGTCGGCGTACGCCGAGGCACCGGGGCGGTCGTCACCTGACAGCTGCACTCCCGTGTCCGGCAGTCGCTTCAGTGCATGGAGGAGCGGGCTGATGGCTGCCGTGAACAGGTGCGGGCTAAGCGGACAGCCCTGGAAAACACCCACTAGCTGCATCACGAGATCCGTCGGGCCATCGGCGGCGTTCCCTACCGTGAATGCTGCAGCGTCGTACAGTCCCTGGCAGATCTGCACGAATTCCGGGGCACGCCCATGCGTCGAAGCACCTCCCAGAGCAAGTCCTGCGGCACGCTGCCAAAGGCGTTCTTCAGGTCGTACCAGACCATGTGGAGCTCCTTGCGAGCGCGGCGAGCATGATCGATCAGCGTCGACGCGAGAAAATTGTGCTCGCCACATCCATTCACAGCACGAAATCCCTTCTGGGCATCCGCATGTCGGCCGTTAGCGTCCAGCCAACGCGTGAACCTGCGAGCGAGGACCCCAGCATAGGTCTTGTAGATAACTTGCTGCAGACATATGGGCCGCCAATTCGATGGGTCTTCGCGTGGGCCCTTTTGAAGATCAGCCTCACGATGCCCTGCTTCCAGCTCTGCGGTACACGGTGGTGCTTCCAGCAGCACTGGAAGGCCGCGTGCAGCGCCGGCAGAAGCTGTGTAGCGAACGACTTGTAAATGTCGTATCCCACACCGTCCAGGCCAGGGCTCGTCGACCCACTGGCTCGCTGGAGCTGTTCATCGATCTCGTCGGGCGTCGGCGCGTCCACCAGCAACTCCGTAGCCTCAGTAGCAGCAGGCCGGCTCGCGAGCGCCTCACGGAATGTTGCTCCCACTGGGGCCATCGCATCGAAGTCGGTACGCGGTGTATTCACCTCGGTGAAATGCTCATGGAGGCGCTCGCTCGAGATTGGGCACGTGCCGTCATCCTCCCCAGGACCTATGGTAGGTGAAGTGGTAGCCGCTGGCGTAGTCGCTGCTGCCCTCTGCTCCCGCGCTTTCGCTAGGATTCCGTCCACACAGGCCTTCTCGGCGGTCTCGAATTGATGCCGGAGCTGCTGCTGTTCGACAGTCGAATTGATGCGACCGACCAGCGTCGAGCACGGTCGATGGTGCGGCGGTTGCTAAGCGCGGCTCTCTCCACGGCGTGCAAGTCGTCTAGAGCCTCATCCAGCCTGTGTTCGCGGTGGTGGCGCGTCACTCGAGGCGGTCGGCGGCGGTCCCGAAGTCGGTGGCGTCTTCGTCGACGAGCTGATGACCGCGACTGGGCGGGTGGCGCCTCCTGCTGCTGTTGCGGTCTGTGCGAATGGGCCGGCGGGGAGCGAGCGTGGTCCTGAGAGTACGGCATGAATTTGTCGTAGATGAGGTAAGGGAGGGCCGTAATGTAGACCTCCGCCGACATCCAGTCGCTTGCATCGACAATCTTTGCCGCCAACTGCGCTCCCAGCCGTTCCACCAGCGCTCCGACTTGCTCCTCTTCAGTCAATTTCCGCAGCCGGAGTCGTGGTCGGCGAGCTGGGACAGTGCCCGGAGCGACACGCATCGGCGCGTAAACCTCACCGTCGTCGATGTCTGGGGACACCTCCTTGTTTGTCGCGTCCTCAGCTCCGACTGTCTGCGGGACATGATGGGTTTCCGGTGCTGCAGTCGCCACCACGGTGGTATCGGAGCAGCCCTCGCCGGAGGAGTGCACGCCACACTCCATCACCGTCCTGCGCAGGTCGAGCGCGTGGTTCGCGAGCCGGTCCGCGTGGCCATTCGCTTGCCTGTCGATGTGGTGGAGCGAGAAGCTTCGCACTCTTGCCAGCTCCGCCTTGACTTGATTGCGCAGGGCGCGGAGGCGGGTGCTGCGCGCCGCAAAGATTCCACGACCTGCTGGATGACAAGCGTGCTGTCACCTTCCACCCGCAGACGCGACGCACCGTGGTCGGCTGCGGCCCGCACACCGAGCAGCAGTGCCGCGTATTCGGCAGTGTTGTTCGTTTCGTTGCTGCTGGGCATGTAGTGGGAGCACGTCCACACTACCGGGACACTGGGCTTGAAAAGCGCTGCACCAGCGCCGCCTGGACCAGGGTTGGCCCGGCAGGCACCGTCAAACACTCGCCATCCTCGTCACAAACCGGAGGCTCCGTCTGCGTCTGGGTGGTTGGATCGGTAGCGCAGGGCACGATCTCCATGGGGACCGCGGCGGACTCATCCGAGTCTAAAGTTGCTGGCGCCGGTGACTCTCGTGTCGCTGCAGGAGCTGGCGGTGCTGAGGTTGCCGGAGCCAGTCGGTCGGTGATGAGCGAGGCCCTCCTGGTGCCTACCCGCGCACGTGGGACTGGTGGGCCCCATCGCGTTGGAGGCGGCGATGGCAGTGCAGTCGCGCGGGCCTCGACCACTCCGTCCGGGAGGGAGGCCCCCATCGCGTTGCAGGCGTCGTGCTTCGCTCCGTCACCGTCGGCGCAGTGGGTGGAAGTACCGTGGCCCGTGTCTCCACGAGCTCATCGGGAAGCTCTGGGCCCCATCGTGATGTCTTGGGTGCTTGGGTCAGCACCCAGCGGGCCGCAACCAGATCATCAGCAAGTGGTGGGCCCCATCGTGTCACCGGACGCTGCTGGATAACCGGAGCGTCTTCACTTGGACCTGCTGTCAGCAAGCTGCGAGCAAGGGAGCTCAGTAGCGGGGGCTCTGAGCTCGGCTGGGTCTCGTTGGGGCAGTTCGGGTGTGGCGGTGGCCGCCGTCACGGGTGCTTTGGGGGCTCTGAGCTCGGCTGGGTCTCGTTGGGGCAGTTCGGGTGTGGCGGTGGCCGCCGTCACGGGTGCTTCGGCTGCATCAGCAGTGGGGCTCAATATCCCTGCTGCTGGCGCAGCCTCTACGTTGTTGTAGGTCGAGAGGCTGGGACACGCGTGTGCGTGGCGTGCTGCCGCCAGCCTCGACCCAAAGGGTTGTCCGCACGAACACCCGGCCGCAAATTGGTCCAGGAAGCGCGTGTGGCGATGGCGCGATTTGCGGTGGCGCTTGAGAGCAGCGAAGCTGGCCGCCGTGTACACGCACAGCGTGCACTCGAAGCGCTGCGCATTATACGTGTACACGGAGAGGACGGAGGCCGGGCGAGCGCTGGCCGCGGGTAGCCTTGGCGCTGGTGCGTGGGTCCCACCTCGTCCTCCTTCTCGGCGAGGAGCTCTGCCAGCTCGCGCGCGTCTTCATCGTCGACGTCGTTCAGACGTCGGCGCTTCCCACCGACACGAAGCTCAGGTGGCGGTGGCAGCGCCGTGCGCCAAGCCGAAGGCCTGGCAGGCTCCATCGCGACGTCTGCGTCGTGGGCGCCTTGGTCAACATCCATTGGGGCGGCGGCGGCTTCGCTAGCTGCGTCGTCGTCGTCGCCGAGCAGCTGCATCGTCCTGTTGCAGCTCCTGCTGCTGGCCACGTCGCCCGTCATGGGCTCCGCGAGCGCGCGCGTGAATCGCTGGCTCTGGAGGCGGCGCGGCGCACCCGCGGTGCACCACGGCGGCGCGGTCAACAGGAGGGGCGACAGGGGCAGTTGCATCTACCACTGGTAGCGGCAACCGCAACTGGGCTTGGCTGCGAGGGCGCAAGTGCTGCCTGGCCGGCGAGCATGCCGCCTGCCCTTTCGGGTAAGGCCAGCACATTCGCGGGGGTCTGCGGGGGTTAAGTGTCGGCGGCGTCGTCGTCCGAGGCGAGGCCGTCGTCGCTGGCGAACCTTGGGTGGTCTTGGAGGCCGTATGCGGCCGCTAACGCGCGAGCCGTGGCGTTTGCGAGCGCTGCTCCAGGTACGACCGGCACGGGCAGCATGCCTGCCGCCCTACCGGGTCGTACAACTCCTTCTGGTTGAACTGGGGTGGCGCGGGGCACACGGGAGGCGAGGGGGGTCTTGGGCAGCCGAACGGCGCGCTTGGGGGTCGGCACGACGGTGGGCGAGGCTTGAGAGGCGGACCCCGGTACGACCGCGTCGGGCAGCCTGCCGGCCACCCTTTCGGGTCGGCCAAACTCCGGGGTGGGGTCTTGGGTGGGGGCCAGCGGCCGGTCGAGAGAACGGAGAACCTGAGGGAGCCGAACGGCGCGCTTGGGGGCGTGTCAGCGGCGAGCAAAGTTTGCGAGGCGGCGGCCAGCGGCACACTATCTTCGGTCGAAGAGGCGGCGGGGCGGGCGCTCGTTTGGGCGCTGGCGGGCCGGGTCCGGGTCGCGGGTTCGGGAGCAGTGGGCGAGGCGGGTCGAGAACCCGTGCCCGAAGCTGCGTCGGCCAACTCCAAACGGCGGCCGAGCAGTGGCGCGCCGCGTGGAGGCTCTGCGGGCCCGATTTCGGGCGCGAGCAAGGTCAAAACGGGGGTGAGCGGACGGTCCCCAATGAGTAACCGCACCCCTAGCGGACCGTCCGCTCCGTCCGCCCCTGTCGTCCGCTGATCCGAGGTTGTCGTCGCTGATTGGCCGAAAATCGTCGGCCGACGGTTGGTCCTCGTCAGCCACTCCTGCCCCGTCCGCGGCCGCGCTATAGAAAGACGCGTCGCTGGCGAGACTGGAATGGCTGGCCGTGGAGCACTCGCTGTCGGTAGACAGCGAGCGCTCCCTCATTGGCCAAAACCATCGCATCGCTGCAATGTGATTGTCCAAAAAGGAAAAGGCAAAGGGACGCTTGGAGGACGCAACGTAGGTGGACGCAACGAGGAGTGTAGAAAGAAAAGTGTAGTTGGCCTCACGGGAGAACAGTGAAAGCACCCGGAGACCGTCTCTGTAGACACTTAGCAAGCTAAGCGTCCACAAAGGTTGCAAAAATGAATGTGAAAATGTATCGACAAAATTTGCGATCAATCAGTTTTCACACTGATTAGAACAGAGAAGTGTATGTGTATTTACCAACCGGTATACCCGTTAGCTTTCGAGGAAGTTCTATCTGATATGTAGCTATGTGTTCGTAACAGTATCTGATAATAGGCGAGTCAGGCTGCGACTGTTAAAGTGCATCACCGCCGGAGCAGCGACGCACCTCTTCAACCGAGCGCCGGAATGGGTTTCCCGAGGGCGATTCCCTACATGGGTGGGGCCCTTTCGGCCGACGTGGGACAGGAAGTTGCCGTCTAGCGGCGGTCGGTGCGCGACGGAGCCCCCCGGTCTCCGTCACCCGCCTGCATCTTGTACCCCGACGTTGCTGTTGCGGCTCGCTCTGGTGCTGGCGAGCCCGATGCTGAGCACAGTGAAGGTTCCAGATGCGGCGACTGGACTGGATGCAGGCCACCGAGAGCTGCCGGTCCAGCCGCTTGGCATCGCGCTTGAGTAGGCCGAGGTGTTCGGTGTACACCTTGTAGTTGGCCGGCGCCACCGATCCCAGCGAGCCGTACACGAGCGCCGAGAGGTGCACCTTCCACCCCTGGCGCTCAAGGTGCCGCTTGATGCCATTCATCTCGGCGGTCGCCATGGTCAGCCCTGAGCTCTCAGGTGCGTCGCTGCGCTGCTCGTCGAAAGCGACGGCTAGGTCGTCCACCGCGACCGTGCGCTGGTCATGGTTGTAGAGTTGAAGGTCGGGTCGCAGAGCTGGACCTGGCAGGCCTGGCACCGTCTGGTTCACGCGAAGCTCGGTGCGTCCGCGGCGGCCGCTGGACGACGCGTGGAGCGTGCGCTCAATTTCTTTGAGTGCGTCGTCGTGGCGGCCGCGGATGGCGTCCATCGTGCCCCGGCAGCCGTTGAGAACGTGCTTCAGGGTCTCCGGCCAGGAGAAACCTGGGTAGCGACAGCGATCATGGGCCCGGAGACCTCTGCGCTCAAGGACAGACGTGGTGTCGATCATGTTGAGGCGAGCGGCCACCGCAAAGCGGTAGTCGCTTTCCACATGCCGCGTGGTCGTGTCAGGAATCCACTGCCCAAGCCGCCGTGGGCCCGCGCGGTCTGGCCCTGGTCCACGTGGCCGCACTATTCCCGCCAGCGCAAGTTTTTCGTGTGCTGCTTCACGTGCCGGAGCACGTTGCCGGGCTCGAGCCACTTCTCGTGGTGCGGCACGCGGAGCTGCAGCGACTTGGCAGATGCCCCAGACTCCGGATCGGCCGGCGCGGTCTCGAGCTTGGGCCCGAGGCCTTCATGTTCTTGCGGATGTCGATCCACAGCGAAGCGATATCGCCGTTGCGTCGCTTGGGTGGCGCGTGAGCCGACGTCCCCAGCTCCCAGTTGAGTAGGAGCGCATACAGCTCCTCGCGGCGCTCCTTCCAGTGCGGCTTGTCCAGCCGAAAACGTGCGTCCGCAATCTGATATTGTTGTTCGCCCGCGATGCGGCGGACGGCTGGATCCGGCGAGTTGAGCAGCTTCCACCCGTGGGCAATCTGCAGCGCCGCGTGTAGTCCCACCAGTGTCTGGAGTCCGAGGCCGCCACGCAACACCGACACGTAGAAGAAGTCGTTGGTGGCGTTCTTGGGCAGGCGCAGCAGGTGGCGGAGCCCACGTCGCAGGTGGGTGTCGAAGGACGCCAGGTGTTGGTCTTCGGGCGTCAGGTGCCGGAGGGCGTACTCAACCCTGGGGTAAAGGTATACCTTCACCGCCTTCACCACTTGCCAAGGCGCGAGGCCGGACTGCATGAGGGCCGTCGCGTCTTGTTTGAGCTCCTTGAGTTTGAGCGCCAGCTCGACGCGGCGACGCACATGATCAAACCCATCGCCGATCCCCAGGTAGCAGTACGACTGCAGGTGGGTCATCGTCGGGATCGGCACGTCGGCCAGCGCCAGCTCCAGGGTGTCGGCTTCGACAGTGCCGTTGCTGTTGCGACGAACCCCCATGCTGCGGCACTTGGCCGGGTTCGCCTGCATCCCCGTCCAGCCTAAGAACTCTGTCACGAGCGCGTGTTGCTTCGTGGCCCCAGCCTTGGTGTCGCTGAAGGTCTTCAAGTCGTCGGCGTATGCCGAGACACCTAGGCGATCATCTCCCGACAGCTGCACGCCAGTATCAGGAAGGCGCCGGAGCGCAAAGAGGAGCGGGCTAATTGCGATGTTGAACAGCTGGGGCTCAGCGGGCAGCCTTGGAAGACACCCACACGCTGTTGGATCGGAGCCGTGGTGCCGTCGGTGGCGTTACCCACCACGAAGACGGCGTGCTCATACAGGCCTGCACACATGGCGATGTAGTCTTCTGGTACTCCGAGACGCCGGAGCGCATCCCAGAGCAGCTTGAGTGGTGCGCTCCCGAACGCGTTCTTGAAGTCGTACCAGACCTCGTAGAGTGGCCGGTGCTTGCGGCGCGCGTTGTCAATCCGCGTAGTCGCAAGGAATTTGTGTTCCCCGCAACCGTCCACCGCACGGAAGCCCTTCTGGCCCGGGGCGTGACGTTTGTTCGCGTCATGCCATCGCACCAGACGCCGAGCGAGCACTCCAGTGTACAACTTGTAGATGGCCTGTTGCAGGCAGATGGGCCTCCAGTTGGCCGGGTCATCGCGCGGCCCCTTCTTCGCCGACCAACAGCTCTTAAAAGCCGCCGTCAGCACCGGTAGCAGCTGCGTTGCGAAGCGCTGGTACACGTCATACCCGACGCCATCGAGGCCGGGGCTGGAAGTGCTACGCACATGTTGCAGCTGGTCTTCGATGTCGTCTCCTGTCGGGGCCGCCTTGAGTAGCTCTCGCAGCTTGGTGGCAGGTGGCAGGCGGGACATCGCTTCTCGGAACGCTGCGCCTTCGGGGGCCTCCGCGTCGAACACCTTGGCCGGCGTGTTCACCCGGTCGAAGTACTTCCACAGTTCATCGCTCTCGATGGGACCGATGCCGTCGTCCGTCTGTTCCTCCTCGCCAGTCGCTGCGCCTGTGCTGTCCGTAGCCGCTGCTATCCTAGTTGCTGCCACCGCACGTGATGCTCGGGCTCGCTCCAGGATGCCGTCGACGCACTCCTTCTCCTTCTTGTCGAACTGGTGGCGTAGCAGATGCTGGTTGATTGCCGACCGGATGCGCCCCACCCGGCGCCGCGCTTTGTTGATCGCAGGGCGGTCCTGGGGATTGTCGGGTGTCGTGTCGGCGTCTCTGAGCGCTTCGGCGGAGCTGGTCATGACGCTGCAGCAGAACAACGGCAAGAGCTTCGGCGCCACCGTCCGCGAGGTGGCCAAGCTGCGCGGCGTTGCTCGCTTGCTCAGGGGTTCTCAGCCACCGCAATGCGAGACGCTGCATGGTGTGCAGGGTATTTGGCTCTGGGCCCCGTGTTCACGCACAAGATGCACACACTGAGCCCTGCCACCTTCGGAGATGCGAACACCGCCACCAAGTCGCAGAAGACCTGGGCTTCAATTGTTGGCTGCGTTACTGCCGGACTCATCACAGTGGTGGCCACGCAGCCGGTGGACACCGTCAAGACGGTCATGCAGGAGAGGCCATGACGCTGCCTTCGGGTCGCGCACCTAGTACGCTCGCCACTGCCGCTCGGATCTACCGCGAAGGAGGCTTGGCGAGCTTCTACCGCGGCATCGTCCCGAGAGGATGCCGCTTGGTCGGTGCGGTGTTCATCCTGGGGCAGTCGCGCATCCAGCTTGAGGAGGTCTTCGAAAAACACGAGCTGCTCAAGCTCTAGACCACGTACGTAGATGCAGCATAGAGCACGACTATAATAGACAAATTAATCAGCAGCAAATGACTCCGCGGCCTTCGAGCGGCGCAGCTCTTCGATGGTCTCCGCTGCTTCATGGTGAAGGTCATCAGGCGTCTCTCTCCTACACCGGTACTGTAGTCCACATGTCTGTGCTATAATATAATACCGGTACTCAGCGTACACGCGACGCTCGCTTATTTAAAAACCTCTACGCCAGTATGGTGTCTGTCTGTCGGTCGGTCCGTCGGCTCACGCATATCCGGCCTTTTCATTAGCCATTATTTGCCGCCGAGCGCAGCGAGGGGGCCTTCATTGGACAAATTGCTGTATTAAGCTGCCGAGCGGAGCGAGGCGGCCCCTATTGGCTAAAATGGACCTTTTGCTGATTGGTCGACACAAATTTAGAATTTATCATCTCTTTCATTTCCTTTCATTTTGGAATTGGCGTCGACGCGCGGACACGACAGCATGGCGCGGCGATTCTCGGGACGGGGACTGCGCACGCGCCGCAGACAAGGTAGCGATTATATGAGTTGTGTATGTTGCATGGTAATACATAAACTTTTAAACTATGTCGGTTTCGGGAGTGCTGCCTGTTGCGGATAACTGGTACCTTCAGGGCAACCGAGGGGTCACTGTGTGGGATAAGGATCAGGGCTGGTGCCTGCGTCGGCGGGACCATGGGGGATGTTGTAGCGGGAGCCGTGCCACGACCATGTAGTCGAGACACCCCCATGGCGTATAGACACCAGGCAGTCCCTTTCGAATCTACAATATTGCCCATTTGCCGGCGTCACCTTATTATGGCTATTTGGTGGCAATAGCATTTGGGTACTGTAGTTCCCATGCATGGCTCCGTTATTTGAAAGGTTGCAGCTGGCCCCCGCCGCCGTCCCAAGAGATCAAGACCAGCCCTGCCACAACCCCCGCTCGCGAGAGCCGCGACACTGAGGTGCCCATTTATGCCCGCCGGCTAAATGGGAAATCTCATACCAATCCGGGGTACTGGGGTGGATCCATGTGGCGAGAAAAGCCGGTTTTACCGGGTCGCCCACCCCAGCCTCGGGCCAGTTGTCGTGTATGGAACCGGCTTTTAGGATGGAGACATTTTAAGGTGCTTCCGTGTCCGTGGCAGGGCGCATGCAACCGCATGTTAAATTCCAAATAGACAGCAGAACTCGCTGTTTTGAGGCCGAGCATTTACTGTGTTATCCTATCAGTATCCTCCTTCCTATAGCTAAACTGGCTCTAGGTACTATTCAGTATTTACGCGGACTTTGGTCTGTGTGACCCTTCAACATCTATGATGCCAAAGGACGACTCCGTTCCCCAAAGAAAGAAAGAAAAACAAAGCCCAAAAGTCTGACCCATTACCCCTTACAACCAAAAAGGTTAAAGCCCTGGCCGCGGGGCCCAGTGGCAAAGAAGCCGACAGTTCACCACGGTCGCCAAAGGTAAAGCGACCAAAAAGCAAAGGTGGGGACTGCTCGCGCTCCAGCACAAAAACTGAAGCTTCGTCTCCAAAGGTATCGAGACGTTGCGCTAAATCATGAGTGCTTAAGGGGTAACAGTGGAGGTGAGGTACCAAAAGATGAACGGGGTTTTACTAGGCTATATGAGATGTTTTACTGTCGCATCGGATTAAGGTTCGCGTGTAATTCTGAATAATGCTGGGGCTGTCGATGTTGGAGAGGGAGGTTTATCGAAAGGGATAGCCAGTGCGTTGTGCCTGAAACGAGCTTTGACGAGATCATACCGTGGGTTCTGTTGTCGCCCCCGCCTTCGGGCATTTAGGTTGACTAGGTCCAGTATACGTTACATTTGCATTTGTCAGGATAGTTCGTATTGCTTGAGCGTTGGATCATATCTAACGCTCTGTCCAATGCTTTATTTACGTGTTGGGCAGGTTACGAGTGACAAGAAATGCGGGACAGTATCGTGGGAACGAAACGAGCGCGGTACGAACTGCCTAGCTCCACATTAGCTGATTTATTTTTCTGACTGTTGTTTATGCAGGGACGCACGTCGCGAGCAAATTCAGCACCGATTTGAGAATTCAACTGCCCTAAATGCAACACCAAGTGCGTACGAGTCGCCCGGTTCCAAACGGAGGCGCGTCAATAGGCGCCACGCTGCAAGTAAACGGTTCAGGGACACAATGAGTGAGATGGAGCAGCTCAGTTTTCAGGAGGGTGTGTGACTCAATCCACAACATTTCCCCCAATACCACGATCGCCGCTCCCGATTGCACAATCGCCGAGGTAGTTGCGCCCAGGGTCGTTGCATCTATTGCTGTGAATGTTGAGGATGAGTCAAATGTGGCCGCGCCCGGTCTCCCCAGTGTACGTACTGCTTGGGCAGCAGCTACACGAGCGAAGGATGCAGAGCGAGCTCGAGCTAGACGCGCCCAGAAGACGGCGTCTCAACGCGATCGTGAGAAGATAAAAATACTGAGCGTCGGCGAGTTTTGCGGGCGCAACAACGGCAGGCCGCATTACAGGCCCAGAGCAATCGTTCTCGACTGGAATTAGAAGAACGCGGTGTACGCGGCCAGATATCTGGTGGAGTTGAATTGAGGCAGGGGGACACCTGTACTCCTGTAGACTATCGTGAACCATCGAACCCAAACGTCGATGAAGATGAACGGGACCCTGACCTTCAGGTCCAAGAGGAATGGCGGCTGACTTTATCGGAAGAAGCGTTGTGTACTTCGCGTGAGCAAGACCAGGCATACCGCGAGAGTGTACGTGAGAGTCAAACGGACGAAGAGCGGGAAGCCTACCGTCAGCAAGACCGAGCGTATCGCGAGGCTGTACGCGCAAGTCAAACAGACGACGTTATACAGGCGGAACGACAGCGTGACCGGGAGCACCATGAGGCACTACGCGCAGAACAAACGGAGGCACTCAGATCGGCCGTCCGGGAACGTGATCGAATGCGCCGGCAACAGAGACGCGCGGCACAACTGGATAAAGAGAAGGAAGCTGCCAGCGAGAAGACGCGTATTCGGCGAAAGAGCACACGTCGGGGTCATGCTCTGGCCAACCACGAGAACTTTGACAAAGCTCAGGTTTCCGGAGATAACGTTGTAAACGGACGCCATCAGTTGCCCGCCCAGTTGGAGTGCGGGTGGTGCGGCGCATGGAAGTGGCCCGGTGAATCTCCGGTGTCTTGCTGTCTTGCGGGGCGGGTGCAACTTCCGCCGTTGCGCCCCGTGTGCTTCACAGTTTCTTCGGAGAGAAGGTGTTTCGGGACAGAGTGCGCGCTTACAATCAAGTGTTCGCTTTTACATCCATCGGGACGACTCGGAGCGACGGGCGCGGTTACGCCCGTCTCAATGAGTACAGAGATGTTCAAGGTCAACGCGGTGTTTACACATATCGCATCCAAGGCGCCATGGGGCATGTCATGGGGTCGCTACTTCCTCATTACGAGCAGGGTAGTGACGGAGAGCTCGCACCGGCCAAGTTTGCGCAGATCTATATCGTCGACCCTGACATGGCAACCAGAGCTGAGCGTCGACAGGGAATTTTTGAACACCTCGACCGAAGGAAGTTGGAAGCGATTGAGAAGATCATGGATGAGATTAATCCTTTCGCAGCGCAATATCTCTCATTCGGAGATAAAATGCGGAAGGAGGCCGAGGAAGGCGTAGAGTCTCCAACCGTCGTGTTCAAGTACACGCTGACCATCGCTACCCGGATACGCACAACTTACCGACGGTGTCTGAAGTGGGCGCTACGATGGTTGATGATGGTAACCTTTCCAAACACCGTGATCTCCTTCTATACAAGAAGGACGGTGGTCTTTTCGCTTATACGAAACTGGGCCCATGTACGACCCGCTCCAGTACCCGCTGTTGTTCCCGCACGGTAAACTTGGGTGGACATACACAGACACTTATGCTAACGGAAGACTTTACAACAACAATAACCGAAGATGTCGCTCCGGTAAGCTGTAGCCTATCGTCTGTTCCCAAAACCGGGCGATGGGCCTGTCCTGCATCTGGGCGGTAGACTCTACCAGCAGTGGTGTGTGGATCAACGAGCTAAGGTGGAACAAGAGAGCCTGCGGTGGGTTTCGGATAACCAGAAAACAATTCGAGCGGATCTGTATAGTGGTGTGAGGGACGCCTACCTCCAAGAGCAGACTGTGCTATTACGGGAGGGGGGCTCTTATCCGAGTATGACTCAGCAACGCGCACGTTGAGGCCACCGGGGATTCAGGGACGACTGGTAGTCGTCCCCCAATTTTCTTAACCGGGTTGGCAAGACAATTGTGCTGCCTGGAAGTTACACGGGGAGCCCCCGCGGCATGTACAAGGCCTACCAAGACTCTATGGCAATTGTGCGTGAATTTGGAAAGCCGGACATTTTTCTGACGATGACTTGCAGCCCCGTGTGGGATGAAATAACGGAGTCTATGGAACCTCCGTTAACCGCGCAAGACCGCCCAGACATCGTTGCTCGAGTTTGGCAGCAGAAATTAACCGCCCTGTTGATCGAATTAGACAAAGGCGTACTGGGTCGTCTTCTCGCTCAAATATACATTGTTGAATTTCAGAAACGGGGTCTTCCGCACGCGCATATTCTGATCGTCCTGGCGGAGGAGGACAAACCAGGGACGCGGCAAATTATCGACCAAATGGTGTCTGCAGAGATTCCCGATGCAGCCACCAACATTGACCTTTACAATACGGTCATGTCGTGCATGCTGCATCATCCATGTGGGGCTTTGAACCTGAATGCTGATTGCATGAAGGATGGGAAGTGCAGTAAAGGGTACCCGAAGCCTTTGGTAGAGGTTACCAGGGCTAACGTAAACGGATATCCGCTTAACAGGCGTCGTCGACGCGAAGAAGGTGCACTGACGTTCAAAGGAAAAACGTATGACAACGCTACGGCTAACCAATGGGTCGTACCGTACAACCCGTACTTTTTCCAGAAGTACAACTGTCATGTCAACGTTGAGGTGTGTACCTCCCTCACTGCAATTAAATACCTGTACAAGTACGTCTACAAGGGATCGGACCGGGCAGTGCTGACGGTCCAAGCCGTGAGGTGTCATCCAGACGATCCCGATGCTTCGACTTTGGAGCCTAACGAAGTGCTACGATACCTGAACGCGCGCTACTTATCTCCCATTGAATCCTGCATGCGACTTTTAAAGTACGTCATTCAAGGCAAGACCCACTCTGTGAGCTGCTTACTGTCCACATTGACCGGAGAGCAGATGATTACGTTCACTGGAGAGGACATTACGGAGGCCGTTCTTGAACGTTCAGCGCATACCATGCTTACGCGCTTTTTCGAGTTGTGCGCCAGTAAGGAGCCCGAGAACCAAATAGCTAAGCGGATGCTATACCAGGACATACCGAAGAAGTTCTGCTGGAGTGAAAACAAACGCTGGGTCCGTCGAAAGAAATACTGCGCATCCATCGGGAGAATGATCCACGTTTCACCTCGAGATAACGAGCGTTTCCACCTACGCGTGATGCTATGTCACCGTCGAGGCCCCACATCATTCGAGGACTTGAGAACGGTTCGTGGGGAAGTGTGTACCACGTATCATGCAGCAGCCCTCCGTGCAGGTTACCTGGATAACGATGCTGAATGGGTCAACTGTATGACAGAAGCGGCGGCGTATCGAATGACATACCAGCTTCGACAACTGTTTGCTACACTGTTGGTGTACTCTAGGTCCACCGACGTTCGTGGTCTGTGGGATCAGTTCTACGACGAATTGTCGCAAGACATTGCGTATAGCCACCGTGACTTGCGAGACCCGGTCAAATCATCCGTGATCATGTTCGAGACCTTGAAAAGTCTTAACGAATTGCTCCGAGTAAGTGGTTACTCCGTGCAAGACTACGATATTCCACAGCTCAGTGATTTCCCGTCATTAGTGCTTCACTCGCTCCTCGAAAACAGTCTAATTCGACGCGAAATGACGGCATACAACGCGTCCGCTTTGGAGGACATTGTGCGCACGGAAACCCAACTGAACGAAGGTCAGCGCATCATTTACGATCAAGTCATTCAAGCCGTCGAGACTCCTGAGGTAGGAGGGAAGTTATTTTTCATTGACGGACCGGGCGGAACGGGAAAATCAACACTGCTTCGGAACATTCTAGCGAAGGTTAGGTTGTCAGGGAAAATTGCTCTGGCATGTGCTTCCAGTGGGATTGCCTCGCTTCTTCTCATGGGTGGGCGGACACCGCACTCTACTTTCAAGATCCCGCTCAAGCTCGACGAGAATTCGACTTGCTCCATTTTCAAGCAGTCCCACTTAAAAGGACTGATTAGGAGGCAAGCTTGGTCATTTGGGATGAGGCTCCTATGACACACCGACATGCGTTTGAAGCGGTGGATCGATCCCTGCGTGATTTGATGGACACGCCAACGGAACCCTTTGGGGGAAGATATTTGTTCTGTCTGGGGACTTTCGACAAATTCTACCAGTTGTCAAGAAGGGTACTCCTGCAGAAACAATGGACGCCTGTCTCAAGTTCTCTCCGCTGTGGCCCAAGTTCCAGCAAGTGCATCTTACAGAGAACATGCGGGTGCGTTCGGCCG
This sequence comes from Phytophthora syringae, assembly GCA_012656105.1. Classification (NCBI taxonomy): domain Eukaryota; phylum Oomycota; class Peronosporomycetes; order Peronosporales; family Peronosporaceae; genus Phytophthora; species Phytophthora syringae. The sequence goes on along the minus strand of JAAKBD010000005.1, from coordinate 1,180,699 downwards.
ACAATGCTACGAGCTCCGAAGAAATGGCTGCGTTTTCAGAATTTCTCCTCAAGGTTGGCGAGGGAAGGCACGAGGTGAACTCCGATCTTGTTAACAAGTACATGAAGATCCCGAGCGACATGTTGATTGACAATCCCCGGAGGACCCGACCGACGATGCTGAAATCGTTCCGGGCGCCATTTCGAAGGGCCTGGAAAGAATGATCGACGCGATGTACGCCGACATCAACAACCCAGACATAGCTACGGACGAATACTTTGCGAATCGCACAATTCTGACAACGACCAACAAGATGGTGCACCGAATCAATGACGCGGTTGCTGATCGACTACCCGAAACAGCGCACGAATACACATCTACGGATTCGGTGGAAGACGGCGACGGCAGCTTTTTCGAACAAGAATTCCTTCACACGATCAACATCAATGGCATCCCGCCGCACAAGCTTAAACTTAAGAAGGGCATTCCTATCATGATGATGCGGAATCTGAATCCAGACATGGGACTTTGCAACGGTACGAGGCTACGGGTGGTAGATCTGAAGCCACATGTCATCCACGCGACGATCATGACTGGAGAGCGCAGAGGGCAGGATGTCCTCATTCCACGCATTGTCTTCATTAGTGGAGATGACGAACGTGAGTTCCCTTTCCGGCTACGACGCAGGCAGTTCCCGGTGCAACCGGCTTTCGCAATGACGATCAACAAGGCCCAAGGACAGACTGTACAGAACTTGGGGTTGTACCTGGCCACACCTTGCTTTTCATACGGTCAGCTGTACGTGGCGCTTTCAAGGGTTACTGCGAGATCGCGGTTCAAGGCGCTGATCGAGTACCCAGATTTGGAAGAGGAGGATGGAGTCTACACCCACAATATCGTGTACCGACAGATATTCGACACGGAGTAGTCATTCGGGTAACGTTTCGTAATACATAGTTTTACATAAGAAGTGTATAGTCGAATGAAGGCCGGAGCGAAGCGGAGGCCAGCCCCATAGCAACGAATATCCCGCCGGAGCGTAGCGCAGGCGGCAACCATCACTGTGACCAACCACTGACCTACCGCCGCGTAGCGGCGGCGCCGGCTAGTCTTAAAACTCAATTGGCCCACGGTGTCCGTCCGTCTGTAACGAACATTACATGTTAGGCCGAATGACGCTGATTGGCTGCCGAGCGCAGCGAAGGCGGCCCCGATTGGCTAAAATGCTGCCGAGCGCAGCGAAGGCGGCTGCCAAGGCCTCTGTGATTTGCGGGACCGAAGGGCCCGCCCGTACCTCCCTTCACCAACTAACACGGAGAGTAGTGCAGCGAGCCCCTGCGAGCGGAACGGGTCCGCTACTACCGGAGCGCAGCGTAGGTAGCCTAACTAATTTAACTAACAAACACTCACCGACGCGTAGCGGCGGCACTCGGCTAGTCCTATCAAAAGGGGTACGATGACAAGAACCGTGATCAGCAGGCCTCCATATTTGAGGTACCATACCTCATTCCCTCGATTAGCTTAATTGAGGGACGAAAAGACTGTTAACGCGAGGTACCGCGTGGTATGAAGTTGAAATTGGGAAAAATCTACTCTCCCGGGCCGATATATTAATAAGACCGATCCTTATCCTCTACGCATAGAGCATTCAAGCGCGTGAGCTGCTTCGCACGCATAATCCCTTCAAGTGAGATATCGATGAGGGACTGCCGGTACTCGTCGCGTTCCCAACCAATGGTCGAGAATTTCGACTCCACTGAGGCATTGTTGCAAGAGTTGTTGTCAACGCTCCACAAAAGCGATAGAGCGCTTGAAATCGCCCGTCCAAATGTTGCCATCCTTCTTCTAACTCTGTTTTGCTGTCAGTACACCCCTCGAGCTTACGTGTCGGCTGCAACCCTCTACAATAAGGTGTTCGGCGGGGACGCCGAGGAGCTGCAAATGCTGCCGCGAGACATGCCCGACGCTGTTTGAACACGTGGCCTGACTGAAATAGATGGGCACTGGGCGATCACAGAAATCTTCCGGCAACGTTTAACGTGCGACCAAAAGCCTTGCTCAAAAGGCGGTGAGTCAGGACCCTCTTGAGTCAGGACCTTGCTGCACCAGTCTAAGCACCTTCGTTTCGGCCATAACGTTAAGCGAGTCTGTTGTGCACAATACCCAGTGGGCATTGCCCACAGTACGGTTGCCTGCGGTTGGAACCGGTCGACCCATCTCTGCAGTTTCTGATTTCGTTGGACTGAGTGTGTGCCGAGTGCCGAACGCCGTCGGCTTCCGCAGCGAGGCAAACAAAATCATGGTCCATCGTGGCCCATGAGCTTCTCATGGCCATCCAGACTTGATCGACGCCGATCCTCCAGCTGTAAAGTTGCCTCGTCGGCGCTGGAGAGGAGACGACATCACACTGCAAGAGTTTTGGCTGCGTCCAGGCGGATGTGTGCCGCGAAAGACACGCGAGCGGAGATTTCCAATACAAAATCGCATATGCTTCCAACCGACCAACACGACCGGTACGCGCACGCAACAGGCCGCCTTTTGTAACGTATACTTTCGATAACGGGGGGCTCATAAAATGACTCCTGTTTTGCACTGGCTCGATTAGGCTCGCACCGGCCGACCAAAGCCATTGCGCAGGGCATACTTTGTTCAAGTGATCCGCTCTGCTCGAGCGCGACCGGCCGATCCAAACAAGATTACAGCGCCCAGAAAACGTACGACCCAAAAAAGATTCAACGCCCCCATCGCCCAGGATGCAAGCTTGCCAACCAGCCAGCCAGCACGGCGCTGCAGCGCTCGCTTCACGCCGTTTACTCTCGGTGGGCTTTCTGCGGCGGCGAGCAGTCCGCAATCCGCCGACTTGAAGACGCGCTCGCCACTTTGCAGTTGCTCGTGTGAGACGAAAGTGTTGCTCTTTCAGAACCCGCAGTGTACCCGTTTTCTGGAACCGCCTGCCTGACTTCGAAACGAGACGAAAGGCGGCTGGCACGGCACACAACACAATCTGCCAGCTTCAACGCAGACCCCGATCCTCGCCAGCCAGCCATGAACCAAGCCGCCATCTTCGAGTCCGAGCTCTCCGCCTTCGCGCTGCCTGCAGGTCTGGACCGCCCGCCGCCGCAGAACTTCGCCGACCTCGAGAGCCGCCGCCTCGACGACAGCCTCGACGCGCTGGACGTGATGGTCAACGCCGCCGACTTCGAGGCCGAAATGCTCTTCGGCGACCAGCTCGCCACCAGTCGCCACCGAGCGAGCAAGGCCCTGTCGCCCAAGATGCCGCACAAGACGCCGCACCACTCCAAGAAGGCCTCGCGCAAGCAGGTGCACGAGCTGCAGGTCATGGTCAACGCCATGCAAGTGCAGGTGGACGGCGCCTCGGCCGAGATCCAGCAGCTCGCGCAGCTCGTGGGCCAGTTCGCCCGTCAGCGACAGTGCGAGCAGCAGCAGCGGCAACTGTTCGAGCAGCAAGACGTCAAGGTGGAGCAGCAGCGGTATCGGCAGACGCAGGTCGAGCGCGACTGCGAACAGTTCGAGCGCCAGCAGTTGCAGTGCCGGCAAGAGGTGCTGCGGTTCTAGGCTGTCTGTCTGTCTGTCTGTCTGTCTGTCTGTCTGTCTGTCTGTCGTCGCCATCCCCTCACCACGCGCGAGACTTATTTAATAGGCGCCATCGCGGCGTCCAACCGTAGCTACGTGTAGCTAGCTAAAAAAACGAAGAACCACGTTGCAAAATGAACCACCTCATACATATCAATTGTTGTGCTTCAAATGCACCGCGTGCTGGCAATACAGCCTTCTCTCCGCTCAGGTTGTGCACCAACGGAATGGAGTCAAGCGGAGACTTTACCAAGCGGAAAAGGCCTCGACTATCTGGCATGCAAGTTGGGCTGTGCGGTAACGAGCAGCTCGCAGAAGAATCAGTTATGTCCCACAGGCATTAGAGCGCAATTCCTTGCAGGTTCCTCGCATTCAGAGACGCAAATTGAATTTCGTGCATGGGTGATTCTTCTCTCTCAGGCTTCCATTGCATTCAAGCTTATGCGCCGATAGAGCCAAGTTGGTTCAAGAACGTCTCCGGGTTCAGCAGCTCTGTGCAGCCGTACCAAATCGACCGCGGTGGTTGCTGCACCTTGGCGTACGCTAGCAGATTCTGATATTCGTTGTAGTTGCCACCGCCGATCATAAATACCATCACCTCACGGAAAGGCGATCGCTGTCGGGGCACGTCGCCGTTGGCCTTGATCTAAGCAGCAAACGAACACAAGATATTAGTATCCCGGCTACCAGTCCCCAAGAGCACTCCATCCTTACCTTCGGGTCCAAGTACAAGAAGCTCTCGTCCTCAGTGTTGGGCTTCATCTCGCAAATGGCGTCCGTGACGCGTGTAACGTGGAGCTTTTTGTTCTCAGGCAAAAAGTTCTTGAAGCTTGCAGCAGCTTGAGCTAGGAAGCCCTGGGCCAGACCTTTGAACTTGCTCATATTGACACCGCCATCAGGTCCTGCACCACCCTCGGACTGTAACGCTGCACCAACACTGGCGCGTCGCTGGAATGTCGAGTGCTTTCGGAGGAACTTCCATGCCTGAAGATACGCTTCCGGCTGCTCCGAGGCAGCAGCGCACTGCTGGTAAGCATTTTCAAGTTCGGCCATCTCTGGCCCGCTTGCACCACTCGACAGGAAGTAAATCATGAGCAGACGCATCTTGTCCGCCAGTGTGCCCATTTCCGTGCTTGACAGCAGCTGCAGTACCTCAGTCTTGTCAGCGTTCGATCCGTCGATGAGCTTCTGCTCCAGCATAGAATAGGACGGGATGTGGCGCTTCGTAACACCCTCGAATGCAGCGTGGAAGATGTTCGTGTGAACCTCCAGCATTTTCTTCTTCTCCACAAGAGCAGGCAATGTGTCTACAGCAGCCACGAGATCTTTCGTCCCGTTCATTAGTGCGTCGTTGCCGCCCGTCTGTGCTCGGATCTGCTCTTCTTTTCGTGTAACCTGCTTCATCTCCTCTTCATTCGCGTCAATAGCGTCCGGGAACAAGCTACCAGCGTGCGTCTCGAAGAATTTGTCACTCGTCACGTCCAAGTCGTACGTCCGCTCCATCGATCGCCCATCAACTCCACCATCCTCTCCGCCAGAAGATTTCACAGTTACCTTAACACGGTTCATCTGGATGGAGAGAACGTCATCCACAAGTGCTTGGTATGTTGACGGGTGGTATAAACTCGAGGCGATGTCCTCATTGCGATCCATGATGATCAGCACGGGCCGCTTCAATAGAAAATGGCAAACGGTCATTAGATACTACTACTCTAACGCATGAAAACGCGTCAAATACGTACCTGGAAGTTGGACGAGTTCTCGGTGAAGACGCCATTCCTCGCACTCTACAAGCAAATAAATTACGAAAGCAACAATAAGAAGCGGCCCCACAGCATTCATCGCTCTAGCGTTCCCTACCAAGTGTTCTCGAATCGTAGAGCTAAGCTGTTCAGCGACCATCCTCGACGGTCCGTCATTATTCGGGCAGCGAATCACAGGCACACTACCGGCAGTAGCAAGCACGGAAAAAAGCCCTTGACGATTGCCCCCATGGTCTGTTCGATCTGCGTGTCAGTCACATTGGGGTCGTTGTATGCACGATAGCTCTCGGGCAGATTCAGCGAGAACAAACTCGGCTCCAGCGACACAAAGTTCGTGTACTGGTCGTACACCTTGGCGATCTACAAAAACCCAACGAGCTCGTCACCTCTTCGTCCCCATTTTGCAGCTTTTAAAGCGCGTACCATGCTCGTACAACCTGCGCCCACCGACGCTCGAGCCAAATACTCGAGCGACTCGCGGCTCAACGGGTAGGCGAAGTTCAAGTGCACTGAGCTGTACAACTCCTTGGCGCAGTCCGAGACGATCCGCTCCAAGTTCTCGCGCGTGGGTTCCACGAAGTAGATGGCCGGTACGTCTGGAATTGCATCTCGCTCCGTCTCCAGCAGCATATGCAGCGTCACGCCTTTCTTGCGGAGCTCGTGCAGCTTGAGGATGGGAGAGATGATGTCGCGGCAGAACCGGTCGTAGACCAGAACCTTCCACTGGTCGCCCCAGCGCTCGCTACAAAAACGCACCAATTAGCATCAGTGCGCAGGCTCTTTGACGTGATGTTTGTATGAGAAAGCAAACGTACACTGAGTCTTGAGCAGCGTCCGCGAAGCCGCCGGCGCTCTCCGAGTTAAAGTCCAGCATACAGAGCAGGTTTTCTATGTGGAAGGAGAAGGCGTCAGAGGGAGGAGAGGGGGAAGAAGCGGGTGGACGCGCACCTCGCTGCTTCTCCTGAAGCGACTGCGCCGTCGCCGGGGTCATCATGGTCGCGGACACGTAAGTATGAAGGCGAAGATTGGATTACCGTATGTGTAACGGTGGTGTGGATATACGTTTCTTTTAAGTACGAGTTGCTGGTTGAAGGTTGAAGAGACCTGCGAGTTGACTTGGCTGAGAATGCATGTACCGGTACCCCTATAGATTTTACATTAAAAGTGTTAAGAAGAGCGTGCGTGGCCGTAAGATGGCGGGCGGAGCACGGTGTCCCTAGGTAGGCGCGATTATATTCTGGCGCCTGGAGCTCGAGGTCAAAACCCAAGTGGAGACCGAGAGATTTAAGTGCAGAGCGACCTGGCTGACTTCAGACGCACCGTTTCCTCGACGGCCGAGACCTTCTTGAGCGTCGCCTCCAGCATGTCCGCCACCTTGGAGTACATGCCGCTGTCCGGCTCCGAGGCTGGGTTGCTGTCAGTGCTGCACTTGCTCGCAGTGGTCGTGTCGGTGATGCTCTTGAACCGCAGCTTGCACGTGCCCTTGGAGTGCTTCAGGAAGCGCATGATGGACGGGAAACCCGTGTTGACGACCGACGCGCCGTTGATGTTCATGAGCAAGTCACCGACTGCTAGAGACTCGACGCCCAGGACATCGCTGCGAGACGAGAAGCTCTTTATCCTGGCTCCGTTCTCCTTGACCGCCGGCTCCAGCACGATGCCGAAGCGATCGCTCGGGTTCCAGAGCACCGACGTGAGTCCTTCGCCCGTGTTGGAGAACGCGCTCGAGAATGAGCTGCGATACGTCGAACTCAACGACGAACTGTTGTTGATGCGCATGTCTACACTCAGCTGGTGCAGTTGGGAAAGTAGGTCCTTGAGTTGCAAGGAAATGGTGCTTGAATCCACAGGGTCCAAGATGGAGGAAGACACCGTCGACAGTTTCCTGCTCCCGTAGGTCGAGCGCATGGAGCGCGACTGCAGCAGTGGAATAGTGCTGTCTTCGTCATCCACTTCACTCTGGCTGCTCACGCTGGTGAGGTCGTCCATGGACGTGGACCGCTCGTGCAACGTGGAGGCGGCGGTCTGGCGGATGAGGTCGATGGCGAAGTTGGGCAGGCTGTTCGCGATGGCCAAGTCCATGGGGTAGCGTCCGCTGCCGTCCTTCGCAAGCGCCGCTTGTGGATACGCGTCCAGCAACGCGTTGATGAGCATCGCCGGGGCTTTCGCCTTGATGGCCACGTGCAGCGGCAGCATTCCGGAGAGGTTCTCGAGCTCGCAGGCTCCGGGGAACGCCTTGACCAGCGCTGAGATGACGCTGAGGCCTACTGACGGCTCCGTGCATGCCCAGTGAAGCGGCAACATGCCGAAGTCGTCCTGGGCTTGAGCGACGCGAGAGTCCTCGTCCACGAGGTGTAGCACCTCGTCCCAGTCGCCCTGCTCCGCGAGCTGCAGCATTTGCTTCCTGCTTTCGTCCATACTCTGCGTAGGGTGGGTGGGAATCTCTCCAGTGGGTGGAGCGTACGACACTGGCCTTGCCGAGTGAATCGAATTCTGAGAACTGAGCGCTGAACCGCTTCTCGGAAAGTCGAAGTTGATTCGCTGACTTGGAAAATGTATGCATGCAACTCTTCCATAAGCCATTATGCTTGGCATTGCCGCAATCATATCCAGATACGGGATTTCCGAGCACTCTCCCTTGCCTGAACAGAGCGCGTCAGGATCCGTCGGGACCGGCGAGCGTCTTTCGTCGATAGACTCCCGTTTCGGGCTGATAATCGATTTGCGACAGTTGCGGGGTGTGACCAGCATCCAAAGCGCGGGCTGGCTCCGTAGGCTACGGGCTATAGGCGATGCCGTGCGACGACAATAGCAGTTGGTGGCGGCTATTATAATGGCGAAGACAACAAAGGAAACTAAGCTTACATGTACCGGTAACGTTACGGCAACTACGGCAATCTCGACGCTTCAATGTTCAGGTTGAAAAGCTGAAGCACTCGACTTTACGCGCTGACATCTTTTACGAAACGTGTAATTACGCGTTCAGCTGACGAATCACAGACGGGCGTTGGCAGCCAGTCGTTAATTCACGCTCGGCGCCGCTTCAGACCTGTTCATTATCAATTCCGAGCTTGAAGGCGATGAGCGTCTTGTCGCTTCGCGCCTGCTCACGAATTTTGCATGTATGGCCCTCCCCACATTGAGCAAATGATAAATATTCAATCAGCTACTCCGAGAGAGGTTTAGTCGCCTCAACAAAACGCATGTTGGACAACGGTTTATGATGCTCTAGATACTAGTAACTGGTAGTGTTGGTAGCGTAAGCTTACACGTTTAAATTTGGGGCCACTTCTGCAAAAGCCTCAGTCAAACTTGGCGTGGGTTCGGCCAAATGGCTGGAACAGTTTACAACAACCAATCGAATTCGCGAGGTGCATCCCAGCAGTCGGCCTTGTGTCTCTGGCGGAGACCCTCTGCGTCAGCTGGCTGCAAGGTGATGCCTGTCACCGAATCTGCTGCACGACGCGGCCAAGTAAACATGTTGTCACGCCCTAAACGCTGGCATCTGGAAGGTGAGTTGTGCCAAGACGTTGTTGGCACAAATCTGCAAGGTGAACTTAACCGTGAAGGACTCCCGTGATCGGTGCCTGCGCCATGCCCGCGGATAAACTCGTCGATCTGTCCCTAAATAGTACTATACAGTACGTAGTATTGTGCAATGCAAGTCTTTTGTCGTTTTGACTTACTGACTTGCTCGATCTACTTACGTTACGAGATCGATTTAATTTAAAAAGGCTTCATAGAAAGTACATCTCGAGCGCAGCAGACAGAGATTTAATATAAAGTAGCCCTATTTGCGCAAAGAAAAACGCAATTCGGATCATTTTATTTTATTTCGACCACAGATGCTGTCCCACTGGAACTGTCTGGCCTCCTATCATTATCAGTCGTATAGGACATTTGCCGACGGACAATAAGCTTTCGTTTCAATGGACAGCACCAGTCTCGAACTTCTCCTTTGCTATTCTAGTGCCTAATGTACTTTCAGGACTCTCGCTGGCGTGCTGTATTTCTTGCTCATGTGTATGGTATATCTGTTCGTACATTAATGACATATTTGGACCTAGTGAACGAAGTATGCAAAGATGGTATTGTTTGTTTCTATTGAAGGGGGTGGTGGAGAACGACGACCAAGCTGCCCGCTCTTCAACGGCTAGTGTAGATGTGGACGAAGCTGAAGAGCTATTGCACGCAACAAACAGAGCAGTATTAGTGAAACCGCAGTCGGCGACAACTTGCACATTCATACGGAATACAAAATCACAGTGAACGTACTTTTAGGGCGGTGGCCACGTCGACGCAGAAGCCAAGTGGAGTGATGCTGCTTGTGGGAGTGGCTAGTGTAGCTGTATACGAAGCTAAAGAGTTATTGCACGCAACAAACATAGCAGTATTAGTGCCACAGCAGCCGCCGACAAATGCCACGTACCTACCCGATAGCAGATAGACAGCTAATAAATCGAGCACGACATTGGCCAGCGAAAGCCCGATTTAGTGCTCGATTTATAGCGATTCGCATTTTTATGACCACCTTTTATTTTCCTGCTGGATCGATCTAACCGATAAAACGTATCGGCAAAACTTGCAAGGCACAATACATGCTAGGCTACCGATAGTCCACAATCGTAGATAGCCCGCGTGCATGTAGTTCGCCACAATAGCTCTTCCGCCGACAGGTAGTCAAATTAACCCCCTGGCGTGCCGCCCCGATCCGGTTTCTGGCCAATCGCAGGGAAACTTTTAAATTTTTGGCCGCTGCTCAATTTTTTGGCAGCCCTATCCATCGCATTTTTCGGTGGTCGACGCGCGTCTTGGCCAATCGCAACGCGCGGAACGTTCGCTCGCCGGATTTGGCTACCGACGCAGTTGAAGGGCTCTCACCCGCCAAAGACAAGAAGCTGTCTGGGCGCAGGAACAGCAAGGTGGGCAAATGAAGCGCGACCGGACCCCGAGCGTGCACTCCCTCCCCTGCCTCAACGGCGGCCGCAGTGCGGACGTCTGCAGACCGCACCAGGCCGATGTGATGGTGCACAAGCGTCTACGCGGGCGCCGCGCCTCTCAGTCCTTCCGCAAGCCCGGCAACAGCAGCACCGGAGCCATATCCATCCGCAGCAACAGCATCAGTCGCTGCGCGCCGACGACGCCCATCACGCCGACGTCGACGAGCGCGTCACCACCCGCGACGCTCATGCAGCTGGCCAACTTTTTCGTGGACCCGGCGGCCGTGTCGCCGTCCGAGGCCGCGAGTCTCGCCGAGGAGATGGCGGCCGACTTCTACAGCGAGGTGTCCATCATGTACGACATGCTGTCGGACATCAAGACGCCCACCGCCGAGGGCCGCGCCGTGGACGAGCTTATGTGTCGCCTGCACAGCCTGCTGAGCGCCGGCAACGCGGGCGGCCGTTTGCCCGCCCAGATCGCCAACGTCTACAACGGCCTCATCCGCGTCTTCATCTTCCTGTACCAGCGCTACTACCGAGCCTTCGTGCTTCTCGAGGTGAACGAGCTGCTGGCCGCGTCCTGGCAGCGCCTGCTGGCTTTTGTGGTGGAGTATCGTATCTTGGACGACGTCTTCGTCCGCAAGGTGTACGACCACGTCGTGCAGGTCGTCGCGTCCTCGTAAGTAGCTGTTCATTGGCCCTCAAGTATAAAATAGAGCTCTTGTTCATTAGTCCCCCTGCGCCTGCTCTTCAAGTGTCGGAAGGTCTCGTCAAGTCCATTGTCGTCTGCAACGTCAGCCACAATTATAGTGGCTATTTTCAGCCAATACGAAACGCGAGATAGAGCGCGGCCAGCTGGTCTTTTGACATTCCGCACGCTCGGGCCCATTCCGCGCGCTCATGGCGACGCTCTGCAGCGCCCTGCGCGTGCTCACGAGCTCCTGCACGGCGACGGCCGAGTCTCCACCGCCCGCGCGCAAGCCCGCGTCGTCCCTGACGTCCTCGCGCGACCTCACGCGCTTTTCCGGCGGCTACACGTCGCTTGCGCCGTTCACGCGCTCCGTGGAGAAGATCTCGACGCTGCGAGTGAGTCGCTTGCGCGCGGGCGAGAGTGTTGGTCGCATGTTCAGCTCCCTGGACGCGCTGCTGGGCGTGCAGCTCGTGGCCTCGTCCCGTCGCGACTTCCGCGCGTGCGTCAACTTCGTGCTACCCGGCAGCGACGCCGAGGCACTCGGCATCCACCCGGCGGCGCTTGTAGTCGCACTTAACGGGAGGTCCATGCGCGGCGCGAGTCTGCGGCGCGTGCTGGAAGAAATCCAGCGCGCGCTGGGCGACGACAAGACGACCGGGGACCCGATCGAGCTCGACCTGGCGCAGCGAGAGCACGAGATGAACGTGGACCGCAACCCGTTCGCTCTCACGCAGTTCCCATCGCCACAAGGCCAGCACCTTCCCGGCGTCAAGCAGTTTGAAGATGAGGCGGACGTCGAGGACGCTGTTCCTACTCAAGAAACGAGCTCCGGAACCGAGCTGGGAAGAGGGAGAAGCAGGTCGTTCAAGCACTTTTGGATGTCGGACAGGTCCAGCAAGGCGTGCTACGAGTGCGAGCAGTTGTTCACGTTCTTCCGACGACGACACCACTGCCGCTCGTGCGGACAGCTTTTCTGCGCCAACTGCTGCGCGAGGCTGCCGCAGTCCTTTGGAGGGAACAAGGTGGACGAGTCCATTGAACGCTTGAGGAAGCAACTTGTGTGTCACACGTGCCACCGACAGCTACGCGAAGGGCTGCAGATGGAGCTCACGGGCGCCAAATTCGAGTGGGAAGATCCAAAGAAAGTGGCTAGCTCTCCTCGTGCACAGACGCTGCTGCTGATGCCGCAGCACATCGCCGAAGCCATGGAGCGCTCGACGTCGGACGTGTCCAACTGCAAGCCGTTAGGCAAATCGGAGTTTTTCGACAAAGACGACATCAGTGACGACATGCGAGTGAGCGAACAGCCGGAGAAGTACCGCCCACCGGTGCTATTTAGCATGTTTCCCAAGGTTCAGATCGTCGCGAGTGCCCAGCATTTGGCCCATCAACCGCACCTTCATGAGCTGACCAAAGAGGTGAAGCAGAATGGCCAAGGAACCGGCCGCAGATTGAGGACATTCAGCGAGCCACAGATTTTGTTCAGGAAAAAGGATGCTCAGCATGCGTCGCGAAAACTAAAGCGTTCCAACAGCCAGGCAGAGTTGTCAAACCCGAGCAACTATCGCTGGAGCGAGGCAGAGTTCAAGCGCCTTGTTGCCGAGTCCAATGCGCAGGCTCGACTTGCCGGAGCGTTCCCTACGACCTCGAACGCATTGATGACCCGCCCCAAGGCGCTATCAGGGACATTCGATCCGGCACACTTCGGGAGCGCTGTCCAGTGGAACCCGTTCGGCCCCGAAAGGTTAGCAACGAAAGATATCGGAATGCTTGCAATGGTCGGACTCGCTAAAGATGTCCACGATGAATTGGACGATGCCGAACGTGTTATCAGAAGGGAAAGAGCGATGGAAAAGATGTCGAAGGACGCTCGTGATCGGGTTGAGGAGCGTATATTCCATTTGCTCGATACCTCACCAGCAGTGTCGCAGCTCTTTATGGTCGAGCAACATCGTTGGATGCAGATTATCAACTTATTCGCGCATCGAGCTGCTCATACAGTCTCTTGCGAGCCTGATCACGGCGATCTGCTGGATATCATGCAGTATGTCCGTATTCAGTGTTTGGATGGTGGTCGCGTTCAAGACAGCTTCTTCATCGATGGTGTGCTTGTTCACAAGAGTCTGGCCCGCAAAGGCATGAGAAGTGACATTTTAAATCCGCGTATCATGCTGATCGCCTCGGCCCTAGATTACCAGCGAAAGAAAGAGACTATCTCGTCATTGGAAAGCGTTGCGAGTCAAGAAGTGGAGTACATGCATATCGTGACGGAAAAGATCATGACTCTTAACCCAGACATCGTCATGTTCGAAGGGCACGTGCACCGAGTTGCTGAAGAGCTTCTTTTCAAAGAAAACATCGCAGTTGTCAAGAACGTTCGATTAATCGATTTGCAGCGAGTTGCTCGCTGCACTGGAGCATCCGTTCTAACATCGTACGATCACATCGACAAAATGTCGGATGCTGGGGTCATTGGCACTTGCAAGCGATTCTACGTATTGCTGAGTGATCAAGAGCCGAAGAGTGCAAAGAAAATCGCGTTTAGGGCCAATGCTGACGGAGTCTACGTTGCAGAGGAAGGCACCGGTTTTGCTAGACAGCGAAAAAGCGGACCCAGCGCCAAAATATTGTGTTCGAAGGAGGCATTACGTCAAAGGGGTGCACTTTGTGCTTGCGTGGAGGCACGCCGGATATTTTCAAGGAGATCACGAGCGTGTTAACTTCGATTATACGTTCGGCGTACAACATGCGTCTTCAGCGATCAGTATTGGCAGCGTACGGGTACGTCACCCCAGCCAAAATCACGAGCGTTCCGTGGCGGAGGAATGGTTTGCGAAGTCGTCCACATCCTTGTACATTTCGCTCAAGTCGAATTCGCTGTCGATGCGTGCTGCTCTAAAGGAAACACAAGCAATGTGCAAGTGGTGCAAAGCCCATACAAGGTTTAATAACATCAGTTCCCTGCGAGTGGTCCGTGGAGCAGACGACAACAACACCTCAAGCGCAACCGTTGTGCAATCAGGACATCCGAATTGGTGCACATGTGGAGCGAAATCATCGAACACGCTGAGAGACCGTATCTTGTTTTCTACCTGCTGGAGCACGTTGGAAGGCAAAACAGCGTCTAAAGCGGATATGATGTGCATCGACTTCTACAGCTCGAACGACATGTCGGTTGGTCAATTTCTGGACAATTTCTGCTTTTCGAACAGCAAGGCCGAATTTAAACGCGCATTCACGACGTCAAAGCTGTCGTTTTCTCACGACACCGGTCGCGTAGTCGTCCGAGTCACGGATTTGAACGAGTACAAGGACACAAGTGATCAACTTCCCTCGGTGGAATTTCTGCGTGAGTTCAGCTATCGCAGTGTCCTCCAGCAAATTCGATCAGACGAGGTCCTGATGTGGTCACGCAACGTGAGCGGTGGAAATTCCGGCGTTCTGTCCTCTGAATACTCGGTGACGTCAAATGATGTGTGGAATTACTCGTTTGGCAAATTCTTGGAGGACATGTTCTACGGAAAGGCAATGGACATAGATTGCGTTCGGTTCCCTCACCTAGCTGGTGTCAGTGGCTCTCGAGATGCATCACTGGTGCATTACTTCTCCCGTCGAGGACGAGTGGTAAGCGTGCAAATCGAGCCCGTTGAGCCTGTTCTACACGTTGCGTTGCAACCGGCCTTGTGGCAGGATCACATTGACCACCAGGTTCAACTCGATGCCATCCACGATCTCTGCGACCTTGTTCGGGAAGTTTACGGTGTCACAACCTCGAAGGTGGCGGAATCCATGGCAGATCTAGTGACCCCACTCCACGCGAAGCAAAATCTGAAAATCCTGCGCAACGAAGTGCAGCAATGGTACTCCTGCTTTGGCGCTAAAATCGAGTCAAACCCGCCGCAAGATGTGTTCGCCCACAACGCACATTTTAGAGAAATTTACGAGTATGCTGTCGGCTGGAGTTTGCGCATCACACGCGCCGTGCAGGCTACGGTAAAGCCAACCATGGTGAATCCCATCAATAGCCCGAAGGGTGCTCTTCCGAAAGCGTGGTTCGATCAGCTAGCCCAACAAGCAGAATCCAGTGACCACCGCTACAGCGAGCCGTCCACCCCGAGTGTGTTAGCGTCGCCGGTCCCAGTGAGTATTAACTTCAATGAGCCTGGAAACTTGGCTCATCTGGCGAGCTTTGCACGGAGTCTTGCAGCTGCCAAGAACAGTGCCTCTCAAGTATGACAGACGTTGCGAATGAGGTAACCAACACGCTACGATCTCAAGTTGGCTCTCAACATTCAGAGCCATGGGATACCGATGAAAGCCGCGATCGATTCGATGAGTCAAGCCATTCCATCCCAGCTGACTTTATGGCGGAAACTGAGCCGTTTCTAGCAGCCACACCCGTGTTTGGCCACTCTGCCTCGACTATGGGTGTTCCTGGCCACATTTCATCCACCATGGGAGCACTCACGTCAATGAAAGCGCTGGAAAATTTCCGACTAACGCAACAAGCGAAGAAGCCGGACGGTCTGGGATATCTTGCGCTGCCCAAACGACTTCTCGAGTGGCACCCTAGTTTGCCATTGGGGGCTAACAACATCACGGTACTGGTCAATGCGAAGCAGCCCACTTCTGTGGTGGCGTATTCGCTATTCTCAAAAGAGTACAGCCAGTGCATTAACGAAAATATGCGGAAAGAAGCCAGATTTGCTTTCGACGGGAACGCTTCAGCAAGCGACGGTGCTCAAACGCCGAGGAATACCTGCACGATATCCGAAGACACCAACAGTATGCTGCGCATCCTGCGTTCAGCAACGCGAAACAATGTGGATCACAGTTTCGTCGACGAAAACCAGTTCCAGTCAGCCATGCGCTTCAGCTGCAAATCGTACTATGCCATGCAATTTCACGCGCTCCGGAAGCTGTACTATGGTGGGGACCGCAACTACGTGGAGTCGCTTTGCAACTGCCAACAATGGAATGCTGCCGGCGGTAAGTCCGGTGCTGGTTTCCTGAAAACGCGTGATGAACGCTTCATTGCCAAGGCCATTCCGGAGATCGAGCTTCAGATGTTTCTGAGCATGGCTAACGAATACTTTTGCTACATGGCAAAGACCTTCGAAAACGATCTCTCTTCGATGCTGTCTAAAGTACTTGGCATCTACAAGGTGTCTATCTCGAACACGACTCAAAGTGGCGATAGCGATCAAAACGTGCGCATGTGCGTAATTGTGATGGAAAATCTGATGTACGGGCGCGAGGTGGACTTCTCTTTCGACCTGAAAGGCAAGATGGAAGGACGCTACAAAGATGACTACCACGGTGACAGCCGCGACGTGCTTTGGGACCGCAATTTCGTGGAGTTGGCGGGAGGCGTCCCATTACCCCTTCAAGAGTCCGCATGGTCGCTTCTTCTGTCTGCAATTAGGAACGACACGACCTTCCTGGCGTCTGTGCAAGCTACAGACTACTCTATGCTTGTGGGCTACGACGTCAACAAGCAGGAGCTGGTGGCTTGTATCATCGATTATATTCACAAGTACGATTTCATGAAGATGATGGAGCATGCCGGCAAGCGCTTGATCCAGGAGGAAGGAGAGATCACCGTACTCAACCCGAAGCACTACCGCAAACGCTTTTGCGTCGCGATGAACAAGTATTTCGTGACGATTCCATCGCGCTATACGAAAGTGACCACCGCTGTGCGAAACCCGGCATCCACGACCACCACAGTTGGTAGCACTGGCACGACTACACAAGAAGATGAGAAGGACTACGCGCAGCCGCCATACAGCACCAGCACAACGGTCAGTAGCGTGAGTACAATTGCAAGCGTTGTTGGCACTCACCGCCGTCAACTTTAGTGGTGAACAAGGAACAACCGTGGCAAGGATGGCGATAGTAAGTAATCTACTGTATATTAGCACCAGCCGCCGCGGGAACAAGCAGCGCTGACTGCACGCGGCCAAATTCAATCCAGGAGCCGACCATGATAGACGAGAGGCCTCCTCGGGTATAAATGAATTGCGGTTTTTTGCCACTTACTTGCTGTGTCTCTTAGATGCTGGAGACGGAGATGGAGACCACCGTGTTGCTGGAAGCCGTTCTCCAGGATTATAGCCCGCGTCCGACGGTGATGAACCCGTTCAAGCCGACGGAAAAGCGGTGGCTATCCTCTCTCCTTCCTGCAAAAGCTGCTCAAGCGCGTTCAAGAGTTGGCAAGGTTCAGGTGAGGCGCAGGTATTATTTCAGCAATGGGTTGCACAGCACACTACTACTACCTACTAACGTGTGTTGTGCTGTCTAATGAATGATCTAGCTTATTCGACGCAAGACACCACAACAGACTGGAACAACTAGCCCTGCTCGTGTGACTTATTGGATCCACTTTGAAGATGTGAGCGTCCGCAATGACCGTGATCTACCGCTGTATGTACTTCTTTCCCGATCAAATGATGCAACATTAGACGACGATCGCAGTGTACGTCAGTTAGAGGCTAGCGCTCAACCTGTGCTTCTCGACTGCGGACCTGAAGGCCAGTGGAAAGGTTCGCACTTGCCACTCGTATTTGAACAGGAATTGCTGGTGTTCGACCCCATGGTTTTTGCAAGTGTTGCAATCGGCAAACCTGCCGCTGCAAAACCTCCTACCGCACAGGTGCTCGTGTTTGCGTATGGAGCATTTGAGACGTATGTGCCGCCAGCCAAGACCGCTGAGAAAATTGCTCAAGACATGGAAGCGCTGTCAAATCGCTTCTTGCAGACTGTCATGGAGGTGGAGCAAGATCAGCTTCAAGGCGGCGATGAATTGTCGTTGGACGCACTGCAGCGCAATGGACGACAGCTCTTTCGCATGTTTGACCAGGACAAGTCCGATTCGATTGATTTTGAAGGTAGGTGTTCACTCGTAACTCGCTTGATATGCGGTCGTCTCACTGGGATCTCGGTTTAGAGTACAAGCAGATGCTGGCCTACATGAAGGTGAATTTGCTGGAGTCGAAAGCTAAGCGATTTTTCAAGCTCGTTGATGACCAACACAAGTACGTGTGTTTCTTTACCTGCATGGGTCCCTGACATACCACTAATGCACTCGATGCTCATTATTGTAGAGGCTACATTGATGAACGTGAATTTGTCATCGCGATGTATATCACTAATTACTTGCGTGCGCACCAGAACAAGTCAAAACGAGAGGGTGCTATGCAGTCTGAAACCCTGTCACCGATCGACGTATTTCACCAATTAGACGGTGATCGAGACGAGCTGCTCAATGTTTTTGAGTACGAGAAGGCAATAGAACTACTTGGTATTTCTCTCAGCACTAAACGTGCTCGGAAGAATGCTCGCGCCAAGATGCCGACGACTGCGGTGATATCTCTAGAACAGTTCAAACGTGCATGGGTTGAACTGGTCGACGTTCGTGCTGAGCTACAGAAGCGAAATGTTGCAGGGTTTAGTACCCTGATCAGTCAGAAGAAGAGCAAACGAGTCTTGGAGCAAATGAAGAAAGCATTGCTGGGTGAAATATATCGAGAAGAACAGGAGGAGCTGCAGGCCGCGCTTCAAGCAAAAGAAGAGGTGGTCCGTCTTGAAAAAGAGCGGCGTGATGCCGAACAAGAGGAGTCGCGACGTTTGTTTCAGCAACAACGACAAGCTGCTACGTCAAATCGAACGAAAGAGGCACTTCGCGAACGACAAGAGAAAACCAACCGCAAGAAAGAACGCATGATAAAGGAGCGACAAGCTCGAGAAGAGCGACGATTACTAGATCGGGCTGACGTCGAGGCTGAAAAACGCATAATTCACGAGCGAGAAGTTGTTCAGGAACTGATGGTCTCAAAGATGGAGCGCATTACTCGGCACAAAGCACGCTGCGGTGACGATGTTGTTGATTTACGTGGTCGGGGGCTGAAAGAGTTTCCATTCGACTTGTATCATGGTCGAGATGCTCTAGCTTCACTCTCAAGCTTGCTTATCCTGGACTTGGCACGCAACCACCTGGAAAAGCTCCCAGGAGCCATATTCACGCATTTATTCTCCCTGCAGTCTTTGGATGTCAGTGACAATGAATTGAGCGTCTTGCCGGAAGAAATCGGTGAAGCACGCGATCTGCAGCTACTTGATGCTCGCAGTAATCGGTTGAATGGTACCCCGATCGGACTGAAAAATCTCCACGAGTTGCGCGTGCTGAATCTAGCGTATAATCGCTTACTGATATTTGGAGATAATTGTGAAGGTCTTAGCTGTCTCGAAGAACTCAACCTGGCGAATAATTTACTTGAAGTACTGGGTGATGGAATTGGCGATGCCCTGGTGAAGCTGGTGAGACTTAATCTTCATGGAAATCCATCTCTCAAACGACTTCCTAACAGTTTACAACAACTACGCAACTTGAGCATCTGGGACCTCAGCACATGCGATCAAAAAGGCTAGGCAAAGACGTCTTTGGTGCGCAGCTACAGAGTTTACGCAGTCTCAACGTTTCGTTCAATGCTCTTTCTGCATTACCGGATGGAATTGGAGCAATACCCCAGCTTCAGGAACTGAATTTTAAGTCAAATGCACTCGGATCATTGCCTGCAGCAATCAGTAAACTCCCTGAGCTGGTTGTACTGAATGGAGAAAATAATGTGCTTCAATGGCTTCCATCGGGATGTGGAGAGCAATGGGCTTTGCTGGAGGTGCTGAGACTATCGCACAATCGTATCGTTGAACTACCTGTTACCTTTGGAATGCTGCGTTCCTTACGTACACTGCATCTTTCGAACAACCGTATTTGTGCGCTCCCTCTGGAACTTGGCGCCTTGACTAACCTTCGTGAAATGGATGTTGCGTGGAATCAACTGACCACTATTCCCCAAGAACTTGGCTGTATGGAGTCACTGACAACACTTGATCTCTCTCATAACTTGTTATCAGCATTTCCTGAAACAATTTCAATGCTGAAGCAACTGAACTGTTTGCGATGCTCGCACAATGTACTCACAACTCCACTGGAACCGGGGCTCGGAAGTCTGAATTCGTTGCACTACGTGGATCTGGCACAAAACCAACTTACAGAACTTGAGTCCTGTATTTATGCGCTACCAGAACTAGAAGTGTTGAACCTGAACGGGAACAAGATCGCACTGCTACCGTGTGAAATGACGCAGCACTGCGCGGCACTTCGAAAACTGGATTTGTATAACAACCGTCTCCGTGCACTCCCCTTGAATTGGCCGACGGACTTCTAGCACAGCTCGAAGTGCTTTCAATCGGCCGTAATCCACTTACGCTTCTTCCAGAAAAGACAAGTAGCACTTGGACGCTGAAAGACCAGTACCAAACGAGTTTTGCAAATGGATACACACCGACCGAAGCGAAGGTGTGGGCTGAAGATTTTCGCGCTTGCTACCCGGTGT
Organism: Phytophthora syringae; assembly: GCA_012656105.1. Taxonomy (NCBI): domain Eukaryota; phylum Oomycota; class Peronosporomycetes; order Peronosporales; family Peronosporaceae; genus Phytophthora; species Phytophthora syringae. The sequence goes on along the minus strand of JAAKBD010000005.1, from coordinate 1,160,334 downwards.
TCGTACAAGCTTGGAAAGAAATCACGGTGCCCGACAGAAATTTGGGAACTGGTCACGGAGATGCAGGGGATGCTTCAAAGTTGCAGTTTACAAGTGATACTTTTTGTAAGCGTGTAGAAGCCGCTATGAAAACTACCGCATGCGATGACCGTGAAAATCCTGGAGCATGGCAGCCTCGCTACAAGCGACTTGCTCGTCACTACTTTTACGAGTTCAAGTATCTCGGCCATACAATCATGTTTGATGCCTCAACTCAACGCCAGAGTGGTGAGCAAAATGAGGAAATTGCGGTGAATTTGAAGAACCAGCGTTTGGAGCGAGCCAACGTAGCCGTCAATGAATGCAACGAGACCCGAGCTCGACTAGGAATTGCCTATCGTGCAGACAAAGGCGTTCTGATCTCAGCATCCGAAAAGGCTTATGAAAGACGAGCTGCTCACGAGAAACAACTACTGAAACATGCTCGAGACGATGCGCAGACGATAAATGCATCTGTCAAGACGCAAATTGAATTCTCAATACGGAGACACGAAGAAGCCATGCGAATCCAACGTGCTACGTTTGCGGATGAAATGAAGAGTCTTGCTCGCGAGCGCTTACAGACAAAACAACAGTATCGAAGAGTCGCAGGGAAGAGCAGTCGAAAAGTTGTGGCAACATTAGAAGATGAAGACAGGGAACCGAGGTACGAGGGAACATAGGCGATAAAGGAGACTTATGGATGGACTAGTCGCGTGATTGACCTAGTCTTAGTCACCACCTGCCGCTGCAGCTTCGTCTTCTGCCTGCTGTGCTTGTTCGGCCATGGTAGTTAAGTTCTCCGCACGTGCAATGACTGCGAGACCCCAGACGTAGAAGCACGAGGCTACTGGACTTGCGGAGTCAATATCCACCTTGGAGATTTCGGTCAGTGTTTGCTTTGTCTGTGAGACGACAGCAGAATTTGCTGGCAAAACGTTTCGAATGGCGCGAATCCCATTGGCGCTGGTGCTGTTTTCTTCGACCAAGCTCTTCATAGTCGTGAGTGATGCCTCAAAGGTTTGCAGGTACTCTTTCAGCATGTCCTCACCAAGAAGCGGAGATATCTTGTCCCAACTGGGCTGGTTCGTAGCAGGGTTGTACAGTTCGCGTTTCGAGTACCCAAGAAGCTCCAGTGCCGCTGCAAAAGTAGTCAACACAAGCGGCTTGAAAGGAACTACTCGGGTGGACACGAGCGACAAGGTTGGAACGTGCGAGACCAACAGGGTTGTCAGAAAAGCTAGACGAAGCTCGGGCTCTTTTGCAGCACGTTGTTGCTGGGCCGCTTCGCTCAGCTCTTCGCCTTCTGCAGAAGCTGGTAGCTGTGCAGCCAGAGTCTCCTCCTGAACAGCAACCTGTGCAGCAAAAGCCACCAGGAACTCGCGCAGAAGCGGCTCATCGCTGGTAACACGACGGTCGTAATCCTTCATGTACAACGCGCGTTCCTTCTCCTCCAGTGTGGTAAGGAACGTCTCGGTGGCGTGACGAAATCGATCGATCTCTTTCTTGGTGAAGGCACGAGCCTGCCCCATGGTGTCTATAGAGAAGACCAGCCACTGCTCCAGGACATTTGGTTCCTCCGGATTGCTTTCGTTAAGCACGTCTGCATGCAAGTAGCTTTTGTATTGTCCTGCACGCATCAGAAGAGCCCCCAACTTTGGTACGCCGAAGAACTTGGCCCTCGGCTCCCGAAGCACATTTTCCACGTGCACAAACTTGGGTGGCGCGGCTGGGAGTGGGTTGCCCTCAGCATCAACAGCAGGACTCCCATCCTCCCCAATAGGAGCTACCTCTTTAAAGACATCGAAGGTGACTCCAACAGCACGAGGGACTTCCTCCTCCTCTCCGTCCGGAGCTTGAACCACGAACTTGTCAACGACCGTCGACTTTGGATTCTTGGAGCTCGCCACGAAATGGACGACGCTGGTCCCGTTCGGGTCCACGCACTTGCGTCCAATGTACGCCTCTTCTGCATCCAGCGTCGAGCAAATCCACTCGAGGAACCTCTGGAACACCATCGCCACGCTCGGTTCATTGTGCAGGTCCGCTGTGACTTGTTTCTCCTCCTCCAGTAGCTGTTCCCACGCTATCTGCTGTTGCTGGTCTGCCGCTCCTTCCACCGTCCCAGCCAAGTGCTGTCGTGCATTCTCAAGCGTCGACTCGAAGCCAGATCGCTCCTTGTTCCGCTTCTGCTGCGACTCCACGTTGGCCACGTACTTGAGCAGGTAGTGGCCCAGAAAGTCCACGGGGTCTTCCGGCTGTAGAATCGCCAGCTGCGCCATCGCCTCTGTCAAGGGCGCACTCACCGCCTGCCGCAGATACGCGTGGTCCAGCTCAAAGTTGCTCGCCATCCCAACAAACCCCAAATGATATCCTCAACATGGATACATTCCGTCAAGCGTCGCGTCGTTTCGTTATCAGTTTCCACAGGTATCCAACACCTACATAAACTTATCACATCCAGCGTTTGGATACTTTTTGTGTACCCATGTTGCTTCAGAAATCAAACTTACACTTCACGGTTTAGGGGAGGAAGTGCATCTGCTGCAGCAGACTGAGAGCACTCACGACGGTCATGGTGACGGCCATGAGCACGGCGACGACCTGGCTGGATCGGTGTTGCTGCCCACCAAGACGCAAGATGAAGAACGCTGGGAGCATGAAGCAGATCGTCGGGTTGGTCGTGGCTCCCAGCACGCCGAGAACGGAGGCGATGTCGCCGGCCCCTAACGCCACAAGAAGCGCCGCGAGCACGAGAAGCAGCGACAACCCTGCGTGACGCATCAGATCCAGTCGGCGGTTGGCCAGCAGCGCCTCGCGGATGTTGTCTCGAAGCGTGTGCACAAACAATGGCACAGTGAGGATGAGGGCGATGCTGAAGCCCAAACACCCGGCAATGACAGCGCCGTCGCCTCGGTAATTGTTCTTGAGGAAGTTGGAGCGTGTGGCTTCACCAAACGTGAGCACTACGAACAACCCGCACAGCGAGTACACACTCGTGGCGATGCCGATGCTGCGATTCATGACCTTGTACATCCGTCTGCTGGACCGCCGTTTGAGCACCAAGTAAATAGGAAGCACATTGGGGTGGCAAGTGTACGAGAACACCACGAGCGGCACTGCACGCAGCAAGTGGCTCAACCTCCAGTCAAACAGCGGTAAATGCTGGAACTGGTACGCGATCGTCGGCGCCAAACCTTCGTGTACAAACTGGAAGTACTTGATGACGACCACCAGCGCCATGAACACGATACACACGATGGAAAACAGCGACGAGAACCGCAGCGACTCCAGACTGCGTAGCAGCGACAGAGGGAGCACCAACCCCCGTAAGGATCAAAATCAACGCTTGTCGATCCACAAAGATGCTCTGACTGGAATTGCCCAAGAACGTCTTCAACGCCAGCTGGATGAGCTCTGCACTGCCCACCAAATAGCCCACACTCGTCCCGAACAGGTTCATGCACACCACGAGCTGCGTGAAAGCTGCAAGCTTGTGTCCTCCTGTGGCCGACGCCAAGTCCATGTAGGACCGACTCTGGCCCAGCTCCGAGCACTCCAGCAGCAGCCGCAGCGTGAAATTGGTGGCAATAGCTCCCACTACAATGAGCGATATCCCCAGCAGCAGTCCAGCTTGTTGGACAGCGTACGGCAGCGCCAGCACTCCAGCGCCTACAATGGCTACAGTCATGGTGAACATGGAGCCTTTCACTGCCATAACGAATATATCATAATGGTGAGGAGGTATTAAAGTATGCAATTGCAGAGGTTGTAGCTACCTGATCCGGGCTGGAGCTTCTCCAGTAAGTACGTCTGGAAGAAGCCTCCGCGCTTGCCGAGCCGCTGCTGCTGCCGCTCGAAATCGTCCTCAAACACGAGCGTCTCGCGGTCCGAGATGAGATCAAAGTCGTCCGTTAGCGGGCCGGTGGACGCCTCGCTCTCACTCAACAGCCGCGCCGACATGTCCTCGTCCGGGTCGAACGCCATCATGATATCACCACCTCGAAATATCTGAGAATGGCAATCACTAATCCGGGGATCAAGCCACTTGAAGTGTATCCACTTTCTCATTGGCTGAAAAGCGCGATTAACGTTTAGTTGAGCGAGTCGCAGCATGGCGACCAAGGACGCGCTCGTGCACGCGCTCGGGCAGCTGGCGGTGACGCTGCGGAGACCGCGAGACGGCAACGGGGAGAAGCGCGCGGTGCTCAAGTGGCTGCACGCTCAGAACGGCGACGAGCTGGCGTCTCTGAGCTGTGTGGAGGACGCGAGTTTCGTCAAGACGCTGCTGCACATGGCGGCGCGTGCCCGAGGCGGCCGCTGTCAAGTGCACGAGTTCCAGCTGCTGCCACTAGCAGTTGGTGGCAGTAACGCAGCTCAGAACAAGCGGTCGGGGGCCAAAACGGCTCCGAGGTGCGGAATTAAGACGAGTTTTTAGTGCTTTCTGGCACTAAATGGTGGGTTTGTAGGGAGTTTGTGAAGCGGCCTGTGGTGAAGACGGAGGATGGAGATGTCGTAGGCTGTTTTTGTACCAAGGAGTATGAGGAGGCCAGTCGACAGGTGCTGAAGAGGATGCGCGTGCTGAATACGCTCCAGAGCTGCGATACAGTGGCGCTGTCGATGGAGTTTTTTCAGTCGGAGGAGAAGAAAGCAGGGGAAATGACTGCAGAGTTTTGTGACATGATGGAGGTGATAACGAAGGGAGGTTTTCTGCTGGAGTGTCCGTCGGAGACGACGTTGAAGCGCCGGGTGTGGGGAGAGACAAAGGTGCAGAGTGATGTAGTGTGGAGGAAGAGAGATTGATACTTACGGTTTGGCTTGTTGTGTGCAGTGGCTAAAGGAGCAAGGGTTTTATTCGCTGCAAGCGCTCTTCATCAACCAAATTGTGCGTACTCTGGAGAAAGTGCAATTTTACTGCTCTTTTGTGGCTTTGGAGCTGATTTTGTGCGTGTGCAACTCGGTAGGAACTCAATATTTGGGCGTCCTGGAAACGGCATGTGAAGGATGTGAACGCAAAGATTCCATTGCGAGGCCTTGCGTCTAAACGCTATTTGGTACGCGAATGGGAAGCTGCAAGTGCCGATCGACAGCATGCAGTACTGAAGGTGCTTGGAGCTAAAATGATGGCTCATCTTCGTGAGATAGGACAATTTACGCCGACTCGAGCCAGTGAGGCGGCAACGTTTCGAGCAGCACGGTCATCTTTGGAAGCTCTTATGAGCGTATTAGCTATTTATCAGCAGACAAATCGTTGGGCGGGTCGAGGCCTATCGGTGGATACCTATTTTACGTGCGACTTTGAGGACACGGTCGCAATACCCCAAGCAGCAGTGATAAAGCTACTGCTTGCAGAGCATCTCCAGGAGCAATGCTCGGAATTGCTTTCCGAAAAGCTTTCAAGAGAAGATGAGGTGTCTACTTCTGCAGCTGCACCTCGAAGTACTTCACTGGCTGATGGCGTTAGTATTGCTGATGATTTAAACCATTCCACGGCTAAAAACGCGAACCACTCCCAGCGACGACGTGCAAGTCGTAAGAAAATGCTGAAACAGCGACGTCGTGAAAATGAAGTGCGTGCAGCTCAGCAAACACGATTTACTAATGTCTTGCGTGAGCTAGGAGCCCATTTTCGGAGGAGACAAGAAGAAGCAATTGCGAGTGTAGATAAAGTGCTTCAAGACGTGATTGACTCGGCAGTTGACGACGATGAGTTGACTCCAGGTGCGTGGAGTGTGAGCTGTGAACGCAGCACAACAGAGAATGTACGACAGAAGAGGAAAAAGAAGAAGTCGAAGAAAAAGAAAGCAGGTATGACGTTGGCGGGTCCCGAAAATGGTACGCGCTCGTCTAATGCTTCGCCTGACAAGCTGGGCTCTACGTCAAAAAAGCGTCACAGTCAGCACCTGAGTGATGAAGCTGATGCAACCGCTGGCTCCGATTCCTCTCCTTCTCAGCCCCATCTACTCGATAGTGAAAGCGACAGCGGCAGTACGCATGCCGACGGGCCACGACTGAGTTTCTTCTCAAACGTTGGGTCAACTGGAACAACGACCTCGTCGATTTCGTCCGGGTCCGCGCTGCCACTACCGACATTTGGTTCACAGTCGCTCTACTCCTCATCAGCGACTCCATTTTTCCTGTCATTAGCACCCCGTGACCACCATCCGCAGCCACCGCGTCCAGCGCGGCGAAGCATCGATTGCGAGGAGGATGGCCATGAAGGAAATCAAGAAGCTGCAGAAGTCTCCGGTACTGCAGCTCACGAGATGTCCGTGTCTTCAGATTCGTCAAACTTCGAGTGGTATCTGCCATCGGTTTTCTCGCTGCAGACGTCAGCGCACCGGACTGTTTCCCCGACGCCTGATCTCGACTGGCATTTCAATCACTGGCAATTCAAGGCTCCAAATGCAGAGAAGATTTCATCGTCGACTACTCCTACGCCAACAGGGTTAGTAGATCCACCGCCGCCACCGTCATCTTCCTCTTCAACTTCTTCAGCTTCGTCTCGTTTTGCAACTACGAGGTTGTCGAGTTCGACGAAGAAATACTCGCTGGCCTCGTTCTCGAAGATAGCAGGGATGGATACAAACCGTCGTGGATCGACTCCAGTACCTGAGCATGAAAAACAGAATCTGACTGTTGCTTCGATACGAGAGCAGGGTGACGGTGATTTGAGCGCTGCTGATAGCGATACAGAGTCGGACTTTTGTATCGTGAAGGAGGTTTCTTCGATCGCCAACGTGCCCTTAAGCGTCGACGGCGTCCATGGCCATTCAATTATGCCCGTGAGGCAGACGAAGGAGAAACAGCTGAAGAGCATGACGCTCGCAGATCAAACTTGTGTGGAAAAGGAGATACGTGGACAGAATGTTCCCATTGCTGTAAATGTGCTTGTCACCGAGCTGCTAGCCTTCGAAACAAAGGTGGAGAATCGGTCGAGGAGGGCGATGAGACTCGTGACAATAACCACAGCCATTGTGAGCATCAGTGTGCAACCACAACAGCGGCTTCACCAGTCAAAATTGTTGACAATGATGAATTCTCCAAAATTGCTGGTGTGTTGGAACGGATCACTTTACTGGAGGAAAAGCTTGCTGAGAAGACCAAGGTAAGTGGTTATCGACAGCAAGGTACCGTGTTGTATGTTGCTCAATCGTTCTTGTGGTGCTTGTGTAGGTCATGGATGAGCAGGCTGCCACTGCCACTTCGGAAATCACAACATTGAAGCAAACTGTGTCGACGTTGACGGCTCAGCTGCACAACATCGAAAACGATATCCAAGACTTACAACTGCAGACTTCGAATCGAGGTGGACTGGACGACTTGTCTCTCGGCAATGGAAGCTCATGTAGCTCTCCTCCGGCTCCGTTCTCGCCAGCTCCATCGTCTTTGGGTCAGCAAGTTGATAGCCCGCCTCCAGCAGCACCTCCACTTCCAGAGACGTACGCCACTACAAACTCCGTAATGGGTCCGTTCGTGTCGGTACCATTATCGGTGCTTCCTCCACGAAGTAAACTGCACTGGGACCTGTGCGAGTTCGCCGCGCAGCTACAAGCAGACAGTGATGCTCGTCTTCCTGCCCAACTTGCTGCTCAACGTTTGTGTACGGCTACAGTGCAGTCGCTTTGGCCTCGTGCTCAGGTGCGGCCGTACGGTTCACATGTAACGCGGCTTGTTCTCCCATCCAGTGATGTCGACCTCGTGATCTGCTTGCCGAAGGTGCGTCGTGATGCACCTGCTGACGCTGCTGGCGTGTTGGAAGGCCGAAATGCCATCAAGGAGACGTGGCAGCAGAATCTTGCTCGCAAGTTGAAGCAAGAGCCGTGGGTTGTGCGTGACTCGGTCAAGACACTACCCCATGCTGCTGTCCCGATCATCACGTTGCTCACGGCCCCACCGTACAATGTGCGTCTCGATATCTCGTTCGAAGGTCCTGGTCATAATGGTTTAGCTACAAACGATGTGGTGCTTGCGCTGCTGCACGAGTTCCCACCGCTAGCACCGATGATGCTCGTTCTGAAGAGCTTTGCCATTGAACGCGGCTTGGCAGTCGCGTATTCCGGTGGACTTTCATCGTACGCGTTGTTGCTTCTGGTGGCGCGCTACCTCCAGGAGCACAGCGACACAATGCCGAATGGGTTTGCCAATGCTTCCCGCGCTGTCCAGCACAGCCTCTCAACTGCACAAGCTGGCGTGGCGGACTTTGGCCTCATGCTCATGGGCTTTTGGATTTCTATGGCAACCGTTTCGATCCACGCACCACAGGGATCAGCGTCGCGTCTCGCTGCTTTCTCAACCGTGAAAGCGCATTTATGGCATCGGGTATGGGTGATCCGCACCAAGTTCCACATCAACCTCAGCCGTACCAGCAATACGCAGCCGATGACGCCGCAGTGGATGACCGAACGAGTCAATATGGCTATGCGCAGCACTGGCAAATGCCTCCGCAACCGTACATGCAGTCTCTGTCGCCCAATGCTGAAGCAGCCACTGCTCAAGGCTTACGGCGGTACGGATATCGATCGTCGTTGGATCTACCGGCGTCCAGAGCGCTGGATGGAATGGGCACTGCAGCAACAGGAATCTTGGACTACCAGCAGCTACAGCAACAGACGTACGATCCACACAAGTTCGACCCGGTGTTTATCGAAGACCCACTTTGGCCGAGCAACAACGTCGGGAGGAACTGCTTCCGCATCATGCAGATCAGGCGTGCGTTCTCGGCTGCTCATCTTGCTCTACTTGCTGCATCACGAGATCCGACAGTGATAGCGGAGAACCGCATGGGGTTAGTGGCTGGTGTTGGGCTGCATCCGGACAATATTTTACGCGCCGTGTTGGGCGCTGGTGCACCTGTACATGCAAAGCCTGATGCAGTCACCACTGGGGCAGTTGGAGTCACGCCGTACATCGGTGCAGTTGAACAGACGTACGCCTTTCATCCCTACAACCAACAGCAGCAGCAGCAGTATGCGTATCATCATCACCAGCATCAGCAGCAGCCACCTCAACCAGCGTATCACCAAGTTGGAAGTGTGCAGCCGCGTAGGGTGGCCACATACCGCAATGAACCAGGTTCGCGCCGACACAGTGAGAGTGAGAGCGAGAAGCTAACAACTCGTTCTGTAACGTCGACAGCAAGTCGCTCGAGGAAAAGACACGTTGGTAGTCCACGGCTTTCTCCGCAGACTCGAGATGGTGACAGCCATTCACACGTGCAAGCGCGCCCGGGCTTCACAGATCATGGGAGGCAACCGCAGCGACAATCTTCTCTGAAGCAGATTGCAAAAGGCTTGAGCAGAAAGAACAGCGAGCGGTCCATGAGCTTGTCCTTGAGCTTTGCAGATGTTGTGCGGGACGGTGGGAACGGAGTGGGTGTGCACCAAACTCCCGAGACGTCGCCTCTAGCTCTGGCTCGACCACCGCGGTTTTCACGAGATGACATGGCGCTGGAAGAGAGTATCAACGAACGTTGGGAGACCAAAGATGACTCGGAACTAAAGTGACGAAAACGGCAAGTGACTTGATGATCAAGACCCAAGAGGAAATTTCAACTGCGAAAACGGGATAAATACGGCATCGGTACGCGATATGAAGACGCTCATTGCCCAGCATGGCAACGAAGCTGCGCACAGGTGCAACCTAGAAGTGGCTCTGGTTCGACGAGCCAAAGCTGTAGACGAAGCCCTGAACATGGCAACAACAGTGTAAGTACCATCCCCTGGGTGCTCCACCGCAAGAGCAACTCCAGCTGTCAGGACGTACCGATTTCTCGCGTTTGCGCTCGACGATGTCGAGCTTCATGAGCGTCTGCAAGATCTCCTTGCAGCGAATCACCGGCAAGCCGCTGTGCTTGACCAAATCCGTGATAGAACTGCCACCCGCATAAGTTAGCACTAGCAACCTCCAAAACAATTCAAACCATCCGTACATGGCGCAGTGTCTGTTCTTCAGATAGAGCACAATATTCTCGAGCTTCTTGAGCTCCGTCGGGCTCTGATACTTGCGCGGGATCTTCTCCCGAATGTCTACAACCACCCAACGAGTAAGTACTAAGACCTCCATCACCTCCTTCCCCAGCAACGTACGGCGCTCCCACTTCCACGCCCGTGGATTGGTCTTGCTCCCCTGTGTCCTGCGTCTCTTCTTCATATTGTGTTCCCCTTTCCCGGGCCTCTTAACGCCCACCAGCCCCTGTTTCTTGACTCCAGAAGTCTTCTCCGCCTTGTTCTGCGTCGTTTTCTTAGTCTCCGACTTCTTCTGAGCCCCTTTTTCAGCTAAGGACTTGTTGTTAGTATCATCAGCTGGATTTCCTGTCCCTGGGGGCGTCTGCTTCTCCTTGGGGAGAGACTTGCGGCTTTTAGGCAGAGGATTCTTGAGGTACGAAAGACACGAGCCGTGCAGCGCCATGGCCCCCTGGAACGCGCCAAACGCCGAGTTGAAGTCGTCCACCGCCTCGTGCACACGTGTGAGCTGCTCCACCTGCTCTTGAAGGCCGCGCAGCGCCCGCACAGCTCGGCGAACGGGGCCAGAAGTGGGTCCCTCGCCATGGTTCAAAAGAATTCCAAAGTGGCGGGGAAAATGTGGTGCACATGAAATATGCTCTTGTTGAAACACTTATAAAAAAGTGCAACTCGACTTCAACATGGTGCTAATACAGTACATACATGCAACTTCAACGTTCTCGTCCTAGTGTCCTCGGCGTGCAAGCTGGCGCAGCTCTTCCCAGTGCTCCTTCTGCTTGGCCTGGAGGGCGACCAGCTCCAGCAAATACTCGCCTGGGCGTGTCAGATGCTCCTGCAGACTCGCGACGTTCTTGCGCGAGCGCGGCGGCGCTTCATGCGCGTACTCGAGCACGGACGCGTCTACGCGCTCCATCTCACTAGCGTTCTCCGCTACAAGCGCTTGCCCGATCGCGCCGAACTGCTGCCACTGCTTGAACAGCGCGCCTTCGAGCACATCCTCGTAGCCCGAACCGTTGTAGCCTGCACGCTTCACATTGCTGGGCTTTCCAGCGCAGTCTTCTTGAGTGGTAGGGATGGCCTTGCATTTTTGAGCATTGGTAGCGTTCTTGTGCGGCATCCCAGTCTTCAAGATGGTATGGGTGCGTTTCGTTAGCTTGGAGATGCCTGCTGGGTGGGGCATTCGGCCGCTGTAAAGCTTCTGCTCCCGGCGCGTGAGCTCGTACCACGAGCGTCCTCGCTGCTCCTCAGAGGCCCGTACGAACTCGTACGACGCCCAGAGCGCACGGACCTTCGCCAACACTGCGCCCCGCGTCCTGGTCGTCGTTCCTCCATTGCAGCGGATGAACTCTGCGAAGAGGGCGTCCGGCGACGGGTTGCTGCCTGTAGAGTGCACGCGTCCGGTTGCTACCGCGAGAGCAGCTTCTTCTTGCTCGCTCCAGATCATGACCTTCCTCCTTCGCCAGCAATTTGAGAGTGACTCAAGCATCGCTCAACTCGTGTGGTTAAAAAGTCATACTGCCACACACCCTCGTCCCCGCTAAAACAAACGGTTTTTGGGAAGGTGCAAAACTAGGATTTCAAAGTGCTTACTCGCTTGTTGTATCGACATTTTCCGATCCTTTAAATGCAGTGATGTCTTCGATCAGCTCGTGAACAGTGCTGTGCAGTACTACGCGCACGCCTTTCGCTGCGGCTAATTTGGCCTCACGTTTGCGCAGCTTGACGTTGAAGCCAAAGATTGGGCACTTCGCACTGATTGCAACCTCAATATCCAAAGCGGAGATGTTGCCAATTCCAAGTCGAGTAGTCTGCATTCATTAGAAGGTGGAATTGTCAGTACCAGCAGCACAAACCGTCTTGCTCTTTCCTCTACGATCGTACCTTAATGCCAGACATCTGATCCACAGTGTCTTGGATGCTTGTGAGCGACCCAGCGCCGTCGGCTTTCACAATGATGCGCTTCATTTCAAGCAGATCATTTTCTTCGATGACATCGCCATCCTCTTCGTTAACCTCAACACGAGACGCTTCCTCACTTAGCGCGTCTTTATCTCCTTCAACGGAGTCTGTGGTGGTGTATTCAGCATCAGTGCCAGTGTGTGCTCCGCTCTCATCAGGCAGGAGGCATTCACTGAACTCCAACGCGAGTTCTCTACAATACGTGCAACACAATAGGTTAGTTAATGGGTCAGCAACTTGCCATGCACGAAAGCGAATACCTCTGCTCGACCACCTGCTTCGCGCGGGCCTCGGGAAGCACGAAGAACCCGTGCTCGTTTGGTGCGTCCACGTTCTTGGATTTATTCGAGTACGTGACATCGACAACAGTTCCAGGCACTGCGCGCTTAACCTCCCGGCCTTCCGCATCGCTCATGTTTCGCACAACGCCGTGAATCATGCCAGCGACAAAGTGCTGCTTTGGCACCAATTCACCATGCTTGATCAGCACACGCAGCACCGTTCCACGGCCCTTCAACGCAACGCTTTCCAGTACGAGACCCTCTGCGTACGGCTCCGGTCCGACAAGCGCATCCAGCTTGTGTTCGTCTGCCAGACCCGTCATCAGCTCCCCAACGGTGTGTCGTAAGTCATCCAGTCCCGCTCCCGTCTTGCCCGAAATCGTCAGTACCGGACTGTCTTGCAGCGCCACGAACGAGCGCAGCTCCTCCACGAGGGCAGCCACCTGTTCGTCTCCATCCGCTCCCAGCAAGTCGACCTTGTTGATGCAGATCACCGCCGGCAGTCCAGCCTCCTCGATCGCACCGATGGATTCCTCCGTCTGCAGCAGCACGCCTTCATCTGCCGCGACAATCAGCAGCACTGCGTCGGCCACTTGCGCCGCGCTCGAGCGCATACGGAAGAAGTGAAAGTGGCCGGGTGTGTCCAAGAACGTGGCCTTGATCTCCGGCGTCAGCGCAGCCTCACACACATTGATCTTCTGCGTGATGCCGTGTTTTTCGTACGGCGCGAGCTGCTTGAGCCCAGCGTTCATCTGCTCGCGCAGTGTGTCCATGAGCGTGGTCTTGCCGTGGTCCACATGGCCCATAACAGCAACGACAGGCTGGCGGACGCCCACAAAGCTCTCGTCCAAGCCTGCCGACGCGTCCAGCAGCTCTGGCTCCACGTCGTCGTACGCCACCTGCACGCCGAACTGCGCGGCCACGTCCTGCGCCACGCGGAAGGGCAGCACCACGTGCTTGACGCTGCGGAACTCGGCGGGCGGGTGGTCCTTGGCCTTGAGACCGAACTTGCGGTTCGCCTTGGTCGCCACGAGCTTCAGCACCTTGTCCAGCGGCTGTCGCAGCGCCTTGGCCAGGTCCCGCACGCGGATGTAGGCTGGGATGGGCGGCGGGCGGTTGCGCTCTTCCAGTACGCGGCGGCGCTGCTCCTCTCTCGCTTGTTGGCGTTCCTGGGCTTCTGTCTGCATCTTGGCGAAGCGCGCCATGTGGTCCTTGTGGCGGCGGGTGCCGCCGCGCGCAGTGCGTAGCGTACGCGCGCCTTGTGGCAGCAGGTCGCTCGCCGCGCTTGCACGCAGCGCCGCGACAGCACAGCGGGAGCCCAGAAGACGCAGCATTATCGGAAGCAATAATGCAAAAGTCGGTCACTGCTCGCCACGTACCCTTAACGCGATATGATTGGCTGAAAAAAGAGTCGACGTCAGTATGTACGCTCGCAGGTCGCCGTTATTCGGATATCGGACGTTCATTCTTCAATTTGCGTCGTGCTGCACAAGTCGATTAGTTGCAATGCTGGACCCTCGAGAGACGCTGTCCGGCGTCACGGGCGCCTTCTGCTGCGTGTACGCGGGGCTGCCGTTCGAGGTGGTGAAGGTGCGACTGCAGACGCAGGGCACCAAGGACGCGTACAAGGGCGTGGGCGACGCGTTCCGTCGGATCGCCACCGAGGAGGGCGCGCTGGCGCTCTGGAAGGGCGCCGTGCCCGCGCTCAGCAGCTCCATCATCGAGAACTCGGTGCTCTTCAGCGCCAACGGGTTCGCCAAGCGCGCGGTGCTGGCGCTGCACGCCAAGCAGCGCTCGCAGCACGAAGGCGAGTACAAGCTCACGACGCTGGACGAGGCCTGCATGGGCGCCTTCGCGGGCTGCTTCTCGGCCACGGCTATTACCATGCCCGAGAACATCAAGTGCAAGCTGCAGTTCCAGCGCGGCCACCTGGGCGAAGGACGTACGTGGAGATCTCAAGTTTTTGCCAGAAGATGGTGGGCTGACTGCTGTTTGTTGTAGGCTACCATGGTCCGTTGGACTGCTTGGTCAAGGTGGGCAAGGAAGAAGGTCTGCGCGGCCTGTTCCGAGGGTACTCGGCGCTGCTGCTGCGCGACGTGCCCTTCAGTTTCTTCTTCTTCGGGTCGTACCAGGCCTTCACGTCAGGCGCGGCCAAGCTGCTGGGCAAAGAGTCCAAGAGCGAACTCAACCCGTTGGCCATCCTGGCCAGCGGCGGACTGGCAGGGGCGACCAGCTGGGGCATCATGTTCCCCGTGGACGTGCTCAAGTCGAAAATGCAGACGGCCAGCGCCTCGGGTCCGCTGTCGCTGCGCGGCGCCTTCCGCGGCGTATACTCCGAGTACGGTATCCACGGATTCTACCGCGGCTGGTCGGCGGCTGTGCTGCGTGCTTTCCCGGCCAACGGCTCGCTCTTCCTGGGGGTCGAGATGACGCACCGTTTGTTCCGTTGGTTCGACGAGCGACGGGCGGACTAGAGGAAGCGCTCGCCAAGTTTAAATGCAGTCCAGGATAAATAACTGCTGGTCATGCCGCAGCGTTAGAATAGACTTCCGCCAGCCCTCGAGCTCATGGATGCCAACGTCCACGCAATCTTATGCCGCTGCAAATACCGGCCGAGGTGGCCGAGATGCACTTGAATTGGTGGGGCGCGACGCTGGACGAGAAGGCGCCGACTGAGCAAGATTCAGTGTCTCGGACGCTCATGACGATGGCGACGGTGGATCTTCGGGCCGCAGAACGCGCTCAGGCTGCGGCGGTCAAGCCTGACGAGCGCCGCCAGTGCAGCATCGCGACAGTGGACGCGGACGACGATCTTGAAGCGTCGTTGGACATGAAAGCGGGTGTCGAAGCAGTGGCGAAGTTATTGGCGGCGAAGGCTGTGGAGCTGACGCAGTTGCAACGCGAGCACGACGAGTATGTCAAGTCGAGCTGCGAGTACGAGAAGGAGCTAGAGATCGAGATGGACCGGTACGAGAAGAAGATGCAGCAGCTCGAGTCCGCTACGCTGCAGCTCGAACGGGACAAGAGCGACCTCCAGAGCGGCGTGGCGGGGGCCAAGGACGAGGTGAAGAGTGCTCATCGTCGTGAGCACATGCTGCAGACGCAGCTGGACGAAATGAAGTGGAGGATCCAGAGGTTGGAGCAAGAAAACGATGAGCTGGAGACCTCGGCCCGCATCGCGCAAGCGACGATCGAGGACCTGCAGCACAAGGCGGAGACGGTGCTGGAGGAAAACGTATTCCTGCACCACGAGAAGGAGGAGCTGCTGAAGCAGATGTCGTCGATCATCATTGCTGAGGTTCACCCCACCACCGCAGCAGAGCAAACGCTGCCGACCAGGGGTTTGAGCGCTCACTTTTCGCGTAAATCTTCCTCGCTCGTGACGGAGACTGTCCCCGCAGCACCCGTGCAAGACGCCCAAGAAAACACCAAGAAAGGTACAAAGAGGAAAGGCCGTCGGCCGGAAGTGCTGGAGACTTGTCTTCACCTCACGTGTCGGAAGTGTCGGAAGAACAAGCCCCACCGCCACAACGGAGGAAGCGACGAAAGAGGATCGGTCTCCACATTCTTCGAAAGGCTCCGGGGCTTCCTGTTCGGAGAGCGCGGATGAGCGTAATTTTTGGTGTCGATAGATGGATCAAGACGCACGGTGGTCGCCGAGTACATTGCCGATCGACTCACTTCTCGATCTGCTGTGTTCAAGCGATACGACTCAAGCGACAGCAGCTACCCACAACCATGGGACGACTTGTCCTTCTCTCCGCGACGCTGCTGCTGTTGACGCTTGTTGGTCTCACCAGCGCTAAACCCTGTTCGACGAAGGAGCTGAGCGTCTTCAACGAGGTATCTGCCCAAGTGAACAAGTGCATGAAAGACAGCAAGCTCAACTTCCAGATCCCGCCGCGCTCGAGCCTGTCGAAGACGCAACAGGCCGCGCTGTGCAAGTCGAAGGCCTGCCAAGAGATGATCGGGGCCGTGGACGACTTGGACATCCCTCGCTGCGAGTCGACTTTCGACAAGAAAAATGTGACGCTGCAGGTGGGTCTCGACATGTTCGTGTCTTCGTGCGACTCGACCACATCAACTCCGTCGCCGATCAAGCGGCGCAAATCGTTTGAGTCGTCATCGTCCGGCTCGGGATCCCTTCCGAAGAACCGTCGTTACCAAAACGTGGCGTCTACCGCTCGCTTTGGGGCGCCACAGCAGATTGCTCTTCTTCTGCTTGTTGGCATGCTGTCTCTGGCGCTAGTGCTGCCGTAGGCCCATTGCTGCTAGAGCTGCGAGTTGTACCCGACAGGACATGCACCCACACTCGCTTAAGCTCTATCTAATACATCCCGTTTGCCGCACCTCGACTTTACTTCGAAGTACAATGAAGTACAATGAATGTTAGCATACCGTACCCATGTTGACAAGGCCAGATATATTTTGTGTCCGCTTCCTCGGTCAAGGTCCGAATGCACACGTGCACTACGTAGCCTTCGCTCATACCTGCAGGTGATACTCGCCTACTTTTCCTCAGCAGCACGCGCCAACACCGCGCTGTGCTGGCCGCCAGCTTCGACCTGAAGAATCTCCGCCTCACCAAATTGAGCCTTCTTCCAGTCCAATTGGTACGGCTTGTTTTCATCGCGGTCTGCTCCATTGCCAAGTGCCAGCATGTCGCCGTATCCCCACGAGAACAGTGCGCCGCTCTCAGTAACCGTCAGAGCGTGGTTCGAGCCCGTAGCAATCATACGTACGACGCTGGAGCCGCCACCCTTGGGTGTCGGGATCGTCACCTTTGCGGCCGGTCCTTGAATTCACCAGTGCTGCAGGTCTCGAGCACGCCGAGCTGGCCCGAATCCGCGCGACCGAACGTGTAGACCTCACCGTCGTTGGTAAGGACGACCGAGTGGTGGGTGCCTCCATCCACAAACGCAACATTCTTGTCGCTCAGATCCTCCACAAGCTGCAGCTCGGTGCAGTTTTCAGTGCTGCCGATACCCAGTTGGCCGTAGTTGTTCAGTCCACAAGAGTACAAGTATCCGTTCGCGCTCATGGCGAACAAACTATGATACGATCCACAGCCAATCGACTTGACAACGGGTAGTGGCTCCTTTCCGAGCATCACGGGCTTGGGAGCCAAGTGGTCCTTGTACACCATGTCGACCTTGTAGTCCCCCTTGTCGTCCTTCATCTCCGCGTCCACCTTGCGGCCCAACTGGCCCATCTCTCCCAACCCCCACGAGAAGACGCGGCCGTCGTTCGTCCTCACCACATTAAACGAGCTGCCGCAGCGCACGTCGGCCACATTGTCCAGCGCCTTGATCAGAAACGGCCTCGTCTGTTTCTTCTTGAACGACTCGTTGGCCGACGCCGAGTCGCACCACTGCTTGCCTTCCTTGTCCCTGTAGCAGCCCCACGTCAACACTTTGCCAGCCAGCGTCACGACCGCCGTGTGGCAGTCTCCACCAACAGCCTGCACAGCCACGGCCTGGTCCGGCCCGAAGCCGTCCACCTTGTGGGGAAGTTCTCGTCCTCTAAATGGCCCAGCGCGCCGTCGTCATTGCAGCCCCACGTGAAAACCTCTCCGGCCGCTGAAATGGCCACCGAGTGGAGGCCGCCGCAGGCCACGCGGACGATACGGAGCTTCATCAAGGGGCGCACAGCACGCGGGTACTTGACCATCAGATCCTCGTCCTCCTCCACCCCGTGGCCCAGTTGGCCGCAGTCGCCGCTGCCGAACGTGAGCACTTGGCCGTCGTGGCCGCCGAACTTGGCGTCGACCTCGCGCGCGTAGGAGACGTACTCTTTCATGTTCTGCTCCCAGCTGCCGGCCTTGTTGTGGGCCAGCTGCGTCTTGAGGTTGGCCAGGAAGAAGCGATTGAGCGCCGCGAGCTGCCGCGCCGCCTCCTGCGGGCGAGAGGCGGACGCGGCGGGCGTCACGATCCGGCGGCCCTTGAGCACTTGCGGTGTGGCGCGAGGGAAGGCGCCGACGGCGTCATGGCTGGTGGGGACTCTGCGGCGGCCTCGTACTGCTCCTTGGACACGCCCACGTCCGAACGCCCGCGCTTCATAGTTGATGCTCGGATGGCCGGCCTCGAATGGCCTGCCGACGTGGTCCACGCGATGGATTGACCCTCTACTGCAAACTATCAGGTGTGGGAAGTTGATCAGGGTATTGTACTGGCCATATTATGATGCCAAACTTGACGAGCATTTTACCCCTAGAAGATGATAACTTTCCATATGCGATAGTTAGATATAAGGGGTAATTTTCGGCGTAGATTCTGATTTTGAGGTCAGATTTGCCGAATTCGGCCTCCTTTTGAGATATCCCTCTCGCAATCAATGCGCTCCGAGCACTCAAAAGTTTGGGAAAGGGTTAGTCGGTGATCAGCCAAAACCCGATGCAGTCATTGGATCAATTGCCAAACCATACGGCAAACCAGATGGTGTTTAGGGGACTTGTTCCTCGCCGGTGCTGCTCAACCAAGAAATGTTGATTTCAACCAAAGTCCTCACTGCATCGTATTTAGTTTAGAGGTTCCTACCTTCGATATCATTATCGATTCAGCAGATTTGCATAGTGTTATACAGGTAGTTGATATTTAACGTTAAGATGGCAGATGGCGACTTACGAGAGGAGACTCGGACGCTTCTTGGTCTTGGTAGGCTCTTGAGACGCGGTCTACTGTGCTCATCGACGTCCCAAGACACTTAGCAACCTGTTCGCGCGTCCACCCAGGCGCAACGGTGTTTACTTCTCTCAGGGCGAGGAAGTATTTGTAGGCGCTCACGATCATGCTCCTCGCATCTTCACTCAACTTCCTGCCCTTAGTCATTCTGCAGGCTTCACGCCAAACGAACTATGCAATGCGATCGAGGGAAGCCTTGCGGTCGTTTTGCGGGTCGGTTGAAGAGTCTACGGCTAATATTAACCCGGAAACCATGCACCTGTTAGAATTCCTGGCATCAAGTATTATGGCCAGTACCATACTTAAGTAAGAAGGTTTATTTGGTATCACATTAGTATGGTTTAGATGATCGAAATCTAAAATCTAAATTACACGTTGGTTAGAATAGAGCTCCAAATTTCAATTTCGGCACTCTCACGGCCAGAAGACATGCATGCGCCAAGCAAAACTCGGCCGTGTTTCTGAATATCTTCTCCATTGTGTGTACTCCGTTCGGCCAGTTCACGGGTCAGTTTTGAAGTGCGGCATCCAATATCGCGCCCAGTTTCTTCTGGTTTTGCTGGTCTGCGACCTGCGTCGTCGCCTTGCGGATAGCACTCACGGTCTGGTTCCAGGTTGCCTTCGAACGCGACGGTGGCAGCGAACTTCAGTGTCAGTCCTACTGGATACCAGACTTGCAACACTTTCAACGTCGGTCGCTGTAAACACAAATACACTGGTAGCCGCTGATCATGAGCTCATAAACCAACACAGCACTAATGGAGAAAGGATCGACCACTGACAGTTCCTCAAGATGAAGCTGCGATGGAACTGGAATCCCCGTGTTCCAATTCGCGGATACGAAAGTAGTCACGATTGAGCTGCTCCTCGCTTTCGTTGATACTACCAGCTTCGGCGTGACCAGGACCATGCACAATCCCCAACGCGTCCACCACCTTCATGGCCACATTCACCAGCACTGAACCATCAGGAGCAGCACGCAGTAACACGTCAACAGCGCGTCGGCCACGGCCCCGTTCTCCCAACCGCTACGTCCTTGGCCACGCCATTGCGACGACGTACTCCGAGCCGTCCAGGTAGTCCTGTAAATGTGGCCCGGTCCCAGTCGGTCGGGTGATCTTGCCCTGAATGCTACCGAACCTCGTCGTTCTGGCCGCACTTGCAGGATCTCATTATCAGCGAAATGGGTAGATGCGTCACTCGATCCTGCAACACCAGAATGGGCTGCAAGTCAAAAGCACTCGCCTGAACTCGCCACATAACGTAAGACCACTCGCCAATCCCAGGGTCTTTCTCTGTCAGCGCCTCGCAACATGAGGGAAATCCCCGCAGGCACGCACTCCCGATCGTATGTTGAAGCGCCCATACCACACAAACTACCCACGACACTTTGGGCCAGAGCCAAACTAAAAACTAAGAACCGTTTCCCGGCAGAGTCGAGCTGCCCGCACTCATGGCCGACGCCCGCCGCTCACTGCAGCGCGCCGCGTCCGGCAGCCTCAACAGCCCCCACAGTATGCGCACGGCCGACCGCGGGCCGCCGCCGGCCGCCGGCCCGCGCGTGCGCGTCACGCGCGCCTTCTCGCAGATCGAGGAGCCGGCCACGCTGCAGCAGCTGCAGGAGCTGCTCGTCCCCACGTCCAAGAAGACGCTGGACGTGCGGCGGCTCGTGTCGCCGCGCGCGCGGGGCCACGGACGGGCCGCCGCCGTCGGGCCCTCCCACGTCGCCGGTCTCTTTGCCGCGGCCGACGCCGCATTCGTCGCCCGCGCCGCTCAAAAGACGGCCGCGCGGTCGCCACCTGGTGACACCAGCAGCGTCACCAACAGTCCACTGCTGCGCGCGCGGCCGGGACTCCCGCCGAGGAATTTCAGCACCGGAGAAGCCGTCGAGAGACGACGTAAAGTGAGCATTGGCCGCGCAAATGAAGCTGCCGACCTCCGACGCAACGCCACGGAAGGGCAGAAGGAGCCGCGGGACACGAGTGAGTGGGCCGAGACGGCCGTGCGCCTCAGTCGACGCGTTCAGGAGCTGGAGCTCGAGAACTTCAGGCTTAAAAACGGCCAGGAGGCTCCTAAAACCTTCGCAGGCGGAGAAATGGCCGCTTTGAAGCTAGACAAGTCGGACTCGACGGATACGAAGCAGCGGCGCTCGAGTCTCTTGAAGTCGCGCAGCTGCGCGAACGGCTTTGAAGTGACCGGGTTGACGGTGGCCGAAGCGGCGGCGGCCTCGCACCGGACACGCACACGGCGGATGGCGTCGGCCGCCAATGCCACGGAAGCGGGCTTTAAACTGCGCTCCGGCTACTGGAACGGTACGAACAACGTCAAGAGCAGTTTTAGCTGCAACAACTTGGCCGATCTCGAGCAGCCCGAGTTTCTGCTTGAGAAACGACGCACGTTGCCCGTTGCAGCTAACGGGGTGGACAAAAGCGGAACAGCAGCCATGTCGACAGATCCGCCAGTGACGAACGCAGCCTTGCGCAAGAGCGACTCATTCCGCCGCTCGAGCTCCGAGACGGAAGAAGACGTGGCCGACATGCGGTCGCAGCAGTTCGCGTTCAAGAAGGCGCGGCAAACCTCGTCTGTTGTCGCGCAGCAGAGCTCGTCGTCGGCAGGGAATTTGAGTCTGGACGGGAGTTTTGACGAGGGCGAGCCCCGCATCACGTCGCCGCGGTCGTACTTTGAGGCAGGACTTCGCAATGGAAGCTTCTCAATAGGACCGACCGCCTCGCCAGCTGTGAAGACAGGGAAGCGAGCTAGCGGCCGAGACGTGCGCATGTGGGTAGGCACATGGAACATGGGCGCGGCTGACCCATTTGAAGACGGGAAAGGGATCATTGATGAACAGCGCTCAGCCACAATGCTGCAGAACTTCCTGCCTCATGGCTACCAGTTGTACGTACTCGGAGTCCAGGAAGGCGTGTCCGAGAACGTGTATCACGCCGTGGAAGCGTATCTGAACCGCAACGAAGATGGCAAGCGCTACTACCGCATGGAACTCAAAAACGGCAACTTTATGGTAAATCACAAGAACCAGGCGCCCGATGCAGTGATTGATGCCGTGCACGGCCGCGGTGACGGAGCGTTCGTCGGTACAAAATTCACAGGCATGGCGGTGTTTTATTGCACTGACATCCAGCACAAGATCAAGCTGATCCGGGCTGGAGCGCACAAGTTTAAGCTCACGAGCGGATCGAAGGGCGGCGTCGCTGTGGCACTAATGGTTAACCAGACAACGATGGTGTTCGTCAACTGCCACTTGGATGCGCGGAACGACACGTACCGTCGAGAGCAGATTCGGAACTTGAACGCGAGCTTAGGCCGCGTCATGGGCCATTACAGCTTCGACTTGACGGAGCAGTTCCATCACGTTGTCTGGATGGGAGACATGAACTACCGGATCGTGTTGCTGGACCCGCAAATGGTTCTCCACATGCTCGAAGAAGGCCGAAATCTCGAGCTGCACGATAAGTTCGATGGTCTGCTGAACGACCGGCGCAACGGAGGTGTCTTCGAAGGCTTCACGGAGCCGCACAAATTCCCTGACTTCTACCCTACGTACAAAAGTTTCCCAAGCGCGGGGTCGTGAACGAGACGCTGCCGTTATGGCCATCGCTTGTTTGGCGTGTACTGTACAAAGAGCCGTTCTACAAAGGAGGCAAGGTGAAAAAGCGCGTGCCTGGCTGGTGCGATCGCATCTTGATCCACTCGCTGCTTGTCAGCGACTCCAAGCTGATCCCCGAGAAGGTGCAGGACCCAACGTCCAAGGATTTATCACCACGTCTTATCGACAACTACCGATCTGTGAATCATGGTGACGGAATGGATGTGAGTGATCACAGCCCTGTATACGGGACCTTTGTGCTCAGTTTCCCGCAGCAGAACAGTGATGCATTGACGTCCGAGTCTCCTCGGAGGCTTTCACGCCGCAATTCACGATCCTTTTCCACTGCCAGCGGTATGAACGACGTAGATCGGTTTTCAAACTCGGTTAGTGGAAGTTACTTCGACCAGGCTCGCGTGGTCCGGCAGATGAAGGCACAGAACCGCCTCGTGTCAACCGTGCTACGTGTCTTCAACATGGAGCTGAGCTGGAATGACAACGTGGTGGTGCCCAAGAAGACGCGAATTGTTGCACCGCTGGTTGGCGAGGACTCGAAGCAGTGCGACGTCATCGGTGAGCGCTGCCAAGGCGCCAACGGTCTGAATTTGTCTCTGAACGCCGTGATTCAGCACACCCGCCCACTGGAACAGCTCCACATGTTGGTGTGGGTGAAGAACGACTCGATCAACGGCCACTGCACGCTGTCATTGAAACGCATCGCTCGCCACGAAGAGGGCGGCGAGGTCAAGTTCCGCGTGCCGCTCTACAACGACTCGATGCGTGTGCATCTCGACGGGCATCCGCTGCTCGTAGTTTTCTCCGTGCGAAGCAAGACTTTTGCCAAGTGAGAGCCCCTCTTTCCAAGCGAACGCAGCGACAGAGAGGAGATAATTTCTTTTCAATTTCAACTTCCATGACCCGGGCTGTCGGCGTGAGTTGTCCACGTGCACAACGGACGAGCTGTGAAAAGTCACCGACCACTTGGAAACAAATCTTGTAACGTGGAAGTCCAAAGCCATGCCAACGCAAGAGCACGTCAATGACAACGAGACCAGCCCTGTTAGGGTATCAACTGGGACATTTGAGCATCTTCCTGATGCACTTCAAGTCCTGCGTGACTTCGAGATCCGCCAAAAGCTGCTGCAGTGGAACCTGAGCGATTCACTACAGCTGCAGCGCTTTCGAGTTCATCGAAAACTGCCTAGCGACGGTGACGAAGCGCTGTTGACCGAATTCTTCCAGGATGGCAGCGTACGTCACGCTTTATCGATACGTCCCCACAGAGCAAATGCTACATTGCTCATCAATACTGAGTCCTACCTGTTGAATCTGTTCTGTTGGCAGCTTCCGGTGCAGCTCGGAGGCAGTTCTGCTACAGAGAAAGCTGCGTCTTCAGCGTTACATTTCGAGCGGCTCTGTGTCAGTGTGAAAAGCATGGCGTTCTTCGAGAAGCTTCAACGTGCTGGTGTCGTATCTCGTGACGGTAGTGTACGGGGCTGCATGGACGAAGACTTTGACGGATGCACCGCTGGCGACTTGCTCACGGAGATGCTGGTCAATTCCGAGTCTGCCAACAGCGACGTCTTTTCCGACGAGGATCGGCAGGAATTCATCTACCAGCTATTCTCCGCGCTTGTCATCGGGGGTGGAGCTCTTCGTCAAGCAGATTCACGCGTCCAAGCCTACGAAGACGCCACTCGCGCGCTGTACCGGGAACTTGTGGCGGTCAAGAAAAGCGTCGCCGATGTCCACGGACAAAGAGACCTCGAAATCACTTCGCGCGTCTATCGCGTGAGTGGTGACGCGCTTTTCAAAGCCCCATCCTCTCGGTTCCACTCGTGTTTCGCCATTGTGGACGCTCGCAAGCGCTGGCTCACACTCTGGTACAGCCCGTTCCGCAGCTCCTGGTAGTTCGACCACCGAAATGCAATGTAGCCATCGTGCAGCGAAATGGCTCCACTCATATATCATTTTCATTGGTCAAAAACACTTCAGTGTCAATTGACTCGTCATGGAGCGGGTACCGGTCCGCTTGGGCTCTCTACGGGCGTCTGTGAAGCCTTCCGCCACCGTTTCCGCTTCTCTTCTGGTATCGGAAGGTCCGTCTGTATCTAATGCATCACTGGCGCGAGTTTGCCGCGTGTGCACCACCCAGGAGGCGAGATATACCTGTCCGCGATGCAACACTCCTTACTGTAGCGTCGACTGCTATCGATCTCATGGAGAAGGCTGCACCGAGCAGTTCTTTGAGAGCCAGGTACGAAGTGAGATGAAGTTCTCGTCAACTGTGAGGGGAGACGACGAGAAGAAGCAGCAGAGGAGCATCCAGGAGCTGCTGGAACGTGTACGCGAGTTCCGAGAAGAGCAGCAGCAGTTGGAGGACGGAGAAGTAGACGAAGAAGCTCTTGTGGAGAGGATGCAAGAGCTGGCGATGCTGGATGCAGCAGGAGAGTTAACGCTGGAAAGTCTCACACAGGAAGAGAGGAAGAAGTTCCTGGGGGAAGTGGCAGATGGCCGACTCGGCAAGCTGCTGAAGCTTTGGTCCCCGTGGTGGCTCATGGACGACCGCAAGTACCGCAGCGAGACGTCCGCGCGACGTCGACAACTGATTTTGGAGGAGATTGGAGATGATGAGGGTGAGGTGACTGAGGCCGGGACACTGGTTTCGTATCCAGTTGCGCTCTTTACGACCGGTGATGCGCAGAAGATGCCGAAGAGCATGGAGATTCTGCTACCGGGGAAGAACACCGTCGCCGTGTCTGAGATTCCATTTGGTGGAGGTGATTTTTGCCTACGCTTTAGTGCTTCGAGCCTTTAACGGCGACTACACTCAAGATGTAGCAGAGGCGGCGTTGATGTTTCTGGATGGGTGTCGCGTGCTCAGTGCAGACGCACGCTACGAGTCTGTGGAGCATGTTTGCTTGGCCTGTTTGGAGAAGCAGTCCGAAGGAGGTCGAGCTGCCAATGCGCTAGCTATCACGGATGCGCAGCGGCTTTTACAGTCTCGGGTGTTTCTACTTGATGCTGTCAGCGACACGCGTGCAATGCTGGAGCGGTACCAAGAAGACCTCAGTAATGAGTCAGGCAAGCAGGCCAAAAGGAGCGGAAGGCGGCGATGAAAAGACTCACAGCCGTGGTGAAAAAGGTGGAGTTTTATCAGACGTGGGCATACCTTACACCGCTCGAGAACTTCCAAGCCCTTGCCGTTGAGATCGAAACGTACTTGAAAGAGAAGGAACTCCGGGGATAGGATACTATAAAACTTTTGTATTCGGCTTCCTTCATCTTCATGTCTTTTGATTCCCATCATTGTAAGCACAGCACAAGCCCCAGGGGCTTCTCCCTCACGTTCCACTTGCCGCATATATCCGCGGTTCCCTCCACGGTTCCCTGCGATAGTACTATTTCCTGTCGTTTTGCTGCCGTTGGCAGACTTTGAACCCCCATTTGCTCGTGGCCGACGACCGAGCCCGACTTTTGTGCTGGCTTGAAGAATCAGCAGTCCCTTTGTATACGCTCAGGCGGCGGTGGTAGGAGATGCGGTCTGCAGCGCCTTGAGAGAAGTGACCCACTTATTGAACTCGCGTGACGACGTCGCGGTCAGGATGAGCTTCTTGCCGGCTTGGTTGAACTCGGGCGTGGTGATAATGAACGTGAGCCCGCGCGGGTCCGAGAACTCGATGTTGGCGTCTGCTAGCGAAATTGTGCTGCTCTTGGCGCCCACCTGGTGGATCATGCTCTCCTTCTTGTAGCCTGTGAGGCGGTTGCCACGCAGCACGAAATACCGCTTTTTCGAGCCGAGGAAGCGCCTGCTGCTTGCCACTTTCAGGATGCCCTGTGTGCACGTGAACGGGAGGATGGCGCGCACCCAAATAACGGGCCCGATGAAGTTGTCAATGAGCACGTAGTCCATCTTGTTCGTGGAGATGGTCAGCTCTTGGTACTTGGAGCGCGAGCTCACCGTCACAATCTGCGAGCACATGATCTCGTCCTCTAACAAGTTGGTGTCCTTATTCACAAACAGAAGGCGCTCGTGGTCTGTGAGCAGCAAGTGGAAGCGTTTCTTGCGCTTGAGCGACACAGGCCCAGCCAGCAAGATGCTCTCCCTTGTCTTGAGCAAGCTGTCCCACAGCCGCATGAACGGAGACCGCACAATGGCCACAATAGCGTTGTTATTCTTGCGCTTGACAGCACTGCACACGTCTGGCCGCATCGCCAGCACCATATCTTTCAGCATCTCCACCTCCTTCTGGTTCAGCGCTCCATCATTGCCCAGCCCTTCACAGTACTCAAGCATCTCCTCCACCAGCATGTTCTCTCCGTCCAAGTTACTCATCGCCGAGCACCCAGACCCACGCCGCGAGCCGAACCCGTCGATACTACTCGGCCTGGGCGACGGCGCCACCGTCGACGCAAAGGAGAAGCGGTTCGTCATCACCCCGTGGCTCTCCCGGGCGTGGGCGGCATCATTTTCGACCGTGCAAAGACCACGACCATGGGCCTCGTGGCGCGGCTCAGCAAGCTGATCGCGCGGTTGTACTCCAGCCCATTAATGACCTCCCCGTCCACCGCGTGGATGATGTCGAAGATCCGGACCCCGTGGGCCTCTGCATAGCCCACGATATTGGGGTGCGCCATGGGCAGGTCCTTGACGATCACGTTCACGTCGTCCGTGGTGATCGTCATGTTGAGACTTGGCCCGCGGAACTCGACCGCGAAGAGCCCTTCGCGTCGAAAAGGACGGAAGAACTGGATGCTCAAGGGCCGCGTCTGGGTCTGCAGCATCTGCACGACGTTGTCGTAGCTGCGGCCCACGGTGCGCGCGCCGTTGACCTTGTAGATGACGTCGTTGGGCTGGATGGCGCCGCTGGCCTCGGCCTCCCCAGGCCGCCGTCGGGCCGCCGCTTGAGGTGGTTGACGATCACGCTCTCGCTGTGCTCGCGGATGGTCATGCCCAGGGACCGGTCCTGGAAGAGCACCTGGAACACCTCGCTCGTCTTCATGGGGGCGAGCGCCTCCGTCTTGGGCGACAGGCACAGGCACAGCGAGTCCTTCGTGTTGCTCAGCACGTCCTTGGTGATGTGCACGAGGCTCGAGTTGGCCGTGTCGATCAGGTCCACCCACGCCTCGTCCGACACGCCGAACTGCGCGCGCAGCTGCGACTCCACGAGGCTCTCGAAGACCTGGTCGGGCACCTGCGGATCCCACGCGATGGACCGCACGGAGCCGTCGTCCAGGTCGATCACGCGGATGCTGCACGAGCCCATTTGCTCCATGAGCTCCATCGACTTGCGCGCTAGTGGGCTAATTGGCGACTGAGAGAGAGGGTGGCGGATAAAAACTTCGGTTTTGGGCGGCCCGGCTGGCTTTTGGATTACAGCCTCGGCTCTGTACAGCTTCAAGCATACAAACGGCCAGTGTAGGCTGCTTAGCGCCCGTCCTGCGACGTGTGAGCACTGCATCCCGCCATACATACTTTAGGTTTATGCACAGCTCGTTCAGCGACTGAAAATCCAAAGAAAATTGTACAGCGGATACTGTACGCGTCACCAAGTCGTGGCCTTGACAGGTTCTCGCTCGATGGCAATAACTTTGAGGCGGGACTGGAGTCATGGAGACTGCAGTGGGATGGAATGGCCAGGTATACCATTGTCGTTAATCGATCGGACGAACACGCGGTTCAGAGTTGGGAAAACGTTGCACACTGTGGACGGCATTGAATACATACCGTCTTTTACCTCTCAAAAATTGAGAACGGACGTCCACACTTTGAAGATGGCGCACCGCGTGGCTCTTGTTGTGAGCGGACACTCTGCTGACTCGGCTGACTGTCGACCGGTTCAAGCTGACGCCTGTCCGAAACTGATGGTTCCCGTCGTGGGGCCGTGATACGAAGCACTTGTCAATTGCTCACAGCGGAAGATCCATCCTCTTCCTACATAATGTGGTCGTCACGCGACTACGCTCCAGCTCACGGGCGCGTCCCGCTTCAAGGCGCCATCATCGACTCCATATTGCATGTCTTACGGCGTTTGCAACGCGGCCAGTGCCGGGCGCAGCTTCAGGCTCAGCTGGCGCCCAGATTGGCGGCTCTGCGCTTTGAAACACGAAATATTGATGCGGCGGCCGTCATGTTTCACTGCGTGAACAAACCCTGGCATGCCTATTCATTCCTACGAATAGTGTACATTGCTTGGTAGTGGGGTTGCCACTGTCAAAGTCTTCAAACTTCTTCCGAAACACCAGATCATTTTGCGTTTCGAAGTTCCAACACGGATGTTGGGTATCCACTGCTACTTCGTAGACTGTGGGTGGAGCTGGTTGGAGAAGACCCACCCGGATCAAGACGTCGAAACAGTACCCGATGCTCTCAGAGAGCTGACGGGTTATCCGCTCCCCGCTTCAAACTACACACTGTATTAATATCTAGGGCCCCGACAACGCATGGTACCAGACGAATGGATTAAATGCTAAGGGATCGCGAAGTCTCGAGACCAATCCAGGCCATGATGCAATGAACTTCATCCGTCACGAAGGCTGGGCGATCCAGCGTTGGGCTTCAGCCACTCTGTTTTAAGACAAGAAATAGTATCCAAGTGCTCGTCTTTTCGGTGCCCTGATGTTGCCCTGGACACTTGAATATATAGTACCGGTACGGGCTGCCGAGAACAACAGATCAGCAATGTGAATTGGCACGGAAGAAAAACAATAGATAGGGGCCGTCACCAACCATGAAAGTCAAATGAAAGATGTATCGTAGACAGACCCACGGCTCTTATTTTGAATGGAGTGTGTGCTAGTATTGATCCCCCCCGTCAGTTAAAATGCCGGTAGCACAACCACGCTACTCGAACCGAAAATATACAAAACAGATTTGCATTTTCGGTCGACACTCTGCTTATTCGGGAGAACCGGTCGGATAAGCAGAGTGCCGAGCCCGCGCACTGCAAAATGATCAAAGGTTTGTACCCAAAGAACGCTGAGTATGACAGTTACGGCTCTGGCTCGCAGTATTGTGTTATCGCGTGATGCAAACAAGTCTCTATAACATGCTCCATCAACTGATACTGCAGCGTTGTATGCTAACCAATACAACACACCTCACGTTGGGTTCGCGTTCGATTAGAGTAACCACCAAATGTTGAAGCAGTAATTGTTGTCAACGTATCGCCAGCACTACAAGAGCGAAGCCTTAAAACAATGCATCGGAACCCCGTGTTAAAGCTGCTTCTTGATTGAAAGTGACAGTAAGCCGAAGACAATTTTGCGTTTAAAGTGAAAGAAGCTCCACCACGGATGCTGTCTAGTGAGCTTTAAAACGAGGCTGTTTTGCAAGCTCGTCGTTGTATCACTTGGTGTCATCAGGTGCCGACTAGGGCTACGCGAAGGCTGAGATAGGCAATACCAGAATCTGTAAACGGTGGCATCTGATGCTTAACTCACTCAATTATATCGAAATCAACTCTACTATACGTCCAACTTAGCTCAGGGCGCATCTCCTGCGTCTGCTTCGCAGCTGCAGCAGCTGCGCAATATACTTTGTTGCTACAAGGTCACTGTGGGGCATCGTAGACTGGTACTACAGGTTGGTAGCGGGTCGGTATACCCGACAGAATTGCAATGAATTGCTTCCTATCTCAGCAAAAGTAAATGGTACAGCCGAGCTGTAGTTTGCTTGCTTCCGATTAAACTACATGTCGTTCATCAACCTTAAAGCCTCGTATTGCCACAGGTATTGTGCTTTCCACCTAATCGGGGCGGTTTCCGAATGGGGCCGAAATAGCCACAATACAAACTCAAGTCATTTAGCGAATCCACCCGAGCTAAAACGAGTACCTTATCCAGTACATTAAGTACGAGCATGGCATGTCTATGTGGCCAATACAAATCCAAGTGCTCGGCGATTGGTGTGGCTATTGCCTCGCGGCGGTTCAACCAACCGGTTTGGTGTAGAACTCACAATACCGATGAGACCCGCCCGTACCCTTGCACCGATAGTCATCCGGTATGTCTTGGTGATACCGGCCCGCGGTCCCATGTTGCATCGGTAGTGTACCGGTATATACTGGTGATACCGGCCCGTACGAATAAAGCTTATGGGTCCCATGTTGCACCGGTAGTGTACCGGTATGTACTGGTGGTACCGGCCCATACCCACCGGTAGTGTACCGGTATGTACTGGGCACCGTCAGCACACAATCGTTTCCAGTAGCTCGGATCTCCGCGTACGCTCGCTCGTAGTACCCACGCAGTACGTGCTGCTCAGTGGGGGATTCCGGCTCGTTCAGTAGCCCAAGACCAAGGAACGACGGGCAATACCGCGGGTAACATGATTCGGCGATTTTAAAAAAGGAGCTGCGTGCGGAGCTGTTCAATGCCTACGCACCGGCGGGATGGCAACGATGGGAATAGAGACTTTGGTTTCGCCGCACGACTTGCATTCACGACATCTGCTCGATGATCTCGAGCTTGTCATCTGGAGAAGCGTGCCCACTACTGGTTCTTCGCGGAGGGCACTTCAACGTCGCTTACGTTACGCAAAGATGACCATCGGATACCTTTGTCGTCAACAACCGAGTGCCGCAATTCTGTGGGGGTAACAGGACCGAGCTTATGTTACGCGTTACGGAGGGGGTAAAGCTGCTATAGCTGCCTAACGGTGGCGCCTCGCCATTAGCGAGCGGATGGCGCGGAGGTTGTCCGCGTTGTAGTCCCGAATAATGTTGGCCAGGGTGCGCATTTCTGCGTCGACGTGGACTCGCACTTCAAGGATAAGCCGTTGTAGCTCTTGCCCTTGAAGTAGTTCCCGCTGCTGCTCGAGGCGCAAATCCCGCAGGGTGTCGAGGATCACCTCGAGTTGCGCAGGACCAGCAGCAGCGGGAACTTCGTCGGGTGCGGCCCTGGGGTAAACTTGGGGCTCCGAGTCGATGTCGCCGGCGTCCGCGTCGATGTCGTCGTCGTGGCCGTAGGACTGGGTGACGCTATCGCTGACGTCGCTGTCGACGATAGCATCGCGAATCACGCGCTGCCAGTCTGGTGCCTGCCGGCGCCCCTGCCAGTGTGGGACGCCCGCATCAACGACACGTCGACCGGCATCGCGACGAGCTATCGCGGTGGCGCGGAGGCGCTCTTCCGCCTTGATCGACACTAGCAACACACGGTACGTTTCTATGATGCGACCCTCTTCGCCGGGATTCGCATATACGTACTCATACCGCTCGAAGTCTCTACCGCCGGCACCCAGGCGGTGGTCTAGCAACATGCGCTTGAGGCGCCGCTCCATCTTGCGAAGCAAGCATGGGCGCAGGCCGATGATGGCGCACACGTACTCGGGTACCTCCTGGGTGTACATACCCAGCTGGGAGGCACCCATCAGAGTCGTGCGCCTGGCGCGAATACTTGTAGGAGCTATTCCAAGCTTGTACACATTTATGTCCGGGTTGAAGTCGGATGTGCGTAGTCCCATAACTGGTAAACAATTTTTTGGTAAACATGACGCTGACGAGTAATCGAAGGTAAACAGGTATAGCATTGGATAGTTACGTGGCAATATCGTCTCAGCTGGCTCCCGGACCCGGAACAGGTACATACCTGAGCGGTCCGGGATGAGGGACACGTCCAACGTGTGCCCCCAATGTGGAGGACGATCCGATTGGCAAATCGGATGCCAATCTGCTCCATGGAGTCTACTCTAGTAGACGATAGAGGGCCCTTTAACCAATTCGTTGCTGTAGAGCGCTCTTCACGTTTGCCCGAAAAGTGTTTTCTTCTCAGAACTAAAAATATGGTGCTGTTGAACCGTGTCATTGTCGGAGACAGGAGAGGAATCGCATTCACACTTGAGGAAGAAGAGGATAACGTGGATTTTCTAGATGGCGAAAATACAAACACCATCAAGGATGAAGACACTTTGCAGTTCTTCCTGACGATAAGAGACGTGGACCCGCTCACCGACAGGGCCCAGGAGAGGGTTAACACTCGCCGCGCTAACCCAGCTTTCAAGGACGTGTGGTCCAACACGGAGGTGTACGCCGATCTGCAAGATATGCTGGACACTGTCAAGCCTACGGCTGTGTTCATCGGTGTGCCGCCGTCGTTCCACGGCTGCTACAAGTACCCGCTGGAGCTGCAGGTGCTTCGGGCTGGCGCACACCTGTTCCTGGAAAAGCCGCTGTCGAACGCCCCAGTGGACGAGGTGACCAAGTACGCGGAAGAGGTGGAGGCTCTGCGCAAGGAGAAGAAGCTGGTGGTGTCTGTGGGCTACATGTTCCGCTACTCTCTGTTTGGCGAGAAGATCAAGGAGCTGCTGCAGGGCAAGAAACCCGTGTGCCTCATGGCGCGCTACAACTGCACGTACGCGGCCATTCCCAGCCCGTTCTGGTGGAACTCCGCGCACTGCGGCGGTCCCATCGTTGAGCAGGCCACGCACTTCGCCGACATCGCGCGCTACCTCGTGGGTGAGGTGGACATGGACACCGTCTATAGCCGCAGCGTGAAGGCCAGCCTCACGCCGGGTGACATCGGCTACCTGGAGAAGGTGCCTGTCGACGAGTCGGTAATCCCGGCGGAGAACCGTGTGCCGCGCGCGCACGTGGCCAACTGGTACTTAAGAGCGGTGCTCTCGGCAACCTCGTGCACGGTGCTCTGCTGCAAGGTGAGGACTACGACGCTTCTCTGGAGATCGGGCGCTCAGTATAATGTTAAATAAATACGAGCTCGCGTTGAAGTAAAGATGATCGCTCATGTTCTACTCCTGAAGGAGCAACAGCACGCGCTGCAGGATTTCCCCGATGTCCTGAGATGAAGCCGTGAATTCAAGGGTCTCCTGCGAAACACAAGCGCCTAGTTCAGAAGAAGAAACAACACTTAGGTATCATGCACGGGGGGTCATCGATATCAATACACGTACCAGACTTGTGAGAAGCCAATACTTGCTGCAAGCTTCGTAAAGCCGCAGGTTTTGCGAGCAGTAGCGCGCGGGCTTTTTGGTTGTCGTACACAAGCGACCAAAGCGCCGCCGACAGATATTCCAGCGAAGTCAACTCGCCATTATCAGAACTACTCACTCTCACGCATGTTTCCACAACGCCATCTAGCAGCTCTTCCCACATCGCAAAGTTGTTCTTGGTTGCTTGAGAAAGAGCAAGGTCCCTCATTAATAAGCACCCGCTGCTTCGAACTGCCTCGTTGGACGAATGCATCGCGTCATCAAACACAAGCGAGAGCGCAGTAGCCCAACTGGTGTAAAGTACGCGAGCGCCTTCTTCACTGCAAGCAATGCTGCCGAGTACACCAAGCACGAGCGCAAGATTCTCATACTCGAGGTGACTCGTTTTGCTGGTTTGTCGGGTTTGCTTCAGTCGATCTTGCACTGAATCAATCAATGTAGATATCGACCCAGTCTTCACTGCTGCTAGGACACATTCCGTATTGAGAAGAGCAGCCTTCAGCACTTGGCATGCCGCGTTGCTTACTGCAAAATCTGCAGCACCATTGGCCACTTGGCGGTGAGATGATGACATGTCACCTCGAGAACTTGCCAAGATGAATAGCAACGATAGCAACGACTGAGCACCATCTCCACCTGTAGCTTTCCCAGATCCAGGAGTCGGCGAAATGAGCAGAGAACTTCTTGCGCTGTCGTTTCCATAGATGTAATTTGCCAAGAGATGAAGTGACCGTAACAGCAGCTGTGACCCTCGTACGTGAGCCATTTTCATCAGGCTCCAGTTTGACAAAATGATACCAAGAAGTCCTTCGTCCTACAAATTTACGAAAGCATCAGCGTAAACTGCAAGATAATAAGCAGCAACATTATAATTCGTACCTTTGCACGTCTCTGACTCTCCATATTGCCACCGACGATGGCACTGACAACGTCCATGTGTGTCTGGATGCGTCCACACAGATCAAGCACGTACGCGTCTTGACCTGTTGCGATGTTGGAACTGTTACTCCGCATACCCCCAAATCCTCCAGCAACACGAATGGCAGAGAACGATTCCTTTATGGAAGTCGTTGCAAACGGAAGACCACGCTTCACATGAATAAGCTGCTGGAGAGTGGAGTTCGTTTCAAGGAGAACTTGCAGGGCGCCCGAAACGCGCCGGATGGATGCCAGCGGATAGACGCGGCCTTGCACTCCCGGTAGGACGGTAGTGGAAGTGCTCGCATCCAACGGCCGGAACTCTGAAACTTCTTGATAAAGATCAAACAGAGTTGAGCAAAGTGCACTGGCGACTGAAGTGTCAGAAAACTTTAGGGATGCGGGAAACAGCAAGGATACCTGGACACCAAGAAGCTTACAGTGAGTATGCGGATAGGTTATGACAACACAATGATGATATCGTACTACGTACCGCAGGAACAACACGAGAGAATGATACTCGGAAATTAATTGGGTGGTGAGATGCTAGCAGTTTAGCCACCACATCCACTAAATCCACCCCGAAGCTCGACTTTGAGGGTACCCCAAAGTGCTCTGAGTCGACCTCACGGTGCTGGTCAAAGCTTTGTACCGAAAGAATGCTGAGTGTGCCTGCACAGAGGTCGAGAACTTCGTAATGACTCTGACTTGCAGTCTTCGAAACCATGCTATCGAGTAACGTCAAAGAAGGATGTACGTCTTCAACAAGCTCCACCAACTGATACTGCAGCGTTGTATGCTACACAAAAACATGATAGGTTCGGGTTAGACTAAGTGACCAAAGCCCGGTGAAAAACAGAAGCCCGAGTAAAATACCTTGCGGAAAAATGTGACCTGGTCAAAACTTGCGTTGCGGCAAATACCCTGAAAGAGATTCAGCACTTCGACCATCAGATCTAAAATGGCTGGAAGCAGTGATTGTCTCCACGCATTGCCAGCACAATCAGGTAGCAGCAAGTAGCGCGAGCAGTACTGATCGCACTTATTCTTCCATTCGCGGAGCGACAAGGCCTAAAAATAAAAACGACCCATCAGCAAGGGACCACAAACTTCCAAAAGGAGTACCGAGTGGTGGCTGCTTACCTGCACCAACAGAGGATAGATGTCGTATTCCTCTTCAGCGGCCGCCAGTTCGGTCCGCATATCTCCAAAATGTGGTGCCAGAGTGTCACTCTGGACGAAAAGCACTCGAACAAGTCGTGCAAATGCACTAGCACTCCGTGCAAAAAGCTTGGCGTCTTTCAAAGTAGCAGAGAGTGCGCTTATAGCTTTTCTGGCGAAAGTAGGTCCATGAAACACCTCCACCATCGTAGCTTGTTGATCTGAGGCCAGCTCGTCATACTGAAGAATCTCCTTCGTCAAAACATTGCATGCTGCCGCACGCACTGCATCGGCTTCTGTATCATCTGTGGACGTTTCGAAAGCCATCTCCAGCAACCGCGACGAAGGCGGATTGGTAGATGCAGCATTCGCTATCACGAGATAGCCAAGTTCTCGGGTAGGTGACACGTGGTCGAAGAGGAAGCGAGATGCCCAGGTGCCGTCGAGAAGAATGTTGCTGTCAGTGTGCTGTAGGGGCTATCACTGGCCAATAGCGCTTCACGCGGAAGTGTCCGCAAAATAGCGATCATGCACTGAGAGCCAGCAACAAACGCGTCGCGGTCGAGGAAGGAGCCAGGAACCCGATGACTGCATACAACAGTGAGCAACGGAGACAACATCTCCACAAGACGCTTGCAGATCTTCTCGCGGGAGGTCGTTGACAAACGAGTATCGGCGTTTTCATCCATTCCTCTTGCGAATCGTAACAGAATTTCCAACATCAGCGCTTGAAGAACTGGTTCAGTCGCGTAGATGGACAAGTACTTGGTGCAAATTGTAGCGATAACGTCCGTATCGGCAGCTAGTGATAAGAACAAATCGCCAACCTTCGACTTGCTCACGTTGAGCAACAACCGCGCAGCTTGGAGAGAAAATGCCTTGCTCTGCGATCTTTTGAGCAGCGGGAGAACTTTACGTTTCAATACAACAAGAGCTCGCAACTGCTCACCCCTTGTCATCGCGCAGAACATGACGCTGAGAGTGCATACAAGTGAGCCAATGATCACCTCGTCCCGCTCGCTTTTGGGCGGTACCGCAAAGTAACGTTCAAAATCGGCCTCCCATTCTCCAACAAAGCGCTCGCGCACGAGATTCCAAGCTGTGCATATCGTCATCAAGTGATATACTGCGTTCAGGCATTTCCCGTGCGACGGTGCATCGCGAAGCTTCTGAACAATAATTTTGTACTCCTTTTCCAGTCCCGACGCAAACTCATTGCTACTTTCATCCTCGGGCTCCTGTTTGTCCGCGCCGAAGCTGAAAGGTGTCTGGGTAATTACCGCTTTTACTTCCTGTACCCAGGACGCATTGACTTGCTTGGTGAATCGAGGGCAGCTTGCCTGCAGTTGCTCTTTCAGCGAACATGTAACAACACAACATCGACTCCAGCGACTGGAATGCAATCCAAATGTTGACTTGATCATCTCAGGAATCATTGCGTCATTGCCAGGTTCGGGATTCTTTTTGATCGAGCTCTCCATTGCTGTCTCGCCGGGAATAAAATTATCGGCAGAACATGTGAGTAAGAGAAGAATGTAGTACATCTGCGCCCGAATCGAGGCTTCTGAATGGAAAATGAAAGGCATGAGAAGCTTCACGATGTCACTATCGCGCTGGATGGCTTTGCGCAATAGCCGGCTGCGAAGTAGTAGAGTCCTGAACAACACGAGGGCTTGCTGAACCATCGACCAATCCTTTCGATCTTCACTCTGAAGAATAGCACGAATCAAATCCATGAGATCTGTCATTTTGCCCAGCTCTTCAAATAGTGTGAACAACTCCGCCGACGCATTGTCGATAAACATCACCAATTCTCTGAGTGCCGCCTCTTTCATGCTCTCGAACGCGGAGGATCTACTGGTAACCACTTTGTGCAAATGAGCCAATCTGCTTAGCTGTGACGATAACTCGTTATCGCTTGGTTGGTACTCGTTTGTACGGGTAACGGGTAAAGGTGTCTCCATAAGTTTCATTTCGAACGACACCGCTTTATCATCAGAGGCAGAAGTACCACTGAATGGGTCTTCACAGATCTCTTTACTTTTGGAAATCCATTCGACTGCAGATGGATCCAATTGTGACAGCAACCGGAGAATCCCCGATGCAGCCGATTTCCGAATGTATGAGGACTGGTGAAGTAGGCAGCGGCAGATTAAAATATGTCCTGTGTGGTCGGGTAAGACTCTTTCCACTTGATTCAAAACTTCAGCAAGCTGGGGCTGAACCGAGCGTTGCTCCGGTGATGATCCTTCCGATGGTTCAATATACGCAAAATGCTGCAACAGTGGAACCACAGGCTCCAATAGCACTAATTGGTCCGTAGACGTCTCTGCAAGCTCGTTCAAAGCCAAACGTATCATCCCCCAAAGCACAGCGCTATTCAATGGATCATCAGTACCATCATTCAGTCTTGCGAGCGTTCGCAGCAGGAGTGTCAGGAAAGTCGGTTCACATATCACTTTGGCAACGAGCTGCCGCCGACGATTGATAAACGCGCAGTTAGTCTCGTTGTCCAACTCGTCCACAAGATCCATAAAACCACGGAAAAAGTGCACAACTATTGAGTTGTGAGATGCTGACGTCTTCTTCTCTCCCAAATCATCAAGCAGATCACACAAGATGAACTGGATGGTGTCCGTAGCATCTTCGTCTAATTCAGCTTTGCCACTTGCAGTCAATACTGTCCAGATTGCCTGGAGCGTGGCATCTGCAACAATTTCGGCATCTGCATCGTCAAAGGCACATCTCACTTGGATAGCTTTCTGTGCAACCGCCAAGTTCATAGTGGCGGGCTTCTCCCACGGAGTAAACTTTGTCAACTCCTCCTGATGAGTCTTGGCTAGGCCAACAAACTCAAGGATCAGCTTTGCATCTTGTTGGGAGGAGTGCTTCAGATTGACGAAAGCAGAAATAGTTCCGTCAATATCTGACAGACACTGGACGAGTGATTCATCTTTCCACTCATTAGCGACCACGTCAGTAAACGCTGGACTGGCGACCCACAACTTTACTGCCTCCCACAACAACCGGGGCACGGTAACGATGTTGCCTTCACCTTCCAGTGTAGGCTCTCCAGCTGTGTTCGATGCGCTTTCGACGCGATAAAAGAAGACGGATACAGCCTTAGCAACCGAAGAACCAGCTCCACAATTTTCCACGTCATGGAGTGCGTAAGCTCGAGATCACCATCTATCAAGCTGTTTCTTGCTTGTTCTGGTGGAGGCCGGCAAATACTGCTGAGAATCTCCAATATTTTTTCCAGCCGCAAGTTATCCAAGTCTTGCAAGTTTGTTTCAAGCGAAGGTGGACAGCCCTTTTCTGCTAGATTGGGGAGAGCTTCAAGTAGGAAATTCAACAAGTGCAGTCGCGGGTGCTTAGCCGACCGCAACAGCGGCAATAAACTCATAAATATCCTGTAGACGACACCACTCAGCGAGAACTGGTCCGTCTGAGTCGCACTCTCTCCACCTCGCTGCTCTGGTGCTCTGTCGATGCCATCTACAGCTTCCACACTCGTGCGTGGATACCTCCCTCGTCGCGAATCATACGAGTCGTACAACTGCACGTGGACACTCGCTGCATGCACCACATACGCCGGGTCAAGACAAGTCCTCTGTGTAATCCGCAGTGCGTATAGGAACGACTCAATAGCTTTGAGACTTGCCATTACCACAGCACCCGACACATTCCCGCGCTTGGTCGAAAACGTCGCGTTCGTCATCTCGTCAAAGTAATTAACCCCCATCGACACGTCCATCGCTCGTTCCATCAGACAATCCCCACCATCACTCTGGGCCCCTGTTGCGGGGCTTCCAGGTAAAATCGGCTGCTGAACAAGATGCAAGAGGAACTGCAGCACCGCCGGTCGCTGCAAAAACACTTCAGCAGGGAAATTCCGCAGCAAAACGTTCCGGAACGTCGCACAGGCCGCCACCAAGTCCCGCGTCTCCGTCCGGAGCTGCAATTTCACCTCAAACTCGAACAAAAACTGCTCGTCCACCGAGCTCAGCGTCACGTGAGCAAACTTCCACCCTAAACTCTCCAACTCCGGTACTTTGGGCGCTCTCCGTCTGTCCAGCAGCTCTCTACTGACCGTCAACTGCTCCGCAACTTCTTCCTGCTCTTCTAAAACACCGACCTGTTCCCTGTCGTCCTCCGTCGTCACTTGAGAGACGTAAATCTGACTCAGCAACTGCAGCATCACACACTCAGTTCCTCCAAAACCTCCTAAAATCTTCAATAACCTTTTAATTAACCTTTTCAAACGTTGCACGCAGCTCCGCGTTGCCATTCGCAGCTCGCTGGAGCTTCTGCGCGGCTCCGAAGCGCTGCAAATTCACTGCAAATGACTCGGCGCCCATTTGCACCAGCAGCTGCAGCACGTGAAGCGCTGGGAGCTCCAGAGGCGACTCCAGACACGCCAAGAGACTGGGCGTGAGCGCGTCCTGCAGCGGCTGCAGCTCCGACCAGCGCACCAGCCGCTCCCGCAGCTTGAACAGCAGACGCTGCAGTGCGCGGGCTCGGATCTTGGCCAGCGGGTGGCGCAGCTTGAGCACCAGCGCGTCCAGCCTGCCGTCCTCCATAATTATTGATTAGACAAAACTTTCAAAACTGAAAAAGAGGGATGTTTTAGGATGAAAAACGGATATTTTGGGATAAAAGGCGGATATTTGTTGGATTTAGTGGATTCGAAAAGCGAGAACGCCAGTGTTTGCTTTACCATTTCCTACATGTATTGGTTGCTTTTCTGGTGGCTCACCGTCCGCTGTTAACCGAGCGTGGGTTGCGGGAATTTGACGGAGCTTGTTGGTATCTGCATGAAGTGGAGTTCTCTTGGTGAAGACCACGCGCCCAGCACAATTGTAGGTGCTGACCTATGGATACCTCTTTTCAGCACTTTTGTAGTAACTTTCCGTTTTGCTGCATCTGCGACAGGGTTCTCCACGACTCTGGACTCGGTGACAGCAGCGGCAGCGATACTAATACTGGTCCTGAAACGCCATAACGTGGCAGCTTCACCAACACGTGGATTTGCTCCGAGCGGTGGACAGCGGTCTCCAGTCATTTCGAACGGGTATTCATTTTCGGCTAGATACTTTTTAATTTTCAGCTAGACACTTTTGAGAATAATGTTTCCACTAGGCACTTTTGCATCGCCAGATAGACACTTTCACTCGTACCTAATTGAAATGCCACGGTACCAAATAAAAATGTTTTGACTTGTCACTTTTGCATTGCTGGCTGGACACTTAAAATCGGACTTACATACGGTACGCCTAGGTTGAAGACGTTTTTGCAAGCGAAGGCGAAGCCGTAGCGGGCTTAGCAGTGCCTGGAACATAAAAAAGATATTGAATTGACCTGCGTCAGACAGCCGTAATAGTTAATGCAGTATGATCGTAAACAATAGTTAATCATTGCAACAATGACAATGTATTGATTCTCCTTACAGCTTCCTGGTCCAACTTACCTTCACA
This sequence comes from Phytophthora syringae, assembly GCA_012656105.1. Taxonomy (NCBI): domain Eukaryota; phylum Oomycota; class Peronosporomycetes; order Peronosporales; family Peronosporaceae; genus Phytophthora; species Phytophthora syringae. The sequence continues at coordinate 1,119,323 of JAAKBD010000005.1, read as the reverse complement.
TCTGCTGCTGAACATCAAAAACAGTGCCGACGTCCCAGTAGCTGCGGTTAGCTCGCAGGAATAGGAGAGTCTACACGTTCACCGGTAGCAGCGACGCCCTTTGCGGGGTTAGAACCAGTTTCGCCTGCGAAAACAGGCGCTCACAGCGGTTGCTTGTCGGCGGGAGGTTGGGCAGCAGCTCCGAGTACGCCTCCGACGCAAGGGAGGTTGACACTCGTTCCTTGCTTGCAGAATCGTGGTGGCGAAGTCGGGTTCCTTCTGCTGCTGCTCTTCCTCGTTGCCTCGCCTGCGCTTCTGCCCCGAAACGACTGCAGTCCTCTCGAACTTCCTTAACGCATTGCGCTCAGCACCTGTAAGACGGTCTCCATTAATAACCTGTCACAAAATAACACAACATTAATACAAGAAATATCAAAGATATATCAGCAGAGTACTATACCTTGACTGCTGCCGCTTCAAATCCCGGAGAGTGCACTATATTTGCAGACGCCTTCAGCTGAGGCTTCATCGAGGGAAACCGCTGCATTACAGAGTCGAAAAGCGTGCGCACTTCTGCAAGCGACAAATCCTCCACTTGTAGCTTCACCGTGACGCTGTTGAAAATTTTGAGGTCCGCGAGGAGAGCCTCGATACGGCGGTGCGTGGCTGCCTTTGGGATAAGGTCAAACACAGCTTCCACTTTCTTTGCAGCATCACGAATGCGCACGTAGCGAGCGATCATTGCGTAGGTAGAGCCCCAGCGCGTCACATTTGGGCGCAGCGGCGCCAGATCCGTGTGCTCGCGCAGGGCGGCGCGATTGTTGATCGTGCGGAGCGCCAGGATCAGCGTACTCACTGCGCCCACCGTTTCCGTGTGCTGTCCGAGAAACGCGTGGACAGCCAGATTGAACCGATGGGATGCACAGCCAATCAGAGAGACGTTCAGCCGTGTCGCAGCCGCGCGGTTGGTGGCGCAATTATCGCCAATCAAAACCCCAAGGCCGACACTGATTGGCCAAAAACCTCGGATATCTTCTTCATGTACTCGCAGTGTGCTTGAGCGGTCTGGTCGCCTTCCTCCATCGGAGCCATCGCCAAGAGAGGCTGCTTCAGCTCTCCGTCGGCCCAAAACACCGCGAAGAGCGCTACGTAGTGCTCAAAGTTGTGGGTCCATCCGTCGAACATGAGACCGTAGGGCCCAGTTATCTCGTCAGAGATCTTGCGCTCGACCTCCTTCACTGTAGCGGCGAGGTATGCCTTGAGCGGCTTTGAGCAGATCGAGACGAGACTTCAGCTTTCAGCGACCTGTAGCAGAGAGCCAACCGCTCTGATGGCTGCACAGCCCCCACCAACCTAGCTCGGTCCGCTGAACCGGTTAAAGATCGCGCGAATCGCGTACATACGTGTCCGTGAAGTGACAAGCACCTGGTGTTTGTAGTCCGTGTGCGAAGCACGCGGGTGCAAACCCAGGACCCAGCACGGTCACCAACCGAGCGCAGCGAGGTGCTTCCTTTAGGGGAGGTAGGGGTTCTTAGGGTTTAAAGAATACATACAAGCGAAGGCGAAGCCGTAGCGGGCTTAGGTGTGTCACCAGCGAGCGCAGCGAGTCCAGGTGGGGTTGGTTGAGGTCAGGGTGTTGGAGTTTGCATTTTCTACTAGTCACTTTTGCATCGTCAGGTGGCCACTAGTGTCTAGTGGCGCGATGCAAAAGTGTCTAGTGGAAAATTATTCTCAAAAGTGTCTAGCTGAAAATTAAAAAGTATCTAGTTGAAAATGTGCACCCATTTCGAACACGTCCAGCAGCAGTCTCTCCACAGTCCAAGAGTACAGCACCTCGTTGCGATCGATCATTTTCTGGATGTCAGGGTGTGTCACCTCCCCGCAGATCAAGGCGTCACACTCGATCGTCGCTGGGTTACCGGTAGCGAGTTGAAAGACACATTCGTATGAGGTTTGATCTTACGTGCTGGAGGTACAAGTTCTTGGGCAAGGTCCCCGCCATAATTCATTTCGCCGGCCATGGAGTAAGGTAAAGCTTTGCTGTTGTCACTTACCGACTCGATTCACGGAACTAATACTTTTCAGCAGGGTGGACGGTCATGAGTTGTCGGGTTGCCGCAGTTGTGGGGCTCCTGTTCTTTCAAATCGAAGATGACATCTAGACCTTCACGGCGAAGTGGACCCACCGCGGACACCACTTCGTGGAGATAGCAGCAAGTTCAGTCATGTTCTTTCGCAACCTACTGTTCGTTTATGAGTGATCGATGAGAAGCAGAAGAGTAACCAGTACGTGTAGAAGATGTTAAAGGAAACACGTAAAGCCACAGTGTGGCGTTCGTCATCTTTGACCACTCAACACGAGCTGTTATGTATTTGACATTGCCGACACCTGATGCCACGACGCGAGACAAGACGACCGTGAAGTTGCTTGAAGAGCAACTCTAATAAATAAATCCACGCTCTTCGCGAGGCCTTCAGTTCCGGCTACTGATCAGGTAGATCAAAATCTTCCTCTTCTTCACTGCTGTGGTAATCATCTTGGTCGTCTTCCTCGGACGAACTACCGTCCTTTTCAACACGAATATGCGTCGTTCCACCAGGGCTCACAACACCCTTCAGCGAGTGGGAGCCACACTCTGCCTCAAGCATCACAGCTCTCTTCTGAACAAAGCAAAGCAAGTCATATCAACGAAAGAGTAAGTATCGGTCTTCAAACGAATGGGTGCTCCTGCAACATACCTTAGCGGGCAAAGCTCTTGTCTTCGCTGTCGAAATTGGACTTGTCATCGTGGTCACTCGGCGCACCTTGCCACCTGCCATCACTCCACCACCCGCGACGTGCTGACGGTTGATGCCCAGCACGTACGAGTCGATGTCGTCGCGTCTCCGGGAACTCAGTTTCTTCAGCAGCCCTGGCGCCTCATCGTCATCGTCCGACTCGTCTTCGTCAAAGCTACGTGAGGGAGTGGCGAGCTCGGGAGACTTTATCGAATCGAACTCTGACAGCTCTGGTAACCCCTCCTTTGATGGGGTCGTGTCGAATAGATCGTCAACGTGCTTCTTCTCGTACTATAGTGACCACATTGAAACATATTTGTTAAACGAAAACCCAACACTACTACCACGACCAAACCTCTTGCTTACCTCTTCCACAAACTCGCGCACTTGCTTTTTAAATTTGTTGGAGCCAGCCCGCGCAATCTTAGCAGCTGCGTTTGCCTCGGTGTTCGTTCGTTTGATTTTCGCTGCTTTTCGGTTCATTGGTGGCGATTTAAACCGCTCAAACGTTTTGGCCTGACAGTCTTTTGCTGATTTACCCGGCACGAACTGGGCCACCTGTAAAGAAGGAAACATTAGCCAATTGCACAGCCCAGAAGTCAGAAACAGATCCACGAGCTCTCGTACCTGCGCCCAAAAGTTCGAAGCAACTGTTGGAATCTGCAGCTTGGCATCACTCAAAGCTTCCAGCTGCTCGGCTGTCCACACATCCACTTCTGCTTCAGGCTCTGGTTGATCATTCTTGGCACTATTTTTCTTTTTCTTCTCCTTCACCCGAACTGGGGCCCGAGCCTGCAGGACAATTTCGATTAGTAAAACATCGACACTTTAGCGCTAAAGCCCTCGTTGTCCCCACCTTTGGTTTAGTTGCCGCCTTCTTCAGTTTCGGTGTCTCGAACACATCATCATCTTGTAGTGGCGACAAGGGTGTTTCAGTATCCAACTCAGCGTCTTCATCTATAGGAGCCATCGGCGAGCTACAAATAAAGTATACACACATGTCACCACCATAAGTTTGACAGCCCGTCACCTCGTCACGAGCGGCTTTGTTTCGTACCTCAACTCGGCTCCACTTGTTCTCTTCTCTTTCTTCTTTTTCCCTGAAACAGTACCCTTCACTTTGTTTCCTTTTCGACCAAGAAGCTTTGGACTTGACCTTTTCGCCTTCTCCACGAACGGAAGCAGCCGCTTGTAGAAATACGCAGGGATGCCGTCCTCCATCATCTCCATCGCAGCTCGTGGCACCCCAGCGCGTCTAGCCTCGCGTCGATCAAACGTCCCTGACAATGCCACATAACCACCCTCCGCGGACGTAAACTTGGTCGGACCTTCCCGTTTGGCAACCACGAAGCTCGCCGGTTGGCCGTCCACCTGTCCCGTCATCACCAACTCCGCCCTCTGTTCAACCCCCACCGGTGGCCACTGCACTCCCCACTGCGTCAGCAACACCGCCTTGCGCTTCTTCGCTCGAGCACCTTCCGTCTTCTTCTCCGGCGACTGGAGAAACAGCTTCTTCTCCTTCTTCTCTTCCATCTTCCTCTTCTTCTCCTTCTCTGGCGACTGAAACAGCAACCTCTTCTGCACCACCACGTCCTCCTGCTCCAGCGTCTCCAGACGGCGTTTAAACCGCTTCTTGCTCACGGATCTGGTCAGCGGCGTCCGGCCCACCAGCTCCAGTACACCGGCCTCCCGTCGGTGCTTCTTCTTCTTAAACGTATCGTTAAGAGCAACCACCACCGACTCGTCCACCTCTCTCCGCTTCTTCTTGAGCAGCTGCAGCCGCGCGAACGGGTCTTCCTCTTCTTCTTCTTCTGCAGCACGTGGTGCGGGGGCACTCTGCGCCTTCTCCAGCGCCTCGTGGCGCCTCTTCTGACGCCGCTTTCGCGTGGAGTGCACCACAACGTCCTCTCGACCTAACCCCACCAACGCGCTTTCCAGTACGGAGATGTAGCGACTACGCGGGGCGGCGCCGACACCGCGCGCTTCATGGGCGCCATGTATGAACGCAAAATTTGAAAATGGGATTGGTGTGCGGCACATCACTTGTGTACGACACACCACAATAAAGACAGTCCAGAAAGCCGGACAGGTTTACGGTCTGAGACTGCACTACTGTATGCTACAGTACTGACGTACCGGTATTTAGAGTTGTCCGTCGAGCATGGCGGCGTTGGTGTTGCGGCGTCTGCTGCTCGGCTGTTTGTTGCTGGGAGGGACGGAGGCCACAAGTGCGCACTACTCGCTCAATCTCACGGGAATCGCGTCTGGCACTGGTATTAAAATGGATAAAGGAGACTGTCAAGAGGCTGTTCTAACTGACTTGTTGTGCTGCAGCGTATACGCTCACAGTTGACATCGGGACATTGAGTGGGTCAAGTTCTGCGAGTGGGAATGTACGTGGAGATTGGAGATGGAGCTGTGGAAGGTGTTTGCTGACTCGTTGAGTGTGTTGCAGAACGCGTTTCGACTCATTGCAGACACGGGGTCGTCCAATGACGCGGTGCTGGGCGCGGGCTGTTGTGGGTCGGATGCGGACGTGACCTACTCGTGTGATGACTCGTCCACTTGCACCGGTAGTGGCGGTGGGACGGTAACGCTGGCATTTGCAGGAGCCAACATTCAGTAAGTTTGGTAGTGGAAAGGTGGTGCAGTTGAAGGTGCTGATGGTTTTAGTGTTGTGTGCGCAGAGGACAATTTATGACGGATACGTGGTCGTCTAGCGAGATTGGCGACATCTCCAAGACTTTCCTGGTCATTGAAGCGCAAGATACTTTCTACCGGTCGACGTACGATGGCATTACTGGCTTGGCGTACGACGCATTGGCGGCGTCTACGGGTGAAACAGTGTCGTCGCTGTATAATGTGCTCGTGGATACGGGGGAACGGTGGATGCGTTCGGGATGCTGCTTTGTGGTACGATGCAGCCCATGTTAACGACAGGTGGAACCGATTTCACGTATCATTCCGGCCAGTTGATGATTGGCGGTACGGAAGGCACGAATGGCGAGACGTATTACACGGGTGATATGCTGTACACACCAATTACAAGAGTACGTGGGGTTTAGCGTGATATTCAGCCTGAGCTGCTTCACCTGACCTGGTTGTATTTTGTTGTCTAGGAAGCTTGGTATGTTGTGACAGTGACGGACATCGGATACGACGGTACTAGCTTGGGGCTATCGTGTGAAAACTATAACGACCCACAGGCCATTCTTGATTCTGGCACGAGCAACTTGGCGTTTCCGTCGGACGTGTACAACGCGCTGATGGACCAAATCAAGACGGCTACTTTGAATGCCATTCCTGACTTCGATACCAGCTACTTTGACGACTCAGCTTCGTGTTGTGACGAAGATTACTGTGACCCGACATCATCCAACGCAGCACTGCTGGAACTGCCCTCGATATATTTTACACTGGGAATGGAGACGAGTGATGGATCAACCAGTACGCATTTCACTGTCGAGATCCCACCCGAGTACTATTGGCGTCCTGAAATGAACGGCGATAATTCGAGCACACCATGCCGCGCGCTTGGCATTTCGGAGGGCTCTTCAACAGTCCTCGGAGACGTCTTCATGGACGGTTTGTACTCGTATCACGATCGTGTTGATGGAAAAATTGGATTGGCGGTAGCCGACAACTGCCCCAACAGCGTGACTTCGTCAAAAAAGGTGTACACGACCGATGACTCTGACAACTGGTGCTCATGTTTCTCCAGTACCCTCAAGAAGAAGAGTACATGGACTACATACGTCCCGTGGGGCAGTGGCTGTTTCTTCTGGCTATGGTGGATGTACGTGGTGATCGCCTGTGTTGTTGTCGTGGTCGCGTGCGTCTGCGTGATGCTTTGGTGGCACAGAACAAACCAACAGATGAAGAAACTGCAGGAACAAGCTGGCGGATCAGGCACTTCAGGCGGCCGCAGTACGCGCTTAGGGACACTGCAGTCATCTGGCTCCGGACCAGGACCAGCATTGGTACCTGCGTCTCCGCCCAATAATTACTATGCAGCGCAAGCCGCAACACCCAAAGAGGGTCCAACCGTTCTGGTTCCAGGCGTGGATCGATGCGATCCCCTCGATCTCAAGAGAGGAGAACGAAGACAAAGAGATGCCCATGATGCTGGAGCCCAAATATTCCAATATGAGCTCCCCGAGGTCCCCGCTCTCGTCGACTTCCAGTATCGCCATCCTGTCGGAAGGAAATTCCTCGTTCGGGTCGATGGAGGGCTGGCAGCAGAAGCAGAAGGCGAAGCCGAACGGCAAGCGCTACGACAAGCACAACGATAAATGGGGTGCGTCTCTGAAGGAAAACGACTTTTAAGTTGCAACGCAAAAGCTGCGTATTGTAGATAGATGTCCTAACGTATAGACGGTGTATAAAGCAGAAAATCACGAAGAAGAGTGAAATGGCTGAGCTGGGGCATGTAGAAGAAGAACACAACACCCTATGAAGCGCTTTTCGGTGGAGCTCGAACCATATTTGTGATTTGCAAGTGCAATGGTCAGACTGACGGTCAGTGTGCGAAGACGTTCGGCCCACCGAGATGGATTACCACGAAGCACATCACTTCAACTCGAGACAAAGGAAGCACCAATACATGTACCGGTATCCGGATACCGGTACTTTCAAGCACCATTTTCGTTCGAGCATTGTCCGATTGCCGCCAAGACAACGCAGCGACAACCACCTCGCACCATGCGATCGCTTCTAACAGTAAGTTCGTCAGTCTTTTATCGCGGGAACCATAGAGCCCCGATTTGCCACTTTGCGGTGTTAAACTTCAGTTATCCAGTTCCCCAACTCTTCCCGTCTCAACAGAAACCATCCGTCCCTTACAACCCTACGTCCATCCTCCGAATACTCCTGTTTTAATGCAACTGTTCTCATCATTTCCACAAATTAATTCTCACAGGTCTAATCACCTCTCCCCATTCTCAAACCAAGTCAACTCTCAACTATCAGTTATCTCGAGGAGACGCCCGTTCCCCATCGCGTAGTTCACTCTCGCCGTCCCGACGTCCCTCACTCCCTCACCTGCCTGCCCGGACGCTTTTCCATGGCAGCTCGAGGTGACTCGTCGTGCTCGGAAGACTCGGCGTTCGGGGACACGCTGAGCCAGGACGAGTACGTGGCGCGGCAGATGGACAAGATGCGCGGCCTGGACGACGAGGAGAGCGCGTCGTTCCACGAGTCGGCGCCCTCTCGCAGCAGCAACCACAGCGGCACGAGCGAAATGTCGGCCAACATGACCGTGTTCGAGAAATTACAAGCTTTGGCACTGGCGGAAAATATCAAGTTGGACGATCCAACAAGTTCCGCAAAAAAGCGAAAATAAACAAGAGGACGAGGAGGAGGGGGACGACGAAGAAGACGATATTTACGAAATATCATGGGACGGAGGGCCTTTGGGGCTTCTATTTAAAGCCAATGCGAGTGGCCAACCAGTGATCAGGAGAGTGAATAAGAAGGGCGCAGCGACGGGGCTACAGTATGCAAGAGCTGGAGATGTTCTCCTGGCACTTAATGGCATCAGCGTGGAGGCGACGCCCTTCAGCGAGGTCATCGAGCAGCTTAAGAACCCGGAATTCCCCATCAAGTTGGACTTCAGACCGCTAAAACTGAGTGATTTAGCGTCGGCGGCGTCCACGGCGACCACTACATGGGGTTACCCCGGACGGGCTCGTCCATTCATAGTAGTGATGCTACGTCGGCTTTTTGTGGCTCGCCAGTCTCGTCCAATGCGACGGTGGATCTGAGGAGCAATCGAGGAGGAGGATGGGCAGACAACGGGGCGATGAACATGCCGCAGGTGGACGAAACTCTCGCGGAGGAGCCCACGGACGTCGAGTACGATGTGGTTTGGAGCGAAGGACCGTTGGGGTGTGAACTGAAGCAGCGCAATGGACTTCCGGCAGTGAAATCAGTGACGGGGACGGGCGTGACGCCGTCTGTGGCACAGATCGCGGCGGGGGACATCTTGATGAGTATTAACGGCTTGAGGACCGAGGAGATTGGGTTTAAGAGCACGGTTACGCTAATGATGAGAGCGACAAAGCCCGTGTACCTGAGATTCCATCGAGGCGGTGCGCGACAACCTCCTTCTATTGGAAACACTTTCAACGAGCTCCCTCCTAGCTATAGAGGACCGAGTAACAGGGAATTGTGCAGGATGCACCTCCATCAGGACCGGAAGCGGCGGCTCTGGACTCGAAGCAGTATACTGTTTTATGGAGAGAGGGTCCACTGGGAATTCAGATTCGGACGTCTAGCAAGGGCCGAGTGGTTGTGGCCCGCCTCACAGGTGCTGGTGCGCCTAACGTTAACGACACGGTGAAGCCTGGTGACATTTTTGTACGCGTGGCTGGGGTGGATGTGGATTCGTTGGGTATTGCGGGAGCTTTTGAGTTGTTGAAGACTGTTCAAAAACCGGTGGTCCTCGTCTTTCAGAGGCGCGGACGCAGCTCCAGCAGTCGATCGCGTAGACATCCTGGACTTCCCATCCCATCTCCGCCGCCATCAGCACCAATACCTTCTACGTCAGCGGTGCCTTCTTTCCGACAACTTCGTGAAGAGGAAGCGGCAGCCGCTGCTGTAGCTGCTGGACGTCCGCCTATTGCACGAACACACAGTGGTGGATACAGCCCAGCACGACCAAGAGCAAAGAGCCGCGGGGGATCTATGAAGCAAATGACCGGAGGATACTCGCAAGAACTGGAGAATTACGCAGCTTCGGACGATGGCATGAGCCAACAGAGCTACGATTATCTAGGTGACTCACCGCGCTCGAGTGCGTCTCATCAGCAGCAGCATGGCTACCCTGTTAATGCTAATACCGGGGCCTTCGACGACGGCCTACCCAGCTATTCGGATCTCCCCCTCCACCTCCGTTCCCGGGTACGGAGTCCCATCCCGCAGAAGACATAGGCAGCGAAGACTATCCAGAGGAAGATAGTTTTCCGCCTGATTCGTCACGTGATGAAAGCCCGTCGCTTACAGGATTGCCTCCACCACCTTCGTACATGGATTTTTCACGGCTTCTGGCCGGGCGAAGGACTCTGATGCAGTGGTGCCTCCGTCATCTCGCAGTATGGACATTCACAATATCCCCGATGACGACTCCGCACCAGTACAGGCGAACATGGACTATTACGGTGACCATCTAGAACGACCACCTCCGTTCGAAGCTCACAGCAACGATCCGTTGCCGCCTCCGCCCGTATACACGGAAGCTCCATTGCCTGAAGATGAAAGCTCGATCGTTGGTAAACCGAGTCGCCTGCAGGAACTACGGCGCCAGTATATTGAGTCAGAACGGGAGCGCAATCTTCTCCAGAACGGGAACGCCACTATGGTGAGCACTTACTCTGATATCGACGACTCCGGACTGGTGGTTCGGCGTAAACCGCAAGCCTCCTACGAAGATGGTTTAGTTCCAGAAAGCGCACCAGCCGCCCAGTTACCGTTGCCCGAGCTGTGGGTACGTTGGAGTGAAGGCCCTCTTGGAATCACATTTAAACGCAAGAACGGCCAGATCGTTGTGTCCCGACTCACCGGTTCAGGGTATTCACCGGGGCTGACACAGCTCCGAGCCGGCGACTGGCTCGTATCATTCAACAACCAGTCGACGCGCAACCTACGCCTCGGAGAGACGATGGAATTGCTCAAACGTTCTCCGAAACCTGTGGACATGTGCTTTATCGTTCAGTAAAATGCGTGTGTCTGCTACTGTTCAGCAATGTCGCGGAGTCATATGAAACACTCGGGGAATAGCCAAGAGTGTAATTAGTGGATTGCAACCAAGTCGCAACGAGGTGATGGTTGTGGGCGAGGAGGAGCTCGCGATGGGAGTTTTGATCGCGATAGAACCGGTGAAGCTTCATCGCTTTGTGTCGGTGTAACATTCAAGACCGCTTGAATAATGCTAAGTGTAGTGGCACTGAGTGAAAAGACAACTGGATTTGGATTAGCTTGCGCTCTACCCTTCGGAACGCTTTAAATCTTCACCGATGCACTCTTCTCGTGGTACTCGCACACACACACTATCCAGGATAGCACCATAAAATTATGCGTTTTTGGCAACATCGACGCTGTTAGCCGAGTCTTGTTCGGCCATGTTGGATTGTGCACGCTTCCGTGCTCGAATTGCCGCCATCAAGTCGAACGGTTTGCTGGACTGAGTCTCAACCGGTGGTTCAATTTTCTTCCTGTTGTCGACTGCACCGGCACATTTGGCACTTTGTTTCCGTCGGGCCTTGATAGCATCAAACAGAAGCGCACTGGTGGGCAGATTTGCTGGTACACTTTGAGTTGGTAGGTTATCACCACCATCCTTTGAAGTATGCTGGTCATTGCTTCCGCCCACAGTATCCGATCCTGGTCTCTTCACCCACGGCACTCGTTTACCATCACTAGTCGATGAAACCTTGTTTGATTCAACCGATACTCGCATGTTCTTCTCGCGTACATCATCCAGCAACTCCTGAACAGCTTTGAAAGTCGCTGCAGCTGAAATGGACTTGTTTTCGCGCAAAATACCTGCATCGTTGAAAAGTAGCGTCTTCGCATCAGCAAGTAGTTCTTTGAGAAATGCGATGACGCGAGCAGACTCTCGAATCTCTACAGGCGAGCGTTTGTCCTCCTCATCCTTCGCTGCACCACGTTTTCCAGTGACACAAATACCAGCACGCTTAGCGAGTAGCAGCATCAATTCACGCGTGCTGATCAACAGTGAGTTGCAGTCTTCGTCACTTGAACTTGACGAAGCAAAAGCCATATCCAGTGCTCGTACTTGGTCCAGAATGGAGTCCATTTCTTCGAGAGCCCCCACAGCTTGAGCGACGTCGCGCATATTCATCTTGTAATGCGCCTTGAGGTCTCGTTGACGTTGGTTCGCAACCATTTCACGAGCGTGAGCCTGAGCTTCAAGCAGCGCTTTCTCGCCTGCACCTTCCGGGTCACTTTTCAAGATATCCTCCTTGAAGAATTCCGCTTCGGAAGTGAAGCCCAGTCCACTGTAGAGCTTTCGTACTCGCTCCTCTGCACGCACTGGACAAGCCAATCCTAGCAGTTCGCAGCAATGGCCATCCAAGTCTCCGATATCAATTGTATCACTCAAAACGCAGTGATTCTGGAAGTTTGTCGCGGCGATCACGAACGCTTCTTTGAGTTTGCAGTACCAGGAGAATTTCTTCTGAGCCATGTCATCTTTCTGCTGCTTCTTCCATTCCCGAAAAGGCTCTTGCATCACAACGTGAAGTGCACGGCGTTCCAACAGTGTGAGACCTGTCGTACGATACCCCTCGACGACACTTGGGTGCATCTTGGCAATAGTTTTCGGGTCGGTTCGTAGGAGCTGCAGGACGTTGGTGCGTTTAATACGTCGAGCAAGTTCAGCTGGAAATTGAGCTCCTGTAGGCGTGACAAGCTCCATGAGTTCTCGTTCCGACAGCCTCGAGATGCCCACAGGTATCGCAGACCGCAACAAGCACACAGCTTCATGGTTGGCAAGTCGGTTTGCATCTTCCCACTCCTGTTCTTTTCTCCGTTGCTCTTCGATGTACTCGTCCGTCATCACAAGAGCCATGTGATACTTCTCCATCTCCTGCTCAAGAATATAGTACTCTTTTCGTGCAGCAGCTTGAGCATGTTTGTCTTCCAAAACCACTTCCGATGAACCGATTTCCTGCAGTCTTTTGGATATTTCTCCCACCTTCCGCTTGGCCAGTTCGTACGGAATCACTTCCGCCACAGAGATCCCTGCTTGTTTCAGCTGACGCTCCAGTAGTTTGAGTTTCTTCTTGAGCGCTTCACTTTCGTCGTCCTCGTTCGCGTACAGCTCAGTCTGTCGCAGTTTACTCAGACAAATCGAGTCTCGGTTGTGAGCTGCCTGTCTGGCATTCAGTTCCTGCATACGGAGCTGCTCTTGCAAAAGTTTGATCGTATTTCTAGCTTCGCGAAGCTGGATCTGCTGCTCGGTTGAAAGAAGGTCTTGCTGACTTTCCTGGGACGCAATTTGGGCTTCCAGCGTCTGAATTCGCTGCTGGCTCGCTTCGACCTCTTTTTCAAGCTGTTTCGCCTTGAGAACCGCCGCCAGCTCTTCCTCCATGTTGCGTGACCCGGAGAAGCTCCCGATGTGAAGTTGGACATGTCGTACACTGTGTCACTGCTAAAAGAGAAGTCCGACATGGTGTTGATCGTATACCGCGATGACGAATTGTCGGAAATGATATCGAACACCAACGACGATTCTTGAAACAATGAAGTCGTCTCGGAAGCTGAAGGATCCCGGGAGTTTTCTGGTGATACCTCGTGCGGTGATGTCTGGTCAGCACCACTACCGTCACTGACAGGGTCATTAGCTTCCTCTTCTTGGTTGCTTCGAGCGTTCTGCTCCAATCTCTTCCGATAATCTACGAAGCAACAGGAGCAGATGCGGATCTTGTTCTCCATCACGGGTAAATTCACTTCACGGAAGACGGAGCAGCGACTGCAAACGACTTCGCCGCACATTCGACACGAGTGGCGCTTTCGGAGGACATTGAAATCGCGCATGCAAACGTAGCAGGACTTGCGAGCACTGCGTGGGATCCACTGCTCTCGAGGCACAAAGTGGTGGTGATCCAGTAGAAGCCGAGACGCCAATCGAGCGTCCGTCGAGAACGTCTTGACATTGGATGCTTGAATACTTTCATCGCTATCAGATGCGAGACTGGCGCTGTTCGTCATTGACAAGGACGCCCTGTTACTGATCTCGTCCTCACTGTTGTTGGTACTTCCCCCACTGCTGCTCGAGTTCTTCTTCTTGTCTCTGCGTCTGATTCTCTTGGCCTTCTTCTTCGTCGAGCCGCCTCTGCTCTGAGACGCTTCTGTCTTCGAGGTATCCACGAGACTCATCATACAGTCGTCGAGTAAAACCACAGGAGGTGGCTTTACTTGCAGCGTTCGTCGTCTTCCATTGCTCGTCCAGAAGCCTCTGTCCTCCTGTCTGCTGCTAGCGGACGCCTTCACAGCCGTCGCATTGCTAGAGGGCGACAACAAGACGGTGTTGGCTCGAGCCAGCGACGCTCTTCTAGAACTGCTGATCCCTTGAAGAATTGGTGGTGAGGTCTTCTTCTTGTCCGCGAACACGGCATCCTCCGGGTACAACTGGATGTTCTTCCTCTCCTGGTTGTCACTCACCGTCGCCGGCTTGGAGCTCCAGCTCCTCTTGGGAGGATCCGACAACAACGTGATGCTGGACAGCAGGTCGTCGTCTAGACCGCTCAGCAGCGACGGGTCCGAGCTCATGAGCCGCACCAGCGCCTGCTGCTTGGTGGGGGACCTTAGGACGCGGTCCATTTTGCTCTGTGGCACTCGGTGGTGAATTCGTAACTGCAAGAGCCGGCAGCACTCACTTGCCCGTGCGCCCAAAGCGATGGCGTCTTGAGCGCTGAGCGCTGGCTCGTGCTCGGTTCTTTTTGTAGCGTTGGCTGCGACCTGTTGGGAAGCTTCAACCGCATATGCGCGTGTGCACACGGGCTCTAATAAGTGGCGATACACATGGTTGCGGTTGTCTGCCGGTCCGTACTCTTCGTTCGATGAAACTTCCGTGGAAACGGTCCATGCCCACGAATCGGTGCCACCCCAAGTTGAAGTAGCACCATCACTCTGGCTCTGGAGTGTTGGTCGTCGATCTCGGCGGATGGTACAATGCACAACTGCTTCACATGTAAAAGCTCTGCTCACTCATGCTGACTGCTGCTCCGAGAGCACATAATACATTGCACGCCCATTAACTTTAGTACCGTAGAGCTTTTACTGTTCGAGTGGACGGTACAACGGACCGACGGTCCCACCTACCCTGTCCTTCGGCTGGTTCAACAGACCGGGCTGTATGATACACAACAACGTTGCGGCCCGTACCGTTATTGCCGTCAATAATCAACCGTACATTGGCAGCGTTGGTGGTGAGGCGATTGCAACCACGAATCCGCCGTGCAGAAAAGTCCGTCGCATTGAGGAGTGCGACTTCGAGTAGCGTAATACAGCAGCAGTTGCTGCACTAGGTGTCACCGAAAACACATGAAGTTTATTTGGAAGTGACTTCCGCGTGGCAAACAACAACAGTGACGCTTTCAATCCATTTGGATCATAGTCGCCGGAGGTTCCCGCGTAAAAGATTCACTGGGCGTCTGGTTAATGCATTGCCCAGACCAATGGAGAGTACAAGTCCACCGACAGAGTTGCCGGGAAACCTATCGGGAGCGCCCCCCGCGGAATACCGAGGAGTCGACGTCCGTCCAACTGGATCACGGTTCTTGGAGCGACAATCGCAATTGGAGCCAGCTGCACCAGTGGAGTTACTCGAGCATCGTATAGCTTGTATACGGCGTTCGCAAAGTCGGCATCGAACTTCAAACACAGTACGTACTCAACTCCTGGCATCACAGCCCATATCGATATCGCCTTGTGGTCGAGTTGTCCTTCTGCCATGCCCCACGGCTGTGAGACTCCAATCTCGATCTGGATCGTCCGAAAGTCGGCAAATGTTGTGACACCTGGAGGAAGCACGGATCCTCGCGTTGTTTCGCGTGGACCATAACTGATATCTGGACAATTTTGTCGCCCCTGATAATTCGAGGCGGCCATATGTACTTTGAGCCATTGATGGATATTTCGATCGGCAAATGAAGACATTGGGTAAACTCACCAATATAATCCTCGTGTGGAGAGTGGGCAAACTCGACGATGTGGATCTCTCCAGCGTCAGCAAACCATTCAAGAAAATTGAGTCGAATGATTTGTCCGTCGGCGTCAGCAAACGCGTTCCATTCATCTTCCGTTGCATGGCAGACGCGCAACGTGCCAATCGTCGGTGAAGGCTGTGCCACTGCAACTTCCAGAGCAGCGTTGATGCGAGCGATGCTGGAGACAAGGTAAGGAGGAAGAGGAGTCTGCATGACTGCCGGTGCGACTGGCGCTGCCGCGTCTGTCCCAGCGACCACTGGTGTAGCTACAGATCGAGGTGCAGCGTTTCCGACCGCTTCCGCCGCCGTGGGTCTTCTTTGGACTCGAAAGGATCTCGCCGATGATGACGTCGGACCGCCTGCGACGGGGCTCATATGGGACGAGATTTGCTTGAGAGAAAGTGATCTGTGCAACCGGTACACACCGGTACACGGCGAACTGGATCAAAATGGTTTTTGATGTGGCGTACATAACTGATTTTGTCCTCCTACCCAGGTATACTAGACGCGTCTCCGACTAGGCTGGGAATACACTGCTTTTTTTCGGACTGCATGTAAAGATTCCGCAGGATAGCCGCCCGCGTGATTCATGGATATGTGGCCCTTCGGGCTGGTGGAAAGCAGACCAAGGCAAGTTGAAGGCCAAGGTCAACCTGAGACCCGGCGTGTGCAAGTGAAGCGCTGCTGCGCTATGAATGTTGGTTATATCAGACCGCCTGGTCTCACTGCATGTGAAGCGCGACTGAAGCGCGCTTAAAGACTGTCGGAGCTCTAGTGATCTAGGACTAACAGTCTCAATCTCAATTTTTCCTCTTTCCCCACAAGTGGTGGTCTTCGGTTGTACGGATCGTGTGTAGTGTCCAAGAGGGTTCTGAACCCAAATCGCGTGGACTTCTGGCTGCACTGGGTGATCCAAGATGACGGAGCCGCTCAAGTACACTAGTGAGGGTGTCCCGAAGAACTGGGATGGCAAGGACTGGATGCAGTATAAATGGGCCATGAACATCGTCTTCAAGAAGAAGAAGCTGTTGAACGTCGTGGACGGCGTCGTGTCGAGATCGGACTTAACCAGTAATGAAGCTGAGGAGGAGTTTGATGACAAGCAGTTGACGATTATGCAGCTCATTGGTATGTCGTTGCCGGGAGATATTTTTCACCAGATTCGTGACAAGACCACCGGAACGAACATGTGGAAGGCGCTTTGCGTCATCTATGAGAGTCGTGCAAACAGAACGACTATGGCTCACAGAGCTGAGAACATCAGACACGAGCTGGAGACGTTGAAGTTGGGTCACGGGGGTGATATCAACCAGCACATGAGCAAGATGTTCAATTTGCGTGCAGAATTGCTGGCGTTGAACTACCAGTTCGACGACATCACCATGGTGGACTTAATGCTGAATAGTCTGCCGCATCAGTATGAGTTTGAGAGCCTCAAAAGTGGGGTTCGATACAACAGTGCGGACAACTTCGTCACACCGGAGCGAGTTCGTGAGCTTTTTCGAGTTGCCGACTCTCGCCAGAAGGCCTATAATGCCAAGAGTGGAGCCGACAAGCGTGGCAAGAACAACGGGGGCAAGGATGGAGGCAGCAAACCAAGAGGTGAGGACCAGCAGCCTGGGAGTAAGCCAAATAACTCGAAGAAGAAGAAAGTGAGAAGTGCTTTATTTGTGAGAGCACTGATCACCTTCGAGTCGACTGCCCCGATCGTGCAAAGCCTGCAGCTGGTGCGCAGTCAAAGGAGAGTGACCAAAAGCGCAAACCTCGGGGAAATGTGACTATTCTCCGGGATGATGACGCATCGACAACCTCGGAGCGTTCTGATGAAGCCGTGGAGGCTGTGACGGCTGGTATTGATGCCATTGCAATTGATGCTGGCATTTGAGTCAATGTAAGAGATGTAGATGGTGGAAGCTCGGGTGATGAAGTTGCTGTACAAGAAATTGTGGAGGGTGAAGGACTTGATGAGCCTGCTGCTGATACAAGTGGCGGCTGGTGGTACTTTGACACCGCAGCAAATGTGCACATCACGGGAAATCGAGCTTACTATTCGTCTTTCACTGAAGACATTACTCAATCGCAAAGTGTTCACGGAGTAACACCTGCGCTTGCCACTCGTATTGCTGGAGTGGGAACTGTATGTCTCGTCACGGAAGTGGATGATCGGTATGCTGTAGTCTATCTGGCCGATGTGTTCTACGTGCCGGGTGCTGAGTATGGGTTATTCTCACCTGGACTCGCCGCGGAGTATGGATTCGAGATTGACTATGAGCGTGAAACTCGAAATTTCCTGGTTGCAGATCAGGGCGAGACGGTGATCGTGGCAAGACCGCACGATGCAACATGTGAGATTTCACGTGACGCACATTTCAAGGGTGACTTTGTCATTCCTCGAGACCATCCATTAGCAAATTTCACTTCGGCGGAAGGAGGTGCTTCATTGGAGCGGTGGCATAAACGCCTCGGTCATACGTGTCCGCAATATCTGAAGGTGATGACGGACAAAGGACTACGGACAAAGGACTTGTACGTGGGATGATGTTGACTCGTCGACAGCTCGGAAATTGTGATGCCTGTCACATCGGCAAGCAAAAGCAGAAGCCGCACCGGAAGAAATTGGATCGGAAGCTAGGGAATCCGAATCAGGTGGTGTACGCCAACCTTCTCATCCCGAGTAAAGGCAATGGAACTCATTATGAAGCAGTACTTGTGATTCTGAATGGGGTTTCTCGTTTTGTGACGATCCACTTGCTAACTAGCAAGAATAGCTCTGTTGTGAACAAGCACATGATGGAGTATGTGATATGGGCTGAACGACAAGCTGGCCGAGGCCGCAGCGGGATCAAGAGGATCGTGTTCAACGTACAGCAAGTTCTCACTGACAAGGGTGGCGAATTTGTGAATGACGCGATGAAGAACTGTACGCCGCTCACGGGATTGAGCACGTGCTGGTTGGCCCGAAGAGCTCGCAATTAAATCTCTGTGAGCGAACGCACTAGAGTTTGGTTGGTATGATGAAGTCCATGATGTACCAGTCTGGACTACCGCGGAGCTTTTGGCCGGAGGCTCTGAAAAACGCGGTGTACATCAAGAACCGGGTGTACAACAAGGGAACAGAGGGCATCCCATACGAGATGATGTTCGGAGTGAAGCCTGGCGTTCATCATATCCGGAAGTTTGGAGCACTGGCTTATGTGCATGTTCCGGTCACTCCTGAACGCCGCAAGCACCATGATAACGCTAAACTGGGTTATGTCCTCGGCTACGCTGAAGGTGTGGTGGGGTGCAAGGTGTTCTTTCCTGACGAACGCACAGCTAAGTTTGTACCCGACTTGCGGGTGGCGGAGGATGTGATGTACCGTGATCGATACGAAATACTTCCAGAAGATGTTGACCTGGAATCGTTGCATTTCAAGCCAGCTAGCACAGAGACTTTGGAGGTGAACTCCAGTCAGTCAGAGATGAACCAAGACGAAGACACCGTAGCCGCTTCTGTACTTGACGAGACCATGGACTTGCAGGACATGGAGCTCGAGGGAGGTGACGAGTGCACGGCTACCAGACACGATGGTTGTCGTAACAGTGTTGTTGGTAGTGAAGGTGGTATGAGCGGTGACTTTGATCCAGCTACAGCTTCAAATGGAGACCGCGGTGGTGAAACGATCGCTGATATTGACGGTGTGACTGCCGCAGCGCCAACTGAGTTGTCCGAAGGTCGAACTGTGATGGAGAACAATGCCGACACAGATGAAGAGCAGGCTGTCGACATGACCGAGTCTCTACGCAGTGAGTTGTTGCAGTTAATGCAGTCCCGTGAGCCTGATGCTCGTCAAAGTTCGGCATCTTTGGCCACTTCTCTTGCTTCGTGTGATGGTAGTGAGTCTGTTGCAGCAGCTTGCGGATCTGTTGCTGGGGAGCAAGACTTTGTTGATGAGGATGAAGATGGCGACATTGAAGTCGAGGATCCTGAGGACGAGGACGCAGTGACGGTAGCGAGTGTGTTCGCTGCTTCAGATGACGGTGGTCAAAGTGAGGTGGGAAAGACGCAGAGTACCACAGAAGTTATTGATGCAAGCGCATTGATACCTCCACGACAAACCGATAAACGATCGCATCGAGATGAAACTCAATCGGAAGAAGCCCGTGCAGAGTGCGATGCAGAGAAGACAGAACCGAAGCGAAAGCGCCCCGGTCTGCGTGAGAGCTCTGAGCGTCGCCGACCCAGCTACTTCGATGACTATGTGATGAATGCAGTCCAGAGTAGTTCCCGTATTCTTGACAAACATGGAAAGCCCATCCGAGCAAGTAATGTGAAGATTCCTCGCAACCATCGCGAGGCAATGAGATCGAAGTACGCCGACTTCTGGCGGATGGCTGAGCTTGAGGAGATGGCTGCTTTGAAGGTCAAGGAAGTTATCCAGGATATTGATCGCAGTGAGATGCCGAAAGACGCGAAGCCCATTCGCACCGGTTGGGTCTATGATTTGAAGTCAGACCACCAAGGGTATGTGATTCGCTTCAAGGCCAGAATTGTGGCATTTGGCAATCATCAGCGACCTGGAATTGACTTTCGTGAAACGTTCTCACCTGTGGCGAGGATGTCATCGTTCCGAATGATGATTGCGCTTGCTGCAGTTCTGGGTCTAGATCTGTATGGAGGGGACATCAACACTGCGTACTTGAACGCAATGCTCAAGATCAGACAGTATCTACATTCAATCGATGGATTCCCTTGTGAGATCGACGGGCATATGTACGTGGTGCTGAAAGCTCTTTATGGGTTGAGGCAGTCAGGTCGTGAGTGGAACAGCGAGTTGAACCAGTGGTTGCTGGATCGGGGTACCTGCGGTCGATGACCGAACCGTGCCTGTACTACCGGTTCGAGGGTGACGGTGATACTAGTGTTGATCTACGTGGACGACATTCTCGTGGCGACCAACGACGAGGAGTGCAAGAAGGCGTTATTCACGGACTTGCACAAAGCCTTTGGAATCAAAGACCAGGGCTTGTTGACTGACTATTTGGGGGTGGAAGTGGAGCAGACAGCAGAACGGATCACGATCAGACAGAGCAAGTATGCTCGCGAGATCCTGGAGCGGTTTGGATATGAGAACGCCCATGCTGTTGGCAATCCCATGGAGGTCAACGCGAGACTTGTACCGCTCGCTGAAGGCAAGGAATGTGACTCAAGTTTCCCTAATCGAGAGGCGATTGGCATGCTAATGTATCTGGCGACTAGCACACGTCCAGATCTTGCCTATGCGCTCGGTCAGCTAATTCGGTTTGTGGCTAACCCATCTGGCAAGCATGTCGGTGCTGTGAAGCGCGTATTGCGCTACCTAGCGGGAACTGTCGACTATGGTATTACGTATGAGCGGCAGCATCATGCAGCTCGTACGGTGGAGCTTGAAGGTTACTGTGATAGTGACTGGGCAAATGATGCCGAGACGCGAAAGAGCACAACTGGTTCCGTGTTCACGTTGGCGGGTGGTGCCATTTCGTGGATGTCGCGACGGCAATCTATTGTGGCTCTATCCACGGCCGAAGCTGAGAATGTGGCTGCATGTGAGGCTACAATGGAGGCAGTTGCTGAGAGCAATATCTTGCAGGAAATTCTCCCGCAGCCTGCCGTGGAACTACGCATTGGAATCGACAATCAAGCTGCACACACTATGGCTACGAATCCGACATACAGGCGCCGCACGCGCCACATTGAGTTACGGGTGGCACTACGTTCGTGAGCAAGTGGAGAAAGGTGCAGTGGAATTGCACAAGGTCAAAGAGGACGTGAACCCTGCCGGCACGTTCACGAAACCACTTGACAAGCGTCGTCTGCAAACTTTGCTGGACCTGGTTGGTGTCGGAGACGCTGAGTAGTTCGATGCTAATGCATCGAGGGAGGCGTGTTGGAAAGCAGACCAAGGCAAGTTGAAGGCCAAGGTCAACCTGAGACCCGGCGTGTGCAAGTGAAGCGCTGCCGCTCTATGAATGTTGGTTATATCAGACCGCCTGGTCTCACTGCATGTGAAGCGCGACTGAAGCGCGCTTAAAGACTGTCGGAGCTCTAGTGATCTAGGACTAACAGTCTCAATCTCAATTTTTCCTCTTTCCCCACAAGTGGTGGTCTTCGGTTGTACGGATCGTGTGTAGTGTCCAAGACGGGCCACATACCCATGAATATCACGCTGGCGGCAGATTCTATCACAGTTCTGATGCAAAGTTTACGGGTAGCTCATGCACACTCCCGCGCTCGCAGGTCTCCTTGATATCCCAAACAATTCCATTATATATTAACTATTGTACTCCGCGTAAGTCACGACGCCAACTTTTGGACCGAATAAAGGTGTATAACCGGCTGACAAAACCTATAGCGACAGTTAGATATAAGGGGTAAAATCGTGCTCTGAGTTCAAAAAGAGCTCGTTTTTGCTGTTTGGCAGCGGTTTTTACAGTAGAGGCAATTATGTAAATTAGGCCCTTCCGATGGCCTTTAAACTCTGGTGAATATGTTTGTATTGTCTTTGCAAGATTGAAAGGTGTTCATTGGTCAATCCGACCTAGCATATGGCTGATATGAGAAAAGGCATGAACGACATGACGAACGCCAACTGAAGAATGATGTAGCACGACGCTCAACAAATCATCTGTGCACTTTGATTTGTAGAGGCAAACTCGGAAAATGAATCCCAGTCTATCAAATGTAGCCGTGACAAATATTAAATATTAGAGTTAACAGATACATTTCGGTTAAGATCACCAGAGACACAACACGTCCCCGGGTTGGCGTTATTTTTAAGCCGCCACGCGCTCCACAGTAGTTACCGAGTAAACTAAGCACTAAGCTACAAGCTCCCTCGTGCGGATACCTCAAAAGAGGCCTTGTTTTTTCTGCAGGGTGAAAAACTCGTAGCTCGCCACCATCATTATATTTTCTCCTGTGGTGTACTCGTGTCGTTCTGCCTGTATTTTTTATAAATGCAAGCATTTTTAGAACGAATGCGGCTGACCTATTTGTACAGAAGTTTCTAAGCTATCCATTGACGGTATTTTGAGCTCTGTGCGGTTAGTCTACGAACCGCGATGGCACTTTTATTTGTGGTTACAATTTTGGGCGTCTTCATTTAAGCGGAGTACAATAAAAGGAGTGTCTACGTTCACCAATTATCTTACATAAACCGAACATAATTGACCTAACCACCAAAGTCGCCGGCCAAAGGCCGTTAAGATTAAGCGCAGCGCATAGCGCTGCAAGACTAGGGTGAAGCCTAGCGGGCTTGGCCAGAGAGGTTTTCCATCGACGTGCGAAGCGAAGTTTTTGCGCGCGGTGCTAAACCTCGACATTTACCCGTTCCCCAGGGTTATCAGGTTTAGGGCAGGGTGATATAGTCGCTTATGTTGCTGATGTTGCTGGCAAGTTGCGCTAAAGTTGCATTAAAGGCCGTTCTATGTAAGATAATTGGTGAACGTAGGGAGCGCCTTAACTAAAACCCAAATTTGGTGATAAATCCTAGCAATTACAACACAGGTCTCCCAAATAAATCCCATTCAATATTAGTGGTCGCCAACTTCACAGCAGCAAGCCCATGTATTTACCATCGTACACACACTGAAAACGAGTTTTGGCCAATCATCAAAGAGGAGAATTGTCCACCCCAAACTGCAAAAACCTACAGCTGCAACAACAACTAACTTTTTTGCAAGGGTTTTGGCGCGCATTTGGTGTGTTGGTCTCACCAACATGCCACGAACGAGCAAGAGAAAGCGGGCCCTGCGTCTTCTTCGACGGACGGTGAAGACACGCGCAAAAGCAGCTGATGTGCGCTTCTTGTTAGGGGATACGGACGGGTTTGAGGATGATGTCGATGAGCATTTCGAGCTCCAGCTTGGCGAGATCGCGTCGTCGAGATACGCGTTTCGCTCGGATCGCTACAGGAAGCGGAGAGACAAGTGGAAGTCTTACTTGAGGGCAATCGCAATAGTCGGAACGAGCAAATCGCTACAGACTGGAGAAATCGAGGTGTCGAGTTTTGGAAAACTGTCGGACCTCCCAACCGAAGTCGTCCGCCGCCTGATGGCGATTTGGAATTTACCGGGCAATTGCCACAACAGACGGATATTTATGAACTGCTTTGTCGAGCAGCGGCTGGTTCCCCAGCACGCCGTTCGGGCATTGCTTCGCTGAAGCAAATGTTTGATCTCTGTCGTGTTGATCGATGCAACTCGGGACCATACTTGTCAGCCTAGTCTTATGGCAGCTAAATCAATATTTCCTTGGAAGGAAAATGCTGCAAGCACTAGAAGCGGTGGGTTCCATTCGCGCGTCGCTGTGTCTTTACAAGTGTACGACGCGGACAAAAAGTCGCTGAGTGACAGGGGTACGGGCTGCGCTTCAGACGATTCCTGTTTCGCCGATACGGCAACTGAAAATGTATGTTGGACCGCCCCGTGCGAATTGTCCAATGACCAATTCGCCGCTGTCAGTGAAATACTGTCGAGTATTGGAGAACGCGGGTCCTTAAAACAATCATTGAGCTTGATTCACGGCGGTGGTGGGACAGGCAAATCGTTTACAGTGCGCAGAATAGGCGATGAACTAATCAGCCGCCATTTAAAGTTGTGGCAACGTGTCCTACTGAAGCTGGGGCGTGCCAGCTAGACAAGGGGAGGACGTTCCATTCCGCTTTTAAATGCGGCAAAAGGGTGCGAAGAGACTGTCAGCCAGTGCAGCGGCGTTTCTAAAGCAGCTGTTTGACCCCTCCGTTGTTCTCGTTGTCGTGGATGAAATATCTATGCTAAAAGCGGGTTTCTTGGTCCTGCTGGATGAACGTCTAAGAGACCTCTATGATCGCGACAAACCTTTTGGGGTTTGTCCGTTCTACTGGTGAGTACCGTGCTAGTGCTAGCCAAACAACTATTGCGCGCTCTAACGTTTCTTTTAGACAGGTGATTTCTGGCAACTTCCAGTTGTGAGAGGAAGTCGCTTTGCAAGATAATGTATCTGCGGACGAACGACCCCCTTACAAAAGCAAAATATTTATTTGGCTTGTTCAGAGTATTTAAGTTGCAACAGCAGCAGCGTGCTGGTGGGTGTAGAACCCAACAGGCGATGCTGGAACAATTTCGTTCGTTGCTGACGCAGTACCCTAAGCAAAATCGCTGAAGCAAGGAAGATGGTGATTTCCACCCGATCAACCGCGAAATTGTGGATGCGATTACCAAACCATTGACTAGCGAGGATATCGAGCTGGATGACGGGTGGTTAGAAGACTCAACTGTACTCGTGACGAGTAATGTGGACCGCGCTCTGTTAAATGCGTGTATGGCGAAAATGCTTGCGGCCAAGAATAATCATTTACTCTTTCGCTGGCGGAAGGCGTTGGTTACACACGTTCCGGAGTCCGTCACGGAGTTGGTTTACAACGAAGACGAACATCCCAACCTTTTTGGATATTTTTTTCCGGTGCTCCAGGACAGATTTTAGACAACGCCAATGGAAAGGTGGGTCTTGGGGTCGCAAATGGAACGCGATGTTGGTTTCACTCTATCGGCTGGGACAACGAAAATCTCACAGCGGAGGCACTGAAATTAGCGGAAGAGGCGCTCGAACAAGGACAACTCGTTGTCAACCTGCCGTTCCCCCTCAATTTATTAACGTTCGTTTGGCTGATCGAGACGGAAAGCCTTTAGCCGAAACGGATTGGCCGCCTGGATTGAACCTTAATTCGCCAGGCCTTGCTGGTTACGAGGGCAGCGGGGAAGGGGACGTAATTATACCTGTTGGCTACGTCATATCGAACAAAGACAACTACTCGATTAGCCTAACCGATTCTGGGGGTCCTCTCAAGCAATAAGATATTCCAAGCACGCGGTGGACTTGGCAATGGTGCTGACCGTCTGGAAAGCTCAAGGTGGAACATTCGGACACGTTATTTTGTTATTGGAAGGATCACAGCACGCGCCTGGTTGGCAATTCGAGCATCTTTAAGTTGCTGCGTCACGCGTGAAAGCATCGAATTTGCTTCGATGTTTTCCGCTATCATCAATGTTCAAGCCCCAAAAGCTTTACACGCTGAAGCCCAGCGTGTTCACAGTGAAATGGTTCATGGACATTGGTGTCGGCGGAATGTGGAAGTCTCGTACCGGATAAACGTCTTGAGCTCTACTAAAATATACGGGTTGACTCTCATTCTCGCATCTGGCACAGTGCTCCATTCTGCTGGAAGGTACAAAATACGAACTTAGATAGCCATTACAGTTATTCACATTACTGCAGGCCTTGCGTATTCACCGCCTGTTGGCCCGTTGCTGGTACACCCAGTTCTTGCTGGTAGCACGCCGAACTTGGTGTCGCTACGGACGGCAGTGGTCCCGTCGACTGCGAAGGTACCAACATACTCGCGGCCACCAGCTCCGAGTGCGAATAACTGGGAAGAGCTTGAGACGTCCGCGGTTTCTGCGAATACGGAGCTGTCAACATGACCGGGTAGTTCGTCATGTTCGTCATCTTGCACGAACGCGAGTCTGCAACTTTACCCTTTGTCCGTTTGTGACGCTGTGGAATATCGTTGGCACTAACTGATTGCCACAACTGGCTGGCTGGTATATGTGGGCCACACACACTGACCAGCCGCTTGCCGTTAGGTACGAATTGTCCACTCCCGCCTTTTCGGGAGTGGACAATTCGTACCTAACGGCAAGCGGGAGTGAACATTTTGTTCACAGTGTGTGGGCATCATATATAATGGCCGAACAAACGGGTCAAATGTCATTTTGAATTTGGGTGCAGCACTTCGCGCACAGACACTTAGAAAAGCTGTAATCCTTACCGTAAGCGAACGTGATTACGTCACCGCGCTCGATGTCCTCCAGAGCGACTATTCCCACCCGATAAATGCCGGAAACCGTCCACTCTTCCGCCTTACAATTGGGGGCGCAGCTATGGTTAAAGAAGCGAGACAGAGATTTGCGTAGTGCGTTGCGTCAATGTATTTTACGGTTCATATCCCATTGTGTATACATTCAACCCTCTGCTCCCCGCTTCATCTTCTCTGACTGCCCAATGATCTCGCCCACATATTCCCTTACGAGTACTCCCTTCTTGATACTCTCGCGAGCGAAGACTCCATACCCTTTACCCTGCGTGACCGCAATTTTCAACTTGATATGTGCTCTTAAATACGACGCCCAGCGGCGATTATCACACCCCTGCGTTATATTACACGTGGAAGCGCAACATTCTATTCGCCTACGGCGATTGAAACATTGTTTCCCACAACTTATCGCGCACTTGCACTTGGCGATTGTCCACTCGCTGCGCTCCACAACGCCGATATTCGTTTGTATTGGGATGTAATTCAATGCTTGTTCCGCGAAAAGAGTTTCGCTTGTCGTAACGGCCCGTGAGATGAAATTATCCAGAGTTGCTTGCTTCTTGCGCGGCGCTACGGGATTCGTTTGCTACTATCTCTTGGGGACTGAGAAGATTCTGGTCGCTGTATGCCGTCGTAACTTGGGACGTATCGGAATCTGTCCATCGTCGTCAACTCCCTTCCCTAATATCGGGAAAAGTACCACGTAGTACTCTTGAAAGTTTTCTGGATGTATCAAGCATATACGGGAAACAATTCGGATTATCTTGGAAATTGTTTTTAAAAGGTTTTCGCCAAACAATACGCGATTTCTCCTGGAAAACGTTTCTAAAAGTTTTCACCAAACAATACAAGTTTTCTCCTGGAAAAGACATGGACTGATCGGACTTGCGCATACACGAGAAATCCGCGTTGATTATGCCTACTACATTACTCCATCACATTTCACGTCTTCCCTGGTGTTTCCCATGGCAGCTCAAGATCCCGCTGGCGGTCCCAATGGAGTTCCGGAGTCACGTCTTCTGAGATCCGCGTTTGTTGTCTGCTATCACGACGACCGGCTTGCTGGTTTACCGCACGTCGGTGACATGGTTAGTGCGTACCTCGATTGGTCGGTTCGCTGGACTCTTGAATCGGCTAGTACACATGTCCTGCCATACCTCATCCACCGTTTGGCACAGACGGCTACTTCTGTCGCCTACGTGGACGCCCAGTGCGATCGGTGTCTTGCGTTTGCGGCTTGTGACGGGCTACTTCCAGCTATGATAACCCTAGATCGACTCAATCTAGACCAAATTATTAGCGAGGCGGTTGTGGCTGCAGCTGAAAGTGGACATCGTATTATCCTGGGGTGGCTTTACTTGCGCCGCGCTCGCGTCTGCTGGAGACCAGATATTGCGCTGGTTGGTGTTAGAAGTGGTGTTTTCGCTGTCGTTCTCTTTCTGCTGGAACGATTTCCCCGACCCCACAATGCCTAAACGACATCGTTTTGCTGTCTATCGCTCGTGGTTACAACGCCATATTCCAAGAAGTTTGGCCTCAGTTTATACAGACGGGTCCGTCGCAAGCGGCTATTGGCGAGATTATTTCCCGTGCGCCAACAAGTGCTGCAAAGCGCATCCTAAACGACCCTCTCGTTGCATTGAGTATGATACCGATCGATAAAGCCGCGCGTCGCGGCGATATGCGCTTCGTGACATGGGCGCGTCAGCATGGAGCTGTCGCAACAACACACGCGATGGATTTTGCGGCTACGTTTGGGCATTTTCCTTAGTACAATGGCTACACCGTAACCGGGATGAAGGATGTACAGCAGAGGCCATGGACGGAGCCGCGGCACACGGACACCTTGACATTGTGATGTGGCTTCACGGCAACCGTACTGAGGGTTGCACAGGTCAAGCATGCTTTTTAGCAGCGTTCATGGGCCATTTTGATATCGCTCGCTGGATTTACCGGAGCGGGTTGGCTACCTTCCGCCCAACACATTTGATCATGTATGTGCGAATGGGCACCTAGAAGGCGTGCAGTGGCTAACCACGAATCGCCTCGGTGGAGGCAGCGTTGATGCTTTGGACTGGGCTGCAGCCCAAAATCATCTCCACGTAGTGCAGTGGCTTCATGTAAACCGAACCGAGGGCGACACAGTCATGGCTATAGACGCTGCAGCTTGTCACGGGCACCTCGACAACGTTCGCTGGCTTAGCGAAAACCGCACGGAACAATGCACGACAGATGCGATTGATGGCGCAGCTGGCAACGGTCATCTCCCTATCATTTTATACTTGGATGCTCATCATCTAGGCGGATTCACCACGGCTGTCATGGATAACGCGGCGAGGGGCGGTCATTTGTCCGTCCTACAGTGGTTGCCTTGTCATCAGAATGGACAGGGATGTACAACCGCTGCTATGGATAACGCAGCCGCATATGGCCATCGCCAAGTAGCGGAATGGCTACATCAAAATCGCAACGAGGAGGAACCTTTCATGGTGTCGATGGGGCGGCACCGAATGGAAACCGAGATCTACTTGAAGTTTTTCGGGAGAATCGTCGCGAGCAGTTATTGGAGACTGCATTCTACGGATGCGTTGCACGCGGGGATCTACACACCGCGCGGTGGATTGCCGTGCACTTTAACACGGCGGTAATTATGCAGGTGGTTTTGGATCATGCGCATTCTAATGGGTGGACTGAAGCCATCGTAGATGCTGCGTTTGCACGGTTCGCACCGGCATAGGTACTTAACATGACTTAACATTGTGTTTTGCATTACCGTTTTTGACTTGCTACCTCGGTGGAGGTGACTCATTCATTTTACCAGGCGTACACGAAGTCTAAGATAGAAACAAGGTGCTGGCAAGCTTATACAAATACTGACCTTCAATTTAAGTAATACAACCGGCGTTTAGGTGCGATCTATTTACGTCATGCATTTCCATAGCTTTGTGTGCCCTCTGAACAGTATATTTGAAGATCCGCTAAGCTTCCATATATTTGTCCACTTTGCGTAGATAATTAGGAGAAAGTTGGTAGAAACTTACAGAATCGATTTCCTGGGATTTTCCCGAAGACATATCGCCGCTATCTCCTCGCATAGCTCGATCACCCACGCAGATTTCTCCGCGTTCTTCCGGACTGTCGCGGGCCCCAGCGTGTTCGAACGCTGCCTGTTTGGCTCATTTTCCCTTTCCCTCCTGACAACCCACGGTTGCTTTCGCCACAATGCCACCCAAAGTTGATTCGAAGACTAAGGCGAAAACCATCGCTGCAAACGCGAAGTGTGGTACGAAGGTTAATGACACGGGTGTCGCCCAAGAAAACGGCGCAGGCACCGTGGTTGGAAACGAACCGGTGCTTATGGACGACAGCAGCCCTGAGGCTAAGATACTCCAGACTGCAACAACTAATATGGACCCCGCTTCTAATCTTGCTGTCAAAGATTTGAACCAAGTTGCCCTCGTCGCCACAGAAGCAAATGGACCGGTTGACATTCCGCTCACTCCATTGACCGGAATTAAACCACCACCAGCGGCGCCACCCCGATATCCCTCCGACCAAGGTCTTGTTGGTCTCCTGTGATAAATCCGGATCGCCTACTAGTGATGCAATTGGCGTCAACGCTATCGAAGCTAATCGCACGGGGAGGCCGTCGATAACTCTTTGGAAAGTGCGAACTCGCCCACTGGCGGTACCATTCCTGTTTACTCCGTTAACCAGTTGACCCCGCAGACTCCTACACCTTGGGCTTTCATGTGTCGTGTGATTTCGCGCGGAGAAATTCGGGAATACCATAACGTACGTGGTGGTGGTAGTCTTTGCGAGATTTACGGGTCGGGCGATGTCGGGAATGTTATCCGCATCAAGCTGTTTAACGACGCGGTTTCTCGCTTCCGCGATATCGCTCAACCTGGCAAAACGTGCTGCTTTTCCCTCGGTCGTATCAAGTTGGCTGCCTTCTCCTCCTCCGGCATGGCATGTGAAGCCACATTCGTGGCAGGCGCGCATATTTACATCCTCGAACCTGCTACCCCTTTTGCGGCTCCGTTGCTGCAATTTTCGCTGCTATCACAAGTCAAAGAGCAACAATCGGGAACATTAATCTATGTCGCTGGGGTTATTGCTGCTGATGGTAGTACAAAGCGCATTACCACCAAGAAGGGCAAGAGTCTCGACAAGACGGAGTTTGCTTTGGTCGATGACTCGAATACAAAGGTGTTTTGTACCGCCTGGGGCCAAGTCGCCCGCGAATGCGAAGATGGCTCCGAGGGTACGGCGATCTGCCTTCTGGACGCTCAAATATCTGAGTATAATAACTCCCGCTCGTTGAACATCGGGGTCGGGACCAGCATGCTCCGTGATCCTGCCGCACCGCGCTCCGATGAACTTCGCGCTTGGTTCACGAGCCTTCCGCCCCAGCACGTGTTTACGGTGTTGCCGTAGAGCTTTGTCACAGGCTCTGCACAAGTCTATTGACGCAAATTCATTACTGCTTCCATTCCAATACCTTCATACTTATCTGTTATCGTCAATACACATTCACTTCCTCTTCAGTCCATCTACTACTACCGATCCTCGTTAGCTTCGCGCTACCAGCCCAATCCTCTCGTCGATAAATCCAAGCAATTTCAAGCTGTTCGAATGTTCATCGAATGTTGACCCAGTTTACGGTTTACGGTTAGGCGTGTTCTAGTGGTACAAACCAATGTGACAAAGTCGTGCTAAAAGGTACAAATCATGCACTGCTTGGTTTCTATCGTACAAACGACTACGCTCCATGCCATACCGTACAAAACGCCGCGGAAAATAAATATCTTACCCCGGTCAATCCCTAAATATGTTTTATGACGTCTGATAGTTTCTAGAGATTTCAATAGCTCGCTCTCTGCCAGCTATTTCGAATGTTCTCGAAGTGTTGTCGTAGCGGAGAGGTAGCACGAACGTTAGATGCTATGTAAAATCGACTTTTCAAAATCGCATGTGTTGGTGAGCTCTGTTCACGTGTTTTTATGTGTACGTGTCAATGCTGCATACGTTGATGAGCTCATCTTTCGCCAGCACTCCAAGTTAACTTGTCAAACAAAAGCGCATGTATTGGTGGTGTTAATGCGGTACGCATTCGTCGTTGCGAAGCGTTGCTGTCAAATATCCGCATGTCTACGGCATGGTTGTGCGCAAACGAGCTGCGGGTGACCTTGATATGGTACGACTCGGTAGTCACGTCATAGGATAGCGTAGCTGACACTGACACTGGGCACCGTGTGCTGCGAAAAGATGGCCTTGCCGTTTTCCATTGCCTCGCTTGCGTTTGTCGTTTGCGTGCGTGCACTCATAGTTCTTGTAGTACGGGCCGATGTTCTCCGGGATGAGGATATCGTTGTTCCACCGCGCGCGAGAGCGAATCTTCTGGTTCCGTGCTGCAGCTGGCGTGGACGTGCGCACTCCGCACAAATGGCATGTCTGGCGCTGGTACTAGGCGATGTAGTTGTCAAACATGGCCCATGCACACACGATCAACGGGAGCGGAAACGTAATGCCGTCGTGGCTACTCGTCAGGCGCCGATTCTTCGCTCATGGCGAGCGCCTGACATCCAGCACGTTCGTTAGCGTACTCTCATGCCGCTGTACGACGAAAATGCAGAAGGAATACGTACGGGTTGAGGCGGAGGCGACGGGAGTTTGAGCTATCGGACTGGACTTGAGTGGGAGAGAGGGAAAATCGAGAATGAAACGAGTGGCGGCCTGATTTTCTCGAAAAATAGGGATCCGAAATTTATGAATGCTGCGAAAATTACAAGACGTAAAATAAAACCACCGTCATTCCGGCGGAGCGACCATCACTCATGATTTGTACCACCAGTCATTCCATTTCGGTTACGCAGTACCGTCAAATTAATGTCATGTGGGCTGTCCATCGACCTCTAGCGAGGTATTCCCAGTAAAATGTAAGGCCCTGACGCCGACGTTTTGGCAAAACCCTCTATATGTTAATTACGAAAGCGATAGAATCAGTCATTCCTCGGTTGATTGTGTCCCGAGTCCTCTGGATCGGAACGGTGGCCGGCTACTCGGTATCGGGCTGCTGCAACTGCAGCACGGTGGCTCTCTACACGATTGGCTGCTGAAAGAGCAGATGGTGGGTGATGATGACTACGAGGTCCGGTTGAAGATGGCGCAGGCCGAGTTGGACCCGAAATGGCAAGTATAACGCGGTGCGGTGTGGTGCACACCGGCCTGGAGACCTTTGCGGAACGATGACTGCTCGGTCGTGGGACTCTCGGCGGGAAGGATGCTACTCTACTGCTACAATGGCCAAGGATGACAGGACGGACGGCATGGTGCTGCCGCTGGCTCGAGTGTGACTCGTTCTCGGAAGGGGTGTGCGAGGGATCTGTGCTCGGCGGAGTGGCTCTGCGTAGCTGGAAAAGGTGCGGATCGGTTGCACGGAGGAAGCCGCCGCTGGTCTTGTTAGCTCAGTCGTGAATTTGCCTGGTGAAAGCTAAGTCCAAAAAATATTTTTACATTTTATTTTGTAGGGATTTTAGTTAGACTAGCTGCGTCGAGTAAGGTTCCTAGTACTTGCCATCTCCATACGACACTTGTCCTTCCCCCACCAGAGCGGCTCGCGACAATTGGGCAGCTACGTTTGCGAGATGTTTGGTCGAGCTAGACTGCCGTAGTTGTTCCGGTTGCTTGATCCTCGCCGAGTGCTGCACAGCGTCTTCCATTGAAGACACCACGCCTCATTGAGTACCCAGCTACATGTAATTAATTCCTGGTTGCACAAGTACTCCTCGGTTTTGATGCATCATGGATTCCATGATGGAAGCAGCAACGCCGTGATGTGCAGCACACCATGTTGAGGTCGCCATTTCCCTACGTTCACCAACACGCAGCCCAGACTGACCTGTGAAAGCGTTCGAGGTCGGCGGTCCTGTAGCAATGTGTAGTTTTGCTGCCTATTTTACTGCTCCGGCGAGGTATTCGATACATGTAGTCATCTCCATTGAGCGGCATATCATATTCGAGGTGAATGCGTGTCTCGACTTGTTGTTAAACCAGGCGGCGACTGGTGTGATGGGTCCATTTGCAGTTTACGTCAACTGGCCACGCACTGCGGGTCAGCCGCATATATCGCCAAAGCCTCCTTCGTGACGAGCAACGACGACGCATTATCAGAGAGACCTTGCATCAATGCAGCACCAGCTCTCTCGCCTACTGTTGAGCACCACAATAAAGAGTCCGTCATCTCATACCTGATCTCAATTACTTATCTCTTGCTTTATATCACAGTACAAACGCCGTCTACACCATCTCTGTACTTAAATACCCTTGGTTCCAACATGTGATCCCTGCCAACAGGCTTTGCCCAAACTGGCTCATCCCCCTTTTCCTCCACAACAACAGCGCAATTGCGACTCTCTTTGAGTGGCGAGTAGCTCCCAATCCGCTTCGAGTGATGCCCACAGGCCCCAACGCCGTCCAAGTCCGTCCGTAGCAAAAGCTTCTTCTCCAATGGCGACCGTCGCGTCCTCCGACTCTCAAGACGCAGCGAAGGACGACGAGACGCACAAAGTCCACGAAATCACAGAGAGCTCCTCGGACGAAAGCGGCGACGAACTCCTTCCCAGAAGGAATGTCAACTTGGTGGAGAGCTCCGAAGAATCAGCTGCTATAGAAGAAGAAGAAGAAGAAGAAGAGGAGAATAAGAAGATACCGCCGCCCGAAGTGGTGGAGAAGATGCGGTCCGGTGTTTACATGCCCGACCCTGAAGAGTTCTACAACACGAAGAACGTGGCCGACATGCACTACCTCTTCACGAACGACAAGTTGAAAGAAGAGTCGCCCGCTCTGGTGCTCCGCTCGGACCCGTTCTGCATCCCGAGGATGACGGACAATGTGCAGAACTACCGCCCCATGCTCAACCCGCTGAGCATTTTTCTAGGAGAAGACAAACTTTTGCCGCGCAGTTTCCGGATGGACATGTCGGAGCAGCTCCCAAATGCTGAGGAGAGTGGGGAGGGGAAGAAGAAAGGGACGCCTGTGCGTCTGCCGCTGCCTCCTGGACGCTCGTCATCATCTACGAGCTCTGGGAAGCAGTTGCGGGGCAAAACCAGCGCCTTCATGGGGACGATGCCCCGCCAGACGGAGTTTGCGGAGATCCCCGTGTCAGAGAAGCTCTTCCAGAACCACGAGGTGTTTCGGCCGTCACCGCCGGTCCCGCGTGTGCCGGCGTCTCCGTCTAGGGATCAGGCGACGGGGAACAGTACGGTGAGCAAGAGCAGACCGTTTTCAAACACAGGCTCAAAGAGGGAGACAGCAACGTCGTCCGCCTCGATTTCGGACGCGATGCTGCTCTCCTCCATTCAGCATACGCTGGACGTCACGACTGCAGCACTTGCAGGTACTGACGTCAGCACTTCCTCACTTGACAATACCGCTGAAGCTGCATCGGCGTACGAGATACAGCAACTACAGCCGTTGGAATCAGGTCGTACAACCTATTCGGATGGGCAGTACTTCAACGGTTCTGGAGGGTACAACCCCAGTGGAATGTCGATGGGCTACGCTGTTACGAACGCTGCTACCTCTGGCACATTTGGAAGTCTGCTTTCACCGGCGAATAACCAAGCTGGAGTCCCGTATGCTGGTCTCTTTGTGGACAGCGGCGCGGCTCAAAATGGGAACCAGAGCATGCAGACGTTTTCGTCTGCTCTCGGGTCCATCTCGATTACCACCCCCACCAACAATGCCGCTGGCATCCATCCAGGTTTGATCACCCCCAAGGCGGAGTCGCGAGGTCGCAGGAGGGAACTCCACGTCGTCCAGGAGCCAAGAAGCCGCGTGCGAAGAACGTATTTCGACCATGCACAAGTCCCGGTTGCACCAAGGGAGCTCGTGGTAAGTCCGGACTGTGCCAGAAACACGGGGTGGAAAACGCTGCGCCACGCCTGGGTGTCCGAAGGGAGCACAAGGCAGCAGTAGCATGTGCCTCTTTCACGGAGGCGGCTACCGCTGCACAGCCGAAGGTTGCACTACAGGCGCTCGTGGCACATCGGGTTTGTGTGCAAAACATGGCGGCTACAAGAAAGGCAAAGGAGGTGTGACCGGTAAGCGTGGACCTGAAGAGGATGGCACTGCTGCGAAGCGAGTACGCACCGACAACCCAGAACTTCCTCCTGTAGCTGCGGTCAAAGCAGAATAACAAGGTCATAGCGACCGTATTTAATGATCAAAGGTCCTATTCATCATGTAAGCAAGCTGGTGAGCTGGTATAGCTGGCATTCTGGAGTGTCCGAAGCTCACTGCTGTTTGAACTTGTTGGTTGCGTTCACCAGTTCCTTTACCGTCGGTGACTCCATGCCCGAGTGACCTGCAGTTTGGACGATGTGCAATTCAGAGGCAGGTAAAGCCTTGTGCAACTCCCATGCCGTCTTCACTGGGCTAACGACATCGTATCTGCCACACGAAGGTCAGAATAAAACTTCCTACCCAAAACTCCTAGAGAACGACGAGCTTACCGTCCTTGCACGATCACCGTTGGGATATGGCGAATTTTGGACACATTGGCCAGCAAGAAGTTATCTGTCGAGAGAAACCCGTTATTGATCAGGTAGTGGTTCTCAATGCGAGCGAATGCTTCTGTAGCTTTCGTGTTGGTAGCGACCTTGTCCGCAGCGTCAGCCTGCAAATACCATCAATGCATTAGCTCTAGTGCACATCGTCACATCTTGATAGCAACTCGTTCTCACAGCTGGAGTTAAACTGCTGATTGTACGCTCCCAAGTCGCCCAGGCAATCGCCGCAGGAATGCGCACGGCTGAATCAGTGCTAGTCAACCGTTTGTGGTATGCAGCAACAAGGTCACTTCGTTCCTGCTCCGGAATAGCATCCCGGAATGCCTCCCAGCGATCAGGATAAAAGCAGTTTGCTCCATGCTAACGCCAGCATCGTACTGTGTAAGTGACTCTTTCCAACAAAACGCTAGCATGCTGCGTCGTGATTTCCCATTGGCGCTGTTGTTGTTGCATCCTGAAAACCAAACCGTACCAGATAAGTGAAGTCGATTTCTTCTTGGCGCAGGAGGAAAACCCCTCGCACTACCAGCTCGAGAACACGCTCCGGGTGGGTGATGGCGTACACAAGCCCCTATTCATGAGCAAATAGAGATATCCTCAGTCACAAACTAGAAGATTCTCCCACATATTGCAAGCAACCTACCAGTGTGCAGCCCCACGACCCGCCGAAGACCTGCCAGCGATCGATATTCAAATGGGTCCGCAGCTTTTCCAAGTCTTCAACTAGGTGCCAAGTACTACGAATTGGTAAACAAAAGCGTCAATAAAATGAAGAAAAAAACATAGCGAAGAAGATCTACGTACGTGTTGTCTTCTAGCGACGCGAACTGAGTGCTTCGGCCAGCGCCGCGCTGGTCCAGGAGGATGATCCGATAGAATTGAGGGTCATGGAAGCGTCTCATGTCTTCAGAGCAGCCGCTTCCTGGCCCACCGTGCAAAATCACCACGGGCTGCAACACTTGTCAAGAGACCACCCACGCCATTCGAGCAAGAACACATTGCTGCTCTACCTTGCCCGTCGGATTTCCACACTCCTCGAAGTACAGCGTGTGAACTGGAGACACCTTCAACATCCCCGTGTTGAAAGGCTGGTTGACTGGGAAGAGAAACGCATCAGCTTGAACACCTTCTGGCATCGTCAGCGAGATATACAACGCCGTTCGAGAGATATGAAGATGAGCTCGGAGTTGGGAGCCGCCGTGGATACACTCATCAGGATTTGGTACCGTCTCAGTTTATATTTGAGGCGAGGGAGGTCCGATTTCCCTCAAATAATATTTTACCTCCTTCACAATACCTCAATTAAGAAGCCCGATCATATCCAGTTAAGATGGACCGAAGACACCAGAGCATTGGCAACATCGTCGAATACTTCGTTATTGATAGCACTAGTGCTGAGTATATTCTCCCTGGTGAACCAACGATGACAGGGATTTTTCGGTCTACAAACCCGGTTGGACAGAGCTATCAAATTGTTGCCCAGTGCAATCTGCATCAAGTGCTTGGGGGTTCCCACCACGTGTGTAAGTCACACGATCCGATGTTTTCGACTCGTTGATGACGCTCGATAGACTTTCCTTGAAGGACTTAAAGATCCCGGTGTCGCCTGATTGGAGGCACGGTCTTAAGACGCCGGGGATGACTAGCATGTTGACGTTCTTTCTCATGCACTTGGCACTGACAGCGCTCGATATGTGCGCGCACATAGAGTCCTACACCAACCCACGGCCCGGAGTAGAATCAAACACGGCGGGATACATGCGGTCGATCCACTGCTCCAGCAATTGCGAGTTCATCCAAGCCCTCTCTTAGCAGGCAACATACACCGAGCCCCTCTTCTCAATCTTGGACTTCTTAGCCTTCGCTCTCTTCCAGATCAGCAGTTTCTTCCCGCCTGCCGTGACAGTGAGAGCCACAGTAATTCGCATTGAGGCGAATCCAGCCGACCTCAGCACCACATGATGAGCTCCAGTAATGTCGACGGTGTCGCGGCGTGGGTCTTTGAAGTAGAGCGCTGTCTCGTCCATCAGTAGGGTCGCACCAGAGTTGGGCTTTCGTTTCTTCGTGGATAGGTAGGCCATGAACCGAACAGCCGTTGACGTCAATTCATCGTTACTCAGGACCGTTAGATTGGTCGTCCGCCACAACGAGAGACCGTAGCGCCCCATGAATAAGGTGAGCCACTTGTCCGATGCGTAGAAGTCCGTCTCCTCTGTCTCCGACCAACTGAATTCATTGGCGCGATACCTTCTCTTTTGCCGAGTGCATGCGGAGAATCTCATCAACGAATACGTCGTCCAGCTCCCCAAGGCGTGGATGGGCACCACCACCCGGAACACGGTACTGAAGTGGCGGTGAGCTCATTATGGTGTTTTTGTTTTTCTACCAGTAGCGAATCTGCGCCACCAGTAGCGAATCTGCGCGATCTCTGTCGTGGTTGATGAACTTGCTCTTGTTGCCGCTGCGAAGCGCGTCCAGGACTGCGTCTTCGTTTAAGTCAAATAAGTAGCTCATTTCCACCTTGTCGTAAATCATACCTCGACGCTTTGCCTCGTCCTCGGACAACATAGCGCCAGTGTATTCGTACACGAACTCATTCGGGCGTACATGCCGAAGCCGTGCACAGACGAGAAGCCCATCGTGAGTCTTGTGTGCTTGGTTTAAGAGGCCTATTTGTCTTGTAAAACGATTGCCTCTTGGAGCTTTTAAGCAGATGCATCATGCTCGTCCCTGTTCTTGTTAACAACACATATATAAATGACCTTGATCAAGAGTCACGCTGTGTCTATCAAGTCGTCCTGTACGCTATAGTATACAGCCGTTAATAGCACTTGTAGTCAATCCTACAAAACGTATACGTAAAGCAACACATTAAAACTCACCGCAATGTCTCGAAGCGAATATTTGTGGGGTGGTTGGATTGATTCCAGATATACCTGTCTCATACAAATCACACCATATTCATCAGATAGTAGTTAAACTCACTGTTTTACAAAGGTCACGGTGTTCACCTAAAACAGAAACTCTGCAATATGTCATAATAATTTAAAAAGTATCAACGGATCCAACAAAACCAAAACATGTCGCACGTACCTCAACTGGATCCAAAACGTATCTCCCGACAAAAAACGTGCGCACGAGCCTACATTTGATCCACAAATGCATTCCCCAACGAAACCTTGCGCACGTACCTTTTAACTGATTTTCATCGATCGTTCTTGATGATGACTCCCGTCAGCATCCACACTTCACTTGTAGCCGTAGTCGAAGACAAGTTTCTCTTCCACTGCAGCGTTACATGTAAATGAATACATGTTGTCTTCTTGTTTTGATGTTGGATGTACCTGTACCAAAATACTACACCACATCACAGTCAGTAGTAACAGGGTCCCGATGGACACCTAAAGCAGAATCTACCACTTACCCTATCGATGTTAAAGCTAAGAACGGTTTGAATGAACCCTTCGGCGCGACCCTTGCGCACGTACCTTAGCTCGTATTCTTCGATCCTGCTCGACGCTGGCTCCTGTCGGGACCCACACTACGCTTGTAGCCGTAGTCGAAAACCAGCTCATCGCCCACTGCAACATCCGTCAGCGTCCAGATGCCAATGTGGTGTACACCACGTACACTCACCACCGTTGTCGTGCAATTCGGGGCGTCTCCGTCGTGGTTGATGAACTCGCTCTTGTTGCCGCTGCGAAGCGCGTCCAGGACTGCGTCTTCGTTTAAGTCAAATAAGTAGCTCATTTCCACCTTGTCGTAAATCATACCTCGACGCTCTGCCTCGTCCTCGGACAACATAGCGCCAGTGTATTCGTACACGAACTCATTGGCGGCAATTGTTTCACGGGCGTGCATGCCGAAGCCGTGCACAGACGAGAAGCCCATCGTGAGTCTTGTGTGCTTGGTTTAAGAGGCCTATTTGTCTTGTAAAACGATTGCCGCTTGGAGCTTTTAAGCAGATGCATCATGCTCGTCCCTGTTCTTGTTAACAACACATATATAAATGACCTTGATCAAGAGTCACGCTGTGTCTATCAAGTCGTCCTGTACGCTATAGTATACAGCCGTTAATAGCACTTGTAGTCAATCCTACAAAACGTATACGTAAAGCAACACATTAAAACTCACCGCAATGTCTCGAAGCGAATATTTGTGGGGTGGTTGGATTGATTCCAGATATACCTGTCTCATACAAATCACACCATATTCATCAGATAGTAGTTAAACTCACTGTTTTACAAAGGTCACGGTGTTCACCTAAAACAGAAACTCTGCAATATGTCATAATAATTTAAAAAGTATCAACGGATCCAACAAAACCAAAACATGTCGCACGTACCTCAACTGGATCCAAAACGTATCTCCCGACAAAAACGTGCGCACGAGCCTACATTTGATCCACAAATGCATTCCCCAACGAAACCTTGCGCACGTACCTTTTAACTGATTTTCATCGATCGTTCTTGATGATGACTCCCGTCAGCATCCACACTTCACTTGTAGCCGTAGTCGAAGACAAGTTTCTCTTCCACTGCAGCGTTACATGTAAATGAATACATGTTGTCTTCTTGTTTTGATGTTGGATGTACCTGTACCAAAATACTACACCACATCACAGTCAGTAGTAACAGGGTCCCGATGGACACCTAAAGCAGAATCTACCACTTACCCTATCGATGTTAAAGCTAAGAACGGTTTGAATGAACCCTTCGGCGCGACCCTTGCGCACGTACCTTAGCTCGTATTCTTCGATCCTGCTCGACGCTGGCTCCTGTCGGGACCCACACTACGCTTGTAGCCGTAGTCGAAAACCAGCTCATCGCCCACTGCAACATCCGTCAGCGTCCAGATGCCAATGTGGTGTACACCACGTACACTCACCACCGTTGTCGTGCAATTCGGGGTGTCTCCGTCGTGGTTGATGAACTCGCTCTTGTTGCCGCTGCGAAGCGCGTCCAGGACTGCGTCTTCGTTTAAGTCAAATAAGTAGCTCATTTCCACCTTGTCGTAAATCATACCTCGACGCTCTGCCTCGTCCTCGGACAACATAGCGCCAGTGTATTCGTACACGAACTCATTGGCGGCAATTGTTTCACGGGCGTGCATGCCGAAGCCGTGCACAGACGAGAAGCCCATCGTGAGTCTTGTGTGCTTGGTTTAAGAGGCCTATTTGTCTTGTAAAACGATTGCCTCTTGGAGCTTTTAAGCAGATGCATCATGCTCGTCCCTGTTCTTGTTAACAACACATATATAAATGACCTTGATCAAGAGTCACGCTGTGTCTATCAAGTCGTCCTGTACGCTATAGTATACAGCCGTTAATAGCACTTGTAGTCAATCCTACAAAACGTATACGTAAAGCAACACATTAAAACTCACCGCAATGTCTCGAAGCGAATATTTGTGGGGTGATTGGATTGATTCCAGATATACCTGTCTCATACAAATCACACCATATTCATCAGATAGTAGTAAAACTCACTGTTTTACAAAGGTCACGGTGTTCACCTAAAACAGAAACTCTGCAATATGTCATAATAATTTAAAAAGTATCAACGGATCCAACAAAACCAAAACATGTCGCACGTACCTCAACTGGATCCAAAACGTATCTCCCGACAAAAAACGTGCGCACGAGCCTACATTTGATCCACAAATGCATTCCCCAACGAAACCTTGCGCACGTACCTTTTAACTGATTTTCATCGATCGTTCTTGATGATGACTCCCGTCAGCATCCACACTTCACTTGTAGCCGTAGTCGAAGACAAGTTTCTCTTCCACTGCAGCGTTACATGTAAATGAATACATGTTGTCTTCTTGTTTTGATGTTGGATGTACCTGTACCAAAATACTACACCACATCACAGTCAGTAGTAACAGGGTCCCGATGGACACCTAAAGCAGAATCTACCACTTACCCTATCGATGTTAAAGCTAAGAACGGTTTGAATGAACCCTTCGGCGCGACCCTTGCGCACGTACCTTAGCTCGTATTCTTCGACCCTGCTCGACGCTGGCTCCAGTCGGGACCCACGCTACGCTTGTAGCCGTAGTCGAAAACCAGCTCATCGCCCACTGCAATATCCATCAGCGTCCAGATGCCAATGTGGTGTACACCACGTACACTCACCACTTTAGCGGTGCAATTCGGGGCCTCTCCGTCGTGGTTGATGAACTTGCTCTTGTTGCCGCTGCGAAGCGCGTCCAGAACTGCGTCTTCGTTCAGGTCGAATAGGTAGCTCATTTCCACCTTGTCGTAAATCATACCTCGACGCTCTGCCTCGTCCTCGGACAACATAGCGCCAGTGTATTCGTACACGAACTCATTGGCGGCAATTGTTTCACGGGCGTGCATGCCGAAGCCGTGCACAGACGAGAAGCCCATCGTGAGTCTTGTGTGCTTGGTTTAAGAGGCCTATTTGTCTTGTAAAACGATTGCCGCTTGGAGCTTTTAAGCAGATGCATCATGCTCGTCCCTGTTCTTGTTAACAACACATATATAAATGACCTTGATCAAGAGTCACGCTGTGTCTATCAAGTCGTCCTGTACGCTATAGTATACAGCCGTTAATAGCACTTGTAGTCAATCCTACAAAACGTATACGTAAAGCAACACATTAAAACTCACCGCAATGTCTCGAAGCGAATATTTGTGGGGTGATTGGATTGATTCCAGATATACCTGTCTCATACAAATCACACCATATTCATCAGATAGTAGTAAAACTCACTGTTTTACAAAGGTCACGGTGTTCACCTAAAACAGAAACTCTGCAACATGTCATAATAATTTAAAAAGTATCAACGGATCCAACAAAACCAAAACATGTCGCACGTACCTCAACTGGATCCAAAACGTATCTCCCGACAAAAACGTGCGCACGAGCCTACATTTGATCCACAAATGCATTCCCCAACGAAACCTTGCGCACGTACCTTTTAACTGATTTTCATCGATCGTTCTTGATGATGACTCCCGTCAGCATCCACACTTCACTTGTAGCCGTAGTCGAAGACAAGTTTCTCTTCCACTGCAGCGTTACATGTAAATGAATACATGTTGTCTTCTTGTTTTGATGTTGGATGTACCTGTACCAAAATACTACACCACATCACAGTCAGTAGTAACAGGGTCCCGATGGACACCTAAAGCAGAATCTACCACTTACCCTATCGATGTTAAAGCTAAGAACGGTTTGAATGAACCCTTCGGCGCGACCCTTGCGCACGTACCTTAGCTCGTATTCTTCGACCCTGCTCGACGCTGGCTCCAGTCGGGACCCACGCTACGCTTGTAGCCGTAGTCGAAAACCAGCTCATCGCCCACTGCAATATCCATCAGCGTCCAGATGCCAATGTGGTGTACACCACGTACACTCACCACTTTAGCGGTGCAATTCGGGGCCTCTCCGTCGTGGTTGATGAACTTGCTCTTGTTGCCGCTGCGAAGCGCGTCCAGAACTGCGTCTTCGTTCAGGTCGAATAGGTAGCTCATTTCCACCTTGTCGTAAATCATACCTCGACGCTCTGCCTCGTCCTCGGACAACATAGCGCCAGTGTATTCGTACACGAACTCATTGGCGGCAATTGTTTCACGGGCGTGCATGCCGAAGCCGTGCACAGACGAGAAGCCCATCGTGAGTCTTGTGTGCTTGCCACGGGTCACGTTCATATTGCCACAGCTCGTTTTCGAGCATTTACCGCCTATGAGCGAGTTGTCAACCATAGCTGCAGCGACCGCCTCCCGACTTGCCCCACATGTCGTACACACATCCGGGTCACATTCACGCAGCGCCGTGAAGCACGGACACTTATCAGTCCGGCATTGATTAGGTGGGCAAGTGCAGCCTTCGAACCTGTAACATTATTCCAAATGATATCACACGTTAGTCAACCCCTTCGCACCTTCATGCCGCGGGAGTAGGCTTGGTTGGGTATGCTCATCAAGATTTTGCTTTGGTAGGAACACCCGCTTGCAAG
This sequence comes from Phytophthora syringae, assembly GCA_012656105.1. Taxonomy (NCBI): domain Eukaryota; phylum Oomycota; class Peronosporomycetes; order Peronosporales; family Peronosporaceae; genus Phytophthora; species Phytophthora syringae. The sequence continues at coordinate 1,075,400 of JAAKBD010000005.1, read as the reverse complement.
CACTTTGTATCTTCGCAAAGTCAACCAGCCCTGCTTCACCGCCCTCATTCGCTGCACGCACCTATTTGGGCAGTCTCGAGAGCAAGCGCACGCTTTGTCGCACATGTGGTCACGCTTCATGCACGAGCAGCCCGTGGAGTCGCACATGCCCTCGTGCATACACGGCTCGTACTCGTGATTCTCGGTGCCCCGATCTTGTAGTCGCTGGTTTCGTGTCCTCTGCAGCAACTCGTGATTGTTCCCACCAGACCGTCGTCCGTGCTTCCAGTTGCGCATCCGACGACCCGACCTTCCTCCAGCACCAGCAGCTCCACGATCGAAAGTGGTTTGCTCACGATTAATCAACTCGTGCAACTCAACACACGAGACCGAGCCAATGACTGCTGCCAGCAAGCATGAATTGTCTCCCATTGTCTCCCAAAGCTTCTGGATAACACCCAGCAGTGTTGCTGGTAGGGGTGTGGGCTGGGTCGAGTCGCCATTCTTCCAGCACCGCTCGCCACACTCGTTATCAGTCGAGAGGAGCAAGTGCATCTTCGCTGCCACTAACGACACATGCGACGAATCGACGTATTCAGACGGGTCAGCGAGCTGCTTTTTCGCTGCTGCCGTAGTCGGTGAGATCCACTACCATCACCGCTCGTATTATCATCGTCATCACGCGCAAGGCCTACCATCTCTTCACTCGGCAAACAAACGTCATCTGATGAAGACGCCGCATCAGCACGAACGTCACCAGAAACAACACGCTGTACTGACCGGACGTGAGGGTACACCGGGTCCACTCGTCTGGCTGGCAAAGGATGGTCACCACCGTGGTCATTGCAAGCGTAACGATAGCACATCCGGCAGAAAGAGCCGCGGTAGACGTCCACCAGCTCACCGTAGCTCCCCACCGCGCGCAAACCAAGCGCCGACATACCGGCCGTCGCACTCTCCACGCTGTCCACCAGGCTTGACTCAAAGTGGCGGATTGGCGGCTGCAAACGCGCGCTGAGCGATCTCGCACGACTAGTCTTCGACAACGACAACCCCTTCATCAAGTTGATGAGCGCCATGACGTCCGAGTCAACCTTTGTTGTTGTTCTACCTCATGACTCAGCGCCTCCACCTTGTCGAGCCGAGCTCCCGCACGCTGATGCGAGTCATACCATTTCTTGAGCTCACTATACGCCGTGTACGCTTGAGACAAATCCAGTTCACTTCTCAGCGCGTGAAATACCTGCTCCGAGTCGCCAAGACTACCAACCACCAGCCGCAACACGTACTCCACCACCTCTTCATCGGCCACGTTGCCCATCCGTAATCCATACTTCTTCTCCACTTCACTAACACCATCCGCGCCGTTCGGCCTTGTTGTGGCCGTGTACTTTAAGATCGGGTCGTCTTCGACGCGAAAGTTGGCGCGCAATCCGATACTAGCTGTGTACCTTCGCAAAGGCCGGATCTCCTCCAAGCGATAGACCTGTACCAGTGAAGACACCGACTTCTCTCGCACAAATCCATCGCCGCGACCAATCTGGAATGAGACGCTTCCGGAGTTCAGATGATGTACCGCCTTGAGCTGCTTTACGGCGTGCTTCTCCGTGGCCGAGCGAGGGAATCGATGTGGGGCGACTACAACGGGATCGGAGAACAAACACAACAATATCAACAAGTTAGCTCTTGCACACGTATCAGCCTCGAGACAACTTCATTTCGTACCTTCCTGGTCGCCGCGAGCTCTTCTATGCCTTCTCAGTGCTGCTTGGTACTTCGATATCTTCTGGCGAGCCTCTGTCAGTATTGCTCGCACCTTTCTTCGATGGCAACTACGAATAATGGGAAGCTGGTTTGTCACCAAAGTGCTCACTTCACGAGTAACCGCACTATGCGGTTTGGCAGCCTCGCTCGGGAACACGGACGAAAGACACTGAGTCGGCTTGCCGAAACTTTCGAGGATCGAGCACTGGCGCTCTAGTGTATGTGTATCATCTGTAGCAACCACAACAGTACATCCAATTAGTCAACTTCTACGCCAGATGAAAGACTACACAGCGTGGTGGGTAAGTGAACACATTAAATCTCCTCACTGACAGCATAGCCATACCATAAAACGTGAGCGGATGGTTACAATCTGAATCGAACGGCGCACTGCACCGGCGCACCCGGAGAATGTTCGATGGCGCTTCGTCGAGATAAATACCGCGGTACGACGTCGGATGAAAGAGCATATCACTGGGCGCCGGGCTATCCATAAAAGTCCCATCGACAGCGCCCGAGCTTTTCACCCTGCTCTTGACTTGATCACGGTGGTCGTCACTCTGCACTCCATCTTCCGAGTTACCAACACTGTTTGCGTCTGAATGATCATCCAGGTAGATCACTTCACGACGCGTCTTCCTTTCCTGGGAAGCAGTAGCTCTCGGTCGAGATTGGTTTTGAGCCTGTTTGCGCTGCGACTGGATCCAAGCCAACTCCCGCTCCTGAGCTTGTATTTCATTGAGCGCCACACTATCCGCGTTAAAATAGTTGAAAACTCGGCGCTTCTTTCTCGCTGGCGGCGAGGGCGACGGTGACGATGAAGGTAGACCAGGCGCAGCCGCTTCTGAGGCGGTCGAACTTCTACCCGATGGCTTAATACTGGCAGAAGCTCTTTTGCGGCATTGATACCGCCCAAACGCATCGATATCTCCTTCTCGGACTCGACTCGCTGTCTGAGATGAAGTGGTCGGTGTGGTCACGGATTTCCCGCTGGAACTAATTTCGGTGGCGAGACAGGTGAGGATGACGCCGAAGAAGACGAAAGCGATAGTGGCGCACTCTCTATCGCCGACCCCGATACTTTAGATGTCACCGCAAAGTTCGGAGTTCGTACGCTGTTCGTCACGGACGTTTTGTTTTTGGCCACACTATTTGTGGGTGCTCGCCGTTGCTTGCTAAGCTCGCGGCGCATATGAGGCAGCGCACGTTTGCGTTTGGCAGTTGCCACCAATTTTCTTGCTTGGTTCTTTTCGTTCGATTCCCGCTGCAAACGACTTGACACCCCATGTTGGTCAGAGAAATGAACCGGCCGCGGTGTTCCTCTCCCCAACACCCGATCGTTTAGCACCAGTCGCTTCTTTCCTGTTTTCGCAGTTGTTTGTGTCAGACCACCGGACGACGCCACCGAAGACGCTGACGACGATCGCGAGCGACTGCTACCAGAAGAACTGGAACAGCTTTCGGATGAAGACACCAAGTCCACTACATCCACTGGCCTTTGGGTCTCCTGCCTCCTTTTCACCCCACTAAGACCGCGTCTCCGTTGACCAGACTGCAGCCGATCAGAACGAGAGCGAATCTCCACACTGGAACTGGAACTGGAGCTGGAACTGGAGCTGAAGCTGCTGGATCTGGTCCTGGAGCTGCGCCCGTCTTCTCTTCTGCTTTGGTGGTTGTTAGGCGTCCTCCAATTCTTCTCCACTGGCTTCGGCCTGCGAGTGGCCGCGAGCTGCTGTTTCCTCCTCTCGCTCTGCTGTTTCTTGGCTTTGGCTGGCAGCAGAGGAGGCGCCGGCTTCGTCCTCTTCTTGGGCTCGTTCTTGGTCGTGGCGCTGCTGCTCCCGGTGGGCCCCAGGGCGGCGGCCATCGCCAGCGCCGCCTCCACGGCGTTCGCGTAGCCGACGGACTGCGCGCGTCTCTGCGCAACTGCGGGAGACGCCGCTGGGCTCGTGGACGCCACTTCCCTCACTGCTGTCGCTGAACTCGATCACCTCCATGGCTTCTTTTGGAATGGAATGCGCAACGATTGGCTAAGAAATTTAATCTGGCAGAACACGGTACACTTCAACATGGCTACACTGTACCCATGTCACTCTAGTGCGGGATTATCGAATCCACAGTCTCATTTACGAAAGTATCCTAGTCAAAGTCAGGTGTCTCCAGTATGCAGCTCGTGAAGCAGGTCAAGTCCTTCGGGGGCGTCATCAAGCAGTTCTCGCACGAGAGCGCGAGCACCAAGTGCACCATGACGTTCAGCATCTTCCTGCCGCCCAACGCGAGCGACAGCCACAAGGTGCCCGTGCTCTTCTACCTGGCGGGGCTCACGTGCAGCGACGAGCTGCTGTTCGTCAAGGCGCCCGACGCGCAGACGGCGGCGGCCAGTCGCGGCATCGCCATCGTCACGACGGACACGAGTCCGCGCGGCGTGAGCGTCCCGGGGACGAGGACAGCTGGGACTTTGGCACGGGCGCGGGCTTCTACGTGGACGCCACGGAGCCCAAGTGGGACGAGCACTACCAAATGTACTCGTACGTGACCAAGGAGCTGCCGGCGCTCATCACCGCCAATTTCCCCGTGCTGGAGGACAAACATTCCATCATGGGGCACTCTATGGGGGACACGGTGCACTTGTGCTCGGTATCAGGAACCCGGTACGATACCAAAGGGGGCTTAGAAATGTGTTTAATTCTTTTGCTTGTGTGGTGCAGACCCAGTACAAGTCGGTGTCGGCGTTCGCGCCTATTTCCCACCCGAGTCAATGTCCGTGGGGCATCAAGGCTTTTACGGGATACCTGGGAGTCGACCAGGAATCGTGGAAGGCGAGTTTTGCCAAGTGAAAGAGATTTCTGTGGTGGGTAATTGACGGTTTGTGTCTGGATGCAGGAATATGATGCGACGCAGCTGATCCTGAGCCATGGACCTATTACCCAGTCGATCTTGATTGACCAGGGACGCGAGGACAACTTCTTGCATGACAAGCAGCTGCTGCCTGAGGCCTTTGAAGCGGCGTGCCAGTCTGTGGGTCAGAAGCTGACGCTGCGCATGCAGGTGAGTGCAATTTGACAGTGAGGTGTAGGAAGAGTTTGACGATGGCTTACTGGCTTTCCTGGTTGATGCTCGTGCAGGACGGATACGACCACAGCTACTACTTCATCGCGTCATTTGTGGAGGACCACGTGAACCACCACGCTGACGCCCTATTGATGTAAGAGCTCAATTACGTTGTGGCCAGCTAAACTGCAGATAATGTGCCCAAAAGACTCCGTTGGCGAATTTGAAATACGAAGCTTCATATTTTGTTAGCTACTTGCCGTTTAAAAGAATTGTGCAGACTACTTCTACGACGTTGATAAAAGATGATGTTGTCCTCTCATGTTTGCAACGGCTCTTGTTGAAGAGAGCCAAGACCATTGAAATTGGTCGATGAAGACATGGTGATGCCAGATGACGATGACGATATTGGCGTGCACGGCGCAGAGCAGTATGGGCCGGTAAATGAGAACTCTGCCAGTTCCTGCCTGGGACTTGATGCGGAGACACCCAAAAATGGCGCTGTATTTGCCGACGGAGCAGGAAGCTTTCCTTTCGATGGTCTGATCCGGCAGGACTGGTCGAAAGTCACATCTCCAAAAACATAGCGGTATTCACAGAACCGTGGGAACTCGCAGTGGGCATAGCGGTAGTTCCAGTAGCAGTCGCCGTCGATGACCGGCGGACGAGATGACTACCAACATTCAAGTAGCAAGTTAGTTTATCAGTTCGTCTCAACACCTCAATAACAGAATCAACAATTAATCAACCTTATCCGAGTTTGTTTTGCCGTTGAAGATATGGCGTAACTCGGCACGCAGCTCTCGAAGAAATGCTGGATTCGACAGAATATGTCGATGACCTACTCCATCGATTTCCCACACACCAGTCTACAATTGCCCCAAAAATTAGCATAAGTGGAAATCCCCAAATGTCAAGACAGAAATGCACGTACCGAGCGTGTAGCCCCGTTAACCTCTTTGGAACTCTCAAAGAATGTGATCCGATCACGGTTCACAGGTCCGAAAAGCCCTGCAAAGAAGCCCGCGGTACCACCTCCGTTTAAAGTGACATCTGCCTCACAAATGGGTAGGTTGCCGTTCAACAGCGAGTATTCTGCGTGATGGCTACTCGCATGTCGTACAGCACGGACCCGCGTGATGTTGTCCGCTGAAAAGTAAACAGACTGTGGAGTTTGGGTGACTCGCACGGACGAGCCCTTGGAACCCAGCCATGTGTGTGCCCAGGAGAGCGAATGGTAGGCCACAGTGCCATCCCCAGTTTTACTGCAGGTGTGTTCTTGGCCTTCCTCATCACTGTATTGCAGTTGAAACCAATGCCCGGGCTGGTCTGCGTTTTCGTACTCGTAAAAGTTTTTCGTCTGTAAAATGAACCAAACAACATTAGAAGAAGAAAAATAAACACTGGAGATAATGGTGCCTACCGGAACGTTCACGCCATAGACGCTGTAGACGGAGGCGATAGGAGGTCGATCCCAAGGCTTAAAAAGTCCAACACGGAGTCTTCCACGTAAAACTTCTGACGCATAGCCTCAAACTTCGCGAAGAGCGGATCGTGTACGGACATATCACGGAAAAGTTTACCGGAGGCAACGTCGGCGCTGGTGTAGTTTTGCACATGCACCCGATCATCCCCTGGAATTAACCCCTGCTGGGAGCGCACCGTAATGAGCACTTCGTTGTCCTTGTCGGATTTCAAGCCTGAGGGCATTGGCATGAAGCTCATGATCGAACCTACGATACGAAAGCATTATCAATAAATCCCATTAGCGGGGACCCACCAACACTGATGACGGAAGTCGTACCAAATGACACAACCAGCTTGCGCATTTCAGTCTGCGTGATGGGGAGTCCTTCCGTCACGCCCGACGAGATGAGTTCGAGCATTTCGGCGCTTCCAAGCAGCGGCGAGCCAACAGCAAAGTAAGCCGAGATGTGTTGATCGATCCATTTCTGCCAGTTGTTCTTGCCCACTTCCTCCTTCATCCACTCGAGGAAGTACCGGAAAATGCCGTTGCCCATCGAGTGAGCGATCACAACCAGTCCTCCCCGACTGCCATCCATCTCCACCGTATACTCAACTGCAAAATACAAATACAACTTGTCAGCAGCAATAACTACCACCCAGAGTCGAAAAAATCGACGCACTTTTCTTCTTGAGCGAGTAAAAGAACTTGTCGCGCTCCTGCAGTTTGCTGGGCGGCAGTCTCCAGTCATAACTTGCCACAATGAGCTGGTCGGGATCCAGTTCAAAGTGGTCCACCAAGTCGTGGATGATATTCCGCCACACGGTCGACAGCGGACCCGTCACGATTCCCGGGTCCAGTTCCGATACCGCTTCCAGTCCTTGCGTGGCACTACAAACAGCAAAAAATCATCAATTGGGTCTACTGACCACCATCCCACTGACCACTTACCGCAGCTTGCACTCGAGCTCGTCCTGCGTGGTCATGTCGAGCTTCATGCAGCGGATCCAGCAATCGCCTTGTGCGAGGATGCGCGCCACGTCGATCCACACGCGGTCGCCAAAGTTGATGTCCCGGTACAAATTCTGGCGGAAGCCGCTCTCGCAGCGGTGGTGACCCCACGACTGAAGCTGCGACGACGCGAAGCCAGGCAGCAGCAGCACGGGCCGCGTCCGCATGACGCCGTCCTTGGTCGCGACCGCCGTCGCCAGCACCCCCAGCAGCCCCAGCAGCAATTGCAACGCCGTTTGCCGTTTCATTCTTAGTCCTCGTGATCAATTGTGCTGACCCGGGGCGCCAGTCGTCTTGGAGGCCTCGGCAGCCGCCTCCTTGGACCAGTTTCCAACAAGCTGAGACCGTCTAGCAGCCTGGTCGTCACTTTCTCTTCTGATGAATACGGACACCTGGCGTTAATGTCTCGACACGTATTACTAGTAGTGTCAGTGTCCGTTACAAAATTACGTACGTCGTTAAAGTCGGGTGTATTTTGTCAGAGACGAGCCTGGACGACGTCTCTTCAAACGAGCAGTTTCAGGTGTCAACAAAAGGTAAAAAAGGCAACAAGTGTGACGACGCCATATTTCGGACCATTATGGCGCTGGGAATAGCGACGTTGCGCTTGACTTGTTTTGCCACTTCAGCTGCATTTGACCCATGGCTGCTGCTTTCTACTGGGAGTGCGAGGCGTTGCCGGTGGCGCTGGCTCCGTGGCGCAGCGATCTCAAGCAGCAGCTCTTGGCGAGTGCACGCGTCGCTGTGGCAGAGCAGTGGACGCCAGGCTTCGCGCTGCGGTTCGAGCTGGAGCTGGATACAGAGAGCGGCTGCAGACATTTGATGCGACTCGTGAACCAGCGGCAGATACTGCGCGCGTTCGAGTTCGCGTTCGTGGGCTCGGAGGCCGAGAAGCGACGAGCTCCTGTTGGAGAGGAGGCAGCAGGAGGTTTGAACTTGCAAGTCAAGACGTGGCTGGGCGGAGGAGGACGCGTGCAGGCGCCGCCCAAAGAGGAGCTCGCGAGGTGGCTGCTCACCTGGATGCTTCTGGCTCCGGCAGAGGATGACGACGAGTGGCTCGTGCTGCTGTGCGGCGAGACGGGCGCCGAGGATATGGATGACTCGGTGTACGAGGACTCAGGTGATTGTGCTGCTCCCATTTCGGACAGCGGCAGTGGTGCAGAAGATGACGGTCTTTGCGATGATAGTGATGGACACTCGGAGGACGATTTGCCTCCGCCGTATGAATATGTTGATGCTGGCGAGGCGGAGCTGAGTGAAGAGGAGGGTGACAATAGAGAGCTAGATCGTGAAGTGGAGGAAGATGAAGAAGCTGCTGGTCGACCAGCGAAAGTTATTGTTCACGAGGAAGATATGCGGATGAAGTTACCAAAACGAGGGTCGTCGATCCGAACTGGCAGTAGTCGCAGCTTCGAGAGCGTTGCAAACAAACAAAAGGATAAGTTGGAGCTCAAAGCTACAATTGTCCAGATTAATGCTCGTCAGGACGCCCTCGACGTGGTCAAAGTAGATGACGAACCATCAAGTGAATGGTCAGAAGATCGCCGACGTTTTCAACACGAACTTCGTGCCTCTCGACGTGATCTTCAAGTCACCAAGCAACAGTGCGAGAAGGTGGAGCGACTGGCGCAAGTTCGACACTCCCAGCTATTGAAAGATTCGGCACGGAAGCTGCGTGCAAACGACCAAAAAAGGAGAGATGCTAAGGCTGCTCGCCAGATGATCGCAGACACCCTTGAATATCGTGACGAATTGCACGCAATGGAATCTCGGTTGAAGCAAGCATCCATCGCTGCACATCGTGAACAAGAGCGCATAAGGCACATCACTAGAGTAGTCGTGGGCAATACCGAAAACCCTCTGTACAGTGCAGTAAAACTTGGGCCTGGACCACTTTCCAAGAAGGAGATTGATCTACTATACGGCGGCCCGCGAGACGAAATTGCAGTGTACGATCATCACGGACGTCGACGCAATTTGAAAGAAGCTGGGCAAATTGCAACGGAGAGTTCTCTGAAGAGCGCAATGGGCAAACTTCGCCGCCTGTTTTTGAATTCTGGAAACAGTGTTGACACTTTCCGGCGATACGATCTCGACCGTAGTGGATCGCTAAGTTACGCCGAATTCCAACGCATGCTCCGTGAGAATGGTACTGAGTTGTCCAAAGAGCAGAGCAAAGCAATTTTCAAGTGTTTCGATGCCGACGAGAGTGGTGAAGTGGATTATATTGAGTTGCTCTGGGGATTTTTCGACTGCGAAGCATTCCTGAAAAGATGGCATGAACGGAAGAGCACGAGTACGACGACTCGAACTGAACGCGAGATGATACCAATACAAACATTTCAACAGTTTGATCGCACCAGCCAGGGCGTGTTGCCGGTCATGAAGTTTCAGTTGGTCCTTGATAATATTGGGGTTACCCTCAGTGAAACTGACGCACAATTGCTGGCCATCAAGTTTGACGCCGGAAAGGATGGATATGTCGACTACCTCAAGTTTTTGGACTTTGTACAGCTGCCTTCTCGAGACAATGCGCCTCCTGACGCTGATAAGGCTGATAGTCGTCAGTCTACCAACTCACGGCCAGATATTGTTCCTCCGGGCATGGAGCGCATCTGGAAAGAGCTGCAATCACTATCAGCAACACAAGCCAAGCTGCACCGCCTACTCCGCTAATTTATCACTTCACGTAGTGTTGGAACAGCAATCGTGTGATGGCCAAAAAGGGTTGACGTGTCAGACTCAGGCTCGTCAAGATCGAATACATAAGCGATGCATTATCGTATGAAGTGAATCCAATGGATTCACGTCCAATGTATTCACTTCAAGAAGCGCATCAAGTCCTTGGCAGAGGAGCTTGAAGCCAAGATGATCTGCCCAAATTTCCTACGCAGCAGCAGACGAGGGCCCTGAAAAAGTTGGCGTTGCTGGTGTATCTCTATTTGTTTCAATTTGCAATGGTCTATCCACCTCTCTTCTTGGTGACTAGAGTGGTTGCAGTGTTTCCAATGGCCATCGTGGCTGATAGCGAGCGGGTTCCGGGTCACTGCGCATTCCCTTTTGTATCGCTCAAGTCCCGCCCAGGCAACCATAACGCCGTTGTCGGTGCAGTATTTAGCTGGCGGGAATACTGCAACCAGCCCCTCTTCCTCTACGGCAGACTGCATACGGCTACGAAGGTACTGGTTTGATGCCACACCGCCACACACAACCTAGGAAACAACGCGATTAGTTTCTGAATATGACGCACCGATTCAGGGACTCGGCGTACAAGATTGGAGATGTTGTTATCTCCCACTCGCTCTTTGCTCCATTCGCAAGCCCGTCGTGCTCGAGTGATCAGCTGATCAACAGCTTTTCGCTACAAAATAAACCGTCAGCTATCTGACATCTGCAGACAAGAATCTCCTTCTTGCATGTACCTGGAACGAGGCGCATAGATCCTCCTTGGTCTTCTCATCTAATTCACCTAGCTGTTAAAAAACATAGCATAGTGATCAGTCACCGATCCGACTTCTTAACAGATGAAACAGGCAACTCATTACCTTTTTGACCTCGCGCAGCATTGCCGTCTTGATCCCCGAGTAAGAGAAGTCGCAGTCCTGTGCAAATATTATCCTATAAGTTCAATTGTCATCATACATTCAAGAGTATTGCCTCGCACCTTTCGATGCTTCATTGGCTCGGTGAACGGGAAGGCTCGGTCGTTGCCGCGTGCAGCCATGTCCTCGAGCAGCTTGCCGCCGTGCACACCTTTGCCGCTAGAGGAAGTGATGTCCAGCATCCTAGCGACCTTGTCGTAGGCTTCGCCGATAGAGTCGTCGACTGTGTTGCCCAGTAGCTCATAGTCTCCTAGACCCTTCGCCAGAACAAGACAGCAGTGACCGCCAGACACAAGAAGCACGACGAACGGGAACTCCGGTCGTGGCGTCTCCAGCTACAAAATCCAGCATACACCACCATAAGTCGTCACGACATAATCCTGAAAGTTGCAGGTCAAACTACGTACTTGTGGTAGTCGTGACACGAGAACGTGAGCCTGCACACCAAAACAACCGACAAGGTGAGCACGCATACTTCTCGTAGGTGCATCCCAGCTCGTCATCACCTCCAGATGATTGATCTGCAAAAACGCAATGTCCGGATTGTCCAGACAAATCTGCCGGGCTGTCCGCAGCCCCACGTCCAGACACGGAGCCAGCCCAGGACCGGACGTCACCGCCACCGCCGACAACTGCTTCACACTCTCCAGTCCACTACAAAAATAAAACACCACTGTCATTAAGTAAGCATTCCCCATTCATCCATCTGCTCTCGTACCTCTGCTCAATGGCAGCCTTGATCACGTGCGGCAGGTTGTCAGCATGCGCTCGAGCCGCCAACGCCGGCACAATCCCTGCACCAATCGAACAAGCGTCAATCCATCGTACAAAGCATTGCAAATCACCCTGCAGCACCCGTTCAAACCTTTCCACTGCGCGTTGAGCTCCCACTGGGACGAGATGACGCTGCTCAGCACGCGGCCGCCCGTGTCCAGCACCGCCGCCGCCGTGTCGTCACAACTACCGCCACCCAGCGAATCTCAGCGTGCAACCCACACCACAGCATAGCTCACAGTCTGCTTCCGTACCTCGTCTCAATTCCCAGTAAGTACGACGCGTGTCGCGCCCCAGCGGCCGCAGCAAGCGCGGCGAGCAGCTCGTCAGCCTCCGCATCCCGTCGGTTGTGATGTGCCACTTAAGCGGAACCTAAATGTTATGTTCATCCACATCAATCGAGGTTAAATAGAATAAGGTTTTGGGGTATTGTTAGAACGGGTAGTCAGCAAGGCGCAAGGGGGCGCCGGAACGAGCGAGCGATGGCTGTGACGGGGAGCGCGACGTGGCCGCCATGGCGCGGCAGATCGCGCAGGTGACGCAGCGCGACAACTGGACGTCGGACAGGAGCGTGGTGCCGGACATGCAGCGGCTGCTGGGGCGGCTCACGACGCTGAAGGTGGACAAGGACCTCCTGCAGAAGACCAAGATCGGCGCGGCCGTCAACAAGCTCAAGAAGCACGACGACGACGTGGTCAGGGGCTACAGCACGAGTCTCACCAAGAAGTGGAAGAACGAGGTGGGCATCGCCAGCAAGGGAGCAGCTGCTGCGTCTTCCCGACCACCGGAGAGGCAGCGAGTGCCCAGTCCATCGCCACCGAAACGAGGTAGAAGAAAGATGAGGGAGCTTGGGTGGACTTGTGAGACTGATGCTTTTTATTTGGTGTATTAGGTGCTGGAGAGCAGAAGAGATTTGAGAGTGCGAGGAAGAGGCTGCAGGAAGGGTATGCCAGTGAGAAGGCCAAGAAAGACTCGAGGACGGTGCAGGTGCTGAGTGGGCCCATTGCTAAAGGGAGGAGGGGCACGACCGTGTCGACGGCTCCGTCCAGGAGCTCCATTGGGAGGGCGCAGCTGGCCCAGCGACGTCCGCTGTCCAGTGCGATGCACAGAGCGGCGTCGGCGCCGCCAGTGGCTCACAGGATCTTGCCGGCTTCAAGAGTGCAGAATCAGGTGCGACGCCCCCGACGTCGCTGTCGAAAATGTGAGTTGTGGGTTTGGTGTGGAGAAGGAGGTTTGTGTTGTTTCTAATGAAGGGAGCTCCTTGTGACAGGTCTGCGGAAGAACGGCACCGACAGCGTCAGCTTAAATACAAAGCGCTGTCTGGACATGGAGGCAGTGATGGTGGTCGACGCGAGCCGGAACGCGCGCGTGGTAGCAGTAGCACTCAGGCAAATGGAAGACCGCGACCGGGTTCGCGGCCATCTAGTGCGTCGTCGTCGAGAGGAGGGTCGGTGCCTAGAGACGTTCCAGCGGCGGTGGATTCACGCAAGGCGATGCTGGATAAGATGTATCCACGCGTGTGCGGCGTCGGATCGTCCGCAACTAGCAGTAGCAAGGCGTCTGGTGGTGCCAAGAAGAAACCCAGTGCCGCGTCTCGACGGAAAGAAGCGAATCACTCAGAGGGCCAACGCGAGGTCCTGTCGTGGCTAAAAGGCTTGAGCGTGGACATGAGCGAGTACGCCCCCGCCTTCTTCGAGAACGGCTTCGACTCAGTCAAGTTGCTCAGCACTATCGAGAAGTCAGACCTGCCGGGGCTGGTGCCCAAGAAGGGCCACCACCGTTTGATCCAACAGGCACTGGACGACCTGCGGCATAAGCACTCTACATCCGCGTCTTCACAGCGGCGTGATCGCTTTCCAAAGGAGTCGCGGGTGCGTCGCAATGACCCGTTCGAGGACGAAGACTCAGACGACAGTTTCGTGGTCAGTGACGACGGGGAGTATCGCCCAGGCCACATTGCCGCCATGTTCCGCAAGAACCGGAAGCGGCGATACTCGATCGACTCCGACGACTCGCTCAACATGGAGGCCACGTTCGACGAGATCCAGAAGGAAGAAAAGCGCAGGTATGTCCACGCTCGGAGTTGTATTGGTCCAAACCTGTTGCAACTACTAACACTTTTTTCCCTCTATGCAGCGCTCTATATGGTGAGTACGAAGACTACCGGGAGGACTTGCGCAACAAGAAGCTGTCGAAGAAGAAGAAAACGTGAGCAAGTTTTTCAACACCGCGGGGCGCAAGAGAAAAACAATAAAACTGCACTTCGACCAAATCGCGAAATATCATACTCAACGCCCCACTACATAGAATATTCAACTTTTCTAGTCCGGAATACTCGCGTGTCTATCCTCATTGTTCAATTTGAAGTCCCAAGAAGATGCTGAAAGTCTGCCAGAAGCTCCAGAAGCTGCGCCGCTCGGGCGGCAAGACGCTGCAGCTCCTGGCGCTGCCCACCAGCCGCAACGCGCGTCCGCGTCCCGTGAACGTCCCCACCAAGAACGAGCGTCAACAGGCGCGTCGCGCGGCGCTGGCGCTGTCGGCCGTGGCGCTCGCGTCTCTGACGGCGAATTACTCGACGTCCGCGTCCTCCGAGGCCGCGAAGAGCGACGAAAAACCTCGATACTTGTCGAGCCCCGAGGAGTTCCTGTTCCCTGCCATTCAGCCCTTCAACACGGGGACCATTCAGGTCTCTCCAGTGCACGAACTGTACTACGAAGAGTGTGGGAACCCGTTCGGGAAGCCCGTGGTTATGGTGCATGGCGGGCCGGGTGCGGGCTGCTCGGACGGCATGAGACGCTACCACAACCCGCGGGTCTACCGCATCATCTTGGTGGACCAACGCGGGTCGGGGCGTAGCAAACCCCACGCGTCTTTAGAAGACAACACGTGAGTAGGAAGGGTTTAATTGGGGGTTGTTTGAGGCTTAATTGCGTCTTTGTGGCTATAGGACGTGGCACTTGGTGGAGGATATGGAGAAGCTGAGACGTCATTTAAGCATTGACAAGTGGCAGGTGTTTGGAGGGTCGTGGGGTAGCACACTGGTAAGGTTGGAAATATGGTGGAGATTGAGGAGATGGAATGTTGACAAGGTTGGTGCTTGTGGTGTAGTCGATTGCGTATGCTATTAAGCACCCGGCGCGAGTGACGGAGCTGGTGCTGCGTGGGATTTTCCACCTGCGCAAACAGGAAATCGATTTCTACTACCAGGTAATTTGAGCTGCTTTGGTCCGGGTTTGTACTTTTGGGTCGCCCAACCGCTGGATTGTTGTTGCTGCAGCATGGCTCGAACTTCATCTACCCTGACCGCTGGGAAGCGTATCGCGATGCCATTCCGGAGGAAGAGCGCGGTGATTTTCTCATGGCGTACCACAAACGCCTCACCAGTGACGACCCGAAGGTCCGCATCCCGGCGGCTCTGGCCTGGACGACGTGGGAGAAAACGACCAGCAACTTGATCCCTCCTGTAAGTTTACACTTCTTGAGTTGCACCGCATACGGTAGCAGTGCTACAGTACTGAAGTGATAACGATGCTTTTTCTTCCGTTTTGTTGGTTGACAGTCGGACGCGGCGGGTAAGTCAATGGACGAAGAGAAGTTTGCGGAAGCGTTTGCTCGCATCGAAAACCACTATTTCGTCAACAAGGGCTTCTTTCCTACCGACGACTTCCTGAACGAAAACGCCCACAAGATTCGTCACATTCCTACGGTCATCGTTCAGGGAAGGTACGAGGGTGAATTATATCGTGCCTTGATAGTTAAGCTGACGATTACGTTTTTGCAACTGCCAGATACGACGTGGTCTGCCCCATGAAAACAGCGTGGGACTTCCACAAGGCCTTTCCCGAGGCCGATTTCCGCGTGGTGCAGACCGCGGGTCACTCGGCTATGGAACCCGGCATTGCAAAGGAGCTGGTTGACGCCACCAACAAGTTCAAGAACTTTTAGGCTGGGGCTAAACGTCGATAATGGCCATACCAAGCCTTAGCTTTTGTGCTCGATTAACTTTTCTGGAAAAGTGTCTAATGTTTATGACAAACACTTTCCCAAGGCGAGAAAGCAAGTGAAGACCCCGTTAGCACGTTGAAGTCAGCCAAGTTACTTTGCCCAAGTACCGTGTTCTGCCAGATTAAATTTCTTAGCCAATCGTTGCGCATTCCATTCCAAAAGAAGCCATGGAGGTGATCGAGTTCAGCGACAGCAGTGAGGGGAAGTGGCGTCCACGAGCCCAGCGGCGTCTCCCGCAGTTGCGCAGAGACGCGCGCAGTCCGTCGGCTACGCGAACGCCGTGGAGGCGGCGCTGGCGATGGCCGCCGCCCTGGGGCCCACCGGGAGCAGCAGCGCCACGACCAAGAACGAGCCCAAGAAGAGGACGAAGCCGGCGCCTCCTCTGCTGCCAGCCAAAGCCAAGAAACAGCAGAGCGAGAGGAGGAAACAGCAGCTCGCGGCCACTCGCAGGCCGAAGCCAGTGGAGAAGAATTGGAGGACGCCTAACAACCACCAAAGCAGAAGAGAAGACGGGCGCAGCTCCAGGACCAGATCCAGCAGCTTCAGCTCCAGTTCCAGCTCCAGTTCCAGTTCCAGTGTGGAGATTCGCTCTCGTTCTGATCGGCTGCAGTCTGGTCAACGGAGACGCGGTCTTAGTGGGGTGAAAAGGAGGCAGGAGACCCAAAGGCCAGTGGATGTAGTGGACTTGGTGTCTTCATCCGAAAGCTGTTCCAGTTCTTCTGGTAGCAGTCGCTCGCGATCGTCGTCAGCGTCTTCGGTGGCGTCGTCCGGTGGTCTGACACAAACAACTGCGAAAACAGGAAAGAAGCGACTGGTGCTAAACGATCGGGTGTTGGGGAGAGGAACACCGCGGCCGGTTCATTTCTCTGACCAACATGGGGTGTCAAGTCGTTTGCAGCGGGAATCGAACGAAAAGAACCAAGCAAGAAAATTGGTGGCAACTGCCAAACGCAAACGTGCGCTGCCTCATATGCGCCGCGAGCTTAGCAAGCAACGGCGAGCACCCACAAATAGTGTGGCCAAAAACAAAACGTCCGTGACGAACAGCGTACGAACTCCGAACTTTGCGGTGACATCTAAAGTATCGGGGTCGGCGATAGAGAGTGCGCCACTATCGCTTTCGTCTTCTTCGGCGTCATCCTCACCTGTCTCGCCACCGAAATTAGTTCCAGCGGGGAAATCCGTGACCACACCGACCACTTCATCTCAGACAGCGAGTCGAGTCCGAGAAGGAGATATCGATGCGTTTGGGCGGTATCAATGCCGCAAAAGAGCTTCTGCCAGTATTAAGCCATCGGGTAGAAGTTCGACCGCCTCAGAAGCGGCTGCGCCTGGTCTACCTTCATCGTCACCGTCGCCCTCGCCGCCAGCGAGAAAGAAGCGCCGAGTTTTCAACTATTTTAACGCGGATAGTGTGGCGCTCAATGAAATACAAGCTCAGGAGCGGGAGTTGGCTTGGATCCAGTCGCAGCGCAAACAGGCTCAAAACCAATCTCGACCGAGAGCTACTGCTTCCCAGGAAAGGAAGACGCGTCGTGAAGTGATCTACCTGGATGATCATTCAGACGCAAACAGTGTTGGTAACTCGGAAGATGGAGTGCAGAGTGACGACCACCGTGATCAAGTCAAGAGCAGGGTGAAAAGCTCGGGCGCTGTCGATGGGACTTTTATGGATAGCCCGGCGCCCAGTGATATGCTCTTTCATCCGACGTCGTACCGCGGTATTTATCTCGACGAAGCGCCATCGAACATTCTCCGGGTGCGCCGGTGCAGTGCGCCGTTCGATTCAGATTGTAACCATCCGCTCACGTTTTATGG
Organism: Phytophthora syringae; assembly: GCA_012656105.1. Classification (NCBI taxonomy): domain Eukaryota; phylum Oomycota; class Peronosporomycetes; order Peronosporales; family Peronosporaceae; genus Phytophthora; species Phytophthora syringae. Next base: position 1,057,934 of record JAAKBD010000005.1, on the reverse strand, counting down.
TATGGCTATGCTGTCAGTGAGGAGATTTAATGTGTTCACTTACCCACCACGCTGTGTAGTCTTTCATCTGGCGTAGAAGTTGACTAATTGGATGTACTGTTGTGGTTGCTACAGATGATACACATACACTAGAGCGCCAGTGCTCGATCCTCGAAAGTTTCGGCAAGCCGACTCAGTGTCTTTCGTCCGTGTTCCCGAGCGAGGCTGCCAAACCGCATAGTGCGGTTACTCGTGAAGTGAGCACTTTGGTGACAAACCAGCTTCCCATTATTCGTAGTTGCCATCGAAGAAAGGTGCGAGCAATACTGACAGAGGCTCGCCAGAAGATATCGAAGTACCAAGCAGCACTGAGAAGGCATAGAAGAGCTCGCGGCGACCAGGAAGGTACGAAATGAAGTTGTCTCGAGGCTGATACGTGTGCAAGAGCTAACTTGTTGATATTGTTGTGTTTGTTCTCCGATCCCGTTGTAGTCGCCCCACATCGATTCCCTCGCTCGGCCACGGAGAAGCACGCCGTAAAGCAGCTCAAGGCGGTACATCATCTGAACTCCGGAAGCGTCTCATTCCAGATTGGTCGCGGCGATGGATTTGTGCGAGAGAAGTCGGTGTCTTCACTGGTACAGGTCTATCGCTTGGAGGAGATCCGGCCTTTGCGAAGGTACACAGCTAGTATCGGATTGCGCGCCAACTTTCGCGTCGAAGACGACCCGATCTTAAAGTACACGGCCACAACAAGGCCGAACGGCGCGGATGGTGTTAGTGAAGTGGAGAAGAAGTATGGATTACGGATGGGCAACGTGGCCGATGAAGAGGTGGTGGAGTACGTGTTGCGGCTGGTGGTTGGTAGTCTTGGCGACTCGGAGCAGGTATTTCACGCGCTGAGAAGTGAACTGGATTTGTCTCAAGCGTACACGGCGTATAGTGAGCTCAAGAAATGGTATGACTCGCATCAGCGTGCGGGAGCTCGGCTCGACAAGGTGGAGGCGCTGAGTCATGAGGTAGAACAACAACAAAGGTTGACTCGGACGTCATGGCGCTCATCAACTTGATGAAGGGGTCGTCGTTGTCGAAGACTAGTCGTGCGAGATCGCTCAGCGCGCGTTTGCAGCCGCCAATCCGCCACTTTGAGTCAAGCCTGGTGGACAGCGTGGAGAGTGCGACGGCCGGTATGTCGGCGCTTGGTTTGCGCGCGGTGGGGAGCTACGGTGAGCTGGTGGACGTCTACCGCGGCTCTTTCTGCCGGATGTGCTATCGTTACGCTTGCAATGACCACGGTGGTGACCATCCTTTGCCAGCCAGACGAGTGGACCCGGTGTACCCTTGCGTGCGGTCAGTACAGCGTGTTGTTTCTGGTGACGTTCGTGCTGATGCGGCGTCTTCATCAGATGACGTTTGTTTGCCGAGTGAAGAGATGGTAGGCCTTGCGCGTGATGACGATGATAATACGAGCGGTGATGGTAGTGGATCTCACCGACTACGGCAGCAGCGGAAAAAGCAGCTCGCTGACCCGTCTGAATACGTCGATTCGTCGCATGTGTCGTTAGTGGCAGCGAAGATGCACTTGCTCCTCTCGACTGATAACGAGTGTGGCGAGCGGTGCTGGAAGAATGGCGACTCGACCCAGCCCACACCCCTACCAGCAACACTGCTGGGTGTTATCCAGAAGCTTTGGGAGACAATGGGAGACAATTCATGCTTGCTGGCAGCAGTCATTGGCTCGGTCTCGTGTGTTGAGTTGCACGAGTTGATTAATCGTGAGCAAACCACTTTCGATCGTGGAGCTGCTGGTGCTGGAGGAAGGTCGGGTCGTCGGATGCGCAACTGGAAGCACGGACGACGGTCTGGTGGGAACAATCACGAGTTGCTGCAGAGGACACGAAACCAGCGACTACAAGATCGGGGCACCGAGAATCACGAGTACGAGCCGTGTATGCACGAGGGCATGTGCGACTCCACGGGCTGCTCGTGCATGAAGCGTGACCACATGTGCGACAAAGCGTGCGCTTGCTCTCGAGACTGCCCAAATAGGTGCGTGCAGCGAATGAGGGCGGTGAAGCAGGGCTGGTTGACTTTGCGAAGATACAAAGTGCTTGCAAGCGGGTGTTCCTACCAAAGCAAAATCTTGATGAGCATACCCAACCAAGCCTACTCCCGCGGCATGAAGGTGCGAAGGGGTTGACTAACGTGTGATATCATTTGGAATAATGTTACAGGTTCGAAGGCTGCACTTGCCCACCTAATCAATGCCGGACTGATAAGTGTCCGTGCTTCACGGCGCTGCGTGAATGTGACCCGGATGTGTGTACGACATGTGGGGCAAGTCGGGAGGCGGTCGCTGCAGCTATGGTTGACAACTCGCTCATAGGCGGTAAATGCTCGAAAACGAGCTGTGGCAATATGAACGTGACCCGTGGCAAGCACACACGACTCGCAATGGGATTTTCGTCAGTGCACGGCTTCGGCATGTATGCCCGTGAAACAATTGCCGCGAATGAGTTCGTGTACGAATACACTGGCGCTATGTTGTCCGAGGACGAGGCAGAGCGTCGAGGTATGATTTACGACAAGGTGGAAATGAGCTACCTATTCGACCTGAACGAAGACGCAGTTCTGGACGCGCTTCGCAGCGGCAACAAGAGCAAGTTCATCAACCACGACGGAGAGGCCCCGAATTGCACGGCAAAGGTGGTTAGTGTACGTGGTGTACACCACATTGGCATCTGGACGCTGACGGATATTGCAGTGGGCGATGAGCTGGTTTTCGACTACGGCTACAAGCGTAGCGTGGGTCCCGACTGGAGCCAGCGTCGAGCAGGATCGAAGAATACGAGCTAAGGTACGTGCGCAAGGGTCGCGCCGAAGGGTTCATTCAAACCGTTCTTAGCTTTAACATCGATAGGGTAAGTGGTAGATTCTGCTTTAGGTGTCCATCGGGACTCTGTTACTACTGACTGTGATGTGGTGTAGTATTTTGGTACAGGTACATCCAACATCAAAACAAGAAGACAACATGTGTTCATTTACATGTAACGCTGCAGTGGAAGAGAAACTTGTCTTCGACTACGGCTACAAGTGAAGTGTGGATGCTGACGGGAGTCATCATCAAGAACGATCGATGAAAATCAGTTAAAAGGTACGTGCGCAAGGTTTCGTTGGGGAATGCATTTGTGGATCAAATGTAGGCTCGTGCGCACGTTTTTGTCGGGAGATACGTTTTGGATCCAGTTGAGGTACGTGCGACATGTTTTGGTTTTGTTGGATCCGTTGATACTTTTTAAATTATTATGACATATTGCAGAGTTTCTGTTTTAGGTGAACACCGTGACCTTTGTAGAACAGTGAGTTTAACTACTATCTGATGAATATGGTGTGATTTGTATGAGACAGGTATATCTGGAATCCCCGATGGACACCTAAAGCAGAATCTACCACTTACCCTATCGATGTTAAAGCTAAGAACGGTTTGAATGAACCCTTCGGCGCGACCCTTGCGCACGTACCTTAGCTCGTATTCTTCGATCCTGCTCGACGCTGGCTCCTGTCGGGACCCACGCTACGCTTGTAGCCGTAGTCGAAAACCAGCTCATCGCCCACTGCAATATCCATCAGCGTCCAGATGCCAATGTGGTGTACACCACGTACACTCACCACCGTTGTCGTGCAATTCGGGGCGTCTCCGTCGTGGTTGATGAACTTGCTCTTGTTGCAGCTGCGAAGCGCGTCCAGGACTGCGTCTTCGTTCAGGTCAAATAAGTAGCTCATTTCCACCTTGTCGTAAATCATACCTCGACGCTCTGCCTCGTCCTCGGACAACATAGCGCCAGTGTATTCGTACACGAACTCATTGGCGGCAATTGTTTCACGGGCGTGCATGCCGAAGCCGTGCACAGACGAGAAGCCCATCGTGAGTCTTGTGTGCTTGGTTTAAGAGGCCTATTTGTCTTGTAAAACGATTGCCGCTTGGAGCTTTTAAGCAGATGCATCATGCTCGTCCCTGTTCTTGTTAACAACACATATATAAATGACCTTGATCAAGAGTCACGCTGTGTCTATCAAGTCGTCCTGTACGCTATAGTATACAGCCGTTAATAGCACTTGTAGTCAATCCTACAAAACGTATACGTAAAGCAACACATTAAAACTCACCGCAATGTCTCGAAGCGAATATTTGTGGGGTGATTGGATTGATTCCAGATATACCTGTCTCATACAAATCACACCATATTCATCAGATAGTAGTAAAACTCACTGTTTTACAAAGGTCACGGTGTTCACCTAAAACAGAAACTCTGCAACATGTCATAATAATTTAAAAGTATCAACGGATCCAACAAAACCAAAACATGTCGCACGTACCTCAACTGGATCCAAAACGTATCTCCCGACAAAAAACGTGCGCACGAGCCTACATTTGATCCACAAATGCATTCCCCAACGAAACCTTGCGCACGTACCTTTTAACTGATTTTCATCGATCGTTCTTGATGATGACTCCCGTCAGCATCCACACTTCACTTGTAGCCGTAGTCGAAGACAAGTTTCTCTTCCACTGCAGCGTTACATGTAAATGAATACATGTTGTCTTCTTGTTTTGATGTTGGATGTACCTGTACCAAAATACTACACCACATCACAGTCAGTAGTAACAGGGTGTTGCTTTACGTATACGTTTTGTAGGATTGACTACAAGTGCTATTAACGGTTGTATACTATAGCGTACAGGACGACTTGATAGACACAGCGTGACTCTTGATCAAGGTCATTTATATATGTGTTGTTAACAAGAACAGGGACGAGCATGATGCATCTGCTTAAAAGCTCCAAGCGGCAATCGTTTTACAAGACAAATAGGCCTCTTAAACCAAGCACACAAGACTCACGATGGGCTTCTCGTCTGTGCACGGCTTCGGCATGCACGCCCGTGAAACAATTGCCGCCAATGAGTTCGTGTACGAATACACTGGCGCTATGTTGTCCGAGGACGAGGCAGAGCGTCGAGGTATGATTTACGACAAGGTGGAAATGAGCTACTTATTTGACCTGAACGAAGACGCAGTCCTGGACGCGCTTCGCAGCGGCAACAAGAGCAAGTTCATCAACCACGACGGAGACGCCCCGAATTGCACGACAACGGTGGTGAGTGTACGTGGTGTACACCACATTGGCATCTGGACGCTGACGGATATTGCAGTGGGCGATGAGCTGGTTTTCGACTACGGCTACAAGCGTAGCGTGGGTCCCGACAGGAGCCAGCGTCGAGCAGGGTCGAAGAATACGAACTCAGGTACGTGCGCAAGGGTCGCGCCGACGGGTTCCTTCAAACTGTTCTTAGTTTTAACATCGATAGGGTATGTGGTAGATTCTGCATTAGGTGTTTGTGGAAGAGCGCACTTGCAAAAAGAATGCAATGGTGGACTTCTACAAACCCGAAGCGTCAGCGACGGGGTTTCGCGGTTGTTGAGTAACGTATCTCCTGATGGGGTGCAGTCGTCGGCGTGTTTGGTCGTGAAAACGGCGATCCAGACGCAGCGTGGAAGGTCCTCACTCTGCGCCGTCCTTGTTCTAGCGCTCTGCACGACGCTCTCTCTCTCTCTCTCTCTCGACCTTGATCCTCGACGTTACTGGGGCGCGTCCGTTGTCGTTGTGCGGCGGTTATCAGGTCGCACGTTCCTTCGCGTTCGGCGCCGGGTTATCGGGCGACGCCTTTGCGGTATCGTTTAACGTGCCTTCCTTTCCGGTACGGGGTGTTGGGGGTGAGAACCGACTCAACGGACGGAGACGGGGTCGCGATTACCGGGGCGGCTTGTCGACGGACGCTGGTCTTTCAACGAAGTACTTCTTAGTCCTAGTCTCTTAGAGAACTCAGGCGAAGGAAGAAGGGCTTGCGTATCACAAAGTATATTCGAATCTGAGCCATCCTAAATCCCTACCGTCCTTCTTATCGATCTGTAGACATTTCCTCTCCTTACCTAGCCCTAGCCTGGCGTGCTTCCCGCGATCTGGCTTGAACCTGATTTGTACCCTATATCGTGTACCGTGTCTCCCGATCTGAGGCTCATTCTCAACCGGGATTTTCGGCCGCATGCGGCCGCATTTTGAAATTTTGTGGGTTTTGATTGGCTCGTGGGGTAGGTGGTCGCATGCGGCAAAGTTCATAAAAAGCCGCCCCTGCGGCGATTTCGCCGCATGCTCTGAACTTGCCGCACAGCAATCGCATGAAGAACAACCAATCAGAAGCCACGAGTCTCGCGTCCTTACGTTTGGCTTCCCATTCGAACACTTTGGTCCTTTCCGCCCGCCTCGAGACCCACCTCGCGATACCTAGCGCACCACCTCGAGGTACCCAGTACACTCGTCTTGACATTACCAGCACGCTCGCCAACCGTCCGCCTCGCACCTGCTTCAACCAACTGAAGAAAACGAGTTTTGTGTTGCTGTTGTACCTGTTCTTGCGGTGTTTTGTTTTACTGAAAACGAAAAACTTGGGCGTGAAATGCGAGTAGTTCGCAACCGTATCAACTGGAATACGCACGCAGAACGTCTCGTGCTAGAGGGAGAGTTCAAGCAATACTACATAATGAGCTCCAGAGCTTTCGAGCGTTTACTGCTGAGTGTGGGAGGGTCGCTGGCAGCTGACCCTTTACAATCTGCGCGGCGAGCGCGTGGGGAGCCACCCGTATCTCCAGCGGGCATGCTTCAAGCTTGTTTTTCACGGCACTCTGGTGGAAGTTATCATCATATTCGTGTAATTACGGGAACTAGTCGAGCCGGCTTTTTAGGACTGTACACGCCGTGATGCGCGCTATCAATACCAGCAAAATCCTAGCTATGAAGTTTCCTGTTTCTCACGACGAGATGGAGCGTACTGCAGCCGGGTTTCGCTCTATCAGCACCCATGGAGCTATTCCAGGTTGTATTGGTGCCATGGATGGATGGCTTTGCCCGATACGTGCTCGTGCATGTGGTCGGGTTGGTTCGTTTTTCGGAACATTACCAAAGATATGGACTTAATGTCCAAGCCTGCTCAGACTACAAATGCCGGTTTACTGCCATGGCGTGCCGCTCTCCTGGTGGACGAAACGATTCTGTCGCATTCTTGCAGTGGTCACTTAATCGAGTTCTTTCACAGATAAGAGGTCCTTACTTCGTTGTAGCTGACAATGCTTATCCTCAAACTAGAGTGATCGTGACACCTGTCAATCAACCGCAGTTGAAGGGTCATCCCGAGCGAGACAACTACAACTTTTTTGAGCCAATGCAGGATTCGTATAGATATGGCCTTTGGCTTACTGGTCAACAAGTGGAGAATCCTGAAGATTCGCGTAAGTTTGCGCAATGCCTCCCATGTAATTCACGCTTGCATGCGCCTTCACAACTTCTGCATCGACCAACACTCAATCGAGCGTCCAGATACTGTATCAAGAGAGATCACGGCGATGCGAGGTGAATTGCGCTGATGGAATAGCTCCCGAGACTTGAATTATTGCAACACACAGTACGAAACCGAGGAAGGTGACGTTATTGAGCTTCTAGATGAAGTCACTCGAGAAATATTAGTTCAACACATCGAAGAAATCGATTTACGTCGACCCGCTCACAATATTCAGCGTAGAACTCAACTGGATAGCGATAAGTAAGATGTTGAATTCAATTATGAAGTGTTTAAGTGATGCGCTCGATTCTCCCTCTTTCTCTGTCTCAATGCGCTGGGCTAGACTGTGCTGCTTTCAACTTGTTCATTAGAGACTGTCGCTGACTAAGCAGAAGAGCTCTATCTTCTTCAAGCCGAGTGACAGAAGCGTCTTCGCATTTGCCAACTCTACGTCCACCTCTGATAACTGGCGTCGAATATCGTGAAGCAACGCTAGAATGCTGGACACCTCTTGTAGTTGAGACGAGGTGGAGGAGCTGGCACGCTCAGCCTCTAAACGACGATCCTTCACGTACTCGGCAAACGACCCAGCAAACGACTCCATGGGCCGCTGCCACTCCGCTTTCATTTAGACGGAGTCGACCGTGTAGATGGCGTCTGACCCTCTCCGAAGTTACCATCGTCGAGCGTATCAAATTCATCGGTGGGTAATAAGCCACCTTTGGCAAAGTTTTTCAGCTCAGGTTTCACCTGCGGCAATCATTAGTTAGAGACATATTTACAAAGATCAATCAGATATCATGGCAGCAGTCCTTACATTAAGCCATTTCCGCAAGTACAGCACGTAGCCGCAGCCAGCGACAAAGTTCTTGTACTCGTTTTCATTCTGACCAGACGTGGTAAACTTTTTATCTGCAATAATGTAGAGCTTATCCACCTCCTTCCACATATCGAACAGTTTCTTGGACGAGTGAGGCTTGAACACACTCGGGTCAATGCCTTGGAAGAACTCGTCGTCATCAATAAGTTGGTTCAGGCGGTGGTCAGCAGGATATTTCTGTGCAAATGCTGCTTGAACATCCTGCCAGAAGCTACTATTGGCATTCACCGCTCTAATGTCAAATCGGCCCGCGGAGGTTTGTTGCCCGACTCGCTAAACCGCACGGCGAATTCATCGCAGACAATAATATTGAGAAGACGATACATGCAGTATGTCGTACGCGAGCCTACAGCCGTCTTGCCCACTTTATTCCTGGATAAAGCAACGTCACCAAGTAGAACGTCACCAAAAGCAGCTTTCCGACGTCGTGACGAATGAGAATCGCAATGCGCTCGGGTTTCTTCATCGTTGCTTTGAGCCGTAAACCTCTGCGCGTGCACTCTTCGCGAATTTCGTCAGCTGACATTGAGTTGTACTTCGAGGTCGGCACATTCGGCGTTGGAAGTGCGCTTCCGTCTATTGCATCCTGCTTGCCTTCAGTGTCAACCGCGCCTGAGTCTCCAAACCGGTCGTTGAACGTTGCTTGCATGGAGATACGTTGAAATGAGCTCGGCGATTGCGAACTGTAGAAACCAGATAGCTGCATAAACTGTGGAGGCGGCGACAACACTTGCAGCGTTGCATTCTGCGATCCATACATTTGTTTATTGCTCGCCTGCAAAACTGTATGTTGCGGCAGTTCATGTTGCTGCGAGAGCGCAGGAGAAGTGTGCACCACTTGGCCAAACGTGTGCGTCGACTGTTGTCTGTTGTTCACCGGGCGATTTGAAGGTGAGTCTTGTGGTGCCGAAGATCTATAGCACTGCATTCTGATGACACGCTCAGTTAGATGTACTCACAGCGTCGCTATCAGCTCAAGACTACCGATCCTTACCGCGCCTGTATTGCTTGGGGCTTAAAGCTTCCGAGCTGTTGTGCGATAAAGCAGTTAGACCCCCAACTGCCTACTTTAGTCGCAGGAGTCGGTCTTAACCGATGCGGCCGCATGGGACAAAGTCATGCGATGCGGTGCGGTGCGGCGGGGCCGGTTGAGAATGAGCCTGAGAGACGCGTCTCTCGATGTCACGGACGGGATCCATAGACGAGCCGGATCAGAGTCAGAGTCAGAATCAGATCTAGACTCTGAGGTCCGTCGCCATCAATCGTGAGTCCCGTCGTGGCAGTATTCGCGTCTTTCCCGTCTCGTCTCGAACCCGCTACACCACATCCGTCCCGCCGCTACCTGCACGTACTCCCCAGGTAGGTGCAGTTTGGCGGAATCTGTTTTGCTTGTGTGCTCAATATCCCGTGCTTGCTTGTCCAGCATAGCTTCGTCGTTCGGTTCGCCTTCTCCGCCCCCAGGCTCGCCTGTGGTTGATCTTGGCACCGACAACGTCGTCCGGGGCCGGTGTGCGAGTATACCGCACGTGCGCTGCCCCTGCCCACGCGACCTGCGGTGGTGATTCCCCCATGGTCCAGCTTGTACCGTCGGTTGGCAACTTGCTGGCCGATGTCAACCTTGAGGCGCGTGAAACTCCCACATTGCCGGGGGCGTTTGGATCTGGCGACGGTCCTGAATGCGGGTTTAGCTCTCCACGCCGGGGCCCTCCACGATCACAACATGTTCTTGCTCCGGAGGGCCCGCGAGGGCTACGAAATGGTCACCCATCCAGCGGCTTCACGAGAGGGCTGAGCTCGCCGAGCGCGAGAATCGGAGCCTCGAAGACGCGGCCATCGACCTGCGCGCTCGGGCAGGCCGCGTAGACGCTGAAGTGTCGCGTTATTTGGTCTTGGCGGCGGCTACAACTGAAGATGTAACGGAGTTACTCGATGAGGTTACGATTATGTAGGTCACCCAATTTGGTGTGACCACACGCTCTCTAATACAGTACTCAGTACGTGAAAGTTAGCAAAATATCAGTAGGTGGCTTCACAGCCAATATATATGCATTAGACTAGGCGCTACTATGTTAGATAGTGAGACCTATAGATTTACACCAGGGCGGCTCTGCCGCCGATTGCAATAATACATTCAGTTCACCTTTAACCTCAAGAGTTCCAGTGTCTTGTAAAGACCGTTGGCTCTTGGAGCCTGTAAGCTTCTGTCTTACGCTCGTCCCTGTTCTTAGTATAAGAACGCTAAGGTAAACTACTTGCTTAAGAGATTCGCTGAGTCTGACTAAGTCTTCCTCTACGCTACAGTCTACGGCGGCCCCGCTCCACTTGGTAGCTCTTGTAGTCAATCCTACACCTGAGTCTTAACGACTGTCCTTCTGTGTGGATGGAGCAATTCGCCCACTAACCGCCGAACCAACAAGATGGGCTTAAAACGCGGATGTCTTTGGTTGGGCTGGAAGGTGTGGCTCATCTTGCTTCGCAAGGCCCCGACGTTGTTAACGCACGTCTGGAGGCGTTCTCGAACTACGATAATGCTCTGTTGGGGCACATGCAACAACGGATGACTGCGGCCGCTGCGTCTGCGAAGCCCAGGCCGTCATCGGATGAAGCTTCCAGAGCTAAACCGCTCATGGTGAGCGTTAAGACCTTTGAGGGCAAGGATGGAGAGAATCTCTTGCTCTGGGTCAGAGAAGTCGAGATGGCAATGACATATGCCATACTCAAGACCGAGCAGCAGCGCGTGGTGCTAGCTATCTCCAACCTTGGGGGTCGAGTGCGAGAGTGATCCCTTACGTATGACACGTCTGTGGACGCTGCGTTCCCTTCGTGGGAACAACTCCAGCTGCAACTCTCGCGAGTATTTGCGCCGCCTAACCAGGCATATCGCGTGAGGTCACGCTACCTCTCTACCCGTCAGGGTAAGAAGGAGTTGGTGGACTTCGTTCAAGCGTTACGAACTCTTATTGCTGGTATGGCAGCGGACCCTCTCCCCGAGACGGTCACGGTGACCATCTTCATGGAAGGCCTTCGCACTGGCGTGGCCAGGACGGCAGTCTTCCGAGTCCACCCCTCCTCTTTTGAAGAGGCTGTGAACGTGGCATTAAACGCGAGATCACCTTCAAGTCGGCGAGACTTGGTTGGAACGCTTCCCACGGCAACTCGTCCGGAGCCTCGGGCTCGTCCAATGGAGCTGAGCCGATGAATCTTAGCTATGCTGAAGACGAAGAAGCCGAGCTTCAAGCTGCGGAGCAGCGCATCGGCGTCCGCCGATGCTACGTGTGTGGAAGTACGCAACACCTGCATCCAGGGTGTCCGCTGCGTAAGCAGCGCCAGGCTCCGGTGAGCCGAGGCCATGCCTCTGAGCAGAAACCTAGCTCGTGGCGGGAAACGCCTAAACTCAGTAGGCACAGGGCGGCCTGCTGGGGAAGAACTTTGTTCTGTTGAAACTCTGCGAGGAGGTCAGCAGAACTTGCTTCAGAGAGCTCCGTGCTTTATAGCACGGAACGTGTATGCAAGCCGGGCTTGCTGGTCGTTGAGACGACCGTGAAGGGCTTTAATAAGCCATGGATAGTCCTAATCGATTCGGGTGCGTCGGGCAATTATGCTCGCCGCACCACGATGGAATGAAGTCGGCAGTATGCTGAGGCGCAAGTGGCGCGAGTGCGTGACACGGTCACTGTTCGTCTTGCGACGGGGCCCGAGTTACGGTGCCTAAGATTCCTGTGCACCTGGGCGTGAAGGTTTTGGACTTCGATAGCGTCGAACGCTGTCTGGTCCTAGACCTGGTTTCGAGATATTATCTCATCCTGGCTGGAACGCTACGAACCATGGATCGATTGGAGGTCTAAGACCTTAGGCGCTATCCTAGCAGCTTTGCCTAGTCATGAAACCACCTCTACTAGAACGCAAACGCGCTATTGGCGCAAGCACTGAACCGAGACGGTCAATATGTTGGATATTGGAGTGTCTGAGCTACTGGATACTGAAGGCGTCATGGACGCGAGCCCCGAGCACTGCTCTTGGGCTGAACGTGGAGTGGTACGTAAACCGCTGAGCGGCCCTCGTTGCGATAACGAGTTGTCGCTGTTTGCTTCAGAAAGCATGGCTAACCCGGTGCCGAGGCACGCGGGGCTAGGCCCGTCCGAAGTGCGTGGGGTGACACCTTATTCACCGAGCGACGCTTGCTCTGATGATCAGCCTTCGCTGCCTGCCAATGATGGCATGGTCGACGAAATGTCGAGGCATCTTGGGCCTGGCTCTAGTGATGAGCGTGGAGCGGCACGTAACCCGCTAAGCGACGCTCGTCACGATGACGACTACCTGCTGCTTCCCAATGATGGCGTGGTCGGCTATGAGCTGAGCCATCCCCTAGTGATGCGCGTGGAGTGGCACGTAACCCACTGGGTGGCGACTGCGAGCCGTGCAGTTCGCTGCCGGATGTCAGTAATTACATCGAGTCTCCTTTGGAGCAACAAGAAGTCGAGGCATATTTAGTCTAAATACCCTGGTCTCTTCGAGACGCTCGGTCTCTGCGAGGAGATGGCAGCGACGCCGCAGGACGACTGCGAGACGCAAGGCATCTGTCCTGACACACGATGTGTCTCGAGTGGAAGATGATAGCGAGCAGCTATACACACGCGTTGATGGAGTGACTGGCGAGGCCAATGGTGAAATCACCTTGGAGTGTATTCCCGCAGTCGATGCTCTGATAGACCTGGACGAGATGTCCGTCGTCGAGTTTGGCGAGGCCTTAAAGGCTGGCGATTTAGCCGAAGTGGTCATTATACGACCTGAAGAGGAGTTGAAGACTTCGACGCTTATGGATGAAGCAGTTCTCGAGGACACGAAGAAGATCCTAAGCGATCGCAGTGGATCGGCGATCCTGAAGAATCCATCGGATCCCTTTTATCATTTGGTGAAGGACTACCAAGACGTGGTCTCTAATGACCCTCCGTCATCTCTACCTCCCGATCGAGGCGTGCGTCACGAGATTGACCTGGTTCCTGGAACCAAATAATGCGTAACATGGCAGTGACATTTGCCGAAGGAGCAGTGTGACGTCATTGACGCGTTCTTCTGTACTAAGCACGCGGCGAGAATGGTGCGAGAAAGCAAGTCTCCACATTACACGCTGGCATTCTGTGTCAGAAAGCCGAATGGCAAGTGGCGTCTCGTTCACGCTTTTAACAAGATCAACGCAGCCACTATTTCGGCGCAGACGCCGATTCCTAGAAATGATGTTCTGCAGAACAACATGGTTGGCAGTACGATGTACAGTGTGCTCGATGTGGTCGATGGTTACTACCAGTTGCTCATGCGTACGATCGATATTCCGCTGACAGCGGTGAGCATACCGAGCGGTATAGCTCGTAATACCCCAGGGGCTGTCGAACGCACCCGCGACGTTCAATCGTCTTGTGACGCAGCTGTTCCGGTCTCTCCGGGCGTTTGCTCAAACGTATTGCGACGACATCTTGTCCACAGTCGTGCGGAGCACGGAAGTCGGATGTGGAGAACCACATCGACCATCTCCGAGCGGTGCTCGAGTGCATGCGCACTAACAAACGTTACGCTAATGCGTCTAAGTGTATATTCGGTGCTGAAGAGATTCCTTTCTTAGCATGCTTTATCGGAAAGCGTGGCTTTCGTGCGGATCCCGCCAAGGTAAAGTCCATCGTGGACGGTCGCTTCCGCGCAACTAGAAGGACTTACGGAAGTGGCTTGGCCTTGGGAATTACTTGCACAAGTACAGCAAGAATTATGCTGAGATGGCTCGGCCATTGTCCAATCTTCTTAAGAAGGATTCAGACTGATGTTGGGACACCGAACATCAAGATGTCTTTGGGGCAGCCAAGGAGAGTCTCCTTCATGCAGCGATTCTGGCGTTGCCAGACCCTGAACGTCCGTTTAGTGTCGCCTGTGATGCATCCGACATTGCCATTGGCAGTGAGCTTTTTACAAGCTGGTGCCGATGAACACGAGCGCGTTATCGCGTTTGAGTCTCGCCAGCATAAAGCTTCAGAGAAGAACTATCCAGTTCATGACAAGGAGCTAATTGCGATGAAGTATGCCCTTGTCAAGTTCAGGGTACACTTGCTCGGTTCTAAACCGTTTGTGGCTTTTCAGACCGCTACGCATTGCGATTCAATCGCCTCACCTCTCGCAAGGGATGACCAAGTGGCTGTCATTCTTCGCGGAGTACAACTTCGAGGTGAAGTACAAGCCTGGCAGGCAGAACGATCTGGCGGACACACTATCGCGTCGCCCATATTATGAGTTAGCTCATGTCACGACGGCGACTTCGTCAGTCATAGCCGTCGGACGCGACCGGGACCGCGTGGACTGCACGTGGTGGTGGAGGTGGAGCTTGTGCCTTCTGGTGGAACTTGTTGGAACCAAACAAAGTTTTCTTCTGTTGGGCCATCCTACGCTGGCGCGCACGCAACTTCTTCTCTAGTGACGCGACGTCCGGCACTCCCATGAGTGTCAGTTAAGAAGCGAGCTGCTCTTGAGAGCCGAGGGTGCTGATGAACAAGTCCACGTGTTCACGCTTCTGTTCGGGTCTGCCGTCTTCGTAGTGGACCTTTGCACGCATCCCTACCACATTGAGCCGGTACAAGTACTCGAGCGGCGTCTCGTCGGGGTGGTGCGACGCACGGTAGTAACGACTCGCCATGGAGACTCCTTTGCCGCCGTACTGGACGCAGAATTGTTCCATCAGGGCCGACCATGACTTTTGGACGTCTCGCGAGAGTTGCAAGTACCATTGGCGCGCTGGACCGGTCATCAGATCACCGAACAAGGCGCAAACCTCGTCTCCCGACATCCCGTCTCTACGAGACGCGGACTTCTCGCGATTCAGCCAGGCTCTCGCCTTTGCTTCGCTTGTGTCTCGTCCATGGAACTCTTTCAACTCGGGGACACCGAGAGACGCACTCTCGCTACGCCTGGGCTGGCTCCCACCGTTGCCGATGAGATCGCCGCCGCGTTGTTCGGAGACGCGTTGTCCCGATCGATCAGATCGTCGGGGTCTTTGTCGCGCGGATGTTGCGGAGTCTATCGTCGAGAAGATGAGTGCGAGCTCACGGATTCGATTTCTCCTGGCGTAAGCGGTTTCGGGGGTGTCGGGGTCGCTACTGGCGCGGTGGGGCGCGAGTTGGCGCATCATGGTTGACTGCATCAACCTGAGGATCGCGTCGTCGAGTGCCTTGGGGATGGCCCCGTCTCCGGGAGGCGGGGACATCGGCTAACCCATGGACGTCACGCGACTCGCTGGTGGGGCCGCGGGTTGGCTTGCGGGCGTAGGACGCGCCGCTGTCTGAGCTGGTGGCTGGCGTTGAGGAATTCATCGTCAACCGCTTCAGCGACTCGATGCTGCTGTGAAAGTCCCCATACTCTCTATGATCATGGAGTATTGATCAGGGAACGACGACGGTCGCTTCCGGCCTGTCGGTTCCGCAACGGGTTCGGGCGTAGGCGCCGTCTTCGCCACTGGTTCCGGCGTCACTTTAGCTGTTTCAGCGAAGGCGGCCAGAGGCTCCAGTATGACGGCGATCGCGTTCTTCAGTCCTCAAGGTCCCAGTCGAACACTCTCTCCGTCTCGAAGGCTCTCGGAGTATCGTGAAGAGCGTCTGTGCGGCTTGCAGCACGCTTGTGAGCTCTTCCAGAACGGGCATGTGGAACGGACCGGTGAACTGTCCGTTCAGCAAGGGGATACGCCGAGACCGAGTTCTCGTCGAGTTGTCGCGATTGCGCCGCTCCGTTGAGATTGAAGCTTATCTCTTCCTCGGTGGGATACGTCCCGCGTGAGCGACTTCCCTGCTGGGAAATTTGAACAAGCTCTCGTCTCCGGCGTCCGGAGACTTGGTTTTGCCCTTCATCTTCTTCTTTTTGCCCTTAGGCTTGAAGGCCTTGGGAGCAAGGGGGCTGATCGTCGGTCTTTGCGGACTTCGGACCGGGAGGACCTTGGAATAACTCAAGGTCCTTGATGGCTTCTAGCGAAGCCACATCGCGGGCTCGTCTGTGGACCCCGTCCTTGGTATCGAGAGAAGCGTCTCTCAGATCGGGAGACGCGGTACACGATATAGGGTATAGATCAGGTTCAAGTCAGACCGCAGGAAGCACGCCAGGCTAGGGCTAGGTAAGGAGAGGAAATGTCTACAGATTGATAGGAAGGACGGTAGGGATATAGTATGGCTCAGTTTCGAATATACTTTGTGATACGCAAGCCCTTCTTCCTTTGCCTGAGTTCTCTAAGAGACTAGCAACCAAGAAGTATTTCGTTGAAAGACCCGCGTCCGTCGACAAGCCGCCCCGATAACCGCGGCCCCGTCCACGTCCGTTGAGTCGGTTCTCACCCCCAACACCCCGTGTCTGAAAGGAAGGCACGTTAAACGATACCGCCAAGGCGTCGCCCGATAACCCGGCGCCGAACGCGAAGGACCGTGCGGCCTGATCACCGCCGCACACAACGACCAAGGACGCGCCCCGATAACCGCGCGGACCAAGGTCGAGAGAGAGAGAGAGAGAGGGCGTCATCTGTGACCGTGCAGACCGCTAGAGCAAGAGAAGACGTAGAGTGCGGACCATCCGCTCTACGCCAGGATCGCCGTCTTCAAGACCAAGAACGCCGACGACCGCACCTTCGACCTTGATCCGCGACGTTATCGGGGCGCGTCCGTGGTCGTTGTGCGGCGGTTATCAGGCCGCACGGTCCTTCACGTTCGGCGCCGGGTTATCGGGCGACGCCTTGGCGGTATCGTTTAATGTGCCTTCCTTTCAGACACGGGGTGTTGGGGGTGAGAACCGACTCAACGGACGTGGACGGGGCCGCGGTTATCGGGGCGGCTTGTCGACGGACGCTGGCCTTTCAACGAAATACTTCTTGGTTGCTAGTCTCTTAGAGAACTCAGGCGAAGGAAGAAGGGCTTGCGTATCACAAAGTATATTCGAAACTGAGCCATCCTAAATCCCTACCGTCCTTCTTATCGATCTGTAGACATTTCCTCTCCTTACCTAGCCCTAGCCTGGCGTGCTTCCTGCGGTCTGACTTGAACCTGATCTATACCCTATATCGTGTACCACGTCTCCCGATCTGAGAGACGCGTCTCTCGATGTCACGGACGGGATCCAGGATCAGATTCAGAATCCGATCTGGACTCTGAGGTCAGTCTCCATCAATCATGGGTCCCGTCGTCTCCCTCTGGCAGTATTCGCGTCTTTACCGTCTCTTCGCTACACCACATGTTCATCGGGACCCTGTTACTTCTGACTGCTGATGTGGTGTGGTGTTTTGAATCAGGTACAACCAACATCGAAACAAGAAGACAACATATGTACATTGACATTGAACTCTGGAGTTATCGCGATGGGAGAGAATCTTGTCTTCGACTACGGCTACAAGTGAAGCGTGGATGCTGACGGGGGTCATCATCAAGAAGGACCAATGAAACCAGTTTAAAGGTACATGCGCTAGGTTCCGTGGGGGTCATTTGTGGATCAAAGGTACGTGCGCCCGTTTCTCGTCGGGAAATCCGTTTTGGATCCAGTTAAGGTACGCACGCCAGATTTCATTGTTCTTACTTTTAAAATTAGCTAGCTTCTCCTGGGTCGATTGTGTTGCCACACATTATTCATGTCTATGACATATGACAGTGTTTCTGTTTTAGGTGAACACGGTGATCTATGTAAACAGTAAGTTTTACTACTAACTGATGAATATGGTGTGATTTATTGCGGTTCTACAGTTCGCAGCCTGTCTGTCAGGACCGCTTCCGTATGTGCGTTCCTCCAGTGGAGTTGTTTCCTAGGTGCGTGCCATACGTACGTGGATTAGCTTTCTAGTGATGTGATGATGTGAATTCCCAAATTACGATTTCGAGTGGATACATCCTGGATTTCTGAGGTCTGAGATTTGGATGGCTACATCTCAGAATCTGAGTTCTGAGTTAAGTGGATTTTGGATGGACAAAGTCTGGAATATCGTTGGAACCTGTGATCCTGAGAGTGAAGCTGAACCCCTGAAGATAAGTTGGTGGCAAGTGCATCCCGTTCTGAGAAGTACCTCAGAATGCGAGCGATCCTTGCCCCAGAATCGAGTAAGGTGGAGTGAAGTTGGTGACTGAGAATGGGGTACTTACCATATCTCAGAACCACTTTGCATGTTTACACTCCTTGGAGTTCGCTTCTCTTGGAGATCCTCAGTACGCGACCTTCCTTTCCAAGGATCTTTCTAGATTTCCCCGACGAATTACTTGGATTCACTATAGATGACCCTTCAAGTCTGAGATCAACCCACCAAAGTGACCCTCCAGCCAACATCCCCAGAATCTATGGAAAGATCTTTGCCAAAGAGACCCTTCAGACAAAGATTTCAACCCAAGAGACCCTTCACGTAAGATCGCGCCTAGAGCAGCCCTCAAGACACGATAGTTTGCATACCTTTAACCAAAACAGAGTTGTTCCATTTTCCCCATTAGACGTAGGTGTGTTTCGGCTTGCGTTGGGACTTGGTCCTCCACGATAAAAATCCAAACCCCAAATAGGCTAGTGATCCAGTACCTTTGAGTCTAGAGGCGACCTAGTCTATTCCATATCTACACCTTAGACACCCTGCTGCTTTTTATAAGCTGCAGCAGGATTC
Organism: Phytophthora syringae; assembly: GCA_012656105.1. Lineage (NCBI taxonomy): Eukaryota > Oomycota > Peronosporomycetes > Peronosporales > Peronosporaceae > Phytophthora > Phytophthora syringae. The sequence goes on along the minus strand of JAAKBD010000005.1, from coordinate 1,039,043 downwards.
GGGGTGCTATATTTACGGGAATAAGCATACGGCGAGATTCCTAAGAGTAATTTGTATTCTGTGTATAACTGAACAAGTTTACGGCAGAGCAATCTTGCTATCTGTGCGGATTGTATGGATACAAGACTGTCAAGTGATGAATTCCAAGAGATTATCAAGCTTCGATTGCACCGGAGATGCCGGTATACAAATGTCCGCTCATGAGAGCGTGGTGCGCGTGGTTAGCCAGGAAACCCGCGAATTCTTCTATAATTCCCAGAATTTCCTGTGTCGGAGACGCCATCGCTTCAGGCTCGAGTGCCGAGCCAGGTCCCAGCTGGAGAGACAAGTGGGGACCGGATCAGCCGCTGCCTAGGCTGACGTGTGAAGATGATGAGGCGTTACCGGCCCTGGTCCGGGCCGAGGAAGAGAGAGGACTGTGGAGTGCGTATTTCATTTCAACGATGGGGATGGACTTGTGTGCTCCAGAATTTGCTGCTGTAACACATCAAGATCAAGAACCAAATACCAAGGTGGGGCTGACGCCGCATGGGCTCGTTACGTCGTCTGAATCAAAAGGACCACTACGGGGATACACAATGTGAGCACGCCTGGCCACCGGCGCGATGTTTGCCGCGCCGGGCAGCTGACTCAGGACTCTCGGAGTCTGAGGAGGCTGCCTATTTCTCTGACTTCGGAACTTACCGATCAAGGCTTTGGGTTCTGAGTTGGAGATATTCTGCCCTTCCGGAGAATTTGCATCCGCACCTCATCACAGTGATGTGATTGGATGGATTCCAAGATGGGCGATTCTCATTCAAAGGAGGGGGAAGTTGAAGTTGCTGTTTGGGAAGGTCCTGGGGTCTAAATTGCAAGTGCATCCCCGACTTCAAAAGAGCGTGTTAGGAGGTGTGCGTTGGACAAAGGATTGCTATGGACAGATAGAACAGATCGTACAGTAGGATTTGTCTAACTTCATTTTCAATCACTTTCGGATTCCTTCCTTCTACTCACTCGCCTACATAGCCTCATTCGCATATTTTCAATTTTGATTTGAGTGGGACAGATATATCCAGAATCTATTCAATCACCCCACAAATATTCAATACGAGACTTTGCGGTGAGTTTCAATGCGTTTCCTTACCAATACTTTTTGTAGGATTGACTATAACTGCTACTAAGTGCAGCGGACCCTATAAAACGTAGCGTAGAGGAAGCTTGATAGACACAGCGAGACTCTTGATCAAGGCAGTTTACCTTAGCGTTTTTTACAAGGACAAGGGCGAGCGTTAGCCAGCTGCTTAAAGGTTCCAAGAGACAATAGTCTTTACAAGGCAAATGGGACTATTAACCCAAGCACACATGCGCTAATCGTCAGTGCACAGATTCGCATGTATGTTCGTCACTCTGCGAACGAGTTCGTGTACGAGTACACTGGCGCTATGTTGTCCCAGGACGAGACAAAGCGTCGAGGTCTAGTTTACGTCAAGGTAGAAATGAGCTACCTATTCGACCTGAACGAAGACGCGGTCCTGAACGCACTTCGCAGCGGCAACAAGAGCAAGTTCATCAACCACGACGGAGAGGCCCCGAATTGCACGGCAAAGGTGGTGAGTGTACATGGTGTACACCACATTGGCATCTGGACGCTGACGGATATCGCAGTGGTCGAGGAGTGGATTTTCGACTACGGGTACAAGCGTAGCGTGGGTCCAAACTGGAGCCAGCGTCGAGCAGGGTACGAGCTAAGGTACGTTTCGCAGCGACGGGTTCATTTCGATCCAAACCGTTCTTAGTTATAACATCCATAGGGTAAGTGGTAGACTCTGCTATAGGTGTTCATCGGGACCCTGTTACTTCTGACTGCTGATGTGGTGTGGTGTTTTGAATCAGGTACAACCAACATCGAAACAAGAAGACAACATATGTACATTGACATTGAACGCTGGAGTTATCGCGATGGGAGAGAAACTTGTCTTCGACTACGGCTACAAGTGAAGCGTGGGTGCTGACGGGGTCATCATCAAGAAGGATCAATGAAACCAGTTTAAAGGTACGTGCGCTAGGTTCCGTGGGGGTCATTTGTGGATCAAAGGTACGTGCGCCCGTTTCTCGTCGGGAAATCCGTTTTGGATCCAGTTAAGGTACGCACGCCAGATTTTATTTTCCGTTCTTACTTTTTATTTCGTCGTTTAATTCAGAAAGGATAAGTGTATGTTTCGGTGTGGCGACGCTACATCGATCACGCTAATTAGTCGTGCTTCGAATATAGTCATGCTTCAGTACTTTTTCGTGTCACCTGGCAAAGAAAATTTTGCATGGAACCTCCAAACAGCACAAAGTCGATTCTGACAGATCTCGCCGAGCTGCAGCCAATCATGATGTTGGATTTTGAAAATAGTAAATATTACGGTCACACGATCAAATCAAAACTTACCTTTTCTCCGACAAAAATCGTAAACCATTATTAGTCATGGCACGACTAATTAGCGTGAACGGTGTATCGTCATGCAGGCCACGTCCCGTGAAAATTGCTACAAGCTCAATACAGTGGAGATGAGGTACGCCATGCAGCAACGACACCTCATAAGAAGCCATGTGCCGTTGTGCACGGCCGTCTCGGCTACATCCCGTGCAAGTGCTACGGACAGCTGCTAATCATGGTAGATGGAAGGCCTCGTATAGCGGATGAGGTTCCACGCGACCATGTATGCGCATGTTGCTGGGTGGACATAATAACAGCTGTTCACGTTACCTGGAATAACGCATCAAGATTACATGGGTACTGACTTGGTTCACACGTACGTAGTGTACCCAACACATACCAACATACACTTAATGGCTATGAGTACGTCGTTATATGCATAGACAATTACCTACGCTACTTGACCATATACTTTATAAAGGTCATAATATGACCGGAGGTGATACCGAAGTATAAGGTCGTCAAGGCATTAATTGAGAATACAACCGATAACACAATCAAGCACCTGGGTTCGAATAATTGGGGCGAGTATACGCGTCGCCAGTTTAAGGCCTAGCTTCACTGCAGTTGCATCAAACATGAGAACGCACCATTAGCAAAATGGATTGGCGGAGAGGATGAATCGAGGACGACGAACCAAAAGCGGATGGGGTCATATATACGAACAAGACTGTGCTCTCGTTGAAAATATCATTTATGTGCGCGTGGAACGCGACCTGACGTTTCGTTTCAGGTTGCCAAGTTACATCGCGTCCTAAAAACTCCTGGTGAGAAGCCATGGAATGCTGGCAACAAAGTGGTGATGTACCAAGAATTTGGCATCGTGTACGACAGAATATTTGGAACAAAGCTCACTACGTATTCAGATGCAGCCTGGACTCGCAACCGTGATGACTCCTCGAGAATATGAGTGCGAGTGGAGCTGAGGTTATATACAAGGACAACCAATGCGCTATGGCGTTGACAAGAACGACGGGATACCAAAATCATACGAAACACATCGCTTTTTGTTTTTGTTTCACTTCATGCGTGGGAAGGTTGCAAGTGGTATGGTGCATCCCACGTACATCACAATTCACGAACAAGCTCGCAGATTTTCTACCAAAGCTGTTTTAGGGAAGACACTTCACTACCTGATTGTACCTATATAGGTTGGATGTCTGCCTGACTGCGTTCGTGCGTGCGTGGTTGCTGTGGTGTTGTTTCGCTGACGTGAACCATTCGCTTGTGGTAGCTATCTGGAGATGTTTACGTTGAATTCACTTATCGGGAATTATCATTGGGCAAACAAGCGGGAACTTGGGTGGTCTCTCTTTGGGTGGTCTAATTGTTATTGCAGCCCCGGTTCGAGTAGGGGCAGTTACGAGATGCACGTTGGGCAGTGCTTACTTTAAATAGGTAGAGCGAAGTCTACATGAGACTTTTGTATGGCTTCATGTCAAGCTCTTTCGATTTGGTTGCACTCGCGTACCAAGCATCGTTTGCGTTATCTCAGTCGTAGTATGGACTGAGTAAGCACGTATACAACGACGGTACTAGCACCCGTCAATACTCCAAGGCCGATTAACAGAGCCTCCGGTCAGGTCTAACACCGATATACTGTCATCGTCAGATCTAGCGGGTTATTACGCGCAACACACACAGTGAAGTCGTACTTCATAGTACCGTCATCGTTTTATATTAGGGTTTTAGCCTTATCATCGTATGTGTTTAGGGTTTTAGCCTAGCATAGTTGGGTTCACGCAGAAACGGTCATACGGGCATATGGTTGCGAGCAGCTAAGGAAAGGAACATCACAATGAGATGACACGAATATTGTGGGCAAACAGTAGCCAGTAAGCCGAAACATACTCCACGACTAACTGAACATTACCGTTCAAATGCCTGATCGACGGTACAGTGCTGTATAGCGGATCAGCTAAAATTGCTCAGCTAAAATTACTAATAGACCGAAACACTTATACTCACTGTGCTGGACACCAACTACCGGAGGGTACTGTGGTTGCTGGTACCCGTCGGCTGGCTGAATCTGCTCTCTCGTTGTCGCGAGCAGCGTAGTTTTGGAGCCACAGACGTCCTTCGGTGGACGTGAAAGGGGTGGATCCGTGTGGAAGTTTTCACAGGAATCCGTGAAATCGTAGATCTTGAGCTTCTTGCCGTAGATCTTGTGGATCCGCTATAGAAGTACGTGATCCGGAATTGTTCCTTGTAGGGGGTCCATGTACCTTTCCGTTGCTTGACTCCACCAATAGCGTTATCTCGAGAGGACGGGGGGAGGGGGCGAACGGCGAGCACTAGCCTAGATATCTAGTAACTGCGACTTAGTGCGAGGAGTGTGTTTATTACTTGATTATATTATGGGCATAGCTTATGCACTTCCAAGCAAGATCAATTGTGATTTAGGCTATTATGTGGCCGCCTCCGGCACTAGTATTCTCCATCCTAAAGGGGCCCCCTAATGACTGCCTGCAACATCTACATTAGCTGGTTGTATGCTACGGCTACACTACAGCTCGGTAGGTACGGGTGCGTACTTAAGAGATACCCGATCGTACCTATCTGGGGTGCGTACTTAAGGCGTCCTGAAACCCCTTCCTCCCATCGTAGTCCATATCCGTCACCTCATAGCCGGTTGATCCACCACGTCCCGCACTGACAGCCATCATCGTAGTCACTAACCATCGTGTCCACGATTTGCGCACACATTAAAACCACAGTGCTTGACAACGATGCGTAGTGGCAACAAGAGCAAGTTCATTCATCACGACGGAGAGACCCCGAATTGCACGGCGAAAGTGGTGAATGTATGGGTATTCACCACATTGGCATCTGGACGCTGAAGGATATTGCAGTGGGCGATAAGCTGGGTTTTGACTACGGCTAAAAGCGTAGCGTATGTCTAGACTGGAACCAGCGCCGCGCAGGTCGAAGAATACGAGCTAAGGTATGTGCGCAAGGGTGGCGCGGACGGGTTCATTTAATCCGTTTTATGAGGTGTTCACCGCATTGAACTTCCGCCACCTGCGACGAATAGTATAGTTGTCTTCTACGCTTTTGACTTGATTCACTAGCGGAAAAAGCAGTTGAGGGATATCCGATGACATGCAGTTGCATGTCCAAAACTGGCCTGCTCAATGATTACCCGTAAGCATTGCTTAGGGAGAAAGAAGCATCGCCAACCGTTGGATTTTCTTTTCAGTGAGGATTATTGATTTCAATTAGTTCCTTCTTAGCATTAGCTAAACTGGATTCGAGACTGAGGCGTTCCATATGTTTTGTTCATTTCTTGGAAGCGCGTAAAGCAGACCAACTGAGGGGCAGAGAGAGCGTATGCTACCGAAGCGAAGCGGAGGTCTGCGATGGTCGGTGCGTGGGGTGGAGTAGATGCCCTAACAAGGAGGTGTTATCAATTTATCGGTGCCTTGCCCGCCATGAGCGAAGCGAAATTGGCGGTGCAAACGAGGAGCTCACACTTCATGTCATGGGCAATGCAGTTGGCCCGCTAAACAAGTTACCGTGGGTTTGTCCAAGGCCAAGTATCCTCAGCAGAAACTACATGTAGATCGCATGAACTTTTGGAGCTACAAAGTCAGTTTGGACAGTGCCGTGTTGAAAACGCCCACTGACTTCGAGCTTTAGATATTGACAACGCTCGCGTTGGATCTGTGTTGTACGATACAAACTGCGACTTCAAGCCGACCATTACGGTTTGAAAAGAAATGATGCAAGGAATACTGCGTAGTGTATTGACATCTTCTACCTAAATCAAAGCTACCACTTCGGAGACCAGTGGCTGGATGGCTGGTGCCACATTCAGTCGACGCAGCACTTCAGCGAGTCCAAGCTCGACTGACAGACTGCGCGCGGCTTCAAAGTTGTGCAGCAAGCGACCGAGGCCGACAATTATTCCTTCGACCGCTTGCTGCTGCATAGGTGACGAGGTGGCGCGAGAGATACGATCGAGCGTCTCGACGGCGCCGCAGACGATTGTGGTGACCACGACCTCCTCGCCGATCTTGAGCGCCAGACAGCAATTGCTGATGATGTGTGCGCTCAGCACGCGAGTTTCTTGGCAGGTGGAAGGGTCCGCAATGGTGGTGAACACGAAAGGTAAGAAACGCGTCGACCCCGCAAGTGCCACGTCGCTGAACCCCGGGTTGGCGAAGGCGTTCAGGAGCACCGCCAAGAGCAGCGTCTTCTGCGCGGAGGTCAGGGGCGAAGGTTCCACTTCCGTGACGTGCACCACCGCCTCAAACCACGTCTTCTTCTCTGCTGAAGCTTCAGCCACATTAGCTGGCTGCAGCAACAGTACGCGGGTCAAACCCAACGCCGGGAAAAAGAACGCCGACTCGTGTCCTTGAGTCAGCAACTTGCTGGCGATCTGCCACCACTGCACGCTCCTCGGGTTGCCTTCTTCTCGTCCGCCGCAACATGAGCCAACAGCGCTTCAAGCGCCGCCACTTCGTCTTCCCCCAGCAAGTTGTGCGTGTTGAGCGCCTTGACGCGCTGCACCATCTTGTCCAAGTGCAGTGCTGGATCACCCGAGATCTTAAACCGACGCGACGCCAAGTCCGTCACCGGTACAGCGGCCACCGCCACATTGGCGCGCGATGGGTCGTTGAACGGGATCGCGAAGAGCTGGTCGCCCGGCGCCGCGTGCATCTGGTTGTTCATATTTTCCAGCATGGGTCTCAACATGGCACTACAAAGCACAATAAATACACAAAATCAGACCCAATTTCTCTCACAAAATAGCAACAAAAAGACGTACCCGAACGGCGAGTTGAGCGCCTCATTGGGCAGGTCGAGAATGTACTGCGGGATGCCACTGCCCACCAGGAACGTCGCCACTTCGTGCGAAAAGTTGTTGCAGTTGTGGCGCAGCAGGTCGTACGTGGCGTCCGTGAAGCGCGCGCTGTTGTCGCGCAGGAAGTTCTCCAGCTGCTGCGGCGACCGACTCGTGTCGCCCAGCGTGAGGGTGCGCACGGGCTGCATGCCGTAGCGCTGCACCACCAGCTCGGGGGCCATGGCCTGGATGCCGCCGCCGCCGAAGAAGTACTCGCGGCCGAAGACCAGCACCCCCGTGTGCCACACGCCGTCGATCGTCTTGCCCAGCAGCGCCGGGGACATCTGCCGCGCCATCCCGTGGCTCAAGTCGTACACGTGCAAAACTACACTTGCCATCGTGGAGGCAAATTCGAAACTGAGATCGAGCCACGTTCGAGAACGTCCTAAGTACGTCCGTAAATGACCGTCATTCCTGTTCCGGAACATGGCTACATTATTGAACATGGCTACAGTAACTGCAACTGTTGAACAGGTACATGAAGGTGTTTGAGTTTTCATTTCATTGAGAGGTTATTGAGGAAAACATTAGTGCTGCTATGTAGAGTGTTGTTGATACTGGAAACAACCGGGAGCAGCTCCGTTCTTCACCTGCAGTGGCCTACTGCAGCGGTCGGTAGCCCTGGTTCTTGTTGGTGAGCGGTCCGTGGAACTTGCGGCCGATGAAGAGGCCAGCGAGCCCCGACAGGATCACCAGAACCGTGGTAGTGAAGTACGACACGGATCCCTTGTGCGCGACCTCGACGATCGTCGCCTTGGTGGTCGCAACCACGCCACTGCTTGAGGATGCTGGCGCGGTGGTAGCGGGCACAGCCAACGAGGCGGTAGACTCAGCATCGCTGCTTGCTTCGGCGCCGTCAAAGAAGCCGACCTCTTGCAGCCACCACTTCGGGTAGAAGATGGATTGCACAGACAGCATCTCGGCGTAGAAGTTGGAGACCTGGTAGCCATCGTGGAAGGCTGTGACAAGGTAGCCGAACAGATCAGCTGAGGCTGTGTGCGCTCGCTGGGCGAACGTCTCGCTCTGCGTGGTCAGGAACTCCACCATGGCGGGGACACCTCCGTCCCGCTTGTGCTGCGCAGCTTCAGTCAACACGCTGTTGAGCGTGCCATCCGCGTAGCTCTCCACCTCGTCCTGAACCCTCGCGACAAACGGACTCGCGAGCGAGTAAAAGCGCGCAGCCCAGTTTCCAACAAGCGCGTGGACCCAGAAGGAAGATTCGCGGTCGAACACATACAGCGATCCACGCGATAGCTGCTTGGGCACATCGGACGACTGCACGAACACGGGCGTGTACGTGGTGGCGTGCGGCGCGTACTGGCCGAACCACAGGAACGCGTTGTCAGGATTGGATCGGTCCAGAATCGACACGAACGAGTAACTAGCGCGGAAGATTGAGATCGCACGCTCAAAGTGACCGCGACCAATGTCGTCTTGACTAAGGTCGCCGTTCGGGGCCGCGTCGTACCGGTCAGGGTTGCCATACGGGCCGCTCTTTGGCCCCTTCGTCATGTCAAAGGGCGTGCCCTCGTAGTGGTCCCTCTGGAAGCGCATGATGTCGCGCGGAGACAGAGGCGACGCAGGCTTGACAGCGAACGGGTAGTCACTGGCAAGCACATCAGTCTCCGGAGACAGCTTGAGCTCCGGGTTCGCGAGGGTAAACAACCTCCAAATGCGACGAGTCGAGTAGTACTGGTGGGTTTCCTTACGAGGCTGCGCGTACACGCGCGTGAAGTCGAAGGGCGTGCCCTGGTCCGGTTTCCAAATGTTGTTGCGAATAGCAACGTCGTGTACGTTGGCCGAAGCCAGGAAATCCGCTGGGCGGTTCAAGTCCATTTCACGAATGACGAACTGGTTGGCCACGCCACTGATTTGGTCGTCCGGTACACGCTGCGCAGCCCAAATGGCCGACTTACCCGTGTCGTCCGGCAAGATGTGGAAAATCCACGCCTCCTTCGTGTCCGTGACCGTGAGTGCCTCGCCCGCTTCGGCGTACATGTCGGCGCCCTCCCACACCGCTCCGTAGTACCCGTACTGGACAGCAAGGTCTCCCATGAGCTGCACAGCTTCACGAGCAGTGGAGGCTCGTTGCAGTGCAATTCGCGAGAGTTCGCCCACATCGAAGAGCGCTTCGCCTCCTGGGTGAGCGGTCTGCTCACGAAGATGGCGGGGCAAGTGCTTTCCCAATTGCAACTTGGTGCTCGTTGATGATGCCATAGGCGCCTTCAATGTAGGCGAAAGTCTCGGACACCTCCGGGATGCGGCCAATGGCGGGCGTTGCTGTCCAGTTGTAGAACCGCGTGTCCAGGTTCTCAGGGAGGTACTCGTTACCTCGAGCTCCTCCGACTGTAAGAAAAACACACGACCAAGATGAGTCAATAATTGTAGAAATAAAAAGCATTGACTACCGAACGTCTCACCGTAGCGTGGGTAGTCAAAAGCGGCGAGCACGACGTCGTGTTGGGTTCCGTCGTCGTGATTCTGAGCTGGCACTTTGGCGATGCGGAAGTCACAGGACGAGCAGTCGTTCGTGTGGGTAGTCATGGGGGTGCCCGTCGTAGAAGCCTACAAAAATCATTAGTGTACAAAGTTTTTAACTCATATTGATAGTGAGAGACGTACTTTAGCGCCGACGATGATGGCCGTGCACCGGTCGGTGTCCGCCTGCACTGCAGTGGCCAGCGCGGCGAGCGCTAGAGCGCGAAGGGCTGCGATCATCTTGGGGGCGGCGCAAAACGTTCTCTGGGAGGACTTCTCTCTCTTCCTCAGCGACGTCGTTCACGTACCCCTTATTGTCGACAACGTCATGTAAGAGCGACCAATCATAGCTCGCTATTTCGGCCTCTCTTCAACCTCCGCATATAAGAGACAGATACAGTCTTATCGATACATTTTGACCGGTATCATACCGGTAAGACTAAAATCTATAGACGCGCGCCATTCATTTGGCATCCCAAGTTGGGATTCCCAACGCGCTGCACCAAAACGGCGAGCAACCTTCACGGCGCGGGAGAAGCTGGACGCCGCCAACACTCTGGAGGCTACGAAAGACATCGCGCGCGTATCAAGGAACGCTATGCTCACTTACATATTGTTAAGTGTGAGTGCCTACGAGTCACACCGTAAGGAAGAATGGAGGCAGCAACAAGAAGGCATCCCCAGCAGGAGTTTGGACAGCGCTGCAAGCTCAAGAGCTCGCAACTGAGAATAGTATACATAGAATGATTTAGTGCGTCGTGGAGGTGCAGGCGTGCCATTCAAGCGCGCCACAAGTTGTCAATGAGAGCGCAAACGCCTTCTTGTACCCATTTGCAATTGCATATGGGTACAAGAAGGCGTTTGGTAATCTGCTGGACGACGCTGATATCGCAGCACAGATATGATTGAAAACGTCGCGCCAGTGTGCCATCGGCGTGGACTTCGGCGAGGTTGATTCAGAGACGACATGGAGGTGAACGAGTGGACGATGAATAGATGGCATTTTTTGTGTGTCAATTGTGTACATGTAGTTTTTGTTTTCGGTATAGATACCGGTTAAGTACCAGAATCGGCACCTCGCTTTTGGGCATTGGTACAGTGTACCGGTACCTGGTGTGTCTCCAATAAGCGGAGGAAGCCGGTACACTGACTGATTGGCTCTCTTGTGTCAGAAAATGGTACAGTCGGATACCTCTCTGTGGTACACACAGGTGTTCACCTGGTCGGAGATCTGAGACCCACACGGCAGAACTTGTCCTTTTCGCTCTGGATGGTACCACGAGGAAGCCGCTATTTGCGGAGGGCACTAGCTCACACTTAGCCAGGTGACCTGACTCAGGTCGACTTGACTTGAAAGCTTGACGGGCTGCTTTTGTTAGCCATTTCGGCACGGATTTTGTTGCTGCTGGCGGTTGCTGGCGTCAAGTAGGTAGCTCTATCCGTCGCAATGGCAACCGCTGTTAGCAATGCGAGTCTGTCTTGTGACAAGACTCTCGTCAACGCGGATGATGTGGCTTCAGCGTTACCCTGCATTGCGGTGGTTGCACGAGTACTTGGCGGTCGTTTTCTCGTTTGACAATCGTCACGCCAACGGCAACGCCTCGAGGCTGTCGTTGCGAGTCAACAAGTGGATCTACGACTCGGAGCGAGTTGTTGGCGTCCGAGTCGGACTCCGACTGGTCTTTTGCAGCGGCTGGCGAGCCAAAGTCGCTGCCGATTTGCCACAGGTGTCAAGCAATTGCCAGTCCACGAGCGTCTGCTTCGCGCCATGGGTTGGTATTACAGGCTGGCCTGCACGTGGCGGTTATGAATGCAGCATGTAACCACATTTTTAGTTCCTGCAAAGGGCGCTGAAGTTATTGGCTTGTCGGCGGAGAATGAGCAGAGTCTCAGCTGAATGGCACGACACACGTCTGCTACATATGCAGACATTGGTTGCTCAAATGACTTTTTGAGCTCAAATCGTGCCAAATCCCAGTTGCTAATGCGCAGACAGGCCAACTCCGGCAGTACCGTACCAACTGTCACTTTTGAAACTCCATACTCTCCCGTTTACGATTCCTTATCATCCCATTTTCAATTCTATTCTGCCTGTCAGATATCATCCGGCAAGCATCATCCATACGTTTCACCCCAACCGAATTTAGTTGCATGCTCGGTCCCCCGACGACAGTGGGACCGTTTTCATTGGTGAAAAACCGCACTCATTTCTCAGAAAGAAGTCCCGCGTTCCAGTTGGTGTGTCATTCCAGTTTTCGACAAGAACCCCACACGTTGGGTACTTAGCATGGCGGATGTCTTCCCCAAGCGCGCCGAGTCCCCGAGGGCACCACCGCCAGCTCGGACGACGAGGACAACGACCTCAGCCACGGCTCCAGCGCCGGTGGTCGGCCGCCCATACAGCGCAGCGGCCGCTCGCTCAACGCGGACGAAGTGTTCTTGAAGAGCATGCTGGGGCTGCTCAACAAGCGCGGCTACAACGTGCGCGACTCGGCGCTCGAGACGTCCATCGCGTCCTCCAACAGCCTCTCGCGCTGCAGCAGCTTCGCCAGCACTGGCTCCACGCTCGTCCGTGCTGCTGGCGCTGCGCGAGCCCCACCACGGCCAGACGCCGCTGCACATCGCCGTGCGCAAGGGCGACGTGCAGGTGCTGGACGCGCTGCTGGAGCACGAGAGCATTGACGAGCTGCTGGACGCGCCAGACTTCAACGGCAACACGGCGCTGCACTTCGCGACGGGCAACTGGAGGCAGCCAACGTGTCTGACCATCACGCAGAGGCTGCTGGAAGCTGGGGCCAATGTCCATGCAAAGAACAAGCGCGGGCTGACGCCGCTGGCGGTGCACATGTTGACGTTAAAGATCGACAATCCGACGCTGGTGGTGAAGCTACTGGAGGCCGGAACGGACGCTGACACGGAGGCCGAGGGGTGGCGGTGCTGCATCTGGCGGCGAGGAGAGACTTGCCGGTGATTTCGGGGTGCTCGTGGCTTTTGGAGCTTCCATGCTGGCGCTGAACAACGACGGACTCATGTGTTATGAGGTGGCTAACAACAGAGTGAAGCAGTTCATGGTACGCAGCATCAGCAAGAAGAACAAGTGTCTGTCGATGACGCAACGCTCTGCTTGTATGAGGTGCAAGAGTCCGACGCTGCTGAACCCGAAGAAGGCGTTCGGAAACATGATGAAGAGGGTGCTGGGCATGCACATGCGTGCTCACCAGTGCAACTGCTACCACTGCGGGATGTTATTCTGCTCGCAGTGTTTAAAGGCATCTGCTGCGGTCAGTGCGATCCCGTTCGTGCGGGAGGACGAGGATCCTGATGACAGGGTCAAGACGTGCCGCCTGTGCGAGGCGGTGCTACTGGAGCGCAAAAGGAAGCAGGCGTCGCAACACGCATTCGACATGCACCTCATAGGCTTCAATGGGTCCAGTTAGAACCACTGGCAGACACACAGACTGCGTTCGGGCGCAGACACCAATCACCGCCGAGGCGGCAAAGGCTCGATGAGAGTGCAATTGTAAACATGGCAACAGGAGGAGAATCGCGCACACCAATGGGAAGTGGCGGCGAGCCGGGATACGTTCCATCTCCACGCGAGGCTTTGCCGCCCGGACCGATAACTTAATATGAGCAGCGTGCATTTTTGTTTTCCTGTATCCGGGTACTTCAGTCGAACATGCTACCGAGTCCGTCTCCTCTGCGAGGCCGTCCTCGGCATTGGCGCGTTTGGCCTCGCGCATTGCTGCCTTCTCCTCGCCGCGCTCGTTGTGCGTCGGGTCGAACGTCGGGTACGCGTCCAGCACGAATTTGCCCTGTGTGCTGGTGGTCTCAATAGCTCGCACGGGGAACTGCGCGAAAGCAGTGAAGTGGTGCAGCGTGATGGCGGTAACTACGGTGGTGTCCAGCGACAGTTTACTGGAGGCCTCCGTTTGCTCGCCGTGGAAAGGGACGTGGACGAAGTGGTCGCAGATCGCGCGCTGGTCCTCCGAAAGCCCAGGAAACTACACAAAGCACATCGAAAAGGCCAAGACGTTAGCAGGAGAGCGTGACGTCGTCCGACTCACTAACGCACCTCGTTGTCGATGACGAATGCGCTGGTGCCTTCGTACGGCGTGGCGTGCGCCGCTGATACATCAGACATGCGATATCAATAGTCAGCAGTTAGGAAGAGAGATCCCAGCTCAAAAACACAAGATTCAAAGAGGAAGAATTCTCCACGAACGGATGGTAAGTAGGGCTCACGTACCAAAGGAGCCCTCCTGCTGCTTGCTCAGCCCGAAGATGGTGCAGCCTTTCGCCTTCAGGTACTCCCGAGCCTCGACAAAGTCGTAAAAGTGCACGACGTCCACATACTTCTGCGCTCGGTGTGCTCCATGCGTCCCGAACCGTTCGGAGCCGACTGCAAAAGTAGGCAAAAGCGTTGGTCTCCGCTAAAAGTTGTGGCACAAATGGACAAACACCATCCACACTGCCAATTTCTCACGTACCGACCAAAACTTGCGTCGTCCCGAAGGCGGACGCGGTGCGCAGATACGTGCCGAGGTTCTGCCGTCCGCTCTTATTGGACAGCACCATGTACAGCTCCGTAGCGGAGCTCGTCATTATTGCACCGCTGGCTTCCAGTCGCGAAATGACCCTCCGTTGAGTGACCCTGCGACGTGTGAGAATCACGCGTCAACGCACTGCTGCTTGGCGTAGAACTTGCAGAAACTGCGGTGGACGGACTTGCCCTCACTTGCCTGAAGCACTTTGGAATGTTTGGCGAACTCGGAATGACGAGCGCGGAGCTGCCAAATGTCTTCGTCTTGTTGATCCGCCAACGGGTGCAAACGGGACTTGTCGGCGACGAACTCGAGTTCGAGACGTTGCAGTCCTGAGCTCGATGCGTCTTGAGCAGCAACACTGGATGGGAGTACAGCGTCGTTGGTGAAGCGCAGCATTGAACGCAGCATACCGAAACAATTCCGGAATTTGGCGGCAGGGTGCACGCTGGAGTCGAGACAGGAGCTGTCTCCGAAGACGGCGATGCGACCGCCGTAGTGCGACGGCACTTGGTACAGCCCCAACACAGGAACATCCGTCAAAGTCTTGTCGGATCCGTTCAGGCTCCGTGCACTTTGATCGACAGCATCGATGTAGCCGAGATAACCACCCACTGGGAAATTGGTCAGGTACGACCCAGACCAGTACGGGAACGATGTGTCGTTGCCGGAATTCAGCAGCGACACGCTCGAGCTGTACACGACACCGTCACCGAACGCAATGTGAAAGTCCTGGAGCAGCCCGTTGATTGCTGGGATATTGGCGCCTCCTGTGATCGCATGCCACTTGCTTAGAGTGCTCGTGTCGAAAAGCTCCAGCGAGTCCAACATGCCGTTGTCGTACCAATCGGCGAAGACGATGAGGGATACGTTCGAGTACTTCACTGCAGCTTGAGAGCTACGATTTCGTCGCGGAAAAACTCTTCCTCGGGGTCGACGACCATCACGACACCGTATTTCCCCAGATCCAAGCACGAGTATTCGAACGGCATGATGTCCATGTAGAACCCCTCCCTTGTCAGGAAGTTCCACAGCTGGTGGAAGTTAGTGTGGGGGTGATCACCTGACACGTCCATCAGATCATGTTGGTTCTCGAGGTTGTCTCGCGGTACAAATGCTGACGGGTAGGGAATATTGTGGAACTGGTCCCACAATATCCGCTTGGACGCTGGTGGTGCCGGGATGATCTCAATTGTCAGTGGAATTAGAAGCTCTTCAACTTGACCGGCGTGTTCCACTTCAAGTCGCAGTGTTCCCTTCGCCGTACCATTAAAAGCAGCGGCCGCCTCTTTTACTTCAATGAAAACACCAACGGAACCAAAATACGGCCAAAGTGCAGAAGCTGACGATGTCGACACGCTCAAATAGTCGCCATTCGTGCCATTTATCCATTGCGGGGGCTTCTTGATCGCACCGACGACAGATGCAGGATTGAGAATCGTCAAATTCACCATTAGAGGCAACGCGCTATGGAAAAGTGGCTGTGAACAGAACGGCCACATCCGAGGGCAATCGGTCATGTCAATCTTGTCTGGAAATGAGCTCGGTTTCAACACACTAGGGACGTGTTCTTCTCCGCTTTGTATGGCTTCTTGAGCTGCTTGATGTCGGACCCATAAACTTTTCACAGCTTTGCTCGCCTTTGAAATATTCAGCACGCCATTTCCTTGCTCAAAATGTGGTTTCGAACCACGTGCTCCGAATCATGGCGGGCTTGAAGCTTATCAGCACTCTCCAGTAAGATCTGCTTCATTGACGCAGGGTTCAACAACTTCCATCGTTCTTCTGCTGGGATCATGGACGCGAGGAGAGCAATTGAAGCGGATACGATAGGAGCTGATGCGCTGGTTCCAGAAAGCACCTTGCATCCACCTGAGGCATCGGCTCCAGGGACATCTTCAGCAAGAGTAACGATATCGGGCTTCACACGGCCTGCTCCAAATGGCAGCTCCCACGTCGTCATACCACGCGAAGAAAACTCGGCAATCTCTTTGTTCTTTGTGATCCCACCAACGCCGATAACCTCTGCTTGATCAGCTGGGTTCGAGAGCAAACCGTAGTGAGGACCATCGTTGCCTACTGCAGACACCAGAATGATGCCATTCGCCGCCAGTTCTTTCACTTTATCAACAAACGGCAGATCCTGGAAATCGGGGCCTCCTGTACTAAGGTTGAGCACGTGAATTCCCTTGAACAGCGCGTAGTTAAACGCATCCAGATACCACGACGTAAACGACAACTGCTCCGCCGTAAACATGCGGAACACGAACAGTTCCGCTTCGGGTGCGATGCCAGGACACTTGTCGTCCGTCCCACCGATCACACTCGCCACAAACGTTCCATGGCCCACCGAGTCGGTATTTTTCATCTCGTGCGTCCAATTAATCCGCTCCTTCACGTTCGTCAGTCGCGACGACGACAGCCCCGTATCAAAGATGCCCACTTTCACGCCTTGACCTTTGTACCCTTTGTCCCAGAGCTCTCGAACACCCAATTCGTCCACCAACAGCGGCGCCTCCTGTCTCAACCCAAACAATTCCCTGGCCGGCTCATTCACCGCTCGATGGCTGCCCTCCGTCTTCAATTGACGTCCCTGCTTCCGCTCTTTAACGCCCAATAATTGCAGCTTCCGGTACTGTTTGTTCACTCGCAGCGTCTTAATCTCCTCTGTACCGTTCCTCGTCTCAAAGTGTTGCATCAGCGCTTCGGATCCATGGCAAATCGAGTCTTCTACTGTATCAGACTCAGACGTAAACGAGCAGGAGAACAAACGCAGTAGGACGAAGTCTGTGGGTGCTTGACGGGCGAATGGGGACCTGGCGGCGAGCTGGAACCCGAAACCTGGTGCGGCCGAGCTCGTGCAACTGCTCACGAGCTGCTCCTGCGTCTCTAGAGCGTCGTAATTGCTCAAATGCGCGATATATTCCTGCGTATAGGGCAGTTCGTAGAATTGACAAACCTTTGACTGCGGCTGGACGGCGCTAGCGAGCGGTAGAAGACACGAGAAGCACACCGTTAGAAGCGCCACGATACCAGCTTTCACCCGGTGCCGAATTCGCCGCCCAGTGACGTCTGTGGGCCCTGGGAACCTGAGCGTCGAGCGGCGCATGACACTCCAGTCAATGACGTGTTGTAAACCTGTTCACCATCACTCCTGATCAGGAGTGATGGTCTCGTCGCGAATCAGATTCTGATTCCGCTTCATTATTGATTCCGCAATTATGCTCATCGTCGGCTTCGGCTCGCTTCTGTCGGGTAGATTACGGCTACCGAGCGCTTGATAAATTACGGGAATTAACAATTACGAACTGTATTTTACGCTCTGGCAGAGGCGTCAGCGCGCTCGACGTTCGGCGACGGCGTGCAAAGCTTCCGCCTGGCCAAAGTGCTGGACTTCCGCCGCGTGTTCGCGCACCCAGCGTCCATTTTCTTCCAGCGCGGGATCGCCAACCTGCAGACAAAGGAAAGTTAGAATTTAGCAATTAATTGCGGCATTTTTTTCTTTTTATTTGAAAAGTGCAACGAAATTAATTGTTATTTTTTAACGTATTGTAGGAAATCGCGAGTTTGTCCACGGAGGCGGCGCCTGGCTCTTCGTTCCTTGTGAGCGTGTTTGGGGTCCCCGAGTCGCTGCTGCCGGCTTTTTACGAGCGAGAAGAGGAGTTTCAGATCATTCGAGCCAAATTTCAAGAGCTGGATGGGAGAGCTGGGGCAGAGGTGGGTTAACTCATTCCGGGTGCAGAGTGGACTGGAACTGAGGAAGTGGGTTAATTATATTGTAGGCGCTGATGTGCACGAGGTGGACTGATGAAGAGTACATTGAGAAAAAGTAGGTTAAATTGATGGTGTTGTATTTTGTATGGGGTTAATTGAGACGGGTGTGTGTGTAGTGGACAGGAGACTTTCGACACCAAGTACAAGGCGTACGGATTGGATACAATTTGGGGGTGGGACGCACGGAGCGGCATCCTTCCGTGTCGGGTACGAAGCTTTTGAGTTGGAGTTACGGAAGTAGGTGCTAATGAAATGGATGGTAGGTGTATCTCCGTCATTGTCTGTTGGCTGTGAAGAAGCTTGGACAGGTACGGTGGTTGTACAGGTTGAGATTGGGGGAAGGACGTCATCTAACGGGGAAGCTCTGTAGGATGTGTATGACGACTTCGTCTCGACGACCTACTTGGGGGACCGTACGACGACTATTAAGGAGTACATTCAGGCCAACCCGTCCATCATGCTCGAGCGCCCTCCTCTGTATCTTGTGGATCGCTACAGTGGCTAACTGCGGTTTTGACGAAGAGTGTACAAGCCACGACAGTGTGTGAAGCCCACGAGTTTCGACTCCCAGAGTGCGAGCCCTATGAAAGCACGATAATGAACATTCAGGTATCGTGATACAAGGCTGGGGTTGAGTTTTTGTTTTGCGTGGATACATGTTGTGCTTCCTTCTTCATGCGACGCAGGACTCGATGATGTGGCTGATGAAGTTACAGGTCTTCAAAATCGGTGAAACCCGAAACCTCTTTCGACGGTTCCCATTTCGTCGTTTTCGGTCGTTGGAAGTCCCATTCTTCGATTTCAAGTGTCCGTGCCAAGTCCAACTGCACCGATGAGAATTTCCGAGTTATCTCATCACTTGAAGAAGACGTCGCTGTGGGAACCTGACAATCAAGCGGAAGCAGGGGCTGGTCTCACAACTCGAGATATTTTGATCAAGGCGACGGCCACTATCCGAGCCAGTCTCGGTGCGAATGCACCGCAGGACATTTGGGCTGCTCTGGGGCAACATCTCCAGAAGCAGCTTCTGCAGCACAATGGAGTGAGTATCACGAACTTCGGCACGTTTGGCTTCAACCAAAATGACGAGCCAATTTTCGTGCAAGACCCGGTGTTTCTACACATGACGCGGCTTTGCTTGGCATCTCGGAAACATGGCAATCTTGTACAGCCAGTGCTAGTAGAGAGTGAGGAGTGTATTCGTGACATCGATGTAAATGAGCTCGCCGAGGATTTTCTGCAGAACTGCAGCAAGGATTTGGTGAAATCGGTGATCTCGAGTGTCCTGGCATGGGTCGTTTCGTGGGCTAAAGATGGTCAGCAGATGCGCTTGAGCTTCCTTCCTATCGGTGAGTGGATTTGTGACGGCGACAGTGTGAACTTTCGTTTCGTGGAATCATTTCGCAAAGAGGTCGCGCTGAGACGGATGCAAGAGAGGGAATCACGTGAGTTCATCGATGACAATAACATCGAAGGTAACAACCAGGGGGCGAACTCGAAGCCCCTGATGACTCGTCGGTGATCGGAGTTCTTTCAATATTCACTTCTGGTGAACGCAAGAAGACGAATTCTAAGACAGGAACGAGAAATATTAAAGGTGGCTCCTCCCTTGCCGCAGCTAAAGAAGATGCGACTAGGAATGGTTCCCCGGTTGGACGTCCTCGCTACCAATTACGAGCGTCGACATTTTCGTCGCTAGCAAAGCAGATGCCCCGTCATGAGTATAAACGGAATCGGACAGACGAAAAGACCAAGAAACCGACTAGCACCACCAAAGCGAAGACCTGGAACGACTCTGTCTCAGTTCGTAACGAACAGCATGCAGACGCTTCGCTTTCTACGATGAATCCATCCCAGATTGACGGAGTTGTGAAGGATATCGTCGCTGCGACAAAAGTTCTCGTTGTGGATCAGTCTCAAGCTTTCGTACTTGTAAAAGCAAACAAAGTTCGAAGACCTCTTCACGTCCTACAGCACAGCAAGTGAGTATCATAAATCGCTTGCGTAGCCGAATGATTAACCGCAAAGGTCCAGCATTGCAAGGTCTAAATGCGCTCGCTGCCGTCTTCAAAAATCTCAAGACGAACGTCATTTCTCCCGCACAACTCAGTCTTTCGCTGAGAAAGCTGGGTGTGAAGATCTCGGTGGCTGAAATGAAGGAAATATCGGCGGGTTTTGGTCACGAGAAGTCAAACTTGATCGACACTAGCAAATTTCTAAATGCTCTTCGTGGAGAACCGCTGAGTGGGCTTAGACTACATTTGGTGGAGAGCACTTTTCACCAAATGGACCCGACATACAGCGGAGCGGTGAATATTGACGACATGATCAAACATTATGACGTCGGCTTTCTTCCCGAAGTACGAGACGGGAAGCTGAGCAGACTGGAGGCTCTCGCCGCATTTCTCCAAGAATGGGCCTCCATTAACACAGCACGTACCAACATGATCACGTTCGACACGTTCAGCGAGTACTATCATGTAAGACCCCTTGTGTATTTTGTGCTCCGTTGAATTGTTGACTAACATTTTCTTCTTTGTGTAGAATGTTAGTGCTTGCATAGGGAACGACGCAGACTTTGCGCGGCTGATGCAACAAGCGTGGCATTTGGATGACAATTCCCAGGAGCAAGAAAACCAGCCGCCGCCCGGACAAAACAGCTCACACGTATCACATTCGACTATCCCTGAGGTTACGTCAGAGGTTCCCTACTTATCGCCTTCGTTTCAAGGTGAGAATACTCAAAACTCAACTGGGATTTCGCCAGCTCCCACCACAGAGACTTCTCCAAGTGAGGCATGGGCTTATCTACGTGCACTTCTGCTTTCCCCCAAAGAGGGACACGGTAAAGTTACCAGTTGGACAACTCGTGACGATATGTGTCGAAGACTGAGCGCAAACCGCGTCTTGGGTGACGGGTACGAGACTATGAACGTCAAAGCGTTTGCCAACGAACTCTGTTTATTGGACAGACGTTTATCCCACAAAGAAGCGTACGACTTGGCACACTTCGTGGCAGCTCATTGTGCTGAATCACGTAGCGAAAGTGATACCATCGTGCTCCAGTCCCTTCATCATAAGCTGGCGACAGCGCAGAACGTTACAGCAGTCACAGAACCATTGATGGACTACAACTACGTTGAATATTACGCGTCCAGAGCTATCGAGAGAATCCGCGCATGTGTGGCAGGGCGAAGTGGAAGCAGCGAAGCTGGACAGCTCTTACCCGTCGACCTAAATGCGCTGGAGAAGTGGCTGCAGCTAGCCAGCTCGAACGGCGACTCTCTTCTGCTAAAATACGAGTTACGTGGTGGCCTCATGAAGGTTGGCATCGACATCAGCTACCAGGATCTGGACTACATCTTCGCGTACTTTGACGTGGATCGCCAAGGTTTTATCAGCTGCGAGGCATTCCTGGATGTGTTACGCAATCCCTCGAAAGCGCTACCAAAACTTGTCTATCGCCAAGAATCGGACGTGAACTTGGTGGAGAAGGCGGTGAATTGCCTGCAACCAGTTCAACCAGTGGCCAGGCAGAGAAAGCCGGCGGCTTCTCGAGAACCGGAGCCCCACTTTCATCGCCGAAACTTGATGCAGCGAACTATCTGGGACCGAACTATGAGACCGGGAGCAAGTGACGCTCCGGGTATTCATGGCAGGCTCGACAAACTTGAAATCGAACGACGACGGCGCTACCGTGCCGCTCAGTTGATCCAGACCATTTTCCGCGGGTACCGTGCGCAGCTGATCGCAGCTCAACTCCGTCGCAACGCAGCTGCCAAGAACTACCGCTTCGCGACATTCGCACAAGAGCAGCAGCGGCTGCTCGCAAAGAAGAAGAAAACCAACCGCACTGCACTGCCTAACACATACGGCTTCTAGCCAATCTATTAGTGCAACATAAGAACTTCAACATGTAAGTACGCCACTTATAGTGCAACATAACAACTTCAACTTGGGTTACGATGCTGCACTACGCTCGTCATGAACGAAAGTCCACGAGGCTGAGAAACGTGCTAAAGCTGGAGATAAGACACACGGTCGAACAAAATTTCATTTGACTACCTACCTGACTTGACAGGGTTTACCGCTATCGGGTGGTGAACCAGGAACCGAAGGACGAGAGAAACTGTCGAACTGTCGGCCGGCTGAGAATTGAAAATTGAGCGCTTTTCTCAACGCATATTCGTCTTCTTGGCAGAGGCAGCTATAGACATCAGCACAAGTTTTATATTGGGCCCCTCAATAGTGAAAACCCCTTCTCAAGCTATGGGCAGCGGTGCATCGCGGCAAGCATTACTGCAGCGTTCCGACAGCCGAATCGATGCTCTTCTCGCTGAGGCCAGGAAAAACCCGCACGACGCCGAACTGCTCGAGATTGCGATGGGAAAGGTTCCTCCTGGTATGCGAGTGGAGCTGTGCGACTTGAAGCGACCCAATACGGACCGATCCAGTCCCTACCTGGAGCAGAGTTGGTGTCACCAAGCCACTGCTTCCTTGCATGAGGCTACAGTCGAAGCTCGAGTTGAATCTGATGAGAAAAGTGGACGAGATGGAGAAGAGGAAGAAGAAGGCTACTCGACGGACGATTTCGAGGACGATGAAGTCACAGAATGGAAAAAAGGAGCTTCAATCGGTGCTGGCGCATACGGCACGGTGCGTGGTCATAGCATCCCTGGTGTAGGATGAATACTCACCCACCTATGTGTATGACTTAGGTTTTCTTGGCTCGCGACGAAGACACTGGCAGTTTGATGGCAGTGAAGGAGATTTTAATCTCGGATGAGACGGATAGCGCTATCCGTGAGGCCACACGAGAGGTGGAGCTGCTTCGAAGTCTGAAGCACGAGAATATCGTCAAGTATCTGGGCTGCCACATCGATAATGACGCTCAGACATTGTCAATCTTCACGGAATGGGTCCCCGGTGGCAGTCTCGAACACAACCGCAAACTGTTTGGTGGAAATCAACGCGTCGTCCGCAGATTCACGCATCAATTGCTCTCCGGTGTAGCTTACCTTCACTCAAAGAACATCATCCACCATGACATCAAGGTAACGTGCAAATTCTCTGGTATCAACGCGTATTGTAGACGATATACTCATCCATACCTTTGTTGCACAAGTACAGCCAGCCAACATCTTGGTGGATCAGAACGGGGTGGTCAAAATCGCAGACTTCGGCTCTTCAAGGCTGATCAACAGCGCCACAATGGCCAACAATTCCTCTCGATCACTGCACGGAACGCCAAACTACATGGCTCCTGAAGTGATCAAGCAGACATCGGGACGAAGCCGCAAAGCCGACATTTGGAGCATTGGCTGTACCGTTCTGCGTCTTCTAACCGGGGGTCCACTTTGGGGAGATCGCCATTTCGATTCCCAAGCCGCTCTCCTGTACTACATTGCGAACCTCCAAGAGCTGCCTCCACTACCGACAGGGTTATCACCCGAAGCTCAAGAATTTATCCTAGCCTGTCTCGTGATCGACCCAGCGTTGCGTCCGAGTGCTGCTGAGTTGCTAAAGTTTTCGTTCGTTCATTATCCCGGGCAAAAGCCAGAACCGATTGCCCCTGAGCCCGTGTCTCTGACTAAGAGACGCCACACAGCACCAACAATACCATCTCCGACGTCAGGAAAATCTGGGCATCACCCACGACGATCTGAAAAAGCAAAGAGGAAGTCAAACCTACGCCACCGGCACTGACAAGAAAACCTTCGCTCGTTTCAACGCTGTTTTCGCCGGTGGAAACCAATTCAAGTCTTTTGGAAGAAGCAGACAATGCTGCGGGTGCTGATGACATTTCATCTCAAGTGACGACTGCTACTCGGTACTCTCGCGGGAACTCGACTGCAAGTTTGGAGAATGATGAAGACTTGGTCATGCCAAGCTGGGAAGAGCAACCAATTCTGACTGCTTTAGCCCGCAAAGACCGTGAGCAACTTCAAACCGAGGCCGCTGAGGCTACACGACGTCGTCAAGAGCGTGACAAAAATTCCAGGAGGAGCTGGACGCGTATCGCCATGATTCCTTTGCGGGTCGAGCATAGATTGTAGATACCTGTAATGTACTTCGAAGTATTTATTATCCAGCGCACTAGTTTGTCGGTTGGGATGCCTCACTGCTGCCACTTGCTGCATCAGCCTCCTCTCCGTCTTCGTAGGATTCGTCATAACCTTCACCGATAGATGACGGAGGCAGAGGAGGCCCCAGAACCAAATTGCAAAGTAGTCCGAAGCTTTCAGATACCAGAAAGTAGAGAAGTAGCCATTGCACGCGTACAAACACAGCCAACAGACAAATCAGAGCAGCGTAGACTGCCCAGACATCGAGCAGAGCAGTTTTGTGCCACGGAGCAGTCAAATTCAGAGTCGCCAGGTGATCAAATCCAAGTCGTAGAGCGGCATCGATCACATCAATAGCTCGTGAAGTGCCTCCAGCCCGCTCCAGCAGTGTACCAACTCGTCGTGCAGCACGCGTATAGGACGCGTTTGTTAGAAGGTCAGTGGCTGCAGTATGAACGTACGGACCCGAGAGGAGATTCTTGTCCAGTGAGATGCCAGCACCAGCGTCTGCAACACGAGCAGCTACGTCTGGCTGGTCAACGAGGAACGGGATACACAACAACGGCTTGCCCATCACTAACGCTTCTTGAGCCGACACCATACCACAATGCGAGACCACCAGTCGAACGGCTGGATGACTCAACACTTCCAAAGTCGACAGCGATGAGCTCGGGGTTTTCAACACTAGAGACGTCGGTAAAGCCGGTGGAAGAATACTGCGCTGGTCCGTTGGGAGTATCCAAAGCACCTTCACAGGCGGATCGCCAGGGCCCATGAGCAGTCCTTCAATAAGCGCCTGAGCTTGCCAAGCGTCGATGTAGGCCATCGTCCCCAGGTTCACGTACACAACGCCACCAGCTCCTGCCTCGAGATCATGGCCACCTTTGGTACGTGGATGGGATGCCGTTCGCTGACGTAGACGCAGCGACGGAGCTGACTCAATTGACGCGTCCAACCAGCTCAACAAAGCACCAGGAAGCGGATGGCGTTCCAATTTGCTCGCATTACCTCCCGGAACCGGCATAATAGGCCCCACAGCATCCACAAGCGGTGAAAGCGGCTGTGGATGCTCCAGACCAAACGCCGTATTGAGAATCACCCGTGATCCTTTGAACAAATCGTGCTGGGACCGAAACGGCGGCAGCTCCAGCTCGTATCGCACCTTGTTGAGCTCCATGAACGGCGGCGTCAGCGCCACCGACAACAATCTCGGGAACAAAATGTTCATGCACCGATTCCACAGCGACATGTTCTCTCGGAACCCGGTCCCCCACGCCGGCACGTAACTGGGGGCTCCCCCAGATCAAAAAGCAGCGACGGAGAGTTCAAAATGTACGACACGTTGAGCTTGTGTGCCAAATCCTGAGCTCCCACTGTAGCAATGTCCATCACCAACAAGTCTGGAGCATTGCTGTTGCTCCCGTTGTTGTTTAATTGAGGCAGCAGAGCGTCGAACATGGGTCTAGCAGCAGCGACGTAGATATCACTGAACATGGTCAAAATCCCCCGAAAATTGGAGGCGTCGCGCGTCATAGCGCGCAGTTTAACGCGCAAATCTTCGGCGGAGATGGGGAAAGCTCCAGCAGAGATGAAGGGCAGCCCGTAGGCGCTCGCCCACTCCTTCCCAGAGTCGTGAGTGGCGAAGGAGACGCGATATCCTCGATCTTTCATCTCGCTGGCCACTCGGAGCAGCGGCAAAGCGTGGCCCTTGATGGCGATGGATACGAAGACGATGTGGCTGTCGAGTGGGTCCTTTGGGGGCGCTGGGGGCGGAGCAGGACACGAGAACTCCCCATTGTCAGATGAACAGACGCTGTCTCTTGCGGCTGATTGCGGGGCTTCTAAGGGGTCTTGGGCGCTGGAACTTGCTGCAGAGCTAGAAGAGATCGAGTTGGAGCTGGACACGTAAGTTGCATATGCGAGAAGCGTCACGGAGAGGAGCAGCAATAGCCGCAAGAACGGCGTCGGGAGGTGCACGCGTCGCGTCATGTTGCGACTGGATAATACTGGTGTGTGGTACACCAGATGGGTACATGGTACTATGTGATGTACGGTACATAAGTGATCTTGAAGCGACGCAGAGTAACGGACGAGGGTCAAGTTGCTGTTGACTGGTCAGTTGGGACTTCTGGATAAGGACGGAGAGCTTAGGAAGAAGCTTAGGAGACCACAAGAGAAGAGATGATCTTCACCGCGTCCGATGGGAAAACGTTCGAGGACCGGTCGGCGTGGCGGCTGTACGAGTTCGAGCTCACTTACACGTTCCGGAACAAGACGAATGAGACGCTCACGAAGCTGCCAGGGCAGATCGAGGGGTGCGTTGGGTACTGCAATAGTAAATATAATCTACAGCAGGCTGAGATGTTGACATAGGCAACCGTTCGATCTGTCGGACCTCGACGGGTGCACCGTCTTGCTGCTGGACCACATGAACCAGGTGCAGATTGACAACCTGTCCAACTGCCGCGTATTTGTCGGTACGAGTTGACTTTTGGTGTAAAATATCTCGTGCACAAGACGCTGATGTGTTTGGTGCTACCAGGTCCGAGCTCTGAGTCGGTCTTCGTGAGGAATTGCACCAACTGCGTCTTCACCATCGCGTGGTAAGACTTGGGGAATTGGCTGCGTTTGCCACAGTGAACATTGATGATGTGGGAATTATTTCTGTAGCAAACAGCTGCGTACGCGAGACTGCTCGGGCTGCAACATGTACCTCTACTCGCTCACGGACCCCATTATCGAAACTTCGCAGCAGATGACGTTCGCTCCTTTCAACGGAGCGTACTGCGGCGTTGAACGGGTAGGGAACCTCCACAGAGTCAGCGTTGTTAAGCAGTGAGCACTAACGGCTGGATACGTTGTGCCTTGTAGAACTTCAAGGACGCGCACCTGGAGCCGGCCAACAATCACTGGTCGCAAGTCTACGATTTCAACGACCCGGACAAGACGGGCTGCAATTGGCGAACCCTCAGTACGTATTTCAACTCGACCTGCAACGTCCCTCTTCTAACGCAACAATGGATTGCAACAACAGAGCACGAGGAGGAAGTGGCGCCATGGGTCGTCGACATTGAGCCGCAGGTTCCTGGCGCCGCTGCGTCGTTGGGTCCGTGCGTGAACCCTGTCGCTCGCGATTCCGGCTTCGTCAAGTATGCCGACAGTTCTTCCTCGTCAGGCATGCAGTCCTTCTCCTTCAACACGTCCCAGAAAGAGGCAACGAAGGCGGTGCAGGCCAGCACTCCCGACGCTTGCACTCCTCCTGCTCCAGCTCAAACGCTGCCAGTTGCTCCGACTGCTGCTGTCGAAGCTCCCGCTCTGCTGCCTCCACCCACGCCAATCGAAGCTGCAAGTCCCGACAAAGAGACTGTTGCAGCTGTCAATACCGACAAACAGGCGACTGTAACAGCCCCAGAGCATGTTGCGCCTCCACCTTCGCTGCCTCCAGTGCTGCACGCAGTGGAAGGCTCCGACCTGGCCACGAAAGGGTACGTGACGTAAGACATGGCTACATCTTTGGTGCTTGGTCTCACATGACGAACTTTTTTCTCGTAGCCCTGCGAGGCCTCCAGCGGACACCGTCATGAAGCAAGTGACGGAAATGATCGGACTCCTGTAGCAACGCAGACGTCCTTAGCAGGAGCGAACATGGCTACACCACGAATGGCTACACAAAATGGACATGGCTACACAAATATACCCGCTTTCAGTATGCCTCACATGTCGCAGATTAAATTCCCGTTTTGCACTTCTGCACTACAGTTGCAAATGACACGGAACCGGAATTCGGAGGACCCTGTTCGCGCCGCCACGCAGCGCAAATGGTCCGCCAGGGCCTGGTGGGTGGGCGTGCACGTATACGGCTATGTGTTGCTGGGCGTCGAGGGCCATTTGCGCCCGCAACAGCTTCCTACGGTGCAATTCGCGCTGTATATTGCGGCGGCAGTGGCCACGATCAGCTGCTACTTGGCGCTGCAATTGTCGTCGCCTGGACGGAGCGACAAGCGGCCGCAAATTGCAGCCCCGGTGCAAAGTTCGGTGGAGTTTTGCAGCCCAGCGCAATTGCGCGAAGACGACACGGAGTTGCTGGTGACGGAGAGTGCGAGCAATTGCTTGCACTTTTGCGACGAGTGCCATGCGTTCCAGCCGCTACGAGCGAAACACTGGTGAGGAACTGAGAAGTTGTGGGGAGAAGGAGGTTGATTAACCTTTCGTGGCTCTCTACTGGCAGTAAGGACTGTGCTAGGTGTACGCTGCAGTACGACCACCATTGCGACTGCGTGGGGACCTGCGTGGGCGAGAACAACCGCCGGCTCTTCGTGCTGTACTTGGGGTTGCAGATTCTGGAGGGTGCCGTGATGCTGGACGTGACGTCGCAAGCCTTTTCGGAGGGCGACGACGTCAACGACTGGTTCAAGACCAACGCCCTGTTCATCGTGCTGTGGTTCATGCTCGTGTGTGTGCTGCTCATTGTCGTGTCGCTCTTCTGCTACCAAGCGTTTCTCATCTCGACGAACCAGGTACTGCAAATGATGTACTGCTTCAAGTGCTGCTTCAACTAACTTGCTGTTGTTTTTGCAGACGTCTTGGGAACATGCTCGTCGATCTTCCATCACCTACTTGCAAAACCTGCCGGACAAACGTTCTCCATTCGACCGCGGCGTGCTGCGCAACTGGTGGGTCTTCCTCACCAACGGCGACCGGAACAAATGGGTACATCATCAAAGTGCCAAACCGACTTCGCGCAGTGAAGTGTCCTCCTCTCTGGTATAGACCCAATCCGGACCAAATCACAAAGACAGACCAAATCACAATTTTGATCAAATCGCAAAATCGCAAAACTCTCTGAACACGTGTGCAAGTTGCAATTCGCGCAAAATGGTCCTCGCGCCGTTAGCGCTCAACTTAGCGCTGGTTGTATTAGGCGTCGCGCTCACAGCGGGTGTCGTACTACTGTTCGCGTGGATCCGCGCACCCATCGCGGAAGCCAAGAAGCTCGCGCAGGAGCTGGACCCCTGCAAGAAGCCACGTACCAGGACCCGAACACCAACACTCTGTACGCTCTTATTCGCTATTTGCACTCTGCTTAGCACAAAATACTAATTTCGCGTTGCGCAAAATCTTTGCAGCTTGCCATTCGGGTCTTTAGGTGACGAGCAGGCCCAAGTGTCCCTCACAGTCGTCATCCCGGCCTTCAACGAGGAGCAGCGCATCCTCGTGACCATCCAGGACACAATAAGCTTTCTGGACGCCAAGACGAGCAAGAACCCGTCATTTACGTACGAGATTTTGGTGGTCGACGACTGCAGCGAAGATGCAACAGTGGCGGTGGTCATGAAAGAGGTGCAAAAGCATTCGGTGCAAAAACTTCGGCTCTTGCAGCTGCAAAGAACCACGGCAAAGGAGGAGCAATCCGCAAAGGCGTCATGCGCGCAACTGGGGAGCGCATTTTATTTGCAGACGCAGATAATGCCTCCGAGATCAGAGACTTTGACAAATTGGCGCTGGCCATGGACGAAGCGCAAAGAAGGGAGCGCAAAACGGGGTTGTGGTTTGCGGTAGTCGCGCTCATTTGGAGGAGCAGGCAATCGCAAAGCGCAACCCTTTGCGCAACTTGCTCATGCACGGATTCCACTTGATCGTGTCGACGCTTTGCATCAAGAACGTTCGCGACACTCAGTGCGGCTTCAAACTCTTCGACCGCAAAGCCGCGCGAATTCTTTTGCGCCAATGCATGTTGAGCGATGGGCGTTCGACGTGGAGCTGCTGTACCTCGCAGCGAGCAGCAAAATGGCAATCAAGGTACGCTGGGTGTTGTTCGGTGTATAAATTGTTGCTGATTCTAACGCAAAATGGGTGCTTTTGCAGGAAGTGGCGGTGCAGTGGACGGAGGTACCTGGCTCCAAGCTGAGTGTCGTCTCGGCGACGCTCACAATGTTGCGCGAAATTGTGCTCATCCGTCTGTGCTACACGCTCGGCATCTGGAAAATCAACGATGGCGGCTTCCGTCTTGCCAAGCGACAGTGAACGAATTGATCCACTGACTGAGGTCGATGTCTAGGGCTGAAAGCTGAAATCCCCGCCTATCTGTTGTCATGTGGTGGAGCTCAATCATGGTTCTTTCTAGTAAGCCACTGGCCTGCAAGACTCTTCTTAGGTGCCTGCAAAAATTGCAAAGACGAAAGTTAGCCCGGTTGTCAGGGTGTATCTGTGTGTGGATGAACGTACCCTTGCGCTTACAGTGCCCAGAGAACCTCGTTTTTCAAGGGTGGGTGTTCACGTCTCGAAGTGTGATCCTCACGGTGCTTGCTTTTCGTCTCCTTGGTCCGATGGGAAGTGTCGGACATCGTGAAGTCGATGTTCTTTCGGTTCATCTTGGGGGATTTGGGCTTGTCGGGGTGGGCAAGCTTCAGGTATCGTCCACTTTCCCTCTTGCCTGGCGGTTTTCGTGGGGTGCCGCCGCCACTGATCTCTTCTAACTCGTCTTTTCGTGTGTTTCCTAGTGGTGTCAACCACGAGGTGAGCGCGGAATTCTGCTTCGCGTTCGTTTTGCTGAAGTTTTTCCGCTGCTGACTCCATTTCGACTTGCCAGCGTGATCAGCTGCACGACTGTCGCTGTTTCCAGACTTGATTCTTGCCTCGATGTCTTGCTCCTCTTCATGCAAAGCAATGTACTCGTTAAGGCCGGCGTCTTTCTTTTTCACCGCGATATCCTCGATCCGCTCGATAAACTTGGCCAACATGGAATTCGTCTTCTTGGGTCGACGCTGCTCTCCAGGGAAATAGGTGCTGATGCTCTTCTGGCTCTTCTGGCTTTTCCTTGGAGCTGGTTCTGTCTGCTTCGGTCTCGTTGGCGTAGGATCGCTTCGTTTTCTCTTAAACGACGTGTGCTGGCTGGACTCATACTTGGGTAGTCGCCGCGCTTTGTCCTTAATGGGGCTTTTGAGCGGCGACTTCTTCTCCCTGTAGCTCTTTTTCAGCTTGACCTGATCAGGAGATCGTTTGCTGCTTGAATAGCGATCTGCGTCGTCCCTGGGCGTCACAGGTTTTCTCTTCGGTTTTCGCTCGGGCGTCGAGTGCCTCTCAAAGGAGCTGCTTTGGCTGCTGGTGGTGTCTCCTTCGTCATCAGCAAACGATTTCTTCACGAAGAAGTTACTCATCACGGCCTTGCTACCAGCAGCAGCTTTCTCCGCCTTCTCCCGTGCAAGCTGCTTCTTCGTCACTCTCATCGCGTCCGAAATACTCTGCAAAACCAGCAATTAAAATCACATCAGTGGTCCAGCACTTCACACACCCCAACAACACTTCTGCTAACCTTCTTCAGCCCAGCATTCAGCCTATCTGCACGTGTTTCACCTTCCACTTCTCCGTCCACCAGCCGAAATGTCCTCAATTTCCGCCATTTTGCATCTACTCGACCCAAAAAATAAGTATCAGCTCAAAACAAAATAGTCCACCCAGAAGCAGAGCTCCTCTCTCACCTTCTGAGGAAATCTCGACACCATTTCGGTCCTGTTTCCGCTTCAGCATGATGGTCAGCGGCAACCTGAATAGAAGAAGACGCAATAGTCAGTTAACATTTGCACTATTGCACTTTTGCACCAATTCTTCTCCGATTTCGCTGCAAAATTTGCCTACATTTCCTGGGTGTCCACACGGATTGGGAACTCGTCGTCTTTGCGGTCCACGCGCAAAACCTTCGACAGGCGATGGCCGCGCGGGTCGCCCGCCACAAAAGCCTAAAAATGAATTGTGCGCACCCCAATTTTGAGTCTTCCAGAGCGAATTAGAGCACGCGAATTGGCGCTCAGCTGCGCACCATGGAGTAGTACTCGACCGTGTCGCCAGGGAAGAGCGTCTCCGCCTGCAGCTCCGACGCCGTGAGCCCAACCATCTTCGCGCGCCTTCCACAACGCGCAAAACTTTCTTGCCGACTAAAAGGTTGCTCACGATGATTAGACAACATTTTAGCCAATCAATCGACCCTTTATCCCCGCCCTAAGAGCATCTCCAACGCGGGTCTCATAATGGGGCTGAAACCTCAATTTGAGATAAGTTTGAGATAAATTACGGCCTGCCGCCTCATTTTGAGGTAACCTCAAATAAATTCGCTCTGCCGACCTCAAATCGCATCGATTTGATACCGAGCTGTGAGGCTCAGACCTTATCCACCTGTCCGAGCTGTAATGTCTCGTACTTCTACTAACCCACTCTAAGACGGTCACTTTAAGCTGGACAACAGAGGGGTATTTATTCTTGAAAACACGAAAAACAACAAATATGCCAGCATCGACGCAGAGACTTCCGCGGGGTCCAAACTGGGATGCACAAGAAGACAAACAACTCGCTAAAGCGTGGGTTGTTGTATCTACTGATGCTGAAGTGGGGACAGACCAGAAGGCAGATACCTTCTGGGACAAAGTGGCCTCGCACTACAACACCATTCGTCCGAGGAAGCACAAGAAGTTCGAGAGGGGAGCTAATTCAGTTTCGAAGCGCTGGAAGGCCCTGCGCGTAGCAGGCGGGAAGTTCTGCGGTTGCTACGCTTCCGTGTTGCAGTTAAACCAAAGCGGCAAAAGCGCTGAAGACCACATTGACGACGCCGAGGTGATGTACGAGGAGATATACGACCAGAGCTTCGAGTTTCTGGGAGCTTGGCGAGAGCTCCGTGATGAGCCAAAGTGGAGTGAGATGCGCAATACATCGAACGCGCGTGTCTCTCACCGTAAACGCTGCGGATCGGGTGAGTGTAATGAAGAGTCTGTAGGTGGTGTCATTGCTGAGCGTGCTGAAGGCGACATAGCCGACGTCTCTGCTGCTGATCGTTCGCGTCCTGCTGGTGCAAAAAAGCAAAAGCAAACCGGTCCATCGAGGCTACCAGCCAGAAAATCGCCGATGCCGCTGCTGTTATGTCAAAGAACAGCGAGTTGAAAGCATCTATTGCCGCGGAGAAGCTGAAGCTTCTCAAAGAGCGCGAGGAGAACCGAATTTTGTTTCAGCCAACCGATGGCTTGGACGAAATATCGCTGCGTATTCTTCAGCTAAAAAACAAAGTATCCTTCGTCGACTAGAAGAGGTAAATGTATTATTGAACGATACAATATGAGATGGCGAACTAACACTAATGCGCTGAACCAGGAAGCAACCACGTCAACGAGCGAAGCTTTCGAGAACACAAACCCCAACTTTGAGCATGCAGGAAATGCCAACATACAAGAGGAGACTGTGGTATGAGGAGCGAATAATCATCACCCATTCAATGTGCTACCTTGTTGGCTCCAGATGTGGTCGACTAGCGCTGCCTTCAGAGTTTCATTGTCGGTCTCAGACTGGATCACCAATCTTCTTTGAATGAAATCGTTGAGCGTAAGTGCAGCCTCGTAATCGGTGTCATCTTGCGTAGATATGCTGATTGCACTATCCGTGTCAGAGTGTGAGTAGTGCTCACCAATTTGTGAACGAAGTCGATGAAGTACTGCTGCAGGGTCGATTCCATTCTCGTAATTATTCTCCACGATCATGTTGTGGAGAATAACTACCGCTTTGTGATAATTAACAGGTCCGCAGCGCTCCATGTCCTGCTTGGCAGCTTGAGAATTCGAAATTTGACGCGCAGGACTCCAAAAGCACGTTCCACATCCTTCCGAAAACTTTCCTGGCATTCTGCGAATCGCTTCTGCTTTGCATTAGCAGGCTTGGAAATCGTAGAGATGAAGCAGCTGTACGGTGGGTATATTCCATCGACAAGATAATAGAGCTGATCAAATCTTTTCCCCGCCGCAGCGAACTCGAACGACCTGAAGATACCAGCACGCAAAATCTGCTGGTTCACAAGGGGTGAGCGGTCGATAATATTAATATCTGATCATAATTGCAACGCACGTAATGTCAATACCAAATCACACAGTTCTTAACAATATCAAATTGTACGCACCATTGTTTGAACCCGCTGAACCAAAGTAAAAATGCCAAATTCAAAGAAACTTGTCAGCTACAACTTCTAACACAACCGTAGGCTTGCCTTCTTTTCCCTGAAATTGGCCCTTGAATGCAGCTGGACACAGTTATCAATGCCAATGCATGCAGTCCAACGATCCAAGACAGCCCGGGAAGCCACGCTGTTCGGAAGATTGAAGTTGTCTCTCTATATCTGATCGTGACGGCTCCCGCAAGTACTCCGATCCAAAAGTTGAAATCACAGCTTCACAGAATCGCTTCGTGTAGTACAAAATGGTGCTTTCCGCCCCGCGAATAGTTTCATCTAGCGAGTCAGCAGAGCACCCATACGCCAGCATTCTGATAGCAGCCGTGCACTTCTGTATCGTTGATAACCCAGGCTTTCCAAGAGCATCGTACAGTTGCTCAAACTGAGGGTCACATGCCACAACTGCTTTCATCACACGCACAAACAAAGAGCGCTTCATTCGGAATCGACGCTCAAAAATCTCGTCCGAGTACAGTGGAGACTCGCAAAAGTAGTCCCGCCAGAGGCGTTCATGCCCTGCTTGAGCATCACGCTCTACATTCGCAGCACGCCCAGGGCGTGAGCCCCATGCTTGCGTTTGTTCCAAACACTCGTGTAGTTGAGCAGTAGCGCAGTAAACACCTGCATTCACCGTAAAGTCACACGTTAGCACTCAACACGCCTTCAATGGGGAGGGGGCGGGTGTACCTCCTCGTCGCTGCTTTCGCTGTCTGAGAGCTCGTCGTCTGACGGAGAGTCCATCTTGCGCGTCGCCACGAAGAACTGGATGAGGTTTGAGACCAGTGCGTTGGGGCCAATCACTTTTGAGACCGACATTTTTCTTTTATTTTGCGATTTGAGGTTCAGATAGGACCTCCGCGTTGGAGATGCTCTAAGCTACCCTAACCTGCTAACCTGCCCTAACCCTTTCCTAACCTGGCCCTACCTCTTGTGAAGTAACGCGTGAAGTAACGCATTTTAAATTTAGAAGGGTCTTTATTAATCGCTTCTTGTTTTTGCTGCATAATCAGATTTGCGATCTTGTTTGGCTCATGTCGGACGTGCTGGTGCTCTTGGGCTTTGACTTTACGCTGGTGGAGGTGGACTCTTGCGTCCACCTCAGTCGTTCCTTGGACGCGGAGCTGGCGACGGCGACATGGGAGGGGTTTGAGACGGGGCAGCTCACTCGTCCACAAGCGCTGGACGCTTTCGTGCAGCGCCTAAAGCGTCCAGTTGAGGACGTTCTTTGTGCGGCAGAGAGTCTCCCGGCGACGCCGCACATGGTGGACGCCATCCGTCTGGCAGTGGACCACTTCGGTGCGACATGTAAGGTCGTGAGTGACGCCAGCGTCCTCGCCGTGGACCGCTTTCTGAGTCGCCACGGGCTGACGCATCAGGTGGACGAAGTGGTGGCCAACCCCACGCACTTTGAGAGCGGAGGACGACTGAGGGTGACACCCTACCAGATGGACCATTCTGTCCCGCACGGGTGCCCCACCTGTCCCCCAACTTGTGCAAAGGTGACGTGATCCAGAGGATCCTGCAACAACATCGGTACTCGAGGGTGCTCTTTGTTGGGAACGGAGCTGCCGACTTTTGTGCCGCTACGAAACTCGCGAGGTGAGTTATCACGAAATAAAGTGGACGAGAACTGTAGAATTTCTAACTATTGTTGCATTTTGGTTAGAAACGACGTGGTGTTTGCTCGCGCGGGCCAAGTGGATGGGAAAAGTTTTGAGCTTTTACCGATGCTGAAAGCAGCTTCTGATGAGGTTCAGGCGCACGTTTTGCAGTGGGAGACCGGGGAGGACATTCTCGCGTACTTTCACAATTTTTCAAGCAACAGCACCCGGAAAAAGTTGGTGAAACTCTGGCGAGTGCTGTGAAGGATGGAGAGCGGTACGTGGTGCCACGACCCGTGCCTCAAGACCACGGGAAGCTGCTGGTGATCTTTGACTTCGACGATTCGCTCGTCAATGCGGACTCGGATATCTTCGTTTTCGGGGCTTTTCACCCGGAACTGAGTCGGTCGGTGTTTGACCGTCACGCCAAGAAGCCCGTTTGGCCCAGTGTGTTCGACGATATGATGGCGATCTTGGCCAAGGAGAAACCGGATGTGACCCCGAATTGATTCGCGAACGGGTGGCAACGATTCCGGTCCAAGCTCGCATGATTGACGCCATTCGCATGGTTGTGGAGCTCTTCGGTGCAGAAGTGAAGGTCATCAGTGACGGTAACACTTTCTTCATTGAAAGTTTGCTGGAGCATCGAGCGCTCACAGAGCACGTGAAAGAAGTATTCGCGAATCCTGTCGAGTTCGAAGCTGGCGATGACGGACGCACCAGGCTGCGAATTCGCCCCTACCACGCGGAGCACCTGGAGCCGATCGGATGCCAGTGGTGTCCGTCCAACATGTGCAAGGGGAGGATTTTGGATTCGATTCGGAAAACGCAGCCATTCTCCCGAGTTGTTTACGTCGGTGATGGCACTGGAGACTTCTGCCCAGCGTCTCGCTTGACGAAGTACGTTTCGCGTTGCAAACGATATTGTTTGCTTGACTAACCGTGTTGCCAATACTGTTTTTGCAGGAATGATGTGGTGCTGGCGCGGTCTCATTTGATCAACGGAGAGCCGTATGGAATGCAGCGAAGAATTAACGAAAACCCTGGGGTCGTGCAAGCTCCAGTTGTGTCTTGGAGCACCGGATACGACATCTATCGCCACTTTGCGCAGTTTTGCCAGCCTCCCTACGTTATCCCACGCGGTGTCCCGCGGATCTCCGGCAGCGTGCTTGTCGTCTTCGACTACGACTGGTCGCTAGTGGACGTGAACTCGGACACCTTCATCTTCCAGAAATTGCACCCCGAGCTCCTAGCAACTTTGCGCGAGCGACGCACTACACAGCCATCTTGGACGAAACTCATGGACGACATGCTCGGAGCGCTGGCTCATGACAAACCAGACATTTCCCCCGATATGATTCGAGACGTGGTTGCCCGCGTGCCAATCCAGCCCCGCATGCTCGACGCACTTCGTCTGGCAGCGGAGCACTACAGCGCTGACGTGAAAATTGTCAGCGATGCCAACTCCGTGTACATCGAGTATGTTGGAGCTCCATGGAGTAGGAGAATGTGTGAGCGAGGTCATCACAAACCCCGCGTCATTCGAGTCTTTGGATAACGGACGCTCTCGTCTCCATGTCGTTCCGTATCATGCGGATACCGTTGAGCCCCATGGTTGTGCCTGGTGCCCCACCAATATGTGCAAAGGCCGAATTGTCGACGCTCTTCGCAGCGCTCATCCGTACTCCAGTGTGCTGTACGTTGGCGACGGAGCTGGCGATTTTGCGCGGCCACACGTCTGACGAAGTAAGTCTTACTGCAGTGGCAAATAATGAGCTTGTCTAACTGCGTACTCTTGTTGGCTGTTGTACAGGAGCGATGTCATGTTTGCCCGTGCGGATGAAGCTGACGGCAAAGCGTACGGACTTCAGAAGCGAATCGATGGCAACGCTGGGATGATCAAGGCGTCCGTTGTGCCTTGGAGCACTGGAAACGACATCTACCGCCATTTCGCGCAGTTTTCCACGCCCCCCGTTAAGCAGCACAGTCAGTGAATGATGAGGACTCGCAGATGAAAATGGCTAACTTTCCCCGGTGTTGAAGTTGTTGTTGTTACATTTTGAGTTATTGTCAGTCTGTCGCCTTGGAAAGGAAGGCGAGATGGTCTCCGAGTTGGGTGGCATCTTTATAAATTCGCTGGAGATGTTACACCAGCGCTACAGCAGCTTCCGAGATGCGCGGACGTCCCAGGAACGCACGAGCCGCCGCATTGACTGCCATGCTGTTGTTTTGACGCGCATGGCCCATTGCAGTCATTCGAGCCACAGCGCGGAACGTCGGACGCGTCGACGCACGAGGAGCGTTGAACGAAACGTTGGCGGTCGTCATGTTATCGCGCACGCGTCCCAGCAGCTGCATGAAACTCGAGTTAAAGCCCAACTCGGGCGTGAAGTGAAGCAGCTCCACGCGGGAAAGCGTGTAGTGCTTGTCCAGCGGGATCTCCATGTCGTTGAGCATGATGGGCAGGATCGTCCGGCCCTTGTCCTCTGCGAACGCTAGCTGGTCCTTCACGAGCTCGCTGTTGACCGTTTTCTCGAGAGCACCACGATGAAAATCTCGCACTTGAGGATGGCTTCTTTGGCGGCGTGGATGCGCTCGGTCATGTCGGTGTACGTCTGCGTGCCATCAATAGGCACTTCACGTGGTTATCTTGTAGTCGGTCGTGCAGCCGTTTGACGAAACTGTGGTGGTGGTCACCGTGCGAGACAAACGCGAACTCGATGTTGTCGAGCGTGGCCGAGTCCCAATCCGCGATATTCTCGCCGAAGCCGACCACACTCGTGCCATTAGCAAGTCGACGGTGGCTGCCCCCGACGATATTGGCCTCACGATGCTTCTCGATTTCATCACGCACCCCATCCAGCAGCAGTCGGAATTGCGCCGCAAACCGATCTTCGTCGTAGTCGTACGTGATTTTGCGCTTGTTGGCGTTGTTCACGCCTCTGATAGCCGACTCGAACGGGACCATTTGCCGCGTGTAGATGTAGACCTGCATTTCTTCCGTGACCGCCGCACCTTCTGGAGACGCAGCGATGATCGGTTTGCCGAGCTGTTTGGCCAGTGCCAACTCCTTCAGACACCACTCCGAGACGGGGTAGTCCTCCGTGTACAAGCAAATGATGACCTCTGCGTTCTTGATGCCACGAGCGATCTCTTCGCGCCACACCGAGCCGCCACCAATACCGCTGGGGTCCATGAGGTCCAGCCACGACGTAATATTAGCACGCTCGAGGCTGTCGCGAATCTTTAGTGCAAACTCGCTGTGCGAATGCGTATAACTGATCATGACATCGCGATCGCCGGCAGCTTGTTTGATCTCAAACTGTAACTGTGTCGACGTAGTGCAATCCACAGGGCGGTAGCCGTCACGATTCGTCTCCATCACATCTGCACCGGCGTCCAGGAGAGCTAATGCCGTGCCCTTCTGCTCGCACTTCATTGCGATGTGCAGTGCTGTGTCCCCGTTAGGAAGACGGTCGTCAATATCCGCACCAAACTTGACGAGACAGTCGAAAAGGTCGACGTTCACATTTTTGGAGGATGCAGCACAAAGCAGAGGAGTGTGGTCCCGATAGTCGCGCAGGTTCACGTCACCTCCCTTGTCCAAAAGCAGACGAACCACGGCTGGCTTGTTCACACGGGCCGCCCAATGCAGAGGCGACCGACCGAAAATGTCCTGAAAGTTTGGATCCGAGCCTGCTTCAAGCAGCATTTCAACTGCTTGAATAGCTCCATTAATTGCTGCCCAGTGCAGTGGTGTGCGGCGGTGCATGCCCGTATAGCCGTACTCTCCCACGCAGTTCGGGTCGGCGCCAGTCTTCAAAAGTTTCTTGATGGTTGCAATGTTATCCTTAGCTGCAGCTTCGTGGAGAGGAGTCAGTGCCACATCAGCACCCCATTCTTCCAGTTCGTGCGCCACAGGAAAATTGCCGCGCATATAGGCCATCTGAAGCACGGTCAGCGTATTCATATGCCCCGGATCAGGCACCTCCAAGTGGTTGGCACCAGCTTCGAGGAGAAGCGTCACGATATCGGGGTTATCCGCCACAAAAAGCGGTGGCATGCGGTCCGACCAGTAGGACGCCTTGGACTTGAGATTCACGTTGGCGCCATGCTCGACGAGCCATTCCACCGCCTGGATCTGCCCGGTGCTCACTGCGCAGTGCAGCGGTGTTACAAGCGTCGTTCGGAAGATCGACGCAGCCATCTCATCTTCCGAAGTCAACGGCTTGGACACGAAAATTTGCGCAAACGTCCAGAAGAGGTCACCCGTCGTGAACCGCACGCGCGACACTTTATCATAGCTGTCGACGCGGAGTCCAGCGTCCAGGAGCAGCTGCATCGCTGGCACGTTTCCCAGATACGCCGCCACGTGCATCGGGTTCTTCTTCGACCGTCCAAAGAGCTTGCACACCAGCCTGGCATCTCTGTACATTTCGTCCGCGAAGTCCGAGCCCAGTCGGTCTTTCGCGTACTCCAGCAGCGTCTCCATCTTGGCGACGTTCCCCAGACTCGTCTCCTTGTAGAGATGTTTCCTCAGGTCGTGCACCACCCTCGAGCGCTCCGACTTGTACTTGCTGCGGTTGCGCTGCAGCCTCGAGCGAATCCCCCGTCTGGTCCGTCTCCTTGAAGGCCCCGAGCTGCATACTCAGGTGCTCCCGGAACCGCGCAAAGTACGTGAGCACCACGAAATTCGCCGCAAAAGTCGCGACTGCAAAGACCACATAAACAATAGCTCTCGCGCGACTGCAGTGGAAGTTGTTGCCCTGGAACACGGCGTATACGAAGTACAAGATCACGAGCAGACTGAAGGCCAGCACGAGCACGCTCAGCAGCTCGCAGAGCTGGAAGAACACGGCGCGCTGGATCTTCTGGCGGCCGCCGCCGTCGCGTCGTCTCCTGAAGGGCTCAAAGACCCGCAGGCCCGACGCCGGCAGCCCAATGATGACGAGCAGCGGGGCCGCGTGGTACACGAGCATGGCGTACACGACGATGGTGTCGCAGGCCCCGCAGTAGTCGGTGCCGGCCACGCACGCGGTGGTTTTCGTGCGGTGGAAGGCCAGCGCGTAGCCCACGTCGTGCACGTAGACGCCCCCGTGGGCGACGTCGTGGGACGCCCAGAAGAAGGCGATGCCCGCGACGCCCAGCACGGCCACGAGCAGCGTGCTCATGCGCAGGCGCCACGTAAAGTAGGAATTGCGGCCGTAGCCCGAGCCCAGCAGCGTCTTGGGCAGCGGCGGGGACCCGCGCGGCGCGTCGCTGAGGGACGAACTCATCTCCAGCACCGCCTCGGCCGTGGACGGCGAGCGCTTGTCCACTTGGGAGCTGCGGCCGTGGCCGGAGAAGGACGCGTGCTGCTCCGGCAGCGCGTGGTAGTCCGCCATGGCCCACGACGGGCGTGCGCGTGCGGAAAAGCTTTTAGCAAAGTGAGAACTCCTCACCTCAGAGGAGAGGATGGCAGGAAGACTAATCTTTTTACGCTTTTACGACGTGACTACGGAGGACTGGTTCTGGACGGATAACTGGGGGTTGTATGTGGGGACTCTTGAAAGTTTGGCAAGGCGAAGTGGTGCACCGAGGAGGTCTTGGTTGGTGGACATGTAGCCTTCGTGCGTGGGTACATCTCGCAATGGAGCCCTGAGCACTTTGAAGTGAAGGGCGAGGATGCCGGCAGCGATGTTCTGATACACATTCAAAAGCGGCAGCGCGTTTCACTACCGTGGTACTGGTACTTCGGCCGTGATAATTTCAGCCAATGAGTTAGGTAGCCGATTCCGATTTAGCTAAGGTTAACCCTTAGCTTAACCCCTTAACCCTGTGCCACATTAGCGGTACTACGTTAGGAACATTGACCAGCCAGCCACACACAAAAGCGCCAGCGAGCATGGCGACCGACGAGCCCGAGACGCCAGCGCCCCCACGCCCACGAGCGGCACGAGTCTGGGCGGACGCGTGCGCAAGACGACGCAGAAGTTCACGTACGCGGCGGCCGAGGCGGACGAGTTCTCTGTGCCCCAAGGCAGCGGCGTCAAAGTGCGCGACATGCCGTTCGTCAAGAGCAACGTAGGTCGATTGCAATTGCGCAACAGCGGTTTGTAGTACTGTACTCACTTTTATTTTGCAACAGGTGGAGGCGCTGGGCAAGAAGCAGCAGGAGATGGTCAAGCAGCTCTACAACATCATGTTCGGACGCCGCTTCCAGCAGAAAAACGTGCGGAACGGGAGCTCTGCAATGGCTCAAAGCGGGAGGCTGACGGTGCTCGTGAAATTGTTTGCTGCAGATGAAAGGGATCAAGGAGCACATTCTCGACTTTTCGGGGTCGCTGAGCAGGACGAGAAGGTGCGGAGCTCTGTGACGCTACTATGTAGTGATGGTGTGTGTAAGGCTGACGTTTTGTGGTGCAGTCCCGTGATCTTCTGTTTGACAAGATGGGCAGGTGGAAGCGGATCTTCGTGGTGGAAGTGATGGATCTGCTGGCGGTGCGGCCATTCATTGCCATTTGGGGGTGGTTTGCACTGGACGGAAAACTGATGTACGCGGTGTGGCTTTGCAGGTTGATCGCTCCAAGAAGTCTTTTGGTGAGGACGGTACGGATGACAAGAAGGCGCTGATCAACCGACTCATTGACTGGCTGTACAACCCGCAAGAGACGAAGGTACGGACAGGTTGGGGGCAGTGGTGGGAGTGTCATTGACGTGGTTTACTTGCTGTTTTCGTCAGCTTGCCGAGAAGAAGGCTGTCATTGCTGCTAAGAAGGAGAAGCTGAAAGCCAACAAGCGATCGAAATCCAAGGCCGGTGCGGAAAAGAAGGAGGTAGGTTGGAAAATGGCTGATGACGCCAACGAGGTGCACAGCTTGAAGACGTGTACTCGTAGTGAACGCTTTCTTTTTCTAACATGGACTTTGTAGGGTGACGAGGAGGAGCCTGTGAAGAAGAAGCAGAGGACTACCAAGAAGAAGGCAGTCGCTGCTGTAGAAGAGGAGGAAGAGGACCACGAGGCCACGGAATCTGAAGGCGAAGAGTCTTCAAGCGACTTTGAGGAAGCAAAGAAGAAGCCGACCAAGAAGCGGCAAGCCACTCGTCGACCGAAGAAGTCACGCATCGTAGAAAGTGACAACGAGGATGACGAAGGCGACAAGGAAGAGGACACCGCTGTCCTTGAGAATGAGGAGCAGTCGCCTGCGGAGGCGGAGACGAGCGTTGCCGAGAAGGAAGAGTCCGAGCCCGTGGCAGAGCCTTTGGCGGCCGACGTCTGCGATAAAGTCAGGGATATCATCGCACACGGCGACGCCGAGGAACTGACGGTCAAGAAGGTATGTCATGCGCTCTATGCTGGCAGCAGTAGTGAGGTACCAAATCTAACTGAATCCCGTTGCTATGCAGATCGTACGGCAGCTGAGCTCGGACTTGGGTCGCGACATGTCCTCGCAGAAGAAGGCGATCAAGGAGTTCATCACGAGCGACCAGGCC
Organism: Phytophthora syringae; assembly: GCA_012656105.1. Lineage (NCBI taxonomy): Eukaryota > Oomycota > Peronosporomycetes > Peronosporales > Peronosporaceae > Phytophthora > Phytophthora syringae. The sequence goes on along the minus strand of JAAKBD010000005.1, from coordinate 995,817 downwards.
GAAATCTAACCTGAGCACCCAGTTTCTTCGCAAACTTCCTGGTACAGTTGTAGTCCACGCGTTCTGTTCCTCGGATAACGAAATGCTGTTCCACAAGTTGCCTTTTTGTATCCATCTTGTGATTGGCTAAAAACACTTGTCATACATTTTCCGATTGGTTGAAAATCAAGTTGAGCCCGTTGATTGGCTCATGTCGATTCCAGCGCTGTGGCTTCCATCCATTTCGCGACCAGCATCACCATGGGCAGGAAGAGCAAGAGCGAGATGAAGACGGAGGCGGCTGCGCAGCCCGCGCTGGAGACCGAAGTGGTGGATGCCGTGAAGAAGCAGGTGGCCGACCAGAAGCCGTCAGCGCTGGCCGACGGGTTCGCCCAGAGCGCCGCGTTCTTTGGCAAGAAGGCGTCGTACGCGGTGGAGGAGGCGCCCAAGGAGAAGAAGAAGACGGACGACAAGAAGAAGGTCAAGAAGGAGAAAAAGAACAAGAAGGAGAAGACGGAGGAGAAGACCGATAAGGAAGAGACAGAGGAGAAGACGGACAAGGAGGAGGAGACAGTGGAGACAGAAGACGGAGAGAAGAAGAAGAAGAAGAAGAAGAAGAGCAAGAAGAAAACAGTGGAAGGAGAAGAGGAGGAGGCGCTGCCAGTTGGAGACGAAAAGTCCCGTCGTACTGTGTTCGTGGGCAACGTGTCGCTCGATGCCACGCAGAAGGACCTGAAGCAGCACTTTTCTGGCTGTGGCAAGGTGGAGAACGTGCGACTTCGGCATCTGCCGATTGCTGGCTGCGCTGTGGGCGACGCTGGCAACCAGAAGCTCATGATGAAGGTCTGCGCCAACAAGAAGATTCTGACCACGGCCAAGGACAACTGCAACGCCTACGTGACTTTTGCGCAAGAGAGCAGCGTCGAGGCTGCGCTCAAGCTCAGCGGATCGGTACGTTGTGGTGGTTGTTGAGGTGCTGAAGGTTGCTCGCTAATGTGTTGCTCTTGATCGGGACTTGTAGATGCTGGTGCACAAGAAGATCCGTGTAGACAAGTCGGATCCCGTGATGGACGCTCGCCGCAGCGTCTTCATCGGAAACGTCCCGTTTAAGTGCTCGGATGAGCAGATGATGCTCTTCTTCTCGAAGCGCCTCAGGTCGGAAGAGGAGCCGGAGCCGATTGAGAACGTGCGTCTCATCCGCGACCGCGAGTCTGGTCTGGGCAAGGGCTTCGGATATCTGTTGCTGAAGACTCAAGCTCTTGTGGCCAAGACGCTGTCTCTTCGCGACCTCAAGATGGAAACCCGGGAGCTGCGCGTACAGGTGTGTGGTAAGCGCTTTAAGAACAACCGAGGCGAAGAGACCGAGAAGGAGAAGTTCGAAGGCCTTCGAGCCTCCGCGGGTGCGCGGGCACGTATCCACCTGAAGCGGAAAACTGGTGATGACGATGTCGACCACGGCGTGACGAACAAGAAGGTGAAGCGCGCGGCTGCTGCGGCTGGTCTGGGCAAGAAACTCAAGCCGAAGCATGCGGCCCGCAAGGCAGCAAAGGCTGCAGCAGAGGCAGCTGCAGCAACTGGAGGCAAGAAGCGCAAGCACGACCACAGCGACAGCAAGAAAGTTACGTCCAAAGCCAAGAAGCCGAAGCACGCTGCACGCAAGGCCAAGGCTGCTGCTGGCAAAGCGTAGATAGATCGGATAAAAGATAAAGCAGTCCATTCACAAGAACTACGTACTCGTTGGTTCCAAGCGCTTCAAACACCTCAGGAGATGACGCCGCACCACTACGTGGCTCGCGGCTGCAACGGCGTATAGCCCGATCGTTGTTTCCAGCGCTTGGCGGCTGCGTTCACCACTGCACAAACAGCAGCTCCCGCCACGAAGCCCAACCCGATCACGGCCCAATTGCTGTGTGCAGACGACGCAGTACTGGAAACAGCAGTAACCTTGTTCTCCACGGCAGCATTGCCGAGCGGAAAGTCGCTCAGTGCCATGTACATGAGACTCATCACTCCAGTGTGCGGCACAGTGTTGTTGTACAGCGCCACAATCCGCACAATGTCCGTCGTGCGCATACGTCGCGGAGGGTCAAAAGTGCAGGTGCTCATAGAGATCACGTAGCCGTCTTCATTGCCAGCCTCGTTCCCCGAGCCGTACTCGGGCACCGAAGCACACAACAGGTCGCCCGTGGCGTCATCGTACAACTGAATGCCCAGTCCACCTCGGTGCTGGTGACCAACGGCATACACGAGCTCCACTTCCCGTTCAGGCTCGGGCGGGTGCTGAAGATACGAAAACAAGGGGATGCTGCCATTGTCCAGACGCTGACGAGTCGACAGCGTGTGCACACAGCCAGGATGCGTGTCAGGGTCACACACCGGCACGTCGTACTCGATGTTCCCCATGTGCTCCAGATCGCCCGAGGCGTCACAACAAGCTGCAAGGTACAGCGGACGGTTCTCCGGCACCAAGTCGGCGTAGTCGAGCGAGTAGCGCAAATGGTACGTGGCGTTGCTAGCCGCCGTGACCTCCAGTTCGTGCTGGTCCAAGCAGAACTCGGCGTCTTCGCAGCACCGCAGCCCTCCATGGTACGTTTGAGCCGAACACACCGAGTTCTCTTCGACGCGGAGCTGAGCGTTGCAGCTCCCGTTACGGAAGTGCATCCCGTTCACTGTATCAGCAGTGAACTCGTCCTCCGACGTGCAGGGACACTCGAGACAGCGGTGCGCGCGATCTGGTGCCATGTTGCGAGTGTTGAGGATGTGCACGTTCGCCAGCCACTCGTCCTCCCCTCCACAGTCATAAAGGCGTACGGGAAGTAGAATTCTTGCGGGGTGCCGCGACACTCGGTGCCGGCCCCGAATGCCACGCTGCGACTGAAGTTCTTGGGCTTCATGGGGGCCCAGCGGCTCTTCATGGCGTCGTACTGCTTGTGCGTGGAGCCGAAGACGTGGTGGTGCAGATAGGCGTCGAAGGACGGCACGGGCACGACGTCCCCACTGGCGGTGTCTCGCTCCACGACCTCCGCCGCGAAGCGATAGACGGCAATGGGGCCGTTGGGGATCGACAGGTGGTGGAAAGTGTTGGTCACCTCCCCTGGGTCAGCGACAGCGGCGGCGTCAGCGCCGTGTAGCGCTTGGTCTCGGGCTTCTCGGCCGCTGCGAGCGAGCACAAGAGCAGCGCGGTGAAGAGCTGCGTCAGCATCTTTGGCACTGAACTGCTTCTGGACGGGAGGCCTCTTGGGGGTCTTGGCAAATTGAGGAATGAGACCGTTGGAGTGGAAATTGTCCGAGGAATGATTGTCAGTTGAAGTTGTTGGATTGATTACGCCTGGGGAAGTGGGTACACCGCTGGGCCACGAACACCGGGCCTTGTACGCCATGAGGTCTTCCTGTTCCTCGCCGGTGGATGTGGTCTCGCATGTTATTCTCGAGCGGGAATTGACCTGAGAATGACGACTTGCTGGAGCCAGCAGTGGAATGGTGCCCCACACCGCTGCCGTTTTTCAAGATGGTCTTTTCAGCCTACTTGTCTGTTGACCTCGGTGGCTGCCTTCTTTGATGCACTGTACACTACCCGGGTCCGAGTATCTGGAAGCAAATATTAATACCTTGACGGAGACGGATACAAGCCCACTGTAAACCGTACTTAACGATCATTTGTACGTCGAAGTCCCCATTTTGCATTTTGGGAAAATGAGCGATCCGCAATACGATCCCGACCTCGCGTCCACCTCGGAGTACGCAACTGCAAGACCACCCGACCCTGCTGCTGTCCTACCAATGGAAGCTGTAGCCACGGTGCTGGCAGTGGGTCTGGGTCTGCTCTACTGGTTCTGCGTCCGACCCGGTCGTGCCCTTGCCACCTCCGCCACTGACTCTGCGAAACAAAGCGCCACCAGTGCAACAGCCCAGCAAAGTAATGAACGCTATCGAGCGTTCATAGACCACCAAGTTGCAGCGAATGACGTCGCGCTGTTCGTGGCAAGTGGGGACCGCGTTGAGACTTTCCAGAGCCTATTCGCCGCTCTCAAAGTGTCGCTCCACGTCGTGGACCTGGCAAAAACTGCCGGAGGGAGACACGTGCTGGACGCTCTTCGTAAAGAATTCGGGACAAAGGGGAAGAACAGAAGGAGTTTCTGTTCGTGAAGGGGGCACTTTTGGGTTCACTAGGAGATCTCCGCAGACTCTTAGTGGACGGGGAGAAGGAGCGGCTGGGGACGCAGTGCGACTGGAGCTGCGTCCGCGTGGACCACAAGAGTGAACATGGATTCATGGTGCTAGGAGCGATGAACGGGTTCCAAGAGGTTGGGGGTGTTGGGGACTCGGCTGTCAAGTTGGAGACGAGACCGCTGCATTCGGTGGACGAACTCGACAATTTCGACCCCACGACGCTGGTTGGATGTATTATACCCATTGCAATGCCGTCGAGGAAACAGCGTAGACGCAGTAAGCTCCTGGTGTGTCATGATATGAAGGGGGCTACCAGGAAGACCGATTCAAACAGGGCTGCGCCGATTTCGATGCGTATCGATTCTATCAGTGGGATCTGGTGGACGTGTTCGTGTACTTTGGCCATGCTCTTGTTTGCCCACCGCCGACAGGGTGGATCATTGCTGGTCATCGCCATGGCACTCGTGTACTAGGGACTTTCCTTACAGAAGGCGACCAAGGCACAGAGTTGTGTAAGGAATTGTTCCAGGATACTCATACAGCCGAGGTACGATTCCAGTTTTGGTTTTACACAACCAATATCTCCCTCATAACTGTTTTTGCTATGCTTTGACAGACATTTGCATCGAAGCTGGCGGCAATCGCGTGGCACGGCGGGTTCGACGGCTGGTTCATTAATGTGGAGAACGACGTCCCTACTGAGCTGGTCGCCAATATTGACGTATTTTTACGGACTCTTCGCAAGGAAATGCAGCTTCGAAATCCGCTGGCACAGGTCGTATGGTATGGAAGTCTCTCCAGATCGGGGAAGCGTCAGTCATTCGTTCGACTGAACGAGTCCAGCGCTGATTTCTTTAGCAACGTCGATGCATTATATGTGGACTACGGATGGGTGCCGGACGATGCCAAGTTCTCGGCTGCGTTTGATCTCGATCGCCGGTATGATGTGTTCATGGGCATCGATGTGTTCGGTAGACACAACATGATCGGTGGTGGTAAGATGAACTGCGGTGAGCCGCTTCGCCTTGCGTGGAATTCCGGTGTGTCGGCTGCTCTCTTCGCGCCGGCATGGACTCACGAGTGCTACCAGCACGAAGAAAACGAAGACTTCGTTGTAGTAGAGAACCGTTTCTGGGAAACTGTGCGAGAAAGCTGGAAAACGAAGAGTCCCTGCTACGATGCGTTGGGTGGACAGAATTGCCTTTACAGTGCTTTCAATATCGGCCGTGGTGTCGGCGTATGGACAGAAGGAAAGCGCGTGTGCACTTCAGTGTGGTCTAACATGACGGAGCTGGATGTTCAGCCAAACCAGGCGTTGCATGTTGGCAACGTCGTAACTACAGCTACGGGGTTGATGAACGCTGTCATCTGTCACGATACAGCTTTCCAAGGTGGCGCAAGCGTGCAAATACAGGTAAGTTCGTACTATGAATGTGGCTTTGGGGTCTTTACTCAGGTCTCTTCATTGTGTTGCGCAGGGTCAATTGGTCGGACGCGAGAAGTCGTACTTCAAGCTCTACGATGTGGACATTGAGTTCTCGCCGCGTCGCCTTATGGAGATATCGTACACGACTGCGACGCGTGAGGAATCGGTGTGTCTTCTGGTGCTGACAGTGTGTCCCGGTCTGGATCGCGCAACACACTACGTGATCCTGCGCTCGATGGACGACTCCGGGCCAGACGCTGGAGATAACCGCGTGGAGCCCAAGAAATCGTTGTCATCGGTTGCAAAAGCTTCTCTGGAGAAACACTTCTACTTGCCAGTGTCCACGGAGTTGTTTGCTGTGGAAGGTGTTTCTGCTGAAGCTGTACAAGGAATCACAGCAGACGGATGGTGCAAGAAGACGTATCGACTTGGTGGACAGCTTTGGGACGGAAAGCACATTGTTGAAATCGGGGTGATCTGCACCAAGAAAATCAGAAAAGTCCCTGGCGAGCGTGAGGACTATTTGGCGTTCATCGGTGAGATCTGCGTGGCTGGAAGCAGCGGCAAATCCGCCGTGAAAGCGGCTCACCGCGATGTGCACAGCCAACCACGAAGGTGCGAGAACGCGAAGCTCACGTCATTCGTACGCCATAATCCTGCTTTCGTGTCGTTCGGAGTGCAATGGGTTTTGCGGTGGATGGCGAACCCGTGCGCTACGTGTTGGTGTTTGCTCGTCTTGAAGACGGCACGCGCGTCTTCCTGGGCAAGAGCTTCGACCAGTCATTCTGGGTCGACAAGTATCCGTGGCAGGAAGCCACGTCGGCGTCGTCGCACATGTCGACTCGACTCACGATTGAACTGCAGAGTACCTCGTGGGCGGGACAGAGTAGTACGGACGTCTGTAAACTGCAGCTGGAGGAGTGCAGTGAGTGACACGTGGATGACCAGTCGTTGGCCCGCCACCAAAGTCTGTTGCAGACTTTGGTGGCGGCTTTGATGGTGGCGTGAGAAAGTCTGCAACAGACTTTGGTGGCGGCTTTGATGGTGGCGTGAGATGGTCCGATTACGAAAACGGAGAGCTAGCGTCGTTCTGGAACATGCAGAGCAACACGAAGTGCGCCCTGGCTCAGTAACGCGTCAGAACCAACGGAATTACTTCAGTTTTCGAACGGAATCACTTCAGTTTTCTCTTTTTTCGCCAGGTTGTTTAACACGCGTGTCTCAGCTACCATACAAACGCCAAGTCAGTCACTTCAACGTCGCCGGGTGGTCGCGCAATCGCCTTCAGCCCGATTTCGCGTCAAAAGTGCCGCGAAATCAACACCACCGCGTTGACGCGCACCAAGGATTGCGTTGGTTGTTGCGATGGCTACATTTGCTGCGCCTGGTGCGGGGTTTGGCAGAGCTCATTCCGCAATTTGCTTCCTGTCAAGCACGTCTCTCACGATGAATCTGGACAAGAAGCTCGGGTTGGACTCGGCCGACGCGCTGATGGCGCAGGGCCCCAACGCCCTGCACACCTTCGTGGCAGGCACGATCCAGCCTGCTTTGGGCAAGGCCATGCCGCAGATGGAGGTGCGGTTCAAGAACCTGTCCATCTCCGCCAAGGTCTTCGCTTCCAGGCACTCGGACCCGAAGGCGCAGCTGCCGACGCTCTACAACAGCGTCAAGAAGTCTGCGGCCAAGATCAACGCCAAGAGCCACACGGCCGAGAAGGTCATTCTGAAGAACGCCAGCGGCGTCTTTAAGCCAGGGACTATCACGCTGCTGCTGGGCCAGCCTGGCTCCGGCAAGTCGTCACTTATGAAGGTGCTGAGCGGTCGTTTCCCGCTGGAGAAGAACGTGACGATCGGAGGTGGCATCACGTACAACGGCGAGGAACAAGCTGCTATCATGAAGCGTCTGCCGCAGTTTGTAGCTTATGTGACCCAACGGGACAAGCACTTCCCAACGCTGACAGTCAAGGAGACGCTCGAGTTCGCGCACGCCTTCTGTGGCGGTGGCGTTTCCAAGCGGGCAGAGGAACTTCTCTCCAAGGGGACGCTTGAAGAAAACACTGCAGCATTGGAGGCGCTGTCGGCTTTGTACGCACACTACCCCGACGTGGTCATCAAGCAGCTAGGACTGGAGAACTGCAAGGACACCATTGTGGGCAATAACATGATGCGCGGAGTGTCCGGTGGTGAGCGCAAGCGAGTGACGACTGGTGAAATGGAGTTCGGCATGAAGTACATGACGCTCATGGACGAGATCAGTACCGGTCTTGACAGCGCAGCCACCTTCGACATCATCAGCACCCAGCGAGGTATCGCGAAAACGCTCCAGAAGACGGTGGTCATTGCTCTGCTTCAACCTTCACCTGAAGTGTTTGAGCTGTTCGACGACGTGATGATCCTGAACGACGGAGAAGTAATGTACCACGGACCTCGTGGCCAAGCAGTGCCGTTCTTTGAGAGTCTCGGATTCAAGTGTCCACCCGACCGAGACGAAGCCGACTTCCTTCTGGACTTGGGGACCAACCAGCAGTACAGCTACGAAGTTGATTTGCCTGATGGTGCAAACCACCACCCGAGACAAGCCAGCGAGTTCGCAGCGATCTACCGGCAGTCATCTACTCACCAAAGAATGCTTCAAGCTCTGGAAACTCCGCACGAGCGGGAGCTGCTCGAAAACGTTGGCGCGCACATGGACCCGATGCCCGAGTTCCGGCGTGGATTCTGGGAGAATACGCGGACGCTGATGAAGCGCCAAACCATGGTCACTCTCCGCAACACGGCATTCATCAAGGGCCGTTGTCTGATGGTGGTGTTGATGGGGTTGATCTACTCGAGCACCTTCTGGCAAGTTGACCCGAAAGACGTGCAGGTGGCACTGGGTATCATGTTTCAAGCCGTTCTGTTCCTCGCTCTCGGTCAGGTCTCGCAGATCCCGACGTTCATGGCTGCACGCGACGTCTTCTACAAGCAACGCGGAGCCAACTTCTTCCCGACGTCGGCCTACGTGATCGCGTGCTCTGTGGCTCAGGTTCCTATGGCAATAGCTGAAAGTATCATCTTCGGTACTATGGTGTACTGGATGTGCGGCTTCGTGGCGACGGCGGGGCCTTCATCTGCTACATGATTCTGCTCGTGCTGACCAACCTGGTCTTCTCGTCGTGGTTCTTCTTGCTGACAGCCATGTCTCCCGACTTCCACATTGCCAAGCCGTTCGCCACGTTCACAATTGTCTTCTTCATCCTGTTCGCAGGGTTTGTCATGACGAAGAGCACCATGCCGGGCTGGTTCGTGTGGATTTACTGGATCAACCCTATCGCTTGGTGTCTGCGTGGGCTTGCTGTGAACCAGTACCGAGCAGCCAAATTTGACGTTTGTATCTACGAGGGTGTGGACTACTGCTCCACATACAACATGAACATGGGCGAGTATTACCTCTCCCAGTACGATGTTCCGTCTTCGAAGGTGTGGGTTTGGGCAGCAATGCTCTTCATGATTGCGTGCTACGCTCTCTTCATGGCTCTGGGGTGCTACGTGCTTGAATATCACCGCTTTGAGAGTCCTGAGCACACGATCATCAAGGACGAAGAAACGGACGAGAGCTACGTATTGGCAGCCACGCCGAAAGCGTCCAGCACGAGTTCGGCTGCTAGGGCCGTTGCGATGGACGTTGAGCGTGAGAAGAACTTCGTGCCGGTGACGATCGCTTTCCAGGACTTGTGGTACTCGGTCCCGAAGCCAGGGGACCCAAAGGAGTCTCTTGATCTCCTCAAAGGCATCAGTGGGTTCGCGAAACCTGGTACGATGACGGCGCTGATGGGCTCTTCTGGAGCTGGAAAGACGACACTCATGGATGTCATTGCGGGCCGCAAAACTGGAGGCAAGACCACGGGCAAGATCCTGTTCAATGGGTATGAGGCTACAGACCTCGCGATTCGTCGGTGCACGGGCTACTGCGAGCAAATGGACATCCACTCGGATGCCACAACGTTCCGCGAGGCTTTCACTTTCAGCGCCTTCCTTCGCCAGGACAGCAGCATTCCGGACAGCACCAAGCTCGATTCAGTGGAAGAGGTCTTGGACCTATTGGACATGCACGACATCGCCGAGCAAATCGTGCGCGGCAGCTCCGTCGAGCAGATGAAGCGTCTGACCATCGGCGTGGAGCTTGCCGCCCAACCTAGCGTGTTGTTCCTGGACGAGCCGACAAGCGGGCTGGATGCGCGATCGGCCAAGTTGATCATGGACGGGGTCCGTAAGGTGGCGGACAGCGGCCGCACTATCGTGTGCACGATCCATCAGCCTTCGTCCGACGTGTTTTACTTGTTCGATCACTTGTTGCTGCTGAAACGCGGTGGCGAGACGGTGTTTGTGGGCGAACTGGGCGAGAAGTGCCGCAACCTGGTGGACTACTTTGAGTCCGTTCCGGGTGCTTCTCCTTACCAAACCGGTACAATCCGGCTACGTGGATGTTGGAGTGTATCGGAGCCGGTGTCAACAACGGCGGACGCAATTCGATCGACTTTGTCGAGTACTTCAAACAGAGCCAGGAGAAGCGGGTGCTGGACAGTGAAATGGCCCAAGAAGGTGTTACGGTCCCTGCTCCTCATCTCCCAGAAATGCTTTTCCACAAGAAGCGTGCAGCTAGTTCGTGGACCCAAGCCAAGTTCCTCACCACGCGCTTCATGCGGATGTACTGGCGCACCCCACGTACAACATGACGCGGTTCGTCATCGGTCTCTTCCTGGCTCTGCTTTTCGGGTTGACGTACGTCGATGTGGAGTACGTGAGCTACCAGGGGATCAACGGAGGTGTCGGCATGGTGTTCATGACGACTCTGTTTAACGGCGTGGTGTCGTTCAACGGTGTGCTACCCATCGCCTCGGGGATCGCGCTGCATTCTACCGCGAACGAGCGTCCCAGACGTACAACTCGCTCTGGTACTTCATCGGGTCCACGATCGCGGAGATCCCGTACGTGTTCTTCAGTTGTCTGGTCTTCACGGTCATTTTCTTCCCGCTGGCAGGTTTCACCGGCTTCGGAACGGGGTGCTGTACTGGATCAACATCTCGCTCCTGGTGCTCATGCAAACCTACATGGGCCAGCTCTTCATCTACGCGCTGCCCAGCGTGGAGGTGGCAGCAATCATGGGCGTGCTCATCAACTCGATCTTCTTCCTGTTCATGGGCTTCAACCCTCCGGCCGACTCCATCCCGAGCGGCTACAAGTGGCTGTACGCGGTCACGCCCTTGCGCTATCCTCTCGCCATCCTCGAAGCGCTCGTGTTCACGAACTGCCCGAATGAGCCGACCTGGAACAGTTCGTTGGGTGCGTACGAGAACGTCGGCTCGGAACTCGCTTGCCAGCCTCTCACGAACCTGCCGCTCACGATCGAGCACATGACTGTCAAGGAATACGTCGAGTCGGTCTTCAAGATGAAGCACGACGAGATCTGGAGCAACTTCGGCTACGTCTTCCTCTTCATCGGCGCTCTTCGACTCCTGGCTCTGCTTTCCCTGCGCTACATGAACCACCAGAAGAGATAAACACCAGTGCGTGTAAAATCAACTTACAATACAATTCCGAACACTTTTGCTTCGACTCGTAAAAACTTCACTTTGCAACTCGGGTTGACTTCAACTTCAACATCCAATGACAATCATTCCTCGAGCGGAGAGACCAAGCGCTCCGCTGTCGCTGACACAGGGGAGGTGACCAACACTTTCCACCGCCTGTCGATCCCTAACGGCCCCATTGCCGTCTATCGCTTCGCGGCGGAGGTCGTGGAGCGAGACACCGCCAGTGGGGACGTCGTGCCCGTGCCGTCCTTCGACGCCTATCTGCACCACCACGTCTTCGGCTCCACGCACAAGCAGTACGACGCCATGAAGAGCCGCTGGGCCCCCATGAAGCCCAAGAACTTCAGTCGCAGCGTGGCATTCGGGGCCGGCACCGAGTGTCGCGGCACCCCGCAAGAATTCTACTTCCCGTATGCCTTTATGACTGTGGAGGGGGAGGACGAGTGGCTGGCGAACGTGCACATCCTCAACACTCGCAACATGGCACCAGATCGCGCGCACCGCTGTCTCGAGTGTCCCTGCACGTCGGAGGACGAGTTCACTGCTGATACAGTGAACGGGATGCACTTCCGCAACGGGAGCTGCAACGCTCAGCTCCGCGTCGAAGAGAACTCGGTGTGTTCGGCTCAAACGTACCATGGAGGGCTGCGGTGCTGCGAAGACGCCGAGTTCTGCTTGGACCAGCACGAACTGGAGGTCACGGCGGCTAGCAACGCCACGTACCATTTGCGCTACTTGCTCGACTACGCCGACTTGGTGCCGGAGAACCGTCCGCTGTACCTTGCAGCTTGTTGTGACGCCTCGGGCGATCTGGAGCACATGGGGAACATCGAGTACGACGTGCCGGTGTGTGACCCTGACACGCATCCTGGCTGTGTGCACACGCTGTCGACTCGTCAGCGTCTGGACAATGGCAGCATCCCCTTGTTTTCGTATCTTCAGCACCCGCCCGAGCCTGAACGGGAAGTGGAGCTCGTGTATGCCGTTGGTCACTAGCACCGAGGTGGACTGGGCATTCAGTTGTACGATGACGCCACGGGCGACCTGTTGTGTGCTTCGGTGCCCGAGTACGGCTCGGGGAACGAGGCTGGCAATGAAGACGGCTACGTGATCTCTATGAGCACCTGCACTTTTGACCCTCCGCGACGTATGCGCACGACGGACATTGTGCGGACTGTGGCGCTGTACAACAACACTGTGCCGCACACTGGAGTGATGAGTCTCATGTACATGGCACTGAGCGACTTTCCGCTCGACAGTGCTGCCGTGGAGAGCAAGGTTACTGCTGTTTCCAGTATTGCGTCGTCTGCACACAGCAATTGGGCCGTGACCGGGTTGGGCTTCGTGGTGGGAGCTGCTGTTTGTGTAGTGGTGAACGCAGCCGTCAAGCGCTGGAGGGAGCGATCGGGATATACGCCGTTGCAGCCGCGAGCCACGTAGTAGTGTCTTAATCTCCTGAAGTGTTTGACCAACGAATGCGTCGTTCTTGTGAATGGACTGCTTTGTACTTCGAAGTATTTTTATTGTCTGCCTATCATGAGCAGCCATGGTACTGGTACCCATACTCCTGCAGCAGCACAGCTTTTTGAGATCCGTTTTCATTGGCTGTGGAAGTTGAAGTGCCCACAGCTCACCAAAGGGAGCGCGGTTACTGCAGAAAGCCTTCTGAGGCGAGATTAATTTCTTGACACAAGTTTCGTTGAAGTCTGAAGATCCGATCCATGAGAAAGTCGAGATCAGAAGGGATCTCGATCGACAGCACCGACATTTTACAGGCTTCACGTTTGACTGCAGCGACAACCGCGCGATAGAAGTTAAACCGACAAGAGACGCCGCAGCAGCAGCACTGTATCTTCGCTGCCTGGGTCGCAATTGTGAGCGTCGGAGGTTAGTAGAGCGCGACGGTCGAGGTGTGCAGTACAGTAGCTCTATGCCCGTTGTTTGCATGCCACCGCCACGAGTTCGTTCGCCCACACCTTGAGACGGCTGCGCAGCCAGCCCAGCGCTCCGCCTCAGAGGTTGTAATAGCTCACCCCTCCACTCATCAGCTGTCCTGTGCATTTGTCGCCCAGCAGCCTTAACTCGATGAGCACAATCATCCGGCTCGGCGCGCGTGAGACCGGGCAGATTTCGGTCAGCGCCAGCTGCATACAGAGATCAAGTGAAGTGCAGAAGCACGAGAGAGTTGCGGAATCATGATTGACAAGAGTGTTGGTCACGCACTGAAGTGTCCCGCAAATGGTCGGACTGCTGGTTTAGCAACACGAGCGAGCGCGTCCAGAGCCTTACCGCGCTGCAGCAAGAAGCAGCTCAGCCTGGTGCCCCCGACTGTCCTTGCTGGTTCCGAAGACGGCACCAGCGGGGTCAGCACATCACAAGCTGTCGGCGACTGTCGATTCGGAGCCGATACAAACGGCAAGTTGCCGGTTGTACTGGCGAGAGGATGACGCTTCCGCCCTATCCCTGATCCCTGATTGGAAGCGTAAGCCACGCCCGGCGCTGCAACCGATTGCTCGCACAGGCACCGCAATGTCGCACCACCGATTTGTCCCGCACTTCGACGGCTACGACTCCACTGCCGCCGCCCTGCGCGCGTGCACTTCCAGCTCGGCCCCTAGCAAACTCAACGCTCATTTTTTGAGCGCACTGCCGCCGACATCCGTGGCTCAGTCCCCAACGTCGATGTCGGCACCGCACACGGACAGTGCGTTTTGCCAGTTATTCCGTCGGTGACTAGGGTTGTTGCGTCAGCCGCATTTCTTCGAGTACATGTACAAAACCGCCTGTGCGCGCAATCCAGCTCGGCATCTACGCGCGCTCGTATTACGCGCACGGGCTCAGCTCCATTCCTCTCTCTGGTCGTCGGGCCGCCGTCGACGCGGGCGTGGCCAAGTGAGCCAGCCATTCCCCAATTTGCTCGACAAGAGCGACACTGACCGCCCCACTCACACACAGAAAGCTACTGAGCTTTGCGTCGCTGTCCATCATGTCGACCGCCTCAGACCAGAGGACGCCGGGCCACGAGTCCGGCGCGGCGCTCATGGCCTACGGGCCGGAGGTGCTGCACGACTACGTGGCCACCCGCTTCGAGGCCGCGCTGGGCCGCACCATGCCGCAGATGGAAGTGCGCTACAGCAACCTGTCGATCTCCGCCGACGTGGTGGTGGTCGAGGAGGACGAGAGCAAGACGGAGCTGCCGACCATCTGGAACACGGCCAAGAAGGGCCTGACCGCGTTTTCGGCCAAGAAGCACGTGGTGCGCAAGGAGATCCTGCGCGGCGCCAGCGGCGTGCTCAAGCCGGGCACCATCACGCTGGTGCTGGGCCAGCCGGGCTCGGGCAAGTCGTCGCTCATGAAGGTGCTGAGCGGCCGCTTCCCGCTCGAGAAGAACGTGACGATCGAGGGCGACGTGACGTACAACGGCGTCACGCAGGCCGACATCATGAAGCGGCTGCCGCAGTTCGTGGCCTACGTGACGCAGCGCGACAAGCACTTCCCCACGCTCACGGTCAAGGAGACGCTCGAGTACGCGCACCGTTTCTGCGGCGGCCAAATGTCCAAGCGCGCCGAGGACAAGCTGTCCAAGGGCACACCCGAAGAGAACAAGGCCGCCATGGAGGCCGCAGAGGCGCTGTTCATGCACTACCCGGACGTGGTGATCCAGCAGCTCGGACTGGAGAACTGCCAGGACACCATCGTGGGCAACGGCATGATGCGCGGTGTGTCGGGCGGCGAACGCAAGCGCGTGACGACTGGCGAGATGGAGTTCGGCATGAAGTACGTGACGCTCATGGACGAGATCAGCACGGGGCTCGACAGCGCCGCCACGTTCGACATCATCAAGACGCAGCGCAGCATCGCCAAGAAGCTGCAGAAGACGGTGGTGATCGCGCTGCTGCAGCCGGCGCCGGAGGTCTTTGCGCTGTTCGACGACGTCATCATCCTGAACGAGGGCGAAGTGATGTACCATGGCCCGCGCGAGCAGGTGGTGGGCCACTTCGAGAGTCTGGGCTTCCAGTGTCCGCCCGAGCGCGACGTGGCCGACTACTTGCTGGACCTGGGCACGAACCAGCAGGGCAAGTACGAGACGTCGCTGCCGTCGGGCTTGGTGCACCACCCGCGCGTGGCGAGCGAGTTCGCGGAGCACTACCGACGCTCGTCCATCCACCGCGACATGTTGGCGGCGCTGGAGGCTCCGCACGACCCGAAGCTGCTGGAGAACGTGGGCAACGACATCGACCCCATGCCGGAGTTCCACCAGAACTTCTGGGACAGCACGTGGACGCTCATGGAGCGCCAGAACAAGGTGACCATGCGCAACACTGCGTTCCTCAAGGGCCGCGGCCTCATGGTCGTCGTCATGGGCCTGATCAACGCGTCGACGTTCTGGAACGTGGACCCGGTGAACGTGCAGGTGCTTCTGGGCGTGCTCTTCCAGGCCGTGCTGTTCCTGTCGCTCGGCCAGGCCTCGCAGATCCCGACGTTCATGGCTGCGCGCGACATCTTCTACAAGCAGCGCGGCGCCAACTTCTACCGCACGGCTTCGTACGTGCTTTCGTGCTCGGTCTCGCAGATCCCCATGGCGTTCGCGGAGACCATCGTGTTCGGTCCGCTAGTGTACTGGTTGTGCGGCTTCGTGTCGTCGGCCGGTGCGTTCATCATCTACCTGATCATGCTGCTGCTGACAAACTTGGCGTTCGCGGCGTGGTTCTTCTTCATCGCGTCCATCTCGCCGGACCTGCACGTGTCGAAGCCGATCGCCATGATCACGATCCTCTTCTTCGTGCTGTTCGCGGGTTTCATCGTGGCCAAGAGCCAAATGCCCGACTGGTTGGTGTGGATCTACTGGATCGACCCGATCGCGTGGTGCCTGCGCGCGCTGGCCGTGAACCAGTACCGCTCGTCGATCTTCGAGGTGTGCGTATACGACGCTGTGGACTACTGCACGGACTACGGCATGTACATGGGCGAGTACTACCTGTCGCTGTACGACGTGCCGTCCGCGAAGTCGTGGATCGTGTACGGCATCATCTTCATGATCGTGGCGTACGTGGTGTTCATGTTCCTGGGCTGCCTGGTGCTGGAGTACAAGCGGTACGAGAGCCCGGAGCACACCACATTGACGAAGAAGACGGTCGATGAGAACGAGGCTGAGGGCTACGCTCTGGTGGGCACGCCTAAAAGAGCAAGTCTTCGGCGCACGCTGATGCGTTCGTGATGGAGGTGAAGGAGCGCGAGAAGAACTTCGTGCCGGTGACGGTGGCGTTCCAGGACTTGTGGTACTCTGTGCCGAACCCGAAGAACCCGAAGGAGACGCTGGACCTGCTGAAGGGCGTGAGCGGCTTTGCGATGCCCGGCTCGGTGACGGCTTTGATGGGCTCATCGGGCGCCGGCAAGACGACGCTGATGGACGTGATCGCCGGCCGCAAGACGGGCGGCACGATCAAGGGCAAGATTCTGCTGAACGGCTACGAGGCGAACGACCTGGCCATCCGCCGTTGCACGGGCTACTGCGAGCAGATGGACGTGCACTCGGAGGCGGCTACGTTCCGCGAGGCGTTCACTTTCAGCGCGTTCCTCCGCCAGGACAGCACCGTTCCCGACAGCAAGAAGTATGACTCTGTGGACGAGGTGTTGGACCTGTTGGACATGCACGACATCGCGGACCAGATCATCCGCGGCAGCTCGGTGGAGCAGATGAAGCGGCTGACGATCGGCGTGGAGCTCGCCGCGCAGCCCAGCGTAATTTTCCTGGACGAGCCGACGAGCGGCTTGGACGCTCGCTCGGCGAAGCTGATCATGGACGGCGTCCGCAAGGTGGCGGACAGCGGCCGCACGATCGTGTGCACGATCCACCAGCCGTCGACGGAGGTGTTCTACCTGTTCGACAACCTGCTGCTGCTGAAGCGCGGCGGCGAGACGGTGTTCGTGGGCGAGCTGGGCGACAAGTGCCGCAAGCTGGTGGAGTACTTCGAGTCGATCCCTGGCGCGGCCGCTCTGCCGAAGAACTACAACCCGGCGACGTGGATGCTGGAGGTGATCGGCGCCGGCGTGGGCCACGCTGCCGGCGCGACGGACTTCGTGCAGCAGTTCAGGGACAGCGAGGAGAAGCGCATTCTGGACGCGAACCTGGCGCAGGAGGGCGTGACGGTCCCGTCGCCCGACTACCCGGAGATGGTGTTCACGAAGAAGCGCGCGGCGACCCCGTGGACGCAGGCCCGGTTCCTGGTGGTTCGCTTCCTGAACATGTACTGGCGCACACCCTCGTACAACCTGACCCGCTTCGTGGTGACGTTCCTGCTGTCGCTGGTGTTCGGGCTGCTGTTCCTGGATGGCACGTACACGACGTACCAGGGCATTAACGGCGGCGTGGGCATGGTCTTCATGACGACTCTGTTCAACGGCATCGTGTCGTTCAACAGCGTGCTGCCAATTTCGTGCGAGGAGCGCGAGTCGTTCTACCGCGAGCGTGCGGCGCAGACGTACAACGCGCTGTGGTACTTCGTGGGCTCGACGCTGGCGGAGATCCCGTACGTGTTCGCGAGCGGCTTCGTGTTCACGTTCGTGTGGTACTTCATGGTGGGCTTCACGGGCTTCGGCACGGCGCTGCTGTACTGGGTGAACATCTCGCTGCTGGTGCTGCTGCAGACGTACATGGGCCAGTTCCTCGCGTTCGCGCTGCCGAGCGTGGAGGTGGCGGCGATCATCGGCGTGCTTATGAACTCAATTTTCTTTTTGTTCATGGGCTTCAATCCGCCTGCGAACGCCATCCCGAGCGGCTACAAGTGGCTGTACGCGATCACCCCCATGCGTTACCCGTTGACGATCCTCGGTGCGCTGGTGTTCGGCCAGTGCGACGTGGACCCTACGTGGAACGAGAGCACGCAGGCGTACGAGAACGTGGGCTCGCAGCTCGGTTGCCAACCGGTGACGGGTCTGCCGGTGTCCATCGAACACACGACGATCAAGGGCTACGTGGGCTCGGTGTTCGGCATGCACTACGCGGACATGTGGACGGACTTCGGCTACGTGTTCATCTTCATCGTGGTGTTCCGCGTGCTGGCGCTGCTGTCGCTGCGCTTCCTGAACCACCAGAAGAGATAAGCGGGTGGGTAGTATCGGGAGTGGCTGCGCGTCGGCTAGCTGTCTCCCTTAGGCAAACAACTTTTTGACAAACAAATAAACTACATCGTAATTTAAAGACCTGAAACGCGAGTGTGCGTTCTTCTGTGGTAATTGGTGATCTACTGTGTTGTGAAAAGCGGAGTGAGCTATAACTGCAACGTGCTACCGGTAGTACTTCACTCAATGGGTAGCCAATGTACAACTTCGAGGTATGTGTAGTAGCTACGGTGTGACTTCCTTCCAAAGTTGTACTCGAGCACAGCTTTTGAAGCTCCCTTCTTGAATTGCCGTGGACGTTGAAGTGCCCCATGCTCACCGATATTTTTTTTTAGTAATTGTGGCCTTCTATTTGGTGTTTATGTTTTGTTTTCTATAGAAGCCTTGTATGCAATGAGACTTGAAACTATGTCCAAAGTCTGGTTGTGGGTGCCCGCAACACTCGCAGAGTGTTGCGGCACCGAGTTCTAATGAAGTCTTGGATGACTCCGGAGACGTTGGTCTTAAGTTGGAAGTTCTGGTCCACTCCAGTAGTTGCAAGAAACTTGGCCGCTTTGAGCCGTGATTGAGTCGGCTGCTCCCACAATGATCCAAAGAGGTCGTTCATGGTTCGCCGTAGCTGCTTCAACTTGTCATCCTTGGTCTCCAGTTTTTCCGGATCTTCTTGTCCAGCGTCACAATGCGCAGGAACACCTGCGGTAGTGAAGTCTCCTTTGCCAGCGCTTCGATGCCTTGCTGAATCACTGTTGCTGCTACTTCGACTTGGTTTTCTTGTCCGCTCAAGCCATGCTCACCGATATGTACGCAGATCGTTGCAAGTTGAAGTCTGAAGATGAAGATCGGATCCATGAGAAAGAAAGTGAAGACGACTAATCGAAAGCACCGTCATTTTACACGCCTGACGTTTGATCCGCAGCGACAACTGAGACTAAGGCAACGCTCGGCTAGCCTCGTTTTGTCTACATGCAGAGTCCAAGCGGCTGGGTACATGTAATGAGAATTCGGCTTCAGCTCGTCCCTTTCGATTATCAGCAAAGCGCTGACGCTAAATGCTGCGGATCAAACGTCAGGCGTGTAAAATGACGGTGCTTTCGATTAGTCGTCTTCACTTTCTTTCTCATGGATCCGATCTTCATCTTCAGACTTCAACTTGCAACGATCTGCGTACATATCGGTGAGCATGGCTTGAGCGGACAAGAAAACCAAGTCGAAGTAGCAGCAACAGTGATTCAGCAAGGCATCGAAGCGCTGGCAAAGGAGACTTCACTACCGCAGGTGTTCCTGCGCATTGTGACGCTGGACAAGAAGATCCGGAAAAACTGGAGACCAAGGATGACAAGTTGAAGCAGCTACGGCGAACCATGAACGACCTCTTTGGATCATTGTGGGAGCAGCCGACTCAATCACGGCTCAAAGCGGCCAAGTTTCTTGCAACTACTGGAGTGGACCAGAACTTCCAACTTAAGACCAACGTCTCCGGAGTCATCCAAGACTTCATTAGGAACTCGGTGCCGCAACACTCTGCGAGTGTTGCGGGCACCCACAACCAGACTTTGGACATAGTTTCAAGTCTCATTGCATACAAGGCTTCTATAGAAAACAAAACATAAACACCAAATAGAAGGCCACAATTACTAAAAAAAAATATCGGTGAGCATGGGGCACTTCAACGTCCACGGCAATTCAAGAAGGGAGCTTCAAAAGCTGTGCTCGAGTACAACTTTGGAAGGAAGTCACACCGTAGCTACTACACATACCTCGAAGTTGTACATTGGCTACCCATTGAGTGAAGTACTACCGGTAGCACGTTGCAGTTATAGCTCACTCCGCTTTTCACAACACAGTAGATCACCAATTACCACAGAAGAACGCACACTCGCGTTTCAGGTCTTTAAATTACGATGTAGTTTATTTGTTTGTCAAAAAGTTGTTTGCCTAAGGGAGACAGCTAGCCGACGCGCAGCCACTCCCGATACTACCCACCCGCTTATCTCTTCTGGTGGTTCAGGAAGCGCAGCGACAGCAGCGCCAGCACGCGGAACACCACGATGAAGATGAACACGTAGCCGAAGTCCGTCCACATGTCCGCGTAGTGCATGCCGAACACCGAGCCCACGTAGCCCTTGATCGTCGTGTGTTCGATGGACACCGGCAGACCCGTCACCGGTTGGCAACCGAGCTGCGAGCCCACGTTCTCGTACGCCTGCGTGCTCTCGTTCCACGTAGGGTCCACGTCGCACTGGCCGAACACCAGCGCACCGAGGATCGTCAACGGGTAACGCATGGGGGTGATCGCGTACAGCCACTTGTAGCCGCTCGGGATGGCGTTCGCAGGCGGATTGAAGCCCATGAACAAAAAGAAAATTGAGTTCATAAGCACGCCGATGATCGCCGCCACCTCCACGCTCGGCAGCGCGAACGCGAGGAACTGGCCCATGTACGTCTGCAGCAGCACCAGCAGCGAGATGTTCACCCAGTACAGCAGCGCCGTGCCGAAGCCCGTGAAGCCCACCATGAAGTACCACACGAACGTGAACACGAAGCCGCTCGCGAACACGTACGGGATCTCCGCCAGCGTCGAGCCCACGAAGTACCACAGCGCGTTGTACGTCTGCGCCGCACGCTCGCGGTAGAACGACTCGCGCTCCTCGCACGAAATTGGCAGCACGCTGTTGAACGACACGATGCCGTTGAACAGAGTCGTCATGAAGACCATGCCCACGCCGCCGTTAATGCCCTGGTACGTCGTGTACGTGCCATCCAGGAACAGCAGCCCGAACACCAGCGACAGCAGGAACGTCACCACGAAGCGGGTCAGGTTGTACGAGGGTGTGCGCCAGTACATGTTCAGGAAGCGAACCACCAGGAACCGGGCCTGCGTCCACGGGGTCGCCGCGCGCTTCTTCGTGAACACCATCTCCGGGTAGTCGGGCGACGGGACCGTCACGCCCTCCTGCGCCAGGTTCGCGTCCAGAATGCGCTTCTCCTCGCTGTCCCTGAACTGCTGCACGAAGTCCGTCGCGCCGGCAGCGTGGCCCACGCCGGCGCCGATCACCTCCAGCATCCACGTCGCCGGGTTGTAGTTCTTCGGCAGAGCGGCCGCGCCAGGGATCGACTCGAAGTACTCCACCAGCTTGCGGCACTTGTCGCCCAGCTCGCCCACGAACACCGTCTCGCCGCCGCGCTTCAGCAGCAGCAGGTTGTCGAACAGGTAGAACACCTCCGTCGACGGCTGGTGGATCGTGCACACGATCGTGCGGCCGCTGTCCGCCACCTTGCGGACGCCGTCCATGATCAGCTTCGCCGAGCGAGCGTCCAAGCCGCTCGTCGGCTCGTCCAGGAAAATTACGCTGGGCTGCGCGGCGAGCTCCACGCCGATCGTCAGCCGCTTCATCTGCTCCACCGAGCTGCCGCGGATGATCTGGTCCGCGATGTCGTGCATGTCCAACAGGTCCAACACCTCGTCCACAGAGTCATACTTCTTGCTGTCGGGAACGGTGCTGTCCTGGCGGAGGAACGCGCTGAAAGTGAACGCCTCGCGGAACGTAGCCGCCTCCGAGTGCACGTCCATCTGCTCGCAGTAGCCCGTGCAACGGCGGATGGCCAGGTCGTTCGCCTCGTAGCCGTTCAGCAGAATCTTGCCCTTGATCGTGCCGCCCGTCTTGCGGCCGGCGATCACGTCCATCAGCGTCGTCTTGCCGGCGCCCGATGAGCCCATCAAAGCCGTCACCGAGCCGGGCATCGCAAAGCCGCTCACGCCCTTCAGCAGGTCCAGCGTCTCCTTCGGGTTCTTCGGGTTCGGCACAGAGTACCACAAGTCCTGGAACGCCACCGTCACCGGCACGAAGTTCTTCTCGCGCTCCTTCACCTCCATCACGAACGCATCAGCGTGCGCCGAAGACTTGCTCTTTTAGGCGTGCCCACCAGAGCGTAGCCCTCAGCCTCGTTCTCATCGACCGTCTTCTTCGTCAATGTGGTGTGCTCCGGGCTCTCGTACCGCTTGTACTCCAGCACCAGGCAGCCCAGGAACATGAACACCACGTACGCCACGATCATGAAGATGATGCCGTACACGATCCACGACTTCGCGGACGGCACGTCGTACAGCGACAGGTAGTACTCGCCCATGTACATGCCGTAGTCCGTGCAGTAGTCCACAGCGTCGTATACGCACACCTCGAAGATCGACGAGCGGTACTGGTTCACGGCCAGCGCGCGCAGGCACCACGCGATCGGGTCGATCCAGTAGATCCACACCAACCAGTCGGGCATTTGGCTCTTGGCCACGATGAAACCCGCGAACAGCACGAAGAAGAGGATCGTGATCATGGCGATCGGCTTCGACACGTGCAGGTCCGGCGAGATGGACGCGATGAAGAAGAACCACGCCGCGAACGCCAAGTTTGTCAGCAGCAGCATGATCAGGTAGATGATGAACGCACCGGCCGACGACACGAAGCCGCACAACCAGTACACTAGCGGACCGAACACGATGGTCTCCGCGAACGCCATGGGGATCTGCGAGACCGAGCACGAAAGCACGTACGAAGCCGTGCGGTAGAAGTTGGCGCCGCGCTGCTTGTAGAAGATGTCGCGCGCAGCCATGAACGTCGGGATCTGCGAGGCCTGGCCGAGCGACAGGAACAGCACGGCCTGGAAGAGCACGCCCAGAAGCACCTGCACGTTCACCGGGTCCACGTTCCAGAACGTCGACGCGTTGATCAGGCCCATGACGACGACCATGAGGCCGCGGCCCTTGAGGAACGCAGTGTTGCGCATGGTCACCTTGTTCTGGCGCTCCATGAGCGTCCACGTGCTGTCCCAGAAGTTCTGGTGGAACTCCGGCATGGGGTCGATGTCGTTGCCCACGTTCTCCAGCAGCTTCGGGTCGTGCGGAGCCTCCAGCGCCGCCAACATGTCGCGGTGGATGGACGAGCGTCGGTAGTGCTCCGCGAACTCGCTCGCCACGCGCGGGTGGTGCACCAAGCCCGACGGCAGCGACGTCTCGTACTTGCCCTGCTGGTTCGTGCCCAGGTCCAGCAAGTAGTCGGCCACGTCGCGCTCGGGCGGACACTGGAAGCCCAGACTCTCGAAGTGGCCCACCACCTGCTCGCGCGGGCCATGGTACATCACTTCGCCCTCGTTCAGGATGATGACGTCGTCGAACAGCGCAAAGACCTCCGGCGCCGGCTGCAGCAGCGCGATCACCACCGTCTTCTGCAGCTTCTTGGCGATGCTGCGCTGCGTCTTGATGATGTCGAACGTGGCGGCGCTGTCGAGCCCCGTGCTGATCTCGTCCATGAGCGTCACGTACTTCATGCCGAACTCCATCTCGCCAGTCGTCACGCGCTTGCGTTCGCCGCCCGACACACCGCGCATCATGCCGTTGCCCACGATGGTGTCCTGGCAGTTCTCCAGTCCGAGCTGCTGGATCACCACGTCCGGGTAGTGCATGAACAGCGCCTCTGCGGCCTCCATGGCGGCCTTGTTCTCTTCGGGTGTGCCCTTGGACAGCTTGTCCTCGGCGCGCTTGGACATTTGGCCGCCGCAGAAACGGTGCGCGTACTCGAGCGTCTCCTTGACCGTGAGCGTGGGGAAGTGCTTGTCGCGCTGCGTCACGTAGGCCACGAACTGCGGCAGCCGCTTCATGATGTCGGCCTGCGTGACGCCGTTGTACGTCACGTCGCCCTCGATCGTCACGTTCTTCTCGAGCGGGAAGCGGCCGCTCAGCACCTTCATGAGCGACGACTTGCCCGAGCCCGGCTGGCCCAGCACCAGCGTGATGGTGCCCGGCTTGAGCACGCCGCTGGCGCCGCGCAGGATCTCCTTGCGCACCACGTGCTTCTTGGCCGAAAACGCGGTCAGGCCCTTCTTGGCCGTGTTCCAGATGGTCGGCAGCTCCGTCTTGCTCTCGTCCTCCTCGACCACCACCACGTCGGCGGAGATCGACAGGTTGCTGTAGCGCACTTCCATCTGCGGCATGGTGCGGCCCAGCGCGGCCTCGAAGCGGGTGGCCACGTAGTCGTGCAGCACCTCCGGCCCGTAGGCCATGAGCGCCGCGCCGGACTCGTGGCCCGGCGTCCTCTGGTCTGAGGCGGTCGACATGATGGACAGCGACGCAAAGCTCAGTAGCTTTCTGTGTGTGAGTGGGGCGGTCAGTGTCGCTCTTGTCGAGCAAATTGGGGAATGGCTGGCTCACTTGGCCACGCCCGCGTCGACGGCGGCCCGACGACCAGAGAGAGGAATGGAGCTGAGCCCGTGCGCGTAATACGAGCGCGCGTAGATGCCGAGCTGGATTGCGCGCACAGGCGGTTTTGTACATGTACTCGAAGAAATGCGGCTGACGCAACAACCCTAGTCACCGACGGAATAACTGGCAAAACGCACTGTCCGTGTGCGGTGCCGACATCGACGTTGGGGACTGAGCCACGGATGTCGGCGGCAGTGCGCTCAAAAATGAGCGTTGAGTTTGCTAGGGGCCGAGCTGGAAGTGCACGCGCGCAGGGCGGCGGCAGTGGAGTCGTAGCCGTCGAAGTGCGGGACAAATCGGTGGTGCGACATTGCGGTGCCTGTGCGAGCAATCGGTTGCAGCGCCGGGCGTGGCTTACGCTTCCAATCAGGGATCAGGGATAGGGCGGAAGCGTCATCCTCTCGCCAGTACAACCGGCAACTTGCCGTTTGTATCGGCTCCGAATCGACAGTCGCCGACAGCTTGTGATGTGCTGACCCCGCTGGTGCCGTCTTCGGAACCAGCAAGGACAGTCGGGGGGCACCAGGCTGAGCTGCTTCTTGCTGCAGCGCGGTAAGGCTCTGGACGCGCTCGCTCGTGTTGCTAAACCAGCAGTCCGACCATTTGCGGGACACTTCAGTGCGTGACCAACACTCTTGTCAATCATGATTCCGCAACTCTCTCGTGCTTCTGCACTTCACTTGATCTCTGTATGCAGCTGGCGCTGACCGAAATCTGCCCGGTCTCACGCGCGCCGAGCCGGATGATTGTGCTCATCGAGTTAAGGCTGCTGGGCGACAAATGCACAGGACAGCTGATGAGTGGAGGGGTGAGCTATTACAACCTCTGAGGCGGAGCGCTGGGCTGGCTGCGCAGCCGTCTCAAGGTGTGGGCGAACGAACTCGTGGCGGTGGCATGCAAACAACGGGCATAGAGCTACTGTACTGCACACCTCGACCGTCGCGCTCTACTAACCTCCGACGCTCACAATTGCGACCCAGGCAGCGAAGATACAGTGCTGCTGCTGCGGCGTCTCTTGTCGGTTTAACTTCTATCGCGCGGTTGTCGCTGCAGTCAAACGTGAAGCCTGTAAAATGTCGGTGCTGTCGATCGAGATCCCTTCTGATCTCGACTTTCTCATGGATCGGATCTTCAGCTTCGAGCTTCAGACTTCAACGAAACCTGTCTCAAGAAACTAATCTCGCCTCAGAAGCGCATATCCTTTGGTGAGCTTCGCTGTGGGCACTTCAACGTCCACAGCCAATGAAAGCAGTTCCTCCGAAAGCTGTGCTGCTGCGGGAGTATGGGTGCCAGTGTCTAACATGTAAGCGAAGTCATGGCTGCTCGTGATGGGCAATGCCTACCTCTTCTGGGAACACGAGCGCGTAGCCAAAGTTGCTTCAGATCTCCGAGTGCATCATCTGGAAATGGTTCTCCATGTAGCCCTTCACGGTGGTGTGGGCACCTTCCAGTTGCTGGCAAGCCAACTCCGAGCCGCCATTCTCGTAGGTGCTGTTCCACATCGGTTCATTCAACAGGCGCATTATGAGCTTCTGCGGGTGATCCGGTACATATGCGGGATCGAAGCCCGCGAACAAAACACAGATCGAGCTGTAGAGCATACCGAGTTAACCGCCTACCGTAGTACGTCTGATAGCATTTCCCCATAAACACGAGAGCAAACAGGATTGCCAGCATCAGCGAGATCGCAAACCTCGTGATTCTGTACGAGGGTGTGTGCCAGTATCGGTCGTTGAAGCGCTTCGTTAAGAACCGCAGCCGAGTCGTCGAGCTCGCTGCACGTTTCTTGGTGAAATCATAGCTGGTACAGTGGGAGCCGGGTGGTTTCTCCAGCGCTGTATCCAGAGCACTCTTCTTCTCACTACCCTTGAATTTGCTGCAAGAAATTCGTCGTGACCTTATTGCTCGAGGTAGTTCACAAGATTTTCAAGCGATGTCGTGCATTTCTTCCGACGAGTCACGGGGGGCTGCTGAATCGGCGAAGAAAAGTATTGAGGATGAACGCCCCGGGCTCAACGAAACCACTGATCCCTTTCAGCAGGTCGATGCTCTCCTTCGTGTTGCTCGGCTTGGCCACAAAGTACCATCAGTTCTGGAACGCAAGAGAGGCCACGTTGACACTACTTCATCTTTGTGGCTCAACTTACTTTGACGGACGGGGTTTGCGCAACAAAGCCGCTCAACGAGCGAGCCGAACGCAACACTTGTCAGCGCCACGGAGTTTGCAATCGCGTACGATGAATCACGAGCATACATAGTTGGCAGCTCGCTGCTTGTATGGATAGAAAATGTCCTCGGGGTGTCATTTGAATGCAAATGGGGATCAATTCGTGCTGCTGTAGTGCTCTGCTTGAAGACGACATCAGTGTGTACGTCGACCGGACACCAGCGTTTCTTGCTTTCACCTGAATACGCCGTGGATTCTTGCGTTTTATTTTCCGTTGAGTGTGGCCGTTGCCGACCATGAGACCAAGCGAGCTCTTCCTCCACCGTCCCGCAGATGCCTCCTAACACGTTCTTCACTACACAAGTCCTTCCTCGGTGCACCACGATTTCCAGCAGGTCACTTCCATATCTGCCAAAGCGAAGTGAAAATGGCGCCCAAGTTATCTTCCGTACTCGGTTTCCATGATCGTGAACAGCTTCACAAGAACCCATCCATCCTGGCGTACACGGGAGACGTGGGGCAAAACTACTTGGATCTAGGCGACGGCGATAGCGACCAAGGACGCGAGCAAGAAGTGTCTGCCCAGCGATGCCGTCGAAACACCGTCGGGCAGAAGAAAAGAACGAGCAGTTCGCGTCTCACTTCCATCTCGTCCAGTCTCCACAGCGCTCGGACCGCCATGGCCTCTCGAGCCAAGAAGCTCCACGTGCGTGACTCGACTCGCCAGGCCATTTCCCAACTTCGAAAGTCCGTGGCGAAGGGCGTCTCGTCTCGAAAGGAACAACCCCAGCCGCCATCCAACCAGGACGACAACGACCACGTCAATCTCAACGAGCACCAGACCGCAGTCGAGAACGCTGGCTTCGAGTGCATGTACGCTGAGGTGAGTCTAGGAAGCGAAACCGAGTTCCAGAATTCCTCTGGGGGCTCCACAAGCACCAAAGGGAGACTATCGAGACTCCTCCCGGCTCGGCCGTGGGTCAAAACCTCCAAGCTTAAACGACGCAGCGTCTACTGACATCATAGCAGCACTCAACACGACCAAGTTGAAGTCACCATCCTCTCCTACGTCTACATCTTCGAAGTACTGTACCTTTGGGACAAGAAACGGAGTGCTTACAGTATCCCAACTCGAAAATGAAGCAGTAGATTCGCTGCCGTCTAAAATACAAACTAACATGTAAACGCATGCACGACTGCATGTTTGGTGCTTGGACACGCATGCAGTAGACACCAGGCAGCTATTATAATCTGAGTCACCTTCAACTTCACACGCAAAGAATAGCTATGTCGTCGTGTACGACTGAAGGATGGGAAGAAGATTCGGCGGTTGGTTCGCGTAACCGACCACACGAGGCACTTCTGAGACGTCAGTCACGAATTGGGGATCTCGGAGCCATGCGCGAGTCGAGACGCGTCACGGCGGAACCGGTCGCCAACCAAGTGGCGCCTACCCGTACACAGGACGCGATGGAGCCTCTCGTGGTCATGAAAGATCGGCCAATAGGATACGGCAGTACGACACCGGAAGTGCCACTGGGGAGGAGAGCAGCGCCGTCGTGAGCGACCAGATCTTGGTCTCCGCCATCGCCAACCTCAGCACAGCCGTACGTCATTGTACAGTGCAGTTTCTATCGTCATTAGCAACTAACGCACTCTTGTCGTGCAGTACAATCTGGCAGTGATCAACTACGCGCTCATGATGCTGGAGCGGTCGTACCCCAACTCGAGTCCGGGGCTACGGTCCACCGTGGACTCGTGCTCCTTAGTGGGGGCCATAGTGGGGCAGCTCACGTTCGGCTATGTGGGGGCCGTCATGGGTCGCAGGAAGGGGATGATCCTCACGCTTCTACTGTCCATTTTGGGGGCTGCAGCCAGTGCGGTGCTTCCGTGGGGAACCGACTCGGTGTATCAAGTGCTGGCAGCCTGTCGGTTCGTCTTGGGCGTGGGCGTGGGAGGGGTCTACCCGCTGTCTGCAGCGTCAGCAGTGGAGTCGACGGACGCGGCTGATGAACTCAAGAAGAGCAAAGTTGTGGCGGCGGTCTTCAGCTTCCAGGGTATCGGCCAGTTACTCGCTCCGTTGATGGCGTACATGATGCTGAGTATGAAGGCGCAACACACAATCGGGTGGCGAGTTCTGCTGCTTGTCGGTGCCTTTCCGGGGCTGTTCGTACTGAAACGAGCTTTCCAGGTGAAGGAGGACGTGCCTGTGTCGCCCGTGACACCGCCGATCATGCTGCAAAGGATGAACTCGGAAGTAACCTGCAGATCCAAATTGTGGGATAAATTGCGAGAGAGCACCTCATTACAGCGCAAACTCTTTGGCGCGTGTGCGAGCTGGTTCCTGTTCGACATTTCGTTCTATGGGAACGTCATCTTCACGCCGATCATTCTGCAGGACACGTACGGGCTGGATAAACACCATTTTGCTGATGTTGCGCTCTGCTCGTTGGTCGTGGCAGCCATCGCACTGCCGGGGAACCTGCTCACCGTATTGATTGTCGGCAAGATGAGCTTCAAGACGATTCAGATCATGGGCTTCGTCGTCATGGCGCTGCTCTTTTGACGCTTGGGGTCTTCTACGAACAGCTACTGGACTACCGGGGACTGCTGCTCGGGATGTACTCGCTCACGTTCTTCTTCTCGAATTTTGGCCCGAACGTCGGTACGTTTTGCCTCCCCGCCGAGATTTTCCCGGAAGACGTGCTGGTGGAGTTGAATGGAGTGGCTGCGGCGGTGGGCAAGCTGGGAGCTGCGGTCGGGGCAGCATCCTTTGGTATCATCGAAGCTCGCTTTGGCGTATCCCACCTGCTTATGTTGAGTGCAACGGTCTCTCTGCTTGGAGCGCTCGTGACCTACGAATTCATCCCCACGAAGCACTACACAGGACATTTAGACTGCTAGAAAAGGGTTTGACAACTATTGGCGTAACAATACTTCTTATATATTGACTTCATGAACTTGCGCTTCGAGCAGCCCGAGTGCAACAGGTTTCGGGCGTGGTGGCTACGGCCGACGTGGCGGCTTTCAGATATCTTCTGCATTTGCGCTTACTTGCGGCGAGCGGCGTTGCGATCTCGTTTCGCCTGGTGTGCCTTGTCTTGGCTAGCCACCTCGTCCCGGAAAGCTTTCAACAAGTGGCCACCAGCAAGGCTGTTGCCGCCGCAAAGTTGCGTGAACCGAGCATGCGTGAATCGAATGAGCATTCTGCCGTCGACGGAGCTGTTGACGTTCTCGGCGAATTTCTGGAATCTGCCCTTGCGCACGGAGCAGACCCAGTTCCTTACACGATCGTTGTCCCATTCGCGAATCGGAATTACACGATCTTCTTCTTCTTCCCCCGCTTCCTTCACATCAACTCGATCTGTGCTGACGTGGGGAGTGTCTTCAAGCATCTGACCGGCACAAAGCAACGTGTGCAACGTGTGCTCAGTATCAACCGACAGCGGTGATATCGTGGCGATCACACTGGCTCGAGAATTCGCACTCCAAAGGCAAGACTTCAAGATGCGAGTGAGGACACTAGCGCGATAGGGTACGAAGCCTGTGCTGTCCTCACTCCCAATTGCACGAACACACTCCTTCAGCGCCAAGTGGCTCTTGTTGATTTCAATCGCTTCTTTTCGCCGCGCTGCATCGTGGTAGAACGAGTCTTCGTTGCGTTCGCTGCCGGCCAGATCAAGCAGCACGAGTTGTCCGTATAGCTCCCCCAGCTTTTCGCTACTGGAGCTGCGATGACGCAGGTTAACGTAGCACACGAGGTGAGACCGCGATGACTGGTGGTTCACCGCTGTCGACTCCGTCGTGCGCAAGTCCTTGACTCCGTCCAGTACCTCCAACAACGAGTTTGTCGAGTCGGCTTCAACTTCATTCGCACCTACCAAGTTCGTATTGCCCTCGCCGTCATCACACACCAGCACCTTCGCCCGATCACGAATGAGATCTACATGTACACACAAAGCAATGGTTAGTGACAGTGAAGAGCAGCCAAAATCGTTCTATGGCCACGCACCATAGCACTTGGAGCCAGCGATTTCTACAGCCGAAACGGAGACGGCGAAGTCCACATCCCCCACCGCCTCTAGGAACAGGTCGTCCGCAAGGTGCTGGAAGAGCCCACTCATCGTGTAGGTCTTACCGGACCCCGTCTGTCCGTACATCATGCAGACCGCTTTGCCGCCTTCCATTGCGTGCAGCAGCAGGTGCTTGACGCCATCCTCGTAGACTGTCTCCGTGTCCACCTTCTCGTCGTAGCACGTGGAGAAGCGCTGGTGGTGCGAGACCACGTACTTGTGCCGCATATCTAATCACCCACACAGCTCATCAGCCCTCCAACAGCCTCCTCTCCTCTAGTCCGCTTTACCTGGGTACATTTTGCACTCGTGGATGACGATCTCGCGCTGGCCGACGGCCGTGATGACGTCGAACTCGTGCTTTGCAGCTCGTGCGGCAGCAGCGGCCGCTTGCGCACGTACACGTGCATGTGGTCGCTGCCCGGCACCTCTCTGCCCTCCTCCTTCTCTTCCTGCGAGTTGCTCTGCATCTGCTTCAGGTACTGACTGCGCAGCTTGTGCAGCGTGCGCTGGAAGTCCGCTGCGTGCACCTTCCGCGCCGTCCTAGAAGGAGAGACACAAGGCTCTGGTAAGTCAGACAAGGAGATCAACTGCAAATTTGTGGCTCAAGGCGCACCGCTTGTCCATGTTCTCGCCCGTGGCGCGCCATTGTCGGTCCGGCACCATGGTCCTCTCCTGGCCACTTCTGCCCTATGCAGCAAAAGTCAAAGTGACGGATCCTCTTCAACAAAATCGTCCGGAATGAATGCGCCGGGCGTTTCACGGTCAATACTTTCGTGGTAACGTACGTGTACACTCATTTCTGGCTGAGGTTTTTTAAAATCCATTTCACTTGATCTAAGTAGCCCATACTGCCCTCAAGTGCCCCCCTCTCTTTTCGCGCCATTCTCCCAAAAGCCAAGATTCCCGAGAACTTATACGATGCCTTCGAGTCCTAATACGTACGTGCCAGACGTGAGTCTCCTCTCGGCGGGGCTCGGGCCCTCGGCCGCGGCCGCCAGCGCCGCCCTAGCGCAGCAAGCGCAGGCCACGAGCGCCGCCTTGGCGCAACAGGTGCAAGTGCAGCAAGCCCAAGTCCAAGCGCAAGTCCAAGCACAAGTGCAAGCCGCGCAACAGGCGCTGGCGCTGGCCACGGACCCCAACGCCGCCCCCACCGCCGCCGCCAAGAAGCCGCGTCGCCGCCGCGACGGCCACGGGAATCTGACGGTGGAGCAGAAGCGCCGTATCTGCGAGAAGCACCGCGCCACGCCAAAGATCACGCAGAAGGACCTGTGTCGCTGGGCCAAGCTCGAGTTCAACCTGCAGCGCGCGCCCACGCAGCCCACGATGAGCAACATTCTCAAGCACGAGCACCTGTTCAAGGACAACGTGCTGGGCGTGCTGGGCGCCCAGCGCAAGACCATCCGCCCCACGCGGCACGCGCACTTCGACCAGGTGCTGGCCAACTGGGTCATGGAGCGCCAGAACAAGGGCAACATCACGGGCGACATGATCAAGACCAAGGGGCGCGAGCTCGTCAAGCAGATGGGGCTCGAGGGCAAGCTGGGCTTCTCCAACGGCTGGCTGGCGTCCTTCAAGGCGCGCCACGGGCTCATGAAGCGCACCAACCACCTGCAGAACGACAAGGTGGTGGCGGCGGGCGTGGGGAAGGACGCAGCGGCCTATGGAGGCATCCTGGACGGCAACAGCAACATGCTGCCCAACGGACTGTCGGTGGACCCCAACTACATGCTGCCGCCCGTGTCGACCGACCTCACGATCGAGCAGATCCAGGAGATGCTGCGCGATTACGTGCCCAGTGACGTGTACACGGTGGACGAGACCGGGCTGTTCTTCCGCGCGTCGCCCAACAAGCTCGTGCAGGGGGACGAAGCTCAGGCCATGCTGGCAGAGGAGCCGCGGCTCACGGTTTTGCTGGCGGTGAACGCGGACGCGTCGGATCTGATGGAGCCCTACATTATTGGCAATGTGGTGCCGCCCAAGAACATCAAGATGGCGTCCATTTCGCAGCTGGGCTACCACTACGTGTGCAGTAGTAAGGCGCGCATGACGGTGTTCATTTTCCAGCAGTGGCTGCGGGATTTCAACGCGCGGATGGCCAGCGCGCACCGCAATGTGGTGCTGCTGATGGACAACGCCCCGTCTCATGTGCTGGGGTGTGTCGCTCTTTCGAACGTGCGTGTGGTCATGTTTGCGCCGCATTTGGGCATGAAAGTGCAGCCCATGCGCGGAGGCATCTTGACGTCGTTCAAGGGGAAGTACCGTCTGAAACACCTGACGCTCGCGATCGACCACTTGGAGGACGGCCTGTCGGAGGTCTACCACGTGACGCAGATCCAGGCCATGAGCTGGATTGTGGACGCGTGGCAGCAGGCGTCCAAGGAGGTGATTGTGAACGCGTGGAAGCCGCTGGGGATTACGGCGCCGTTTGCCTTTGACTCGAGTATGGAGGACGACAAGAACGTGGAGGAGGAGCTCTGGGGCTGCTCTACTGCTTGCAGCTGAGCGGCATCGTCAACACGAAGGTGCTCGTGAACTCTCGCTGGGAGAACGACATCCACAAGCGTCTGAACGAAGACATGATCGAAAACCCGCAAGAGAACGAGGAAGAGTTCCGTGTGCCCGATCCGGCGGCGGTTGGAGATCACTTGGGGCCCGACGACGAGCAGCACCCTGGCATTCAGCCGGTCACGGCCAAGGAGCAGCTCAAGTCCTTCCGCGACGTCATTCGGTATCTCGAGCGCACGGGCACGGCGGACGCGCGCGACCCGCAGCTGATGAGCGTCATCGACTTTCTTAAGAAGAAGCAGCTCAGTCTGCGCTTCGACAACGCCAGCAACACGACGCTCACCATATAAGCGGTGACAGGTACAGATAGGTGCGCGTGCGAGGGTCTCTAGGTTGTCGTTTTGCATATTCATAATGTCATTCATGTCTTGTTAACCCCTTAACTCTTCCTGGATACATCAAAGACATGGCAATTGGCCTCGTGGTCGACTCTCGCGACGCGACACCGCTCGCTCCTTCGTTTCCACCACGAGTTCTCGGTATGCAGTAGTCTCCTCTTCAAGCGAATTCAACAGGCCCACCAATCGAGCACGGAATGGCCGAGTGCTTGAGTTCGCGCTATTGCAGACTCGACTCGCTGCATTTTCAGTAGGGGTAGCGAGTCTCTGCTGTTATGGTCACCATAGCTCTCTGTTCGGGTTGCTCCAGGGCTCTTAGCTACTGGTGACAGTTGAACAGTCTCGACGACTCGATTTTCAGCGCTCTCTTCTTGATTTCGAGGCGGAGGTTCATCCATAGCACCCGACCACCAGCTCTGGATATTGTTCGTTCCCGAGTTTAAATGCTTTGCATCATTCCAACACGCTGTGCCGATGGCTGCAAGTGTTTTTAAGTCGACAGCCGTGACAGGCCGTGTCTGCGGAACTCGATGGGGTGACGGGAGACCAACAAGGCCAGCAGTTGGGACGGAAATCGGCATCTTCCTTGAATGAAGCACTTCCATCTCAGTGCGAAGTAATCTCAACTCGTGCTCCTTGCTCACCAAACGGGTCTTCAGGTCCTCTATACTTTCTCGCTCCTGTTGAGAGGCTGTCAGCTTTGCCTGAAGTTGCTTTGCTAGTTTCGTTGATGCATCTAAATGCCGGCGCAAGATTTCCGCTTCCGCACTTTCGCCAGCCTGTTCTCGAAGCTGTAATTTCCGCAAGCGATGTAGCTCCGCACTCATATCGCGAACACTTCCTTCCAGCAGCTCCATCTTCTTCTCCAGGCGAGTTGTCGTTGCAGATGCATCTTGTAGCTCAAGTTTTTGCTGCTGAATCATTTGCTCCTGGCTTCGATGACGTGAGTCGAGTTGCTGCTCTGTCACCTCCATCATGGTTCGGGCTACAATGTGAGCGTGGTCTTGAGCCTCGTGGTCGCGCTTCATACTGGTAAGAGCTTTCCTCAAACTTCGCATCTCAGCTCGCATCAAGTCATCTGCAATGAACTCACAGTCCCCCTCATGTGGATCAGCAGGATCTTCGTCAACAGGATCTGGAACTGCTACGTCGTTATTTGCATCCACCGCCGAGGTTGTTCGTCCTTGCCCTTGATCAGTTGAGTCGACAGCAACTCTCGCTTTGCAGGTCTCGCATCGAGTCATCTCCAAGTGGCGAATGTAGCTGTGTAAATTCTCAATCTTGCTCTGCAGCGTCGTCAGCAGCTCCCCATATTCTGCAGCAGCTCCAGCGTTTTCGTTGTTTACGTGCGGAGAGTTCTGAATGTTCTTGGCACGGGCACCAAAGCGCAAAGTTGACAAGGTCTCCTCAATGTGCAAACTGCTGGCAGAACACGTGAGCAGCAGGTGCGTCTTGGCGTTGCCTCCGAGTGAAGTTTGCAGCAAACGTGTCAGCTTGCTGTCCCGATACGGAATATGTTTCACCTTCTCGTCCGTCAACGCGTTAATCACATTTCCTAGAGCAGAAAGAGACTACGCATACTCTTCGTTAGTAAGGCAGAAACTTAGAAATGTAAGCGAACCTTACTCGATTGATATGCTTGGCCTCCTCCATGCGAACCCCCGTCGCTGCCGTCTTCTGAACTTTCTCCGATCCGGCTAAGTCAACGATGAACAGTTTGCCTCTCACTTTGGTGTTGCTCTCAATGTGTTTCTTGGTAAAAGTCAAAATCAGCACGGAATGGCTTCGACTGGAGTCTGCGTTCATGAGCGTCGAGCCTGTCGATCTTTGTGAATTGCCTCTGGACAACACTGCCAGTCCGCCTGCCAAGGTTGAGATGGCAATTTCACTTGCTCCCTCAATTACCACATCGCGCTCTTTATCTTCCCGAAGCCGAAGAGGTCTTAACTTATGCGGTAGTAGTAAGTCTCGTAACTTTTCCTGGTAGATCTCGATAAAACTGGCTGTAAGTGCGACATCGTACTCGCCTGGGTCGAAACGTGCCATTTCCGCAAGAATTGATTCCATTGCACGCGGAACGAGCCCGCGAGTTTCAGGTGTAGACCCTCCTACAGTTGTGTACGTCTTGCCACTACCCGTTTGCCCGTACGCCATGATAGTGCAGTTATAGCCAGCAATCAAATCTGCAACAAATGGCTGGCCGATCGATTCGAACACCTTTTCCTGGTTTGACTGACCAGAGTATACACCATCGAAGCAGGAATATGCGGTACCCCCATTGCCGGACCCAGCTTCCAGTCGTGAAAGTGCCGGGTTACTGGCGATTGACACCGAAGGGTGAGCCACAACAAGACGGCGCACCGAGGTATCCACACTCACACAAGGTGAACAGTCTCCGTCGTTCTCTTGGCGCACTCGACAGCTCACTTGAATGCCACCACTTGTCATTGACAATTGGCTTTGGTGGACTAGCACTAAAAATACGAGACATTGATCAAATTCCTGATCACGCCCGATTAACCTGGATAGCATTCAGCAAACTCCACTGGGAAACATATCCAATCTGGACAAACAGGCAAAACTGAGCACATTCTGGCCCAAAAGGGTCTATTTTGTGAAATTGAGCTCCCCACAGCATAGCCGAGCTCAACTTACCAGGATGCCTTCCTCCCTCACCAGCAGCTGCTGTCACGCGACAAAATTGTTAGAGACGTCGCTCCTTACCTGCATTTGCGGGTGTAGTCTCGAAGTATTTCTGTAGTCGCTCAGTGGGCACCGACAGCCGGAAGTAGTAGTATGCAGACGTGCTGGTATCACTGGAAGCGCCCACGCGTATCATGTCATCCATCGAAAACAGTGTGCGCAAACTGGCATTGTCTGCGTCGATGCGATCAAGGAGTTCATACCCGTGTTGAACCAAAAACTGAACATTGGGAGCCACGAACTCGCCCTTCGACGAGTCCACCTTGGCACGCAGCTCATCCATCAGCTTGATGATTGTGTAGCTGCGAACCTGTTCGTTCAGGAACGAACGCATATCGTACACGTACGCGTCCCCTTCTCGGAAAACACCTTGTCGAACACCTTTTGGCTACGCGCTGCTTCGTACAGAGTGTCCGCCATGTGCGCACGCTTTTGCGCCAGCAGCGAATGCAGCAGGCCCAGCGTCGTAGGAAGACTCAGCACAAACGCGCCTTCCTTGTCGGTAATTGGCAGCTTCTCCTCAAACACAGCTTCATATGCCAGCTCCGGGTGACGCTTGCGGACACAGGTGCGCACCAGAACGTCATACACACGCGGGTCCGCTGGTACGTTGAACTTCAGCATTTCACGCCACAGATACATGGACCTGCCGCAGTGATCTTCCTCGCGCAGTCGCCGGAAGAAGGCCTCGATGATCGTATCATCACGCGGCTCGTCGGTATTAGGGTAGAGCGCGCGGATAACACCGTCCGGGTTCATGTACGCGGCCAGCCCCATGGATCCCACCAGACTGCCGCAGAAGAGCGTGGTCATCATGTACTCTTCATAGTTGATGAAGGGGACGAACCCAGCGCCCATGAGCCCCATTCCAACGAGAGCCGCCTTCACCTTTCTCTGGTCAATAGCGCCCAGTTCACCGTGATACACGGCGTGCATCATCGTGATGAACGTCACGAGGTCCGGCTGGATCTTGCGCTGCTTCATCTCCTCGTACAGTTGGAAGGCCGACGTCAAGTTGCTCACTTTGCCACACGCCTTGAGCAAGACGTTGTAGTGCACGAGGTTCGGCTTGATCGTCGTCTTCTGCAGCTCGTCCATCACCCGCTTCGCGCTCTCGAAATCCCCATTCTCCGCGTGCGCGTCCATCAGGATCGCGTACGTGTGTTCGTCCGCGTTGATCCCCTGCTTCCGCATCTTGTCAAAGAGCGACAACGCTTCGGTGACGTGTCCAGCGCGTGCGTACGCACTCATGAGGTTGTGGAACGTGATGTGGTTCATCTCGACGCCCGCTTCCTGCATCTGGCCAAGTACGTCCTGCACCCTCTGCGGGTCTCCGGCGGCGCCCGCAACCGCCAACAGCGCCGAGTAGACGCTCAAGTTGGGGATGGAGCCACGTTGCACTGCATCGTCAAAGAACTTGAAGCCCTGGTCCACGTCCCCCAGAGCCGCGCAAGCCTGGATGGCACTGGCCAGCGACGGGTTGAGCAGGAACACGTCCTGCTTCATGAGGTGGTCGGCTAGAGCCACCACCTCCATATTGCGTCCTGCCTTCTGGAGGATGCGTACACACTCCATCTCGACCTTGCCGTGCGGTTTCTCGGCCCTCTGCACGACGTGGCAGAGCGGAATGGCGGCCGTGCACTGCTCGCGACTCTTGCACAGCTGCAGCGCGGCGCCCGCTCGGCGTAGAAAGTCCGTGGAGGGCTGCGAACGGGCTCCGCGGCGCTTGGCCTCATGCACCAGCGCGTCCAGGTCGCTGATCACCTGCGTGCGCGGAGTCCTGCGCGGCGAGGAGCTGGAGTTGCGACTGGCAGCTTTGCGGACGGATTGCGAGCCGGTGGAGAGAGATGCGGACGCGGAGATCGCGCGCACAGCAAGGGGCGCGTGTGCACGTTGCGTCCGCGCCACTTGCGCCAAGCGAAGCCACCCGCGCTGCATGGGACAGAGAGAGCAGCGAGGGGCTTCCAGTGGGGAGCTAGCTGGTTGGAAGAGTGTTGGTTGATGGCAATAAAACCTGGTCGATAGAATGTCTATGACAGGAGAGAGGATTGTGTGAAGATGGTGTGGTGATGCACAGACACGAGCTTGTGGTGTCTGATTCACTTCGCATTTCGCTGGCAAGGGGTCAAGTGTGGGTGACGGTGTCATGTTACCGCCCAGGTCGTTCCTGATGCAGAAGCTGGAGGCGCCGTACCAGGTGGGGATCGGCTCTGCTGCTGTGGCGCCGGCGTCCACGTCCAGCGAACCCGACGACAAGAAGAAGAAGAAGACGCAGCCGTCTAATGTGGGCTGGATCTTGAGTCTCACCAAGGAGGAGAAGCTGCCGCTCGCCGTGGGCGTGGCCGGCATGACCGTCGCGTCGGCCATGAACCTCGTGTTCCCCGCGTTATGGGGAAGGCCATCGACGTGGCGTCGGGCAAACCTGCGCCCGGGGGCTCAGTCGCAAAGGCTTCGTGGTGGTCGTCGTGGCCACGTTCGTCACGGGCTCGTTGGGCTCCTTCCTGCGCACGTACTCGCTCGGGATGGTGGCCGAGCGCATCGCCGCCAAGCTGCGCCGCAGACTGTACAAGGTGCTGCTGTCGCAGGAGCTGGGCTTCTACAACAACCGCAAGGTGGGCGAGCTGGTCACGAGACTCAGCGGAGACTGCCAGCAGACGGCCAATGCCGTCGTGGACGTGCTGTCCAACGGCTACCGGTCGCTCAACTCGGCGGTGGGGGCCTCCTGTATGTTACTGACCATCTCCCCAAAGCTGACGCTCGTGTCGCTCGGGATTTTGCCGCTGGTGGGCACGGGCGCCATGCTCTTCAGCAAGTTCTCAAGTCGGCTGGCCAAGAAGCACCAGAACTCGGTCGCGGACATGACGGGCGTGGCCGAAGAGAGACTGAACAATATTTTCACGGTCAAGCTGTTCTCGGCGGAGCAAGACGAGCTGGACCACTTTGAGAAGATCAACAAGGGCATATTGGCGAATGCGAAGCGAGCAAAGCGCGCCCGTGGCATGTTCATGGGGGCCTTTCGCTGTCGGTGAACTGCTCGCTGTTCTCGGTGTTGTACTTTGGCGGATCGCTGGTGGGGTCTGGTGAGCTTACGATTGGAACGCTCACGTCGTTCGCGCTGTACAGCGGCTTCATGGGTCTGGGCTTCTCGGGCGTGTCGTCGTGCTTGGGCGAGATGAAGAAGACGCGCATGTCGTCGGAAGCGCTGTTCGAGCTGCTGTCGCTTCCGCCGGCTGCTGATGGTGAAGAAGTGCTTGCTAGCGTGAAGGGCCATGTGCGCTTCAACAACGTGTCATTCGCGTACCCGTCGCGCCCAGACATCCTGGTACTCGACCGCCTGAACTTGGAGATTAACCCTGGTGAGGTGGTGGCTATTGTCGGCAAGAGTGGTGCTGGCAAGACCACGATTGCGTCGCTCGTGTCGAAAATTATCAAACCCACGAGCGGCACCGTGACGCTGGATGGCGTTGACATTGCCACGCTGAAGGCGTCTTGGCTGCGCAAGCAGATTGGCGTCGTCAACCAGGTTCGTAGCTTGTGACTTCATTGTGTGTGGCTTTCGCAGCAGATTACTGATGAGTTGTTGCTGTACGCTTTCATCTTGTAGGAGCCATCGCTGTTTGCATCCACCATTGCTGAGAATATCATGTACGGGGCTGAGGTGCACAACAAGGAGCAGCTCGTTGCTGCTGCGAAGGAGGCACACGCGCACGAGTTCATTATGGAATTGCCGAACCAGTACGACACTTTCGTCGGTGAGAAGGGTGTGGAGCTGTCCGGCGGTCAGAAGCAGCGTATTGCCATTGCGCGTGCGCTTTACAAGCAAACGAACATCCTGCTCTTTGACGAGGCCACGAGCTCTCTTGATGGTCGCAGCGAGGACATGATTCGCCGTGCACTGGAGTCGGCGGCCGAAAACCGGACCGTTTTCATCATTGCGCACCGGTTGAACACGATCAAGCACGCGAACCGAATCATTCTACTTGAGGAGGGCGTCATCGCCGAGATGGGCACCTTTGATGAGCTGAACCAGGAAGGAACCAAGTTTTACAGCTTGGCCCACAACCAAGCTCCATTGCTTTAGATGCAGTTGGTACTGTTATTGGAGGAATATAAAGAGCTCGACGCTCTTGTTTCTTCTCTTCTCTACTCGGCTCTGCTGGCAATTGAATCCTGCGTGCTCTCGTTTTGAAGCTTGATGGTGCAGGAAGGACACTGCGCGATGACCACTTCTAGCTGATCCGCGTAGCCGTTCATCTGCGCCAGATTTTCCTGCAGCAGAGATTGAAGCATTTGCCGTCAGCAACAAAGATTTTCACACGCCAAAACCATTGCTTCGTACCTCCAGCACCTTCAGGCGGCTTTCAGAAGCGGACTTATCTCCATTCGTTGCGACGGCTTCGACAGTAGAGCTTTCGCGTTCTTTGGAGCGCGAAATCTCGAGCAGCCGCATCAGGCCTTCAATCTCGGACTCCTTGGCCTTAACGTCTTGGGCTGAGGCCTTACTATCAGCCAGGACCTCGTCGTGCTCGCGGACAAGTGTCGTGTACTTGTCTAAACATTTCAACTCGTTAACGACTCGGTCCAAAACATTTTTCACCCTGCGTACCCTTCAACTCCGAGTACTCCGACTGGAGCTTGGTAACTTGAGACTGCAGCTCTTCAAGTGCGCGCTCCTTTTGAGCATTGTCCTTCTCTTGCTGCTCGCTTAGCTTGGAGCAACTGCTGCTAGACGAAGTGCTGTTGTGTTCCACCAAAGCAGCAATATTCGTGGATGCTGGTGGTGCTGTCACAACC
The DNA here is from genome assembly GCA_012656105.1 of Phytophthora syringae. Classification (NCBI taxonomy): domain Eukaryota; phylum Oomycota; class Peronosporomycetes; order Peronosporales; family Peronosporaceae; genus Phytophthora; species Phytophthora syringae. Next base: position 954,655 of record JAAKBD010000005.1, on the reverse strand, counting down.
CCAACAAGCGCTGCGGATCCAGTCGTGTGGTCTCCTCCATGCACCGGACCACTAACAGCAGCGCTGCCTGCGTGCCCGGGCTGATACAAACGTGAGATGAAGTGCGGTGGAGTACGAACACGGTGACAATACCTCGCTGCGAGCTTTGTTCTCTTGTTGCTCGCCCACACCGATGCGCTGGCGTTTGTTTCGGTTGCCTTGCTTCCACTCGTTGCACTTTTCAGCGAGCTGCGGTCTAGACGAAGTCCCGTTCGGTAGCTGCTGCAACACCAGAGCGCTTGTCTTGATGCGAGAGGCAAGAGATCTACAGGCCAACCAAAGTCAAGTTTCCACCCACACCCAACCGAGAAAGGCCGCTCCCTCGACGCACCGGATGTACTGCTGCTTTGTCGTCCACGTCAAGGCCGCCATCTCCTCCATCTTCTTCGTCATGGCCGCCTGCGACTCACGCGAAGCCTGCAAGTCGAGTTTGTACTTGTCCAGCTGCTTGGCTTGATGGACTTTCGTCTGCTTCAGAGTGCCGATCTCCTCGCAGAGTTTGGCTCGGCTCGCTCGTGCAGCCGTCAGCTCTTCTTGTGCTGTCACATCCAAGTCAGTCTCCATGTCCTCTTTGTCCAGGCTGGTATTAATACCCGCTTACTCTGTTGCAGCTGGTCGTTCAGCAGCTTCTGCCTCGTGCTGGCGGACGCGCCCTCCACGCGTTGCTGCCGCTTGCGCTCCTCACACCGCGTCAGCTCTTGCAGGAGCTCCCCAGGTGCCTCAGGCGTGGCTCCGCGCCGCCGCCTTTCTCGGACGAGACCTTCATTCTTGTTCTTAGTTACTTGAGCCTCGCGCTGCTAATTGGATACTGAGCGAGTGGATTCCGCGCGCGCAACAACTTCAACTTGCAGGACCATCACTCTGATGCGTGTCGTCGCAAAACACGGTGATATCGTCGATGCAAAACACGGTGATATCGTCGATGCCAGCCAACGCTGGTGAACTATAGTTTCTGATGGCATCAGAGGCTCTTCGTGGTGGACCATCAATGGGATGTTTATCTCTGGACTCCACAACGAAGGACTCCAGACTCCACAACGAACAAAATGAATCTGATTGGGTAAAATAAGCATACATACGCGAGTTCGAGGGTACTACATGGTACACTACATCCTTGCACGCGCCCCGCGCGGACCCAAACAACCCCCACTAGAAATGCTGAGCCTACCGCGCTTCGCGCGGGTTTTCTCGCTGCGCTCAATCAGATTCATTTTGTTCGTTGTGGAGTCTGGAGTCGAGTCCAGAGATAAACATCCCCAGGCCTCCATAATTGAGGGAAATTGGCTAGCTATACCTCAATTAAGAAGCCCAACATCTGAGTCGGCTATGAGAAGCATTTCGGCTTGACTTAGACGCTTTCATCTTTTAACTTGATTGCGAAAGAGCTACAGTGGTTACAGTAATTAGTCTGACTTCAAAATTAGTCTGCGTTCATAATTAGTCTATGCCAGGCTAATTCATGTACGCCAGGAAAAACGAATTCATAATTAGTCTGAGCAATATTATTCAGAACTAGTCTGCATGAAAATTGGGCTCGTCTTGGCGAAGCGGTTGGTCTCACCCGCAATATTCGAGGTGTCAACAGCAAATATATCGCTCTAACCCACCCCAACGATCCTTCCATGCCGGTTTTAACGATACGAGCGAGTAGTACATGGTTGACAATGGTTGGTTTAGCCCAATAAATTAATTTATCCCCATTTATTTATTTGGTTACCCATTTTAGTATCCAATCTCTATTCATGGTTCGAATTTCTTTCTTTACCAGCTTGGATGTTGCAGAATACAGCTAGTGCACTAAGAAAGCAAGACGCCTTTGGATGCATTTCACTATTCATTGAAACAAAGTTCCCACGAGGGGTTGCCTGTATGCAGAGTACCAGAGCATCTAGTCAACGTTCTACAGTGGTTACAGTAATTAGTCTGAGTGAGACTAATTTATGTAAGCACATTTTCAGCGACCTAACACAAAATAGTCTAGCGAGACTCCACATATACTAATTTTGAACACAGACTATTTTTAAATGTTCAAAATTAATCTGGACATAACTAGAACGTTGCTCTGATACTCAGCATACAGACAACCCCTCGTGGGAACTTTGTTTCAAATGAATAGTCGTTCGAGGGTGGATCTTCTGAGAGCCACTCTGGGAGAGCCGAGTCCCTTTCTGTGACCGCCGTTTCGTAATTGGCGAGGGCTGTCGTGCATGCGGCTTGAGCATCTTCTAGCTCCTTCTGGGCCTGATCCGCTCCGCGAAAGCCCCCTGCGCTCTCCTTGGGCTTGATCCCGGTTGGTTTGGCCCAATTAATTAATTTATCCCCATTTATGTCTTACGTTACCCATTTTAGCACCCACTCTCTAGAATAGGGCTCAAATTTCTTTCTTTACCAAGCTCGGATGTTGCTCTTGATAGACTACAGCCAGTGTACTAAGACAAAACGCCTTTGGAAGCATTTCAATGGTGGACAGTGTCCAACATGGACACCATAGTGATGCGTCGAAGGCCATACTGGCCAAGAGGAATAGATCAACCAAAAATTAAAACGGCTTTCTCTCTTGCTGGTGCCATCTTCAGGCGGGCAAAGTGGAAATGGTGGTTTGAGAAACACCATTTCCACTTTGTCATGGTGATGTCGAGAGACATTGATACCGGTATACCAACCAATTCCGCCCGGGGAGGGAGGGAGGGAAGGAGCTGTTTTGGGCGTTCGTGCGGCTCCTGTATCCACTTGAACAGGAGTCACCCCCCACCTGGCTTGCTATGGCGAGTCTGCGACGCAACCACGTTTTATTGCAGACGATGCAACAAGACGTACGCGCTGGCGAGGCGATCGACGGGTAGCATCGGAGAACATCTCAAGAAGAAACACCGAGATTTCTTCAACTTAGACGAGCTTCCGGAAAATACGGCTAGGTTTGTTTGAAGCTGCTTGTATTGATTGATTTATGTGTGTTGAAAATTGACTAACTACTTGCTAATGCACAGGCTTGCAGCTGAGTACGAGGCCAAGGTGGAGGCCGCCAGGACGCTTCAGGACGCGGTACCTGCTCCAGCTACTTCGACACCTACGGCTGCGGAATCGACGACTACGCGTACGGGAGTCCAATTCCAGCGATTTCGTCACCTGCGACTGCGGCCGCGACGACTACGCGTATGGAAGTCCTTCAACTGCTAACTTACGTGTCTGATCGACTTAGCACAGACCTCCGTAATAACGGCAAACGCCGGAAAGTGTCAAATAAGCTTTATACCGGCATCTTGAGAATCTCTTTTCCGGCACTGTGCCGTTCTAAAGCTACTTTTTCGAGAGTTTGTTGAGTTGATCAAACTGTTTCGCCTGGAAGATGCCCTCCAGAGGTAGTGAAGTCAATGCTGTGCGACGATCGTTTAATTCCCACTTGAGAACGGAGAAATCAGACTCCACGGACGCCGTGTTGGCGAATACAGTTGCTAGCCCACAACAGAACTGTCGAAGGTGCGAAAAAGTGCGCGGTGCTGCATCCACCTGGAGCGTATCCCATCCATCATTGAAATTGGTTTCATAGGTTTCTTCGTCAAGTACTCTCTTGACATAGTCGTTTAGCATATCTGCTTGGCACAACTCGCGATGCTCGCTTTCGACAGCTTCGATTTGAGCTTGATTCCAAAACTTCGCCAGATGAATACGGTGGGGATCCAACAGATCGCTCACAAATTCACGTGGAGGAATTTCAGCTAGTTTAGACGGCATCACTGGCGGTGCAACGAGTTCAGCAGCCTCGTTGTTGCTATTTCGTTCTGCTTGCACCAACTCCATCCCTTCAATGACGTGCAGCACAAATTTCCCAAGCAGCTTAAGCGTCGATTGCTTTTCGTCGGGTTGCATGGTGTCGAGGTGCGTGGTCACATAACTTCCTTAGTCTTAACAAAATTGGCGAGGTGTTGTTCCTTAAGCCAGTATTTCTCTGAGACTGTGTCATTTGCGCCGTGCGCAAAAGTCCCATCAACGACAGGTTGAACGGAAAGCAGACTGCGTAGGCGGACAACTAGAATATCGATCTGGGCCATTTGCTGTGACAAGAGAATTTCTTTCGCCTGAATTTTGACAAATGTCGCGTTGACGACTGCAGTGATCCCGTTAACTACTGCTGCATTGACCCACCACTCTGGCAATGGCAACATAGAACCATTTTGGTCGAAATGCTCAGCAAGTCTAACACGGTGTTGAATAATCCAACGCATAGCGTTCCCCATGTACAGCCATCTATTTGTCAGTTTTCTTGCGGCACCACCCATTTCAGCAATCAAGTTCTTTTGTCGGCGTAGATGAACGATCAAATCTTTGGTCTTCTTAACGAAATTGCCATCGCCGACGATGGCAAAGGCCGCTTTCATCACAAGATCCATCTGATGAGCAGCACACCAGACCCGAAGGACGGAATGCGTGGCCTCCGCTTCGAGCAAGGTCACAACACCACCATGACGGCCAGTCATTGTGTTCTCACCGTCCGACGCAATACCAATCAGCTTATCTCTCCATTGAGCGTAGAGAACATCAAGAACCGCAACAATCAGTTGTACTTGCACCGCGGCCGTGTGGCGATTGAACACGGGAATAGCGAGTACGTGTAGGTTAACTAGCACACCATTCACAGCAAGGCGGACGCGTTGATCCATGAATGATCGGTCTGTATGGGTCGTCAAATCACATGCAAATGCAAAGCCCCACATATTGGAGTCTGCCATCAATTTGCCTATCTGCTGAAAGGGGTGTGCCACCAGAAACCTCGCATACGAGCTCACCAAAGTGTCTGTCATGCCATACAGCTGAGGGTTGCCTGTAGCTTTGTGTGTTTGCTGCATAGCAGCAGCCGTTTGACGAAAAGACAACCCAACGCCCAAATGCTGAATCGCGAGAGAAAATCGAAGAGGATTCTTAATCGTAACAGTATGTACGCCACTTTCGGACTGCCCAAATGCTGTCGCGACAGACACGTGCTCGTCTTCCAAATTGAAAAATAACTTTCCAATCAGATTCTTCACAATGGACTCGGGAAAATCAAATCTCAATACGGACGAGTCTATTTCAAAGTGTGACGACAACTGATTGCTGCGTGAGGTTTGACCATCGAAAAACGTAGCTTTGTCTGCATCATTCAGCGCTTTGTACGCTTCCCACTTCACAGTATGAGCGCTAGTGTTGTGGTCGACATAGTACTGGGGTCGATAGGGTGCCTTGTAGAACTTGGTATTTTGCGTACGTTTCCGCTTTCCAGTCGCTGCTTCCTCTCTTCCAAAGAACTGACAGAACTGGCAGCGAACAGAGCAGACTACACCATGTGTATCCCTCATCGCAACTACTAGTCCGTACTGAAGTGCATGGGCTGGCTGGAACGGTGTCTTGCGCGAGGGGTTTGCCAGAGACGCTCGGCTTGAGCCTGCTCATCGCTCCTTGATTTTTTGATACTGAAGAGTCGGCTAAATCCGGCACCTCGGAAAACTATAACTCGGCACAGTGCCGGGTATTTTTGCAAAGTGCCGCTATTAAGGAGGTCTGACTTAGCAGCATCGAGGTCGACATTGAAGCTGGCGGGACGGTGGCCAGACTGGAGCGTCTCCCTCGCGAACACACTGCAACCATGTACTAATAATCGCTCGGCTCGATAATATATTATATTGTTGAAACCTGCACGGAAGGGTCTTTGGGGTGGGTGAGAGCGATATATAGAGCGACATATTTGCTATCGACACCTCGAACATTGGATATGGAGCGGGCGAGACAAACCACTTCGCCAAGACGAGCCCATTTTTCATGCAGACTAATTTTGAATAATTTTGCTCAGACTAATTATGAATTCGTTTTTTCCTGGCACACATGAATTAGCCTGGCATAGACTAATTTTGAACGTAGACTAATTTTGAAGTCAGACTAATTACTGTAAGCACTGTAGTGATGTTCAGACTAAATTTGAACATTCAAAAATAGTCTGTGTTCATAATTAGTCTATGTGGTGTTTCGCTAGACTAATTTGTGTGAGTTCGATGAAAATGCGCTTACATAAATTAGTCTCACTCAGACTAATTACTGTACCACTGTACCGGTAGCAGCGATGAATGAAATGGCAAATGACCCTAGTACGGGGAGCTTCTGCTTCACTCGTTGCTTGTAGTTCTAAGTGACCACAATCTTCTCCACCTGTGAAGTCCACACCGTTCGACCTTGCACAACCCGGTCGTTGTTGGAGAACATCCAATCCTCGTTGGTGCGAGCATTGGCGATGTGGGTTTGTGGGGCCACCTTGGGGACTGGGACGTCATCGCCAGTTCCTTGAGTCGCCCAGTCTTGGTCAACAGTGGCAACGGCTTGAATATGGTAAGTGCCAGCAGATGCAAACTCGACGTCCGCAGAGAACAAGCCCTTGTTGTTTGTTTCTGCCTTCAGCCCCAGATCCTCGTGATACCATCGCGTAACTCCACTTTGGACTCGGGTGCGGGTAGCGTTAGAGGGGTCATCAGTCCAAACCTTCAGCTGCGTCTTGTCGACAGTGATGGCTCCTGCAACTTCCCATTTAAACGTGGCAGTTTTCTCCACGGTGGCGTTGTGCGGAAGCGTCTTCCAGAGCACATACGGCTGGACCAGGTCGATGTACAATAGCGACAAGCGAACGTTGCGAGGGACGTGGCCCACCATTTCCGTGGCTGGCAAGTAGTCGCTCAATGCCTCATCAGAGAGGCTCGAGCTGTCACCTAAACTGGTAGCGTTCGGCTGCTTGCTGTCGCTCGTCTCAATCAGGACGTTGAAGGCACGGTGAGTGGCGTTGTTGTACGTGGTCTTCGCACTAGAGTATCCTCCGTACGTCGGCGGGTTGCAAACCCCGACGGGCTTTGGAGTCGTGAACTCGTTCTCCCAGGACGCAGCGTACCCCCAGTCCTCCATTCCACCGTTCACCGCGTACACCACATCGTTCATAGTGCCGTCTGGGTAGTACTCGCCGCTCTCTTCGAATTTACCTCCAAATCGCGACATGATACGCCCCAGCTGCTGCTGGCTGCGATCGTCAGGGCTCTTCTCGCTCTTGCCCGACTCCATAACGTGGTTCTTTCCTCCCCACTCGTACGTGATACACTCCGTACCCGCGTGAAAAGTGATGCCAAGCTGGAACAAGTGGTCGCGCCACAGTTCGTTCAATGCTCGAGCTGCCATAGTCGCCATACACTCCTCGCCCTCGACCAGATTGTAGGGAAAGTCTCGGTTTGGGTCCAGGTCGAGTTCCCTGCGGACGTTGTGATCGTAGCCGTACGCGTTGGCGGTCGGGACGATCACGATAGTGCGCGTCTCGACGAGACGTTTGAGCCACGAGTTTCCGTCGGACCGACTGGCATGTGACAGCAGCAGTTCGGCCAGCGCGACGACAACCTGCGGGCCGACGCGCTCGTTACCGTGAACTGCTCCACTGAAAATTAACTCGGGGCGTTCCGGGTCGGGCAGGGACGACTCGTCCGTGATCTTGATCACAAACTGCTCGCAGGGCACCGTCTCGTTGTCACGAGAGCACTGCAATTCCTTGGGCTTGGGCAGCTCGTACTTGTCCTGCACACTGAAGACCTCGGCGTAGGTTGGGTACTTGGCCTCCAGCTCCAGGAGGAAGTTCACGATCTCGCCGTACGAGCGTTCACTGTACGAAGTAGTGGCCGCAAAAGCGGAGCAGGACGCTGCTAGGCAGGCAACACCAGCGAGAAGCAGAGACGGACCTCGCATCCTGGTCAATGTGAGTCGAACAGCGCAAACTCCCGAGTGGCCCTCTGCCGGGGAAAGCTACAGTACCAAGGAGGGCCCTCCATCTGGGGAGGGCATACCAAAATCAAATGTATGCAAAAACAACATCACTGTACATGTAATCATCATCACAAAAATGATTACAGTGATGTTGTCTTTGCATACAGTACATTTGATTTTGGTATGGGTGGCCATTCTTAATGTAATTTTTACATGTATAGATAAATGGAATTCGTCGTGCAACCTGCACGACGAATATTTATGCTTTTTCGTAGTGTGGGTTTAGTTTTACTTGAAAGGTCACTTGGCAAAAGCGATGGAAGAGCTGATGCTCGTGTCGAGGAAGTGCTGGGGAATACGGCTGTCAAAGCAACGAAATACGTATACATCCGAGCTCTCACCCACGTCTTGGAATGGCTTCACAATACCACTGATGAAGACCGTCGCCCGTTGCTTTTCGTACCGTGAGCTGAGATCGACCAATGGCGCCCTATAGACCTATCGACGCTCTGAGCAGCGTCTCAACTGCTAACGCTACAACGACTCCACAATCAGAGCTATACACGTGGGATGGAATTTTCACAGAGTTCCTCCTTCAGGAACACTCCGCGTTGTGAAGCAGAACTGGTGTGCAGGACATCCACCGCTGCGGATGCTTAAAAACGACATGTCAGCTAGAAGCGAAAGTTCGCTTATCATAGCTCCAGCGCCTAATGCGTCATGTTGAATCGCTATTGTCCAATGAGGAGGTGTGCCGAGCATACAGCTCAATCAACTCGGCAGGGCTTCTGTTCGCTCAATCAACTCGGCAGGGCTCCTCTTCGCTCAGATTAACAGTCGACTTTCTTTCTCGATTTCGTCGAACAAGGGAAGGCAGCGAAGATTGATCAGTTGTCGTGAAGGACGTTAGCACGAGAGTTAAAGGGCTTAAATACACATTGACATACATGTATTGGTAACGAACCCGTCAACTTGCTTATGCTGCGCTGTATTGATAAATTGCTTCGTGCAAATTGCACGACGATTTTCCAGCAAATGTTGCATTTCAGAGATTACACTTGGGTTTTGTATACTTGAAATCTTTGCATTCTGGGAATTCGGCGTGCAGTCTGCACGGCGAATTGCATACAAAACGCTATATTTGAACGGCGATTTCCGGAGAAGTAATCATTCATCGTGATTATCATTTACGCGAGCGAAGCGGGCAGCCCGTGGGCGAAGAATGGTGTTAGAGCACCCTTAACTACAACACCACGACAGCCTTGGTGCACGGGAAAATCTATGGAGCTCGAGCCTAGGGAGCTCGAGGTACCCAAAAACTCAAAATGGGTACGTGTAAAACTGAAGTAGGCATGAGTGAAAACGGTAGCAAGTTGAAATGTAGAAGGCACACAAAGCCTCTGTCGATAGAGCACGGCTCCTCCAATATGCAAGACAAGCACATAAAGTCTCTGTCGTTGTAACCTGTTTTCATGAACGCATACGTCCTTACCAATACTACGTAGGATAACAATAAGCCCCCGTGCAAAATTTGAAGATAACACTCAGAGCTACCAACAATATACTTCTCTGGTCCACCGTAATATCGCCCATTCACAATTCAGGATGTTGTAGCAAAACTATGCTGCCGTTGGAAACACCAAGCACTGCATCAGAAAGCTGATGACCTGCTGCGTGCCCCCAGGGGTCCAACCGTTCCCAACGAGGTCTCCTTTCGCATGATAACAGAGCTTTTTCCTGGAAGCTGCGAGAGCCAGCGAGGTTAAATGTCGTAACTCTACCAAAAATTAGCGATAATTCGTCGCACTTTTACAGGAGCTCGCGAACTGGATTAGGAACGTCGCCGCACCAAGGCGTGGCACGAAAAGTGCTCTGGGGCTTGGAAATTGATCCAATCGAATCGAGGTTTTACTCTCCGCATTGGCGATACCGCAGCCGATAAGAAAGAGGGGAAGGGCAAGGTCGACGAATCACGGCACAGTACAGAATTAAGAGACGATTTATTGTTACCCCTGCAGTAAATTAGGCAGGAGGCAGCGATTGGCTTAAATGCCTGTAGCCATCCGCAACTATACTGCTTTCTACGGGCAGCGATGTCGGCGAGATGCCCTTTGACATGTGGAACTTGCGTACACGCGAAAGGCTGTAGTTATTGCCCCCTTGCACGCTATAACTACACCTAGTACTTTTGCAGTGTTAAGAAACACTTGTCTAGTGTATGAGAGCTCACACTAGTGAACGAAGACTCCACGGCTGCAATCAGGCCGTCCGTGTCGAACGTAGGCGTCTTGTACTGCAAGGACTGCAAAGAATGAAAGAACCCGAGGTCCAAAACATTCAAATCGGGCGATCGTGGAGGCTGGCTCACCATTTGAATATCCCAGCCTCCTTCCTGACCTGTTTCCATGATGTCAGCGTTGCCGTCCTTCACGTGAGGGCCCGCGTTGTCCTGCTGCACCTTGATCGTGATTGATTTTCTACCTGCAACATACAGCAACATAGTATCATATAGCAACATAATCAACATCAATGTGAACTTACCGGGCCATTTCTCCCGAATAGCAGGAAATACCTGTTCTCGCAGCATCTTGGTATAAACTTCCCGTGTCATGGAGATGTTTTTGGTGATTGGGGAGCCTTTGGGACGGTTCTTGGATGCTCGTTGCGCCATAGCCTTCTCTACAATGGGCCAAATGCCTATTTTCCCGTCGAAATGACATTTCCTTCGGAAATCATACCGAGGTCTCGCAACAGCAGCCAAGAACATTACCTTTCCGATGTACCTTTTGTTAGGGCACGAACGGTACGGCAAGTTCTCATCCTTCGCTAGGTAGTACTTGGAGTTTGTCTTGTACAGGTTAAACCATTTTTCGTCTAGATGAACGGTGGCATACATGTGGTGGACTCGAAACATCTTTTGCCAAATATAAAATAGTTTGGGAATCAGTTAGATTATTAATAATTGTATAGTACATCAACCAAAATAGATACCAATATGTTGCTCCACATGCGCCAGTGTCCACGTCAAGCGTCGCACCTCGTGGGTAGCCGAGAGCGTTGGTCGGACACGAGATACCTCCTGCGGATGACTCTGCGCTTCAAGTAGCACATCAGAGTGGTCTTGGGGATGTTGGTTGCTGCGGAGAGCGAACGCAAGCTCTGTCGCTGGCAAAGAGGGGCAGCACGGACTCGCTCTATCACCTCTTCATCGGTGAGGTGGCGAGGGGCGGCGGCCTCGCCTGGCGGCCTTCCAGAAGCGCATCACAGTCTTGACGCTGTCGCCACACCTTGCGAATGGAGTGGCGGTGCAGTCCGAAGCCTCTAGCTGCGGCAGCAATGCTGCCTCTTGGAAGTTCGCCGCCGACTGACCGATGGGCGAGGTACAGTGCGACGGCCACCTTGACGTGCGGCGTAAGGTCGAACTTATTGGGGCGGCGTGGCATGTCGGAAGGGCTGGTATGGCTTGTGGCACGTACGGTAAAAAGTAATATGAGCTCAACAGTATAAATAACTTGGTTTGCAGTGGATGGTGGTGCTGAAAGCGCGCCAAAAGTTATCCACGCCAGCGCTTCAGTTTAGGCGCGAAGAGGTGGTGTCAAATTCACAACGTTTTAGCCAATCATATGCTCTCATCAAAATGGTGTGGCCCACCAAAAACCTAATGGGCGATATTACGGTGGACCAGAGAAGTATTAAGTTACGAATGGCGTACCATACAATGCTCTGCCAGTATTGTCAATTCCACTCAAATTTGCCGAACTCGAGAGATTTGCAGCCTTCGCCAAACTCGCCGGCCAATCTACCACCATCGGTTATTGGTCAAAATAGGACGCATTTTTGATTTTGTACCCTATCACCGGACGGCAACATCTTGACGACAAACACTCACTGAACGGAGGCGTAAGTCTGGGGCAACTCGAAGGCGGTTGCAGTGACCAGAGCAGACTCAAGAGTCTACCAGATGAGGTTATCTGCTGACGTTCAAGGTGGTTGTCATACTAACAAGTGTGATACTTGCTAGGTCGCAAGAGCTGTCATACAAGGTGAGATTTTGTGGTGATGTTTGAGCTTGATTTTTCTCTTATTGTTGTGGTGCTTGTTTAATGTGCCGTTTAGTGCTCAAATCAGTTGCTCTCGTGCGTGGAGAGCTTCTCCATCGTGCTGTGGACCGGCTGGGCGATTATATTCACGGCGTCAGCGACGTTTTGGGTCCACGAAGTGGTGGCGACGCTCGTTTTGGAGGTTGTGAGCTGCCCGCGCGAAGAAGCCATGGAGGAAGCAGTTTCGAGGCAGCATGCGCATCAAAACACAGTCTTTCACTGTTTTTACGGCTACTATCATCTTGGGTATTCCGTAGTTGAGCTCGCACACTTCTACAATAAGTCCGAGATAACGGTTAGAAACTGGATACGAGTATATGAAGCGGCTGGAACATACCAACGAGCGAATGCTGCAGTGGAGAGGAAGTTCACGGCAGAACATCGGCAGTGGCTCATCGACTACTTCAATGCAAAACCTCTGTCATACCTTGACAAGGCCCAAACTGCACCAAGCTTGCAGTGCGAGGCGATTTTCAGCGGAAACCAAGTGTGTCAATGCTGGCATTTATTGGGGTGAATGGAATCATTGATTGCTATGACACGGAAGGAACTTTTGATCGTGTTGAATTCGTGAAATGCTGCCGTGATTTTGCGATTTCTAAGCGTGGAAAGGTTCGGCAATATCCTGGTTCGAACTCGGTTTGGATTCTGGACGGTGCCTCAATTCACTGCCATCCTGAAATCGTCCACTTTCTGAGGAGTATTGGTGTGGCCCCCATTTTCCTGCCGGCATATTGCCCATTTTACAATCCCATCGAGTACATGTTTGGGTATGTGAAGAAGGCGTTCCAGCGCCACTACAGTGAGTCCAGCGGGAGGAACTTGCTGCCGTTCGTAGTTCAAACCTTTGAATTTAAAGTGAGGCTCATTAATATCTTGTAGGTTACCCTAGTGCTATCTAATGCCCGTCGCACATTGCTTGGCCAGTACCACTCCGTTTCAGATCACTTGTCCTATTCAACTTTTCGCTTGTTTCATTTCACTTGTCCTGTAATTATACTTAGATTAACTATAGGCTGATGACGTGGTGCTAGCTAATGCACGTATAACCGAGACAGTGTAGTCAGAGCAAGCAATGACCAAAGGAAGTCTTCCCTCCCGACGGAGCTTTGCTTTCGCCAAGTGCGTGAGCTTGTAGGTGTTCTCCCTTGCTCTCGAATGCAAAACTCCATAGCGCACTGTAGCGAGAGGAAGATGTTGTTCAGGGTCTCGTCCGGCAACTCCCAGTACGCATCAGTCGTGGCTGTCACTAGCTCTGCCAGCGTACGCGCTGAACGCAGTCGCTGTCGGGCCTGAATAGCGTTAAACGCTCCGAGGTCCAGGCAGTTCAGGTCTGGGATATTGGGCGGCTGAAACTTCAGCGCCACGTTCAGGTCAAGCGCTCTGACCGCGGCACAGAAGGCAGAGTCCTTGGGATCGATATGCGGGGGGCGTTGTCCTGTTGTATCGCGATGCGGTCTCCTCTTCCTCCTTCGGGCCACTTTGACAGAATCGCAGGGAGGAGCTTGTCGATAAGCATTGCACGGTAGTTCTCCTTCGTAGCGGTAACGGCCTTGACTAGCGGCGTCCCGGCAGGTCTGTTGCGGCTCGTTCGCTCCGCCAGCGTGTGAACCACGAATGGCCATGTCCCCAACTTCCCGTCGAAAATACACTCGCCTGTCTCATTGTAACGCGGTCGAGCCACCGCCGACAGCATCATCACTTTGGTGATGTGGCGCTTGCTCTTCAGCTTTCGGACCGGATCGGGTTCATCGTGCAGCATTATGAAGCGACGCTTCACAACCGTTAGGAAGAAGTATTTCTCGTCCACGTGGATCACGTCCATCATGTCGCGGTACTTGTTGATGGACGTGTCAACGTGGTCGAGGCAAAACTTGATGCGGGCTTGCAGGTTAGCGGATGTCAACAGCGGCCGGGTCACGCTCGTGCACGATCGCAGCTTGCCCTGTTTGAGCCGGCGGAACAGTGTCGCCGCCGGCACACGGCACGCGACCGCAGCAGATCGAATCGTCGTGCGCTGCTGCACGTCGACATGGCGGAGGCGCTCGAGCACAGCAGTCAGGTCACGGGGCCTCCTGCCGGTCCGATCTTTCAGTGTTGGGGCCTCATAGACACCGTGCTAGGCGGCATTGGTCTTGGCGCGCTTCCACAGCCGGGAGATGGTTCTCGCGTGCACGCTGAAGTTGCCGGCGACCTCCTTGATCGACCCGCGGCGAGGCTTCCCCTCGTGCGAACGTGCTAGAAGCGCACTCACAGCCTGCTGGCGCTCCTTGATGTTAGCTCTCTAGTCGTACGTTGACTGGTCTCCATACTGTTGATTTGGGGGCTGCATCTTGTCGGTCGATTTCTGTTGTGAGGCAGGATGGGCGACATATCGATAGATTCCCCGTAATTGGCCTCGAAACGTGCTCTGGTGGCCACAACGGCATCAATATGAACCCGCTCACGGAGCGCGGACCACCATTCAACTCGCCCTGGAACGCGCTCTCTTTTAAGATCAATCACGCTTTATTTCGCTGAATATTGACAAATCCCGAGCCGGGCATAAGAAATAGGACAAGTGATCTGAAACAGAGTGGTATTTCCTAAGCGTGCCCGAGTCGGGACGACTGTCCCGACTCTACTCCGGCCGAAAGTCCTGTCCCCTGGGGGACTCGAACTCACAACCTCCCGGTCCCCAGTGCGGGTCTTATCCACTACACCAATTGGGATCGGTAATAGTTCAAACCTTTGCGCGGTTCGAAGCCTACGACATGTCACGAGTGTTTCATCACTGCGGCTGGCTGGTCCAAAGCAGGTTTAATTCTCTTGATCAACTTGCTCAGGAAAATCGATCCGCGTCCGGCATGTTTCATGATATCCACGAAGAAGAAGAGTATAAGGAACAAGACGAGACAGCTGATGAGGATCAAACGGATGAATTAGATTTTGCGGTGAGGTAAAACTGGGGTTAGTCGGTCCTTCGTAGTTGCAGTGCTTGAACGCGTCAATTTAATCTCGGTGTTCGTCGTCGCTTAGATTTTCCATGGTGTCGAGTGGGTCAGGCACGTCACGTAGAGGAATTACGTTTCGTATGAACTGTTCGATGATCGCTTTTCGTGAGGTTAAGCTTGCCTCGTGAACGTCCATTCGCGTTTGAAGTGTACTTACTGAGTCACGTAACTCGCTGTAGTCCGCGATCGAAGCGTTTACGCAGTTGAGAGCCAGCTTTGCCGCGTTGTTCACATCACCTAGATGCTGCTCGACGTGCGAAGTCGAAGATCGTAAGAGATGCGTCAAGGTGGCCAGTGGAGATTGAGTAATTGCCGCTTCCCATGTAGATCGATTCAAATTCCTGGTTATGTGGTTTCCCCACATTCTCCAGACTGTTGCCGGACATTCGAAGGTGTTTTCCCAGTGGGCACGCAGCTGTGACACGACATCTTGAAGACAAACTTCTGCCGTAGCCCCCGATCGATCCGTTTCCGTTGGTGTGATGCAAGCTTCCTTGAACGCCTTCAGATCCGAGTCTTTCGCAATTGCTAATCCGTACTCGTACACCAGAAGGACTAACGTTTCACCGTGCGTGGAGAGTAGCCACCGATCCCATGCGATGTCTGTCTTGGCGCTGTCAACAAGATGTCGCTTCGTCTTAAACTGCATCACTTTACTCCAGGCCTCCACCGTCGGAACTTCCACAGCCCAAGCGCTTTCTCGCTTAATGTCTTGGCCCTTCACACGAGGACTCAAGAGCTCCCACAGTTTACCCAGTATGTCCTTGAATGTCGCTCCGTTGAGGGCGACAGCATCTAGCTGCTCTCCAGACCGCTCACGCTGCGCAAATGTAGTCTTGACTATAGGTCGTATTATCAGCTGGTAGCGACGAGGGTCTGTGACTGCAACAGGCGCTTCCGTGCTCGTGCGTTGATCACCTTGTGTCTGCGACACAGGATATGATCTTGGTCCTGGTTGTGCTTCCCCTACATCAGGTACAGCTGAGTCAGGTTGTGGGGCACCTCCTGTAACCGCAGAGGAGGGAGCAGCCGGAGACGTGACCAAACGAGGTGATCTTCGAACAGTCCTAGGAGAGCTAGCGTCACGCGACGATGGCTGTGCTGACTGAGAGAGTCGTGTCGTAGGAGAGCGTGACGACGTAGACGACGATGGCGTTAAACGGGGCGATCTTCTTGTAGCTACTGGGGTAAAGGGAGAGCTGCGGTCACGCTGGCTACGCGATCGCTGGCTCCCAGTCACGACTTCCTCGCTAGCATCCATGTTGCTCTGATCGCCTCTTAGATAGCATAAATGCATTCTGAATCACAGGTTTGGAGATTCACCGGAGGTTCAGCTCGGGAGGTTCTTTCGCACCCCTTCGGAAAGTTTGAGAAGAACACACAATAATGACAACTCCAAGCATGACAACGAGTATTAAAATGCTTCTGTCTACAGATTTAGCAATGTTTCTTAGTTGCACGAACTCCACCACTCAACGACTTCGGTAGTGCACAGTTGCCACAAGCGCTTGCTCAAAACAGCATCTTTGAAACGAATATTCCACCTGCCTCTAAGAAAAATACACTGCAATAGCAACCGCAAGCACTTCGATCAGTAGCCTCATGCAACACCAATTATTGATCTACTTCCATTTTTTTGTTTTGGGTTGCTCGAGCAATTCCAATCTACCCATTTTGAGTTTTTGGGTACCTCGAGCTAGGCTCGAGCTCCATAGATTTTCCCTTGCCTTTAATCATCCTGTGAAACATTATACCAGTAATCAGATTTAATATAAAGTTTCAAGGAGGGATGTCACGGCATTCAAATCCAAATAGTGAAAGGTGCTGGCAGGAAATTTAACACCCTCAAACCCCTGCCATCGCGGCTTAACCCTATAGGATCGACTGGAGTGCCCAATGCTTGGCCCGGACGTGAAGCCTGCGTTCTCCGAACACGGACCTCAATGCGCAGGCGTCGATTTGTTGTTTGCCTAGCTTGCAGTTTTCACCCTCTTCCGAGTTAAGGTTGCAGTGAGGGCGAAGCACGGAGCTTTTCCCAAAAAGAGTACCCGTAATCACCAAAGTCTCAAAAGGGTACTTTCCCAAAAAGAGTACCAACAGGTGAAAGTCAGACTTCGGATGAGTTGAGTTGCAACTTGCAACCATTCCAAACTCGAGTGTTGATGCTCGCACGTAGCGCATTATACTCGTGCAAGAACTAACACTGGCACTCGGAACGCTCGCATCACTCAAATGAAACCTAAAATCAACCTTCTCAACAATTTTTTAGTCACGACTACAATACCAAAACGGTACACAACCTCAACGCCGAGTATGCACGTCTGGGCATCGAAGGTTGTGGTCACTTAGAACTACTACAAGCAACGAGTGAAGCAGAAGTTCCCCGTGTTAGGGTCATTTGCCATTTCATTCATCGCTGCTAGCTCTTTCCTCGAGCAGCAATCCAGTTAAAAGATGAAAGCGTCAGGCCGAAAGGCTTCTCATAGCCGACTCTGATGTTACGGAACATACGTCTTCTTGGTCGCTAAGTTACTACAGGTCGGAGTAGCCATTTGTTGAACGGTAGTAAGAGCCTGGGTAGCCCATGCTCATACCACGCGGAGGCACCCGAGAGCCGCCCAGTCCGCCACGTGATCCAAGGCCGTAGCCACCGCGTCCACCTGCTGCACCTCCCGCTTGACCAGCAACCTGAACCAGGAACATGTGGCCTGACGGGCATGCTACTCGCCTGTAACATGGAACAACGGAGCGAATAATGAGTATCTCCATTCTCGAGAAACTGCAACATATTCCCATATAGCTGTGTACGTACATGTTGTACATGTGCGGTAGGACCCGCATCTGGATGTGGCATTGCGGGCAGCGTACCAGCGCTCCGTGCGAGCTCGCTCGGTAGGACACGGGCTGATTCGGCTCCGGTCCAGAAGGGGTCGACATCCGCATCCCAGCGGCGCCCACCCCCGCCGTCTCATCAGCCCTTGGCTTCGCTTCACTCTCCGTGACTGCATCGCCGCAGTCACGACAAAACCGGTGACCAAGTCGGACCCGCGGGTGGTCGCACTGCTTCTTAACCTGCATCTCCGCCATCGTAGCTCTGCACGAGGGACACTTGTCATAATTGCTCGAGTCCGACTTCTGGATCTCCTTGAGACAACTCCAATGGAAGCTATGGCCACACGCCGTCGTGTAGATAGCGTCCCCCACGTCCATGGTATCAAGACAGATGGCACACTCTTCCGCTTCCTGCACCACTGTCGTCTCCACCGTCTCCAGCTCCTCCTTTTCCTCGAAAATCTCCCCACCGGCAAACGGCTTAGCCACGAGCGCCACGGACCTCTTTTCAGCATCTTCCAGGAACGAGCTCAGCTCCTTCGAGTAGAGCGACTGAGGCGGCGCGTCCCGCGCACAGTCGTCCAGACTCCTGGAGCATCTGGAGCGCAGCGTGCGAAAGTCCGGACGCGGCCCCAAGTGCTTCTCCTCGATAGCTCGCAGCCGCATCTCCCGACGCGCCTGCGCCTCCGCCACGTCCCGTTTCCGCTGATTCCGCTCCGCCTCTCGCTGCCGCTCCTCCTCCTCCAGCGCGGCCACTTGACGGGCCCGCGCGCGCTCCACGTCTTCCGCTCGGCGGCGTTCCAGCAGCATCTGATTCTGATCCCGCACGCAGCGGTCGCACACGCGCACCGGCTCGTTATTGTAGCGCACGATGGTGGCGGTGGGCATCACCTTGTGCGTGCGGGAGCAGCTGCCACACACGCCGTTGCCGCACGACTGGAAACAATAAAAATAACATTAAGTAGAAATGAGTCCCAATTCGTTTCTAAAGGCAGCATAACGTCCTGTGCAGGACGCACCTTGCAGCGGTGCTTGCGGCGGAAGGCGTGGAACTTCTTGTCGCACACGTAGCAGTCGGCGGTGGCCTCGAAATGCGCGTCAGGCACGGAGGGGCCGCCCGCGCCCGTCATGGCCATGCCGAACCCGGCCGACGACATGAAGAAATCTGATTGTGGGGTAAGAAAATCCGTCTTGATTTTTCATTCCTTATACAGAGGGAATAAAAATTATAAGTTCCCTCTTTTCAAGAGAAAATGACCTTCCCACCACTAGCGTGACATTAGCAATGACCAAGTCCACCGAGGCGAACCGCGACGTGTACTACCGCAAGGCCAAGGAGGTGGGTTTCGCGCGCGCTCGGCCTTCAAGCTGCTGCAGCTGGACGAGCAGTTCGACTTCTTGCGACATGTGCAGCGCGCCGTGGACCTGTGCGCGGCGCCTGGCAGCTGGAGCCAAGTGCTGAGCCGCAAGCTGTACGACGACTGTACGGAGGGTGACGACGTACGCGTCGTGTCCGTGGACCTGCAGGAGATGGCGCCCATCGCCGGCGTGCAGCTTCTCCAGGGAGACATCACGTCCAAGCGCACGGCCGAGCACATCATCGGCCTCTTCCACGGCGCCAAAGCGCAGCTGGTGGTGAGCGACGGCGCGCCGGACGTCACGGGCGTGCACGACATCGACGAGTTCGTGCAGGCGGAACTACTGGCAGCTGCGCTCAACATCACAACGCACGTGCTGGAGGACGGAGGCGCCTTTGTCGCCAAGATCTTCCGCTGCGAGCAGTACGAACTGCTGGCGACGCAGCTCAGCGTCTTCTTCGAGAACGTGTCGTGCGCCAAGCCCATGAGCAGTCGCGCGCAGAGCAACGAAGCGTTTGTGGTGTGCCAGGGGTTTAAGCTTCCGGACGGATACACGCCCGTGATGACGTCGTACTTGCTCCCGCGGTACGGACTGAAGGAGGAGGAAGAGCACGAGGCAAAGCTGGTGCCGTTTTTGGCGAGTGGGGACCTGTCGGGGTTCGATGGGCAACAGTTCTACTAGGAATGAGGAATAGATATTGGTGAACCAGGTTGTAGTTTTTGATGTTGTTAAGGAACCCGAACGACTGAGGAGATGCTGGCTAGGGAGGAGACGCTTTCGATCGCGAGGATGAGGGCGTCTTTCTTGGATTGTAAGGTATCGAGGATGCGAGCGGATGCAATGATCTTCTCGTCGTCTTCGGTTGGGGATTGTTGGTAGGACAGCACTGGTGTTACGGTGCGTTTTCTTGGATCCCAGCCGAAGAGTTCATGCTGGGCTTCGCCAGTACCTTCCGACAGAGTCACGAGTGTCTTGATATTTGCATCACGGACTTCTTCAATCAAAGTCTCACGGTCAGTTGAGGTAGCGTCGCTCCCACAGAGTCGTCCAGCCAGGTTCTCCAGACAGGCAGAAAAAGCGTTGACCGTTTGACTCAGCTGACGTAGCGTTCGTGCACCTTGACCGTCAGATTTACTGTTTCGGGATGTAGTTGTGCTTGTCGTAGCCGGACTTCGGAGTTGGTCTGCGCGATGGCGCAGTATGGCAGCGAGGTGGATCTCCAAGCAGCCAGCGCCAGCTAAAACGTACGGGTTATCGATCAGACCAGCGAGCGTTTTGAGAGACGTCGTCATCACGTGGCTCAGTTCATCGTACGCAAATTGGTCCGGTGCAGCGATCGCAATTGTTGTCACTGGATAAGCGTTTCCGTTGCTGGTAGAGGAATTTTGGCTTGCGGAGCTCTCTCTGTGCAGTCGGATATATTGCTTGGTGCCGATAGTTTGAGTCGTGATGATCGACAGAAAGCCCAGAGAACTGTCAACAATGCTGTCATCGACCCTCCAGTCACTGAGAATGGTCGCTCCGCTCAGCATTTGCACGGCCCCTAGTACAACGAGTCCATCACAATCCGATCAGTGAATGAAAAGCAAGCAGCAGGAATGCAACTTACGAATATTTGTGGCGGATAGACGGTCTAGCGTGAAAATGCCCTTAGCTGTCAGATAAGTTTGCAGGTACTTGGGAATGATTTTCTGTGAAAGAACGGCAGTAGCGCCGAGCCGTTCCAGTCCATCACCTACGTGTCTGAGTGCTTGCAGCCGAAAATTGCTCAATGAACCCGAGTGATTCACACTTGTGCTGCTGGTAGCGTCTTCATCTTCAAAGTCCAGAAGAGGTTCAATTGTGATGTTGAACAAGGCGACGCGTGCGTTGGTAATTAGAGGCGACAAGTGACTGCGTCTGGCACCTTCACGTCTCCCTCGATGCGGCCACGGGAGATCGAGGAGAACTATCTGTTTCCAAACTTCCGACTTTGCAATTGACTTTTGGCCGGGGACGAACAGGAGCTGAACGGGAACTGTCTCGGTCGGAAACTCGACCACGTACGTGAACACGCTCACAAACGCCTGGATGATAAGTGGAATTACCACTTTGTCTACGGATACTTCACTTAACCCTGTAGTGGGCTTGGACGAAACGATGCCGCGAATGACAGCAGAAATTGACGTTTCCGAGCTCCAATTCACCGCCACGCGCACGGGACAAAGTGGATCGTCCAAGTACTCAAGACTCCAGTCCAGAACTAGCTGCAGGCCTACAACAATTACGGTGGTTATACCCCACCAAAGCTTTTACAAGTAAATAGTAAACACCCATGCTCACCCGTTGCCACGACACGGAATGGAATGTGTGCGAGACTTCCTTCCTGAATTTCAAGCTGTAGACTACAATAGTAAAGTCAAATCAATCTGCAACAGCGTCTACCACGTTCTCTCACTGCACCTTGCACTCAGTCCCGCCAGAAAGAGCCCCGCATCGGCGTGATTCCTAATCTGCAAAATCTACTTAGCAACTTCCACTGCAAAAGCGCAGCCAGCACAGCCGCACCTTGCTCTTGAGCATGTGGAAGTACGCATTGGCCACCGGGCAGTCCCCAACACTGCACCCAATATAATTCAGTATCTTAGTATCAGTTATGGCACTGCATCCACTTCGTCCGTACTTGACGTTGGCCAGGTATCTCTGGGCGACGGACGTGGCTGTGAGCGCGTCGGGGCACTGCGCGTTCGCCTGGATGAGCTGCGCCCTGCCCAGCGACCCGTAGCTTCCACGAACGAAATCCTGAAGCTCACGGCACACGCGCACCAGCCGCCGCTTCACTTCCGCCCGTGAGAGCTGCTCGGTCATTGCATCAATGGCGTCCTCTAAAGATCGCGTTGTACCCATTTGCATCCTTGTATCTTGCTTTCACAAGTGCCACGGTGGTCGCCGCTTTCTGACCAATAACAGCTGGCGAAAAGTCCACGTGACTCGTCTCCCATTGGCCAAAACCTTGGACCAGTTTTTGCTGACTCTCTCTGATCGACAGTCAGTTGGGCACTTCCAGCAGCCAGTGTGTTGCTCTCTCCTCACGCCCAGCCTGCAATGCTCATGTCGTACGGCGTATCCCTCGCAGTGATCAACTCGGTGGTGAACGCGCTCTGCGACCCGCTGCGCAAGTACCTGACCAAGTTCATGGACCCGTTCATGGTCGTCGCAATGCGCGGACTCATCCAAGCGCCGATCTTCGTCTTCTGGGCCGTCCTCGACACTGGCGGCCGCTTACCGCCGCTCAACCACCTCTTCTGGACGTCTGTGTGCGTCAGTGGTTGCATCAACATCATCACGAGCTACCTGTACAACCGCGCCATCCAGATCTCCACCCTGTCGGCCACGGTGCCGTTCCTGTCCTTCACGCCGGCGTTTCTCGTGGTCGTGGCGTTCTTAGTGTTGGGAGAAGTCCCCACGGCTTCCGGTGTGGTCGGCATTTCTATTGCCACAATGGGCGGCTTCTGGCTACAAGGAGCCAAGGACGACAAAGCCAGCAAAGACCTGCTGGTGGACTCGTCTCACGCCAGCAAAGGGTCCATGTACATGATCCTCGTGGCGTTTCTCTGGAGTATTTCGAACGCGTTCGACAAGATCGGCGTGCAGAACTCCACGCCATTGGTGTACGGAGCGACTATTCAGGTGATCGTGGCCACAGGCAGCTACGTCCTGCAGAAGATGCGTGTGGGAGGAGAGGAGGTTTACGTACCTATCGGTCAGGAGGTGAAGATCCCGTGGAAGTTCGTCATCCTGGCCGGCGTCACGAGCGTCGTGGCGTACTACATCAACCTCGTGGCCACGCAATACCTCGAGGTTTCGTACGTGATCGCCATCAAGCGGTCCGGCTGCATATGGAGCGTGCTCATGGGCCGATTCCTCTTCCGAGAGCGCAACCTGCGCAAGAAAATCCCCAGCATCATGCTGATGGTCATTGGTGTAACCTGTATTGTCATGGGCAAAGCGTAATAGAAGAACGTCCTAATATCGTAGTCCTCTCTACCCGTTGAACGTCTGCTGCAGTTATATTACTAGTAGTACCTCGCAGACAACAGCTACTTGAAAGTATTATCTATCACATAATTTCCCGTCCTAACCTACTGAAACAGCGCGTCCTGCGCCCAGGATTTGCCCTCTGACGAGTCCAACCACTCCTCCGACTGCGCGATGTCGTCCTGAATAGCCTTGATCAGCGCCTCCAGCGACGAGAAGTTCATCTCCGGGCGGATGTAGCCCGTGATGAGGAACTTGAGCTGCGCGCCGTAAAAGTCCTTCTCGAACTTGTGCAGCAGATGCGGCTCCACCGTCTTCTCCTACGTGTAGCAAACAGCAATAAGCAGCAACAACAGTCAGCCTCTCCAGCCTCTAGCATTTACATATCTATCTCTACCTTGTTCTGGAAGTACGGGTTCCATCCGATGCTAGCGACGGCCTTGTACGGGCCCTGGCCATCCACCGTCGCCCAGCCGCAGTAGATGCCCGTTGGCAACTGCTCCAGGAGGTCTCCCAGGTCTTTGGCCGAGAGGTTGGCAGTGGGGCAGCCCAGCTGCTTCCCACCGCGGCCAAAGCCTTCCACCACCGTCGCCTGTAGTCGCAGCACCGTCTTCAGTTGCTCGATCGGCATCCTGTCGCGTGTCAAAGTCTCGGATTGGCGAGTGAGCTGCAGCGACGTGAGTATCGGTAGCTCCAGATCGGTGCAGGTCCACTTTACGTTGTGTGGAGGTCGCGCATGTGGGCCCTTCTCATTGGCCAACGAACAGTCGCGATTCGTAATCGTACGTGTCGCACACAAAGTTGATGTGCTCACACGTAACCTGTCAAACCGAATGAGAATCTTCGCGGCGCGTTCCCAGTGGTCACACTTCTGAACCCCCACCCACACATGTACTGACACGAAAGTGAAGGTCGGCCAGCGCTTCATACCCCATCACTTCATATCTCACAGCGACCTCCGCCATGTCGAGCTCCAGCAGCGTCGCCGCGTCCTCGTCGCTGTCCGCGCTCACGCCGGCCTTCACGATGGTCCCGTCGTCCGTCCGCCGCCGCGCCACCAGCCGTCCCGCTCCAGCCGCCGGCCGTCCAGCCACGTTCCCCCGCCACCCGAAGTCGAAGCCCAGCGCAGTCGACGTCCAAGAGCTCGTCAGCGCAAGAAAAAGGGCAATTTTCCACCTGCAGCTGCAGCATCAGAAGAAGAAGAAGAAGAAGCAGTCATTGCAGCTGCCAAACCCAAGAAGAAGAAGAAACCTGCCAAGAAAACACCTGCTGCGGCCGGCGAGACGGAGTGCTGTCTGCTGTGCGCCGACCCCATCCAGTTCTTCGCCGTGGGCGAGTGCAACCACCAGGGAATCTGCAGCAAATGCTCCGTGCGCATGCGGCTCCTCCTGGACGACCGCAACTGCCCCATGTGCAAACAGCCGCTGGAGCGCGTGGTGGTGAGCAGCTCGTTGCGGCCTTTTGAGAGCTTCGAGCTCTGGGGAGACGCCGCGGGCCCCGAGTCCGTGCTGGACGAGCCGTCCGACATGATTTTCGTGGACTGCAAGACGCACTACTACGAGCTGCGCAGTTTGCGCGAGTTTGGGTGCAGGATGAAGAGGTGCCGAGAGGTGAAGCACTCGCTGGGACAGCTGAAGGAGCACCTGCAGCATGAACACAGTGTGGAGTTTTGCGAGCTGTGCTTGAAGCACCAGTCGTTCTTCATTCAGGAGCAGGAGGTGTTTACCAAGGGAGCGCTGAAGGGACACAACATTGGACGCAGTCGAGGGGGCCGGCGGGACAGAAGCACGCCAATACGGGAAAAGACTTCCACCCGATGTGCCAGTTCTGCAGGAAACGCTTCTACGGAGACAAGGAGCTGTATGAACACCTGGAGCGCGACCACTTCAAGTGCCACATGTGCAAAGTGGAGAACGAGTACTTCCGCAACTAGTGAGTGGGCCTGGCCTAATTGCTGTCGTATTCGTGAGAGAATTTGACTGACGTGGATATTTTCTTTGTGGTATAGTGCAAGTTTGGAGACACATTTCCGCAGAGAGCACCACTTGTGCGAGGATCCGAGATGGTACGCGCTGTGATCACTGCTATTTTGTGATTAGTGCTGACATTTTTATTCTTGTGGCAGTCTGGCGATGCGATTCGTGGTTTTTCCGAACGACATCGAGTACCAATCGCACATGAGCTCCATCCACGGAGTGCACAACCGACTGCAATTCAATTTCCAAGTCGCGCGGAACGGTGGCAATCCAGTTGGTGGTCCCGTCACTTCGGGTTATGCGGACGACGTGCCAGACCATTGGAATTACGGCGTCAGCGACCATCCGCCATCGCCAACAGTGCGATTAGAAGATGCATTCCCAGCACTGCCGACGCCTTCTGGCCCCGCCCCTCCTCCAGTATTGAGGCCTGCTATCGCCCGGCCGTCTAGTGGTGTTGCGTATCCGAAGGGCCCACCTCCAGCACGACGAATGCCTACGCCGCCTCGTGGCCAAATTGTCCGGAACCAGAGACTGGCCCACGCGCTTGGTGTTAACCGACCTGGTCTCGCCAGTGGCGATGCTGCTGCTTTTGAAGACGAGATGAAAACTCCCAGCTACCCGGAAGATTTAATTGCTTGGGGTAAGGCGAACACTAGCTACCTGCTGGTGGTTGAGCGTCGATTGGAGCGAATCGTGCAGGAGCCGTCTTGCCACAGTGTCAGCCTACGCGTGATGTCGGGTGAAGAGGTTCGTTTGTGCTCCTGATGAAAGTTCCTTCCTGTGGTTCGGTACTAAGTATTTATTTGTTGTCTACAGCGAGCGCTGATGCACCAGTTAGCTTCCTTCTATGGCGTAGTGTCCGAGTCTTTTGGCGAGGATCCGCGACGACGGATATCCTTCTTCAAGCGTGATGATGCACATGTGCCTAGCGTCATGCTCTCCGCGCACATCACGAACCTGACCAAGCAGGCGATTGCAAGTCGGCTCAAGTTCCTCCCATTGAGAAGCAGCACCCCACCCCACAAGCCGCACCAAGGCCAGCTGCACCTGCTGCCCCTGTTAGCCGCGGCTGGGAGCGCATTGAGCCTCGGCGCGCACCAGTTATCCCGGATGCGTGGAGTGACGATGAAGACGGAGAAGGCGAAGAAGAAGAAGAGAACGAACCCGAGAAAACGTCTGGAAGTGCTGATGAGCAGGTGCAAACTGACGAAGCTGAGGGGAAAGTGCCGGTTGCTGCTGTTAAAAATGATGACGACGAGAACGCTGCCAAAACGGAAGCCCTCAGAGCGAAGGTTGCTGCGATTGAGATAGACGAGGAGGAGGACTGGGAGTAGCTCTGGATAAAAAAACTTGTGTTGTTAATGCTTCGAAATGCTTCGAATGAGCCTCGTAACTTTGGTTCTCTGCTAGAGGCGAGCGCGGCTTGCGCAGCAATGACGTTACTGTTGTCCATTGCAACGTTTCAATCGCCTGCTTCTTCCGGCCGCCATCATCTCGTAGTGCAGGCAGTTGTGGCTGCACATATGAACAACCGATAATAACGCGTCGGTGGCGTCTGCTCCGCTGAACTTTGACTGGCTGCTTGACGACGTTGTGTCGGCGTCTGATGCTCAGTCGCTTGATCCAACGATCGCTTTCTTAAACGCGACGACGGCGACGGCATCTCGACCTCAAACTCCACAGCAATTGCATCATCTACAAAGCCAGAAACCAACCATAAGAACTCCGTCAACTACCAAATAACCAGCACGACCCCCCTTCATCGTCGTTACCACTTGTCTCTCCATCGTCACACTTGACAAACTCCCTCTTGGTCCTCGTCTCTCTCCATCCGCCCAACTGGCACCTCTGGCCGTCGACTCGCTCTCCAGCGTTCCACTTGCTGCATTTCCCCTCGAATTCGCCGAGTTGGAGGCCCCCACCTGCAGGAAAAACTGCCGAGCATTGCTGAGTTCTGCTCTGGCACTAGCCACTTCCTGTCGCGCTGCGTCGAGACTGCGAGACGCCAAGTCGAGTCCTTCTTTCGTATCTTTGAGCTCTTGCGCGGCGCTTTCGCCCTCCCCTGCAGCTCTGCGATCGCCCATTTTTGCGTCTGGTACTTGAACTGCGACATCCAGAACTTGTAGTCGTCCTGTAGCTGGCCCACGACCTCCACGGCCACGCGCAGAGCCTCGAGCGCCAACTGCACGTCGGCACCATGCCAATTATTGAATGGCATACACGAAACCTGTCGAAAGCGGTAAGTTGAAGTGGATCTGTAATGAAAGGGGATATAAAAGTAACACATGATCCGGCAGAAAGTAACATCGTGGAAACGATCGCAGATGGAGAAAACTTTCAACTCAGCTCGCAGCTCCAAATTGGCAAGTGATGGAGGTGCGAAGCCGAATTGGGAGTTAACTGTTGTGCCATTGGCTTCGTAAAATTTCCACTCTACCGACGGCGTCGGCGCTTCTTCGATTTCGTAGCACGTTCTGCTTCTTGTGGACGCTGTAACTTGTGCTCGAGCTGTCCTGCGACCTCTGAATGACCTGCGTTCAGTGCAATTTGGGCGGCTTCGCGAATCAACGGGATACCTCGGCGCTGGTCACGAACGATCCAGTAGAGCCATTCAACCACAGCCTCTTGACCTTTTTCAGCGGCGAAACGCAGCGCTGCTCCGACGTAACTATCTCCTCGATTCATGAAGATCCATTGAACCAGCTCCAGATGACCATTTGCAGCGGCGTGGCACATTGCATCTCCAGCGCAAACTTCGCGACGGTTGTCAAGTAGGAACCGCACAACAGCGAGATGTCCGTTTGCAGCGGAGCTGGTGATTGCGGACTTGTTGCATCCTTCCCTACGGTTTTCATGAAGCCACTCCACCACCGCAAGTTGCCCGTGTTCTGCCGCATCGTTCATTGCCTGCTTGGTACAGCCTTCGCCTCGGAATTTGTGGAGCCACTTTACTATCTCAAGGTTTCCAACCGCAGCAGCTCGATCCATCGCATTGGTCGTACAGCCTTCGCTACGGTGTACGTGAAGCCATTGAAGAATCGAAAGGTGGCCAAACTCCGCAGCAATGTCCATCAGACTCCCAGCGTATTTGGGATTCCACGAAGTACGATCCGGGTAGCACTCACCCACCCACTCGATAACATGACAGTATCCGTTAATGGCAGCGTTTTCAGCGATACGGTGACCATTGCTCCAGTCCGGATCGTGAGCAGCGAGGTACTCGAGAGCTCTCCTCGGAAGTGCCAATCTGCATGCTTTCCCCACTGTGTATCGAGAAGAGAAGGTGTTCAAACACTCGTCCAAAATACTTTCAACACGGAGTAGGGACACCTCGTCACCAGCGGACAGGCATTCGCGACAAACAAGCACCACCGAAGTCAGCAGAGGAGGATGTTGTCTTGTTTCATTACTCATATTGTTCTTCTCCGAGTTTTTGACGTTCTTGGGAAAGATTTAGACTGAGACCTGGCGCGTGAGCAGATTTCTGCGCTGATGGGAACGGACGCAGCGTTCTTCCAGTTGCCTACTCAAGACGTTGGCGCTTCAACTTCTGCTCCAGTAGTTTTGCCACTTCGGCATGTCCTGCTTCCGTTGCTGCACGGGCGGCAGTTCGAATACACGAGTTGCTTCTTTTGCG
Source organism: Phytophthora syringae (assembly GCA_012656105.1). Classification (NCBI taxonomy): domain Eukaryota; phylum Oomycota; class Peronosporomycetes; order Peronosporales; family Peronosporaceae; genus Phytophthora; species Phytophthora syringae. Next base: position 925,941 of record JAAKBD010000005.1, on the reverse strand, counting down.
TTGCTCGCGAACAACCCCACACAGCCACTCAGCAACAGCAAGGTGCCCATTTTCAGCTGCGTGACACAATGCTGTGCTGGCGTGACCTTCCGTGCGATTACTGTTAAGGTATTGCAACACTTCCAAGTGGCCATGAGCAGCGGCCAAGTTCATGGCCGCGTCGGTGCATCCTTCGCGCCGATTCTCGTGAAGAAAGCGCACCACTGGAAGATGTCCATTCGCTGCTGCATCGTCCATCGCGTCTTCCGTGCAGCCTTCCTTGCGGTTCGCATGGAGATACTTCACCACACCAAGGTGGCCATTCTCCGCTGCGTCATCCATCGCTTGCTTGGTGCATCCTTCCTTGCAGTTTTCACACAGCCACTGCACTATCGCAAGATGGCCGTTTGAAGCCGCAATGTTCAGGGCGAAGGTGGTGCATCCGGCCGTTCGGTTCTCGTGCAGCCATTGAATCACCGAAAAGTGGCCAAGTTCGGCTGCTTTGTTGATGAAACAGCGAGCAGATCGATCGCCCCACGAGGTGCGAGCAGGGAAGCACTCGCCCAACCATTGCAGGACATGCAGATCGTTGCTCTTCACAGCCAAGTAGGCCGCGTCGTGTCCATTTTCCCAGTCGGGATCGCGCGCAGCAAGGTATTCGAGCCCCGTCTCGCGAGTCCCGCTTTGCACGCTTGTGGAACCGTCCAGTTCAGTGAAAACGTGTTCAAATACTCGTCCACTCGGGTGACAACGTGGGGCAGCGATTCAACACCGTACGCACGGAAGCACTCGCGGCTCACAACGGTGGCCGTGGTCAACACAGGAGACTTGGTCCAGACGCCTCCATCTTCTTCTTTTCGAACTGAGACGGTTAGAATTAGGACGTTGGGACAGGGTACTGGCGGTTGACGATGGGGTTACTTGTCTTTAGCGTGACAGCTTTTGCTACGTCTACTCTTCCTTGTCTTCTTCTTCTTCTCCGGTCTTCTTTTGGTCCCGAAGGATTCGACCCAGGGATGTCCACTGCAGTTGCTCTACTGGTTGCAACTCCCTCGCTTTGCAGGTGGGCGAGCACTAACGCTCTCCTTCACCGTGTCCAGCATGTCCGCAGCTTCTCGTGTGCTGGGGTGGTTCACCCACGCGCCTTTGCGTATAATCCGCGACTCGATCTCGATCATGACGAAGCGCAGAGACGACAGCGCCCTCTTGGTCTTGCCCTCCTCCAGCTCCGAGCCAGTCAGGATGCGAAACGGAGGATACCCCGCTGTCTCGTCCCCACACAACCAGAACGTCCACATATTCGCCAAGGAACATATCGGAATGGTGAAGTCTTTGGGGAAGTGGTGCATGCTCTTGTCGGGCCACTCGAAGGCTTTCGGATACTTGGTGCGTTTGGGCGGGACGAGGTACTCGATCTCACGCCGCCGCTTCACCGAAGAACCTTCAACACCTACACCATCAACCGCACATCAGTTACTCCTCCCAGAACCAGTGAAACCCAACGTTCTCCCTACCTGTTTCAGGTCTACCCGGACTAGCAGCCACCGCCCCGTCTTCTGCTCGCACCGAGACCGAAGCAGCAGCTGGCGAGCTCTCGCTCCGTCGCACATCTCCCGAGTCACTCGGCGTCGACATGGCTACAAGAGTCTGCCGCATGGACGGCAACGGCGTCGTCGCCTCGGTACTTGTCCGGATACGGAAGTTCACTGCCCCATCCGGTAAAGCAGTTGAAGCTTCCTCGGCCGCCCCCGTCGCAGCCTCCATTCTGGTCGAATGTATCGTGAGTGTGAATTGTCGCGCGCTCGCCAGCTCCCGTCGCGCGTCTGAGGCGCAGCGAACGCTGCAGTCGAGCCCGCTTCGTGTATCTTCCAGCGTCTGCCGCAGCAGGCGGTAGCGCGGCGCCGTCTCCGCCTCATCTGGGGAAGCCGCGGCATACGCGTGCGCCTCCTCCACTGACTCCTTGTACTTCTGCATCCAGTACTCGGCGTCCGCGTCGGCGCGCGCCACTGCCGAGCGCGCTGCACGTCCTCGTCCTCGGCGTCCATGAAGCTGCGCAATACCACGCGAAAGCATATCGGAGACCAACCTATCTAACAGCATACGCGAGCAGACATCGCGGGTAGGTGACAAGAGCCACTTTCCACCAATCACATGCAGCGTGCGGTTTCGCGCCATTGGAGACTCGGTCACTTCCCATTTGGCGCCATACTTGGCAAGTGCATTTCAAGTGAGCCGAGAAGCTACTCATACCGGCCGAGTCGTTTCACTGCCTCTCGTCGCTCCCTCATCGCTCCTTCCGCCTCATTCTCAATCACACACACGCGACCGCAATGGCTCCTGCAGACGTCCTCGTGGCCTCGCCCGTCAACGGCTTGGTGGGCCTCGAGATGTGCTCGGCCACGCCGCCCGACCACAGCAAGCCGCCGTCGCCACACACGCCGCGGCTGCTGCAGCAAGCGGGATTGCGCGCGCTGGAGCAGATCGCAGCAGACGAGACGCCGGTGGAGACGACGCCCGTTGCACCCAAGCGCAAGCGCCAGTCGCTCTCGCCCACCACGTCCGGTAAGCTGCCACCATTTGGATGCGTCCGACTGCAGACGTGCTTACAATTGCTTGTGCATTTACAGCAGGAGCGCTGGACAGCGAAGGACCCGAGACGAGCCCCGATGAGTTGGAAGACTCGCAGCCGTCCCAGCCGCTGCCCGAGGAAGAGGAGGAGCTGCCGACCCCCGTCAAGCGCTTTGTGGCCAAGAGCAGAGACCGCAAGCGGCGCAAAGTGGACGTGATTGAGAACGCGCTCAAGCGCTTCCATGAAGAGGAGACGGGAGCTTCGCGCTGCGCTGAATTCACGACCATCTGCCACCCCAAGCACAGCGACAGGAGCAGGAGTAGGAAACGAGATGCCGCCAAGATGCGCGTGCAGGTCGGCGTCTCGCTCGCACAAGGCGCTCGCCCGTACATGGAAGATCGGTACTCGGTGGTGGAGAAGCTGTTTGAGCACAAGGAGGACGCAGAAACGTCGCCGAGTTTGTTGGCGGTGTACGATGGACACAACGGAGCGTACGCGTCCGAGTACGCCCGTCGCCGATTTAAGGATTTGCTGGCCGACAATGAAGAGCTGGCGGAGATTAGTCGCCGTGCACAAGATGCACCGCTGACGGACGACGACGTGGATAGCATTCGCGAGATGCTCGTGGACGCCTTCGCCACGGTGGACGCGGAGATCCTGCAGCGCACTGTCATTTTGAACAAACGCGATGGCTCGACAGTGCTGCTGGGACTCTTGGTGGGAGGTAAGCTCTTTGTTGCGAACCTCGGTGACTCGCGCGGTGTGCTGGCTCAGGCGGAAGATAACTCGGATGCAAGCGATGATGATGAAGAGGATGAGGACGAAGCAGCACCATCGGCTGTGCGTCTGTCCGTGGATCACAAGCCTGACCTGAAGGAGGAGACCGAGCGTGTGGAAGAGGCCGGCGGCAAAGTGATTTTCTCCGGGTGTTGGCGTGTGGCACATGACATGATCCCGCTGCGCCTCGCCATTAGCCGATCGCTGGGTGACCACCCTCTGAAAACGAACCTGCCAGCGTCGTGCTCGGCTCCGTTAGTGTCGGTGGTCCCTGATGTTCGTGTAGTCGATGTGGAAGCAGCAGGTGAGTATCTCGTTTTTGCCAGTGATGGCCTGTGGGACCGGCTAAGTGATGACGACGCTGCCAAGATTGTTCGTGCCAAGGTGGCCGAGTTCCAATGGTCAGAAGCACCGACCGTGACCGATGATGTTACGAAGGAGGCGTTGCAGTTCGCTGCCAATGCATTGGTTGAAGCGGCTTTGCTCAAGCGCAGCATGGACAACATGACGGCGATGGTCATCTCGTTCTCCGAGCTGAGTGACGAGGAAGACTCAACCTCGTAAGCAGTTCGAAAACATAGGAACCAATCTTCGTCAGTCTATTTGACTGTCGAGATATATAATAAGAGAAGCTCCCTCCATATTGTACGGTGGCTGAGTAGTTTAGACCCCATTCCACCCTCGCCATCTTGCTTCTATACAACAGAAGAGCATGTAAAAAAACTCATTAAACAACAGCAGCCGTGCCTTTCAGCTCGGCTTCTTCAGTGGGCGAGTAATCCTTGACAGTGTGGTCCTGTCGAATTGTTCCGGAGTGCTCTTCGTCACCTTCGTCCTCGTTATCGTCCTGGATAGGATTCTTCTTCGGTTCATGGGCGGTAAAGTCCAATTCATCAACAATCTCCTGAGGGTCTGTCGCCGGTATGAGGCACAAGAAGAAAATAGGAACCACTTTGAGCACGCTACGCACGACAATGGCAAGCCAGAGCAACTCGTACTCGTCTTTCGCAATGCCAAGCCATGTACAGACCAACGCTCCCCAGAACTCGCTGATGCTGCGGGAAAAATTGGAGATCGACATCAGCAGAGCAAACAGAGTGCCTTCGATACCCTTGGGGCACAGCTTCGCGCAGAGTACCATCACAGGCATCGTCTTTAAACGGCTGATGACGTCTGCGATCACGGCGTCACCCAACACGAAAGCCTTGTCGGGAATCCCAATATCCAAATTCGCACGTGTCACCAACACGATGTCCAACAACGATACGACCGCCAAACTAAGCTGCGCGATAAGAAATATACGTCGGAATGACATGTCCTTGAAACATGCGTTGTACAGCATAGTACCCACCATCAGAAAAATAAACCCGAACGCGGACACGGTCCCCAAAAACTCGGGTGTGAACTGCAGCACGTCCGTCGAAAAGTAGAAAAACACCTGCGAGTACCCAGGGCTGATCGCACCCGACAGGAAAACCCAGAGCGCGCACATCCAGATCACGGGCGTGCAAATGGCGCCCTTCAGCTGTCGCAACTGGCGCGTGGCCGAGCTCTTGAAGTGCCGCTTGCGCACGGTGGTCTTCTGCTCGTGCATGAACGTAGAGAAAATCAAAATCGTGAGCGGCCCCACGGCCGCAAAGCAGAACACGCCACGCACACCCAAATTGTGCGTCGCCGGTCCAGACAAGAACGAGCCAAGCACTCCACCCACCGACATGGCCACCCACGACACGGACTGCAAATCGTTCGCGCCGTACTTGGGGTCCAGTCTCGACATCTCCACTACTCTGGCATCAATCACCACGTCGATCACCGCCGTCGAAAGACTGTTGAGCATGAGCACAAGCACTGCACCAAGCGGAGTCGTGATCAGATCTGGCACCGCCAACGTGAGCGTGGCAACTGTTCCCAGTGCACCACACAGCATCATGTACGACTTGCGGTGGTACCCGAACAGCGGCAAACTGTCCGAGATAATGCCATACAGCGGCTTGACCCCCAGGGCACCATCATGACCGTGAGCAGATACTGCGACTCTGCCGGTTGCAGCTTGAGGTTGTCCTTGAAGAAGTAGTTGACCGCCAACGCGCTGAAGCTCGAGAACCCTTGCACTGCATACACAGTGCTCACCAGCAGCAGGAAGGACGAGCCGAAGGTTTGACGCAGCCGCCGCACCCAGTTGCGCAGCTGCTGCGCCCTCGACAGTGCGTCATCTCCTTCGTCGCTCTCGTCGCTCGCGTCACTCGGTCGACGTGCGTCTTCATCGTTCGGCTGTCCGTTCTTGGCCACCAGTCGCGACGTGGCGCGCTCGTGCACTTGCCTCTTCGCCTGCGTCTTGGCTTTAGTGGTGGCTAAAGTGTCCAGCGAGCTGGACGAGGACGCCGTGGACAGCGAGGAGGACGCCACAGACAGCGCCACGTCCTCTTCCTGAACAGACGATGCGTCGCTCGCCGCCACATTCAGACGCGGCAGACGCTGGCGCGGGGACACGGCGGACTCGAGCGCCATGAGGAGATGGCAACGTGGCGCCGTGTCACTAAAATGCAGTGCGTCACTAAACTGCGGTGAATGATGCATTTTGATTGGTAGAAATCGGACCGTCTTTTCAGCCTATCCGAGTCATTCCGCATTGCGTCTTTTCAGCCTATCCGTGTCATTCCGCATTTTGAATCACTTTGGCGGCATGGTGCAGACGCTGGCGCTGCAGGCGACGCAGGACGGCGTCCTGTGGCCGAGGCGGCCCCTCGTGAGCAGCAAGGGGTTGCTGTCGTGCGTGCAGAACCTCCCACAGAGCTCGCACAACGCGAACCCCGCGCGGTTCCGCGCCGTGGCCTTCAACTCGACGGGCGACTTGTTGGCAGCGACGGACGAGCGCGGCCGCGTCTTCGTCTTCTTCGTGACGCTGAACCGCTACTCGCTGGTGATGCACCTGGGCGTCCCCACGGTCAGCTGCGTCTTTAGCCCGTCGCGCCGGTCGGAGCTGCTCGTGACGTGCGAGGACGAGACGGCGCGCTGCATCGACGTGCGGGCGCAGACGCTCATCTGCACGCTGCGAGGCCACAAGTTCCCGGCCAAGTGCGCGTCCTTCCAGAGGTCCGGACAGCTGGCGCTCACGGCCTCGCAGGACGCCGTCATCTTGTGGGACACGAAGGACTGGAGCAGGTTCAGAGTGCTGAACGCCGGCCCCGGAGTGGAGGAGGCCGCGTTCGTGGCGAGAGGAGATCTCGTGGCTGTTTGCTTCCAGGACGATACAATTATGATGTGGGAGCTGGAGACGCTGGCCTTGAGGTACAGGTTTACGCTGCCGGAGAGAGAGCCGTCGCCTGGATTAAAGAAGATCGCGGTCTCGGAAGATCATCAACTGCTGGTGGCCAGGTGGGGAATTAGTTTTTAAAGGTGTTTTTGGTGGAAATGCTGACTTTTTGTGGCACGTAGTGGCCGCGCGCCGTTTATCTACGTGTGGGAATTCGAGTCACAGACGATTATCAGGATCATTGAGCTCCCGCCGCCGGTTAAGGAGGTTTTGAGTGTGAGTGGTGATTGGGAAGGGTTGTAGTGGAGAGGGTTTGTCTGACATTGGCTGTGGTGGTGTACAGCACGCGTTTCTGCCGGGTCAAAACACGATGATCAGCATTTTAGGGGACGATGGAGGCATTTTCTTCCTGGATGTGGCTGCGAAGAACCCACAGATCAAGCTGGAGATCGCCAACCGTGGACGCAGCATCTCTGCTTTCGATATCGAGTGTCATACTCGGTATCTTGCGGCGGCAACTGGGTAACACACTTTTGCTTTTTGTTTCTTTGCCTGCCTGCCTCTAATGAGTGGATGATGCAGGGATGGCTTTCTGCTGTTATATGATATGGAAATTGCACGAGAAACGGCCGCGCGAGCTCAGGAACGGAGGAGAAAAGAGGGTCTCGTTGATCTAGGCGAGCATGCTCGCTTACGAACCCGATCTGGATTGCCGGATGTGTTTTCCTCGGATGAGGTCGACCCAATTGCAGACTCCAATCAGGTGGAATTAAACGCATCAGAGCAAAGCCGCCCAGTCCCTTCAAAGCTAATTGACAATTTGTTTGGAGTGAAGCACCCGAGGAGGGTTGGCGGTGCACCAAAGCGTTCTGGAGACACAACTACAGGTCAATTGGACAATTCTTGCACGCGGCCAGTGAATGCCACACGGACGCGGATGCTTGCCACAACGGGACCGCTTACAGTGCCAAGCCAAGAGAACGATTCACCAACATTACGGGAAAAAGTCCAGCGTCGGCGAATTAGCCCTTTGACACGCCCTCCATCCCAACTGACAGCTCAAGAAATCGAAGTGAATCGCAAACGCTTGGTGGGCAGTTTAAAATGCAACGGTATGTACCCGAAGAAGTACCGAGTTCTTGTTTGGCGATTTCTTCTTCGCCTTCCCAAGAATGAAGAAGCGTTCCGGTCATTGATTGCGAAAGGCAAACATCCAGTTTTCGTTCGACTGAAGGACCAGTATCCGTTACAGGACAATCGCATCTTTCGTCGTCTCCACCGTATTTTGTCGGCGATTGTATACTGGTGCCCAGCCTTCGGTGAAGTCAGCTATTTGCCTGCTGCCGTGTATCCGTTTGTCAAGATCTTCCGGGAGAATGATCTAGCAGCTTTTGAAGCCAGCGTGAGTGTTATGCTTCACTGGTGTGGTGATTTCCTCGTGAGCCTTCCTTACCCACCAGTGTTTGCTATGAGTGCCATTGAAAAAGAGCTGGCTCGGCGAGATGCTCAGCTCTTTGATCACTTTACACGATACAAGGTCACGTCCGAAGCATTCGCTTGGAGTTTGCTTAAGTCGATTTTCACAGAGGTATTGAGTGAAGACGAGTGGATGTGCTTGTGGGACCATCTCTTTACATTCTCGGACACACCACAGCTCCTTTCCGTTGCTGTATTGGCATATTTATCATACTTCCGTACAGCTCTCCTCGCTGCTTGCGATCGATTTTCAATCGAACAATTCTTTCACCAGCAAAATGCGATTGACATCCAAAAGTTTCTTCAGCTGATGATGAACCTCCGCGAAAACCTGGATCTAAGCGAGTTTACCGCACTCGATGATCCTGCGGCAGCGAGTAGCTCCAGAGACGGTCACGGTCCGTATTGGCCACTGTCAAGGGGCAGTACCCTGCATTCTCACATTATCCACGGTTTGTCGTGGACTTCCAGATCAGTGTACGTAGATTGCCTGCTCCGTGTGTGGTAATGCACCACGTTATTCTAAATCTGCTGCTGTGTGTCTTCAGGAACGCAACCGGATTGCTTTGGAGGAGGCAGAATTATCACATAAACAAAAACTGTTTGATCAAATTGAAGAAGAGTCCGCAAAGCTGAAGGCGGAGCACGAAACGTGGATGAAGACAAGAAAATCGGTTCTTGAAGCTGAGGAACGACGACGACAAGAAGCCATTGCTGCCGAAAAGGAGAGGATACTTCACTTGAAAACGCTGGACTACGAGACCCGGAAGCGAAGACTCCAACACCTCAGTAACATGGAAACTTCCGCCCATGAAACTCTTGAAGAAGCATCGAAAATGCTTCAAACCGAGTACCAGCGATTGGAGAGCACGCTCGCGATGCAAAAGGAGCGTATGGAATTCGAAATCTCGTCACGTAAACAAGAAGAGGACTTGCAACGGGTTGAGTCTGAGACGTACGACCGAGTGCATGGAATCCACAAGCAGCGTGAAATGGAGGAACGACTATCGCGTCTTCGTACTGAATTTGAAACTCGATCGAAGCAGCAAGAACTGCAGGATATGCTGAAGTTTGAGAGCTGGAAAAGAGAAGACGAAGAGCAGGCACGCAAAGCGAAGATCCAATTACGTCGTCGCGAACAACACGCACTTTTAAGCCAAGAAAACGCGTTCGCCAAGAGTTGGAAAAACAATTATTAGAGCAACAAATTACGAAGGATAAAGAGCTGCTGGAGCTAGAAACTGCCCGTCGTGCTCGTCGGAAGGAGCAGCAAGGGAACGATGCAGTAAACCATGAGTTCCATGGCCAAAAGGATGACGTTTCTTTTACCCAAGACCGCACTGAAGAGTTTCAGTTCTGCGAACAGGAACGCGAAGATCGAGTCTCCCCGCGCCATGCACGAAAGTTCACATATCGTGAAGCAGCCCCCAGAACAGAAGTTCGAAAGCGCAGCAAAGCGAATATCGATCGCCAAAGTCAAAGTGACTCCGACAGCGAGAATTCCTCCAGGCGATGGAATGTCCCTCATGACAACGCCCAGGTCGAAGACAGCGACAAGAACGAGTCGCCGCCGCGTACTCCAGACTACGCACCCAGCAAATTTGTCTCCCCCAGACTCCATTGCAGGGGCCCCTTAGCAGTAATAGCAGCATGAGTTTTGCAAGTGCTTCCATGCGAAGGACGATGGCGGAGATGAGTTTGCTCGAGAAAGCGTTGGGCAATATCAGCAGCAGCGCAAGCAGCCACAGCCGTCATAGCTCTGAAGGGCATGCAAGGGATGGAGTGGATGGAGTGGATGAAGATGCAACAAGTGAGAGTATATCTGCCACCCACCGCGGCCAGTCAAGCCAGCACGCAGCAAGTTACAGCGGGCTAGACGAAGTGCGTCACCAGGGCCAAAGTGCCACGAGAGTTAGCACCCCGCCACAAACCCCACCGCGTACTCCACCGCAACCTATCTCCAAGTCCTCAGGCGTGCAGGGTGATGCAATGTCCACGCCACGTGTCTTACTCGAGTTTTCGCCCGTTGGTGACCAAGACTTTTCCACACCCGAGTTTTCCCACGTAGCTGATGAAGACTTTTCCACGCCACAAGCTGCGCGACAGTTCTCGTACGCACAGAAGGGAGGTGCATCACCACCGCAATCCACCCGTGAGCTCTCGGATATGCAGGAGGAAGTTATGGCAACACCCCAACCTGTCCGCCAATTTTTGCAAGAGGACGATGAAGAATCGTCTGCTTCGCAAGCTGCACATGAACACTTCAAGACGCAGCACGAAGGGGCATCTACACCTCGCTCCGCACGAGACTTTTCACAGGAGGAGAAGGAAGAGATTCTGTCAACCCCCAGTCTGCTCGCACATCGCTACCGGTAGCAGGTGAGTTCTCACCGCAAGTTCCGGATCCTCAGTCCTTGGAGATCGCCCGGCCAACTGGCGGTGACGTGATGGAGGACTCCGACAGCGACAGTGAAGAGTACACGATGGACGCACTGCAGCGACCGATAGCCGATCTGGAGAAGAAACTCGGCATTCGCTTCGAGGATTTCAGCGACGAGGAGGACGAAGACGAAGAATCGTTCGACGCGCGCCACGAGAGCGACGAGGACGAGACCATTGAGGACGACCGCGCCAAACTGCTGCAGCGTGCCAAGAGGTTGCTGGAGATGTCCAGCTTCGACACGGACAGCGACGACGACCTGTAAACTTGCAATACTGTAACGTCGTTCTATGCTATTGCACCTGTCACCTCTGCTTGGGCTCTCCAACTGTCGACTGTTCAACTGCGACACCACAACAACGTCAATTACCTGCTGAACGGCATATTTTGGGTTCCACTTGTGTACTGGTAGCCGCGATCATCGTCGACCGGCCCTTGTCGTCAGATAATTGCTTCAATACCTCTTCGTGGCATCAACACTGCCCGCCCACGGCACCGGGGCGTCGGTCGCCCCGTCGTTTTAGCAGCGCTCTATTCTGCTGCCTTTCTCTGCGCTTTCAAAATCCAGACCCCGTATGCCGCAGTACAGGTTTTCCATGTGCCGCACCCCAAACAATACCTCGGGGAGGGGAAACCGCACCAAGACCCCAAAAGGCTCAACCTGGCGACACCATCACTCTCGCATTCGGCATTCCGCACTCGTAGGGCGCAGGCCATGGAGAACTCGACGGCGGCGCCCACGCTGCGCAAGACCTCGAGTATGCCGGCCTACGACGTGGCTCTGCGGCGGGAGGACGACGCCAGCGACACCAACAGCGCGCGCGTGGCCTCCATCGCCGAGGAGGACGAGGACGCCGTGTCGCTCTCGTCCCCTCCGAGCTCAGTCTGCGCGGCCCCAGCACGTCCGCGTCCGCGCCAGACGCCGCCTCTCCGCTCTCCCCTACCACCTCCTCCGCACGCAGTGACACGCCGGGCGTCACGCCGTCCCCAAGAGCAGACAAGGATACGCTACCCCTCTCGCCAGATCTGCCAGCGGACCGCGCTCTGCCCCAACCCTCGAGAGGTCCCACACGTCCGGCGAACTCATTGGGCTGCGCACCAAGGAGCGCCAGGCGGCCGAGTCGGCGTACTCGAACCCGTCGTCCGGCTCGGCGCCGTCGTTCGAGATCGAGAGCGTGACGCTGCCCACCGACGGCGTGGCCGAAGCGGACATCGACAAGACGGCGCACACGGTCTTCTCCGTGGAAGTGAAGCTCCAGGGAGGGCTGCAGTGGCTCATCCGCAAACGCTACTCGGACTTCCGGGAGCTCCACGAGAGACTGAAACGCACCAACGCGTCCGTCAAGCAGCTGTACTTCCCCAAGCGGCACGTGTTCCGGAACCGCCATCAAAGTGTTGTGGAACAGCGACGCAGCGAGCTGGAGAAGTACATTAACGAGGTGCTGGAGATTAAGCCGCTGATTCGCGTGCCGCTGTTCAACTTTCTCGAGGTGTACGCGCACATGGAGTCGTACGAACGCAAGTTGCAGCGCCACAAGAAGGAGCTCGAGTCGGAACGCATGAAGAACATGCTGCCGCCTGAACTGCTGGAGGACTTTTCGACGGCTTTTAAAAGACTTTGCTCGTCGAAGTATTTATTTCATGGAAATACCAGCCCCGGACATAAGACCGAGGCGGAGAGCTCTCGGAGCTCGACAGGTAGCACGCCGGCCTCGTCGGGGCCACCAAGTGGACGGCCTCCGATCTCCCCGGTGAAAGACGCGCAACCGACCAGCACAGCTAGCGCTGGAGAACCTTCGAAGGGCAGCACTACAGATGAACTGGGGAACCGTCATAGTGTCATCATGCACACGGCGGGCTCGCAGATTTGTATTAGCCGCGCCTCTTTCCGCAGGGATATTCTGGGTGTGTTCCCGGACATGCCGTCTAGCTTCGCTATGCGCTTCATGAAGGCCGTGTCGGACCGTCAAGGGTCCGACATTAACATGGACGAGTTCTTGCGTGCAGTGGCGATCTTGCGGTGCGGAACAATGGAGGACCAGCTGCAATTTACATTCAACATGTGCGATTTGGATCATGCTGGTAAAGTTCAAAGCACAGGGCTCAGCAACTTTTGGTGTCCCTTCATGGACGTCACGTACTGGATCGACCAGAGTACCGCCGATTATTAAGTGAAGGCTTCGACCAGGGCCGAGTACGCATGAGCTGCGATGATTTTATTAAGGTGGTGCCGGAGCTAAAGGCGTATCACACTCTTGTGGACTGGATGGCTCCTTTTGCTGATATTTTGTGCGAGACGGCTGACCCACAGCTACTGGAGTCGCAGGAGGAATTTAACCCCGCAGTGCAGCAGAAAATCCTCGCGAACGAGACGCATTTTAATGCTAAGGAGGTGGCAATTCTGCAGGACGCCTTTAATAACTACCGCGCATCCGGAGGCGGTGATGCGGTGGACTTGGATGCGCTCACCAGTGACTTCCCGTTGGAGATGTCTGAAGAACGCTTTAATCGAGTTTTTACTAGCTTTGGCTCGCGAGCGAATGGGTCTGATATTGATGTGTTCAGCTTTGTGAGTGCACTGTCGATTTCGTGCCGAGGTACTACCAAGGAGAAGTCCGAGTTTGCATTCAATCTTTTCGCCAGCATTGGAGATGGTACATACATGACCCGTGAGGATGTGTATGGTATGCTTCGACTGGACATAACACAGAACCCGGAGCTGGAGAGCCAAATCACGGCACTCATCGAGAAGAAGCACCCAGCTTTGAACGCTACGAAGAGTTCGTCTTCCTCGTCTCTGATTGAGAGTATGGGTCCCAGGACACCATCAGTATCAGGCTCCGAACTGGGCATTTTTGTGGATGGTATTATGAAGGGCTTTGGACACAGAAGGAGTGTGTGGGATGCGAGTTCGTCTTCGAAACAGACTGAAGCTTTAACGCTAACGCTTGAAGAATTTACGGCGTGGGCAATCAAACAGAAGTACGAAATGGCGACGCTGCGGATTATGCGCGAGGTGGCTTTCATTGATCTCGGTCTAGTCCCAGCGACGAAAGAAGAGGAGTTACTGATTGCAACGGGGTGTTATACCCCGTACGACCTTACCATGCTGGTGGAGGACGACCGGTGGTATTTGATTGAGCGGAAGTGGTACATTCACTGGTGTAGGTACATCAAGATTCACGTAAAAGAGTCTCTCCTGCTCTCGCCACCCGTGATGAGCGCTACCACTACCGCGACTTCTACTCCAAGCACGTCGAAGGTTCAGGTCAACGGTGGCAGCACCGCCAACAAGGACAACTACATGAAAAACTTGAAGGGCGAGATTGTTCGTCCGAAATGCATCAATAACTACCCGCTTCTCACAAGTGATCGGCGCGACCGGATTCTGAAGACACCGGATGATATTAAAATGGGTCGCCATTATGTTATCATTTGCGAGCAGTTGTGGATGGCACTTAAGTTGTGGTACGGTGGCGGGCCTGAGATCCAGCGGCAGGTGGTAGTTGCTGGCGATGGAGAATCGATGTTGGACATTTGGGAAGCTGAAACGAAGAAGAAGCTGTCCAAGAAGAAATCAAAGGGAAAGGAAAACGATTCGGACGCTGAAGAGGGAGAGGGTGGTGACGATGTGGAAGACGATTCCTCTTCAGTACCTTCGGAGGAGGAGTCTCATCGGAAACAGGAACTAGCCCTCCCCGCCGCATGCGATCGGGTGGCTGTGTTGGGCTCGCAAACCTCGGCAACACTTGCTACATGAATTCAGCCTTGCAATGTCTTACCAACACGAAGCTGCTAGCCGAGTACTTCCTTTCAGGAATGTATTTGGAGGACATCAACCGCACCAGCACATTAGGATTGCAGGGTAAGCTGGCGGAGGTTTACGGCAAGCTTGCGGAAGATATGTGGTGCGTTAAGCAGAAGTCAATTTCTCCGCGGAACTTCAAGAAATCCATTGGCAAGTTCAACGAAGTATTCCGCGGTAACGACCAACAAGATGCTCAAGAACTTCTGTCGTTTCTACTGAGCGGACTGAGTGAGGACCTGAATCGTATTCAGGACAAGCCGTACATTGAACAGCCTGATAGCGACGGTCGCTATGACGCTGATCTAGCAGATGAATGGTGGCGCAACCACCTCCGGCGCGAGGTATCGATCATTGTGGCGTTGTTCACGGGTCAGTACAAGTCGCTGCTGACATGCAGCACTTGCGGCTTCAAATCAGCGCGGTTTGAGCCTTTCACTTTCTTGCAGGTACCGCTGCCGGAGCCTAAGCACAACACGGTGACAGTGCAACTGATGCTTGCCAACGGGGTTACTCCGATGAAGGTATCGGTACGATTGAGTATTTCCGCGACGATTTTTGATCTGAAGCACGAGCTTATGAACATGTGTCACGAGGAATTTGATTTGCCTGATGTCTCCGAAAGTGACATTAAGTTGTGCGAGTTCAATGGCTCCATGATTTTGAGCTTCAAGGCTGACAACCGTCGAGTCGGTCAGATCCGCAGTATTGACCGCCTCATCGCATTCCAGCTAGAACCGCTCGACTCGGAGACTGTTCAAGCGACGCGCCACCGCCGTCCATCATACGTCCAAGCTGTTGGAGTGGGTGGATTAAGGTCGGATGACACTGATCACTCGTTGTTCTACGATAAATTATCAAAGGGCGTGCTGGTCGATGTGCGGATGCGAACGCAATCCCATGACTATATTCCGGCTGTGGTCATGGAGTCGCCCTCGGCGCACGCTGATTACGAAGACCAACCAGTTGTGCTTGTGCGTCTTCGTCGTACCGAGGAGGAGATCAAGGTACCTATTAACCGTTTACGACCTCGCCAAGCACGGCTACTTTATATCCCGCTGCTTTCTCGCAAGCTGAGTTACTCGGCGGTATACTTTAAAAACCCATTCCGCCCGGTGCCTTTCGGCTCACCCAACCTCGTGCGCTTATGTCCTGAACTTACGAGCGGTCTGCACTTATATCAATTGGTGTGGGAGCGCGTAAAGCAGTATGTGGGCCCGAACGCGACACCTCCGATTGAGTGGGTGGAGGGCAATGCCAATAAGGAAGAACGCTTGGTCGCTAATCACATCGATGGCGTTTTCTCGGGTATCGACGCTTCCGCGAGCTTCAGTGTTAAATGTGGATTCTTGCTGCGTCGCGTAGAGAGCAAGGGCCTCACAGATTCGCGGTCTTCGTGGTTAACACGCAGCTTCGGATTCACAATTCCGTGCACGTCAGAACCGCTGGATATTCTTGAGGAAGAAGCAATCGCAATTGATTGGGACCTCAGCGTGTTTCAGGACCGCGAAATGATGGACAAGATGAAGCACGTAGAGAACCACGACAGCGTTGCTCGTAACGAGGAGATTGACAAGGGCCCTGTGCCGCTAACGCACTGCTTGGATGCATTTACGAGCCAGGAGAAGATTAGCGAGGGGTATTGCTCCAGCTGCCGACACCACCAGGAAATGACGAAAAAGCTTGAGATTTGGCGCCTCCCTCCTGTTATGGTAGTGCATCTGAAGCGCTTCCAGTACACTCAGACATACCGTCGGAAGCTAGCGTCGCTGGTGGAGTTCCCAATTCACGACCTGGACCTATCATCCTGTGTGGCGCCTCACGTGGAAATTCCAGACAAGTATCCGATGAAGAAGCCGAGGAGTGCATCAAGTGTGTCGGTCCCTGCTCGACAGCTCATCAAACTCAGGTCGCGTGGTGATAGCACAGCTAGCAGTCGATCTGTCGCTCCTACCGCGGCTGCTTCACAGGTATCTGCTAGTGTGACGAGTGATGCAATCGCTAGTTCTGATGTAACTAGTCATGACGCTCAGCCAGCAGAAGGCGACTCGGAAGAGGATACCCAAGGAGAAAAACCGGAAGATAGCGAACTGATCACAGCGGTTGGCTCTGCTGACGGTGACGGCGAGTTTTCATCGCCGGACACCAAAACGACAAGCAATGGAACGACTGATACGGAGGCTACGTCAACTAGCACTACTGAGAGCCAACGAGCAGCCGCAGCACAAGCAGCAGCAGTTCGAAATCGCGTTCGTCGTGGATACACGAACTCGAACCTGGATCAGTCGCGATGCCTGGAGACCAAGTACGATCTTTATGGTGTCGTGAACCACCAAGGCGCCCTGGGAGGTGGGCACTACACGTCGTACGCCAAGAACTTCGTGGACGACCAGTGGTACTACTATGATGATGAGCGCGTCCGTGTCGTTGAGGAGCAGCAGGTCGTGAGCCCGTCGGCCTACTTGCTTTTCTACATCCGCTCCGACATGGACAGCGTCCTGGTGAAGGACCTCTTTCCCAAGAACATGAAGCCAGGCAAGATCACGGACGAAGATATCGATCGCTTTGTCGAGGAAGGTGACGAGCGCCGCTGCAACATTATGTGAAGTGCGCGCTGTAGCCTGCCATCCTCCTGTATCACATTCGCGTATATTTTGTCTTGTGAATTGACGCTGTCTGCACGGACAGGCAAGAACCAACAACAAGGAAGCTCTCAAATATTATAGACTTGTTCATTCAGTCGCAGGGAGCGTAAGCGCCCACAATCTCCTTGAGTTGCAGTCTCTTCACGAATGGCACGATTTGTTCCGAATCCGTACAGCGGAAACGTGCTCGCAGCTTCAGACTGAGACTGTCGAAGGTAAATTCGCTCATGAACATCAATGGCTCGTCGTCTCCAGCCTCTTCTGCATAGAACAGAACAGTGCGTTGCTCATCGGCACCACTACGACGTAGACCATCCGACACAATAACAAAGTCGTGATCCTGAAGGTGTTGCGCGAGGATGGCAGTGTCCGGGATCCGCGAGACTCGGCAGTTAAAGCCACCGCCATCGGCCAATTCACCCCAGTGCTCGTCGAAGGAGTCCAAGGTGAGCCGAGTTCTGGCAAAATCATCCACTCGAACGGGTTCTC
This sequence comes from Phytophthora syringae, assembly GCA_012656105.1. Lineage (NCBI taxonomy): Eukaryota > Oomycota > Peronosporomycetes > Peronosporales > Peronosporaceae > Phytophthora > Phytophthora syringae. The sequence continues at coordinate 908,508 of JAAKBD010000005.1, read as the reverse complement.
TTGGTGTCCATGCGGTCTTTTTCGGAATCTCCCAAACAGCTTCACCGGTGAGCGAGTGCACAAGGTAGGCTTTCCTCGAGGCTTCGTGGTAATGACGCACCCACGCTCCTTTTCCAGAGCTGTTGGCACTCTCGAAAACATCCCGAGCGGTGGCAATATCACGAGCACTGCGAGCAATTTGGTCGCCTTCAACAGCGTCTGCGTCGAGGATAGGAAGCTCAGGTTCACGCGGACTTGCGCGTAGGTTTTCAAGTCTCCGTTGACGGTGACGCAGTCTTCGTTCTCGTCGTTCGGCTGGACTTCGGTCGGCGTCTCCGCTCGATGACGAAGAGTGATACGAGATATCACCGTCCAGGTCGCTGCTGTCTGCCTCGCTTTCATCGCCACTTTCCCCGCTATCGTCGTCGCTGCTGTCATCCTCTTCGTCACTATCATCCCACCTCAGCTGAGGAGGAAACAGCGGGTCTGTACCTGGAATTCCTCGATGGTGGAGTGCATGCAGTACTGACCCGCATCGAGCAGCCACGAGGATGAGTAGGGGCGTCCACACGTCCAGTACCAGCTGCAACACCGCAATGCATGCTAGCAACGTGGGTACGCCTCGACCACCTATGACTTGGCCACTGCGTAGTGCAGCGTAGAAGACCAGTAGCATATATGCTCCAGCCAAACCATCTAGAGCCTTGGCACGTTGGACGCGGTGCAGCCACGCGCGGTTGTATGCAAGAACTGGTTCCGGAGGGAGGCGAATGTGTATACCGTCAACTTCTCGCACTCTGCTGTTTGGATCACGGGCGCGTAAACCGTAGAGCTCGAGACAAGCGTCGTAGTTGATGCGATGCGATACAGTGAGGTAGGTCAGCAGAGTCGTAGCTGACTTGAGCAGCAACATGATGTAGAGCGGGATGCCGACAGGATTGACACGGAACTGGGTCCGACCCGAATACCATACAGTCGCGATTAACCCGAGCGCGAGGAGTAAAATGCCACACATGGCATGAATCCACGCGAGCACCAACACGCGGTGCAGCAATTCCAGACTCAAATCGGTGCGCTTCGGCAGTGTACGTCTCGGAAAGAGGTACTTGAACTTATCCCAGAGTCGAAAGTTGGGCGGCGGAATCGGTGGCAACTTCCGAGCTTCTTCGCTGTCTTCATCAAGTGGCGGCTCAGTGTCGACAAGCTCCAAGTAACTACAAAAATGAGGCTGATCTTGGCAATGGAGCACACAGCGATCCCGATGTCAGTGAAACTCTTGTCCCTCTCCACGAAGTAGCCGTTGAAAGAACCTTCCTGCGGACGCATGAGCCACACAAAGTCGATAGCCGTTGCTAGCGCGAGGCCGGTAATAAACAAGCGGTGATGTTCACGTTGCAGATACGCCACCGCATCGTCTTCCGTGGCGGCCGGTAGTAGTATGAGCCCAATGGCAATAGGGACGTTGTATCGTGGAGCTGGGGTGCCAGCCTCCGACAACATGCCAGCCAAAAGTACCACGAACGCGATAGCCTGTTGCAGCGAGAGGTGGCCCAATGCGCGTCTCGCACTCCGCGCTGCGCTGGAAACCACCTTACCATCGCCTGCGTAGAAGTGAAGTTTGCCACGCAGAGAGCGCGGCGCCTTAACTCGAGTCTTCTGCTTGGGCTTGGCAGCCGGACTCTCAGTCTGTAGATACTTCCTCGCCGGTGCTGATACTTGCGGTCGCTCCTCAGGTGGCGCAGTAGGTAGCTGGTCACCTCCGATGTCGGTCAAGTCCGGCGCAACAAGGTTTCGTGGAGTGCGTGGCGTGGACGAGCTGGATCTCCCGAGGACTTGGGTACAATCTCCGGCTGCGCTGGTTGGCGGCGAAACTTGAAAATACTGGACGCTTGTTGCGTAGAGGATGGTCCATTGCTCCATTGCTTTTCTGCAGCAGCTTCTTCTGCTGACTGCTGCATCCTGTTCACCGTAACCTGCGCTATAAGTCCCGTCGGCAAAACAATGTAGCCATCTTGAAACCCCTCGCGTCGTTTCGGATTCCAGTATAAATAGTGCAGTCCCAAATAGTTTATTCTGTGTCCACCACACCATCGCAGTTTCTAAGCATCAGTTCATATTTGAACAGAAAGCCCGCGAGTGTCCTCCGGCCACCTTCATCTGTCCATAACTCCGCCCAAAGCTCTCTTCCAATGGTAAATTCACCTGCACCATATTCAGCAGCGTCTGCCCTTTCATTGCATACCCGTTGCACGCTCCAACCCCTCTACAAGCTTCAAATTTCTTTAAACACTGGAATCAACGACTCTAACGGCTATTGGTATTTTTTCTTAAATTACAGCATACGAGAGAAAATCTGTCATCTAAAGTGGCTCAACGAGTGGCCCGAGAGCTCCGCAAGTTGGTTCTGCAGCCTTTGGACGGCATCCGGTACCTCCCCAAGACGAGGAGCAGCTCAGTGAAATTCACGTCGAAATCCGTGGACCGGAGGACACGCCCTACGAAGGCGGCTACTTCACGGTGAAGCTCACGCTCACCGAGAGCTTCCCGGAGCAACCGCCGCGTGGCGTTTTCCTGACCAAGATCTTCCACCCCAATGTGTCGCAGCCGGCAGGAGAGATCTGCGTGAACACGCTCAAGAAGGACTGGAAGCCGACGCTCGGCCTCGCTCACGTGCTGCAGGTGGTGCGCTGTCTGCTGATTGTGCCGTTCCCCGAGTCGTCGCTCAATGACGAGGCGGGGAAGCTCTTCCTGGACAGCTATGACGAGTACGCACGTCGAGCCAAGTTGTGGACGAACATCCACGCGCCGAAACGCTCGGCGGTGGCGAGTGAGGAACCTGGCGACACGAGCGGAGAGGACGAGAAGAAGGAGAATAGTGACAAGCATAAAAGGCCTGCGGAGGTTGAAAGCGCGAGAGGGGAGAAGGACGCGCTGTCGACGCCCACGAAGAAGAAAAAGAAGACGGACGACGTCGAGGCTTCGCTCAAGAAGAAGGCGAACAAGAAGAAAGGCATCAAACGCCTGTAGACAAGGCCGCGTGCTGACAACTTTATCCCTTGGTGGAGCTTTTGCAGGTTTGGTCATTTGCTTGTACGGACGGTGTTCGACCGGACCAGTTGAGCGGATGTCGAGGCCATCGACCTAATCTAAGCTGCATGAGCAGCATTTACAGCATCAGTTTGTTCTCGGTGTGTTAGTTTGCAGAGATCCGTGTACATCCTTGGGTTGCAGTCTTCGAGCTAACCTCACGACTTGGTGGTGGACGAGGCGTAGGGGACGAATTGAAACCTTGTTCATCGAGTGTTGTTCCTGTCGAGGTCGTTGCATTATTTCCACGTGAAGGTGGTTTTGAGAGCGCGTCAGTGTGAGATTTACTCACAAGCTGATTGCTGAATTCGTGCATCCGCTCTCCGCTTTGCCGCAACTCACCCAATTGTGTGTCAAGAGCACAATGTTCTCCAGCAAGTCTTCTTCGTTCGCGAGAGTCAAGATTGCGTGCTTGCTCCCTCTCTTTCGAGTACGCGTGGCGGACTGCATTCCCGAAAGTCTCTAGTTCTACGAGTGCGTCGCCGAAAGATTTCGGTTCTACAAGCCGTTTTCTCCGCGAAGGCGCGACACCCGTGGCAGCTCGAAGTGCCTCCTGCTCACTCAAGTCACGCTGTTTACCACTTGTCAGTCGCATTTGCACGCGTAAATGAGGGGTGTTGGCCTCCAGTTGATGCCGTGCCAGGAAAGCTCCGATCAAGGGCGAGTTGCACATTTCGTACGTGTACCGCTCGCGGCTTTCAACATGAGCCGTTGCTTTTGAGTTGGGAACCTCTTTGCCTTTGCTGCTGGCAGGACGCGAGTGGTTCTTAGTAGGCGAAATGGAGAAGGCCGAGTTTCTGCGATTCTTCGGCTGAGCTTGGAGCTGCGGGAGCTTCGGGTTCGACTCGGTCATTTCCTGCTCCTGGCGATCGCTAGACATCGCCGGATCATCGTCATGCCATGTTCGCACAGCTTGTCTCGTCCGTTCTACCCGTTCGGCTCTCATCATGCGATTTCGCATGGCTGGGAAGTCCGCCAGCGCAGCAATTCGCTTTGGTGAGTCTTGGTCAACCGCCACCCAGTGATCGTAGCGCAGATCCGCCGGCACGAAACCTAGGATCCAGCAGTAACATGTACGCAGGATTTCGTGCTTCATGGTATCACTGGAGATGGTTTTGCGAGAGCGTGGAAACGCCTCGTAGAGAGCTACAAACAGAATTTGCGCCACCACATCAGGCAGTTGATCGAAGAACCCGGAGTCCCGACTTGAAGATTTCATCTGGAGACGGACAAATAGCGCCGTGAAGCTGTCTGCAATCCGCTGATAAAATCGCCCTTCAAGCTGCGGTTGTCGATCTGGCTGGAAGCAGTGAGCTGTCAGATACCAGAACATGTCTTTAAGCAGCGCGTCGATTTCCTTGGCGTCGGAGAAAATCTTCTCGAACTGAATGCGCTTCTTGGCCGAGGTGAAGCGCGTGTGCCGCACCACTTTCGTGCGGATTTGGGCGAGTTGAACGCTGCGTGGGACGTCGGTGACCGTGTGGTGAGTAAAGCGGACCGTCACGATTTCCGCCGCTTGGATTGAGTTCTTGGTCCGTACGACGAGAATCGTTTTGTGGGCTGCGCGTTGCAACACGTTTCGGATGCGTTTGCTGCGCTGCTGCTTTTCCGCGAGCTTGTCGATGAGCTGAAACACTTCGGTGGCTCCTCTGCAGAGCGAACATCGTCGTTTTTCTCGACTGTGCTGGGGTTTGCTGCAGCATTTTTAAGACGCTCCACTTCCGTGATGAACGACTTCGTTGGGCGGGTGGGTACCAACTCGTCCGACGTAGCTGTGCGGTCGGTGACTGCCTCATGACTGCGACGTAATTCTGAGGGATTCTTAAGCATCTTGTGACGGATGAAAAGCTCTCTGTTGTCAGAGCAATCTCGTGGTTGGTGGCACCACCGAGCTTCTGCTGGTACAAGTGTGAAGCAAACACGTAGCAGGCACAGCAATCTGACCGCAAATAGCCCACAAGTGGCTATTTTTCTGGTCAGGTAAGGATACTTTGCGGGGCATCTACTTCACGTTCCATACCTTAAAAACACGCTTTTGATCAGCATGGCGTGGACTTCCTGTTCGGCTTCGCACCTCCATCACTTGCCAATGTGTAGCTGCGAGCTGCGGTGCTGAATTGATCTTGAAAAACAAATCTCCATCTCACGGAAGGCGTTTCCACGATGTTATTTTTTGCCGGATCCTTTTTCCAGCGCGGTCACGTCTGCCTCTAAATTGCAGGAGACGCCGTCGTCGGAGAACGTAGCGGATTCCGCGGCTCCTCCGGTCACGATCCCCTTCGGTTTCAACCCCAGAATCGACTCATCCGGAGAAGATCTAGCAAATTGGTGGGGTTGCAGCTTCTTGTTCCTTTGACGTGTGCGACGTGTGTTGTAACAACTACTGCTTACATGTAGTTGCCTAGGTCAAGTTGAGGGGTTAACCGTTACCAGTGACGATTCCTACGGAAGTTCTAACCTATGACAAAGGCGACTCCGGCAAGAAGAAGTCGTTGAAACAGCTCAAAGACCTTTGGACCTCACCCACTCGGAATCTAAAACTGACAGGGTCCTGGACGAGTGGACGAGAAGAAGCCATTGGAAGCAAAGATATACGTTGAAACGTCCACGGATCGGAGACTTTTGAAAGGCCGAAAGGCTCACCCGCAGTCTCCAATCTTCCTCGTCGACGAAAGATCAAAACCATGGGTTCTTTACGCCTGCTGCACGTGGTTGGTTGCTGCCTTGCACTGTCAGCAGCTCAGGCCATTTCAGTGTCGACGACCAACTCCATTGTCTTCGAGTCGGAAGTGCTGTGCATGGGCACAACCGCCGGCCGAATGGTGTCGCTCATGTCGGTTGTGCCGCAAGTGGGTGCGACGGCGTGCGTAGCATCGAAATGTGTGGAGACACCCGCTGGCAGCGGTTCGGTATACATTACCACGACCTGCTCAAGTGCTGAGAGTACTGCCATCTCTAGTGGGGCCGACGGCTTTTTCTCCCCGTTGCCGTCGTATCATTTTCCGACTGTCAACGGTTACCCTTTCGTTACAGTGGAGAGATATGCCGCCGGAAAGCTCTGCGCCAACTTTGGTGTCCTGGTCAGCAAAACACTTTATGTTGCCGATGCCAAGTGCTACAAGACGAACGCGACATTCAGTTACAGAAGCACCAAGACGACCCGGAACGAAGCCATAATCACGACGTATTCCGATTCGGCGTGCAGTGCAGGAAAAAAGTGATCCTGACTTCAACGATAGCCCAAGCAACAAACAACAATTGTGGCAGTGTCGATAATGAACTTGGTATCGCAGATACTAAAATCTACGGATCTGGATTGACACCGGTGTACTTGTCGGTGACCAGAAGTTACGACTCAAAGGCAGGCGACTGCAATTCTTCAGTGGTACCAACACAGTTGGTAGCGGCCGTAGCGGCCGTCGACACTTGTACGGCGTCGACAACGTGTAGTGACACGGAAGGTGTGTATTCGAGCATCTCGTGCAGCTCGTCATACAGCCACAAGACTGACATGGCAGCGATCTTTGGCTCCAGCGCCTATCTGATCGTTGAAAAGTATGTCCCCGGGACTTATTGCACTCTACCAAAACTTTTAAGCATCACGACGTATCTTGCAGATGGGAAGTGCCACCAAACACCGACAATGTCAAGCTTCCTGGTGACAAGACTGAGTAGGACGGACGTATCGACGGTAAAGACGTACGCCAATTCAGACACGTGTTCCGGTACTGGGAACACTTTGTCAATTACTTCGGCCATGATGGGCAATTCGTGTGCCGACGATGGAGCTGGTATTCTGGATACGAAATTGTTTGGATACGGATCAACAGTTTTCTTTCTGACGCTCAGGTTACTTTACGATGCGAAAGTGGGCGATTGCAAGTTTCCTGTGGTGCCAATACTAGTGTATTCGACTCCTTCTCCCGCAGACGTCGTTGACTCCTGTGTCCCGTCGATTTCATGTACTACAGGGACGACTGGGCCGTACATGGGTACAGCGTGCAGCACGGCTCTAACGTACCAGAGAGATATGACTGTAGTTTTCGGTTCGTATCCATTTGTGACGGTGGAGAAGTACGACTATACGTTGTGCCAGGCAGCATATCTATCGTTAATTAAGACGTACCTGGCGGATGGTAAGTGCCACAAAATGGGCGATACCTCGTCGTATAGAGCTACACGAGCAGTGGATGGCTCGGCCACGATCGTGACATATTCGACTAGTGGGAGTTGCGGGCCGTCTCCATTGACATTGACCATCACTGCAGCTCAGGCCGCAGGCAACTCCTGCGTTGATGGAACTACTGGAATATTAAACACAAAGATCAATGGCGGCGGTATCACGCCATTGTATTTGCAGTCCACGGTGAAGTACGAGACGAACACCAGCAGCTGCAAGCCCCCGCAGCACCGATACAGGTGGTTTCGTCCATTGTTGAGCCGGATGCGTGCACACCAACAACTATTTGCAGTGGTACGAGTTCCCCGTATTCAGCTACCAGTTGCAGCTCTACACTGGTCTACAAAGGAGACATCGCAACGGTGTTTGGTTCGAACCCTTACGTGGTCGTGGAGAAGTATGTTGCTGGACAAAGCTGCGATCCCTTAAAACTATCGGGCATTTCAGCGTATCTTGCGGACGGGAAGTGCCACAAGACGGGCACGTCGGCGAGTTACGCGGCGACAAGGGCTGCAGACAATTCGGCCGTGGTCAAGACTTTTGCTGACTCTACGAACTGTGCTACCACCGGGACAACGCTGCTATTTACCTCAGCGCAGTCCGGAGGCAGCGTTTGCGTCCCTGTAGGGAGTTCTGGGGTCTCTGATTCCAAATACTATGGAGCTGGTACGTCTCCAACCTACTTGACGTCCACGATGTCGTTTGATACCATTGACGGCAATTGCAAGACACCAGCCGCTCCATCGCTACTCGAAGCTGTTGTACTTACTAGCGATACTTGTACGGCATCGACGTCCTGTAGCGGCAGTATTGCCCCATACACTGGGACCACTTGCGGCTCTGTACAGAGTTTTAAGGCGGATATGGCTGTAATATTCGGCTCGAGCCCGTACGTGGTCGTGGAAAAATACATGTCTGGCCAGGGCTGTATTGCGGCAAAACGAGTGGGTCTCACGGCGTACTTGGCGGACGGCAAGTGTCACAAGACTGGCACAACAGCAAGTTATGTAGCAACAAGGTTGGCAAGTGGCTCAGCAACGATTCAAACATTCGCTGACACTGGAAGTTGTGAGACAGTAGGAGGGACGTTGGTGGTGACCGCCGCAGACACCACGAACAACACTTGTATCACAGCCACGGAGATTAGCGCGCATGACATTAGGAGTTACGGCGTTGGAAAGACATCCACGGTGATCAGCTCGAAGGCAACCTACAGCACCACTACGGGTGACTGCAAATGGCCGGTAGTGCCGATCCAGATCGATTCGTCGGTAGTGTCTGCAGAAGTGTGTTCCGTCTCAACTACTTGCAGTGGCATCGCCCCGTTCTCGACAACGTGTGGCTCTACATTAAACTTCAAGGCGGACACTGCGGTGGCATTTGGGCTGAACCCGTACGTGGTTGTGGAGAAATACACCGCTGGACAGGATTGCGATCCGACACAACTGGCTGGTATCACGGCGTACCTAGCGGACCGCAAGTGTCATAGGACTGGTACAACAGCTAGCTATGTGGCAACAAGGTTGGCGGACAGTTCGATCACGATCAGAACATTTATCGACTCTGGAAGCTGCACTACAGTTGGAACGACAGTAATGGCTACCGACCTACAAAGTAGAAGTTCTACGTGTATCCCTGCCGCTGGTACCAGTATTCATGACATTAAAAGCTACGGCGATGGGGTCTCTCCGTTACGTAGTTGCCCCAGCATGAGTTTGGGCGACTGTGAGCCAGAAGTGATGCAGACGCAAGTGGTTGCGAGTGTCGTCAAGGCGGATATCTTCGTGGGTTTAAACATTTCGGGTGTCACTGCGGGGATAACTGATGGCGAGTGTCGATCAACAGCTTTGATGGAGAGTATTCACGTATCAACTGCGGACGGTGCAGTTACAATTCGAGCATTTCCACACTCGGCGAGTTGTGTTGGCAACACGATTAGCACGACGGTGACAGTCGAAGAACCCATTGACAAGGCGTGCGTTGCGGCTGTTAGTGGCTCGTTGGATGCTGGAAGTGGTTTATCTGACCCGCAGTTGGATTCTGGCAATGGTATCTCCGACCCACAGTACTTGTCGTCCATGGCAACTTATGATACGAGTGAAGGTGGCTGTAAGGCGCCAGCAGTGCCCATAAAGCTGTCAACGAGTGCGAACAATGACGCCACCTGTGTTGAGTCCACCACTTGTATTGGAGATGGAGTTACCTCATTTACTGGTAGAAGCTGCAGCACGCCATCGCGCTATCAAGCCGATTTCTCTGCCTTATTCGGTTCGACTCCTATGTGGTGGTGGAGAAGTATGCCCCCGGACAACACTGCAAGTCAGCGTCGCTTTTGGGTATGACGACGTACATGGCGGATGGCAAGTGCCATCAAACGAATCCTGTTGACAGCTTCCGAGTCACCAGCGCGGATGACGGTTCTGTAATTATCAGAACGTATGCGCACACAGCGACATGCTCGGGGCCTGCAGTTACGTTAACTGTGGATAGCGAAGAGATCCGAGACGAATCCTGCATTGAAATGGACCAAGACTTCCCGGGTATTAAGGTGATCAAGATGGGGAACCTACGGTGAAGTACCTGTCATCAGTCGTCAACTATTTTGACAGCTATTGTGAATTTCCAGTTCAACTCGTGGCAACCGTTTTGCAGGCAGACATCTGTGAACCATCGCTCCAATGCAGTAAAGGTTCAATTACACAAACCTTCACCCAACATTGCGATACCAAGGCATCATTTCGGACAAGTGTGCTATCAGTATTTGGATCGACACCGTGCGTGATCGTGGAGAAGTACGCTGCCGGGAAAAGCTGCGGCGCGTCCGCGCTCTCGGGTATCACCACGTACGTGGCCGACGGCAAGTGCCACCGGTCGGGCTCGTCGTCGAGTTTCCGCGCCACGCGAAAGACGGACGGGTCGGCTTCGATTGTCACGTTTACCAACTCAGCATGTAGACTGACCGGAACGACGCTGTCGGTCTCTGCCGACCAGGCCGCGGGTAACTCGTGTGCGAACGACGGAGCCGGCATCCTGGACACGGTGGTGTACGGCGACGGCGCGACCCCAGTGTACTTGACGTCAACGGTGAGCTACGACACGAAAACAGGCGGCTGCACGGCGCCTGCCATTCCTGCGAGGCTTGTCACGACGGTGTTCACCGGCAGCGTCTGTGTGGCATCGACCACGTGCAGCGGCATGGCTGCGCCGTACACCGGAACTGCGTGTGGCTCCGCATCGAGCTACACGGCGGATGTGGCGGAAGTGTTCGGGTCGACGGCGTACGTGATCGTGGAGAAGTACACCGCCGGGAAATCTTGCGGTGCGTCCGCGCTATCCGGCATCACCACGTACGCGGCCGACGGCAAGTGCCACCGGTCGGGCTTGGCGTCGAGTTTCCGCGCCACGCGAAAGACGGACGGGTCGGCTTCGATCGTCACGTACACGGACTCGGCGGCGTGCAGCACGACTGGAACGACGCTGTCGGTCTCTGCCGACCAGGCCGCGGGTAACTCGTGTGCGAACGACGGAGCCGGCATCCTGGACACGGTGGTGTACGGCGACGGCGCGACCCCAGTGTACTTGACGTCAACGGTGAGCTACGACACGAAAACAGGCGGCTGCACGGCGTCTGCCATTCCTGCGAGGCTTGTCACGACGGTGTTCACTGGCAGCGTCTGTGTGGCATCGACCACGTGCAGCGGCATGGCTGCGCCGTACACCGGAACTGCGTGTGGCTCCGCATCGAGCTACACGGCGGATGTGGCGGAAGTGTTCGGGTCGACGGCGTACGTGATCGTGGAGAAGTACACCGCCGGGAAATCTTGCGGTGCGTCCGCGCTATCCGGCATCACCACGTACGCGGCCGACGGCAAGTGCCACCGATCGGGCTCGGCGTCGAGTTTCCGCGCCACGCGAAAGACGGACGGGTCGGCTTCGATCGTCACGTACACGGACTCGGCGGCGTGCAGCACGACTGGAACGACGCTGTCGGTCTCTGCCGACCAGGCCGCGGGTAACTCGTGTGCGAACGACGGAGCCGGCATCCTGGACACGGTGGTGTACGGCGACGGCGCGACCCCAGTGTACTTGACGTCAACGGTGAGCTACGACACGAAAACAGGCGGCTGCACGGCGCCTGCCATTCCTGCGAGGCTTGTCACGACGGTGTTCACCGGCAGCGTCTGTGTGGCATCGACCACGTGCAGCGGCATGGCTGCGCCGTACACCGGAACTGCGTGTGGCTCCGCATCGAGCTACACGGCGGATGTGGCGGAAGTGTTCGGGTCGACGGCGTACGTGATCGTGGAGAAGTACACCGCCGGGAAATCTTGCGGTGCGTCCGCGCTATCCGGCATCACCACGTACGCGGCCGACGGCAAGTGCCACCGGTCGGGCTTGGCGTCGAGTTTCCGCGCCACGCGAAAGACGGACGGGTCGGCTTCGATCGTCACGTACACGGACTCGGCGGCGTGCAGCACGACTGGAACGACGCTGTCGGTCTCTGCCGACCAGGCCGCGGGTAACTCGTGTGCGAACGACGGAGCCGGCATCCTGGACACGGTGGTGTACGGCGACGGCGCGACCCCAGTGTACTTGACGTCAACGGTGAGCTACGACACGAAAACAGGCGGCTGCACGGCGTCTGCCATTCCTGCGAGGCTTGTCACGACGGTGTTCACTGGCAGCGTCTGTGTGGCATCGACCACGTGCAGCGGCATGGCTGCGCCGTACACCGGAACTGCGTGTGGCTCCGCATCGAGCTACACGGCGGATGTGGCGGAAGTGTTCGGGTCGACGGCGTACGTGATCGTGGAGAAGTACACCGCCGGGAAATCTTGCGGTGCGTCCGCGCTATCCGGCATCACCACGTACGCGGCCGACGGCAAGTGCCACCGATCGGGCTCGGCGTCGAGTTTCCGCGCCACGCGAAAGACGGACGGGTCGGCTTCGATCGTCACGTACACGGACTCGGCGGCGTGCAGCACGACTGGAACGACGCTGTCGGTCTCTGCCGACCAGGCCGCGGGTAACTCGTGTGCGAACGACGGAGCCGGCATCCTGGACACGGTGGTGTACGGCGACGGCGCGACCCCAGTGTACTTGACGTCAACGGTGAGCTACGACACGAAAACAGGCGGCTGCACGGCGTCTGCCATTCCTGCGAGGCTTGTCACGACGGTGTTCACTGGCAGCGTCTGTGTGGCATCGACCACGTGCAGCGGCATGGCTGCGCCGTACACCGGAACTGCGTGTGGCTCCGCATCGAGCTACACGGCGGATGTGGCGGAAGTGTTCGGGTCGACGGCGTACGTGATCGTGGAGAAGTACACCGCCGGGAAATCTTGCGGTGCGTCCGCGCTATCCGGCATCACCACGTACGCGGCCGACGGCAAGTGCCACCGATCGGGCTCGGCGTCGAGTTTCCGCGCCACGCGAAAGACGGACGGGTCGGCTTCGATCGTCACGTACACGGACTCGGCGGCGTGCAGCACGACTGGAACGACGCTGTCGGTCTCTGCCGACCAGGCCGCGGGTAACTCGTGTGCGAACGACGGAGCCGGCATCCTGGACACGGTGGTGTACGGCGACGGCGCGACCCCAGTGTACTTGACGTCAACGGTGAGCTACGACACGAAAACAGGCGGCTGCACGGCGCCTGCCATTCCTGCGAGGCTTGTCACGACGGTGTTCACTGGCAGCGTCTGTGTGGCATCGACCACGTGCAGCGGCATGGCTGCGCCGTACACCGGAACTGCGTGTGGCTCCGCATCGAGCTACACGGCGGATGTGGCGGAAGTGTTCGGGTCGACGGCGTACGTGATCGTGGAGAAGTACACCGCCGGGAAATCTTGCGGTGCGTCCGCGCTATCCGGCATCACCACGTACGCGACCGACGGCAAGTGCCACCGGACCGGATTGGTATCGAGTTTCCGCGCCACGCGAAAGACGGACGGGTCGGCTTCGATCGTCACGTACACGGACGCGGCGGCGTGCAGCGGAATGGGAGCGTTGCTATCCATATCGGCTGCACAAGCTGCAGGTAACACGTGCTCGACCGGCACGAATGGTATCCTCGATAGTAAGGTCTACATCTCGACGTGATTCTGGAAGTGTTCCTCGACAAATGATTCAGTATTTTAAAACCAACTCAATACGCATTTGAAGCAAGCAGTGTTTGCTAGTAAGGATGAAGTCTTGGTTCAGTCGATCCTACAAGTTGCCTGCAACTTGTGTTGAAACCTCCTGTAGGCACCAGAGAAGTATCGCATGAGCATATCGGGTAGCACCACGCACGTGCTGGCGGAGAGTGCCACCTAACGGGCCCAACCTTAAGTTTTCTCGCCACGCAGACGCCGGACGGGTCAGAAGCGCTCAACACGTTCACCGAGTCAGCGGCATACGACCGAAACAACGCTGTCAGCGACCACCGAGCAGCCCTTGAGTAACTCATGTGTGCATAATGACGGTGGCATTGCTGGCACGAGGATATATGGCGACGGCGCCACCTTGTTGGCGCTCTCTTCGGCAGTGAGTACGTGGTGCGCAATTTTCAAGTTGGAGACCTGGTAGCTGTCCTCCTTTAAGCACGACCCCGTTTATCCACTTGATAATCGATGTCGTGTTTGCGAGTATATTCTTGCAGTATACTGCGAAGTACATAGTAGGAAGCTGCAAGCTGCTATCCATCGAACAGGTTGTTACCGCACTCCATATACCGCTTGGATCAGTTGTTATGATCACTCCTACATCTACACATATTATTCAGTACATGCTCAGCAAGAATATGATTGGATTAGTGAAGGGTAAGCGCCTTGAAAAGACCGCAAGCGAAGTTCATCACGACAACTACGCCGACACTGATGGGTGCCGTTTCAGCACAGCGTGCTCCACCGTGAACTCGCCGAATTGCCGCGTCAGTCTTCGCAGATACACCTCCAAAGGCTGTGGACGTCGCGCATCACGAGTTCAACGACAACCTCGTCCAGAAAAATAGCTAGATACCAGACAAGCGCAAACGAGGGTTCTTGTCAGTAATACGTCATTCGAGCTGAAATATTCTCAGAAGCAACCCACTTACCGAGGTCCTCCAACTTCTTGAGGGCGTCAGAGTCCAATTGCGGGTTTTCAGTTGCAGCCTTGGGGTCGTTCACTTGCTCTTGCGTGCCGTCGGCATCTGCACGTAGTCCAAGAAGATTTTCTACCCGAACAACAAATATGGAGCACGCATGGTCAGCCCCCAGCCCAAAACCACACTACGATATCCCGTACCGATGCTCCGGGTGGAGTTGAAGAACATACAGAGCACCGCCGCGTATTCGTCCAGTTCATCAATTGACCTAGAAAACCAACAGGGTATCAAAAAATGAGTACGCTCGAAAACCATCGCAAACACCCGCTGGAAACGTACACAGAGACGTTCGGGGCGGCCCCGACGCGTTCCACGGCAGCAATGGCCTGTTTCTTGACCATCCGACCAAACCCAAAGGCCAGATTCGTCAGCTTGCCAATGCCCGACGACGGACCTTCCCCTCCCTCCTCAGCCTAAGCAGCACAAATGACCATCAGTTGCCAACAAACAACTCTCACCCACCACATCATTTCTGCCTCACATTTCCATTGTGGCTTCCTCTGCGTGTCAATTGCGGGGCGGCAGTGCTTTTATCCGACGGAAGAAACGGAAATGAGCGAATGAGGTGCGCGCGTTCCAGCCGCGCAAACTCCAGCAGCGCGTCCAGTTCCTTAACAAAAGCAGCTTTGGCAGTGTCCGACGTCAGCGGCAGCGCGTGCTACAGCCAGAAACCCACCCGCAAATGAGCTCTCTCGTCACTTTTTAGCAAATTTCTACCTTTAGAAACTGACACTAGTTTTCTCCAGTCCTTGCTTCAGCTGGTGGAAAACGTCAATTTTTAATGGGACGCCCGCCAGTTTCACCCGGTCTTGCTGCCAGATTTCCTTGGGCACGAAGAGCTTGGGCGAGAAAAGCGCCCCCACCTGGATGGACTTTTCAATGAGCTGCATCAGGTGGAAGCAGCCGAAGGGCTGGGGCACGGCCACTTCATGGTACCGAGTCTGCAGCAAATGCATAATCTGTCAGTTTTTAATTTTAGAAATTGAACGTTTTGGCAGCGATTAAACGGACGTTGATGTTGAGCGTCGGCATCTGCTCCAACATTTCCTTGGACACGCAGCGACGAGGCGCATTCGGCAGGCGGTCACTGGACGGTGTGGGGGACGCAATGGCAGAGAAGACCTCCACCTCCTCTTCTTCCTCGGCGTCCTCCACGGGCGTCTCCTCGTGCTCGGACATCTTCGACCCCTTCAATAACCGGAATTTGGAGGGAGCACTAAGTGCGAGTTATTCATCCTCTTAGGAGTACTGAGTTTCTGTACCACTACGCACAGTAGTAGTTTCAAGTATTAATTCTACTTCAGTAGTAGTTTCAGCTATCAATGCTACTTCAGTAATATTAGTACTACTACAGTAGTATTAGTACTACTACATAGTGTCAGTTTTTTTGACGTGATGGTCATTTTTTGGGGGAGTGAGTACTGCACCCAACTAAATGTAGCCATATCACGAACACATATTTGCCCTACCCCCAGCAAATATCCATCCAGACGTATAATGTATTTGGCCATTCAAGAATAAGCGGGGAACGGGGATGGCGCGGTGCCAAATGCCTCAGGATCTGTTGGGAGAAGCCGCCCAGCCACCGGCACCGCATGCAGGAGGTGAAGGCGTTGGCGGAAGAGCGTCTAGAGGGACAGGGGAGGGCGCGATCTCAGCGTCAAGGCAACAAGACAGCAAAATCTTCGCGTAGAAACAGTCGCATTCACGTCCGCCGGTGGTGAAGACTCAGAAAGACTAGTGGACGCCATATCGACTGACAAGTGGATGGATGATAGCGACGTGGAGACGCTCGGCTCCAGAAACAGCGAGTCCAAACGAAGCCGCTCTGATCAGTCGGCCCACTCACACCTACAACAAGATTCAAGCGATGTACAGCTGACGACTGCCCCCCTCTCGGTGAGATGGAGTTTCAATCCTGGCAGGAGCTCGAGAATTATCTCAAGGAATACGGGCGCTAAACGTTCCAGGTAAAGGATGCAAATTTGTGTTACCACAGTGCGTTGCGAAGCTAACATTATGCTGCTCTTGTTATTGCTGCCGTTGTACAGTGTTTCAAGTTGCGAACCAACAACAAAGTGGCTGTGCGAAATAATAATATCAAGTCTTCCAACTCGAGCACTCCCTTGCTGCCGGATGACTGGGTATACTACGGAAAGACGTTTGTTTGCACCCACGCTGGCCAGTATAAGTCACGTGGCCAAGGAAAAAGGAACCGGCAGCATTCGCGAGCACTGGACTGTTAAGCCCAAGTATGTTGTTGGAAATTATATGGATGACGGCTGGACGTGCTGGAGTTTACCTGCAAGTGTTAGAGGAGGTGGCTGCAGTGTTTGATCAGCTGGATCTGGGTGCCCGCACTTCGCTGCAGCTACCACGCGACAGACACCTCCTGGTGTGCAAATTTGGCTGCAGTAGAAATGTTTATAAACGCTCTACGGTCACGCTACACAACGACTACTGGTGGGCCCCGCACCAGGCCTTCAAGTTTGCCCGATTGATCAACTTCGACACCACGGACCGCCGGGTCATCGTCGCCGCTTTGCACCGAGCAGAGCGGTTCATCCGAGACGGCCTGGGACCGTGCAGGATGTCGTATGCCTGGCCGCTGGGACCAGACTGCAGAGAGTTATTCGTCATGCACCCTGACGATATGGTGGAGGTCGAGGATATATATCGTAGTATCCCCAACGCCCTGGTCTTGCCTGGGCGTTTTGCGGATGATCTGTAATTTTCATCCGCTATTCAAGGATTTTGATCGCCCACAGAGCACACCGTGCATATTCATTGCAATCTTCTCACTGATCTCCATCGTCATGGACCGATGGCTGTACAAGAGACCGGCTAAGAAGAGTCGCGGCCAGGACGTCGGCCTACTCGCGGACCGGTTCATCACCGCAAGGGGGGCGGCGTCGTATCGACTGCAGGTTACGTGGACGCGGGGATTGCCCGTATAGTCGGGCTAAATACCAGAACCTACCGGCGCTACAAGGTTCGGTTCCTACGAGAGCTGAAATTGATTGATCAGACCCCCGATGAGACCACGGTGGGGCGTATCGGTATCTTGGAACGCCTCATGTACCATTTAGGCACTGCACAGAGGACCGTTGTGGCAATGGCCTACGACTGGACTCCCTGGTAGCCAAGAAGCTGGTAGAGCTGATTCAAAGGTAGTCATTTCAGTTTGCGTCCTGCGCCCAGGACGGCCCCAAAAAATATCGTCGACCAGAATGGACGACGGGTTTTTGGGGTTGAATTTGGTACTACCGAGTACCAAATTCAAAAATAAACAGGGCCGATGCGAAATAACCGGTAGTTTAGGGAAATTGTACGAGGATCGTACCGGTAATAGAACGGTAAGTTACAGTTCTCCACGAAAATACCGTTCTTTTACCGGTACGATCATCGTACAATTTCCTAAAGAATAAAAAATAACGTTAAGTAGAAATAGTTCTAAACAATTAGAAAATTCTAACCAAATAGCAATTGTTCTAAACAATTAAAAAGTATTTCTAAACAAATAGACATAGTATTAACATTTTAACAATTAGAAATAGAGCTACACAATTAGAAATAGTTAAAAACGATTAAAAATAGCTAAGCCTGATTAGAAACGGTTCTAAACAATTAGAAAAGGTGTCTAATAGAGTGAGTGAGGAGCGTTTTGGAGCGATGATGTCGGCGCTGTTGCGGCCCTCGTCGCGTCGGGCCTGGCGCCCCCGCAGGCCCCTTCTAGCGGTATTGGATGGCGGCCCCAGCGTGTCTACGCCACAGGCTGTGCTGCGATACTCGGTGGTGGCGGGGACGGTCCTTCCAGTGGCGCCTCATTGTCGGAGGTCGACGAGCGTCTTGGGAGGAAGAACTATTCTAGCACCTGGGAGAAGAAGATTCTAGGAGCGCTGAAAACTTACAAGGAAATTAAGGGGGATTTAGTGGTTACTCACCCCTTTGTGGTTCCGACGGGGACATTCCCTGGCCGCGGGACGCGTGGGGCTACAGACTGGGTGGGGGGTGAATTAACTCCGCTCGTTAGCAGCCAAACAAGACCTACCGCCGCGGTTGGAAACGCAACTGGAGGAGATGGGCTTCGTCTATGACGTTAGTGCATTCCAATGGCACAAGATTATCATGCCAGCTCTGCGCCAGTATTCCCAGGTGTACGGCAACACGGATGTTCCAAAGATTTTGTTGTACCAAATGGCGACGACGCGTGGCCAAGACTGACGTGGGACTGGAAACTGGGCAATACTGTTGTCTCAATCAGAAACAACCAGTCGTACCTTCAGCAAGTGCGCGAGTGTGAAGAGGAGCTCAAAGAGATGAAGTTGTGCTATGAAACGTCCATTCCCGACCGCGATTGGAACGAGAAGATACTCCCCGCCTTGACGGTTTATCGCCAAGAACACCACCACTGTCTCGTTGAGCGGTCATTCAAGGTGCCACCGGAGTCGCCTTGGCCTCAAGAAACATGGGGGCAGCGTCTAGGAGAAGTCGTGGGTAGTATCCGCACGGGTATAAGTTACGCGGAGCAGACCACACGTGACAAGGACTTCCTCGTTCAGCTTGGCTTCTCATGGGACTACCATGGATCAAACTGGAAGGAGCGAGTTCTCCCAGCTTTGGAAGTGTGTGCAACGGAGTTTGGGCATTTTCAGCTTTCTAGCAAGTTTTTGTGCCTCAGCGGGATCCTTGGCCGAAGAGCGCGTGGGGTATGAACCTTGGACTGCTGCTGTATATGATGCGGTACGATGGATACTATTTCGCATACATCGGCCGGGATGCTGATCGACTGGAAGCGTTGGGCTTCGACTTTGAGCTGACCGATCGAGCGTGGGAGAAGAAAGTTGTGCCGTTGTTGGACACGTACGCGACGGTTGTCGGTGACAAGACCGTTCCCCACGACTTTGTCATTCCGTCCGAGTCTCCGTGGCGGAAGAAGATTTGGGGTGTGCACTTGGGCATCTTCGTAGATCGCAACCGGAAATACCTCACGGACTAAATTGTGTAGCAGAAGGCTGAGCATATTGCAAGGCAAGGGAATGGTAAAAGCAGCACAACACAACCCAGTTTTCATGGGCCGATTTCGTCGACTTAAGATCGTTTTACAAGCGCTGCTTCCTTCACAAGTATGCAACTTTGCTATATTTTGTGCTCTGGATTGGTTACATTAAGCAAACGAGAGCCGTCTCCCTTGGACGATAGAGTGAAGCCGTGGTGGAAGCGAGGGTGCATGATGTTGGTATTTTCCCTGTCTTCATGCCACTAGACACAGACTTGATTTCGCTGGTACAGTCGTCGCCATTCCCGTTTACGGCGGCCTGGATACCGTCAAGTCATTAGCCGGACTCCGGTTCACCCTCGTTTACCTCGCATTTTGTGTCTGCGCGGTCACAACGTAGAGTCGCCGTTCTTTCGTGGCTCTTTTTGACGAATGCATCAACACGATTTCCTCTTCGTTGGAATGCTGGGCTTTCGAGGAGATCTGCTCGAGATCCACACTTGTACAATAGACACAGCGCTCATATGCTGCAGTGGGGTAGACACGGTTAAACTTCTGGTTCTTCAATAGCTCGATGCAAAGTCGTCCACTGAACAAGCTATGGATAATTAATTTCTGGTTGGACGTCTTAGTGAAGGGTGCACTGCAAAGGTGATGAGATGTGCATACCTCGGTGTGATGGAGTGGCTTCATTCAAACCGTATCGGAGCGTGCTTTTAAGAGGTCATGAATCGTGCTGCTGCGAATGGACATCTGGCGGTGTAGTGTGCTTCCTCCACGAAAATCGCTGCGAGGGTGCGAAGAGAAGGTAAGAAGTGTTGCCGATATTGCGACAGTCGAGTCGATAACCAACATTTGAGCAAGTTCCTGGTGGAGAAGCAGAGAAAGAGGCCGAATCTGCCGCGTTGTCGCAAGGCAGCTCAAAAGCTGGGATTGAAGTGGCGGCAGCAACTCGATAAACAAGACTCGCCAGGTGATTGTCTGCTTTACTACGAGGTACCAACACTGTCGGCTTTCAAATGGGTATCGATTTGATCATTTGTCTGCCACAAAAGTCAGAATCATGTCGATACGTACACCTTCGTGTCAGTATACACGTGTTGCCGTCAGCTTGTGCCGCCGTTACCGTTCCCATCCCACTGCACACGGCCGACTCCGCATACGCGACTATCGAAGCCGACCCGCCCGTCCTTCGCGTCGCACGGAAACTCGACGACGAGCCCGACCGGTGGCACTTGCCGTCGGCCGCGTACATGGTGATGCCGGAGAGCGCGGTGGCGCCGCAGCTCCTCCCGACAGTGTACTTCTCCACGATCACGTACGCCGTCGATCCAAATACTGATAGCACACTCGTCCGAAATGATGCCTTGGTATCGCAATGTTGGGTGAAGGTTTGTGTAATTGAACCTTTACTGCATTGGAGCGATGGTTCACAGATGTCTGCCTGCAAAACGGTTGCCACAAGCTGAACTGGAAATTCACAAAAGTTATCAACATAGTTGACGACTGATGACAGGTACACTGTAGGTCCCCCATCTTGATCACCTTAATACCCGGGAAGTCTTTGTCCATTTCAATGCAGGATTCGTCTCGGATCTCCTCGCTATAACTGCAGGCCCCGAGCATATCGCTGAGTGCGCATACGTTCTGATAATTACAGAACCGTCATCCGAACTGGTGACTCGGAAGCTGTCGACAGGATTCGTTTGATGGCACTTGCCATCAGCCATGTACGTCGTCATACCCAAAAGCGACGCTGACTTGCAGTGTTGTCCGGGGGCATACTTCTCCACCACCACATAGGAGTCGAACCGAATAAGGCAGAGAAATCGGCTTGATAGCGCGATGGCGTGCTGCAGCTTCTACCAGTAAATGAGGTAACTCCATCTCCAATACAAGTGGTGGACTCGACACAGGTGGCGTCATTGTTCGCACACGTTGACAGCTTTATGGGAACTGCTGGCGCCGTGCAGCCACCTTCACTCGTATCATAAATTGCCATGGACGACAAGTACTGTGGGTCGGAGATATCATTGCCAGAATCCAAGTGCGGGTCAGATAAACCACTTCCAGCATCCAACGAGCCACTACCAGCCGCAACACAAGCAGCATTGTCACTGGGTTCTTCGACTGTCGCCGTCGTGCTTACCGTGTTGCCAACACAACTCGCCGAGTGTGGAAATGCACGAATTGTAACTGCACCGTCCGCAGTTGATACGTGAATACTCTCCATCAAAGCTGTTGATCGACACTCGCCATCCGTTATCCCCACAGTGACACCCGAAATGTTTAAGCCCACGAAGATATCCGCCTTGACGACACTCGCAACCACTTGCGTCTGCATCACTTCTGGCTCACAGTCGCCCAAACTTGTGCTGGGGCAACTACGTAACGGAGAGACCCCATCGCCGTAGCTTTTAATGTCATGCATACTGGTACCAGTGGCTGGGATACACGTAGAACTTCTACTTTGTAGGTCGGTAGCCATTACTGTCGTTCCAACTGTAGTGCAGCTTCCAGAGTCAATAAATGTTCTGATCGTGATCGAACCGTCCGCCAACCTTGTTGCCGCGTGTACCGAACTGGTCGTCCAAGGTCAGCGGTTCGCGATACCAGTCCCCCAAGTCCAGTTTGCCGCCACACCTGCTGCGGTGCAGGAACTTCGCATGATTCCTCAAGCACCATGTTATTACATAGCTAGCTGTTGTACCAGTCCTATGACACTTGCGGTCCGCCAGGTACGCCGTGATACCAGCCAGTTGTGTCGGATCGCAATCTTGTCCAGCGGTGTATTTCTCCAAAACCACGTACGGGTTCAGTCCGAATGCCACTGCAGTGTCCGCCTTGACGTTTAATGTAGAACCACACGTTGTCGAGAACGGGGCGATGCCACTGCAAGTAGTTGAGACGGAACACACTTCTACAGACACTACCGACGAATCGATCTGGATCGGCACTACCGGCCATTTGCAGTCACCCGTAGTGGTGCTGTAGGTTGCCTTCGAGCTGATCACCGTGGATGTCTTACCAAAGCCGTAGCTTCTGATGTCATGCGTGCTAATATCTGTGGCTGTAATACAAGTGTTGTTCGTGGTTTCTGCGGCGGTCACCACCAACGTCCCTCCTACTGTGTCACAACTTGCGGTGTCAGCGAGTGTTTGAATCGTTGCTGAGCCACTTGCCAACCTTGTTGCTACATAACTTGCTGCTGTCCAGTCTTGTGACACTTGCCGTCCGCCAAATACGCCGTGAGACCTACTCGTTTTGCCGCATCACAGCCCTGACCAGCCATGTACTTTTCCACGACCACGTACGGGTTCGAGCCGGCCACATCCGCCTTAAAACTCTGTACAGAGCCGCAGGTGGTCCCAGTGTATGGGGAAATACTGCCGCTACAGGATGTCGATACCGTACAAGTATCGCTGGACAGTACAACAGCGTCGACTAGCGATGATGAGTGGTGTCTTGCAACTACCGTCGTTGGTATCAAACGATATTGTGGATGTCACGTAGGTTGGGGACGTACCAGCTCCATAGTATTTGGAATCAGACACCCCAGTACTTCCGGCAAGGATGCAAATGTTGCCTCCGGCATGCGCTGTGGTAAAAATCAGCGTTGTTCCGGTGGTAGCACAGTTCGTAGAGTCAGCAAAAGTCTTGACCACGGCCGAATTGTCTGCAGCCCTTGTCGCCAAATAACTCGCCGACGTGCCCGTCTTGTGGCACTTGCCGTCTGCTAGATAAGCTGAAATGCCCGATAATTTTGAGGGATCGCAACTTTGTGCAGCAACATACTTCTCTACGACAACGTAAGGGATTGAGCCAAACGTTGCTGCGGTGTCTTCCTTATAGGTCAGTGTAGAGCTGCAGCTGGTAGCAGAGTACGGGGCACTCGTACCACTGCAAATAGTTGTTGGTGTACACGAATCTGCTGCAACAATGGACGAAACCACTTGTGCCGGTGCTGCGGGGGCTTGCAGCTACCGGTGTTTGTATCGTACTTCACTGCGGACTGCAAGTACAATGGTGTAACTTTACCACCGTAAATCTTCGTGTTGGATATCCCAGTAGTCCCGTCAACGCAGGCATTTCCTGCGGCCTGAGCTGCAGTCATGGTCAATGTCGTTGGGGTCGTTCCGCAAACCGCACTACCCGAATATGTCATTATCGTGGCCGAGCCGTCCGCTGCTCGTGTCGTTCTATACGATTCGGATTCGCTAGTTTTGTGGCACTTGCCATCCGCCAGGTACGTCGTAATACTCAATAAATATGCTGCCAAACACGACGAAGCTTCATATTTCTCCACCGTCACAAATGGATAAGAGCCAAACATTACAGTCATATCCGTCTGGTACGTTAGAGGTGTGCTGCACGCCGTAATCGTGAACGGCACAATCGTGCCTGTACATGAAGTCGTCGAGACACAGGAGTCAACGACGTCTTTTGTGTAAACTGCCACTTGTATTGGCACCGCAGAAACTTGCAATCGCTCACTTTCGTTTTGTAACTTACCTTGAGCGTCAGAAAGAAAGCTGTTGATCCGTATCCAAAACACCAGCTCCATCGTTGGCACACGAATTAGCCGCCATGGTCGAAGCAATTGACAAAGTATTCCCAGTCCCGGAACACGTTTGTGAATCGGCGTACTTCGAAGTATGTCTTTAACGTGGTTACGCTCGTCGCACCCACTCTTGATTGTCGGTGTTTGATGACACCTCCCATCAGCGAAGTATGTCGTGACGCTTAGAAGTTTTGGTAGAGTGCAAGCATTCCCGGGGCATATATTTCAACGATCAGGTAGGCGTTGGAGCCAAAGATCGCTGCCATGTCGGTCTTGTGGGTGTACGACGAGCTGCACGAGATACTGGAATACACATTTCCCGTGTCACTACACGTTGTCGAAGCCGTACAAGTGTCGACAGCCACTATTGACTAACACTGAAGAATTGCAGCCGCCTGCCTTTGAGTCGTAACTTCTAGTCAACGACAAGTACAGCGGGGTCATTCCAGGTCCGTGAAATTTCGTATCTGCGATACCTTCTAAACCATTAACACAGGAGTTGTTTGACTGGCGTAGGGTCGAAGTCAGGATCACTTTTTTCCTGCATTGCACGTCGAATCGGAGTACGTCGTGACTGTGGCTTCGTTCCCCAACGTTTGGTGCATCTGTAGCTGAATGTCGCGCTCGTCTTGTAGCACTTGGCATCGGCAACAAAAAGTCTTTTGCTGGCCAGGTTCCCGTAGGTGGCGCAGAGCTTTCCGGCGACGTGTCTCTCCACTGTAAGGTACGGGTAATTGTTGAGGGTTGGAAAATGATACGATGGCAACGTGGAGAAGAAGCTCTCGGCTCCAGCGGAGACTTCAAGACTATCACGAGTTGAGCAGGTCGTGGTAATGTATACCGGACTGCTGTCAGCTGGTGTCTCCACACATTTTGCTGGTACGCACGCCGTCGCACCCGCAGGAGCAACCGACATGAGCGATACCGTTCGTCCGGCGGCCGACTCGAAGACAATGGTGTAGGTTGTTGATACTGAAAGGGCCTGGGCTGCTGATAACACTGCAAGATAAGCACCCAACCACTTGCAGCAGTCGTAAAGTCCCCATGATTGCCTTCCGGCGACGAGGGAGATTGGAGACTGCGAAGAGCCTTCAACAGTCTTCGATGGCGTTTCACGTATATTTTCAAAACCTGTAGAGCACACCCACCGACTACAAGACGACCTCTCTGCGGAAGACAATGCAAGACAAGCTTTAGATAAGTAGATTGACTCCGGCTGCGTCTACTCTGATCGGCATAGTAATTTGGAATCGTTGTTGATACTGGCACCTTACTCCCTCCTCACGCTCCTAAACCCCAACGAGGAATCAGTCACTTCGCCGCGGGTGCGTTCTGGTGAACCAAACAACGAGCACGCCGACGTGAGTACAGTGGATTCCAACCAAACATGTCACACTACTGCTCACTCACCTCGCCTGTTGTACCCAGCGCCTGCAGGAGCTGTTCGACCTCATCCACGTTATTGACGTACAGGTGCGCATTGCTGGGCTTCTTGCCCACGGTGCATGTGAACACGTGGTGGAGCGGGCCCTCGTCGCCTGTAGCCAGAAAATCCTCATAGGTGCCGTGGCCAGCTCGCCCATGCACGCTCTCCTCCGTGCGCTCTGCATAATAGTCGTAAATAGCCTTGAACATACTCTCGTCCGTCGTGTCGTCACCGATGCAAAACAAAAAGTCCGGGTGGCCGTTGCTGATACTCGCATCCTGCGTCAAAATCTGCCGGGCGATCACGCCCTTGTTCAGACCCTCCGGCACAATCTCTAGCAGACCCTTCTTGCGGATAACGTTAACCGGTAGGTCACGGATCACTTCATCCAGATCGTTCTGCAACGAGTTCGCCTGCAAGAGCCCCCACTCCGGATCTGTCGAGCGGAAGTTCCAGGCAATACTCTGTTGCGCATAGCGCAGTACGCTGCCATTCGTGCGCGTGCAGTATACCTTCAGGATCGGATCAACTACCTCGCGCACCGGACGCCAGTCAAACTTGAAGCTGTGCTGGTGCCAATGACGGTCCGTTGGGTTGCCCGCATCCTCCATGCTAACGTCCTCCGTATTATCGATGTTGATGGATCGAGCCCACGAGTAAAGTGCACCATTATCAGACACGAGCCCAAGACCACGAATGTGTCCAAGCGACGCAGTTAGGTCTTTTTCGCCACGCCACTGACCACGAACACTGTGTTACGCGGGTCGCTCGTCAGGTGCGTCAGCGCATCCATCATGCGGGAAGACGGCCGCTTACCCGTCACTGCCGTAAAGTCCTTCTTGACGTACATCGCGATGTTCTCGCGTGCAATGATTGTGCCACCATAGTCCAACAGGAATACACGCCGCTTGGATTGCATGTACGCTTCCATAACCTTATCAATGTTCAGCTGCCTGAAGTCCGATCGATCGCCCACGCGCAATACGTGTGACCGTCCAATCTCCATATCCATATACTCCATATTCGTGTATTCCTCATCACCTTCAGGGTTATCTGTCGCCTCGTGGAGAACAGACAGCACCTGCTTCGTCCAGTTCGCAGCGGGTTGGTTAGTGATGTACGGCAAATCCCGCGCCCGGCGGCCTAGCCGCTCTTCATCGCTCATCGTCAGAGCATGATCCAACGAGTTCACGAGCCCTGTAATGTTCCACGGGTTCACGCGTACTGCACCGTTCAAAACACAACAGCACGCCGAGAACTCGCTCAGAATGACGACACCTGGTCGGCTAGACGGATTCACACCCTTCGTAAACACGAACTCTAGGGGCTTCAGATTCAGTCCTTCACGAATGGAGGTCACCATCAAAATATCGCTAGCGAGCCACAGCGCCACTCGTTCTTCTATAGATAATGGGGAAGACGACTCCTCGTAGTCGATGCACTCGGAGCCGTGCGCCTTGGTGATACGCTCTACCAACTTGCGGATCTCGTTGCTACTATAGTTTTGGTCACCAAGTCGAGTTTGGGTTACATTCGCGCGCTCCACAAACACAAGCTTATCCTTCCAGGACGGGCAGTTGCTAAAGAACTGCTCAAACGCCAACATCTTCAGCGGAATACCACTGAGGCGCTGGCAAATATCCACGCCCGCAATCAACACTTTCCCTGCGTGCTTCTCACGCAGCTTTCGCGCTGCCTCTTGCACTTCAGGTTTTTCAATCACCTCGCGAATTAGGGTGGTTTCGATACCCACGTGACTGATTGTGATGACCACGTTACGGCCACGGTAGTCAACGCCAAGGTTTCCACCGCGCCGAGATTGGTACGTGAGTCCCAAGAACCGCTTGCACGCGTTTAGAAAATGTCGTGCATGGTCAAACGAGTGAAAACCTACGATATCCACGTCCAGCACGCCTTCTAGCAGTTGCGTACCGTGCGAAAGCTCTCGGAACACCTCCGAGGTAGGGAACGGCACGTGCAAGAAGAAAACCATCTTCGGCCGCTTGCGGTTTCGCGCCTGCATGTGTTCGCCAAATACGACGGGAACAGCAGCAGGTGATAGTCGTGCACCCACACCGTGTCGTTCTCCTTGCACAACTCGCCCACGCGGTCCGCAATCAACCTGTTCACCGTCTGGTACGCGTCCCACCATTCGCCATTGTTGCGTTCCTCCTTCCACTCGATCACCTCTGCGCGGTCCCAAATCGCATAGTAAATATCCAGAATATCGACGTTGTGGAACATGGGCCACAGCTTGCTCTTGCAGTATCCGCCGTGGTGGTTGGCTGCCAGCTGGCGGTCAATGAACACGGGGATGCAGTTCATGTCGGCCAAGATGGCCGTAATCTCGCTCTTGTCGTCCACTGAGAGCTCTTCCTGGTCGCTGCGCGCGTGATACGTCACACACCCCACCCACGTCGTGTTCATACTCTCTGCAATGCTGTTCTCGCTTCTCGAGATCAAACTGTCGCGGTTCCACACTGCCGACCACGATCCGTCCACCGTCGACTTGGTGAGTTTCACCGGCAGGTGATAACACACCAGGAACAGCATCGCGTCAGGCGACGGGTGGTAACTGGAGGGCATGTACCTCTTGTACCTCGACTGCAGCTTGTTATTCTGCCGGAATCTCTGCGTGGGGACCCCGAGACGCTGCTGGGCGGAGACTTGACGTCTTCCACCTTCTCCTCCTCCACTCTGTCCATCAACCTGTCCGTCTCTTGCACATCTGCCATTTCCTCGATACTTTGTCTGGGGGTCGTAGGGGGCGCCTCACACCTGCGTCGCTCGTACACCAATGAGCGTTCGATGCGCTCCCCGTGGGGACGAGCTCCATGTCCGGGTCAAAGTCTCCGTACTCTTCCACCACCGTGATCTCTCTCCCTTCCGGGACCAGCACTCGCTCGCTCTCAATCTGCTCCCAGGAGCTGAAGACGCCGCCAGAGAAGAGCGCGAACATGTACTGGTGCGGGACGCCTCTCGGCAGCAGCATGGGCTTCACGGTGCTCCAGTACGGGTAGTCCTCGGGCGTGGTGACCAGCGTCATGCTCTCGTTCGGGTTGAAGTGGCCCATGATGAAGGACGAGCCGGAGCAGTGCACCGTCTCCCCAGTCGGCTCTGCGCCTTCACCCTCAGGTGCACGCGCGTGTACGTGCCCGTGTTCACGTCTCCCGACGCACCTCCGTCCTGGGAGGACGAGGTGGACCGCCAGCTGGCCAAATGAGGCAGCGCGGAAGCCGAGGAAGCCCCTGGAGGAGCAAAGACGAAGCCAGCAAGGCGTTGGACGCCGTGGAGGCGCTGGAGGCGGTCGTGGCGCTGCTGTCGTCCGGTTCAGCGCGGCCGCGCTTCTCCGGGCGGAAGGAGGTGGGCAGCGGCGGTCGCTTGGCGTCGTTGACGCCGGCCGAGGGCCACGTGGCCGCGCTCCCGTCGGCCATGAGAATGCGGAAGGAGCGACGCTTTGGGTTATGAGGAGGAGGAAAGGAAACTCCGCTGCGCCACACCATGTGTACGTAATTCAGAGTGATGGTCGGTCAGCCCCTTCAGTTCGTGTGGGGCACACCGATCTGTTAGCCAATCATTTCTCGTTTGACAGCCGACCATCGACTGGAAGAGAGCCTCACTCAGTCAGTACACCTCTCGACGTCTTCTACGCAGACCACTTCAATACAGCAATTCAAATGGCGTCCGACGAAGCGAAGATCGTGCTGACCAAGGAGGAGAAGGCGGCCAAGAAGGCGGCCAAGGCGGCCAAGAAGTTGGCCAAGGAGCAGGCCAAGGCGGAAGCTGCCGAGGCCTCGGACGCCAGCGTCAAGAAGGAGAAGAAGGTGAAGAAGGAGAAGAAGGAGAAGAAGAGCAAGAAGCGCAGCCGCGACGAAGAGCCGGTGCAAGAGACTTCCGAGGAGAGCGAGATCGACGCTGCTCCCGCTGTTAAGAAGCCCAAGCAGGTCGAGGAGGAGGAGGAGGACGAGGACAAGAACGCCACGCACGTGGGCGGAGAGGCGAACCCGTCGCTCGACAAGTTCCGCATCAGCGACGAGACCAAGAAGACGCTCAATGCGCGCGGCATCCACACGCTCTTCCCCATCCAGTCCATGACTTTCGACAAGATTATGGACGGCAAGGACCTCATGGGACGCGCGCGTACCGGTATGGGCAAGACCCTGGCCTTCGCTCTGCCTGTGATTGAGATGCTGCTCGCCGACAAGCGCCCGCGTGCGCGCGGACGCGCCCCGCGTGTGGTGTGCATGGCCCCCACCCGTGAGCTGGCCAAGCAGGTGGCCGAGGAGTTCGAGCAGACGGGTCCGTCGCTCAGCACCGTGTGCATCTACGGCGGAGCGTCGTACCAGTCGCAGAACAACGCGTTCCGCAGCGGTGTGGACATTCTGGTGGGAACCACTGGACGTGTGATCGACCACATTGACCGCGGCAACCTGCGTCTGCACAACTGCGAGTTCCTGATCCTGGATGAGGCAGACACAATGCTCGAGATGGGTTTCCGTGAGGACGTGCAGAAGGTGTTCACGGCCATGGAGCAGGTGGCCAACGAGAGCACGGGCAGACGTCAGACGCTGCTGTTCTCGGCCACGATCCCCAAGTGGGTAAAGGATGTGGCGGACAAGTACATGGCCAAGGACCGTGAGTTTGTCAACTTGGTGAAGGACTCGGACAATCAGGCTTCCACTGATGTGCAGCACATTGCCATCCCGTGCCACTGGCAGGGACGCCCGACGCTGCTGGCGAACCTGCTCGGAGTGTACGGCAAGAAGGACTCGCGTACGATTATCTTCGCCGAAACGAAGAAGGACTGTAACGAGCTGGCTGTGCACCCTGAGATCAAGACGGACTGCCAAGTGCTGCACGGTGACATTGCGCAGGATCAGCGTGAGACGACCATGAAGGCTTTCCGTGAGGGCCGTCTGCGTCTGCTGATTGCTACGGATGTTGCTGCTCGTGGTCTTGACATGAACGTCGACCTTGTCATCAACTCGGAGCCGCCTCGCAAGATGAGTGGCATGGCCGATGTTGATACGTACGTGCACCGTTCTGGTCGTACAGGCCGGGCTGGTAAGAAGGGTATCTGTATCACTTTGTACACGCAACGCCAGCGTGACTCACTGACCCAGATCGAGCGCAAGATCGGCAACCAGTTTATCATGAAGGGCCCCCTGACCAGGATGATCTGGTCAAGGCTTCGGCTGCCAAGGCCCTGAAGGAGATCGACAGCGTCGACCCCACGATGATTGAGATCTTCCAGGAGAAGGCTGCTGAGCTGCTCGAGACGATGGAGCCTTTGAAGTGCGTCGCTGCGGCTTTGGCCTGCATCACGGGGCACACGAAGCCGCCTCGTCGCACGTCGCTCATGTCGGGCGTGCCCGACTACGTGACGGTGCTCTTCACGAGCTCCAACATCATCCGCGCCAAGGGTTACGTCTGGAACGCCGTGAACCGCGACATCCCGGAAGCCCTGGCGAACGAGATTAAGCAGATGACTCTGACGGAGGACTCGATGGGTGCGTGTTTCGACCTGCCGATCGCGGCGCTGGAGATGATCGAGAAGCAGATCGAGGAGAGCAGCATGAACTGCCCGTACTCCCTGCCGAAGACGCTCCCGAAGCTGCAGCAGTCTGCGTACCAGATGCGTCAGCAGAGCTTCGGTGGCGGCCGTGGTGGTGGTCGTGGTGGTGGCCGTGGATTCGGTCGTGGTGGCCGAGGCCGTGGCGGCGGTGGTCGCGGACGTCGTTACTAAATTGATTCCAGCAACGACAACGACCTCGAACCAGCGCGAGGACCAAGTGCTAGGCGAGGTAGTTAGATAGGTTCCCCCAACTCCCTAACGTTAAATATTGTATAGAGGTTTGCCATCGTCAACGGAGACTTTCACTGCCCAGCTGAGACGTTCATTTCCACGAAGGACAAGGTCTCAGGTCTCCGATACAGCAAATCGTCCGTTTCGATCCGTTGCAGAACGGATGAAATTCTCCTGCTGACTCCTGCCATTCTCGAGATTGTTCTGACCTGATGAGGCTCGTAGATTCCCCAATGCGGACGTTCCCGGAACTCACGACGGCTGTCGTTGTCTGTCGCGAATGCCTTTTCAAGCACAACGTGGAGTCGATGCCTCATGTCGTGACGCTTGTGGACCAGTTCCTGAATCCCTTTTCATCTCGCAAGAAAGTTGGGCGTGCATGTCGGTTGGGGCTGCCACGACGTGCTCTGGAATACGCAGCAGCTCGTGATCCGGATTGGGATAACGGTCAGTACATGGCAGCGGCCGCTGTCATTCGAGGTTTTGTGCACGTCCTCGAATGGATGAACAATTCCAACCCGGAGCGCACTTCGTGGGGTGAAGGGCACGAAGGTTCGAGTCGCTGTGGACGGTTTCTCATGGACACGGCAGCGGAACATGGGCATCTACCGGTTATGCAGTGGCTTCATGCCAACCGCAGTGAAGGGTGCACGTATCGAGCCATGAACTACGCAGCAGCCAGTGGTCGACTGGATATGGTGCAGTGGCTCCACGAAAACCGCAGCGAGCCGAGCAGCACAGAAGCGATGGATTATGCTGCTGGAAAAGGTAATCTCGACGTTGTGCGCTATCTTCACGAGAACCGGTCGGAAGGATGCACCAAACACGCCATGAGTAGTGCAGCGGCCAATGGCCATTTGGAAATGGTCCAGTGGCTCTACGCGAACCGAAGCGAGCGGACACCAGTGAACGCACTGCGGAGCGCTGCCAGGTACGGACACCTAGAGGTGGTGCAGTGGCTGAGTAGAATTGTCTGTAAAGGGCCCAGAGGAGATTCGTGTATTCAAGACGCTGCCCGAATTGCATTACAAGCTGGCCACGGTGAAATCGCACAGCAACTCGATCAAATACCGAAACACAAAGTGTGGCTCGGAGCTGAAAGGTGGCTTCTGTAGACGACAACCAAGTTTCGAGACGATTCGGCTAAAAAATCTGCGCGATAGCACTTTACAGTAGAAAACAAAGTCGTGCGCTGCACGAAGAAGCTCTGAAATTTGGTAGACACGTGCGGGATATGACGGCAGTCTTGCTTAAGGCGCCGAGGTGGTCACCGCGCAAAATAGTGTGGACAAGATCGTCGTACCTTGACTCGCAGTACCTCGACACCGATACTCTTTGTATTCCATATGGACAGGGCTCGACACTTGACGTAGTTGATAAATCTGGTTGCCTCTTGGGCGTTGGTATCTCTTTTCCCTTTGCTCTTTGCTCCGACCAGCGCAGCATCTCTACTGCTCACTGCGATTCTCCTACAGATTCTCCGCTTCCGTGCGTGAACACAAGGCTGCGACTGGATGCTTGCGGTTAGACCTGACTGAGGTCTCACCAGAGTACGCGGCCGAAACGAATGCCATGTCGTGCGCCTACGCCGAATCCTTGAAGCTGGAGCTGTTGACCGCCACACAGGTGCTAATCGCAGCACCCAACCCGTCGAACGAGTACCCCTCGTTGGGGGCGCTGAAGTCCACAAGTCGTTGTGGAACTCCTGCAGGTAGTACCAGAAAACGCCGCCCACCGTCTCGGCCACTTGGCGATATGTGTACGAGCATCTGTACGAGGAGCATGCCGGCTTCCGGAAAGGTGGCTTCTTGGGTAGTTTGAGCGCGGACGGGGTTGGATCAGTCGAGGTGCCAACGTCTTCGGTGATAAGGAGGTTTCCCCATCGCTAAGTGAAAAGTCTTGTGGCGGAGAACCTGTTGCGGAGAATCAGCAACTGCGTTGTACAGAACAGCTCAGCGTCTCCGTGTCCAGCCGCCGTTTAGAAGCGTCCATATCGGGCGATTTACCAGAGCAAATAAAATGCGGGCTCCAGAGCATATTATCTTGTTTTCTAATTGTGGGAAGTATAAAACTAACGTGCAAACTTGCACTACCGCATAACTCGTGTCCTAAGCGAACGGCAATATACATTCTAAACATCAGGGTTAGTGGATACATCCAAGAATTAGTTACTAAAAGGTGGTTATTATAAACGGTGACAGAAGTAAAAATGTATGGCCTGTCGACGTTTTAGTGCACTGGTAATATTGTTTTAGTACAACGTCATATGGAGTTTTCAAGCTACGCTATTGGTCAATTATCGTGTTCGTTTACCGAATTCCTTCGGGTTATTACGGTCGCCTGCTTATAACGGTCAGCCAATCAGAGGCTCGTTTCAAATCATGCAGCTGCATATAACGGTCTGGTACCGTAATTCTGGTACCGTCGGGTGCGACGGACGCCATCCAATTCATTTGGCAATGCCCCAGCCGACTTGACCGGTCTGCTGGAGCGGCAGTGCGTTCTGGACAGAGAGGTTGGCGAGGTTGAGTCAGACGATGACATGGATGCCTCAAAATAGCAATCTATCCTTCGAATGAAATCGTACTTTTCATGTCAAATACGGTAATCATGTACCTGGAATTTGGTGTGGACCTGTGTACCCTGTACATTGGGAGCCACTGGCTGCCTGCACGCAAGACGCATACTCAATGCTAGTCTGGCGTATTGAAATGACTGCTGAGTGCCGACCCGGGGAACTAGGCATTCCGGCCTAGACTAGGCCGCCAACCGCCAACCGATACTGTATCGGGGGATCGAGAGCTTTGCATTTCGCTCATCTGACAACCGTTTAACTGTTCGATGAGACTTTGATCAGTTCGAAAAGCGCTCACCCCATGGGGGTACACCATACCAAAATTCCTCCGACTTGAGGACCTCTCCGACCAGCGATGTGTGCCACACATCTTTGACAAGGTTTCAGTAAACGCATACAAACGAGAAGATATTTGCGTAAATAATCCGTAAAAAGGTAAGTGCAGCAGTAAAACGAATGGCACAGAAGTCTATGGCACGTGCGCTCATTTGCCAACGCGTGTCAGTGCCGAAGTGACCACCACGGGGAATTGAGGGGGGCACCGCGCATCGACCACCTAAGAGGAGCCGTCGCCGCCACGAAGAACTGTGGTGTGTTACTTCGCTTTCTTGGCACTCCAAAGAGTATGAACCCCTGTATTGAGTTGTGCTAACCCACACCAGTGCAGCTCAGTGGAAGAGCGCCCGAAAGGGATGTCCTGGGTTCGATCCCCAGTTCTGGTATCTATTATGACTAACTGGATGTGTGCGCAACAGATGCAAGCAGTGATATGAGGTAGCTATGTAACTGTGTGTACGTGTGTAAACTTTGCTCATTAGGAGGTTACAAGAAGCGAATTACCTACTGCTGCAAAGCGCTGTCGTTGAGGAACAGCTTCTTCAACTGCATTCGCACAATGTTGCAGCTGAACTTGATCTTCTTTGACACGCTTACAGTGTTGCCGATGTTAAGGAGAAGCAGAAGGTTCGGATCGCGAAGGAGTTCCCGGTTCACCTCGCGCATGAAATACAGCACGAAGACACCACAGTCACAAGTGTTGCGTTGTTGCGGGCTGGTTTGTACGCGCTTGGACGCATACGGCACCCGCTTGTTGCCGTACTTCTCTCTTGCCTCTGCTTGAAGTACCCTCCGAGAATTGTCATGATGTCTTGAGTCGAGTGGTACTTCAATGAGTCCACGTGCAGCATGTAGGGTTTTACACCTTCAATGGCAAGCACTGGGTTTTGCATCACCACGAAACTCCAGTGAGAGTTCATGCACACTGGTATAATGACGATTCGATACATCTCGTACGGAAATCGCGCCGTTATACAGTGCTGGCCATAAGGATAGCCCACCCTACATTTTCCCGCGTAACTCGGTCAATATTTCGAGTTTGGCGCCCAAACTTGAACCAATTTCCGTGCGCAATGCGTTTATCCCGCCAATCAAATTTGAGTAGAACCCGCGCGATATTGAGGGAGTTTCTATACAAGTCATCGAAAACGGGATAGCACACTTTTTTACTTGGTTTCAGTATCGAACACTATTAATACCCCGATCGCACTGTATGGAAAGGTTGGATCAGAACTTCTCATGCAGCTCCAAAAGGCCATCTCGCCATTGTCAAGGGGCTGCATGAAAACCACAATGATGAATGCACCACTCGAGCAATGTATTCAAATGAACACCTCGAGGTAGTGGAGTGGATGCATCAAAACCGTAGTGAAGGGAGTGGTGCCATGTATAATGCAGCTAATCGAACTGAAGGTTGCACGATATAAACTCTGGATAAGGAAGCCACTTATGGACATATCGCGGTTGTACGCTTCCTCAACGACCCGAGGGGTGTACATGCACGAGTGAAGCACTTCGACAGGCTGCTGCACACGGAAATCTGGAGGCGGTGCAGTATCTCCTCGAAAACCGCAACGAGGGACACCCGCCGGCAGCCTTACGTTCCGCCCCAAAATACGGTCAGCTTGCAGTGGCAGAATTGTTATCTGGATTCGTTCGAGAGCAGGCGATGTCATCCGTGATGCCGCAGAAATTGCGCTGGAAGCGCATCACGTTGGCGTCGCGAGGGCTAAAACAAAAGCCGAAGCACCGCAACTTCAATAGGATGGAGAACTAACGACACAGTATTTCGTGGTTGAGCTGTGTGTGTGCTGATTCATTGATATGGTTTTACGTGAAAATGCTGCTGCCGGTGTTTATTTGCTCCAAGTTTTCTGTGGTGCAGTTGACGGCCAGCAAGCAATTCTCATCCCAGCGCTTTGTGTAGTACGCAGAGATACGGCGTCCTTTATCCCGCCAGGATTCCCATTCTACCTGCTCTTCAGGTGAGAGGTTTGGAAACAGATCTTCGCGCATATCGTGGTCGGTCTCCGTGTCGTGCAATAGCATCGTATCCGTGATACTATCGTAATGCAGACGATGGTGGCCACGGATAACAGACATTTTGTGGCCCGGGACGTTGCTGTACACCGTACGCTCGCCAAACGTAACCTTGCGTTTGAGCGAGCGGCCGACGCCATTTTGCACGAATCCTCCTTCCGGAATACCAGTGATGTCTGCCAGTGTGTTGAGAATATCGTACTGCTCAGCAGCATCTTCAATCACAAGCCCCGCTGCACTTCCTAGTCGACCTTCAGCAATAATAAGTCCTGGTACCCGCGTTAAGGACTCCTCTTCAGTGTAAATGATGTCGCCTTCAGGTGCGGTGCCATGGTCGCCCACAATGACGACAATAGTGTTGTCGAGAACCCCCTCGTCCTGCATGCGGTCGAGGAACCGCCCCAACTGCATGTCCGTGAAGTATCGAGCTTCCAAGTAGCGTTTGATCTCCTCTGCGTGCTCTTCTCCTTCGAACAAGGCCGAGAAATCGGGTTTTCGGCATTCGTGTACCATGTTGGCAGTTCTTCAAAAGGTGCATGACTAGTGATTGTATAGTGCGTGAGGAACAGCGGCGTTTTCGGTTCGCCATTGGCCACGCTCTCACTCTGGTTGTTTGTCTTGTTCACGAGTAGATCACCAAGGATCTGGAAACTGATGTCGTCATGCACGCCCCATTCAAACCCTCGCTTCTCGTCGCCTGCCCATTCCTCGTGGGAAATCCCAAGATTGTCTTCGGCTAGCTCGAGAAACTTTCTGTTATCCCACACGGTCTCGAATCCATGCGCTGGAAGAAAGACATCCCAGTTGTCGAGATCAATTGAAGACCCAGTCGAGAAAAAGTTTCGTATCCCTTGGCGGTAAAAAGTTGTGGTAAGCCGGCGAGTTCCGTGTCTTCTCTTCCTCCAGTGATGCCGGTTTTCACAGCGCTATCGTACGGAACCTGAGCGAAAAGTAAACTCTCGAGAGAGCGACTTGTAGGATTGCTCGTCCAGAGGTTGCGGAGAGCAACCCGCGTTTCGCCCACCTGTCAAAGTTGGGCGTAATGGTGAGGTCGGTGTCTTTATACAGGTTAGACACGTCTTCATCTCCGACCATGTAGTGCGAGTCCTGGAAGCGGAACGACTCGACACCAATGACGAGTACGTTTGGTGGGTTGTCGTTGGCAATGCTGACGTCAAACGCGAGATCTCCGCGGAAGCCCGTGGTTCGTCGGTAAAGCGAATCGTCTCCGAAAAGTTTGTGTCTCTCCGTCGGGTGAATGTACGTC
Organism: Phytophthora syringae; assembly: GCA_012656105.1. Lineage (NCBI taxonomy): Eukaryota > Oomycota > Peronosporomycetes > Peronosporales > Peronosporaceae > Phytophthora > Phytophthora syringae. The sequence goes on along the minus strand of JAAKBD010000005.1, from coordinate 871,123 downwards.
TCCACCCACGGGAGGTTCCCAATCATTGTCGTGAGTGTAGCCTCGGTTCGTGTCGGCTGCAAGGCGTGGCCGAATAGTTCGTTCACAGTCGCGTTCAACGCCGAGTACGCGACCACTGCCGAGCAAGCACTACGCACTCCCACAACAACCACAGGAGCGACCACGAGAGCTGTGAGGACAATGGCAACTTGCAAGGCGTGGCTGTAGATTAGTTTTCGGCCGGATGAAAGTTTGCGAGAACTTTCATCTTCAGAGACTTCTGTGCCCTCTTCAAGAGCGAGCTGCATATATTTCGCGCCTTTGCCAGCCTTTCCAGTTGCAGGAACAATCACCAAATGTGTTGGATTCCAGCAGGAGAGATCGGCCCAAGGGGCCAGCGTCCGGACCAGTGCAAAGAGCGTCGCCACACTAACCAGAGTAGTCGCAACCATGTAGCCTCTCTGGATCTCCTCGGTCGAAATCGGGGCAGCATTCAGATGGTGCCGCTCCCGGATTAGAGTCGCCACCAGCTCCATCGTGAATCGCATGTCACGGTTGACCACGAGCAGCAAGTCGGCGGCGAAAGGAGCCATCATAAGAACGAACAGGAACCACGACACGGTGAACGTTGCAATGCTACCAATGACACGCACAATTGCTTCATGATTTCGAGAGCTCCATCGACCGATGGATGCAGTTTTGGCAGTGTCAAAGGCCCACAACGCACAGATGAAGTAGGTCGTGCAGACGAAATCCTCCAAGAAGCCAAGACTTAAGGCTGCAAGTTTGAAGCTCGACGTGTAGTCACGAGCGCTGCCGTACATTGTCACGAGAGCTTTGAGCACCACGCACCGACTTGAGGAGAAGCAAAACAGCACGAACGCGTAGACGAAGAGCCACCCAAACCAAGGTGAAACCATGATTCCGATACCATTCAGCTGAGTTCGAGAAGACCCACTAGTGGCGACTTCGTCGCTTTGTGTGTCGAATGGGTCGCGTGGCGATTGTGGATTCCTGGGACTGTTCATCTGGGATCCCATCACGACAACTCCCAGCCCTGAATTGGAAATGGAGTCGTGGAAAGCTTAGCCGGCGCGGAATTGAGAATGAACGGCTTGTGGTACACTGAAGTCGAGGATTACGAATGGAGGCTTGCTCCCAAGCCCACGATCAGGCCTCCATAATTGAGGGGAATTGGACTCGCCGTACCTCAATTAGGAAGCCCGATCATACCTCAGTTAAGATAGACCGAAGACACCAGAGCATTGGCAACATCGTCGAACACTTCACTATTGATAGTACTAGTGCTGAGTATATTCGCCCTGCGATTCTAAACGTACATAATATGTATTATATCTGCCCGCTTTCACCCTTACGGTCCTTACTGGAGCCCTGTACCAATAGCGATGCTTGATTTTACTATAGTTAGGGCATGTCAAATCCCAAATCTGGCAAGAAAAAATAGCTTTTGACACCCGCACTCCGCACTAACTAGTGCTGCCAAATGCCAGCGCCTCCAGTGCTATTCCAGCTGCCAACTTTGGCATTTACGATAGCTGCCGCCAAATAGAGCTCTTAGATTAAGTAAAATAAATGCAAGTCGTATGCCGAGCAATTAACCCAAGTGAAGCCAGACTTTATGCATCGACTAGCTAGAAGCTAGCCGGGCTCTGCTACGGGCCAGTGCTGCTGCAGAAGTCAAATATGACGTCCTACTGGATTTCGCGGGGAGCCTCCAGGTAGCGACCATCAATGCCACCGAGTAATACTCCCATCGCGGTGACCAGCGCCACAAAAGCAGACTGCGTCTTTTTCCTCTAGCAGATCCGCCTTAGCTGCACCGGTTGGGAATGCTCTGTAGCGGACACCATAGAATAGCTGTAGTTGTCTCTAGGCCAATGATCTCAGCAGGGCAGCATAAAGCGCTAGTCTCCTACTAATTACTTACGGGCGATTCAAACGCTCCAGCGGTTTTGTGGCACCAACATTCCCCAACACGGAGTCGGATTTCTCGATCATTGGTTGGGAATGTGACGAGTACCGGCAGTCCCTCACCGATTTCTCACTTGAAGGCATTATGCATGCGAAGCAGTTCACACGATTGAATGCTCTAGCCATAAGAGCTTAAAATATACTTAAAGTAAGTAAACTTTTCTCAATTTCACCTTCATACCTCGCGGTACCTCGCGTTAATTGTCTTTTCGCCCCTCAATTAAGCTAATCGAGGGGTTGAGGTATGATACCTCAATTATGGAGGCCTGCCCATGATCCTGCAGATGACTTTTTGCTGTTTGAACGGGGCGCGACAGCTGATCCTGCAACAACCAAACGAGGATAGGCAAAACCAAATGTTACAGTACCGTACAGGCGGATGGTGCAGCATGTGTCAACAGGTTTGGGAGGGTATGCATACCTACACAGCGAGACCCAGCACTCAAGGACTCTCCTCGTCTAAGATTTTTATTCCCAGAACCAGCACAGCGGCCAGGGCTTTAGTTGTGGCCCACTTGTGGGCACAACTTGGCTGTAAAGAGGTTGCGGTGCAGGCGGATAGGATAGCGTCCTCATGGTCTTGGAAGCAACTTGAACTTACGGCAAGAAACATTTTTGGTATAACGTTACCTATGGTATGGTACTGTTGAGTCACGCCTACCGGTTATGCGGTGAGCCCACGAGCACCATCGTGAACAAGTTTTTCTCGACTTGAGTCTTGCTTGGTACATCGCACTGATCCAATTGTGTTCTATCTAGTTGTCGACGCTGCTCAAAGCCGACGTCTCCACGAAAAGTGGGGCTGTGCGAGCTGCAACAGTGAAGCGCGGCTGCACCAATCGGACGCCGGTGCGCATAGCAACATGCGTATCGGTAACTAGGTAAACATAAGAGGGTAGCTATCGGGAAAGCTAGACATATCCGCTGGGATTCCCAGTTGCAATGACCAGACCAAGTTTTCACAATAATAAGCAACTTTTAAACTTCAGGTCCAGCACCCGCCTTCACAAATTTCAATCTTCGCAATTTTCTCTTATCCTAAAATTCCTACTTCGAAGTACTAGCTTCTTAAAGTCTAGCTTGATTCTGATTCGCGGACTCTGTAGGTTGTGATCAGACTCTCTCACACCACGAAACGCTGTCAAAAGGACAAGTATGGCTGGCGAGGAACGTACGTGGCGCTTCTCTCTCTGTGCATGGGCTCTACAGGTCGCGCTCCATTGCCACCATGAGCCACCAAGGGCGACGGCATTGCACAGCCAACTTGGGTCAAATTTAGCTGCTGGGGCTCACGTTAAGACTCGTTGTGCGTGTTTGACACATTGGCAGTTGCGAACAAGGAGGTGACGGCTGCACCCGCCATCGTCGAGAAGGGAGAGGAGGAGGAGCACCCGCTGCAGACGGGGTGGTCGCTCTGGTACGACAAGAAGATGCCCAAGAAAATCGACGTCGGGTGGGTGAAATGCAGCACTTTTGCAGTGAAATGGTTAGTGCTGACGCGTGTTTCGTATTTTGCAGAACGTACCAGTCCAACTTGCAGAAAATTGCCAACTTCAGCACGGTGGAGGACTTCTGGCGGTGAGTTGTTGCTGTTGAGAGGTTGAAGAGGCTGGGACTGACGAGAGTTTTGCTTTGGGTTGCAGCCACTACATCCACGTGAAGCGTCCGTCGCAGCTGAGCCGCGATGTGAACCTGTACCTGTTCCGTGACCAGCAGAACTGCGCCCCCATGTGGGAGGCCTTCCCCAGGGTGGCTGCTGGATTCTCAAGATCAAGAAGAAAGCCAACGTGCTGGGTAAGATGTGGCAGGACCTGGTCTTCGCCGCCATCGGCGAGGCTTTCGAGGAGCTCGACGTCGTGGGCATCGCCATGGCCATCCGCTCCAAGGAGGACATGCTGTCCGTCTGGAACGCTGACAACTCGGACGACAACACCCGCTTCGCCATCGGGTGCGTTCTGAAATTTGAATTAGTGTGATGCTGCTCCGTTTGACTAACCATGTTTTTGAATGCATTTATAGTGAGAAGCTGAAGGAGATCCTCATGCTGGACTCGAACACACTGGTGGAGTACAAGTTCCACGCAAACTCCATCCGGGACATGTCGACCTTCCGCAACGCGAAGCCGTACGTCTTCGCCGCTGCGACGCCGGCCACGACCAACTAGAAGAAGAGAGTTAGTTGGGAGCTCTTGCCTACATACGAGCAGTGAGTAGTGCGCGTCAGGGGTTGGCAACAACTAACTCCAACGCAATAGAAAGCGGAGTAGCCACGCACGAACGCACGTGCGTGGCATCCATTCTGCACACCTTCGCGTTCTTGCTTTCAAGTGATGCTATTCTTTTGTATTCATGGTTTTAATCGTTTATCGTCTGCCTAACACGTCACTGCCTACTCCGTAGTACACGCACTATATCCTCGCCTACTCTGCAAGCAAGAGATTCTGATGGATCGTGAGGAACTTCAAAATCACGCCGTTCGTCCAGCCGAAGCCAAACTGCGGGAAGTATTCACCACCGGCACCAAGACCGCCGACTGCGGACGCATTGTACTTCTCGAACATCAAACCCGTCTTCCTCCATGCCGTCAGACTAGCCTGTGTCCACGTTTGAGACAACTCGCGCGCCAAAGTGTACGCCTCCGTGGTGTTGACCGCCAACAATCCCTCCACGACGATGTCTTGCTCGGGCGGCCAAGCGTTCGGTGAGTCCCATTGCTGCCCCGAAAACATGGTAGTCGTCTGGACACCACCCACCTGAAGTAGGTCCGAGTTCTTGAGCGAGGTCACCACTTTCTTGAGACGGTCGATGTCAGTAGAGTTGAATGCTTTCGCCCACAGCGGACTGTAATCCGACACGGTGACGATGCTGGAATGCTTGTCGGTCTCCAGATCGTAGTCCTTCCAGCTGTGAGTCTTCTCACTCCAGAGAATTGCATCGATCGCCTCCGATCGACGAGCAGCAGCTCGCTCGAAAAACTGAGCCCGCTCCTCGTTGCCCAGGTGGCGGTTGAACTCCATCAAATTGCGCTCGAACCGATACATGATCGAGTTGAGGTCTACAGGAACCACCGAAGACGTCACCATCGATTTCATGTCCAGAGGATCTCGTAGCCAACGACTACTAAAGTCCCATCCGCTCTCGGCAGCAGCGATGACATTGTTGTAGTATTTGTCTTTGTGTCGCTCTGTGGCTGCAGCATTACCGTCGTTCATGTCCATGGTGCGATCGAAAATCTCAGAAGCGATGAGTACATCCTCTCGGTACGACTCCGGGCGAGGGTGGTTCGCGTTCGACGTGTACCGATTCAAAACGTAGGTCTTGCCCGTCGTCTTGGCATTTGTGGTCCGTTGAGTGAGCTCAACTGCATGGCCGCACGGTCCATGCTGCATCCAGTAGTCGTACTCACGCTCAAGCACCGGCAACGCAGCTCGCAAATACTCGTCGTCGTACTCGATCCCAGAATCGTTAGCTGGGAGGCGAGCGACTAGCTTCACCATGTCTGATAGCATCGGTGGCTGGGATCGCGTCAAGTAGTAAATCCTGCCTCCATTCGGCACGAACCCGAACTCAGAGACGTACTCCAGCAAGTGGTTGACGATGCCACGCGCTGTGACCGGCATGTCACTCACCAACAGCCCTTGCACGATCCAGTACGAGTCCCAGTAGTAGCTCTCACGAAATCGTCCTCCAGGTACAATCAGTACGTTGGCAGGCTGGCTCAAGTTCGGTTCATCCAGTTTTCGGGAACGAAGGAGCGAGCCTCTCACATGTGGACTGTGAATCCGCCCGAGACTCTGCCAGATACGATGCAGATCAAATGCCCAGTCGCGGAGCTCTTCGTCTTGAATGTCAGAAATCATCGGCGGGTGAAGTTGTCCTTGGTAGTCGAACGGCGTGATCGGCAGTAGATCCGTCCCCGGTGGATCGAAGTGGTCGTCAATGAAGCGCCGAAGCTGCTGCTCGTGGGTAGCGTGGACACTCGGGCGAAACTCGGTCATGGCCAGTTCTCGTCGCTGGAAGTCCACCAAGATGTCAAACTCGCTGCTGTTGTCCTTGATGGGCATGTCGACAAAGTATTTGCTGTCCGAGAAGACGTTGGCCATCTGAACAGCGTGCAGCAGTGGCCCATGGCAGTAAATGTCCATCGCTCGCTCGAGCTCCACATCAACACCCAGCGAGATATCTACATCTCGTGGTTTGGGTGGGTGGTTCTTCATCCGACGCAGAAACGACCGCAGTCGGTGGCCACCACTCAGTAACTTGCCACCAGAACGGTGCAGTGAGAACGCCGGCACCTTGTGCACTCCGTGAGTCTCACTGCATCTCTTGGACACGACGCTCAGCCCGAAAGCCACCACGAGCATGACAACCAACACCTCCAGCAGTCGGAAGAGACTCTCTCGGTGCTTGTTCCCCATCGCAGCGTCAGGTTTGGCTGGAGCTTGAGCTTGTGCTTCATCATCTTCTAGCTCATGGCTTGGCTCTTGCTTGAGAAGTGGCCGCTTCTCTTCGTCTCGGTCATTCCACCACTTTTGCAGATCGGCGAGCACCGCGGCGCGTTGTTCGGCTGCGCGTCCAGAGCCCTCGGGAGTGTATCGGTAGTTGCTCAAGCTGGTGGTCGACGGAGACATCACTGCGCGCTTGGGAGCAAATTGGGGAATGAAAGACGCGAACCTGACTCAGTCAAGAGGGCCGAAGACCCAGTGTCGGGTATTCCGCGGCGCGTCCCAAGCCTGCTGCTCTGCTGCTCGTGTTACTCGATCTTGAAGTGGAAACCGGCGATAATTTATCTTTACAATTGGAGACTTTACATACAAAAGCAAGATGTGATGTACCTGTGAGAGCGAATGGGAGGAAGAGGATGATACCGTAGCCATATCTGGTTTAGAAGGGTTGACGTAGTACGGGATCCGGCGCAGGAGCACGACGCTGGCCGTCTAAATGACAGCAGCGGGTGGCCGGCAGCAAGTTGCTTCGTCGACGATGTCAGACGGCACTTGTGGCTCAGATCCCCATTGATTCTTTGTCTCTCGGGACGAGCAGCTCGTCCGACACGCCCGAAAACAACTTCAACGTGCTCAAACCACTGGCCGACACTCGTGCAGAACGACAACTCAAGACAATACCAAGCTCATTACTGTAGTATTAAGTCTGTACATGCAACTCGAATCAACGCAGCTTGCAGACGCTAGCGCGGGTAGAGCTGAAGTATCCAAAGTGCTAGACATACACACGCACAGAATGCTACAGCGTTGGCTTACGTCCGTGTGCATGCAATCTGCATCTGTGCGATGGCCTCCCTCCCGTGATGTTTGCACAGTTCGTAGTGCAAAAAGGAGGAAGAGCTACAGGGCAGAGGCAAAGTAAAGGAGAGGGCGGCTTTGCCGACATTCGCTACACTAGCATTTCCATCGGTTGCCGCAGTTATGGCACATGACGAACACTGTCATGGGCTCATCGGCACTGCGCGTCTGCTTCTGTGTGTTACTCGTCTTGGACGACTTGCAGCGGCCGCACGTGAAGAGACCCTTGGTGCCTTCCGTGCCCGTCTGCTTCTGGATCTTCTCGTGGTTGGCCTCGGCCCAGTCCAGCCGCGCCTCCTGGAACGCGTCGTCGCGCAGCTTCTCGATCTGCGCGCGCTTCTCGTCCGTGGCCAGCTCCTCCGCCGACATTTTCACCAGCTGATCTCCGCTCACGCTGTCGTCCAGCAGGTTCTGACGCAGCTCTCCGTTCTTCTTCAGGTTGAACGACAGCTGGCGGTACTTGGCCATGTACTCCTTCTTCTGCTCTCCAGGAGCCCCCATGTGGTAGACACGCGCCATGGCCACTTCCACTGCAGCTGCCACTTGTCCAGGATCTCCTCCCTCCGACGCTTCCAGGATCTCCTTCATCTTGGTGCGTACCGTCGCCCGCACCTTGTCCAGTCCCGCGGGAATGAATGGCGTCGAGCTGACACGGGCCGCAGCGGGTTTGGGGGCCGTCTTGAGGCCGTTGGAGCCCGCGGGTTTGGAGGAGGAGGACCCCGCCTCCTTCTTGCTGGGAGTGATGGTCTTGCTGCTGCTGGGGGCGCCTTGCGCTCCGTCTCGGAGGCGGATGACGAGCGCGGGGACAGCGCCATGTTCTTCCACGACTTGACCAGCAGCCGCGCCAGACTCGCGATCTTCTCGTTCTCGTGCTTGCGCAGCTTCCCACCGTGTGGCCCAGCTTGGTCTCCTTCAGGATGGCGTACGTGACGCCGGCCTGCTCCAGGCCGCGCAGCGTCTCCAGCGCCTCGCTCTCGTCCGCCACGTCGCCGCGCGTGAACTTCAGCAGGCGGCGGTGCAGGTGCTTGGCGTCGTCCATGGCGGTATCTGGGCGGCGAAAAACCGGTGGGAAATCTTTGGTTGGTGGCTTGCGGTCTTGAAAGCGTCTTGGGCACTAACTAAGGGGCTCTATGGGTGGCACTGGGCGGCTTGCGGTCTTGGCTCCCTCCTCCACGAGCTTCTCGAGTGACCCAAGAGGCTCCACAGCTCGCGTTGTGTCCACCACACCACGCACTTCACACCACATTTTCGACACACCACATTAGTGTTCCGTGCCACACCATTGGCGCGCTGCTTTTTGGCGCCACCTTCACACTCCCAGGACGATGACGCAGCCGTCGGAGCCCCACGCAGCCAAGCGCCAAGACGCCAAGTCCAAGAGCAAGCCCAAGCCCAAGCCCAAGCCCAAGCCCAAGAGTAAACCCAAAGCTCCTTCCAATACGCTGGACCGCTGGTTCAAACCGTCGTCAGCTGCTGCGCCACCCAAGAAAGAGAGTGACGCGCCCAAGGAACCACCTGCAACAGTTAATAAGGAGGAGACGCAGCCCGAGAAGAAGAAGAAGAAGAGCGGGAACGAGGCCAGGAAGTTCGTGCAGCGCTATATCCACATCACGGACGCGTGTCGCGTGTGCGAGAGCGCCAAGACGGACGAGGCCACGCGCTGCGAGCTGCGCTGTGCCACGTGCTCCTGACGGTGCACAAGAAATGCTACGAGGTGAAGGGCGAGCTGCCCGACGGCGACTGGAACTGCCGCCGCTGCCAGTTTCTGTACGACGAGACGGCGTGGGAAGACGTCAGCGCGTTGGTGGGCGTCGCATCGCCCGAAGGGGTGACGTTCCCGCAGTGCAAACCACTGCATGGGCAGAAGCTGAGCGCTCTGCAGACGAACGCGGACTTTGCGGCCGTTTTCTTGTTCCTGCAGCGCTTTCGTCGGCTTGGACTGAAGCTCTCGAACGTCGTGACAACTCTCGAGGTGAGGAGTTGTTGTAGGCATTTAAACGTTACGTCATTGGTGACGAACTTTTTGTTGTGGTTTGCAGAGTCTAGCGGACGCGTTGCTGGAGCCGAAGGAGGACGGATTGTGCGAGGAACTGCATGCGCGACTGCTGTCGAATATCAACGTTGTCATGGGAAAGTACGACTTGCGAAGCCAATCGATCGACGGCAAAGGGAGTACTAATTTCTTCCAACTGTTGCAGAAAGTATGGGTGGTATGTTCACCTGCTGCGCTTCCTGCGGGAGGCCGAGTACCCACCAGCGATAGGAGAAGACACGACTTACCCGGCAAGCAGCAGTGAGACGTGCGAGGAGTTCTACTTTGAACTGTCCGTCGCCGAGAGGGTGGCGATCCTCAAGTTCCTGTGTGAAATTCAGTTTGACCGCAACGACGCACTCATTGAGTTGATCGACAACGAAGAAGCCGACTCGATGGTACGTGAACTTGCAGTTCGCACAATGTTGCACTGCTGACTTTGGCTACTGCTTCTAACAGAGAAATGAGCCTATCGGGATGGATGCCGCTGGCCGCTCCTACTTCGTTCTGGAAGATGCCGCGACTGTCCCCAACGCAGCAGTTTGGGTGTGTCGCTGCACGAAGGTCGGTGGGACGGACTGGGAAACGGTCTGCAACGACCTCGAATCGGTAGAATTTTGGTGCAGGAATTGGCTCTGTCGGTGGAGTCGCCAGATCTGCAGCTGTGGCGGACGCTGTCTCGTGGCGCTCTGAAGAAACTCACTCGCCAAAAGAAAGGCGGAAGCGAAACGAGCGCTGGAAAAACGACCTCGCTGCCAATCAGGTGCTGGACTCGTCTGTAGACTACGGCATCGGCCGGCGTTCTCTGCGCAACCGGAAGCAGGTCAACTACTCGAATGTCGATACTGAAGAGGACGAGGAAGAGACGGTCGCCGACTCGGACGACGAAGGCGACGAGGAAGAAGCGTCCGACGCGAAAAGTGGCGATGAAGCGGACAGCGAAACAGACGGAGACGGCGACGAGGACGACGAAAGTCAACCTCGACGTTCATCTCGCAATGGTGCAGTCACCAATAAGCGGAAGGCTCAGGACCGACCGACGCGCAGCAAGCGGATACGGCACTCGGTACGTCATTGTCTGCCTCGTAAGCAGCAAACATCGAGTGCTCTAACACTCTTGTCATTGTTACAGCCACACGAAGACGCCACTGGTTTGCGCCGCAGCACCCGCACCCGGGGCAATGCCACTAACGTTACGACCTCCTCGGACTCGGACGACAGCGACTAATCCATGACAATTGAGCAGAGCAGCAAGTACATTTTTGGTCCACCTCCAACTGCATAATAAAGAACCACAAAACCTGTTCGAGCTTGCTGACATCACTGTCCTTCGTCCGTTCGTGTCCAGCGCAAGATAAGAGCTCTTCAGTCTAGATACACCCTGCTGATTATGCACCAATCACGCTCCGAAGAATAAGAGAGGCGGAACATCTCCATCCGTAACATTATAATACGACGCGACGTCTCCAGGGGCAAACGTCAACGTCCCCTTCCTCTCCCTCCACGGTAGGTTAAGCTAACCCTCTTCCCCTGTATTAACCTGGTCGTGCCACTCATGTACTGTACCCTCCGTCTCCGGTATGAAGCTGTCGGCCATGCAGCCCACGTCGCTGGAGCCCACGCAGCTCTCGAGCGAAAACGAGCCGCTCAAGTCCGCTTTTGGGAGATCGTGCACCGCGGGTGGCTCAACCTCAAGACGCGCAGCATGGTGAACGTGCGGCCCAGACACATGCGCTACTGCATCCTCGCCCGGGACAATTTGCAGCTCAGCACGTTCAAGTTCCAGCCGTCCACGGGCGACCTCCAGTCCGGCCTGGTGCGGCCCCTCAAGACGTACAAAGTGCTAGGGGTGGCGCCCTGGGACGGCCGGCGCTTCGCCTTCCTCGTGAGCGCGAAACAGGTGGACGACCACGCGGACAAAGTGCTAGAGATCGACGGCCCCACGGCCACCGCCGCCAGCGACTGGATCCACCACTTGCGGGTGTTAACCCGGCGGGAGGAAGAAGACTGGCCGCCTCAGACGTCCCTGGCGACGCTAGGAGGCAGCGATCGCAGCTCGGACTCGCCGTCGGACGCTGCCAGCTCGTCCAGCACTAACAGCAGCAAGAAGGAGGCCAATTTGTGGGTGAAAGGCGCGTCGGTGCATCGAGGACTGCTGAACGCGTCGGGGGAGAACAACTGCTTTTTGAACGTGGTGATCCAGAGCTTCTGGCACTTGACGTCCATGCGCCACTTCTTGCTGCATGTGGAGGTGAAGGACGAGTCGCGCTCCGTGGAGTCGAATGTGTTGAGAGCACTGAAGTCCATGATGACGGAGTATGACGACACTTCTAGTGGCGTCCTCCACTCGCGCGCGATTCGGAAGGGACTGAGTGTGCTGTACTCGGCAGACAAGAACTTCCAGGAAGGCGCCATGTATGATGCCGAGGAGACGCTGCTTGCGCTGCTCAACTTGATGCACCAGCAGACGGAAGCGACGGAGATCGAGGAGACCCACAAGACGACGATGATGGTGAAGAGTCTGGTGCGTCTTGTAAGTACCGACACGTACGAGGAGAAACCACAGGCCGTGTTCGACGACAACAGCATCCCGCACTTGGTCTTCTCGCACCAGATCTACGACAGATACGTGTGCGGATCGTGCAACCACAGCTCGCCCTGGGATTTGTACTCGAATCTCGTGTATTCAACTTACGCGAGCGACTTGTACGCTTGCAAGTACGAATCGACGGAGCAAATGTTTCGGCGACTTACTGCACAGGAGGCTGACGTTGCATCCAAGTGCGAGCAAAAGGGCTGTAGAGGCAAACTCGCAAAAGAACGCGTGATTCACCGTTTCCCAATGGTGTTTGCAGTCTCAATTCTGTGGGCGACGACATCCGCCACCAAGGAACAGGTGCAGGGGGTCCTGGAAAACATCGACGACCGCTTGGATTTGGCCAAGAGTTTTGACGCGGCAGGACCGGTCATCCGCTTCAAGAACGGTGGCCTGCGTACGACATACCGCCTTCGGGGATTTGTTTGCTACTACGGGCGGCATTACGTCGCTCTATTCTACAGCACAGCTCACAAAATGTGGTTACTTTTCGACGACTCGCGAGTGCTCGAGATGGGACCGTGGAGCAACGTGGTGTCCGAGTGTCTGAAGGGCCGATTCCAGCCCGTGCTGCTGTTTTACGAGCTACCCGACCAACGCAAGGACTCGTCTGTGGGCATCTTCGTGAACGACGGCTCGCTTAATGCGGAGAGGCAAAAAGCTTGTCGGTTGGCTCTCAACCAGGAGAAATGATGCCGCCGTCAATTCAGGAGGAGTCTCCAGATACAGACATTGAGCCGCCATCCTTGCGGCGACAAGATGTTGCAGAACTTCACAGTGTGGACGAGGAAACAGCTCTCGCCAGCGGTCGAGGGTGCCACACAGTAACCGAGTTGGAGTCCAACCCGGACTTTGAAATGGAGGAGCTGAGTCTCCGTGACTCGATTACACAGAACATTACGCCGGTATCTGCAGCTATCGCCATGTGCCCTCGTACAATCACCATGAACTCCCCGTTAGTCGATGACGAGTACGACGTGCGGTTTGGCGAGTCACTTCTGCTCGGCATGTACTTAGAGAAGATAGACAACGAATTGTGCGTGACGAGCTTCCTCGCGGAGCCAAGGGCGGCATGTTCGGTGCCGAGAAGTGCGGCCAGATCGAGCTTTTCGACACGATTCTGCAAGCCAACGGCCACCCGCTTCAACACTACCAGGTGGACCGCGCGCTGAAGATGATCAAGGCTCAGACGCGTCCGCTTGTCATTCGGTTCCGCAAGTCCAAGCGAGTGCAGCAGCTCCTCGACATGGGCTTCCCACGGGAACTTGCGGTCGAAGCATTGCAGAAGAAGAGCGGCGACGTGCAGGCGGCCGCTAACTATTGCTTCGAAACGACCGGGTAGTAAACAGGTTGTAGGGTAGTACAAGTAGTAGAAAGGAAGCACCCGGTCCAGTATTTAACAGTACGAATACAGACACCTACGCGTTTCCTTTCTTGTGTGTGCTAGCTCAGCCATTGTGTTTCTTGGAGAAGTATTTGGCACTTCGAGGATTTAGACGAAGGTGGCCAGACGGCAGTCCAAGTCGCCTTCAGTTTACGTAACGCACTCTAACTAACGTGGTCCACATGGCTCCCTTTTCACTTGATTTCACTACATGTATCACCAGTTGACAAAACGTCATCGTGATCAAAATGGCGAAGCCCAAGACGGATTCGCTCTTCCGATGGATCGAGGAGCGCGAGCGTGAGCACCTCGAAGCCTCCAGCTCTTCGTGGGGACGCGTTCTGGACGCCGGCACTGGTCGCCACTCGCTCGCGTGGCTGCTGCGTGGAGACGCGTCGTCCCTCCTGTCGGAGGTCGTGGCTGTGACGGGGAGAAGCCTCTCGCCAATGAGCTCACGACGGAATATGGTCCAAGCAAAACGCCGCACGCGACGCCATTGAAAGTGCACGCTGGCAACTGGCAGGATGTCAATTTTCTATCCAATGAGAAGCTGTTTGACGTCATTATCGCCGGTAAAGTGAAAGTTGCAACATGGATCCATCCTGATCGGAATTTCTAACTGGTTCAGTTGTTGTTTCTATGTGTTGTTGGTAGACTACCTGGTTGGAGCTGTTGAAGGTTTTGATCCGTTCTTCCAAGACCAGATCTGTGGCCGACTGGAGAAACTGCTGGCTCCAGGAGGAAGGCTTTACCTGGTGGGGCTGCAGCCGCTGAGTGAGAGTCAACTGCCGGCAGACGCCAGTCATGGCGACCAAGAAGCAGGCAAATTGGTGCAAGAGGTGGCTCGCACCCGTGACGCGTGTCTGCTGCTGGCTGGGCGTCGCTGCTATCGCGAGTTCCCCATCGACTGGTCGCACAGGCAGCTAGAGAAGGCGGGGCTCGAGGTTTCCAGCAGTATTCGGCTCGCCAACGTCTACGGGCGAACGGCCATCACGCGTCAATTGGAGGTGGGCAGGCGCCACGTGCCCATGTTCAAGGACTCGGTACTTGCGGACAACATGCAGCAGGCGCTGGACCGAGTGGACCAACGTCTCGAGGAGGAATTCGGCTCTGAGGGACTTCCCAAGGACGAGCAGCGACGGATACGCTTTGGATTCGACTACGTCCTCGCAGCCCGCAAGCCCATGTGAGAATAGGCCGAGTCAAGCGTAGCAGCTTGTTTTGTCCAATCAAATGGTCCAAATGGTGTTAATTTTCAATCGAAAAAGAGCTCTCATTGTCATTTTAAGAATGTCGGCGTACGAGAAGACGCTCATCCCGCCGCTCAACTTCTCCATGGTGGCCTCGGGCGTCTACCGCTCGGGCTTCCCAACAAGAAGAACCACGCGTTCCTGCAGCAGCTCGGGCTCAAGTCCGTCCTGTACGTGCACCAATCCCAGTCTTTCAATTGGCCAAAACATGCTCAATTATTGCTATTGATCGCTATGCACTCCAGATATTTGTGCCATCAAGAGCACCAACCGGAGAACGTCATCTTCTTCAAGGAGAATAACATTGGGGTTTTCCAGTGTCCTATTGACGGTAATAAGGTGCGGCAGACTGGGGAACTGTTGTAAGGGGCAGTGTCTGACTCGATCTTTGTGAGACAGGAACCCTTCATCAGCATTAACCCGGACGCTATGGCCGACGCACTACGTCATCTTCTAGGTAATGAGCTGATACGGTGTTGATGTGGTACTCTGTGGGGCTAAAGGTGTTGGTGTTTCATGGTGAAGATGTGAGAAATCACCCGATCTTGGTGCATTGCACGAAAGGAACAGTGAGTGTAGTAGTTTGGTGCTGTGATGTGAATCTGCCCACTGATGATGTTTATGGCTGCAGCACCGAACAGGGTGTGTGATCGGGTGCATGCGCAAGATGGAGAATTGGTCGCTCACTTCCATCATCGACGAGTATTGCCGGTTCGCCGGTCCTCGCATGCGTCTGCTTGACCAGCAGTTCATCGAGTTCTTCACGCCCACGATTCAATACGACGAGAGACAGAAACCTAGATGGCTGTCCTAGACGGCAAGTACCGGTAAAAGTAGTATGGAGAAACCCTACTAAGGTTTGCAACAAAATGGTGTTCCTTGTATTTAGCGTCTGGCCTCTGTATCAGCTTCCGCATGGACAATTCGAGCCATTCACCGAGGTTTCTTTCCATCCTGCAAGTGTGTGTAGTTTTTCGTGTCATTTCTTTCTGTGCAACATACGTCCGTCATTCCTGTCCATCCTGTCCTGAGCTTACGCAGAGGCCTCGGACTTGTACGCTGAGCCGTCAGCGAACTTGTCCACCCACTCCTGGTTCTTGAGGGGGCACCAGGCCACGACTTCTGGAAATGGTCCTCCGGCTTGAAGCTGGACGGGTCCTCGATGCGCTCGACGATCTTGTGCTTAAACTTGCGGATCAGACCCTGCACGGGCCAGGCCGCGGCATCACCCAGAGCGCAAATAGTGTGGCCCTCGATCTGGCGCGAAATCTCCTCCAGCATGGGGATCTCCTCGAGCTCCGCGTCGCCCGTCTCCATGCGGGTCAACACCTTCTCCATCCAGCCTGTTCCTTCACGACACGGCGTGCACTGGCCGCAACTCTCGTGCGTGTAAAAGTGCGAGTACCGACGGATGGCGCCCACCATGTCCACGCTCTTGTCGAAAATCGTGACGGCAGCCGTACCGAGACCGGAGCCTCCACGCTGCTTCAGGTCATCATAGTCCATCATAATATCCTGACACAGCTCCTCGTCCAGCACAGGAACAGACGAACCACCGGGGATACACGCCTGCAGGTTTTCCCATCCGCCACGGACGCCACCGCAGTGACGGTCAATCAGCTCACGGAGAGGGATACTCATCTCCTCCTCAACGGTACACGGGTTGTTGACGTGTCCAGAGATGCAGAAAAGCTTGGTGCCGCTGTTGTTCTTGCGTCCAAGCCCCGCGAACCACGAGCCGCCACGCCGCAGGATCGTAGGGGACACCGCCACCGTCTCCACGTTCGTCACGGTCGTAGGGCATCCGTACAGCCCCGTGTTGGCCGGGAAAGGGGTTTAAGACGGGGCTTTCCCTGGCGGCCTTCCAGACTCTCCAATAGACCCGTCTCCTCTCCGCAAATGTAGGCGCCGGCACCGCGGTGCAGGTACACGTCAAAGTCGTAGCCGGACCCGCAGGCGTTGCGGCCCAGGAAGCCGCGCTCGTAGGCCTCGTGGATCGCCTCCTGCAGGATGAGCGCCTCGTTGAAGAACTCGCCGCGGATGTAGATGTAGGCGGCGCGCGCACGCATGGCAAAGCCGGCGATGAGGCAGCCCTCCACCAGCTTGTGCGGGTCCTTGCGCATGATCTCGCGGTCCTTGCACGTGCCCGGCTCGCTCTCGTCGGCGTTCACGACCAGGAAGGACGGGCGGCCGTCCGTCTGCTTGGGCATGAAGCTCCACTTGAGTCCCGACGGGAAGCCGGCGCCGCCGCGGCCGCGGAGCCCCGAGTCCTTGATCTCCTGCACGATCCAGTCGGGGCCCATGCACAGCAGGTCCTTGGTGCGGTGCCAGTCCCCGCGACGCACGGCGCCGTCCACGCGCCACGTGTCCTCCCCGTACACGTTGGTGAAGATGCGGTCCTCGTCCTTGAGGCCGCCGTACACGCGCGCCATGGCGGGCTCCTCCACCTGTCATAATTGATCGTTTAGAAACGCGATGGTTAGAAATGGTTGGTGCAATAGAAATTAGAAAGAAAATGCGCACCGCATTGGCGACGGCGGCGCTGGTGCGGAATCCGCGCGCTGCTAGAATGCAGAATGAAAATCAGAAGACGTGGGTTAGGTGTGTGCTTTTGGGCAGAGTGTGTGGGGAGGACCAAGCGCGCACCTTGGGAAAGCGTCTTCTGGGCCACGCGAGAGACGCTCTTCATGGCTTCCTCTCTCTGCAGTCAAACTCACGCTGGCCGCACGACGTCGTTGGACCCCCAGAACGCCCGGCTTCCCCCTCGCTCCCCGCCAAATCCGATCGATTTGTGCGGCCCACAACAAGTGTGTGGACCACAACAGCGTGTGGATTACGTCATTTGGTGTGCGACACACAAAGACAACTTCAACATGGTAGACGAAAATGGATCGGCGTGTCCTGCGTCGATTGCCGAAACTCCTCCAGAGAATCGTCCCGACTTGTGCCGACCTGGCTTGGGATGGATTCGGTTGATATACATAGAGGCCTTGAGGCCGTTGCGGTGAGCACCTTCCCACTTGGTATTTCTGGCCGGAAGTCCCAATCCCATCCCTATAGTCTTCTCCACAACTGCTCCATTCCTCATCTCACTCGCTCGAGGCCACGCCCGGGCAAGTCTAGGAAACAAGAACCCATGAAGTCTGCTGCGATCCTGTCGATGCTGTTGCTGGCCGCCGGCGTCTCGGCCGACACCACGTCCACCACCTTCCCAGGCCGCTGTACGAAGTCCTCGGACTGTGATACGTACGGCAAAAACTACGCGTGCGTGTCGGTCGACGCCAGCGTCGCAGCGCTGGAGGGCATGAGCATGTGCATCCCTGGCGACCAAGTCTGCAGTGGGCGCATCGCCGGAATTTGCCCGACGTTCACGTCCTGGCCGTCCAAGTACCGCGTTCTCCAGCCCATCTGCGCCTTCGTAAAGGTCGACAACTGCGACGAGCAATACAACGTGACCGTGTCAAGCACCGCGGGAAGCAACAGTACTGTGGACGATGCGTCTGACATCGACATTAGCTCGAGCGCCAACGGCACCGGCACCGTGCAGTGTTACCAGCGCAACTTTACAGCCAACAGCGAGTCGGTCGTGGTGAGTGGCATCTACCAGTGCATCGACCAGGCCAAGTACGTCGCCAACAACGGCGGGTACATCAAGAATATCACCGACACAGTCCTGGAGCAGTGCGGCTGGAACGCAACGTCGCAGACGCTTTGCAGCGGCCAGGGTTCCTGTTCGCCGCTAGTGGACTTTGCGCAGGACTACGAATGTAAGTGTAATGCCGGCTACAACTCGTCGGACTTCTGCTTGGCTGTGGCCTCGAACGACTGCAGTAGCGTTGCTCAGTGTGGAACGCAAGGAACTTGCGACTTTGACGAAGGCACCGCGCTCGGCGAGTGCTCATGCGAAGCTGGCGCCACTGGCGCTCAGTGCATGCTCTGCGATGCGACCGCCAGTGCTGATGTAGTTTGCAGCGGACACGGCACATGTAGCAGTGGAATGTGCACTTGTTCCTTCGACTACAACGGCACCTTCTGCGGGGACTCCACCGGGTTGGTTCCAGTGGGGGACGCCACACCGTCTACGGCAGCGTCTGTGAAGATGGGACTCGGCGCTACTGCTGCGGCCCTCCTGCTCACCGTCTTCGTGTAAACGTAGACAATCCGAAACCAAGTAGGCTCCACGAAACAGGTAGACTCGCTTCCAGGTATAACACCATACATTACCTCAACACTACATGCATTGTGCTTTACGCAAACATTGCCCTCGTTGTTCCCATGAGCGAGCATTAGCTTGCACGCGGATCGGTCGTATTCGCGATGCGTTGGAACACAAACAGTATGAAGTGCCATGTACCAGAAATCAACACCCGCACTGTTTGCAGGAGACTATCCGCAAAGTCACTTCCTCTGCTTTTCCGTCGGGCCACTCGCAGTAACTTTTGCAGCGTTCGCTGGTGCATCCCCCGACGAGTCCTCCGTAATTTCCTTCCTAGGGACTGAAGTAGCCTCGCCAGAAGACTCATTCGCGGTGAAGTGCCGAGCAGTAAAAGCCACGCCGATCGAACCAATCTCGTCGTCGTCACTGTCAAACCCGAACCCATCACTGGCCGACACCATTTCAGCTTTCATCCGTCGTTTTTCCTCCTTGTGATCCCTGCAAAGTCCGCCCCTTCGCCTCGACTGTTGCACCATTCCAGCGTACATCTAGTGCCGCCCCCATGATCCCAGCACAGCCCCATCGTCGCACGTCTCTTCGTGCAGCCCTCGACTTTGCACCGCTTGCCTCCGCCATGTGCCCCACAACGGCCGCCAGGCTCTGCCACCATCTCGCACCCTTCCACTTCACACTTGGCTCCGCCGCCATGAGCTCTGCATAAATTTCTCGTCCGTGCAACCATCAGACAGCTCGGTACAGTGCACCGCTTAGCCTCGGTCGGTTTGCCTCCATGGGCATAGCACAGTCCTTTTCTCTGAGCGCTCTTCTCGCAGCCCTCCACACTGCACGCTTTGCCTCCGTGGGAGTAGCAATGGCCCCCTTTGCACGCCGGTCTGTCACAACCTTCGGCTTTGCAGCGAATGCCTCCTCCGTGGCCCTTGCAGAGACCCTGGACTTGACTTGGTTGGTGCAGCCTTCGTATTTGCACTGAGGCCGCTTGGTCGACTTTTTTACCGCAGATTTCGCAGGACGAGGAGCAGAAGAACCTGTGGAAGCATTAAACAACATGGGAATTAGTTGAGATACCGATGATACATGTAGAATGGGCTCGCCATTCTCACTCATAGGAACGTTTTCGCTTTGAATGGGCTCGGGATGACGGGAATAGGTGCTATCTGCGACGTGTGACGATAGAACAGGGCTACACTGATCATATGCTGCGAGGTGACTTGGGCTCCTACGACAACTCACTACGTCTGTGACTACACGGCGCTGGATAATGCTGCCATGGCTGTCTGAAGACGGTAGAGCACTTCTGGAGCGGATGGTCGTGCTTTTGGGTCGACTGAGACGCATGCGAGTCCCAGTTGCATGACGGAATCCTGACCGTCGTGGCTGAAGTCTGCACGGAGTCTCCCAGCCACGACGAGCTGTAGAACGGCAGTGTCGGGCATTCGACCGCCAGATCCGTCGCGAGATTTCGCGTGCGCGTAAGGCATCGCGTGCGTGTTGAGCTCGGACAAAACCACGCCGAAGGAGAAGATGTCCGCCTTGTCGTCGTAGCGCTCGCCCATCATGACTTCCGGCGCCATCCAAAGCGAAGTTCCGACTGCTGCGGTCATCGTACGATCGACTCGCTCTCGAGAGACGCCGAAGTCCGTCAACTTGGCGTCCAGCTGCTTCGTCAGCAAAATGTTCTTGGACTTGAGATCGCGGTGGATGACGGGAGGGTCCAAGGAGTGCAAATACGTGAGTGCGTGTGCTACGTGTAGCGCGATTTTGACCTTCTCGACTGTGAATCCAGTCGGCCGGTTCTCCGCCTCAAAGTGGTTGAGCAGGTTTCTCAGGTCTCCGCCGGCCATAAACTCCGTCAACGCACAGAGATCGTTGGGCGAGTCCCAAGCGACTCCAACAAGGTGCACAATACGTGGGTGATCCAGAGTTGCCATCCGCTTCACTTCGGCGAGGAAGCCCATTCGATGCGCCTCGCTCTTCCTGGTCTCAGGCAGTAGCATTTTCACAGCCACTCGTTGGCCATTGTACGTCCCAACATACACCTCTCCATACCCACCACGACTGAGAAGCTGCTGGATAACCACCTTCTCACGCGGAACTCGAGCTCCTCGAATCGCTTCGTCTCGCCACAATCCTGCTCCGTCGCCCTCCGACTCGGAAGTGAACATGTCATCAACAGTCCTCGAAGGCACTCCACCGACCATGTTCACAAAGCCGCCGTCTTCTTTGCCTTCCTCCGACAAACCTCCACGATTGGACCCTTCCTTTCTCCCCGCTGACCGACGACCGAACCAAAAAATCAACCAACCGATGCCGATCGCCACCACCACAGCGACAATCACGATCACCACGATGATCCCCGTACCAAGCCCTGAGTTTGTCGACTCGCCAGCAATTGCACCAATGTTCGACCCACTGCTACTTCCAGCACTGCTAGCGGAGGAGTTCAGGGATCCATCGTTCTCACTTTCATCACTCCCACTCTCATTCTCACTTTCATCACTCTCACTCTCACTGCCGCTGTAGCTGCCACTACCCGACGTGTACTCACTCTCCGAGAAGAATTTGTACTCATTTTCATTGCAAGAGTGATCAGCCACGTCCGAGCTTTCAATTGAGAAACTCTTCGTCACTGAGGTGGAGCACTCATTGTCCGTGTACAACTTGAGCGTTTGCGAGTCGTCGCTGCGCACACTGGCGATCGCCGACTGGTACGACGTCGAGTTGAGCATCTTGACGCAGCTATCGTTGGCCAGAAACACTCTTCCTTCAAGGTACTCCTCGCACTCGTCACTGCTGCTGCTGGTGTCGAACTGCTCCATCATGACGTAGGCCGTCGTCTTGTAGTAGCTTTTCGCCCACACTTGCGTGTCTTCAACGCAGATGACGGTGCGGTAGTAGTTGGTGGCATTGAAAGTGTACGGGGAGCAGTTGTACGTGATGTTGCGCTGTCCGCAGTTGGCTTCAGGGAAAATGTCCATGTAGAAAGGAGCTCCAGAGCAGTCGGAGCTCTCCCAGTAGCCACTTTGCTGGTACGTGAAGGCTGCTGCATATTGCAGCAACGTCGAGATCACCAGAAGCGTTCGAGAGGGCATTGTGGAAGTGAAGGAGCTTCTCGGCGCTCAATCAAGTCGAATTCAAACTGGATTCAGTTTATGTCAGTCAGGGTACGACCCTCTTCGTAACCTGTGGCCACGAAATCATTCGTTTCATTAGACGGACAAGTAGGAAAGTAACAAGTATCCTAGGAAGGCATGGCTCGTAAAACCACTTGGATACGATAGCATGAGGGCGTCCAGACCGCCTTGAGAGAAATCGGCGTGGGGTTTCCCACCAGCTACGAACTGTAGAATGGCCGTGTCGGGTAGTCGCTCTCCACTTGAAGCATTGCTACTGCTGCCAGTGCGAGTTTTTCTACTTCCACTGCTTCCATTGGATGGAAGCAGTGCCCTCTGTCGCTAATCCACTGCTCTCCTTGCCGCTTGGCCGACGTGTACTCCCTTTCCGAGAAGAAAGTGTACTCACTGTCGTATTATAGCAAGAGTGATCAGCTACTTCAGAGCTCTTAACTGAGAAACTCGTCGCCGCTGCGGTCGAGCACTCATTGTCCGTGTACAACTTAAATGTCTGTGAGTGATCGCTGCTCCCACTGGCCATCGCCGACTGGTACGACGTCGAGTTGATCATCTTCTAACACTTGCCCTTCAAAGTACTCCTCGCCACTGCTGCTGTCGAATGCTTTATCATGACGTAGCAGTAGCTTTTGGTCCACCCTTGTGTGCGGTTCGGTGCGGTGAGCAAGTAGAAAGGTGTTCCAGAGCAGTCGGAACTCTCTCAGTAGCCACTTTGCTGGTACATGAAAGCCGCTGCTTGTTGCAGAAGAATTTGAAGGAGTATTGTTATCACCGTAAACGCTGCCGTTGGCGCCATTCCTGGTGCACTTTGTGATGGGGATATGACAGTCATAAAGGTAGTGCCCCGCGTCTAGCGAAATGTATTCCTGTTCACACGTCGCAGATCATAACCTCCGCCACCATCTGCCAGCCACGAATAGCTCACCTCAACTGCCATCACATGCCAATTGCCCAAGACACCAAGACTTGTCCACGCCCGCACATGGCTCCACCTCCATCCCCCAAGCCAAGAAGCCGCTCTTGTCCGTCTTCGACTGGGACGACACGCTGTGCCCCACCTCCTGGCTGCACCATCGCGGGCTCCTCGTCGCCCACGGCCTCGTCGACGGGGCGCCGTCCATGGACATCGAAACGTTCGAGCAGACGCCGGCGCCCACGCCAATGACGCCAATGGACCGGCACCGCCTCGAGCTGTTGGAGCGCCAAGTGCTGGCAATTCTGCAGCTTTCGGCGCAATTCGGCCCCGTTTTCATCGTCACGGCCGCTTCGCTGCCCTGGGTCGTGGCCAGTGCTGAGCATTTCTTGCCCAAAGTGCGGCAGTTCCTACTGGACAACCAGCGGCAATGCGAGAGCGGAGAGGGCGAGAGGGTCCAAGTGGTCTCGGCGAGGGACTGGTACCATCACCAGGTCGGGGCGGGGGTACCCAATTGACGTGGAAATGCGCCACTTTCGAAGCTCTTTGCAACCATTTGAAGGTGCACGAGGTTTTCCACAGGTTGAGCCGTAAAACGCATCTGGTGTCGGTAGGAGACGCTCGGTTCGAGCAGATCGCGTGTGTGCGGGTGGAGGTCAAGAACGAGTTTGTACGGAGCAAAACCATGAAGTTCCTTGAACAACCGATGCTGGAAGAGCTTTTGGAGGAGCTGAAGATGGCTGAGAAGCTTTTGGAGGAGCTGTTTCGATATGACGGCGGGCTGCACCTTTGTGTGGAGAGGAAGGCGGCTGGCAGTGAAGCTTGGAGAGCAAATGTCGTGGAGGGGAAGAGTGCGCGCTCGAAACGCTGCGACTCGTGCAGATTGACCGGTCAACGGTCTTAGAAGGGTATGATGGTTGTGAAAGCGATGCGAAGTTGCAGCAGCTTCTTGCGGCAGCGGATACTTTAGCTCGGAGACCGCCTTATCCGGTGAGAGGTGCTCCCGAAAGTAGCAGCCAGAATGAACAGCCACTTGCTGCTGTGCCCGGTCTGCGAAGCTGAAGAAGGTATATCATTAGAGACTGGAAAGCGGGGGCGTTGCTTTCCAAAACGTAGGCTTAGGATTCATAGGAACTTCAATTTAATGCATGTGAGCCCAGCGTGGCCTCACGTAGAACTATGACGCGTTATCGTGGTCTTCAGCTGTGGTTTAGGCTGCAAGAGATCCAACAAGGCTGGCCAATTCAGCCTCATCGCCCAGTTGGTCTTGGTATTTCGTAAGGATCGACAGCATTGCGCCGTTGGACCAGCCGAAGCCGAACTGTGGCGTATACTCGCCACCGTCGCCGACTCCACCCAGTTGCTGAGCATTGTACTTCTCAAACATGAGCCCAGTCTTCCGCCAAGCAACAAATCCAGCAGAGACCCACGTCTGAACGAGGCGTTTCGAAAGCGCGCGATTTGGCATTGTCGATCGCCTGTAGACCTTCAATGATGATGTCTTGCAACGGCGGCCACGCATTCGGAGCGTCCCATTGCTGGCCCGTGACGGAAGTTGTGGTTTGACGCCTCCTTCTTGGACAAGTCCAGACTTCTCAAAGGATGCTACAACTTTCTCGAGACGAGCGGAGTCGGTGGTATCCAAAGCTCCTCCCCACAGCGGCGAATAGTTGGAAATTGACACGACCTGGGAATGCTCACGGGAGTCGAGCAAATAGTCCTTCCAGCACCCATCTGACTCACTCCACAGCACGGCATCCATGGCTTTCACGCGCGTCAACGCGGCATCTCGGAATCGAGCAGAAGCAACGGAGTTCCCCAGCAGCTCCTGAAATTTGGCCAGGTTGAGCTCTACACGGTGTAGAATGGCGTTCAACTCGACAGGAATGACGTTCGAGGTGCGAATCGTAGCCAACGTGGCGTAGTCGCCGAACCACCGACTACTAAAGTCCCATCCGCTTTCTGCTGCTGCGATGATTTCATTGTAGATCGACGCTTTGCTTGCTGCGGTGCTGTTTTGCTTGGTGAATGCAGCAGCCGCAGTATTTACATCTTCACGATACGATTCAGGTCGTGGTTCACCAGCATGAGCTTCGTACCGATTGAGTACAAACGTCTCACCCGAGCCTGCCACCTCGACGGCACGTCCATGATCACCTAGATGCATCCAGAATTCATATTCACGTTCCAGTAGCGGCACCGTAGCGCGCAAGTATTCCAGATCCCAGTCATCGTCCGTAGCATTTCCAGTGTCAAGCTTCGCAACGAGCCGCACCATATCCGAGAGCATCGGCGGCTGCGAGCGCGTCAGATAGTAAATCCTGCCGCCGTTCGGTACAAAGCCAAACTCCGCCACATACTCCAGCAAGTGGTTCACGACGCCGCGGGCAGTTTGACGCAGACCGCTGACGAGAAGCCCCTGGACGATCCAGTACGAGTCCCAGTAGTAGCTCTCTCGGAAGCGGCCACCCGGTACAACAAGCACATTCTCGCCGTTAAACCCACGCGGCAGATTAGCAACAGGAAGTGAATGGAGAAAAGAGCTCCGAGACGATTGATCTGTTGTAGCAGATACAGGGACGCGAGCCAGCACTTTCCAGAGCTTGTGGAGCTCCATGGCCCAGACACGCAGGCTTTCATTCCTGATGCTCGCGATCTGTGGTGGCACTTCACCTTCCTGGAAATCTGGTGGAGTGACAGGAACCAGTTCCGCTCCCGGTGGGTCGAAATGCTCTTCTACAAACGCTGCAAGGTGCGTCTTCCACTCGGTTTTATTACCGAAGTTCGTCTTGAGCTCCTGGAACTTGGTCAGGATTTCGTCCACGGACGCCGTGGTCTTGATGGGCATGTCCACGAAATGTTTACTATCCGGGAAGAGTTCTTGCATCTGCACCTCATGCAGCAGCTCACCCCGACAATAAACACGCTGGAGCTGGAGGATTTCGTGCTGTCGGGGATTAACTGCTTGGTTAACGGTCTCGACCGAGAGATTCATGGGGTCTAGAGGGGAGCGAACAAAGCGTCGACCTACAGCGAGAGAGCTCGCTACAGCCCACAGCAAGAGGAAGAGCGAGAAGCCTATTCGTGGGCGATGCGAGACCATTGGCCTAATCCTTTCGACAGATCCGCAAGTGGACGACACACGAGATGAAACCGCAGGAGCGTCTACGCCGGACTCGAATGACAAGTGCGAATGACCGGAAGGGACTCGTGGGAGAAGAACGTTCTGCTGCTGATTGACAACATGCAACCACCTCTAACAGAGACGTACGAGGTTTGACACGGATCAAACGCTTCATATTAACGTGTTCACCGGTGTAGGTGATGGTAACTAGGTAAGAGGAGAAGTAACACAACACTAGGAGAAAGAGGATTTCACTCAGTTGTGGGGCACGAAACTTGATGTATTGACGCTGCCTCCTGCACGGGTGTGGCGAGGAGGGTTTAAACTAACTGTAGGTACTTCTGGACTTGTTGAGTCGAGCGCAAAAAGCTGAATGAGCAGACTGAGCGCAGACTCAGGCCTTCTTGCTCTGCCGTCCATTCGTCGAAACGACTGGTGCTCCGCGATGACTTCGATGAAGGACAGCGAGTCCGAGCCCTTACCCAACCGCAAAAAGTTACTTCCACCAGGCAAAGCCCAGCAGAAGTACGCAGACGCATCCTGATAGACGAAGAGCTAGTGACGGCGGTGTTGCGCGGCAGAGTCAATAGCGACGGAAGTCGACGTGCCAGTCGGGTCAGCAGAGGCAGTCGACGCCTGTCTGCATCGTTGCCGGATCGGCAGCGGCCGAGGTCCGAGCAGTGATCGAGTCCGGTGCTGGAAGTCGCTGCTTGAGCTTGAGCGGTCGAGGGTTGAAGCCGTCGTGTATTCGCCACGGTAGACGGCGTACTGACCTCGAAGTCACATCGTCTGGCGAAGGAGGACACGGAGTTTGGGCGACAGTTTACGTCGTTCCGCTCGAGATGAGACCGGTGTCGATGCTCAGGGCCCGCTTGTCAACCCGCTGGAAATAATCGATGAGGCATCGTCACAGCGGCACAGCGGTGACGGCACTGGTACCAGTGGTTGCGTTGGGCATGTGTTGGGTCTGCCTTCGTTTCTGGCATTGCTGTACGGAAAGTAGGTAATCTTTATAAACACGGGCTGGTGTCTTTGCCTTATTCAGTGCCGCATACAAATGAAATGAACTCTTCTCGATGCAGAGTAAAGAGAGCCGATAAGCTCAATAAGCAAACTCTAAACGTCAACAAAGTACAGTATGGCTGAGGTGAAATCTGTCGTTCGATAACGTTATGCAAAACAGTTCAAGCTACTGCAGTACTAATTACTTGAAGTCGAAATCACGGTTTAGTATCAAAAGGCCCAGCTTAGAAAGCGCAGTCCGAAGTGTGGGGCGTCGTCACAGCCGGCGTCACCGAGGGGTCTCCGGCGAAGGAGGCGTGTTCTGGACGGGGGTCTGCGGCGTCGTCGGTGCTGGGGTCACGCTAGGAACCTGCTTGCCAGGGTTAGTGGGGGTCGGAGTTGGTAGGTTCCGCTCCTCAGTGGGGCTGGTCGCGGTCGGCGTAGGCTTAGGCTGCTCCTGAGTCGGAACATCAGGGACCTCCGGCGTGGTGGGCGTCGGGGTAGGCACCTCCTGCACGGGGGTCTCCGGCGTAGGCGTCGGCTGCTCCTGGACAGGGGTTTCCGGGGTCGGCGTAGGCTCCTCCTGCGTGGGGACCTCCGGCGTGGTGGGCGTAGGGGTAGGCACCTCCTGCACGGGGGTCTCCGGCGTAGGCGTCGGCTGCTCCTGGACAGGGGTTTCCGGGGTCGGCGTAGGCTCCTCCTGCGTGGGGACCTCCGGCGTGGTGGGCGTAGGGGTAGGCACCTCCTGCACGGGGGTCTCCGGCGTAGGCGTCGGCTGCTCCTGGACAGGGGTTTCCGGGGTCGGCGTAGGCTCCTCCTGCGTGGGGACCTCCGGCGTGGTGGGCGTAGGGGTAGGCACCTCCTGCACGGGGGTCTCCGGCGTAGGCGTCGGCTGCTCCTGGACAGGGGTTTCGGGGTCGGCGTAGGCTCCTCCTGCGTGGGGACCTCCGGCGTGGTGGGCGTAGGGTAGGCACCTCCTGCACGGGGGTCTCCGGCGTAGGCGTCGGCTGCTCCTGGACAGGGGTTTCCGGGGTCGGCGTAGGCTCCTCCTGCGTGGGGACCTCCGGCGTGGTGGGCGTCGGGGTAGGCACCTCCTGCACGGGGGTCTCCGGCGTAGGCGTCGGCTGCTCCTGGACAGGGGTTTCCGGGGTCGGCGTAGGCTCCTCCTGCGTGGGGACCTCCGGCGTGGTGGGCGTAGGGGTAGGCACCTCCTGCACGGGGGTCTCCGGCGTAGGCGTCGGCTGCTCCTGGACAGGGGTTTCCGGGGTCGGCGTAGGCTCCTCCTGCGTGGGGACCTCCGGCGTGGTGGGCGTAGGGGTAGGCACCTCCTGCACGGGGGTCTCCGGCGTAGGCGTCGGCTGCTCCTGGACAGGGGTTTCCGGGGTCGGCGTAGGCTCCTCCTGCGTGGGGACCTCCGGCGTGGTGGGCGTAGGGGTAGGCACCTCCTGCACGGGGGTCTCCGGCGTAGGCGTCGGCTGCTCCTGGACAGGGGTTTCCGGGGTCGGCGTAGGCTCCTCCTGCGTGGGGACCTCCGGCGTGGTGGGCGTAGGGGTAGGCACCTCCTGCACGGGGGTCTCCGGCGTAGGCGTCGGCTGCTCCTGGACAGGGGTTTCCGGGGTCGGCGTAGGCTCCTCCTGCGTGGGGACCTCCGGCGTGGTGGGCGTAGGGTAGGCACCTCCTGCACGGGGGTCTCCGGCGTAGGCGTCGGCTGCTCCTGGACAGGGGTTTCCGGGGTCGGCGTAGGCTCCTCCTGCGTGGGGACCTCCGGCGTGGTGGGCGTAGGGGTAGGCACCTCCTGCACGGGGGTCTCCGGCGTAGGCGTCGGCTGCTCCTGGACAGGGGTTTCCGGGGTCGGCGTAGGCTCCTCCTGCGTGGGGACCTCCGGCGTGGTGGGCGTAGGGGTAGGCACCTCCTGCACGGGGGTCTCCGGCGTAGGCGTCGGCTGCTCCTGGACAGGGGTTTCCGGGGTCGGCGTAGGCTCCTCCTGCGTGGGGACCTCCGGCGTGGTGGGCGTCGGGGTAGGCACCTCCTGCACGGGGGTCTCCGGCGTAGGCGTCGGCTGCTCCTGGACAGGGGTTTCCGGGGTCGGCGTAGGCTCCTCCTGCGTGGGGACCTCCGGCGTGGTGGGCGTCGGGGTAGGCACCTCCTGCACGGGGGTCTCCGGCGTAGGCGTCGGCTGCTCCTGGACAGGGGTTTCCGGGGTCGGCGTAGGCTCCTCCTGCGTGGGGACCTCCGGCGTGGAGGGCGTAGGGGTAGGCACCTCCTGCACGGGGGTCTCCGGCGTAGGCGTCGGCTGCTCCTGGACAGGGGTTTCCGGGGTCGGCGTAGGCTCCTCCTGCGTGGGGACCTCCGGCGTGGTGGGCGTAGGGGTAGGCACCTCCTGCACGGGGGTCTCCGGCGTAGGCGTCGGCTGCTCCTGGACAGGGGTTTCCGGGGTCGGCGTAGGCTCCTCCTGCGTGGGGACCTCCGGCGTGGTGGGCGTAGGGGTAGGCACCTCCTGCACGGGGGTCTCCGGCGTAGGCGTCGGCTGCTCCTGGACAGGGGTTTCCGGGGTCGGCGTAGGCTCCTCCTGCGTGGGGACCTCCGGCGTGGTGGGCGTAGGGGTAGGCACCTCCTGCACGGGGTCTCCGGCGTAGGCGTCGGCTGCTCCTGGACAGGGGTTTCCGGGGTCGGCGTAGGCTCCTCCTGCGTGGGGACCTCCGGCGTGGTGGGCGTAGGGGTAGGCACCTCCTGCACGGGGGTCTCCGGCGTAGGCGTCGGCTGCTCCTGGACAGGGGTTTCCGGGGTCGGCGTAGGCTCCTCCTGCGTGGGGACCTCCGGCGTGGTGGGCGTAGGGGTAGGCACCTCCTGCACGGGGGTCTCCGGCGTAGGCGTCGGCTGCTCCTGGACAGGGGTTTCCGGGGTCGGCGTAGGCTCCTCCTGCGTGGGGACCTCCGGCGTGGTGGGCGTAGGGGTAGGCACCTCCTGCACGGGGGTCTCCGGCGTAGGCGTCGGCTGCTCCTGGACAGGGGTTTCCGGGGTCGGCGTAGGCTCCTCCTGCGTGGGGACCTCCGGCGTGGTGGGCGTCGGGGTAGGCACCTCCTGCACGGGGGTCTCCGGCGTAGGCGTCGGCTGCTCCTGGACAGGGGTTTCCGGGGTCGGCGTAGGCTCCTCCTGCGTGGGGACCTCCGGCGTGGAGGGCGTAGGGGTAGGCACCTCCTGCACGGGGTCTCCGGCGTAGGCGTCGGCTGCTCCTGGACAGGGGTTTCCGGGGTCGGCGTAGGCTCCTCCTGCGTGGGGACCTCCGGCGAGGTGGGCGTAGGGGTTGGAGCTTCTTGGTCCGGGGTATCCTGGTCGGGAGTGTCTTGGTCAGGAGTGTCTTGGTCAGGGTGTCGTAGCCAGGGGTGTCTTCGTAAGGGGTGTCCTGGTACGGAGTCTCGGGGTCTCAGTCTTCTTGTGATCCGAGTCCTCATCTTGGTGCTCGTTGTTCTGCTCGTGGTCACCCTCCTCGTTCTGCTCGTGATCGTCCTCTTCCTTCTGCTCGTGATCGTTGTTCTGCTCGTGATCGCTCTCCTCCTTCTGCTCGTGCTCGTTCTCCTCCTTCTGCTCGTGCTCGCCCTCCTCCTTGTCCTCCTTCTTCTCCTTGTCTTCCTTCTTGTTCTCCTTTTGCTCGTGCTCGCCCTCCTCCTTGTCCTCCTTCTTCTCCTTGTCTTCCTTCTTGTTCTCCTTTTGCTCGTGCTCGCCGTTGTTGTCATCCTGGTTGGTGTTTCCCTGGGTCGGCGTATTCTGCTCCTCCGAGCCGCGGAGACCGCCGCCAGCACCAAGGTTGCGCTCCAGCTGGAGGCCCTCGGCGATGTTGTTAGACTTCACCTCGTTGGCGTTGTCCTGGGTCATCCATCCCCACGCGGCGTCCGTCGGGGTCGCCACTGAGGCGGCAATCGCCGCAGCCAGCACGATGTGCGCGATGATGCGAGAGATCTGCATGCTTGAGAGGTTGTAGGTTGTATTGGAAGCAGGCCTCCAATTAAGCAAACGAAGTTCGCTTGGCTCGGCAAATTGCTGAATGAGCTGAGAGATCTCTTCAGCGCGGCAGCTTACGGGGATCCGCTTATCAACCAAATCCGTTCGAGCAGCACACCGGCTTTGTGTCAGAAAGGGGGAAAGGGGAGAGACCACAGCGTTGATCGGTGTTGGAATCCACACATGCTCCACGAGCCTCTACATGTGCCCCCACTTGGCGAGGGAGGGCCACTTGCTTTGATCTATGCCGCTGCGTGCAGCTGTAACCTTCTGTTGGTGGTCTCACCTCTTACCGGTGTCTCTAGGAATACCGTCGAAACGCATTCCCTGTGGTCTGAGCCGGCAGAGTCTACAGCCTCAGTGCATGTATTTTGGTGAGGCGAAAGCTCTTTGGACGCTCTACTCGGAGCCAGCTCTGATGGAAAGCCTTCGTTACTTACGGATCTGAGTGAACTTGTTCATCTTCGTGTGCTTGCCAGTGGATTCCTTTGACAGGCAGACTTGATACTGTAGCCGCAAGGCGTGTGGCCTTGAAGTTGTTCTGAGGATCTGGGTGGAGATGGGGCGTTCGTCTCCATCGAGTTTTTCTGTTCGTCTGTCGTTGCATTGCAGCCTCTATGGTTGTCCAAACGGCTGGCTCGGGACACCCGAACATCACTGCATTGACGAGACTGCTTCAGCAATACTGAATCAGCATCAACACACCGAAACCTGCCGCGAATGACGCATTAGCGGCAGTCTTAGCTGCATCGGGCTTACCGAGTACACCGTCAAGCTTCCACATGAAACACATTGCAATGCCCCGTTCAAATGGAGGAACGGCCGATCGCAGCGCGTAAAGGCTCGGTCGCGCGTGCACGTTCCCTCTGCGTTTCCTTCAGCCGCGCAGAAATTTACCGAGCTTGGGATTTGATCGCCGCGCCACGAGAGACCCGTCTTTCCACACCTCGTCACCCGACGTGATTGTGCTTGCCAGCCGTAGACCGCACGAAAGTCATGTCGACATCCAGCAGCCGTCGCATGACGCAAAAGTATCCTGACAGCGAGAGGATCTCGTGTTGTCGACTGTCTCCGTTCCACTGCAACGACTGGCCCGCGTCCTGCACGCGCGGCTTCAACGTGCGTGCAACCGGTTGGCCGTCTTCGGAGCACTACACAACTGGGTTCGCTGAGGTCCAGCCTTGGCGTGCCCACGCATCCATCCAGCAGGTGGCCAGCAATGCTACGTGTAGCTTCTAGCCTGGCACTGTTTGCTGGAACATGTACGGTGGCGTTCTTGGCATCTCCTAGTGACGAGCCCGGGGTGTGTGACCAGAACAGCAACTACAAAGGGCAGCTACAAAAACGCAGTACGCTTACGATACTGTGGCAGCGTTCCTTTCAGCGTAGTTAATTTATGGATCCGCATTGTCCTTCGACAGAAGAGCTTCTCGTCCGTTGCGACCAGCTACGTCAGCAAAATCAGCGAGCTCAACTAGCCACTAACAGGACCAGGCGATGCGATGCGGATACTGGATGTCTAGGTTAGACTTGACCAGTTCATTGTACGTTCACGAATGCAAGTTGATTGATTTAAAACATGTAGTCTCTAACGTCGTGAATACTGCAGTGGAATAGCTCTGGGCTCATGCCAGCAGCATCTCGTCTGAAGACCCGTCGAAAGTGAGCTTACTGCACACCCTGCTTCTGCGACTGGTTCTGGTCCTCGCTCTGCTGCTCAGCCGAGTTTTGCTTCTGGCCGGTCTTGCCCTGGTCTTGGCTCTGGTTGTTATCCTTCTTCTTGTCACCGTCCTTCTTCTCCTTCTTGTCACCGTCCTTCTTCTCCTTCTTGTCACCGTCCTTCTTCTCCTTCTTGTCGCCGTCCTTCTTCTCCTTCTTGTCGCCGTCCTTCTTCTCCTTCTTGTCACCGTCCTTCTTCTCCTTCTTGTCGCCGTCCTTCTTCTCCTTCTTGTCACCGTCCTTCTTCTCCTTCTTGTCACCATCCTTCTTCTCCTTCTTGTCGCCATCCTTCTTCTTGTCGCCGTCCTTCTTCTCCTTCTTCTTCTCACCATCGTCCTTCTTCTCCTTCTTCTCTTTCTTCTCCTTCTTCTTGTCGTCGTCCTTGCTCTGCTGCTTGCCGTCATCCTGGCTCTGCTGCTTGCCCTCGTCCTGGCTGGTGTTGTCCTGGCTCGGGGTGTTCTGGGACTGCTCGGCCTCCTGGCTCGCGCCACGCAGACCGCCGCCAGCACCAAGCTGACGGCCGACCTGCAGGTTCTCGGCCATGTTGGCGGTCGTCAGACCGAGCGCAGCGTTCGTGGGGGCAGCCGTCGAGGCCACAACGACGGCGCAGAGAGCGATGATGTGCGAGATCTTCATGGTGCTTTGGGAATTTGGTAGTGGAAGCGGCTTCCAAGGGGTTGGTGGGGTCTCGAGGGTTGTGGGTTGAGCTCGACAAGTTGCGGAATGAGCTCAGCTTTCAACCGGGGCGAGGAGAGGAGCACCCGAGCGTCGTCACTCGACGCAGTGCGTTCGAACAGCACAAATCCCAACTTCAAGATCCGCAGCAGTGCACAACGTATTTCGCTTTTTTCGAGTCAAAGCAGCAGTGTGATGTTGCCATGGAGTGCAACGTTCATTCGGATGTGCTCGTCTTCGTTACATACAGGGCTGGAGAGAGAGAGAAAGATCAAACCAACTTATCTTGATGTTATCGTGCAGTACAAAACTTGATGAGGCTGATAGTCTATCAGTATAGAGGTTGTCATGCCAATGAATAGGATGTGTCTTGATCGCGGGCATTTTAATAAGATACAACAGTACCGAGTTATAATATGACTTCCAAACATATAATTAAGACGTGCTGCTGCTGGCTGTTCAACGCAATGTTTAACGCAATGAACGCAATGGTACATGTACATGTGCGCACGGGAGGAGCGAGACAACGAAAAGGTGGTTCCAAACTCTCTGTTCAACACCGTGTTGATTTACACCCGAGAGAATTAGACAGAGCAATACCCCATGAGTTACGATTTACACGCGCGTCGTAAACTGACGACTGGAAGCAGGTTGCATGCACGGGACGTTGCAGAGGGTTTATTCAAGATTCGTTTGAAGATGTAGGCGATAAGCACAAGTCCTTGTCTCTACGAAATTAGCTGGACCAACATACCGGTACCTTGGTTTGATCTTTCTCTCTCTCTCTCCAGCCCTGTATGTAACGAAGACGAGCACATCCGAATGAACGTTGCACTCCATGGCAACATCACACTGCTGCTTTGACTCGAAAAAAGCGAAATACGTTGTGCACTGCTGCGGATCTTGAAGTTGGGATTTGTGCTGTTCGAACGCACTGCGTCGAGTGACGACGCTCGGGTGCTCCTCTCCTCGCCCCGGTTGAAAGCTGAGCTCATTCCGCAACTTGTCGAGCTCAACCCACAACCCTCGAGACCCCACCAACCCCTTGGAAGCCGCTTCCACTACCAAATTCCCAAAGCACCATGAAGATCTCGCACATCATCGCTCTCTGCGCCGTCGTTGTGGCCTCGACGGCTGCCCCCACGAACGCTGCGCTCGGTCTGACGACCGCCAACATGGCCGAGAACCTGCAGGTCGGCCGTCAGCTTGGTGCTGGCGGCGGTCTGCGTGGCGCGAGCCAGGAGGCCGAGCAGTCCCAGAACACCCCGAGCCAGGACAACACCAGCCAGGACGAGGGCAAGCAGCAGAGCCAGGATGACGGCAAGCAGCAGAGCAAGGACGACGACAAGAAGAAGGAGAAGAAAGAGAAGAAGGAGAAGAAGGACGATGGTGAGAAGAAGAAGGAGAAGAAGGACGGCGACAAGAAGAAGGATGGCGACAAGAAGGAGAAGAAGGATGGTGACAAGAAGGAGAAGAAGGACGGTGACAAGAAGGAGAAGAAGGACGGCGACAAGAAGGAGAAGAAGGACGGTGACAAGAAGGAGAAGAAGGACGGCGACAAGAAGGAGAAGAAGGACGGCGACAAGAAGGAGAAGAAGGACGGTGACAAGAAGGAGAAGAAGGACGGTGACAAGAAGGAGAAGAAGGACGGTGACAAGAAGAAGGATAACAACCAGAGCCAAGACCAGGGCAAGACCGGCCAGAAGCAAAACTCGGCTGAGCAGCAGAGCGAGGACCAGAACCAGTCGCAGAAGCAGGGTGTGCAGTAAGCTCACTTTCGACGGGTCTTCAGACGAGATGCTGCTGGCATGAGCCCAGAGCTATTCCACTGCAGTATTCACGACGTTAGAGACTACATGTTGTAAATCAATCAACTTGCATTCGTGAACGTACAATGAACTGGTCAAGTCTAACCTAGACATCCAGTATCCGCATCGCATCGCCTGGTCCTGTTAGTGGCTAGTTGAGCTCGCTGATTTTGCTGACGTAGCTGGTCGCAACGGACGAGAAGCTCTTCTGTCGAAGGACAATGCGGATCCATAAATTAACTACGCTGAAAGGAACGCTGCCACAGTATCGTAAGCGTACTGCGTTTTTGTAGCTGCCCTTTGTAGTTGCTGTTCTGGTCACACACCCCGGGCTCGTCACTAGGAGATGCCAAGAACGCCACCGTACATGTTCCAGCAAACAGTGCCAGGCTACATGTAGAAGCTACAGATACTACGTACTACGTAGTACTACATAGTAATATGCGTTACTAAGTACTACGCATTGAGAAAGAAAATGAGCCCCAAGACCTATTTTCTCTTCTTAGTACAATGGTTACAGTAGTTAGTCTGAGTGAGACTAATTTATGTAAGCGCATTTTCATCGAACTCACACAAATTAGTCTAGCGAAACACCACATAGACTAATTATAAACACAGACTATTTTTGAATGTTCAAATTTAGTCTGAACATCACTAGAACGTTGACTAGATGCTCTGGTACTGCAACCCCTCGTGGGACTTTGTTTCAATGAATAGTGAAATGCATCCAAAGGCGTCTTGCTTTCTTAATTTTTTAATTTTAATTGAGGTGTATTGTGTTACTTATTCTAAAGCTAGAATTGAACTCAAATAACCATTCCTCATAGGTGTCATACTCCTATGAGGTGATACCACAAGTGCCCAGCCTTGAATCCATCTCCCTTCATCACCATGAGTCCGATCCACCCGAGGCCTTGCAGCCGATTTCCACTTTCGTTTCACGTCTCTCCATCCAGTGCTCAATGTCTCCCGCCATTGACTCCAGAATCCCTCTGTGTAGTTGATGGTCCACATTGCCGTCCGGCATCGTACTAACATCAGGTCCTTCCTCACGCCCCACTTCTTGTTGAGCCAGTCCCCACTCCGTCCACGGACGACCCGTAGTTCTTAGGGAGCTGCGGACCACCACTGCCGGTGCCCTCCGCACAGGAGTCACTCCCGCGGCAGTGCTACCGTCACGTTGCTGCAGTATCTCCCCAACTTGGTGAGTCTGCGGGTTCGTGCTTAGGGCCCACTCCCCAACAGTGACTGCACCCAAAGCTATGAGTTCGTCTCTGATGTCCGGCACCCCGAGCCCTCCTTGGATTATCTTCTGCTTTGCCAGTTCGCCTTTTATCCATCCGGCCGGTGCCACCCCGGCAAAGTGAACACCGCATTCCAGACGAGGTGCCGGATCATCCAGTCTGCATCCTTAACAATGGCTTCGGTCGGCCAGGCGTGACGCGCAACATACAGGAGTTTTGGTATCACTATAGCGGCTGCAATTTGGGCACGTTGAGCCACTGTGTTTGTCTTGACCTCCGCCAAGGCCAGCCTCACCCTCAGAACTGCAAAAGCACGTTTCCAGGCTTCTGCCGTCACGTCACCAGTCCCCGCGATGTGTCCCAGATAGCGAGTACATGTGGTTTCCTTGACCTCCCCTTCCTCCATTTCCTCGTCTTCAGTTACGGATTCCTCCTCCGGGTCTTGTGGCCCTGGTCTGACCGCAACCGATTTCTGCACGTTGAGGCAGAGCCCCGAGACTGCCGAGAATCTACCCACCGCCTTAATGTCATCTGCCTGCATTTGTTTCGACGCCACGTAGATGACCCAGTCGTCTGCATAACCAGCAATTT
Source organism: Phytophthora syringae (assembly GCA_012656105.1). Lineage (NCBI taxonomy): Eukaryota > Oomycota > Peronosporomycetes > Peronosporales > Peronosporaceae > Phytophthora > Phytophthora syringae. The sequence continues at coordinate 834,208 of JAAKBD010000005.1, read as the reverse complement.
TGAGTTGCTGGTTGGGTACTTCTGCGTCTATGGCAATACCTTGCAGTCTGTTGTCCCGGTAAATTTCGTCATATAGCAGGTCAGCTGCTAAGATGAAGAGTAAAGGTGCCAGTGGACACCCCTGCCTAATGCCGCTGGTGACCTTGCGCCTCTCTGAGAGGATGCCATTAGCCATAAATTGCACCGTAGTGTCAGTGTGAGTTAGCTCGATCATTCGACAAAATTTAGGCGGAAAGCCTTTTGCACGTAATACTTCCAGCAGAAAGTCACGGTCCAATGAATCATACGCCTTTGCGAAGTCCAGTAATAACACCTGCGCTTTCCTCAAGCCCCTTCTCGTTCCACATATGTGCTTCGCCACTTCATAAAGGTCAATCGCACCATGAATGGTTCTTCCCGGTACATGAGTCGCATGCACCAGTTGCGCTACATGCGCCCTAACGCACCAGGCCAGGATCCGCGTTAGGATTTTATAGTCGGAGTTTAGCAGCGCAATTGGCCGGTAACTCAACGGTTTTTGGTTTGGCCCCCTTGGAGATGCTGAAGATGCAAGCTTCGAGGAAGCCTCTCGGTGTACACCCTCATTCATGCACGCATTGTAGAGCGTGGTCAAGATGGGTACCAGCAACCCGGAGTGGTCTGAGTACCACTCATTACCAAAGTCGTCCGGGCCACAAGCCTTTCCGGCCTTTGCTTTGGATATGGCCGCCAGCACCTCGTGTTCCTCTATCTCGTCATCCACATCGCTTAAATCTACCTTGTTCCAATTAGCTGCCATTGACTGGATGTACTCGGTCGTGCTGACCTTGTCCGCAGCAGCCCCATTGAGAATGCCTTCCCAGCAGTCAGCTAAGATGCTAGCTTTATCATGTTGCGGTCTCCACGGACCTGCCCCAGTCTGGTCCAAGGTCGGTATCAGATTATCTCCAAATTTTGTGCAGATGCGATTAAAGAACTGCTTCGTGGAAGCCTTCGAGTTCCACGCGTTTTTCGTGATCAGTGCCCGCGTCTTCAGCGCTCTTCTCTCCGTCTGCAAGCTGCGAATGGCGTCTAGCACCGAACCCCGCTCCTTCTGGTCCGTGGCATCGCCGTATTCCAGCTTGTCTAGTATCTTCTTAAGCCTTTTAAGCTTCATTCGGAAGCTTCCTGTCATTCTCGCCTTTGCTGCTGTCTTGAGATTCCTCATTTCCATCTTCAATGCAGATTTGAAGTTGTCCCAGTGTGCATCCATCTGCGCCGCATCCATGCCTTCGATTTGCTGAGTTAGTTCCTGCAGCCGTCGCTCAATTAGACTGTGCGTAGCGGCTGGCACGTATGCCGGTGGCGGGTATAACTTTGGTCGGTGTTTTACTCGTACTTGCCCTTTCGGCGAGTGCAGCTCCAGCTGTACTTCTCGGTGATCAGTGAAGCATGGCAGGTCCTCCGTAACGGTGCCTCTGATAAGTTTCTTCGCACAAGAAGCCACATAAAATCGGTCTATGCGGGAAGTACCGACTTCTCCAGTTTTAGAGGTGTGTGTGTGCGTGACACGAGCTCACATACTCCTTCTTCGCCCGCACTCCCGACCTTGGCGGTAAATTGTAGAACCCCGTATCCAACAATCCGTTCAACTCCACGAATCGCGTTAACTCCCCCACTCCTGCATCTGCACTACCATCTCCACCCACTCGATCCATCTCCTTGTTCACCACACAGTTAAAGTCGCCCCCGCAAATCAGGTCCGCGTCTGTGGGAAAAATAATCTGCGCCAAGTTCTGGAAGAAGAGGATCCTGCACGCTGCCTGCGAGGGCGACTATACGTTCATGAAGATGAACGTCTTCCCAGAGATCACTCCTCTGGTCATTATTAGGTGCTCATTCCAGTGTTGTGTGCCCCACGGCGTCATTTCCTTGACCGCACAGTAGGGGTTTGTCAGTATTGCGACCCCCGCACTTCTCGCTGTTCCCGACGACCAAAACGAGAGCTTGTCTGCTTGAGCTTGCTTGTAGCCCCACATGGCTGCGTACTGGTTTGCCGCCGTCGCGTGTTCCCGTTCATTGAGATGAGTCTCCTGGATGAAGATCACGTCACGTTGACCCCTCTCTTTGCGCTCCTTCAGTCCTTGGAGACGTCCTATTTCCTTAATATGCATTGTTAGTCCTCGTACGTTCAGAGTCGATACTCCTATCGTCCTGTCGTCCCTGTGCGTGCGAATCATCTCTTCCTCCCTCTTCCTGTCTGCTTGCCTCCTTCTCTTCCTCACCACCCTCCTGAGCTGTTGAAACGCAGCCTTGGTCCTCGAGTTGTGCTCCTCCTTCCCTATCCTGTCGAAGAAGTGTCGCATCGTGCCTCGCCTGTCTTCCTCCAGCGGAGTCTCCTCTCCTCTCCCCTCTCCTCTCCTCCCACGTTAAAGTGTGGTGGTCGCGGTGGCCGAGACCTGCACATTGTCCTGTGCTATCTCCTCTTCCTGTCCGCTGATGGGTGCATCTTCCTCTCGCTGTGCTGCGTCCTCCGTCTCATCTGGCTCTTGATGCACCGGTGGGTGCAGTAGTTCCGCCGGCTTTTCCTTATTATCAGCTATCCGCACATGGGCGCTGAGCTCCTGCTGCCGGTCGCTTTCGCTTTGGGTAGTTGGAGCTGGATCTTCCGCCTGTGGTCTCAGGTCCTCCTCCGATTTGTGGTGGGTCTCGAGTTGTGGGTGCTCCTCACGTGAAGCTGTCGTAACCTGGTCGCCCAGAATACTACCGGGTTCCGGTCGTGCCTCGTCGTCTAACATCGTTGGATCGGGTTCGCTGGGTTCCTGCTGGAATTTCTTGGCTGCCTTTCGAAAGGCCTTCAGCTCCAGCTGAGCGCTTTTAGCCATCACCGCCTGCTTGGAATCGAGCGATCCAAAGCCCCGAAGCCTCATGATGTCATTCAGTCTTGGCCCCAGTGTCTCCGCTTGCTCCGCGAAGCACCTGAACCTGGCTGGATCATAGTGAACAGCTTGGAAGTGGTTGCCCGCTGCCTTCCTTCTTAGTATCAGCACATGCGGCAGAATACCTTCCGCCACTAGTTCCTGGATAAGCTCTACTGCAATCTTGGTAGGTACCGTAGTGACGTTGCCGATTTCCACTGCATCTCCGTCCTCCATCAGCTGCGCGTCGTAAGAGTATACTTGCAACGTGACGAGCTCCGTTTTCTGAACATCTAACACGAAAACCGGCTCCCTGGCGTGAATAGCCATTGCTTTCAGGTGGGCTGGCCGGACCCATAGATTCTGCGGGACTGTAGCCTTGACTGACCGTTGCCTTTGGTCCACGTAGTGGTTAGCCAACTCCCTTCTGTCGCCTCCGTTCCTCCACTTGCCTTCATCTCCGTCGTGGTTGCTTCGAGAGGTCCAGTCTAGCCACTAGTGCCAGATTGGCTACCATGCTATTGAGGATGTGCTTCTTTAGCATGTTGATGTCTTTAATGGTCTCCGGGGTGCGCTTTAGCAGGCCTTCGCGCTTGTTGTGGGTGGCCGCATAGTGTGCCAGCCACCCACACTGCCCAGTTGCCGCCACTTCCACTTTCGTTGCTCCCAAGATGGCCAGGTAAGTATCCAGCGATACGTCCTTGTCCGTCGACTTCTTGACTCCAGCAAAGACACAGAAGTCTGTGTCGTCTTGCGAGCCGCTGGGTTCGGCAGTTGCTACATTGGGTGAAGGCGGTCGGGATCCCTCCATGATTACATCCTCGGTGTCTTCTGTCGTTCTCCCTGTCGTCTTGCCCTCCTGCTTGATCGGTCTGTCTGGTTGTTGCACAAGCTCTCCCACGGGTTTCAGGAACTGGTGCATAAATCTCTGAGCTGGAGTTACTTCCGCTGAGCTCCCACTCCCTTTGGCCCACTTCGTTGGAGAAGGCGTCCTGACCCGTACGTTACTTTCTCCGGTCTTCCTTGTGTCCGCTTGCGGGACCTCATTGTGGTTGCTGTCCTCCGGCCATTTGCTGGACACTTTCCGTTTGGGTGAGGAAGGTGGTTTGGCGCGGGTCGAGTTTGTCTCTGTCTTGGCCTCCAGTCCCCGATCGTCTCGTGGCCCCTCAGCTTCCTTGGCGCTCGTGGTCTTCGTTTTCTTGCTGTCAGGCTTCGGTCTTGTGCGGTTGTAGAGAAAAGACCGCTCCCTGGTTCTGCCTCTCGGGGCATTGTCGCTGTTCATCTGGTCCTCCGTCGTGGCCTGCTGTTGTTTCTCCTCCGTGCCTTGCCCGTCGTCCGCTTCCTGCATTTCTACGTCAATGCCTCCCCATCCGTCCTCCTGCTCCGTCCCTGTAGCACCCAGTGGGTGATCCCAAGAAGGTAACTCCCCTGTTGGTTCGAGGCGGTGCTGGTCTCCGTGGGCTGCAATGTTGCTCCTGTGCCTGTGGAACTCCATGTCCTTCGGTAGTGCCGGCCTGCCCTCCTTGGCACTGGTGATCTGCTCTGCCGGAGTCATGGGTGTTCGGCCCGTCTTGTTCGTGTTGACCGACTTGGCACCTCCCGCTTGCAGAAGCATCTTCAATTGCTCTACCGTAGTCGGCATACTTCTTCCGCTGTAGGTCCTCCCTCCCTGTCCTTTGCTGGACGGCAGTCGCCCTTGCACCCGCTTGACATGAGCTTCTCTACTGTCTTCTATCGTAGTAGGGGCTGCGCTGCAGAACTTAGTCGGGTGATCCGGAGCACCACACGTGACACAAGACCAATTCTTGTGGATTTCGTGGTGGTGAAGTACAATTTCCATTTCCTCGCTTCGGATGAAAGAGAGTAGCTGGACGTGCCTCTGCTTCTATCCGGACCGTCCATTGTTTGTCGTTGAGTCCGTTCATGACTGTCGCTGAGTGGCGTATCGTGTGCACTTTCAGGCCAAGCTGCTTCGTCAGCACCCACAGCATGTCTGTGGATGTGATCGTGCCTTTGCGCACTGCCACCGTGAATTCATAGAAATCAAGCTTGACCACTGCATTCGTGACCTTTGCTTCTTCTCGCTGTTGCTCGTAGTCGTGCAGAGTGAGCAGTCTTCTCGTCATGGGCATCTTCCAGTTGACCCACTTCTGCGCCGCTCTCTTGCCCTTAAAAGTGACAGTGATAACTCTCGTTAGAGCGTCCAGTGTAATCCTGGAGACTGCCTCCTTGAAAGCAGCTACCTCTTGCTTCTGTGCAGGAGCCGCTTCTTCCGCCACGCTGATGAAGGAGAGAAGCATCTGCTTGCTCAAACTGTCTCCAAATCGTTGTCCAGCTTCTAAGTGCGCATAGAGTGGGTACTCTATGGACAAGAAGATGTCTGTAAATTTAGCCAGTTCCTCCGGCGACATTGACTGTACTAGGAAGTGCGGGGTTGGACTAGCTCGATCTCTCCGTTGATAATGAGGAGCAGCGCCTTGTCTTCGTCCGCGGTCCTCTCTCTTAGCTTGGTCAGCATAGTCGTCGCAGTCTGTCCAGCTCTGCCGTGGCTCCGCCTTCCTCTTTCGTTCCCGTTGCTCCGTTCACTGCTCTCAGGTAGGACGAGGGGTGTCTGCCGCTGGCTCCGCCCTCGGTTAGCTTTCAAGCTCATGCTCGAAGTGCAGAAACCTCAGTCGGATCTCTACCTCGCGTTGCGGTAGTCTCTCAACGACCATACACCCGTGTAGTACGCCCCTCAGTTTCTGCACGTGCTCTGGGATCGCTAGGTTCCAATAACTGCTCAACAGCCTGTACTTGTCAGCTTGGGCTGCAGGTATGCCGTCCCGCCAGTCTCTCAGGATCTCCTCCTTCTCTCTGGTGTCCGTTTTGTCCCTGTTCGCCTTGAGCAGGTAGTTCTTGCGTCGAATGTCCCTCCCAGCTCCATTCAGCGCGTTGAGCGTCTGAAGGATGTATTCCCATGGGGCACCACTTTGTAGATAGCTGAGTAGCTGCGCGAACAGCTTGCCCCCTACCCCTTTTTCTTGCACCTTTTGTTGCTCGCTGCCTGCACAGCATGACCGGCTGTCAGCTCTGTCGCATTGCCTGTGCGTTGCGGCGACCGTTGTTTTTTTCCCAGCCGTGAACCATTGTTGCTCCGTGTTGATGGAAACCTCTTGGTTGTTGGACTGATTTCCTGTTTTTCCGAGTTGAACTGCACTGCTATTAGCTGACACTTCGTCCTGTTCTCCTAGCCTTGCTCCTACACTCAACATCGCTGCTCCCGCAACCTTCCCTTGGGCTGCTTTGCTTGGACTCTTCATCACCTTCGTTGCCCGCTGCATCCTGCTTCGTTGCGTCCCGCTGCAGGACGTTCCTTCCGCGGTTTTGTCTTGCACTTTGTATGTCCGGGGTTTCGGCGCCCTTCCAAGCCCCCCAGTCTAGAATGTCTTGGTCGGTTCTGCTCTTCTCTCGACTTCAGCGGTCGCCGGCTATTTGGGAAGTGACGTCTTGCTTTCTTAGTGCACTAGCTGTATTCTGCTACATCCAAGCTGGTACAGAAAAAATTCGAACCATGAATAGAGATTGGATACTAAAATGGGTAACGAAATAAATAAATGGGGATAAATTAATTTATTGGGCTAAACCAACCATTGTCAACCATGTACTACTCGCTCGTATCGTTAAAACCGGCATGGAAGGATCGTTGGGGTGGGTTAGAGCGATATATTTGCTGTTGACACCTCGAATATTGCGGGCGAGACCAACCGCTTCGCCAAGACGAGCCCAATTTTCATGCAGACTAATTCTGAATAATATTGCTCAGACTAATTATGAATTCGTTTTTCCTGGCGTACATGAATTAGCCTGGCATAGACTAATTATGAACGCAGACTAATTTTGAAGTCAGACTAATTACTGTAACCACTGTAGTATTATACTGTGAGCTCCCATTTTAATGGGAGCTTAAAAGTACAGCTGGGTACTCTTGTATCGCGGTGTTCACAGGCTGTCGACGAAGGCCCAAGCTCAAGGTTGGACCGACATTCACGTCAGTGCCCTGATTCTCGGAATGACAAAGCAGAAAAGCTGCAACACTGGTATATGGAGTCGAGGAGACTATGGCAAGACGCCCGTTTACTGAAAGACGTTTCATTTTGCACACTTAGTTTCGCTGGAGATCTGGTCTTACTGCTGAGTCGGCTCGTCACCTCCAGCCGCTTGCTTCGTGGCACCCTTCTTCTCATCGCCTCCCTGCGTTTCAGTCTGCTGTTTCTCCTCGCCCTGCTGATTACCGGAACCTTCCTTCTTCTCACCACCTTCGTCTTTCTTATCGGTGGCACTTTTGCTCCCTTCCTTTTCAGCGGTGTCGCTCTGACCGTCCTTCTCGTCGGTGTCGTTGGAGCCCTCCATCTTGTTGCCCGTATCGTTCTGGCCCTCCTTCTTCTCGTCGGTGTCATTGGAACCCTCCGTCTTCTCGTCGGTGTCGTTCTGGCCCTCCTTCTCATCGGTGTCGTTTGATCCCTCCTTCTTCTCGTCGGTGTCGTTCTGGCCCTCCTTCTCATCGGTGTCGTTTGATCCCTCCTTCTTCTCGTCGGTGTCATTCTGGCCCTCCTTCTCGTCGGTGTCGTTCTGGCCCTCCTTCTCATCGGTGTCGTTTGATCCCTCCTTCTTCTCGTCGGTGTCATTCTGGCCCTCCTTCTCGTCGGTGTCATTCTGGCCCTCCTTCTCATCGGTGTCGTTTGATCCCTCCTTCTTCTCGTCGGTGTCATTCTGGCCCTCCTTCTCGTCGGTGTCGTTTTGGCCCTCCTTCTTATCGCCCGTGTCATCAGTTTGGTCTTCTTGGTCTTCCTGGTCTTCTTGGTCTTCCTGGCCCTCACTCTTGTCACTCTTGCCATCCTTCTCTTTCTTTTCACCCTTGTCCTCCTTCTCCTTCTGTTCGCCATCATTTTCACCCTTGTCCTCTTTCTCCTTCTTTTCGCCATCCTTTTCACCCTTGTCCTCCTTCTCCTTCGTCTCGCCACCCTTGTCGCTCTTGTCGTCCTTTTCAGCGCTTTGGTCAGCCTCCCCGACATCGCCCGAGCTGCCATTTTCTTGGCTTCCGCCCTGCACCACAGAGCTCTGCGCCTGCTGCTCGGTTTCTTCAGTTGATCCACGAAGACTGCCAGCTCCAAGTTGACGGCCGACCGGCAGCTCACCCACCACGCCATTAGTTTTCACCTCAGTCGTCAAGCCCAACGTTGCATTGGCAGGGACGACAGTCAAAGCGACAACTGCCGCGGCAAGAGCGATGATGTGGGCGATCTTCATGGTAACTCGAAAGTTCTTGGGAGTTGTCGAGTGCGGTGTGTTGTTCTCAACAAATTGGGGAATGAGCTCCAAACACGACAAACGAATCGTTCCAACTGAAGTTGTACTAACGTTAACGGATCACATCTCGAATCCGAAAGCAGCAGAGGACTATCCTCGAACTTCAACTGCTCTTTACATTAATTTCTCGTTAGGGACAAAGGGTTCCCAGTCAACAAACGAGTTGTTTCCATTACTTCCCGACTTCAAATCACTCTTACCCTAAAGTCTGAGGCTCAGGCAGCAGTTCAATGCCCACGACGCTATCATGGAAGATCGCAGTGCGAAAGGAAGCAGATACCGTGAACAACACTTACAACTCCCCAACAATCCCAACAATTGTCAGCGTGTACTGCGGTGTAAGAAGAAACTGGCCATTCGACACTCCTTGTCCTCGCACTCCTTGACATTGAGCTGAATGGTGCCCAAAACACGCGATTCTTGACCCCAACTGCCACTGAAAAGGTGAAGGCGTCCGTTCCTCGGAAACCTGCTTGGGGGACATACTTGACCACTCGGTCGCCCACCACCCTTAGCAATTTGAGTGCCTTGTCACCCTCTAGCCCCACGTAAAAGTACGGGTCCAGCTTAATAGCCGCCAAACACTCGGCATCGCACACTCGTGACGGAAGCCGCAGTTGACGTTCACTAGCGTCACGCAGCACCTGCAACCCTCCAAACTGCTCGTAGCTCAGCAGAAACTCCTTCAACTCCCGGTCACGAGTGAGTGTGGGTAGCTCAATGTAGTTGTTCGGTGAGTAGCGACGTAGATACGTGTCCGCCTCCATGGAGTCCATTAGCCCATTGCTGTCCACATCGACGTGATCTCGCTCAGTCTCGTTCAGTGCGATGTACAGCGTACCATGTCGCGGAAGTGCATGTACCTGAGCCTGGAAATCCATGAAATACGACACCGTTTCTCCTGCGTGGTTTGTGACGAGCAGAGTCCAATCGGAGATGCCTCCAACGGTGCCATTTTCTATCTCGTGCTTGATGTTCATATCTGCTATCGCTAGTGTCCACACACCTTCGCTAGGCATCCCACCGAAAGTATATCGGAAAGGTTCTTCCGGGGACCAAGTCTGCCCACCTGGATGGTACGTTGTTCGAACGGGAGTTCCTCCAGAATATAGCGATAACACGTAGTTCTGCTCTGCGAACACTTCGACCTCAGCAAGCGACAACACCCCGCGTGGCATCTCCGCTACAAGACGCACGTACTGAGCTTTAGTACCGAGAGGGGGAACCACGGAAATGACACTGCGATTAGATTGACGCGAGTCCACCCGGTACGAGAAAATGCAGCGGTTGTACGCTTCAGCGAAGCTCTCGACGTCCATAATGGCCGGACTATCAAACAGCAGCACCCAGTACGGGAACATACTCTGCTCAGGATCACGAAGTGCTGTAGTAGCTGATGCCTTCACTGGTCCCTCCTTTCGATACACAACTGGATCACTCTCGTCGTCTATCGACAATGGTGCTGCGAGTTTAATGATACCCGTACCGCCACCAACGTTGTTGTCACCAATAGATAACACCGGATTGTCCACTCCTTCTACGGCACTTGGGTTGTCGAGGAAGGTAATGTGCCACGTGAAAGCTCCGTTTCGTGATAGAGCTGCGTCTCGAGGTTCGCGAGTGATGAACAAGCGGGACACGACGTCGCCTACTGCCGAAAGTTTCGCCTGAATTGATTCCTCAAGGCCGAGTCCTGGAGTCGCGATCTGCTTGTTCTCGTCTGCAATCATAGCCACTGCGTTGTGGTTAATAGGCTTTGTCGTTAGCCTTTCCTGGCCATTTGTAAAGACTAACGTGAAGTCTCCCGTGACAGCAGAAGTCCCGTCACTCGAGTCCACATACAGAGTGAAGACGGTTGCTTGAACACTTGGATAAGGGTCGGCCACCCAGATACGAACGGTGCCGATGGTGGAGACGTCTACGAGTCGCAGCTCCCACCACGAAGACTCATTTACCTCATTTGCAGGCAGTGTTCTGGCTACCGTTTGGGTAGACACCGCTACACCCCGAGTTCTCCCATCAATAGCGTTCTTCGCTTCACATGAGCCGCTAGTGGAGCTTTGCAAGGCTGTAGCACCACCATCGAGAGCCAAGTTCTTGCCACCTCCAAAATCTCGGAAGCTGTAGTCCCAACCAACGTCGCTAGTAGGATTTCGTGCTTCCGAAGCAAGTTGTGCGCGGTTTGTCAACACGTCAGGAGAGTCTGGGACGCCAAACGTATCTCGGACAGTGCAACATCCGTCAAAAATGACACTTTGGCGATGTCCATGGAAGACTCGAGCCCGTATGTCTTGCGCTCTAGGATGATACAAGCCACGCAGCACCACGCGCAAGTCTTGTACAAGCTGAAACTTGGACGAAAGACCAGTCGTCCCCGTGCGAAGCAGACTGACGTCCTCTAAATCGACTGGTATCAACTCCAGATTTGCATCCAAAGTTGCGTGTGCTGCGAGTCGTGAGATTCGACCTCCGTTAAGCTGAATTTTCACGTGTGCGTCGTAGGAAAAGTCGTCCAGCTCCGTGTCATCGCTTCGTACGGTGAAGAGGAAGACCGACTGCAGTTTGGAACTTCGCGAGGCTTCGTACGTTGCAACACGTGACGAATTCTGGATCGACAGAGACGGAAGGCCACTAGAAATGTCCACTTTGACCGGCGTCGACCACTGCACCACAACATCGACGCTCTCTCCAGTAACGTACGTCCCCGGCCGTTTGTTAGTGAAGACGTGGGAGACTCGAGGTCGCTCCGTGTTGATACGCAGCGCGTGGGTGTAACTTAAACTTCGGTACAAGTCACTCGTGGCGTCTAAACTCTGTTGCGTCGTTGCAGGAGTCCCACGGAAGCACCCGAGCAAATACGGCGGAGTTAAAGTCACATGATAACGGTATGTGCCGTCGTCGCCTATCCGTCCATTGCATGCGTCCAAGTCAGTGGGCAATTGACCATTTTCGCTGTACATTCCGTAGAGAGGAAACCCGTCAAACACAAAGCCTAGGAGGGGTGAAGGCTGGCCAACGCGATCTCCCAGTTTCTCCAGAAGACAGTCAGGCGATGCGTAATATCTGTAGTCTCCTCCAGCGTCGACCAGTCCGTTGCATTTGTCTAGTAGTTTGTACGCCGGGTTGTTGCTTTTCAGCACATTCCCAGTGTAAACGACCGAGTCGGCAGCGAAAAAGGGTACACCGTCTAACATGACACCGATCGGTGTATCGAGAGGAGTGACGTTCTAGTTGCACTAATTTCCGGGCGTCTTGGGAACTGAAAAACGTAGTCTTGTTCGTAGACTGTGTATCGATTGTAAGCATTGGGGAAAGGTCCGTACGTGCCTGTAATTGGTACACCCGTGCTGCGGACGATGACGGAGGCTGACGTGTACACTACCGACAAACTCTCAGGGTTAAGCCAAGCTGTATGGGAATTCTTGGGGTTTTCATCAATAACAAAGCTGTTGAATCGGCTCAACTCCGACAGTGAAAGCCCTTCCACTGCTGAAATGTCAACCGGATAGCGGAAAACCGACAGCTTGGCCTGTGTAGCATCGACTCCTTTCAGACAAGGCATGAAGGGCGAAGCGGATGTTCCAGGAGGGACGAGATGATATCCGTACTGTCCGTTGAGGCGAATGCGTCCATGACACTCGTCCAAATCTCTTGGAAGTTCTCCTTTTTCATCGTAATATCCGTAGATGGGATACCCATCCAGAGCGTACGCTACGACTACAGAAGGAGGTTGAGATGGCGCTCCAGTCAAGCTGAAAATTGGTTCTCGAGGCTCATTTGCGGATTGGAGGTAACAAATCGGGAGTTTAACGTAGAAATAGTGGCCGTCTGCATCGATTGCTCCTCCACATTCATCACTAGCACTCGCACTTTGGTTGGTACTCTTGAGCAATACCCCGTTGAGGAACACGCCGATATACCCATCAGCTATCCGCGAAAGGTTCTGCGGTTGACTTTGCTGAACTGGAAACCGCTGGAGCTCGATAAAGTACTTTTGCGCAGCAATTTTCTCGCGCAACTTGGTAGCGTGGCTTGGAACTCCGTTGCTGTAGATGTTGATAGCTCCTCGATGGTGGGAAACGCTGAACTCGTTTTCAAGCGGCGGAACTAGCGTTAAATCCGCCTCGTCAATACCAGTTGTTGGTTCCACCTGCGAGACGTAGATAACGTCGTCCGACGACGTGGTGAAGCGAACTTCTGCCCACTGATTCACTTCAGGAAGGTGCAAAATCGCGTCGGTCACTGGATTGGTCGATGTGCGCTTAATGCTGCTACCAGTACCACCTAACTGCAGCGCATTTGCAGCACTGGAACAGATGACCATTTTATCCCATTTGCGCAACGTTGAGCTGCTTCGCTCTGCCAATGGACAGCGTGTGTACTCCAATCGGTCGACGCGATCTCCGACTTGAATCTGGTACTCAAACAACAGCACACAAGTACCAGAACCAGACGTGTACACAGCTTTCGTATCGGTTTCTGGGGAGTTCGGATTGCCTGTGTCAAGAAGAAGTGTCGGCTTGGGTCCCGTCACCGTCACAGGCGCTGAGAAAGTCACTGAGAGGGTAAGTGTATCACCTGCTGTATAGATCCCATCCGCGATTGGAGCCCCCACGCTTAGAACTCTTGGTGGCTCCAAAGTATCAACGTGGATATCTCTGTTATTGCTCAAACTCCCGGTAGCTCCCGGTACGGGAAGTCGCAGCGAAGCGAAGCGATATTTCTTCTGCTCAGCTCCAACTGCAGTCAGTTGAAAACTTTGATCATTCATGGAGAGAGCGTCAACGCCTGCGTATTCCAATGGTAGCGCCATGTCGCCAACTCGAGTAGTAAACGCAAAATTCAAGACATTCGAACCAGAACCTCCAGTATACACTGCCAACGGTTCGCTAACTAGATCATTCACAGCCACGTTTGATGCTATTGCAAGTCGTAAACGTGGTGAAGCGCCTGCTGGAACCAGAACCTGTTCTGAAAAGGTGATCGCAACATCAATATTCTGTCCTGCACCATAAACTCCGTTCGCCAAGCCGGACGAAACAGACGTAGCTCGTGGTGATAGTGCATCGATTCGAAGTGCAGACGCGAAGCTGAGACTCCCCACTGCTCCGGGTAGTGGTAGAGTATTCGTAGCTGGTAAAGTTGGCACTGCGGTAGATTGCAGAATGGAGCACTGCAGACTGTCAACTCCAGCGTAAGCGAGTCGTGCAGCGTGGTCACCCGACTCAACCGTGTACACAAATTCTAGTAGTGGAGTAGTCGACCCGCCAATGTACTTCGCGGTTCGGAAGTCAATGTCACCGACTGACAGCGTTAGAAAACACGACTGAGACGCTGCAGCACTAACAAAAACCGGGAACGTGAAGCGTACTCGAAGCCGAATTTGATCGGAAAGTCCGTAATTTCCATCCCGACTGCTAGTGTCGACTCGGACAACCGACGGAGGCGTCGAAATGATACCAATCGCTGAGGAATCCGACAAACTGTCAGCTTTTCCGGGCTCTGGCAGCTCTAGATTAGCTGGTGTGGTTGGAGTAGTTGACAACGCGAAGACAGTTCCAGTGAGCGCTGTTTTACTTGCATACTCCAGTCTTGTCGTAGTATCTCCGCTAATAATTTGAATAGTGAACACGAAAGTAGTGGTTTTGTCGCCTGAAGCGTAAACTGCAGCTCGAGTTCCTGCTAAGTGAAGCAACAGCGAAGGTGAAGGCCCCACCAAAGGGTTTGGTAGCACTACATTTCGTGAAAATTCCACCGCGAGACGTAAAGTATCACCCACCCCGTAGTTATCGTTGCTGTCTTTGCAGTAGACACGCTTAACAGTTGGCGGGTTTGAGGTGATTTCAATCTGGTAGTTCGTCGATAGGCTACCTGGTGTGGATAAAGCAGGTAGACGAAGAGGAACGTAAATACCTTCAGTGTCCGAGATCACCCCTCCATTCAGCTCCAGCGCACTCCGAGACGAAGCTTCAAGCACCGAACAACTATCCCCGTAGCCACAATATACTGGAATTGCAGTCGAGAAGTCCCAGTTCCCTCAATGTACGTGGCGTACGCTGCTGTGTTGGCGTTTAGTTTTAGACGAGGAGGTCCCTGAACAACGGTAGAACCTGTGAATACGACCGAGAGAACGATCCGTTGACCAGGAGAGTACACGTCACTAGGGACATCCGATTGAACTGCTTTGACGCGAAATCCGTCGGTCCGAACGAAAATCTTGCGTTTGTTTCCGACGAGACTGAGAACGGCACCAGCTCGCACTGCAATTCCAGGTACTGGCAGCATAATACTTGCTCCTAGTTTCGGTTTCGAAGAGTGGCAAAGGATCTGCGCGGGGTCCTGCAAAAGCTCTTTTCCAGCGAGAAGTGGACGCAGAATAAGCGCGTTTTCATCCAAGATGTCCAGCGCGACATTGCGGGAATTGTCTCCTTCCTTGGGGAAGTACGAGAACCGAAGCGTGCTGGTATCAGACCCGTCGACATATACTGCTGTACGTCGGTACTCTGAAGGAACGTTGAGAATGAGCTCTGGAACGCCAATCACCACTACCCGACGGGAAAACTCAAGCAAAACATCGATCCGTTCGCCGATATCGTACGTTCCATCAACGATTGTAGAGCGAATGTCAACGATAGCAGGAGGCGTCGAGTCTACCACGATATTTTTACTGAAAGACAAGGAGCCCAGCAAACCAGGAGCTGGTAGAGCTGTCACTGCGGTGGTGTACGGATTGGTCGATGCTCGCTTGATCTCCGCCTGTCCCGCCAGAAGCAAAGACATAACGAAATACGCTTTATCATCTCCTACGCGGTCGTCAACCACCTCTAGGTCGGTACTGGAATCTCCGATGTTAATATCATACTGGAATCTCAGCTTCACCGTGTTATTACCCGATACCAAAGAAGCCCGAGCTGGTGCTTCGCCCGTTGCTAGAAGCAGCACTGGAAACCCAAAGACGACGACGGGTAAAGAGAAAATAACGTCGACTAGGATCGTATCCCCGGGTAGTACCTCCCATTCAGCGTTGGTGAAGTCACTTCCACTACACTTGGTTGTGTTGGTTTGATTGCAATTGTTCGGGACCCACTTAGAGAATTGCTAGTCCTCGGCTGTGGCAGCGTTAGAATGGCGTCTGTCGTCGGACGCGTTGCATTCCGTTTGATAGCCCAGCCACCTCCGTGAAGCAGTAAAGCTCCAGCATCAACGTAGTCCATTTGCTCACAATAATCAAGTTGACTTGCTGTGTACTCGAAAGTAAGGACATCAGAGCCTGAGCCTCCGGAGTACGTAGCAACTCCTTGAGAACTTGTCAACGAATGCAATTCATCCGATCGAAGAGAGAGTGTCGGAGGTTTTGAGAAATCACCTTCGATCACAGCCACAGCACGTGTGAAAGTGACTTGAATCTCGAAAAGCTCCCCACTCCGTACTCTCCTGACGGGTTCTTGGAAGTGACACTCGAAACTGTAGGCGGCGTAGTGTCGATGGTCAACTGGTTCTTAAATCGCAAGCTGTGGTAACTCACAGTATCCGGGAAGAGCTTGAAATTCGGATCTTGTCCAAAGACGTCACGGATGACGGCTCCGTTGAGTTTCATCGCATCGTTCCCAACAATATCCAACTTCGGCGACGATTCTCCGAGCTGAACGATGTAAGTGAAGGATAAAACAGTGGTAGTAAACCCACTTCTGTCGATACAAGCTGCGAACCCGAGCGGACTGGACTGAGTGGCCAACATCAATATCGGAGCCCCAGCTACAGTTTCTCCGTAGGTTGTGGTAGTTGTTCCTGGAATTCGCGGTACGATCGACTGATGTCGAAAGCGCAGCTTTATTGAATACCCGTCGTACTCCGTCCACAGAATTCCAGCTTGAGGAATTGCGTCTGAAGAGGTGGAACATACGAGGACCGAGTCGATCGCATCGCGCTTGGGATTGTGATTCAAGTTGCTTTGGTTCCCAGCAAGGGTCCAACCGGTGTAGACGTCAGCACCAGTCGGTAGAGTTGCCAATTTCACAACGAAAGCACCATCCGATGGAGCGGTAGAACCATATCCTTCTTCCAAGTCTAACCATGAGGAATAAATGTCGTCTCCACAGGTGACGAATTGCTGTTTGATGGAATTCGGGTTCACCTGGTCGAAGGTTGTGTTCCCTTCTGCAGCGTTGATGGTTTGTGGGATACTGCCAGTAATTGACGCTTCCCAGTCCAAGTCGAGTACTTGGCCTGTTACGACTTCCGAGACGTTGCTGGTCGTCGTATCTCGATACCACGAAATCACCAACGCCATGTCCTCCATTCCTTTTCTTCGAACGGCAAACTGAGGACTACGTGATGATAAGAAAGTATACGCAGGATACGTTGACGGAAGCGGATCGAGATAAGTCCACGTGGAGAAATCGCGCGTTTGGATGTTTCTCCTTGCAATGACGATCTCATACGCGCCCTCTGCGTTCAGTTCAGCCCACGAAACATACATCCGGCCACGATACACCACTGCTACGGGGTCCTCTGCGTTCATTAGCGAGTTCTTGTTCAGACCCGAGCTTAATTGATTGCCATCGTGGAAGATCCAAAGAGGAGCGTCGATATCGTAGTTCAGAATCGCCACTCGAATCTGTCCGACCAAAGTTGTGCTCCCAACTGGGAGAGCGTCTTCTCTCCACACTACAACAAGCTCCAAATTGTACACAAGAAGCACGGGGTCACCAGCTTTCATGGCCAAATTCTTGTTGATGCCCATGTTTGGTAGTAAAGTCCACGGGTTAACCGACGTCAGCCCCTCAAACCTCGCACAAAACAGCAACCCTCCTTCGTCCCAGGCAGCGTATAAGTTCTGCTTCCACACCGCCACCGCCACTTTTTCAATGAAAGTGTTTGGAACTCGATTGATAGGAGTTTCTGACGTTAAAGACACAGTTTCCATTGTGCTGCTTGAAAAAACGCGAAGATAAAGGAAGCTTTTCGTTGGTGCTTTCAACGTATCTCGCTCCGTCCACATGATGTAAATGTTGCCCTTAAACTCCACTGCAGCGGGGTATTGCGCGTGCCAATCTTGATCTCTGTTGAGACCGGACAAGAGCACAATTTCCTTGGAGAAAGTCACTTGGATCTCGATGAGTTCTCCGGCTCCGTACACGCCGTCATCGTGCGTTGACGCTAGGTTTACAGTTGCTGGTACCGAAAACGCGTCGACCTTTATAACCGCAGTACCTGATGGCACTAGTGTTAGTCTTGGAAGAACGGTCGACGCTCGAACTGCCATCGTCGACGATACGCTGTAAATTTTGGCCTCACTCAGCACTGTGAGACTTGCAAACGCCAGGTTGTTGCTGGAATCTTCCGGCTCGATATGGTAAATGAACGCAACCTGGTTAGGCTGCGGCTGGTTCACATACTTCGCAAACCGGTTCGGAATGGCAATCCCACTTGGACGTAGCGAGCCTGTTGCCAACTCCACAGTAGGAGAACCTACCACCGAGACCGAGCGAGAAAACACAAGATGGAACAGAATTTCGCCAGGATATACCGACAAAGGACTCGCTACGGATGGAACCCCAACACCGTAAGTATCAGCTTGTGAGTCCGACACAATATCGACGATAGTTGCTGGCGTTCCGTCGATTTTTAGTGTTTTCAACTGGCCAAGGCTTTGGGGGTCTGTAGAGCCTGGTAAAATGACACTTGCAACAGTTCTAGGCGTTCCAGCTCGACGCTTGATAGAAGCCACACCTGTAAGATCAATGGTGGTGCTTACAACATCAAGAGCTGCGACTGTTTCTCCGGACTGGACAGTGTAGTGGAAAACGACCTGCGAATCCGTACTTCGAGAAATCAAAGCTTCTTGTGCAGTTGACGAAGGCTGAAGAGGCTCACACAGGTCGGAAACGACCGACTCAATCGCAGACGGAACGTCGACCACCTTACTCGAGTCGAACAACACCTCAAAGCGATTGCCATTCTTCTCTTTCGTCATTGTGACGGATACAATCCCAATGCGAGCAATCGCTTCATACTCAAGAAGTCGTGAATGTAAAGACGTTGCAGCAGCAGCGTCAAAGTCGATACAGCCCGAGATTTTCCCGCCGTAAACGATGGCGAATTGGCCTGAAATTATCGGATCGATAGCGTTTACACCGATGTCAAGCAGTTGACGGTACCCTGCGTACGTGAAAGTCGCCGTTCCGCCCGAGTTGAGCGTGAGAGAAGGAGACCCGACCACAGTCACATCGGTAGAGTACGTTACAATAATATCAACAATATCCCCTGCACCGAATCCAACCGTGCCTGCTACGGTGTCTGGTCGACTAGAGGAGACTTTCACAATTGTTGGTTGAGAGGTATCGATAACCAGAGCGTTGAGGCTAGCAAGACTTGCAGGACTAGTCGGATCGGGGAGTTTAGTGTCAGCATCAACTCCAGAACCGGAGCACAAAGCGCAACGAATACGTGAGCTCGGAACCGTAAAAGTTCTTAGAGATGTCACCGAAACGTAGTTTAGATCTGGTGACGTTTCTCCTGCTTGCACTTTGTAGTAGAATCTCAAGACGTTTGTGCCGCTCCCTGAAACGTAAACAGCTTCGCCTTTCGAGTTGAGTTCCAGAACGGGTTTCCCTTGAACGAGAACCTTTTCAGAAAAGTCAACTAGAACGATGATCGCGTCGCCAGCAGTGTACGTATCATCGAGCGTGGACGAGAATACTCGAGAGATCACGGGGATTTTATCACTGCGTACGACCGCCATGGAAATTGTACGATCTTCCGACCAGAGTGCGAGTGGTGCGGGAGGAAGCGTCATTGACGCAGCCAGACTTGGATTCATAGACGACCGAAGAATTGATCCTGTCAATGAGGCTGTGCTTTTGTACGTAAGAGAAGTAGCTTCGTCGCTGCTCTGGACGAGATACCGAAAGGAAATCGCTTCAGAAGCAGCACGAGACACCCGAAAATCTGCGTTTGACCTGACGGAAAGTCCTGTACAACCCACGGAATTGCCAGCTCCATCGACGCATGTAAATGCTGCACATGTGGCATCCTGAAGAGCGAGCAACGGCTTCTTCGCGTCGCCTGGGCTTGTAAAACTCACATAATACTTCACACCATAAGCATAGACAGAAGTGTCTTTAACAACTTGTAAGGGAATGACTCGGTTGCTCTCCAGGTTCCTGAATAAATCCTCCATGGAGTTTGTCGGTCCTTTTGCTCGCGTATTCCACGCGATGCATCCGCTCTGGACATCTCCGAGTTGTAGTTTGATTTCCCCGTTTTAATCCTCACGTTTGCGCTGATATCAATTGTTTGTATCCTCCCTGAGACTGCAGGACAGTTCGATGAACTTGCAGAGACCAAGTCCAGCATATCACCACTGTTGCGGAACATGATAGCATAGCGATAGCCATTGCGTAGCGTACGTCGCGATACCGACCGAATTCCGGTTGTATTTAGCACAGCGAGCGCACTCAATTTCGACAACATTTCTTGTACGCCATCGTCATCGTCCGGAAGAAGTTGAATACAATCCGTTGTCCAGATAGTTCCAACGCCAACGCCAGTGCTGAAGTCCCCGTAGGATAACCGAAATCCCCGCCAAGCACCGGACTGGCCACGTTAACTCCAACGTCAAATTCCTGGAAAGCACTTCGTGTCGTGTACAAAGCGTCTCGAGGTGTCGTCCCGGTGTCGATAGTTAACTTTGGGGTCCCAGTCTGGATAACAACAGGAAAGGAGTAGCGAACGAGGATATCAACCACACCTGCGGCTGTCCGGATGTCAGCGTTCTGGTTCAGCTGTACGAGACCAGAATTGCACGGAAATGGAGCTGATGCTGAGCAGGTGAACGTTTTGCACGTCGAATCGGGTGTGGAATTGACTTGGAGTGGCTGTAAACCCATGGACGGGAACGCAAACGTGATTGTATACCGATGTCCATCAAGAAAAGCGGTAGAATCTTTCGTCACGGAGACGCTCAGCGCCAAGCCGGAGATCGACTCCAAAGCAGCTTCAACCGAATCCGTTCCAGTCGCTGGTGCATTCCAAGCGATGCACGAAGTCTCCATCGAGTCCCCGTAGATCAATTTGTACTCTCCGTTCGTGATACTTGCCGCATTGAATACGTCAATGGTCTGAATAGTATTCACGGACGTGATTGAGGAATAAATATCTCCCGAAAGCGAGATATTCTCCACTTGTGGCTCGGATGTTTCAACGCGAATCGAATGGCCAAAGTCCAAAGACCCGGGCGTATTCAACTCTGGAAGCAGCATATTTGCCGCTGTCACGGAGGTTGTTGACTTTCGCAGAACGCAACCTTGGCTAATCGGCTGCCATTCCTTGATAGACGAAGCTAGGACACTACTTCGGATGTTAGATTTCCCGTTTGAATGGGCTTCCTGCCAGACTGCAAAGACAGAATCTTGTGAGTTTAAAGCTAGAACTGGTTGTGAAGCAGCGTGGCCGACATCGTCGTTAAGAGCTGAGACTTTCTTCCCTCCGTCTTGAAATTTCCACACACCAGTGGTCGAAAGCTTCGCCACTCGAATTTGCGTTGCAGCGCTAGAAGCCGCGACTTCATCCCATGTTGCGAACAATGTTTCTGTCGTTCCGATAGTCTGCACTGCTAGTCTAACGTTTTGTGCTGCTTGAGTTACGTCAAAGTTCAAACCTTTTCCAGTGTCCAGCCGTGTCCATAATGGAGCTGCCAAGTCTGCGCTAAACTTCTTCACAACAATCATTGATCCGGTGCCTGTGGTGGCTTCATGCCAACCTACCACAATGTTCGTGCTGCCAACACATTGAATAGACGGGGCTTTGCCGTGCTTTTGAGCGTCGGAATTCAAACCACTCACTCCGTTCCCGTCAATAAACTTCCACACTGGAGCTGCATCTGTACCAGTTTGGACAGCCACACGAATCTGGGAAATGCTAGTCACGGGAGCTGTTTCTTCCCATGTAGCGTACAAAATGTTCACCAAGCTTCCCTAGAAGCACAAGTACACAAACGTACGCTCTGAGCCGGCTGAGCGGCGGCATAATTTAGTCCACGAGCGTTTAGATTTCCATCAACAAATACCCACGAATGTGCTGGATCCAAGCCATTGTAAACCACAACTCGGATTTGAGTCGTTCCTGATGCACCTTCATGCCAACCCGCATACAACTTTGAATTGTGTACGATAGCATGAGGTGCCGCTGCATTTGATGCTGTCACTTTATTTATTCCCGCAGTTCCAGCAGGTTTGGTATCCACAAAAGTCCATTGAGCTGGTGAAGTTGAAGTTGAACGACTTGAAAGCACCGCTACCCGGATTTGTGTAGGGTTGTTGACGGCAGTGCTAGCCTCAGTCCATAGCAGATAAAGCTTGAAAGAGAATACAACTAACCTCGGGCTGGTTGCATCCATACTTATTGCAAAATTCACGGCAGAAGACACCCCATTACCGTCTTCAAAACTTGACAAAGGAGGAAATTGTTGCTGTAATGCAAAGGACTTGACTCGAATTTGCCACGTTGTAGTCGCTGGAGATATTTCAGCCCAACTTGTAAACAATCCACCATCGAACAAGACAGCACTCGGTGGGCCAGCGTCCTGTGCGGCTTTGTTTAAACCACTGCCACCTACACATTTTAATGCCGTCCTGCCAAAGTAGGACAGTTTGCTCGTGGATTGGCCAGCTGCTACTGTGAATGAGAAGTACAACGTGCTGTCCTCTACAGCAACGAACGTTGAAACGATTCCGCTACCAGTACCGACGTTCAATAGCAGTGCTGGTACTCCAGCTCCAGACTGGTCAGGAACATCCACAGCGAAGTTAAAACTCGTGGACACCACAATTGTATCTCCAATTGTCACCACTTGATCTTGCGTTCGTGTCGAAACATCCAACACAACAGGAGGAGAAGTTTCAACAAAGACGTTACTGAGTTGGTTCCCAGGAAAAGGCAAAAGCGTCGATGAGAGAGCAGAACTGGAAGTTTTTGTGATCACGGCGCCGTTGGTTTTGAGGGAAAAATATCCGGGTACGTCACAAAACCAGACGTGTCTGTCGGTTCGACAACATAAGTGAAAACGAGCGTCTTGGTCCCAGTTCCTGACTGATACACAGCCCGATTCCCAGTCGTAGTGATCAACGTCGGCTTTCCAAGCGTGATATCAACATCGACATTAGCCGAATAATGAACGAGAAAGTCGATCGACTCGCCAGCTCCAAACGTTCCTTCTTCATGAGAGCTCGACACGTCTAACACTATTTCGCATGCCTGGTTGATAGAAATTCCTTTTGAAGAGAGGCCCGCCACAGGTAAATTCATCGCTATTGGCGTCAAAGGAGACGCCGATTTCCTCCGAATCCACCCCGATATCGAACCGTAAGATGCTCGTAAGGAATCAACGCCCTGATAGTCAAAAACTGCAATTTGGTCATCTTGAAGACACTCAAATTTAAACTGCAGCGCAGTTGTTCCACTTCCTCCAGAGTAAACAGCAAACCGGTCGGTTGTGAGAGTAGAAACTCTTGTCAAGATCGAAGCTGTCGGATTGACAACAACAGGCAAGTCGAAAACGACCTCGAAGTAGATTTCATCGCCAGCCTTGTAGACCCCGTCCCGAGTGATCGTTTTGACTTGCAGTACTCTAGGAGCGTCAGTGTTAATCACGATATTTGAACTATCTCCGAGGCTTTTTACATCCCCAGGAGTCACAAGAGTTAAATCCGCGTTCGTAAATGGAGTGGAAGACAGTCTTTTCATGGACCCCGAGTTCAAAACCAACGCCGAAGTCGACATGTAGTCTAAGCGGAGAGAAAAGTCTCCATTTTGAACCACGTAGGTGAATATGAGCATTTTTGTTCCACTACCGCTCGTGTACTTGGCTGGGCGATAACCAGGTGTAAAAACTGGGACTTGAGCCATGTTGATCACATCTGTAGGATCTACAAATGTGCCTGTGTAAGTTTCCAGCATTGTCACTTCGTCCCCCGAGACGGAGTCTACAGTGAGAATCTGGCCACCAATTTGGAACTGCAACCCGTTGCTCTCTTGTGTGGACAGACCGTGGTTGACAGGAGGGAAGATGATTGTCTTGCTGGATGTAGCCACTGGAGCTGCATGGATGACCTGCCCAGGAAACAAGTCAACTGTACCAGTACTTAACCACAACTGAGGAGTTCCAGTCACTACAACTGGCGTGTCAAACGTGACAACGACTGGTATTTCATCTCCTGCAGTGTACGAACCATTGCTTGCCGTCGTGGTGACGCTCAGGATCTTTGGGTTAGATGTATCGATCACCAGGTTCTTGTTTACCGACAAACTGCCAGTTTCTCCATTAGCAGGTAGTTTCAAAGCCGCATCCGTAGTCGGTGTAGTCGACTGCCGCTTGATGGATCCACCGTTGAGCTGCACTGCACTAGTTCCTGTGTATGAGAGATCTGGAGTCGTGTCCATGGACTCAACAATGTACTTAAACTCCGCAATATTTCCACCCACGACCTGGTTAAACGGGATGATACGATCCACTGCACCAGTTTCCAGCACAACTGTAGGCAATCCAGTCACCACAATCGGCTGGGAGAAGGTCACGTGCACCATAATTTCTTCTCCAATGCCAAAAGTCCCGTCTTCATGAGGAGAAGTCACCATCGTAACGTACGGAGGCGTGACGTCAATCTCCAGAGCACTGTTCTTTGACAAACTAGAGCCCAGTCCTCTCTCCCAATCGCCAGCAAAACGCGGTGGCGGCAAAACCGCGTTCGCACGTGAATTCGTTCCGTCATCATTCAAAATTCGCACTCCGCCAACCGCTCGAAGCGACAGCGCCAACGAATCGCTGCTCGCATACGCGAGCTTTGTCGTAGCATCTCCAGTTTGCACCGTGTACGCGAACTTCAAAGTGTCTGGAGCTGTTTGGGCCACGAAAGTCGCTTTTCGGTCTGGAATCAGCACCCCTTCTTAATCTCCCACGCTTTAGCCGTCACTAAGGGTGAATACATGATATGTTCGAGCACAGCTCCGTCACCTGCTGCATTGATGGCATCCCCGTCATCTCCACCAAATCTCCATCAGCTCCTGCAATATTCAGCGAGTCAAATGTGACGGTGATATTATTTCCGAAAAATGTACACGCGCGGTTCTCGTCGATACTGTACTTGACACTCACTTTGTCGATCCGGTTCATGCGTCGTAGGTACCCAGCGAGCACTTTGGTCGTGGCGTCCCACGGAATATTCCCCACTTTTTGAGGGCCAAAGCCGATTGAAAATTTCCCTTTCGTGGCTCGACACCGAAGTCTCTGCACCTCTTTCACGTGACATTTGGGCGAGTGACAACCCGTTTTCAGTACAATGTACGGGGTGCCCGTTCCTGAAACTTTGACAGCACTCGTGAATTTCACGAAAATGTCGACAATTTCCCGACACCTAATTTTCCATCGACGTGGCTGGAAAACACTTGAGCGACTTTTGCAGAGCCTTTCGGACGTATTTTGATCGGCTCTCGAGGCACTTGGATGTTCAGTAGCAGCTCTCCGCCGTCCGGGATGAGAAGATTGGCATCCAGTCGAATCTCTTTGGACGAATCGGCTTTCACGACGGTGTCGGCATCGGCAGCTCGAGGAATCGCCTCAATGGAGTGAACAGGGTGCAGGAAAAGCGGCAAGCAGAGCACAAAGAACAGGAAGATACAGCATCTCGACGCTTCAAGGCGACCCATGAAAATGAAAAATGACTGAAACGCCGCGACGATCTAAAATAGTCCGAAAATCTACGTGAAATATCACAAAGCTCATCGCAGTTCGATTGTTTGCCAAGGTGACTGTGTTTACCACATAAAAGAATCGCCTTCTGAACAATGTACTGGCTTCGGAAATGGGAGCTATTTGGAGGGATTAGGATAATTTATGCTGGGAGGTAGTTTGCGAAGCATGCTACCGGAAGCTCAACGGGGATTATTTGTGAAGTCAACTGAGGCCACATTTGAATGACACGCACGAACGGTATGTACGAACGACATGCGAACAACATGTTTGAACATTAAATGTGTTTAAATGTTTTGGCCGGGTGTTTTACGACGAAACGGTGGTATTTTACGACGAAACGGTGAATGGATACTCGCATGCTAACAACATGTATCAACGTTATATGTATTTAAATGTTTAGGTGGGGTGTTTTACGACGAAACGGTGAATGGACACTGACATGCAAACGAGATGTACTGTATGAACGTTAAATGTGATGAAGTGTTTTGGCGTGAATCAACCAAAGACGCAATAAGTCCGACATAGGGTGTGTCATGGTAGCTAGTTGACAGATAACCAGTGAAGGTACCAATGAAAAAGATGCCTTCATTTTCCCTATAGCCTCATCACCGCTCAAAACCTCATTTGCACAGTAAAAAAATGGCCCTCCCAGCCTAACCCATCGGAATCTTGTTGCTAATAAACGAGAGAGCGAATTTATTAAATCAGGATATAATTCAGAGTTGTGGCTTTTTAATCTGAACCCCTTTCC
Organism: Phytophthora syringae; assembly: GCA_012656105.1. Taxonomy (NCBI): domain Eukaryota; phylum Oomycota; class Peronosporomycetes; order Peronosporales; family Peronosporaceae; genus Phytophthora; species Phytophthora syringae. Next base: position 808,485 of record JAAKBD010000005.1, on the reverse strand, counting down.
ACTTGGGGAGATTGATCATATCGAGTCATTCTGATGGTGACTGGCAAATCTTCATGAACCCGATCTAGTTCACACCACCGCGTGTACGCAACCAAGAAGATGTAGCCAAGAGTAACAGTACGATAAACAACTTACCTCGCTCTTGTCTTCTTCATTCTTCTTCGTAGCACTTGCTTCTTACCCATTCATTGACTTCGCTCCTTCCTCATGCTAGCTTGGCTACTAGCCACTCAACCTACATCATTACATTTGTACATCTACTCTCTTCTCTCCCCAACCTCTTCCCTCCAACCTGCGCTTTCTGCGACGATCTCCGTTGTGCCAACGGAGCCGATTCACAACAGCCTACCCTATACTTAGTACAGACACACCAGTTCGGGTCGGTAACCATATTCGCCCTCCTTTACTGAGGTTGGGGTCATTGGCCCGCTCCATAACATGTTTATATAAACGGTCGAAGCTCAGAATGCCCATTCAACCATGGGCATTCGACGAGATGTGTATATATATGAATCACAGGCGGCCCAATAAAACATAGTGTAATTCTGAGATCGCCGTTTTATTAGAGGCCGCGGTCCGTTCATATATAGCGAAGTGGTCTTATTAGTGGTCTAAAACGGTCGATTAGCAAATAAATTGGACTTTTTGTGGATATCAGGCTATGAGCCAAAAACAGTACAAGGCGCAGCCTCGAGAAATTGCAGAGTATAGCTTCGTAGTTGTCTAACACCACGTTTGTTAATGTTTGATGCAGTGGTCAAGGCCACGAGGGGCTTCGTCTTCAGTACAATATAATATATTGCGCGTACACTGCAACTACTTCGGATGAAAATCATTTGTTCGGATCATTTCCAGACAGAGGAAGTAGTTCAGTAAAATAAGTTATGCACGCTTCGGACTGCCGGGTCCACCACCCCGGTACCCAATCCTGAGAATGTCATCCGATAACGATGAAAATGCATACCGTCGAGGCGCCTTGAATTTGCATGGACGGAAGAAATAAATGCATACACGAGAACAAATTTATGCAAGTGATGGATGCTGTACTTGCATATTTTATTCCTCTGTGCAAAAAGCGAAGGCCCTGTTCATAAAGTGCTCTTCGGGCAAACGACATGCAATTACCACCAATATGCATTATTTCTTCCTGTGCGGCTTGCATAAATTTGTTCTCGTGTATGCATTTATTTCTTCCGTCCATGCAAATTCAAGGCGCCCCGACGGTACAATAAAACAGCATTTGAAAATGCTGTTTTATTGTCAAATTGTGACATTCAGCTTCAACGTCATGAGCCAATAATAGCGCTGCATTCCGGAATTGTTGCAATGGAAGCTCGAGCCAAGGTGAAAGTTCGAGGTACGGCTGGGTGTGAACTCTTGCGGCATGTTGAGTCGGTGGATCCTCGTGCAGCCGAAGGTTTGCGACGGGAGAAATCGGTGACGGCACCTCAAGACTTGGAACTTCTGCTGGAAGAGGAGACGAGACGCTCCATCAACGATCCCTACCAGCGTCTGCTGTTTGAGGTGAAAGTGCTGCACCGGAAAGGGAATTTCAAGAGCTCGCAGGGTGAAATTATAGTGCAGCGAGTGAGGGACATCGCTAGTGGAGGCAAAACAGTGTTGGATTTGTCCGGGTTATTGATTTTCGACGAGTTCGTGGACCTTTTGGTACCGTATTTGCGTTCCAAGACGTGCAAGTTGGTGACGCTCAACTTGTCCCGCACAACGCTGGGAGTTCAGGCGGCGATTAACGTGGCACAAGCGACGAATCGTGTGCTGCAAACGCTGCAGTGGTCGGACAATCCCATTCCTGTGGAGAGAATGCGTGCCCAAGCAGCAGAGGATGGCTGTGTTGACCTCTCAAGTCAAAACTTTAGCCATTTGGATGCCGCAGCGATTGGCGTCCTGATTGAACGCGAGCGCAAGAAACTGCAGACGCTGGATCTGTCGGGAAATTTGCTTACGGGTCCGAAACTAAACGTTTTTCACGGTATTACGACCATTTTCAGACTCTCAAGAGCTGTCGCCAACTCCGCGAGCTGAAGTAAGTTGAGATTGCTTTTCATATTTTCCGCATCGTTCTAACAGTTTATTGTATGGCTGTGCAGTTTGAGCAACGCCAGTTTGCGATCGGATGGACTGGTGTCTTTCTCAAATGCGATCGAAGACTTTTCGGGGCTAGAAAAACTCGATCTGAGTCGGAATAGGTTAACCTTCAACAGCAGCAACGAAAAGCGAGTTGTGGGGTGGAATCGTTCTGCAACACGCTATGGAGAGTGCAAACGCTTCGTGATCTCAAGTACTGTATATGGCATTTCCAAGCTGAAGCCTCTTCCGAGTTCTGCTAACCTTTGATGATGTGTTGTCCAGCTTGGCCGGCAATCAATTCGACTACGAGTCCTCCCCGTTTATCGCAGACATGCTGAAAGTGAACAACTCTCTCGTGGTGCTGACTCTGGACCAAAATCCATTGGGAGATGCCGGGATAACTGATCTGTCAACTGCACTCAAAAAGAACGCAACACTTCTATCACTCAGGTCTGTTGGTGCCTCCACTAGAATTCTTCCTGCTAGGTCACTCATTCATGTGTCCGATACTTCAGTTTGTCAGACTGCCAACTCACTTGTGAGGGTGTTCACGAACTTTCAACGGCACTGCGGAAATTTAACAGTACACTCGGAACACTCATGTGGGTCCGATCTCGTTGCTCTTCTACCAAACTTGCGCGTCTCACAAATTTTGCTGTACATTTTGTTAGCATTACAGACAATCCCGAGGTGCGATCGCAGGGATATCGCAGCCTAGCGAAGAGCTTATCGCTCAACAACAAAGTCACCGAGGTTCGCATGAACCCTGGACCAAAGTACGAGAAGTATGCAAGCAGAAGTCAAGCACTTCTAGCGGTCAACAAGTTACTTGCTGCGGTGCAATCGGTGAGTTCTGGCTTGGCATTTGTCAAATGTTCATGTATTTATGGAGCTCAACGCGTTTGCATGCAGGACCCTCAACGTTTTAGCGGGTTTCCTGCACTATCCGAGACTCAGCGAACAAACTTTGTTGACAAACTGGAGAGATTTAGTGAAACGGAGCTAAGACAACTCCACCAAGAGCGCATCGTGGAAAAAGCAGTCTTGTTTTCCAACGAAAAAGAGGCTACCGGTCTTTCAACACTTCGCCACTATGCAGCAATGCAGCAATACGCTCCGCTGAAGCGAATGTTGTGGTGTTTCGAGGTGGGTAGTCGCCACAAAACTATTCTCGAGAGATCAAACAACGAGAAAGCAGTCTGTACTGATGAAGATGATGAAGATGTATGGGACTACCCACTAGTCTAAGACGACATGTAGTTTTCGTGCTTTGCAACGGACACTAACAAGAGAGAAACGGACTTCAGTGCTGAGTGCTGTTTTCGAAACGACCCCATTTGCTTTTTACGAGTCTTGCGATGACTCCACCGCCAGGTAGCGCTTCTGTATGAGATTTACCAGTATGAAAATGGTACTGACGTTGCTTTTGTAGCTTTGAGTGCTGGTCCAGTCACGCGAGTGTGCCATGTGTGCGGACGGCAATATGGCTTGTCGTCCTTTGAGATCCATCTCAAACAGTGTAAGAAGATGTGGGTCCAGCAGGTATGAATTCGTAGGTCTGAAAGGTGAAGTTGGGCTTTAGTCCTCATCGTTGGTAAATGTTTGCGCTTTTGTGCTGTAGGAAGAGCAAAAGCCGAAGAACGAGCGTCGTCCTATTCCCAAGACGCCGCCTGGCATTGGGGACAAAGGGCTGACAAGACAAGAAATTGAGGCTCTCAATCAAGCTGCTCAAGAAACTTTCAACGTCCACGGCATGGAAACCTGTGAGTTTTGTGGCCGAACCTTCGCTGAAGGCAGATTAGCCATCCACAGCAAGAGCTGCCGAGCCGACAGCGTCGCGAAGAAAGTGGATGATGGAGCAGTGCCGAGAAACAAGATAGGTAAGTACCTACCCGGTTGAGTGAAGTCTCTCTTCTCACAAGACTTTACTGGTAGAGCCCAAGGTGGACTACGGCCGTGCACGTGGACCCCGACCGGGTGTTGACGGTTCTTCTTCTCCTGAGAAGAGAGCGCCTGATGATGCCGGGGATCTACCAGTGGGTCTAGCAGTCCTACCAGACCACCAACTTCTGGAGGTGGTGCACGTGCACTATCGGGTAGCCTAGCGACCAACCGAAAGAAAGAAGACTCTGGATCGACATCCAAGCCACGCATCCAGTCGCCCTTGGAGCAGAAAGTCGATGCCACCTCCTTGTCACAAGAACTTCAGGGAAAAGAGAGCATGCTCAGCATTATTCAAGAGAAACTCGATCGCTGGGAAGCCACGACGGTTGCCACTTTACAGGAGATTCGAGACCTCAAAGAGGTGTTCGCTCAGCTCAGTACATCATAGCCAGCACCGTCTTCGTGGTGGTTTTCCTTACATAATCTCAACCTCTGCTTTTAGAGACGAGTCCCAAATCTTCAGTCGCTTGTCGTACGATACAGTTACCAGCAGCGGTGAGCCGGTAGAAGATACCGTGGACGGACACACGAGGTCCCGCACCAACGCCTCATGGGCATCGAATGTCTCCACGACACGCTCCGAGGCAATTGACCAAACGAAGATGGAGCCATTCTCCTCATTGTTGGAGATCACGTACTTCTCGGACGGATGCCACGTTGCTCGTGGCTGACTGTACGGCCCAGCCTTGTGTCCGTAGAAGTTTCGCAGCGCCACATTCTGCTTGATCTGTAACGCGACAACCACAACAATAGTGAGCTTACAGAGCTACAACCTGATAACGCCTCCCCCGCTTACACAAAAGATGAAGTTTCGGTTGGAATCTGTTGCTGCGAGCAGGTAGTTGCCACTGGGCGAAACACTCAGGTCCATAATCGTATACGACACGTGCTCGATGCCGTCTGGGTTCATGTTGACCCTACCAGAGTACACAACAGTTAGAAGATGCAGCACACAATTCACCCTACACTACTTCGAACCTCTCCTTCTCGAACGTCGAGCAGTCGACATAGTGTACGTAGCAGTCGTCTCGCACCGACACCACCAACAGTTCATGGCTCTCCGTCCCATCTGCAACATTGGACGGAGCGAACACCAACGCCTCCACCGCGCCGTTAAAGTAGAACGACTTGATCTTCTCACACTGTCCCTGTCCCTCTAACCCCGAGCACTGGTAGATATTCAGCGACTTGTCGCTAGACCCCGTAGCAAAGAGCAGTCCGGACGCACTCCACGCGAGCCTGAAGGCTCCCTGTCGGTTGTGGTCATGGAACTCTTGCACCGTCTCCACTCTCCATTCGTCTTCCTTCACAAGTCTGTACAGTGCGTGTTTCGCATCCATCCCCGCCGCCACAAAGTAGTCTGCAAAGTCTTCACTGGGATTGAAAGCCACAGCCAGTACGGGAGCACTAGTAGCCACTGCACAGAGCTTCTCCCCGTCGTCCAGTCGTGCACGCACACGCACTTGTCCGCTCCGCCAGAGATGACGATCCCGGGTCTCGTAGCGTGCGCACTGACGCTCAGAAGGTTCCCGAACGAGTGCACATTGTCTAGAGTCACAAGTTGCCGGATTGCAAGCGCCGCAGTAGGCAGCAGCAGCTCGTCCGGCACTTGCAACAGCCTGGGGGCGTCTTGGGGAGAAGAAGACGCGCTTTGCTCCTGTTTCTCGAGCAGTAGGCGGTTAGCTTCGGCGAGCAGCTCGTTCTCATCGGTCAGCGCTTGGATCTGCTCGGTGCTGGACGCGTCGAGACGGTCGAAGCGCTCCTGGAGCGTACGCAGCGCCTCGCGCAAGCTCTCGTTCTCTTCCTGGAGCTCCATTATTAGGAAATGATATCTTTTCGTAGGATCGTAAATCATGTCGGTGGTCGACACTCACTGGATTAAAGTAAGGGCGAGGGAAGAGTGACGTCAGATGGCTACATTTTGGGTTTAGATGGTCGTCATTTGGAGCTTTTGATGCCTTTGCTGCTCTTCTTGCCCTTCTTGCTCTTTTTCTTCTTGGAGCTGAGTTTCTTCTTGGGTTTTGTGATTTTAGGCTTTGCGAGTGGATTGCTGGACAGTCGAGAGCCGGCGAATGGTAAGTTGGAGATGGTCTCGAGCAGCGGACGGTCTTCTGGAACCAGCAGCCCTCGCTCGAAGGCTTGAGAAGAGAAGGACAAGTTGTTCGCTTCAAAGAGGCGGCGGATCTTCTCCATTTCTTCAAGTTGAGAATGGCGGAGATCGCTTGTGGACGCGGTGCATTGTGGCTCAGCAAAGGTGTAGCTCGGAGCTGAACGGGAAAGAGTTGAGGTTGGTCTCTTGCTTTTCGCCGTTTTTGAGCCACTTCTAGACTTGCTCGCACTCTTTTGCCTTGAAGATGAAACTTCGCGCTCGGTCTCTGGGATTGACTTGGAAGGAACCACAAGGGTGGGCTTCTGCAACAAAATAAATGGATAAGAATTTCGTAAACCTCGAGAATGGCAGTGAAAAGGTGTCTGTCTACCTTGTCAGATGGGATCGCAAAAACCCGACGCATTTCGCTCGCTTCCTGAAGACGACGGAACTCGGGGTCTGCTGGCAAAGGTAGTACAGGTATTGTGCCTCGCGGCTGCGGCTGTGTTCAAAAGGCAGTTTAGAATTCGGTCATTCATAGCAACAGCAACAAAAATCCACAAAACCCCGCACCTTGGTTGGTCCTCTAGGCCCCGCTGCAATCTGATCCGTTCCATCGGAGAAGTAAAACGGCACGTGGAAGCTTTGAAGCTTCATCTGCTGCTTGGCTTCATACTTGACACTTTTTCGTTTTATCTTCGCATTTTCAGGATCCTCTTCATCTTCGCTTGCGCTGGACAGTTCGTCGGAAATCCCTGTGGAGCTCCTCTTTAAGCTAGAGTCCTTTCTGGCTGAAGATGAGTCTGTGTTCAAAGCAACGAATGGTGCTTCGCGCTTACTTTTAGGCACAGATGAAGCAGCTACCAGTAGCTGTTTCGGGGAACGTAGTTTGGTGGCAATTGGTTTCGAAAGTGCATGCCACCGCTGACACTCGCTGTACTTTTTCGGCTCTTGATAATGATCTGAGTGGGCTGCTTGGTATTTACGTACACTCGCGCCGGAAGTTTGCGAGCAGCGACGTCAACTTGTCCTTTTGCCGCAGAACCAGTGTTGACTGGAGCTGCTGTAGCGGCATTGGATTGATTTGATTGAGAAGACATCCCGACCAAATCGGGGTGAAGGGCCATTGTACTCTGCCATGCAAAAGGTTTTTCCTGATCAACACCGTCCTGCAGCATCTGCCCCAGTCCTGCAACAAGCTTCGTAGACTCCCGTTTTCGGAGATTTTCGGATTCATCGCGACTTCGCTCCATAGCCCAAAGTTGCACTCGTTGCTGCACTTCCATGTCTTTCTTGCGTGTCATTTCTTCTTCTTGGCGCCGTCGGATCCACATGAGATTCATTTCATGCTAACCAAAACACGAAGTCCCGATGTCAGAAGTCTTACTCACCATAAAAAAACACGTGCGGCATACCTCCGCGTCTGTCTCGGGGTGATACAACTTGAAGGTGGCCTCGATCAGTCGGTTTTCCACTGCTCTACTCTGATCTTCGAGCTTTTGTGGTTTGTACTCGGACAAGTTGTTATTTTCTTCGACTGGTAAATTCTACGAACCAAAGGCAAATACGATATGGTTTGTCAGTTATATCGCAGTTTTCATACCATGTTTCATACCATCTTTGTGGCTCAACTTACATTTTCAGAGATGTCTGCGCCACGCGAGCGCAGTTCGGCTATTCGGCGAATGTGTGAAGCTCGCAAGTCCGGCATTTTGTATTTCTACAACAATGTTCGGTTTGCCAGAGCTTGTCAAAACATTTCCAAGGTAGCAATTCGGATATAGCAGCAGATATACCTCGAGCTTTGCTACTACAGTAGCGCTCGACACTGTTGTTGTAGCAGGACGGAAGCTCGCCTCACTGGGGCATTTGTCTAGCGCAAAAGTTTTTGCGACCACAGCCTTTTGGGCGACTAAACATTTCGCGGGTCAGTAAGCCAAACTGATCAGTGCAATGAGGAAGTGCTCATCGTACCATCCGAGGCGGAAGAATGGGCGTTGACGCTGTTACTAAAGCCTACAGCTGAATATCATCAGTATACTCTTTCGTTTCCCGTCAACAAACGAGTAAGAACGTACGAAGTTGTTTGTCTCGGTGGCTTGAAACCACCGAAGCACTTTGTCCAGACAAGCTTCCTGGATGCTGGCAATCTGCAGGCAGAAGGTTAATGTTAGTGAAGAGATTGTGTTCAGGTATCCGTTCACACGGACCTTGATATCTCCACATTGCTGGAGCATCGTTCGAAGTGCGAGATAGCGCACGGCAGAGCGTTTGTGCTCTTCATCTTTTTCATAGCCCGTGGGCTCATGCAAGTGTAGGAACTTCAATACACGTCCGAAGATTGGCTTCTGGTGCTTCGTGAGACGAATCGAGTCCATCGACGGAATCTCCTCTCGCATAATTGCCAGAGCAGAAGCATCTTGCAAAATCTCTGGTAATGACGATATACCATTAGTTGTGATAACCGTGCTGGGTAGCAGTAAGGCAAGTCTCACCTGCCACGCTTAACCGCTGAAGAGCTGGAGCTCGTAGTCGCTGAGACAAAACAGTGCTGTGCATAGTCAAAAGTTAGTGTCGGTAAAACTACAACACTACGTAGTAAATGTCCCGCATTACATGAGCTGTTCCACCTTCTCTGGCTGTGAGATCGCCAGCATGATGCCCACCTAACTGTCCTAGCTGTCAGCCAAAAAATATGATGATAGCAGCTAATCTATTCTTCACAGTCAAGAATTCATGAACCATTGAAAATAGCTCTGGAGAGTGCGTTACAGCGATACCAGCCCATGGCTGGAAGTGTGTTTCGTAGCTTTCGTCAGCATCGTGACTGCCTTGCCCTTCTCGGGACTATTATTCCGTCGCGTTCGGTCTCGCGGAGCAATTTCCGTCATCCGGCGAGAAATCCCTGCAACAATTGGTTTGCAATCTCCAGTGCGAGGACGACGCAACGGAGGCAGCCGTCCTTCTTCTGCCGACTTTAGAGCCTCACGCACACGATCACCTTTGGCAAGAGCATACGCTGTTTTACCCCGAAAGTTCTTTTGGCGAACAGTTTTGATGATCTCGTCGGCAAGCGTCTTGCTTCGTTCAGCAAAATAGACACCAAGCAGAGCGAGCACCGCACTAAAGTTGTTCTTCCGTGCCGCCCTGACCCCATAGTCAACACATCTCGATCAGTTTGACTTCAGTTTCGAAGCTAATCAGTGCCTTATGCACGTACCAATGGAATGGTGTGTCTCCAGAACTATCCGTCACGTTGCACGAGAGTCCGTGGTCGAGTAGAATGCGAACCTGTTGGAGAAACCACAATCAGCAGCAGTATAAAACCTGAAACCAAGTGTTCACCCTACCACAAGTGAGTGTCCTCGTCGAGCTGCATCGTGCAGAAGCGAAAAGCGGTTGCAAGTGCTGTCGATACTCTCGATTTGGGCACCTTCCTCGAGGAAGAACTTGACTAGGTGCTGTAACATATTAATCGTTAGTACAAACCTTCACGTCAAAACAAAGACAACCCTCCTACCTCGTGTCCCCACCAGCAAGCGATCTGAATGAGAGTTTCTCCGTGGTCGGAGCGAGCTGTTTTCACCAAGAAATCGTAGCCAAGGCGACGAGCTTTCTGCATTTCTGCAAACACCATTGCTCGAACGTCTTCTACAGAGAGACCTTCCTTGGTAGCTTCCCAAATCGACAGCTTGGCCTTGCTATCGTTGTCCGATTCGCCTGTCGGGTCATTCTGGGGCAAAAAATCACGGAGCTTGGTGCGTTGCTGCGTTTTCGAGTTAACTTGAGCTACAATGACATGTAAGTCCTCTTCACGCTGGTTCAATCCTTTCTGCCAGAACTCCTGGCACTTTACAAGGAACGTGGCATGATCCATTGCGTCATCAAATGGCCGTCTTTGGTGCTGCGCTAGTCGAGACGCTAGCATATCTTCTTCCGTCATTTGAGAGAGCTCCCGCTTACTTGTTTCAGCAACCCGAAAGCCTCGGAGGAGCTGAATTTTCTGATTGAGACGCTCCTCCATTTCTTGAACGCCGACAACTGCCGCAACTACCGATTGATGCCAGTCTTCGTAGCGCTTTCCAGTCCCTGAAGTAGATCCGTTGGTAAAATCCGTTTCTCCCATCGAGCGTTGCAGCAAGTCTTCTGCTTGCTCAAGTAGCTGTTGAATTTCACTGCCCTCAATCATCTCCAGCATACGAGAATCCCGAAGTGCACACACCTCGTGCGCTTTCCACTCTGCAAAGGTCGCACACGCAGCATTGACTCGCGAGACATCGAGATCCACAAAGTAGCTGTTCATGAGCAAAATACTGCGTAAAAGCGCTAGGCACTCGCTGCGCATCTCAGCTAACGCCTTGTGGAACTGGTCAGCATACACGACACGAGCTGCGAGGCTTTCTGCAAGGATGATGTCGTCTCCTCTATTTTCCAGCGAGACGACATGGTTCTTGATGCTTTCTAGAGATTCTTGCCACCCGGAGACCAAGCTGGTCAAATGAGGGAACAGCTTCTCTTCCTCTTTGAAGTGAGCGTTCGGGTCTCAATCTCCACTTGGATTTCCAATGATACCTGCTTTAACTCCCCAAGCTTTTGCTGCATTGTGACCGGATCCGTGAGTACACGCAGCTTCTCGCGCTTCATCGCAAACTCTTTCGCTGCAATGCGCTTTCGGGCCGCACACTGAATCGACAACGCCGCCACGTCTCGTTTACTGCCTTCTGTACTGGACGACACATAGTTCTCAGGCTTCTCCCAGGTGATGGCGTTCGTGGCGGCGTTGCGGTAGTAGTATTTCCCTGATCGAGGGTCGAAGTACTCGCACCAAAGTGGTCGATTGCTGTTCTCCGCCGCTGCCTCCGCCATCTCCTTTTCTTCCACTGCAGCAGCTTCTGCGTGCTCAATCAGCTGCTTCTCCAGCTGCTCCTCCTCCTCTTCTTCGTCTGCAAGTTGCTTCACTCGATCTCTCGCCTTCTTGGCTCGAAACACGCTCTGGATCTTCACAGCTCGAGCGCTTCGCTCGTCTCGGACGCCCGTCATGAAGTCGGCAGGCTTTTCCCACTGGGACTCGCCCGTCTCGCTGTTGTAGTAGTATTTATGTGCAGTCGAAGGGTCGAATTGCTCCGTCCACTTCTTCGCTTCCTTCACGCGTTGTCGGTCCTTGCGTCCGCGGTACAAACTCTGGATCGCCACGGACGCCGAGCTCTGCTGCTGTGGGTCCTCCTGTGAGACCTCCTCCAGCCCTTTTGGCCCTCTAAACCTCTCTCCGTGTCCAAATCAATTGGATCCGACATGAAAACTGCTTTATAAGCCTCTGGCTGCGTCCAGGAGCTCTCCTGTGTGCGGAGGTTGAAGTAGTAAAGCGAATTGCTGGCGTCGTCCCATTTGCGGACCCACAGCGAGTCGACGAGGGCGTCTTCCGCTCCAAAACCGACACGGTTGGCATCCTGAGACGTCACTGGATCCAACGCACCAACTTGCATGTCCGTAGCGTCACTCCCTGAGCTCTCCGATGCCATCGACGCAGCCTCCGCCACTCGCGTCTCTTCATGCGCAAAATGTAGCCACTTCAACTTGGCAATAATTGTCCAACCCTAATCACAATAATTGTTAACCGGTTAAAATAACCTCCGGCCGGTTCCATTTAACCTCGCGCTTTGTATCCCGCACTTGCAAACTGTATGCCGCAGCCAACGAGCCAACCATTCCGAGGCTACGCAAAATACACCCTTCGTCTCTTCATTCGCATTCGCTTATCACCGAGTCAATATGGTAAGGAAGCCGTTACAATTGACCAAAGGCGTATGAAAGAATGCGAGAATTGACAGGCCGTGTGTTATCTGTGCTTGTGCCTGCGTAGCCGTCCCGTTTTTCCAAGAACCGCAAGAAACGCGGCCACGTGTCCGCCGGCCACGGCCGTGTCGGCAAGCACCGCAAGCATCCGGGTGGTCGCGGTAACGCCGGTGGCCAGCACCACCACCGCATCCTTATGGACAAGTTCCACCCGGGTTACTTCGGTAAGGTCGGTATGCGCCACTTCCACCTGCTGCAGAACCGCAAGCACTGCCCCACGGTGAACGTGGAGCGCCTGTGGACGCTCGTGTCGGAGCAGACCAAGGCCCAGGCCGAGAAGGCCAAGGACGGCAAGGCGCCTGTCATCGACGTGACCAAGGCCGGCTACTTCAAGGTGCTGGGCAAGGGCCGCCTGCCGGAGGTGCCCGTGATCGTCAAGGCCAAGTTCTTCTCCGCCGAGGCGGAGAAGAAGATCAAGGCTGCTGGCGGTGCTTGTCTTCTGACTGCTTAAGTGTTTTTATCTTGGGATAAAAACCGCTTTTGACAGATAACGGTGCGAACTAAGGGAAAATAACACGAATATGTTTTTGTTCTCCTGAAAAAACAGATCGGATTGTTTTTTACTGAATGGTTTGGTGGATGAAGGAGAGCGCGGTGGAAACCGGTTTCTCGGAAGTTAACAGGTGGGAGAGTTCAGGCTGCAGGTTTGGGAGGTACTGGCTGCTGGAGAAGAGGACGATCTTGTGGGTGTTGATACAGGAGACTCGGACGATGAAGTTGTTAATTCTTGTGGAGAAGATGAGAAGCTCCTTTATGTTGGTAGGAGCGTCGTCGTCCAGGAGACTTTCTTGGACGTCTTTCACCCTCACGCCTTTCCTGTACACGACGTCGAAGCTCTTTTCTTGTGTCAACAACGTCTCCAATTCTGCATTCTTGTCCTTCTCCTGCAGCAGTTGGAGCTGCAAATGCCACCGTCTTAACGGTGTCAGCTCCGAGTTCTTGAGCTGCTGCTGGAGGAATCCTAGAAAACACTTCACCAGTCAAGTACTACCAGCCTTTGCCATCTCTCGTTAAAGAACTTGTCGTACCTGGTCGACTCGTGACACTCGTCAAGTCCTCGAGACTCGTCGCTTGGACGTTTTTAGCCCCGTCATTCTTCAAGCCATTGCGGAGAGCGCGACGCTCCTTCAACTGCGTCTTGCGGCGCTGGTTGAGCATCTCCCGCTGTTGCTGCAGCTCCATCAAGTCTCACGGTCTCCGATATCTCCCTGCTACCTCCACAGCCAATCAATCAACGGACGGTCAGTTGGCGTTTAGACGAGTGGCGACCATGCTCCGCTTTGTGACGCAGAGGACGCTCAGCAGACGATTGTCAAGAGGATTCGCCACTAAAGTAGGAGGTGATTAGAGACGATGAGAACTTGTACGGGTTGATGACGTTTTTGGTGCTTTGTAGGGCCCACTGGAAGGCAGCAATGCGTACTTGCGGTCCGTGGCCAGTGACGTTTTTGCGTTGCAGAACCTCTTGCAGTCTCTAGCAAGTGATTCGGCGGTTGGTCGCAACTTTGAGCAGTGCACGACGAAGGTTTTGCAGTGTCACGACCAGCAGAAGCGCGTGTTTGTGACGGGAATGGGCAAGTCCGGGGCGGTGGCGCAACGTCTGGCGTCGACGCTGTCCTCGATTTCCATCAGCAGTCAGGTGAGACCTCGTACTGCTGTGGGTTTTAGTGCTGGACCTGACGGTTTGGGTTGATGCAGTGGGTCCATGGAGGAGAATGGATTCATGGCGAGCTAGGAGGGCTGAAGAACGGCGACTTGGTACGTGAGGAAGAAACGATTCACGTTCGAGCTTGAGAGTGTTTACAGTGCTGTTGTTGTAGGTCGTTATGGTGTCACACAGCGGACGAACGTCCGAGCTGCTTCCACTGCCCGACATGTTTCGTAAAGCTGGGTGTTCCGTGATGGCCATTGTCGGGGATGGTCGTTCGCCACTGAGTCAAAACAGCGATTTGGTACGAAGTGCTCGCTGTCTGGTAAGCTTTGACTTTGTTACTGAACAATTTTATCTTGTGGTTTTCTGTAGGCGATTGTGGCACCAGCAGAGGACGAAGTGGACTGCCCCGTGCCGTCCAGGAGTATTATCGTCCAGGTGCTTCCTCGTGTACTATTAGCCAGATTGTTCCTTTCAGAACTGACATTTTCATGTTTGCTTGCGGTGTAGGAGGCCATTTGCAACGCGATGGTGCAGCATTTGATCGAGATCATGGACAATGGAGCAGATCAGTTGAAAGGAAGCCACCCTGGTGGTGCTATCGGTGCCAGGTTTGACAATTGAAATGGTCGCTTCCTACGTTTCAACTTGGTTTGTTGTAGACGCCTATTTTTACTGACTCTCAGCAACAGCGTCCATGCTTGGCTCAAAGTGCAAAATGGCTGCTCCTTTGCGCGCTGTAGGCCAAGAACTGGGAGATCGGAGCGCGAATTTGCAGCTTCCGAATGGAAACTATCGCTTCAACCGCGAAAACGACCCGCTTTTGAGCAAGAGCACTCACCAGCGCCAATTCAACGCTGCGCAACCAGTTCGTCCTCAGACCAGCCGACGGCCAAGTGGAAAGCAGACGGATTCGCTGTTATCTCCACGCCAAACGAGTTCTCCACTGCAATGCAAAACTGCACAAGCGAACCTCAGTCGACTCGCAATTCCTGACAAAGACGGTGAACTGTTGAAAGGAAAATCGCCCCAGCGTCCTGTAAGTTCTCCTGAAAGACTGGGAAATGCATCGCCAAGCACTCCTACTGTCGAGCCACAGTTCCTCTTCCCTATCAACCCCCGCGCTCGAGAGCACATTGAGATTAAGGCTTGTCTTCTGGCCCATGCGCACCATTTGGACGTCGATGAGCTCCAACGAATCCGAGGCAATAACCAGTTGGCCTTGAATCGATCTAGGATGCAACGCATCATCTCGAGTGGCGGAGCTTTCGGTGCTGATGGAAGCTCGCACGAGGAAGCCAAACGGAAGACCAACTTCTTGCTGCGGCATTTTTTCACGCTACAGGATTCGTGAGTGAAGCACTTCGCAACTTTGAGTTGCTCTGCTAGCGACTGACCCATTTGCTGGTATATCGCAGCTCTCCGTCACCGCAAGACCAACTTCTGTATGACATGGTGGATGACTGGGCCTGTGGAGATCAAGCAACATCCGATGAGATCTCTCGGCTCTGGAAGTCTATCGACCATCACATCGAGCAGTCATGTACGCGCGTGAACTGCAATTTATCCATCATGGCAGCTCGGCTCACTCTAATTGCTTGGTTTGTCAGATCTGCTGCGTCGTAAGCTCGTACCAAAATCCGATCCCGATGAGCTGTCAGTGATGATCGCGATGGACTGTTTGAAAAAGCTCCCGCAGCGGCTTCCTGAGTTTCAACGCGTGCTGGATGTCATCATCACAGTCATCGAGTCGGGACTGTATCTGAACAGAGCTAGTGGTGCCATGTTGCCGGATCCGAGTCGGGGTGATGATGAACTACCGCACGAAGGACAAATCCTTTACTTTGAGGCGTACAGGGCCTTAAAAACGTGTCGAGTTCCGGATCGCCACTTCAACCACCACGCTCACGCCGCGCTTCGCTGAAAAATTATCCGTGGCAAGATAAAACCAACGACATGTCATTTCGTCAGCAGGTTGAGGCCCTCTTCGATCAATTAGAGGACGGCGAAGACAAGAAAGAGCTGTTTGGGGTGCTACTTCGCGGTAACCTGGCGATGCTGGCAACATTGGCTTGTGAGGAGATACTCTCGCACTATCTTGGATCAGAAGACGCCGATAGTGCAGGCGTGTTCTTTTCCTGCTGATGAAGCACATGGAGTCTGCACACACATCCAAATTGCTGGAAGCAGTCTCTTCGGCACGGCCGAGCGAGCTGCAGAAGTTTGCTCTGGAAAATACCGACAGTTTGCTCGGGAAACTCCAGCTGCAGCGGTTGGAATCAATGAGGCAAATTGCCCAGCTCTGTTTCAGCGTCTCGTCGATCGCCACCCCCAAGCGTTCGCTGCCATCCTGTGGCGATCCCCGTACTTGACGGCGCATATTTTTCAGGTAAGCTTCTCCTCGTACTCCAGCAGTTAAACTCTCGCGGCAGTTTCTTGTAACATCTTCTGTTCGTTCACTGCACTGGTAGGGCTCTGAAAATCTGGTAGCACGCGTCCTGGAGCAGAATGTCTATCGCATCTCGCAAGTTCTGACGCAGCGAGGCGAAGTGCTGCTTCCCTGTTGAGCCATACGTTCAAGGAATCCACGGTACATTTCGCTTGCAATTGGCGCAGAGCACCCACCAACTAAACACTGTATCTGTCCAGACTGCCCTCGAGGAATTTCTGGTCAACCATCCACGCGGCCTCGCCGACCTCCTAATGAATCGCACAGCTGCCATCGCGGCAGTCGTCAAGGCAAAGCCCTACGTTCTGTCAGGTTCGCAACATCGACTTCCGTGCTGATTCCTTCCCCACAGTGTCAAGCTAACCTTTGAATCATCCGTAGATATCCTCCAAGCATGTCATTCCACATTGGCCAAAGTTCTCGCTTCAACTCCCGAGATCGTGAGCGCTGTGATCAAGACGAACCCTCAGGCGTTGCCCCAAATCGTCCGAGAAGACAGTAATATCCTGACTTCGGTGTTTGCAACCGTGCCGCAATGCCTAGGAAACACTCTTGAGAAGCATCCTGAATTTCTCGTTGATGTTGCGCATCGCAAGCCCGCTCTCGTTTCGCGGCTATTTGCTGAGCATCCAGACCTGCTGCTTGTAAGTCGTCCACCGCTTCGTTGTTTTCAATGCTTGGCTGACTAAGTGTATCTGTGCAGGAACCTCTCGAGGCCAATCCAGCGCTGTTTACGACTTTCCTCTTGTACCACCGCAATGTGTTACCAGACTTTTCAGACCCCGACTTCGATCCCACCGCTTTCAAGCTGAAAACCAAGAAGATGGTCGAGACCGGTGTTCAAACGAGCAATACGCTGAATCAGGGGCGTCGGAAGCTGAGAGCCCGCGAAAAATTACGCCGAGAGTGTGAAGAGATCCTACAGCTGCTCCGAGCAGCAGCAAACAAGGAGGTGACGCTTACAGCGACGAGTACCCATGGCACGGGGGATCAGGGGCGTCAGAAGAAGAGCTTCTCACAGATGATGCGTTGACGACCGAGCAAATTCTGAACGAGATTGCGCGGCTGTACGTGGGGAAGATGGCAGCGGATGAACACGACGACTCAATGAACCGCAAGCGACAGTCGCTGGCAGACTTCACGGTGGAGCTGTACGTTCTCGAGCTGGGCTTTCCATCTCTGGCGAAGAAGAAGCTTGTGACTCTGCTGATCGCTGCAAAGCAGGTTGGAAATGTGCCAGAAGCGATGCGTGTCAAATGGTTTCGACGCTTCATGAACGCCATTCCGGGTGATCGACCGCTCGCCCAAACCGCGTTAGACTTCTACCTTGTCCTCCTCCAGCATCTCATTCCAGAAGGGCAACTTTCGCTGCGCCTGGAAGCAGCATCCTTTTCTTCTTGTACTGTTTCACACTCTGTGCTGAAGGCGCTCGTCCATGATCCACTGGTCTCCCGGCTGTTTGACAACCAAGAACAGCGTCAGCGAATGCTCGCTTTCCCAAGTATATCCACTCCGTCGCGCCAAGAAGCCACCGGGGAAGGCGATCGTCGCTATCATTATCGATTCAACTCGACGAGGTGCTGGACATGATCATGAAAGTCTGGATGCAACACCAACTAAGGTCCGTGGCCTCATTTGAACATCGCTCTTCGACATCATTGCTAACTCAAGTTGCTATGCTGCAGAGTCCGCGACGAGTGGGCTGTAGTCTTCCAGCAGATTGTTCCAGACGCCACTGGGATAGCCCATTTTGACGGTACGCTTCAAGGCGACCTACCGTGCATGTGGGTCAGGAGTCCGGAATACCTTCGCTAACCGTGATTGTGGCGCCTTGCATAGCATTTTCTACGATGGTGCGATCCAAATTTCCAGGCCTTGACAACCGAGTAGTCATGAAGATTTATTACTCCTGTGGCGAAGAGAATGAGCACGGCGAGTTCACATTGTTCTCGGTTCGAAACTGCTTTGGCTGAATCCCCTTGCTCTAGTGATACGCTTCCACTGATAACACTCACATCTCCAATCCCATTCTTGTCTACAGGAGGACTTCACATTCGCCATGTCCCTCTTACAAGAACAGCTCATCTTACGCCAGTACACATCGTCTTCGTCGTCTACAACTTCGTCGGCACAGCTGCTGTCCCCCTTTGCAACATCGCAACTTCCAGTAGGCACTACATGTAGTACCAGCAAATAATTGGTACGACACGAGTCCTTGCAAAATTCCAACCGTAAATTGTTCTGACATCCATGATTCCAGGTAGCAACTTCTAGCCACCTTATTCGTCTCCAAGTCTTGCCACTTAGCCCTGTATTCTTGGCCGTACAGGGAAGAGCTGCACCTGTCGGTTCTCCTGCATTGCCATCGCCACCTCAACGCCGAAGGACGCAGCTTCGGATCCACATGTAGCAACTGCTTCATAATTGCACCGATCAACGGCGGGATGAAATGAAATTCACGCACAAATTGCATGTCTTTGGGCTGCACGTCGCGTCGATATGGCTGAAAAAGTCTCTCCACCAGTTCGTGTTTGCCAAAAGATACGTCGGAGTGCAGGTATGTTCATTTCGCTGCTGATGAAGCACATGGAGCCTGCATACACATCAAAATTGCTGGAAGCAGTCTCTTCGGCACGTCCGAGCGAGCTGCAGAAGTTTGCACTGGAAAATACCGACAGTTTGCTCGGTGAGACTCCAGCTGCAGCGGGGGTGGGAATCAATGAGGCAAATTGCCCAGCTCTGTTTCAGCGTCTCGTCGATCGCCACCCCCAAGCGTTTGCTGCCATTCTGTGGCGATCCCCGTACTTGACGGCTCATAATTTTCAAGTAAGCTTCTCCTCGTACTCCATTCATCTCTCGCGGCAGTTCTTTGTAACATCTTCTGTTCGTTCACTGCACTCGTAGGGCTCTGAAAATCTGGTAGCACGCGTCCTGGAGCAAAATGTCTATCGCATCTCGCAAGTTCTGACGCAGCGAGGCGAAGTGCTGCTTCCCCTGTTGAGCCATACGTTCAAGGAATCCACGGTACATTTCGCTTGCAATTGGCGCAGAGCACCCACCAACTAAACACTGTATCTGTCCAGACTGCCCTCGAGGAATTTCTGGTCAACCATCCACGCGACCTTGCCGACCACCTAATGAATCGCACAGCTGCCATCGCGGCAGTCGTCAAGGCAAAGCCCTACATTTTGACAGGTTCGCGCCATCGACTTCCGTGCTGATTCCTTCTCCATAGTGTCAAGCAAACCTTTGAACATTCCGCAGATATACTCCAAGTGCTTCGAGAAGGAGGTTCAACAAGTGCGGATGCTTGGCCGACCGTGACAGCGGCAGGACACTCATAAATCCTGTACAGCGACAACTGGTCCGGTTGAGTCGCACTCTCTCCACCTCGCTGCTCTGGTGATTGAAGGAGCCCTGTCATTCACAACTTCTACACTCACGCGCGGATCCCAACCTCGTCGCGAGTCATACGAGTCGTACAACTGCACGTGGACGCTCGGTGTATGCACCACGTATGTCGGGTCGAGACGTGTAATCCGCAGTGCGTATAGGAACGACTCAATAGCTTTGAGACTTGCCATTTCAAGAGCACCCGATAAATTCGAAAACGTGGCGTTCGTCATCTCATCGAAGTAATTATCCCCCCCATCGACACCTCCATCGCTCGTTCCATCACACAATCTCTATCATCACTTTGTCCCCCACGAGTTCCAGGTAGAATCGGCTGCTGACAAGAGGAACTGCAATACCGTCGGCCGCTGCAAATACACTTCAGCGGAGAGTTCCTTAATCAAACGTTCCGGAACGTCGCACAGGCCGCCGCCAGGTCCTGCGTCTCCAGCTCCGCCACTTTCCGTATGTCCACCAGCTCGCGACTGACTTTTAACTGCTCCGCAACTGCTTCCTGCTCTTCTCCCTGCTGTCCTCCTCTGTCACTTGAGAGACGTAAATCTGGCTCAGCAACTGCAGTACAGACAGTCAGTCCAGAATATCTTCAAGAGTCACCAATAACCTTTTTCTATCAACCTTTTCGTACAGCTCCGCGTTGCTATTAGCAGCTCGAGATGCCTCTGAGCCAATTTGCACTAGCAGTTGCAGCGCTGAGAGCTCCGGAACGACTCCAGACACGCCAAGAGAATGGGTGACAGTGTGTCCTGTAGCGGCTCCAGCAGGTTTTACAGTGCCGCGCAGCTGTAGCACCAGCGAGCAGTACGGTATTATTAATAGGTACCGGTATTAGGAAAATCTCAAACTGAAAAGACCAATTTCGGGATAAAAAGCGAATAATAAAGCGGATAATTGTTGGATTCACGGTTCCAAAGACTTGCGCTGCCATCATTGGTTCTTCGAGGACAGCGAAATAAGCCAAGGAGGGAGTTCGCCAACAACCCAACGAGGCCATCAATGTGGCCCTCCAGCATGCCATGGAGCCTTGAAGAAGGTCATGGAGAGATCCACGTCCATTGGCTACTTACTTACTGCCCGCCGGCATCTCGCGGAGCACAGGAGCTTCAAAGGACACAGCTCGTCATTTCGTCGGAAGCCATGGTGTGGTGGGTGAATTGAAGGGGGGCACAGAAAGCAAATAAAAAAGCTACCGAAGGCGTGACGACATCGATTGACGACTACAGAACTGAGTCAACTCCTACATTTTCCACTTCATCCAAAATGAAAGCCATGATATTCTTAATTTTATTTGCTTTTTAAGTAAGATTTTGATAAAATAGGCTTGTGACGCGTGGTTGTTGGAGCTGACCTGCCCCACCTATATGTTTTTCTTAGCGGCCAATTCCTTTTGCTTTAGTGTTCTAATCGGCAGTCCGTAATCTTCATTGTAGAGGTAACGAGTGTCTGTGTTGAGAACACCAGGCCGCCCAAAGCGGACGGATACTTGAAAGCGGACTAGCACATGAATATTATACCTTGCTCTGAAAAAGTCGATGGAACCATGTGTGGGAAAGCCCAACGCTGGGTCTCCCAATATTTGTGATGGCTGAAGTTCATTCTTCTTGTTCATCATGGCCTCGACCGATTTTGGGACTTGGAGCTCTTTTAGCAGTTCTTCCTCGGGACTGATGAGACTGAGCCATTCGTTGTCAGCGCCCCCTCGGGCTAGATACAGTGTGTACTTTGAAGCGGGGTACGGATAAGCCACTTTCTCCCTGAGAGCCTCGATTAGTGCTGTGGTGTCTTGATGCGGCTCGACTTTAGCATTCCAGCCCCACCCACAGTCTACGAAGTAGCAGCGAATACCCAGCATCCGGGACTTGAAACGCAAAATGGTAAATGGGTGGCGCATGGTGTCTTCGCTATTGGTCACTATCAATCAATCGAGAATTCGAGAAGTATTCATTTTCCATCCCCCTCAATTGCAGTCACGTCACTGACGTGGTAGCCGCCATGTCCCTTTTACAAGAACAGCACGTCTTACGCCAGCTTCGTTGTCTATAGCTTCGTCGCCACAGCTGTGCCCCCTTTGCAACATCCGCGACTTCCAGTAGGCACTACATGTAGTACCATCAAATAATTGGTACGCCACGAGTCCTTGCAAAATTCCAACCGTAAATTGTTCTGGCATCCATGACAGCTACTAACCACTTTATTCGTCTCCAAGTCTTGCCACTTAGCCCTGTATTCTCGGACGTACAGGGAAGAGCTGCACCTGTCGGTTTTCCTGCATTGCCATCGCCACCTCATACGCCGAAGGACGCAGCTTCGGATCCACATGTAGCAACTGCTTGATAATTGCACCAATCAACGGCGGGATGGATATGAAATTCACGCACAAATGGCATGTCTTCGGGCTGCACGTCGCGTCGATATGGCTGAAAACTTCTCTCCTCCAGTTCGTGTTTGCCAAAAGATACGTCGGTCCGCCTCGAAACCCCCACACAACACACTGCACTAACTAAAAATCACAAAAAACATCAATCTCAACCCTCAAGACCCCAAAACCCACCACAACGTACAATCACTCCTGCCGCCCACATATCCGCCGCTGCGCCATGAAACCCTGGTCTGGGCGGCGTCATCCTTTGATGGGACCTCACTTCCGGCGACACAAAAGCGGTTTACACTTGATACTGGCATACCCCTCACCCACAAGGCCTCGATTGTCCATAATCTGGCTGCTGCCCAAGTCAATAATCCTCGGACAAGTTCGTCCGTCCACCGCCACATTGTACACGTCCAAGTCGAGATGTGCCACATTCTGCGCGTGCAAATACGTGAGCGCCCTCACAAGTCCCTTAAACAGCTCAACCCCTCCCTCATCCACTCGTGGCCCGAGCCTCGATACACATAGGAAATGCACTCCAATTTCGTCGGCGCCTGGCCGTTTTCCTGTGCGAATTCCTGCAAATGCTGGAACATCAACTGGTGCACTCGGCGGTGTGCGAAAGCCTGCAAACTGCCATTGGCCACGAACTCCGTGGCGACATATTGGTTGTACATGTCGCTGGCGTACTCCCAGCGGATCATGAACTTATTGGCCAATGGGGCGTCGAGGCCGCCCATCTGCAGCTGCCCCATGACGCGGATCTCGCTCTCCACGTCGTCCCTCTGAAGTAGCACTTGCGCGCGGTCCATGAGCTTTAAGGCGACGGGGATCTGCAGCGCCGCCGCCTGGTCCACGCGGAAGAAGACGCCGGCGAGCACGAAGCCGCAGCGGCTGACGGCCAGCTGCCGCTCGCGACGGCGCAGGGCGATAACGCCGCGCTTGGCGTCCCACACGAGGTAGACGGACGGCACGCGCACGGAGAACGGGCGCGAGTGGCTGGACACGGACGGGTGCGGGATCGTCTCGTACGGAGGATGGTCGCCGTACTTGGGGTACTGCGTCGTCACGAACCACACGTCCATCACGGGGGTATCCTTGTAGCTGCTGGAAGGTAATGCTTGAAGTGGCGGTATGAAGTGCAATAGTTGTTGGGTGAAGTAACGATATGCGAAATGGATACATTTTGGTGAAGTGGCGGTATGAAGTGGCTATTTTGGAGATTGCCAAATCCGAGATGGCTACAGTGCATGTGGAGGTCGAGGGTGGTGAGGCTGTGGCGACGGACGAGAGGAGTGTTGTGTACACTCGAGCGGTGCAGTACGGACACCGCTTTGTCCGTGTTTGCAGTGGGGAGGGCGTCGCGTTCGCACAGTTGCGGCGACAGGAGACGGACGCTGCGTCATTCGGCCTCTTGGAGGCGCTGGGGCTGTCGGGAGAGCGCCAGGAGACGCTGCAAGTGCAAATACAAGAGATAGAAGGGGCAGAAGCTGTTGCAGACAAGTGCAAGTGCAAATGCGGCGACGTTACCAGTGTCACAGTGCAGTTTTTGCAGCGATCGAGGCCTCCGAGTGCTGTGGTGAGAGTCCTGCAACGTATTGCGGCCAAATTGCTGGATGGGACGATGGTGTGGAGCGACAGAAAGTCGTCCGTGAGCTGGTTGAACCGCAGAGATGCAGTGCGTTTTGCAGGCATTGAGTGGGGGACGAACGGCTCTGGATGCTGTGAACAGCTTGGAGTGATCTCGAGCACGTCGAACGTAAAGCTGACATTTGCAGGTGACGAGGCTGTTGCATTGCGTACTGCAACATTTGAACCTGTTGATTTTTACGTGCAACAGATTGAGCGCGACCTTGGAGGTGTGACGAAGTACGCACGGAGTTTGCTTGAGACGATGTTAACGAGACTGGGACCGGAGGAGGCGACGGTGAGACCGAGTGTCGGCGCACTCGTTAGTGGACTGCCTGGTGTCGGCAAAACGGTGCTGGCGAAGGCGATTTGCAAGTGTCTGGGCGTCAAGACGATCTTCCTGAATGCTGCGGATATTTTCCAGACATACGTCGGTCAGTCGGAGAAACAACTGGTCAAGATTTTTGAAAGTGCAGCAAGTCAGGCGCCGAGTGTCTTGTTGATCGATGGCATTGAGGCGATTGCGGGCTCTCGGCGTGCGTTAACTGATTCTCAAAGTGCTCTTGAAATTGGAGTATTGGGAGCTTTGTTATCGTCTCTAGAGAAGCTGAAAGCATCGTCGCATCGGGTATTTGTTCTGAGCACCACTAGTCGTCCCGGAAATGTGGATGCTGCAGTGCTTTCCAATGGAAGACTGGATCAAGTTGTGAGTATCGAGCCTCCGACGCAAGCTGAGCGACTTGAAGTGCTGCGAATTTTGACGAGAACGTGGCAAACGGACGAGCTGGGCGATGAATTTATGAACCAACTGAGCGAAAGCACGGGCGGGTTTGTCGGTGCTGACCTTTTGAGTTTGTGCCAAAAAGCGCTGCAGTTATGTTTGAACGAGGCAGCAGCAAAATCTGACAGCGGTGCGCAGGTCTGCCCGCATCACTTCGAGCAGGCTCTTGCAGTGACCTACCCGTCTGTTCTTCAGACACATCACGTCTCGCAAAAGCAGCAGCAACCAGCGTCGACTTCGATCCAGAAGCACAACGCAGATAAGTCACTGGACGCGTTCTCTAGTGTGTTCGGCATGGATGATGCTATTCAAACTCTCCGAGTTTCATTGATCGAGCCACTTGAAGATTGTAGTCGTTTCTTGAGGTTCGGAACGACTCCACCGAAAGGTGTGCTGCTGACTGGACCGCCGGGGTCTGGCAAAACACATCTCGCTCACGCCGTGGCAGAAGAAGTTCGTCGTCGTGGCCTTGCGTCGTTTGTTTCAGTGCAATGCAGCGATTTGCTCACCAAGATTGTTGGCGATACCGAAAAAGCTCTTCGTGAGCTCTTTGCCACCGCGAGAAATGCCGCTCCGTGTGTGCTCTACTTCGACCAGATCGAAAGTATCGCGCCGCTCCGAGGCTTCGACACGAGTACGGAGCAGACTTTTGACCGCATGTTGAGTATGCTGCTTGTCGAGATGGATGGCTTCAGTACGAGTCGCACCAAACTTCAGCGGAGCTTAGCGAGCGACGAAGCACGCATGGCGTTCCTGAAAGAGCACGTGGTGATCCTTGCGTCTACAACGAACAAGGAGCTCCTGGATCCTGCTATCCTCCGACCCGGGTAAGTCTCTACTATTCATGATTGTCTCTCTCCCGATGTCTAACTCTTTCATTGCTCTGATCTTCCAGTCGTTTTGATGTCCATATCCACGTCGACTTCCCGGATGAAGATGCCAGGCATGCTCTCATCCTCCAGGCGCTGGAGAAGGTCCCAGTCGACTACACTGATCCATCTCTAAACTCTCGCGAGTCACTTGCTCGTCACATGGCCAAGCGCACCAGTGGCTTATCTGCTGGAGACGTGAGTGCCATTCTGCGTGAAGCTGCCATGGCCTCCATGCGTGACGACTTGAGCGCTGCAACTGTCGCCGTCAAGTACGTGGTCCAAGCTCTGAACGAAGCCACTTTCTCCACTCCAGCAACATCAACATCAACGCCACTTTTCGCTCGTCGACAACCTGCCAACAGAAGAGACAAACGATCTGACGGGCCTCGAGCGTCCGTCCGCAGTAGCCAAACACGAAAGACAGCAAACGCCCGACGTTTTGGTACCTAAAAATCCCATACAGGTCCACTTCAACTTGCCTTTTTTGAGGTACCATATCTAGGGTACAAAGTCTATCAAAACCAATAATGCGAGGTGAACGACGCCGACCAACGCCGCATCTCGGCGCTTTGACGCACGACCGCAATCGCTACAAGGAGAAACCGCCCGATTTCTACGCCTTGGGACAGCGATACCCCGAGTTTAAGCAGTTGTAAGTGGGGCTTTTGTATCCATTGGCTGCGGTGCTCTGCAACTCACTGATGGCTGTGGAAGTCTGCGCAACGTGGACGAGCAGAAGCGTCGAGCGTCTCTGGCGTGGGACGATCCGTACGCGGTGAGGGAACTGACCAAGACGCTGCTACTTCACGACTTTGGGTTGAGGTGGGACATCCCCATCAACCGACTGTGTCCACCGGTATGTACACGGAATTGAGGGTTTTGGTGGGGAAGCTCATGGTTGTTTGTGGGACTTTGTAGCTGCCGAACCGACTGAATTATCTCCATTGGGTCGAGGATTTACTGAGCCAAGCGGAAGGTCTGGAGGAGGTGGTGTCGGGAATTGATGTGGGGACGGGGGCCAACTGCATCTACGCGTTGCTAGGAGCGACGATGAACAAGTGGAAGTTCGTTGCGACGGAGATTGATGAGACGTCGTACAATTGCGCGAAGGAGAATGTGGCTCGGAACAACTTGGAGACGCTGATCTCTGTCAAACGGACACACACGAACAAGCTTTTGACGGAGCCTTTGGAGGACGAACGGCCGGAGCGCAAGTTTCATTTCGTCATGTGCAATCCGCCCTTCTTTGATAATATGGGTGAAGCGGACACGAACCCCGATGCGAGCTGTATGGGAAGCGCCAACGAGATGGTGTTTGCGGGAGGTGAAGTGGCGTTTATTGGGAATATGATTGCAGAAAGTGTCGAGCTGCAGCACCGCGTGCTGTGGTTTACCTCGATGGTTGGCAAGAAATCGAGTCTGCGCAAGCTCCTAGCATTACTCCGAGAGAAACAGGTTCAGAACACGCGCACGACGGAGTTTTTCCAAGGACGCACCAAGAGGTGGGGAATTGCCTGGACATTCTCGACAGATGTAGTACATGATCCCTCTGTACGTGGCATTTTGACAATGCTGGCCGATTTTGGGAGTCGCGTAGAGCTACTCTTTGCTGATTTGTGGTTCTATGTGTGCTGTTAGGCGAAGGTACTGGGCAAACGAAAAGAAGCCCATCGCCGACAGGAACTAAGCTTCCAGGTGCCCCTGCAAGCTCATGAAGGTGATTATGCTTTGATGTGCCCTTGGTGATATTAATTCATTAACAACTGATTGCTTTGGGTTTCAATTTGCAGCTCCGAACGGCTGTGCTTCAATAACGGAGGTTGCTCAGAGAATTCGTGAATTCGTCGAGTCGAAAGAGGAGCTTCAGTTGTCTGTGGAGACGACAGATGAACAAGGAGAGGAGAAGGAAGAAGGTCAAGATTGGCTCATGTATCGATTGGAGCAGCAGAAAGGGTCCGGCAACGGTGCATCGGATGTACGCAGTGCTGGCCGAGTGGAAATCTCCGCGCTGGATACCACTGAAGACGGCTTTGAGGTGCTCGTTGCTTTTGAAGAAGGTGAGCGTGGGTCCTTCTGGATGACGGCTGAAATGCTTCAAGCTGCTACAATTCGCACCGGCCGCCAATGGCGTAGAAAACTTCAACGACAACAGCAGGATTGCTAACGTTAGTAAAGTTGTCATTCGGCGTAGATCTTGGAGCTCATCTTGCCGACGCACAAACAGCCTTTGGTCCCGTATTTTCTGCTTAACGCGTTCTGAGGTAATTATTGCTCCATGATTCGAAGTAGCTGTAGGGGACTGCTGATCGAAGATGAGAACATCTTGATATTGCAACCAGCGGCCTTCAGTTGCGAGAATGACTGCTCGATAACTAGGACGACACTGTCTACTTCTGCAAATCACTCCGCCGCAGCCTTGATCGTCGTCAAGGCAATCAAGACATCGGCCATATCAGTGACAGTGTTCCTGATCATGTTTCTCTTCTTCTCGTCAGGCTTCATCCAGTACAGCGTTTCAATGTACTCATGCAGCGCCGACTTGACTCGGTTCTCCTCCAGATGCAGCGCCGCCGTGTTCTGACACGCGTAGTGCCTCACCTCGTTCCTGGGCGCCGTCTTGGCGTTGCGGAACAGCTCCAGCGCCTCGTCCTTCCTCCCTTCCTCCACTCGAATCAGCCCCAGATCATTGTACGGGTTGCCAAAGGCCGGATCCAGTTCAATGGCTCTCTCACACTCTTTCACGGCCTCCCCCACCTTCCCGTCCAAGTACAAATGCCAGCCTAGAAACGCGTGAGCATCCGCCGTCTCGAACAGCTTCAAACTCTCCACATAATAAGCCGTAGCGAGTCTCGTCTTGTCGTTCATGTCCATCTCGCTGTCGAGCAGCTGGGAGGCACTCTGAATGAGCTCCAACGCTCCTGTGAGCTTCTCCTTCTCGTCATGTGGCAGCTGCCTCTTCTCGGCCTCGTATTTGTCCTCGAACGTCGTGATTCGAGGCACCCGAGCGAACGTCAGCAGCTGTCGGTCGTCTGCGTCGCAGTAGAGCAAGTGGACACGCTCCGAGACGCTCTTGTGGATCTGCAAGGCCTCGTCCAGCGCCTCATTCAGCTCTGGCAAGGGGCGAGCGGCTCGGAACTCGGAGCGGACAGCGGCGGTACAGGACGCTCCGGAGCCGAAGAAGTCGCACCACTTGGCCCCGCTGCGCCACTCGAGCTCGCGGGGCAGCAGTGCCTTGAAGGCCTCGTGGCGGTCCAGCACCGTGGCGCTGCGCAGGAGCGAGCGGTACAACGCCAGCACCAGCTTGGAAGACGGCATGATTACGATGAGAGCTTCAAAGTGGAAGTCGTGTGGTGGACACCATACATACACTCTGTCTGGTGTGGCGCACACAACTGCAACTTTTGAGTGCGCAATTGGCAGAGGAAGCGCCATGGTGGCGCTCGAGATTTGCGGCATCCCCGTGGAGTTCCCCTTCCCGCCCTACGACTCGCAGCTCATCTACATGGAGAAGGTCATTCTGTCTCTGACCCACAAGCAGAACGCCATCCTCGAGAGCCCCACCGGCACCGGAAAGGTATCATTTTACACAAAACACATATTATATATATTTTATCAAATAAGAAATACTTACCAAATTATTTTTATTTTTTCTTATTTGCAGACGCTTTGTCTGCTGTGCGCGACGCTGGCGTGGCGTCGACAGCTGCAGAAGAATCTGGGAGCGAGCGCGTTAGCTGTCAAGCGCCCGCCCGGCGCGTCGCTGGCCTATGAGGGCTACGGCAGCGACGGGGAGAGCGACGCGCCGCAGCTGCCGAGAATCATTTACTCGTCGCGCACCCATTCCCAGCTAAAGCAGGTGGTGCAGGAGCTCAAGAACACGACGTACCGTCCCAAGATGGCGGTGCTGGGCTCCAGAGAGCACCTCTGCGTGAACGACAAGGTGGCCAAACTCCGGGGCACGAGGCAGAACCTCGCGTGTCGATCCACGTGCAAAGACAGGAGGTGCGGGCTGTGGAGAGTTGTTGGTGACGCTGTTGCACGGCTGAAATCTCATGTGCTGTCTTGCTATCAGGTGCACGTACAAGATGGGCTTTGACGCGTACGCGAAGCGGTCTAAGAAACAAGCACAACCACTTATGGATATTGAAGAGCTCGTGACGACGATGAAAGAGAAAACTGTAGGTGCAGTGAGTTTGTGATTTGTTTTTTGGTCGTATGGCTGACGTTTCTGTGTAGATATGCCCGTTTTTCATGACTAGGAACATGCTGCCTGAAGCTGAGATTATATTTGTGCCGTACAACTATTTGATCGACCCTATGGCGCGACGATCGATCGGGATTTCGATTGAAAACTCGATTTTAATATTCGATGAGGCGCACAATGTGGTGCGTGCACTGAGAGGTCGTTTCTGGTTTGGGAAGGAGCTTTATTGTTTTGACGAGTGGATTGGATAATTTGTTGCTTTACAGGAATCGATAGCGAGCGAGGCTGCATCATACGCGATGTCCTCAAACGATATATCTGGCTGCATTTCCGAAGTGGATACATTTATCAGGGGACTATCGAACAATAGTATACAGCTGGACGGAGGGAGCAATTTGACATTGGAGGTACGGAGGCATCCTAGTGATTGACCTGCGCAGTGACTAACCTTGTGCTTTTTCAGTCGACTCAAACTCTGCGAGCGCTGTTTATGGAAATTGACAAAGGACTCAACAGTTTCCCGTTGTCTTCAAGCGGAGGGTTCACAAAGGTAAATCGAAGTAGCAATCAGATATTATCTCGCAGATTTGACGGCTTTCTAACACTCGTGTTTATACTATTCGCATCTAGCCTGGGCAATACATCTTCGAGTTCTTCGAGCAATTCAACGTAAACTTCGAGACGTGTCCGCTTGTGCTCACAATGATTGAAGAAATTATCGAAGTTGCGCATGGTGGAGACGACTCGCTGCGAGCAGCTTCAAAGCTCGATACAATGCTATCATTTCTGGGCACAATTTTCCGAAGCAAAGAGCAGCATCTCAAGGTGATCGTTTTTGCCTCTCGATCTAAGCCTCAGCTGTTAGCTACTAAACCTTGTTTTGCGTGCAGGCGGCAAAAATTATAGAGTTCATATTCAAGAAGTTCGAGAAAGGTATCCGAAATATGAGTGTGTGCATACCATACGCACAGGTAATTAGCGACTTATCACTTGTAACCTGTTATGTAGGCCTTCAAATACCGGTCGTCTATTCAGTCGCGGTTCAAAGAACAAGTCGACCACCCGCGTGTTCAACTATTGGTGCTTCCATCCTGGGGTCGCTTTTCGTGAAATTTGTGCCAACAACGTCCACAACGTCATCTTGACCAGGTTTGTAGTTCTACAGTGTTTACGCTTGTAATGAGCGTGTTAAATGACTCCATGTGTGCACGATACAGCGGTACGCTTTCTCCGTTGGATACGACAGTCAAAGAGCTTGGAATTGATTTTCCAGTACGACTTGAGAACAACCACGTGGTCGACGCTGATCAATTATGGGTGGGTGTAGTTGGCACTGGGGTGACCGGGAAAAGGTTGAACTCCAGCTACAACTTCCGATCAACGGAGACATATTTGCTAGAGTTGGGCAACACAATCGTGAACTTCACACGACTAGTTCCTCACGGGTTGCTCGTGTTCTTCCCGTCGTACTCCATTTTAGAGGAAAGTATCGACAAGTGGAAGCGTCCCGCAGTTGGCCAGTCAACTTCATCTATTTGGGATCGAATTGTCCAACAAAAGCAAACCTTTGTAGAGCCGCGGGGGCGGGTGGATTTCAAAGTCGTGGTTGATGAATATCATCAAGCCATCTCGGACAACCCGAAGGGTGCAGTATTTTTGCCGTGTGTCGAGGAAAGGTACTCCTAGTTGCTGTGTTGCTTAGCTCTAGACAATCATCTGACTGACCGTTCGTAATTCAATGGCGTAGGTTAGCGAAGGCATTGATTTCTCGAACGATAAAGGTCGTGCTGTGGTCATCACCGGCTTGCCGTTCCCGCCAACCAAAGACCCGAAAATCGTTTTGAAGAAGAGCATACTGGATGAAGCTGTGGTGTCCCCTGGAGAGTTGGTATGAAGTTACGGGTTTTCACGGCGATTGTCTGCATCGACTGACGGTGTTGCTTGTTACTGGTTGCTTACTCGACAGAAATTGACAGGGAATGCATGGTATATTCAGCAAGCGTCGCGAGCAGTGAACCAAGCAATTGGCCGTGTTATTCGTCACCGTCACGACTACGGAGCTATCATTCTGTTGGATGAGAGATTTGCGTTGAAGCAGCAGCAGGAATGCCTTTCAAAATGGTTGCAACCTTATTGCCACACATGCCGAGGATACGGTTCGTGCATTGTTCTCACCTTTTGACTTTTGAAGGACTACTGAAGGGTCTTATGGACATGTGAAATGGTTTGTAGGAGAATCACACATCGGTTTGACTCGATTTTTTAAGCTCAACAAAGCAAGAGCTGTTCCAGAGACTTCTGTGAAGAAGATGCTTCAGCAGCCTAAATCGATTGGTTTATCCAAGAGAGGGTGTATAAATCCAAGGCATCTTCCGACAGCGATACCGAACAATCTAGCCAGCTAACCGCGTCGGGGTTATTACTGTCCAGTTCCCAAACAGCGATTGGGGATGGCCAATCGTATGTAAACCCAGCACTTCTTCGGCGCACACCTGAACCATCAGAAGCAACAGGTACGCTTACTACTGCGCGTGAAATCGCAATGGATGTATACTAATTCCTTTTCTCTTATGAATTAGAACCATGGAAGCGGACAGTGCAGCCTCCTGTTCAACCGAGACCAGTTTTACAACAAAAACGGACGCTGGGCTCACTTCTGATGTCAACATCCACGTCTGCAATGGTTGACATGACATCTTCGATTTCTCGCCCGTTTACAGCACCCAAGACACTGAGCACTGGTGGCGCAGCAGACAGCGCAATCATAATCGAGGAGGAGGGCGCGCAATCTTGGCAAACTGCAAAGCAACAGTTTGCCGCCAAACAAGATTCCAGCTCTGAAAAGGAAGACAGTGCTAGCGAAAAAGTTTTTGCGGCCGAGTTTCCGTCAGTGGCAAGGAAAGTGCTTCAGTCTTCAGACATTCCCAAGCTTTACGGTTTCATTCGCCAACTTCACACAGGGGAAGACGTTGGCTTAGCTTTGGGTGGAATTTGTGAGCTTCTACGCGACCCTGCCTGTAAAGAGCTGCTCGACTTGATGCCAAAGGTGCTGAACGGCGCAATGGGCGATCGGTTTGTCGAGGCAGCCACGAAGCAGGGACTACATGTTTCGGAAGGTGGCGCCACTGAAAGGAACCCCTCAAGCGCGATCTACGGGTATGTCGACTTTCTTTGAGAAACTTGACCAAAAGCGAAGGAAGACCCATCCTGGGCACGTTCCTACAGCTGCTGTCGTGAAAGACCCGCAGTGCTTCGTGTGCTACGATATTACGCGCAAGGCATTTGCGTCACCGCAGTGCGGCCACATTTGCTGTCACTCGTGCTGGAAAAAGGTAATGATGGATAGCTGGGATGTACCATGTTGGGAAGTTGGAGTGAACTGATTATTTTTGCTAATTGACTAATGCAGATGGAAAAGGATGGCTTCACCTCCTGCCCAGTGTGCAAGGTCCCAATCAAGCTAGAACAGTTGAGTTTGATTCGGGCAGCGAAAGATTCGTCACGCCGCCGCGCCTGAGTTGACGACGGAATGTATCCACCGGAGAGGCAACGTCTCGTCACTTCAGCGTATCCTTGCTTGAGTGTTGAAGTCGTCTGTTCAGAATTGTCAATTGATCCTGATCCGTTCGTGGTGGTTTTAGATTCTAACGGCCCAGTCAGATGATGCACAGAGCCGCTGCAACCGCTGCTTGGTGTGCCATGCTTACTGCTTTCGTCGCAGCGCAGCTCAGTTGCATCCTGGACGCTGGAGGCGTGGCATCCGTTATCGATATAACGGCTCCATTATCCAACGCCTTAAAACGGATGAATCCGCTGGGGCAACGGTATTAATAGTGGCTCAACGTACTTGCCAACGGCGCTCGTGGTCTTGAACCGACAGCTTCTGGTTTGAGCCGGCAACTTGTAGCCTTCACGGAACAGTCTGGCCGTCAAAGAGGTTCAACCAACAAGAGGTCGTTTCGGAAATGCCGGGTCGTTTTCTTGACTAGCAGCTGACCGGTTGTGATTCCGACTGGCATTTCTGCGTTCCGACATCGGCACGTAGCGCCGCCCACCCGTCGATTGCGGACTAGAGATCACTTCCCAACTTCCCGTCTCGACGGCGAAGCCTCCCCACAGTCACGCGTCCGCTAGCTGTACTCCACCTAAACGTTTGTTGAAGTTCTCACTTCAACACGTAGCTGGCCACTCAACACAACTTTCATCCAGATCAGCAAGATGTTCTTCGCAAATGGTTTCGTTGAAACAGACCGACGAGGGTCGGCCTCCGACGAGAACGATATCCTCCGTGAGCTCCTGCTCGAGGGTGAATTCGCGTCGCCTCGCCAGCTGCCACCCACACCTGCGAAAATGTTCGGCGAGTATTTCAATAGCAGCAACCCCGCTTCAACGCCGGGGTTCTCCAAGCGCAACAGCCAACACGTCGACGTCTCGTTCCCGCTGATTTCCTTCGACAACTCGCCCCACTTCACGCGCTTGCAGCCGCTGTCCAGCCGCAGCTGTGCCAGCTTCTCCTTGCCCAACCAATCTCCGCTCCCGGCATCCATCGTCAACGCAATTGTCTCGCCACCTCGCGTGTTCGTGCAGGAGTTCGCTCGTTTACCGCAGCCATTTTTCCAGGACAGTATGTCAATGGATTCGGACATGCGTGGAGGGAGACCTGAGAAGTCCACCGTGTCCTTCTTGACGTCCTGTCTGCCGCCTGCACCGCTGCCCATGTTATCCATGCCCCTTTGAAGAAGAAGAGGTCGTCAAACGCACCTGTGTCATCGAGCAACGACAGGAAACAACTGCGCTGCACGCACCCGGACTGCCCAAACCTTCGCCGGTCAGCAGGTTTCTGCAATCGCCACAGCGGCAAAGTGTGCAGCATCTCTGGCTGCGAAAAGTCTGCACTCAGTCGAGGAAAATGTCCCGAGCACGGCGGTGGCTCGCGCTGCAAGAAAGATGGCTGCTCCAAGTTCGCTCAGACCCGTGGCCTGTGCAAATCGCACGGCGGTGGCCGTCAGTGCAACGTCAGTGGTTGCACGAAGAACGCGCACCAGAACCGACTGTGCCGTTCACACGGTGGTGGCAAGCGATGCGACTACTTCGGATGCCCCAAGTGGGCGCAGCGGTCGGGATACTGCTGCGCACACACCAAGATGGGCTCAGCCTCAAGTGGAGACGCGCACCGCATTCCAGCCATAGTCACGTCGTCTCCAGCTTCGTCTCTGTGTATGCTCCCCGCCCCCATGCCGTCCCCGACCTTACTGTCTCCGCACCGCCTCTTCTCGCTTTTGCCGTAAACTCCAAGCCGGCATC
Source organism: Phytophthora syringae (assembly GCA_012656105.1). NCBI lineage: Eukaryota > Oomycota > Peronosporomycetes > Peronosporales > Peronosporaceae > Phytophthora > Phytophthora syringae. The sequence goes on along the minus strand of JAAKBD010000005.1, from coordinate 773,842 downwards.
AACATATCAAGACAGACAAGGTATCTACCGAGCGCAACCTCGCAATCGAAGCGAGCTAGCACGGCCCACGGACAGCGTCCGCGTAGAATGCATTATTTACGTGCTGATGCACGACTACAGCACAGCAAACACATCAAGAGTAACCAAATCCAAAGGAAGATGTATAAACCCACCCACTCCGTCACTTCAGCCAAGTAGCTGCCAATAGCTCTACCCAGCCAGCAATTACACGGGAGTAATTACGCCACGCTCGACCAGGTCCGGCACTTCAGCCGCCAGCCACGGAGCCAACTACAACAACAACAAAAATCCACAAAATATCCACATAAAAGTCAACATGATGCTAAAAATATCAAATCAAAAACACAGCATACTTACTCCAAGTGCAAGTGCGTGGGCCACACCGAAGCGAGGCACGTTCTTCTGCCACAACGGGGCGAAGTGGATCGTGAGGCAGATTTTCCCGCCTCGGTACATCTTGGACGTCTTCCCGTCCAGCTCCGGGATGCAGAGCTCCGGATTGGCCACTGGGTACGTGGCTGGGATGTCGAACTCGAGGTCGAACTCGTAGCGGAGGCCGTTGTGGAAGCTCCAGCACTTGCCCGTCCAGCGGGTCCCGGCCTTGTTGCTGGCGATGGTGAACCAGTCGTTGTCCAGCTCCTTGTTCATCTTGACGTACTGGATGAGCGCCAGGTATTCCTCCTTCAGGCGCTTCGTCCAGTCGTCTCCGTCGCGGGGACCCGCGCGCGTTGACAGCAGCGGAATCTTCTGCACGGTGCGCTTGGTCTTCTCGTCGATAGGAGCGTCCATCGTTGTGGGAATTGTGACTCGGGTATCACTTAGTACAGGTTTAGCCTTCGAAACCTGATATATGGGTACAGGAAGCTTTGATTCAACGTCCGCGCTGGCTGCTGTCCGTTTCCGGCAGCAAAATTAAGCGAGACCTTCGCACGCTCGCGACGGCAACGCTTTTAAAAGTCGCTCGACGTGCAAGACCAGAGTCACTCTGAGAGTGAAAGGCCCGGATCACAGAGGTGACCTTGTGGCAAGGTTTGTGAGTTTTGCGTTGTGCGTCTGGATGATCGTAGATGATGTAAGGACTTTCGCCGCCAGCAGGTGTTGGAAGTTGAAGCCTGATCCGGCACCCGGCTCAAGCCCTTTACTGCAGCAGCATTTCCATGATTCCACCGTCGACTCCACTTCCAAGCAGGCAAAAGAAATAGCCTATCCGATAGGAGATGCATTTCTTCACGAAAGATATCTCGAGCACCAAGACGAGATCTCGCAATCCAGCTGGGTATCACCACCAGCTAACGATACTTGTCAATGTGAACTTCCTGGTCCACTGGAGCAAGGCCGTCGTGGTCATTCTTTACAGCGCCAAAGCGCAGCGATCTCCACCGCTCACAATTCAATTTGCCTTCTCCAAACTCCTCCGGTTTCCAAGACTTCAAAGATGCAGACTCCGAGTGCTCTCCGTCTGCTGGCGTTGGCTGCGACAGCTTCGCTGGCTGTCATGACCACCTACGCACAGCAAGTTGGCTCCAACACGGCCGAGACCCACCCGTCGCTCACGACCCAAACCTGCACGAGCAGTGGCTGCACGGACGAGGGCACGTCCATCGTGCTGGACGCCAATTGGCGTTGGCTGTACGAGGTCGGCACGTCCACGAACTGCTACACCGGAAACGAGTGGGACACCACAATCTGCTCTGACCCCGAGACGTGCGCGACCAACTGCGCTCTGGACGGTGCCGACTACACCGGAACGTACGGCATCACAGCGGACACGGACAGTCTGTCACTGAAGCTCGTGACGGAAGGCTCATACAGTACCAACATCGGGTCACGGGTGTACGTCATGGAATCCGACGACACGTACAAGGCGTACAAGCTGCTGAACCAGGAGTTCACGTTCGACGTGGACGTGTCCAACTTGGACTGTGGCTTGAACGGAGCTCTGTACTTCGTGGATATGGACACCGACGGTGGCATGAGCCGCTTCTCGGGCAACGCTGCCGGTGCCGAGTACGGTACGGGCTACTGTGACGCTCAGTGTCCTCAGGACCTAAAGTTCATCAGTGGTGAGGCCAACGTCAACAACTGGACGGCTAGTGCCACCGACAGCAACTCTGGTACCGGCCAGTACGGCTCGTGCTGTGCTGAGATGGACATTTGGGAGTCCAATAGTATCAGTAACGCGTACACCTCCCACCCTTGTACGGTCTCCTCGAGTGCTGGTGGCTCGTACCGGTGTGAAAGTGAGACCGAGTGTGGATCGGGAGATTCGCGGTACGACGGAGTGTGTGACAAGGACGGATGCGACTTCAACCCGTACCGAATGGGCAACAAGACGTTCTTCGGGCCGGGATCGGACTACACGATCGACACGACCCAGAAGGTCACGGTGGTCACTCGCTTCATCACGGACGACGGCACTGCCACGGGCACGTTGACCGACATCCAGCGCTTCTACGTGCAGAACGACGTGAGCTTCGAGATGCCGTACGCGACCTGGTCCGGTATCACCGACATGAACTCGCTGACTGACGACCAGTGCTCAGCTGCCAAGACGGAGTTTGGTGATGAGGATGACCACAAGGCCAAGGGTGGACTGGCTCAGATGGGGCTGGCCATGCAGCGCGGCATGGTGCTCACGATGAGTCTGTGGACGGACAACGCGGCCTACTGTTTGTGGCTGGACTCGGACTACCCCGTGACGGCCGATGCCTCGGAGCCTGGTGTCTCGCGCGGCACGTGCGCGACCACGACGGGTATCCCGGACGATGTTATCTCGGACCAGCCGGACGCGACGGTTGTCTTCAGCAACATTCGCTTCGGTGACATTGGCACGACGGTGGACGGGATCAGCACCGACTCGAGCAGCACCACGTCAACGACCACCAGCTCCTCGGATGCTTCAACGACCACCAGTACGTCCAGCACAACGACGTCATCCCCGTCAACGTCCACTTCCTCGGGCTCGTCAACGTCCACCAGTACGTCCACCACGACATCGTCTACCACGACTTCGTCGCCATCAACGACCACTTCCGGCTCGTCAACGTCCACCAGTACGTCTACCACTACGAATTCGTCGCCGTCAACGATCGCTACTTCTTCGGATGCGTCCACGTCTACCGGTACTTCGACGGCGACCACCACCTCTAGTACCGCTAATGAAGCTGACGAGACCGACGAAGCTGCTTCCGAAGTTGATGCCGACACCGACTCAGCAACGGAAGACGCTTCCGATTATGTTGATGCCGACACGACCACAACCACGACGGGTCCGGCGGCGACGACATCTAGTCCAAGCACGTCCACTAGCTCGTGCAAGACCCGCACTCGTGCTCGCCGAAACTAGATGTGTACCGGCTCGGGTAAGTGGAAATGACTGTCGTACACAGTCCAAGTGAGTCCAAGTCCTAGAACAATCAGCCTCTCGTAGCAAAGTTCGGGTAGACTGGTGTTTTCAGAGTTTTTGCTGTTAGATATGGTAATACAGTTTGCAAACCCGTATCCTATGATTAAAAGAACTTGCAACAAACGACACTTTCCATTAAGGGTTCTAGGATGACCTGGTCTAGCTACTTGCTTTAGCTCTTAGTTCGACACAACATATAACCGTTCCACTGCTACAAACCTCTAGTTGCGGCGGGTACGCTTGCACGACGCGGTCGTGGCCACGCTAGGCGCCGTCGTCTCAGTCTCAGTGTCCGTCTCCGTGGAGGCGTCGGTCGAGGTCTCCGTGGAAGCGTCGGTCGAGGTATCGGCCGAGGAAGTAGAAGCCGAGGCCTCAGCTCCCACTTCCGTGTCGGCGTCAGCAGCAACTTCCGGGTCGGCCTCGTTGGCGGTCTCGGTGGCAGCAGCCGTCGTCTTCTTGGTCGTGGACGCCTTGATGCCCTTCACCGTCGTGCCGATGTCACCGAAGCGGATGTTCTCGAACACAACCGTGGACTCGGCCTGCTCGGCGATCACCTCCTTGGGGACACCCGACGTCTTGGCGCACGTGCCGCGAGAAACACCGGGCTTGGAGGCGTCGGCAGTCACGGGGTAGTCCGAGTCCAGCCACAGGCACTGGGCGACGTTGTCCGTCCACAGACTCATAGTGAGCACCATGCCGCGCTGCATGGCCAGCCCCATCTGAGCCAGTCCGCCCTTCTTCTTGTGGTCGTCCTCGTCGCCGAAAAGCTTCTTGGAAGCCGAGCACTGGTCGTCCTTCAAGGACTTCATGCCCTTGATGGACGGGAAGGTCGAGTGGGGCATCTCGAGAGTCTTGCCGTTCTGCACGTAGAAGCGCTGGATGTCGGTCAACGTGCCCGTGGCAGTGTTATCGTCCGTGATGAAGCGGGTCACCACCGTGATCTTCTTGGTCGTGTCCACCGCGAACTTGGCGCCGGGGCCGAAGAACGTCTTGTTGCCCATTCGGTACGGGTTGAAGTCGCAGCCGTCCTTGTCACACACGCCGTCGTAGCGGTTGTCGCCGATGCCGCACTCCTTGGCGCCCGTGCAGCGGTGGGCACCGCCAGCCTTCGTGGAGGTCGTACACGGGTGCGACGTGTACGCGTTACTGATGCTGTTGGACTCCCACACGTCAAACTCCGCACAGCACGAGCCGAACTTGCCCGTTCCGGCGTTGGCGTCGGTCTTGCTGGGCGTCCAGTTGAGGACGTTGGCCTCACCACTGATGAACTTCAGGTCCTGGGGACACTGCGCGTCACAGTAGCCCGTGCCGTACTTGGCGCCGGCCTTGTTTCCTTGAAGCGGGCCAAGCCACCGTCCGTCTCCATGTCCACGAAGTACATGGCGCCGTTCAAACCGCAGTCGAGGGTCGACACGTCCACGTCGAAGGCGAACTCCTGGTTCAGCAGCTTGTAGGCCTTGTACGTGTCGTCGGATTCCATGACGTACACACGGGACCCGATGTTGGTGCTGTACGGACCCTTGGTCACCAGCTTCATGCTCAAACTGTTGGTCTCCGCCGTGATGCCGTACGTTCCGGTGTAGTCGGCACCGTCCAGAGCACAAGAGGACGCGCACGTCTTGGGGTCCGAGCAGATCGTCTCGTCCCACTTGTTGCCGGTGTAGCAGTTCGTGGACGTGCCGGTCTTGTACAGCCAGCGCCAGTTGGCGTCCAGCACGATGGACGTGTCCTCGTCCGTGCATCCGGCCTTGGTGCACGTTTGGGTCGTGAAGGTCGGGTGGGTCTCGGCCGTGTTGTCGCCAACCTGCTGCGCGTAAGTGGTCATGGCAGCCAGCGAAGCCGTCGCAGCCAGAGCCACCAGACGGAGAGCACTCGGAGTCTGCATTCTTGTTGTCTTGGGAACCGGAGGAGTTTGATGGACTTCGGAGAAGGCAAATTGAATTGTGAGCGATGCCGTTGGGCGCGCGGCTTCGGAATTGGGACAACCGTAAGATCAGAGATCTCCCAACGCTGCGCGGGTGGCACAAACTGCACGGACCAGCGGCGTAGAGGACAAGCCGCCAAGTTACAGGAGCTTTTGCTGTTAGTGTAGCACGATTCCAGCTGGTTTGAGACCAGCCTACGGGCTGCCACGCTTCCAGCTGGGGCGATTGATGCGAGCACGATGTGCTAACAGCAAAACACCTCCTCTACAACCATTGGTAGACTACTGTAGCAATTGCAGCGAAAATGCAAGTGTTGATCCTCGCGCTTCAATGATGTTGCGTTGCCATACGTCTTGGAAGAGCACACGGCTCACGGACCAAAGGTGCACAGTCTCAGCTGTTTGCAGCTTAAGTTGTCCATTGCGGTGACCGAGTGGGGAATCAGTGGTTCTACGTGTACTTCGCAGAATGGAATGGTCTCACGTGTACTGGTCTTCGCCACGTGTGTCTTCTTGGTTCTGTAGTCTTTCACGCTCTTCTCATTGAGGAGCCTCCGCAAGTTCTTGACGGGGACAACCGGGGACCAATCTGCAAGATCCCCCATTTATCTTGCGATGTGGCCGGCGCGCAGGGAAGGCACATTTTACAGTAAGATTGCGCGGGGCAGGCTGCACTGTGCTGCTCGAGCACATTGTGCAGCCTTTTCGTCACCATTGATTGAGCACAAACTGACAGCGCTCAAGGCTCCTTTACCAGGGGCAATGCTGTACGAAGAACTATGTTCCAACTTGGAAGTTCCAAAGAGGCAACACGCCCAGGTGCTGCACATTTTTTTCTAGCAAGAAGCGTTGACTCATTCAACTTAATCGACTGCAGCTGAAATTGACACTAAGTATTGCCCCGTGGGATCAGACTCCAAGCCTGATCCACTTTGGATAGCGCACTGCAACTGAAGATTCACGAGCGTACCGGTACGGTACGAAAACGCTGGTGGTGCGTTGCCATAGCAGATATTTCAGACTGGACACTTCACCGTGCTCGCAGTCAAGACTCTTGAGAAATGCTGTACACCCACCGGCAGCAATTTCATTGATCTCCGATTCGAGCCATTTACCACGAGACCCAACCCTGCTCGCACAACAACGCACCGTAAACGCTGGTGGTCATAATCACGATTGGGATGACCAGGCTAACATAGGGAGCAGATTAAATCTTGAGAAGCTCGACACAGTACGAACCGCTATCCTGCCTCGGCCACAATGCAGGAGAGGACGGAAACATTACACGAACTGGGCCAGTTCATGTCGTCAGGTTTCCGCCTCAACTTGAACTCAATTGGTGGACACGGACGTCTTTGTTGACTAAGACTGGACCTTCATCTTCACTGATCGCTTCAACATCCTATCAAACGACAGCTAAGGCATTTTATTGAGTCAGTTGAGAAATAATGCCTGGAAATATGCACTAGAGTACGCTTACTCAGCGTCGGGGCTGCCCGCGCCCGGTGTCCGTGTCTGGATGTCTTGCACCAGCGCATCGGAGAACTTCTGGCCATCCATAAACGACTTCATGTGCAGAATGGGCTGGACGCCGACGTCCGTGACTGTCTTACCATGGATAAGCTCGCTGTACTTCTGCGGGTAGAAGTTCGCAAGTGGGTCCGTGTCAGTTGCGGTCGCAGACACGCCTTCCACCACACGGAACAGTGCGTCGATGTCGTTCATCTTCATGAACGGGCAAGTGGCGCAGCCGCCAGCAGTCGAGCAGCCCTCGCCGCCGGCAACACCCGGCACGAGCTCGCCTTCTTCCGTGGCAACAGCGTCCGCCGACACGGGAAAATGATCTCCACCTCGGGCTTGACACCTCCAGCCTGCGAGTTCAGTGTCTCCTGGACACCTCGCACAATGGCCGTGATCATACCGGCCTCCGTTCCCAGCACAAAGCTGAGCCTCTCCCCGTATGGTTCTTGACGGCTTCCTCCGTCTTCGCCTTGATGAAATTGAGGATGTTGGACGTGGAGCCGACAACACCGCGGCCCTCGTTCTGCGCCTCCATTGCCAACGTAAACATCTCGCCGGGTACTTCAAAGTGCGCCGTGTGGTACGCGTGGCTGTACTCGTCGCGCACGCGCTGGGTCACCTTGTCTCCGAACATGTGATGCACGACGCAGTTGCCCTCTTTAAAGTAGTCGAAGCGCGCGAGCAGTTGGGCAATCGTCTTCTGGTTGTGCGCCGGGTGGATCTGACGGATCTTGTCGTCAGGAAGCTGCGCAATGTGCTCGAACATTTGCTGCAGGTTCTCGCCCATGTACGTGTCGGGTCCGTACCAAACGTTGATATCCGGCACCTGCGCAAACGCCTGCAAGACCGTCTGCACCACGTTGGAGGACGTGCACGTGATGGTAGGCACGAGGTCGTGCGCGAACGCCTTGCTGCGCAGCGACGTGTTGATGTACACAATGTGGAGGCTGTTGGGCGTCTTGGAAGCCTTGGTCAGGTACGCCAAGTACGCCTGCTTCTCCGCCGACTCCGCCAAACTGCACCCGATCTTCTGCTCGGCGAGGCGGTAGACTGGGATGTGCTCGAAGCCGTTCGAGTCCAGATTGGCGCGCACGCTCTCGGACATGAAGTCCACGCCCAGCACAGCCACCGACTGGATGCCCTTGTCCGCCATCTTGGCAGCAGCTTCGCCCATGGCCAGCGAGTCGGCGATGAACGTGTGCGGCCACGAGAGCGACGAGAGAACCCCTGCAGCTCCGGGTCCATGTAAAAGTGCGCGACGATGCCCATCTTCTTGTCGTGGAGCAGCGCGTCCAGCTCTTGGACGACCTGCATGTCTGGCTGGAGGTAGTTGGCTTGAGCCTCAGCGAAGGAGCCTTGGGCGGAGACTCCGTCGGCGGAAACCTAGGACGTAACAAGTGTTAGTTAAGAGTTATTAGGGGCGTGTAGATGGGTTTTAACTGCGATTTAACGCACCAGAATGGAGGGGAACGGGCGGTCCCATGACGCGGCGAGGGACGCGGGCGCGGCGGCTGTCGAGTGGAGGCGCAGGAGCCGCGCGGCGGGCGAGCGCAGGCGGCGGGAGAGGCTCATGGCGGCGCGCATGGTCGAACGGCTAGGAAGCGAGCGAAGGAGTGATGGTGCGCGCGCGGGATTATTCGGAAGTGAGGAGGAAAATTGGCGCACGCGAGGGAGAGGTGACGATCGGGTGGCAACCACCAGAATGGCTACACTTTTTAATACAAACACGGAATGTAAAACTCTGATCGCGTTACCGGACGAATGATAGAAACAGATGTTTGCCCAGCTGCTGAGCCCCACAGCCTGTGGGGCTGCCACGTCAGAAGGCAATTGAAGGCAGCGCTGGGCTGTCGCTGGCGATCTACAACACAGGTATTAGCCGAGCAGGGGGTATTCAAAGTATCATTCTGATAAGACAGGCCTGAATTAAGCCTTGATATATTTTTTTGTTGTGATCTCGTCGCTCGTGGGCCTGACCTGCTCCACCTATATGTTTAGGGAAAATGTCAAAAGGTGTATGCGGTGATGAAAGGTTTGTCACAAGGGGTGCAAGAGCTGCAGTGAAGCAGCCGAGTGCCTACGTTTGTACCGCACACACCTACTGACGCTGTTTTTGGAGATAGCCGGGGAGGACCATGAAGCCCAAATTAGACTGGTTGCTCTCCGAGCACTTCTGCGAGTGGGGAGAGCTCCTGATGATGGGAGTGACAGCCGAGCTACCGGTAGGTGGTGCCGCTGTACGCGAAGCAAGAGCGCCGTTCACGCGTCGCCCGAAGCACGAAGGTGAGTTACCATCGCCCGCAGCACTCCTCGACGTCGTCGATTTCGTCCACGTTGCCGTTCATTGTTGTCCCTCAGCCGGAATATCTGAACTGGGCCACCAAAAGGCACGAAACTAAAGCGCTGCAAGACCCGGTTTTTGATGAATTCGGGCCGCAGAGCAGCCATTGATTTTATGTGCATACACTAATTGACGTAATAACGTACGAAACATACACACACAGGCACACTTTACCCCGTACACACTTACTGTCAGCACTGACAAAAGTGGACTACGCCTTCTTAACCGCTTTTGGCAAAAGGTTTTCACCGCATACACCTTTTGACATTTTCCCATATGTTTATCTTAGCGGCCAATTCCTTTTGCCTCCATGTTCTTATCGGCAGTCCGTAATCTTCATTGTAGAGGTAATAAGTGTTTGTGTTGAGAACACCAGGCCGCCGAAAGCGGACGGGTACTTGAAAGCGGACGAGCACATGAATATGAGACTCCGCAAAACAAAATAATTCTAGTTAACCATTCGTTGAAGTGCGAGCTGGGCACACCATCGTAACGAGGAGGATCTCAGCTATCGAAAGAGGCCAACTACAAAAAAATCATCAGCCGTTTCGGAGCAATGTTGCTTTAAAAACTTGTCTTCTCCGAAACAGTCCGACCGATTTTTTTATTAGTGGTCTAGGGGTAAAATCTCGCTGCGGTTCTATTGGGACCGGTCCCAGCGTCTAATTCAGAGTCCTTCCGGTTCAAATCGGACCGAAAGTCCTGTCTTTTCAAAAATCGACTGTATATTTTGAATTTAGAGATGTTGGGACACTAGGATCAATTTGAAATGCGTCACTCAAATTACGACCACATCCAGGTTATTCAATGTGCCCCAGGTTTACCGCTCTCCATGCGGTCGTCTCCACTTGCGCGTGCATTGTTAAGAGCAGAGAGCGCATAAGCCGTCTGCGTTTACATATCTGCTTTCCCCTCGAATGGGCTTCCGTCTTGACCCGCTACTTAGGCATCATGCCCTCATTCTCTGCCGCAAGGGCTGCCAGGGAACAGGCCATCCAGCTCTTCCATTCCCTTCTTCGTCGATACACCGTTACCAAATTTAGAGATTTGAGAAAACCTCCCTCCTGAGAAATTCACTTATGTCCGAAAAAAGTCAGCCAATCTTTGAAGCCGATTTTCTCGAAAAGGCCAAAATGTTAACTAGCATCCTTTTGTTTTGCGCAGTCTCATATTATACCTTGCTCTGAAAAAGTCGATGGAACCATGTGTGGGAAAGCCCAACGATGGGTTTCCCAATATTTGCGATGGCTGAAGTTCATTGTTCTTGTTCATCGTGGTGTGGCGAGGCGGTTCAAGATTCTCAGTTAAACCTCGAATTCAAATCACTTAGCTCAGACCTGAGGTCTCGGAGTATAAGCTCAGATAAAAGCTCAGACTCCTTGGCTCAGACTTGGGCTAGGCAAGGCGTGTGTAGACCTCACTTGTGATCCCCTTGAAGTTCTTCCTAAGGTTAGGCTTTGGGCCCAGCGAGAGTGGTCACAACAGTTGTTCTCCACTTCAGATATCTCCGGGTGTCCCCAAACGAAACTTGCTCTCCGATTAGCAGGTCTTCAATCCGCACGTGTCCTTTGCCCGATTTGCCCCGGGTTTATGTAGCCACGTCACTACACGTACGCTTGTCCTCTTCTTCTCCTTCGGGTTCTGGACTGGAACCCTAAACAGCCTCTACGTTCGCTCTTTCGACTCCGGCTGAGAGTCGAGTTTGGTCTTGTTGTTTCTCAGTGCCCAGACCAGGCTCGGCTCAGCTTCTCCTTTCTTCTCACGAGTCAAGCAACGACTCGGACCAGCTTCATATTACTTCTCACGAGTCAAGCAACGACTCGGCCCAGCTTCTCCTCTCTCTCTTCGAGTCAAGCAACGACTCGGACCGGCTTCTCCTCTATTCTCCCGTCTCAAAGCTTGAGCCGGACCAGCTTCTTCTCTCCCGAGTCAAGCTACGACCCGGACGGAGTTGTCGACTTGGGATAAGTCTGCCGTGTATCCAGAGCACTCCAGGGACTCTGGGACTTCCGCGCACCACGTCTTGATACTGGCGAGTAACGGACAACCACGAGTTGAGCAGGTTACCAACGTCCTACAGCCCACCACGCGTTGCCAAGGGGCCGAATCCCCGAAAATATGGAGCACACTCCTGCCGGGCCGAATCCGCGACGAGAATGTGGGCATATGAAGTAGCCGAAGACTCCTCTTCACTCGGAGGCACCGTCGAGAAGCTAGGGTTTGAGTTGATGCAGTGAGAGAACCCTCTGGTTGTCGGTGTTGTAACAGGGAATAAAATGTCTGCGTCCTTCAGGCCGAATTGAACTCTGGGGGTGAGAGAACCCTATGTTCGTCGGGGTAGCAGGGAATAAGATGTCTGCGTCCTTCGGGGCAAATGGAACTCTGATTGAATATTTAACACATGCAAAATGCAGACCTACCAAGTAGAGGCGCAAGCTCCCTCTGGGTTCACCTTGACAGCAGGAAGAGACTCCTTCCATGGATCGCTAGTTCAAGCGTAATCCGATCAGCAATTCTCAAAATACCAGCCTCTGATTGGCTGAAACACATCTTGACCAAGCACTTTTAACCAGGCTCAGCCGTGATTGGTCCAAGCATGGGTGAGGCACGTGGGTTCACCAGGATGCGCCTTCGAAAACGAAGAGGCGGTGACCCTCCAGACAGACTCCTCATCGAGCAACCACCAATGAGCAACTTTCCACAACGATCTTTGGATCTTGATCCCAGCTTGCACACAGGTCGGACTTTGATACGAAGATACGCATCTCAGCTCAGCTTCCCAGGTATCAACATCTCAGACCTGAGCTCCATCACTTCTGTTATCACCTCCCAGACCTTCAACCACAATATCCTCAGCTTTCACCTTCTCAGCTCTCAACTCTCAGACCTGAGCGTCATCCATTCAGCTTAAATGCGATGGGTACAACCGGGGCCAGCTCATGTCGCAATACCGTTGACTTCAATGGCGTTTCCCGCCCTTTTCTCGAACTGGGACGAGGTCGCCTTTCTCTGCACACTGTCGAGCTTTGGGTTCGCCAGAAAGATTTGAGCACACCTTATCACAATGGCCTCGACCGATTTTTGGGACTTGGAGCTCTTTTAGCAGTTCTTCCTCGGGACTGATGAGACTGAGCCATTCGTTGTCAGGGCCCCCTCGGGCTAGATACAGTGTGTAGTTTGAAGCGGGGTACGGATAAGCCACTTTCTCCCTGAGAGCCTCGATTAGTGCTGTGGCGTCTTGATGCGGCTCGACTGTAGCATTCCAGCCCCACCCACAGTCTACGAAGTAGCAGCGAATACCCAGCATCCGGAACTTGAAACGCAAAATGGTAAATGGGTGGCGTCTGGTGTCTTCGGCTATTCGGTCACTATAAATCAAGAATTCGAGAAGTATTCATTTTCCATCGATTGCTGCAATTATCAGACGCCCCCTCAATTGCCGTCACGTCACTGCGCCATGTCCCTTTTACAAGAACTTACGCCAGCTTCGTTGTCTACAGCTTCGTGCTACAGTAATGTGCGTGAATAAGCAGCCCCTGATATATATCGTAACTGACAGTGTATATAAAGACAAGTTCGTGCAAACCTTTGTGACAATAGAGGTCTTTAGCAAAACCGTCTATTGTACTGGCCATAATAGTTGATGCCAAACTTGACGAGCATTTTACCCCTAGAAGATGATAACTTTCCATATGCGATAGTTAGATATAAGGGGTAGTTTTCGGCGTAGATTCCGATTTTGAGGTCAGATTTGCCGAATTCGGCCTCCTTTTGAGATATCCCTCTCGCAATCAATGCGCTCCGAGCACTCAAAAGTTTGGGGAAAGGGCTCAAGTAGGGTTAGTCGGTGATCAGCCAAAACCCGACGCAGTCATTGGATCAATTGCCAAACCATACGGCAAACCAGATAGTGTTTAGGGGTCTTGTGTTGCCGGTGCTGCTCAACCAAGAAATGTTGATTTCAACCAAATCAAATCGTCCTCACTGCATCATATTTAGTTTAGAGGTTCCTAGTTCTCACTACCTTCGATATCATTACCGATTCAGAAGATTTGCATAATGTTATACAGGTAGTTGATATTTAATGTTAAGATGGCAGATGGTGACTTACGAGAGGAGACTCGGACGCTTCATGGTCTTGGTAGGCTCTTCAGACGCGGTCTACTGTGCTCATGGACGTCCCAAGACACTTAGCAACCTGTTCACGCGTCCACCCGGGCGCAACGGTGTTTACTTCTCTCAGGGCGAGGAAGCATTTGTAGGCGCTCACGATCATGCTCCTCGCATATTCGCTCTACTTCCTGCCCTTAGCCATTCTGCAGTTGGCTTCACGCCAAACGAACGATGCAATGCGATCGAGGAAGCCTTGCGGTCGTTTTGCGGGTCGGTTGGAGAGTCTACAGCTAATATTAACCGAGCTACAACGGAAACCATGCACATGTTAGAATTCCTGGCATCAACTATTATGGCCAGTACAATAATCAAGAAATGCCTGTTTGCCACATGGAATTTTTCCCTACCCGCACTTGGAACCGACAAGTGTGAACAAGTAAGTTGCTTCGAGTCCACCACTTCAAAAGAAAAATGTGGTTGTCCTTGAGTAGCTGCAGCTGGCTAAATCGCTATAGTAGCTATGATAAAGTTTAGGTGGAATAGACCAACACGGGGAGAGGTATAGTTAGGAGCACACTTCTGTTGTAGAAGAAACGTCGCGAACACTTCGAAATCTAACCAGCAGTGGTTCAAAGTCTTCCCAGTAGGGACCCCGTATACGACTCAGAGGTGACTCCAGACTCAAGCATCAACGAGCTCCGATTCATCAAACCAGGCAAACGATATAATTCTGCTCATGCGTCGACTAACGTCGGGGCTTCGGCTAATGTACAGAGTTGATGTACTACTCACCAACTGCATCACCTGCGCTCGAGGCGGCAACACAATCAGTGACTACTTCAGGTTGAGTCCACCAAGCTTAAAGACATACTTGCAGTCTAGATAAACTATACAGTCTCGATAATGACCGTGAAGTTGATCATTTACTTGGTTGTATGGGTTCACTAACCTCCGTTTGCAAATCAGACTTAATATTTATTACCTTTTGCAAGAACTTCACTTAGCAGTTTGGCACACTCATAAATAAGCTGCCGGTAGAGCTCTTCTGACTCTTGACGGGCTCGTTGGGCGCGTTCTTCTGCTTGTTCATGAGCAAGTGCATGTTGTTGTTCCATTTGAAGACGCTGATCTTGGATTTCTTTTTCGAATGCAATGCGTTGTTCGTGCTGTTTGGTCTGAGCTTGCATTTGTTGCTCAAATTGGAGATGGCAGAGCTCCATTTCGTCGCGCTGGCGTTTGTCCTGACGATCAACTTCGAGTTAAAAACGCTCTTGCGCTTACTACCTCGTGTTTTTGCTGGCGTTGACTGGTTAGACGCTGGTCGAATGATGCCGTCGCTGTCTGACGAAGCTCCGCTGTCTTCTTGCTCACTTCCTCAAAGTGCACGGCGCATCATAGCTTCGCTGACGATGTCGGAAGCACACCTCGTCGCACTTGCCGCGTCTGCTTTTTTCTTATTGATTCGATCTTGTTTATCATCCTTGAATGCATCTTCCAGAAGCACGTACTACCACACGAGGCCAGCTAAGCTCTCATAATGGCTTTGCTCGTTAACAGCATCAAGAGACTCTTCGACGCCGCTTCCAAGTGCAGATCGGAGCTCTCCTGCACGCCAGTTTTTCTTGAGCAAGCGCACACGATCACGAACTTGCTTCTCAGTGAGGGTTTCCTTGATTGCAGCCGATACAAGTTCAGCAACGCTAACCCACACACGACCGGACTCCCCGTACTTTGCAGCATAAGGCTTTTGAGCCGTCACTTCCCGCATGAGCTCCTTGTCGTTCTCCTCGGTAAAACGGAACACCATCGCTTGGCTTTGGTTGCGTGCTGCTGAAGATTTTGAAGTGACCTAAATTACTCCACGGTTTTGACTAACCCGGAGGTGCCTCGGCTTCTGGTCACTGAAACGGCGACGGTTCTGCTAAAGTTAGGTACAGCAACTTGTCGATTGCCCCATTACACATTCGACAAGTCTGAACTGCTGCAGTTTTGCTAAAGACCTCTAATAATAGATTATAACGTTTTCCAGGTTATACGTTTTGCACCCGTTGTTTATTCACGCACATTACTGTATTTGAACAGGTAAATTACGGAAATATGCAGTTAGAATAGAGCAAGGTGCTCCTGTCAGTGTTCTATTGCTCGCTCCCAACCGTTGTATATTGCAACATGTAATATCAGAACCGTTTTGGCCATTTTTTCATAACATGTTGTAAAATACAACATGTTAAAGACGGTGAAATGCACAGGGTTCGGCTCAAAAATAACAAAGACCGCACTTCGAAGCTCAAAAACTAAACTTCGAATTACAAAAAAGCCACATGATAGACTCACATATATGCGGCCTGATTTGCGACCAGACGCTGGATTTAGTGGCTGCGAAGCTGCCATATCAATTCAATCCCAAAATAGAAACAAAGAGATCAGAACTCGAGATGGTGGTGCGGCGTGAAGCCCGCAGCGAGCAACGCGCCTCCAGTACAGGAGCCTGGTGGCGAAGCGGCGGCGCTTGTCTATGGAGCACCGAGCGTTCCTGCAAGGCACGCGAGCCGTCGACGCTAGCTTCGGCGACGACGTGACCATGAATACGACCAGCAGCAAAGGACAACAAGCGCCAACGATTCCGGGCAGCAGTAGACGAGGAAGAGCAGACAGAGACGTTGTGCAAACGTAGCGGAGCAGCTGCTGATGATGACGAAAGATGATTTCGTTGAGGAGGTATATACGTCATGGTTGGACTGGAACATGTGGTATATTACTGACACATTGTCTTTTTGCTTCAAATCTCTTCACCGGGACCATCGATGCCGACCGATCAGGCCAAAAGTGGAGCTGAGCACAAGCTGACCACGTTCCCCGAGTGGGTGCAAATTCGAGAGGGGTTTCGAAAGCGTCCGCAGCATCAGTGCAAGGTTTGCTCGATCCGGAAAGCCAAGGTCGGCCAGCGCAGCGCTACAAGGTTTTACTGTGACGCATGCAGCGGTGAAAACAAGTGGTACGTCTCGTTGTGTTTACTTTTCATGCATGTCGTCTAACCTACAGTTTGACGCCGAGTTTACCTGTGTGATCAAGTACGCCCTAGCCACAACGCAAACAACAACATGACGTGCCATCAGATAATACCTGATGGCACGTCAAGTGGAAGACGTCCGCGTCCTCGCTTCAGGCGTGATATTCAGATGCGCGGTCTCAGCAAGAAGCGCCGACGCCTCGCCTTGAACACCGACACCAACGGGGAGGTAGATGAGGAGGCTAGCGCCGACGAGGAGGTTGGCGACGACGAAGGGGCGGGCGACGGTGAAGACGAAGATGTGGCTTCGCCCGGTGAAGAGGAGAATGAGGATAGCGAGTAAGAATCTATTTTTGACTTTTGCAGTGATTGCTAACATGTTGACATGCATAGTTGGGCGACATGGCCTGTTCAGAGACATGCGCACAAGGTAAAAGCTATCATGGCCGATCAGGTAATATTCCCGCTGTTCATAAAACAACTTTGCACTTAGGGCAGGCAATACAAAATCCTTGTTTAGCCTGCCCTTAACATGGTGTATTTAACAACATGTAAAGTGCAGGACGGGACAGAGTTTTGGCCATTTTTCGCCGTGTGAGCGGGGGGTAAACTCTCTATTAGTTGGATGGAAATGCAAGCACTTCCAGTCGTTGTAATCTTGATCTCACTACTCAATGGATAAGGGAAGACAGAAGCACTGAAAACGGCGGGCGGCTCTCACGCGCATACAAGAGGTCCAACTCACCAGTTCAAACTTGATGTAGTTCGCGTCTTTGAGACCCATACGATGGAAGCGACGCTGACGAAGTTTTACAAGGGGCTGACCGGAACACAGCGGGAGACCAAGCGAACAAATGTGTACCTGTGGCGCAAGAATAATGCTAATCGAGAAGAACTCTGCATGACGACGGCAGCTTCCGAGCTACGCAAGGTTCGTCTACGTGGATTGGCTACAACGCTGACTCATGATGCAGAAATGCACTTAATGCGTGACCAGGGACTGCCTGTATCTTGCCTGATGCTAACGAAAGGCGCTGACGATTGCACAAGACATTGGTATTTCAAGAAAGTTATTTGCGGCGTCACGTGGCTGGGCAGCGGGATTCGTACGAAGATATCGCCTCGCCGTAAGCGCAAGACTCGGATAAAGCCTGACGAGCCCTTCGTGCCTTCAACAACCAGGTCAAGCAGAAGATGGCGGACCTTGGCGTGGACGTGGTCTACAATGCTGACCAAACACCCGTGTTCTTCGAGTACTAGCCCATGTCCACCATCACAACGAAAGGGTGGGGTGAGATCGTCACAAAGACAAGGAACGGCTCACCTGTATGCTGCGGGAGACTCGCTGGGCCGCAAGTACCCGCCGTATTTTGTGCTGAAGGTGACGCCGTCGAAGGTAGAAGCCACACGCACTGCGAACAATACCAAGCGATACGGCTTTGGAAGGCTCGTGTGGAAGAAGCTGGCTCCGCTCCAAGCGCAACACAACGTAGTCATCTACAGGAACGGTAGCGGCTGGTGGAATGAGAGGCTAACAATCGATTTTTTGCGCTTCAACTTCGGCTTGCGGCCCGACATGGAGGCCCGAGTGTTGCTCCTACTCGACGAGTCTCAGCGGTCATTAGACAGATACAGTCGTCGCATACGCTCGAGAACTCAACGTTGAGCTTATGCTAGTTCCTGCAGGGTGTACGAGCGTTTGTCAGCCCGCCGACGTCGCCTGAAACCACCCGCTAAAGTCTCATCTTCGGATGCATTGGATCGAGTTTATCGAGCGGCAGCTGACCGCGAGCTTCTCTGCGTCCGCTGGCGGGCGTGACCGGCTGTCGCGTCGGTCCGGCCGCGCTGCTGGTCTTACGCCGACCGAGGCCTTCGTGTTGGGCCCGAGAGGCTGAATTTCTGTCCCGGTCGGGAGAAGAGGCGTTTAAGGCGGAGTTTCCGGCTGTAGAGGTCGGAGAGAGGCGCGCGATAGCGCGATGAGGAGCGTTTCCAGCGCGGTACGTCGTGTTTGCTTGTATGCAGCGTGGTTGCAGCTTTGCAAATTTTGTAGGGTTGAAAGAGTCCGTGCAAGCGCCGTTGGTTTAGTGGTAAAATATCTCGTTGCCAACGAGATGCCCCGGGTTCGATTCCCGGACGGCGCATTCTCTTATGCTGCCTCGCCTCAGCTTTTGCCCGCGTCGGTCCGGCCGCGCTGCTGGTCTTACGCCGACCGAGGCCTTCGTGTTGGGCCCGAGAGGCTGAATTTCTGTCCCGGTCGGGAGAAGAGGCGTTTAAGGCGGAGTTTCCGGCTGTAGAGGTCGAGAGAGGCGCGCGATAGCGCGATGAGGAGCGTTTACAGCGCGGTACGTCGTGTTTGCTTGTATGCAGCGTGGTTGCAGCTTTGCAAATTTTGTAGGGTTGAAAGAGTCCGTGCAAGCGCCGTTGGTTTAGTGGTAAAATATCTCGTTGCCAACGAGATGCCCCGGGTTCGATTCCCGGACGGCGCATTCTCTTATGCTGCCTCGCCTCAGCTTTTGCCCGCGAGCTTCTCTGCGTCCGCTGGCGGGCGTGACCGGCTGTCGCGTCGGTCCGGCCGCGCTGCTGGTCTTACGCCGACCGAGGCCTTCGTGTTGGGCCCGAGAGGCTGAATTTCTGTCCCGGTCGGGAGAAGAGGCGTTTAAGGCGGAGTTTCCGGCTGTAGAGGTCGGAGAGAGGCGCGCGATAGCGCGATGAGAGCGTTTACAGCGCGGTACGTCGTGTTTGCTTGTATGCAGCGTGGTTACAGCTTTGCAAATTTTGTAGGGTTGAAAGAGGCCGTGCAAGCGCCGTTGGTTTAGTGGTAAAATATCTCGTTGCCAACGAGATGGCCCGGGTTCGATTCCCGGACGGCGCATTCTCTTATGCTGCCTCGCCTCAGCTTTTGCCCGCGAGCTTCTCTGCGTCCGCTGGCGGGCGTGACCGGCTGTCGCGTCGGTCCGGCCGCGCTGCTGGTCTTACGCCGACCGAGGCCTTCATGTTGGGCCCGAGAGGCTGAATTTCTGTCCCGGTCGGGAGAAGAGGCGTTTAAGGCGGAGTTTCCGGCTGTAGAGGTCGGAGAGAGGCGCGCGATAGCGCGATGAGGAGCGTTTACAGCGCGGTACGTCGTGTTTGCTTGTATGCAGCGTGGTTGCAGCTTTGCAAATTTTGTAGGGTTGAAAGAGTCCGTGCAAGCGCCGTTGGTTTAGTGGTAATATCTCGTTGCCAACGAGATGCCCCGGGTTCGATTCCCGGACGGCGCATTCTCTTATGCTGCCTCGCCTCAGCTTTTGCCCGCGAGCTTCTCTGCGTCCGCTGGCGGGCGTGACCGGCTGTCGCGTCGGTCCGGCCGCGCTGCTGGTCTTACGCCGACCGAGGCCTTCGTGTTGGGCCCGAGAGGCTGAATTTCTGTCCCGGTCGGGATAAGAGGCGTTTAAGGCGGCGTTTCCGGCTGTAGAGGTAGGAGAGAGGCGCGCGATAGCGCGATGAGGAGCGTTTACAGCGCGGTACGTCGTGTTTGCTTGTATGCAGCGTGGTTGCAGCTTTGCAAATTTTGTAGGGTTGAAAGAGGCCGTGCAAGCGCCGTTGGTTTAGTGGTAAAATATCTCGTTGCCAACGAGATGCCCCGGGTTCGATTCCCGGACGGCGCATTCTCTTATGCTGCCTCGCCTCAGCTTTTGCCCGCGAGCTTCTCTGCGTCCGCTGGCGGGCGTGACCGGCTGTCGCGTCGGTCCGGCCGCGCTGCTGGTCTTACGCCGACCGAGGCCTTCGTGTTGGGCCCGAGAGGCTGAATTTCTGTCCCGGTCGGGATAAGAGGCGTTTAAGGCGGAGTTTCCGGCTGTAGAGGTCGGAGAGAGGCGCGCGATAGCGCGATGAGGAGCGTTTACAGCGCGGTACGTCGTGTTTGCTTGTATGCAGCGTGGTTGCAGCTTTCCAAATTTTGTAGGGTTGAAAGAGTCCGTGCAAGCGCCGTTGGTTTAGTGGTAAAATATCTCGTTGCCAACGAGATGCCCCGGGTTCGATTCCCGGACGGCGCATTCTCTTATGCTGCCTCGCCTCAGCTTTTGCCCGCGAGCTTCTCTGCGTCCGCTGGCGGGCGTGACCGGCTGTCGCGTCGGTCCGGCCGCGCTGCTGGTCTTACGCCGACCGAGGCCTTCGTGTTGGGCCCGAGAGGCTGAATTTCTGTCCCGGTCGGGAGAAGAGGCGTTTAAGGCGGAGTTTCCGGCTGTAGAGGTCGGAGAGAGGCGCGCGATAGCGCGATGAGGAGCGTTTACAGCGCGGTACGTCGTGTTTGCTTGTATGCAGCGTGGTTGCAGCTTTGCAAATTTTGTAGGGTTGAAAGAGTCCGTGCAAGCGCCGTTGGTTTAGTGGTAATATCTCGTTGCCAACGAGATGCCCCGGGTTCGATTCCCGGACGGCGCATTCTCTTATGCTGCCTCGCCTCAGCTTTTGCCCGCGAGCTTCTCTGCGTCCGCTGGCGGGCGTGACCGGCTGTCGCGTCGGTCCGGCCGCGCTGCTGGTCTTACGCCGACCGAGGCCTTCGTGTTGGGCCCGAGAGGCTGAATTTCTGTCCCGGTCGGGATAAGAGGCGTTTAAGGCGGAGTTTCCGGCTGTAGAGGTCGGAGAGAGGCGCGCGATAGCGCGATGAGGAGCGTTTACAGCGCGGTACGTCGTGTTTGCTTGTATGCAGCGTGGTTGCAGCTTTGCAAATTTTGTAGGGTTGAAAGAGTCCGTGCAAGCGCCGTTGGTTTAGTGGTAATATCTCGTTGCCAACGAGATGCCCCGGGTTCGATTCCCGGACGGCGCATTCTCTTATGCTGCCTCGCCTCAGCTTTTGCCCGCGAGCTTCTCTGCGTCCGCTGGCGGGCGTGACCGGCTGTCGCGTCGGTCCGGCCGCGCTGCTGGTCTTACGCCGACCGAGGCCTTCATGTTGGGCCCGAGAGGCTGAATTTCTGTCCCGGTCGGGAGAAGAGGCGTTTAAGGCGGAGTTTCCGGCTGTAGAGGTCGGAGAGAGGCGCGCGATAGCGCGATGAGGAGCGTTTACAGCGCGGTACGTCGTGTTTGCTTGTATGCAGCGTGGTTGCAGCTTTGCAAATTTTGTAGGGTTGAAAGAGTCCGTGCAAGCGCCGTTGGTTTAGTGGTAATATCTCGTTGCCAACGAGATGCCCCGGGTTCGATTCCCGGACGGCGCATTCTCTTATGCTGCCTCGCCTCAGCTTTTGCCCGCGAGCTTCTCTGCGTCCGCTGGCGGGCGTGACCGGCTGTCGCGTCGGTCCGGCCGCGCTGCTGGTCTTACGCCGACCGAGGCCTTCGTGTTGGGCCCGAGAGGCTGAATTTCTGTCCCGGTCGGGATAAGAGGCGTTTAAGGCGGCGTTTCCGGCTGTAGAGGTAGGAGAGAGGCGCGCGATAGCTCGATGAGGAGCGTTTACAGCGCGGTACGTCGTGTTTGCTTGTATGCAGCGTGGTTGCAGCTTTGCAAATTTTGTAGGGTTGAAAGAGTCCGTGCAAGCGCCGTTGGTTTAGTGGTAATATCTCGTTGCCAACGAGATGCCCCGGGTTCGATTCCCGGACGGCGCATTCTCTTATGCTGCCTCGCCTCAGCTTTTGCCCGCGAGCTTCTCTGCGTCCGCTGGCGGGCGTGACCGGCTGTCGCGTCGGTCCGGCCGCGCTGCTGGTCTTACGCCGACCGAGGCCTTCGTGTTGGGCCCGAGAGGCTGAATTTCTGTCCCGGTCGGGAGAAGAGGCGTTTAAGGCGGAGTTTCCGGCTGTAGAGGTCGGAGAGAGGCGCGCGATAGCGCGATGAGGAGCGTTTCCAGCGCGGTACGTCGTGTTTGCTTGTATGCAGCGTGGTTGCAGCTTTGCAAATTTTGTAGGGTTGAAAGAGTCCGTGCAAGCGCCGTTGGTTTAGTGGTAATATCTCGTTGCCAACGAGATGCCCCGGGTTCGATTCCCGGACGGCGCATTCTCTTATGCTGCCTCGCCTCAGCTTTTGCCCGCGAGCTTCTCTGCGTCCGCTGGCGGGCGTGACCGGCTGTCGCGTCGGTCCGGCCGCGCTGCTGGTCTTACGCCGACCGAGGCCTTCGTGTTGGGCCCGAGAGGCTGAATTTCTGTCCCGGTCGGGAGAAGAGGCGTTTAAGGCGGAGTTTCCGGCTGTAGAGGTCGGAGAGAGGCGCGCGATAGCGCGATGAGGAGCGTTTACAGCGCGGTACGTCGTGTTTGCTTGTATGCAGCGTGGTTGCAGCTTTGCAAATTTTGTAGGGTTGAAAGAGTCCGTGCAAGCG
Source organism: Phytophthora syringae (assembly GCA_012656105.1). Lineage (NCBI taxonomy): Eukaryota > Oomycota > Peronosporomycetes > Peronosporales > Peronosporaceae > Phytophthora > Phytophthora syringae. The sequence continues at coordinate 751,231 of JAAKBD010000005.1, read as the reverse complement.
CCGTTGGTTTAGTGGTAATATCTCGTTGCCAACGAGATGCCCCGGGTTCGATTCCCGGACGGCGCATTCTCTTATGCTGCCTCGCCTCAGCTTTTGCCCGCGAGCTTCTCTGCGTCCGCTGGCGGGCGTGACCGGCTGTCGCGTCGGTCCGGCCGCGCTGCTGGTCTTACGCCGACCGAGGCCTTCGTGTTGGGCCCGAGAGGCTGAATTTCTGTCCCGGTCGGGAGAAGAGGCGTTTAAGGCGGAGTTTCCGGCTGTAGAGGTCGGAGAGAGGCGCGCGATAGCGCGATGAGGAGCGTTTACAGCGCGGTACGTCGTGTTTGCTTGTATGCAGCGTGGTTGCAGCTTTGCAAATTTTGTAGGGTTGAAAGAGTCCGTGCAAGCGCCGTTGGTTTAGTGGTAAAATATCTCGTTGCCAACGAGATGCCCCGGGTTCGATTCCCGGACGGCGCATTCTCTTATGCTGCCTCGCCTCAGCTTTGCCCGCGAGCTTCTCTGCGTCCGCTGGCGGGCGTGACCGGCTGTCGCGTCGGTCCGGCCGCGCTGCTGGTCTTACGCCGACCGAGGCCTTCGTGTTGGGCCCGAGAGGCTGAATTTCTGTCCCGGTCGGGATAAGAGGCGTTTAAGGCGGCGTTTCCGGCTGTAGAGGTAGGAGAGAGGCGCGCGATAGCTCGATGAGGAGCGTTTACAGCGCGGTACGTCGTGTTTGCTTGTATGCAGCGTGGTTGCAGCTTTGCAAATTTTGTAGGGTTGAAAGAGTCCGTGCAAGCGCCGTTGGTTTAGTGGTAAAATATCTCGTTGCCAACGAGATGCCCCGGGTTCGATTCCCGGACGGCGCATTCTCTTATGCTGCCTCGCCTCAGCTTTTGCCCGCGAGCTTCTCTGCGTCCGCTGGCGGGCGTGACCGGCTGTCGCGTCGGTCCGGCCGCGCTGCTGGTCTTACGCCGACCGAGGCCTTCGTGTTGGGCCCGAGAGGCTGAATTTCTGTCCCGGTCGGGATAAGAGGCGTTTAAGGCGGCGTTTCCGGCTGTAGAGGTAGGAGAGAGGCGCGCGATAGCGCGATGAGGAGCGTTTCCAGCGCGGTACGTCGTGTTTGCTTGTATGCAGCGTGGTTGCAGCTTTGCAAATTTTGTAGGGTTGAAAGAGTCCGTGCAAGCGCCGTTGGTTTAGTGGTAAAATATCTCGTTGCCAACGAGATGCCCCGGGTTCGATTCCCGGACGGCGCATTCTCTTATGCTGCCTCGCCTCAGCTTTTGCCCGCGAGCTTCTCTGCGTCCGCTGGCGGGCGTGACCGGCTGTCGCGTCGGTCCGGCCGCGCTGCTGGTCTTACGCCGACCGAGGCCTTCGTGTTGGGCCCGAGAGGCTGAATTTCTGTCCCGGTCGGGATAAGAGGCGTTTAAGGCGGCGTTTCCGGCTGTAGAGGTAGGAGAGAGGCGCGCGATAGCTCGATGAGGAGCGTTTCCAGCGCGGTACGTCGTGTTTGCTTGTATGCAGCGTGGTTGCAGCTTTGCAAATTTTGTAGGGTTGAAAGAGTCCGTGCAAGCGCCGTTGGTTTAGTGGTAAAATATCTCGTTGCCAACGAGATGCCCCGGGTTCGATTCCCGGACGGCGCATTCTCTTATGCTGCCTCGCCTCAGCTTTTGCCCGCGAGCTTCTCTGCGTCCGCTGGCGGGCGTGACCGGCTGTCGCGTCGGTCCGGCCGCGCTGCTGGTCTTACGCCGACCGAGGCCTTCGTGTTGGGCCCGAGAGGCTGAATTTCTGTCCCGGTCGGGATAAGAGGCGTTTAAGGCGGCGTTTCCGGCTGTAGAGGTAGGAGAGAGGCGCGCGATAGCTCGATGAGGAGCGTTTCCAGCGCGGTACGTCGTGTTTGCTTGTATGCAGCGTGGTTGCAGCTTTGCAAATTTTGTAGGGTTGAAAGAGTCCGTGCAAGCGCCGTTGGTTTAGTGGTAAAATATCTCGTTGCCAACGAGATGCCCCGGGTTCGATTCCCGGACGGCGCATTCTCTTATGCTGCCTCGCCTCAGCTTTTGCCCGCGAGCTTCTCTGCGTCCGCTGGCGGGCGTGACCGGCTGTCGCGTCGGTCCGGCCGCGCTGCTGGTCTTACGCCGACCGAGGCCTTCGTGTTGGGCCCGAGAGGCTGAATTTCTGTCCCGGTCGGGATAAGAGGCGTTTAAGGCGGCGTTTCCGGCTGTAGAGGTAGGAGAGAGGCGCGCGATAGCTCGATGAGGAGCGTTTCCAGCGCGGTACGTCGTGTTTGCTTGTATGCAGCGTGGTTGCAGCTTTGCAAATTTTGTAGGGTTGAAAGAGTCCGTGCAAGCGCCGTTGGTTTAGTGGTAAAATATCTCGTTGCCAACGAGATGCCCCGGGTTCGATTCCCGGACGGCGCATTCTCTTATGCTGCCTCGCCTCAGCTTTTGCCCGCGAGCTTCTCTGCGTCCGCTGGCGGGCGTGACCGGCTGTCGCGTCGGTCCGGCCGCGCTGCTGGTCTTACGCCGACCGAGGCCTTCGTGTTGGGCCCGAGAGGCTGAATTTCTGTCCCGGTCGGGATAAGAGGCGTTTAAGGCGGCGTTTCCGGCTGTAGAGGTAGGAGAGAGGCGCGCGATAGCTCGATGAGGAGCGTTTCCAGCGCGGTACGTCGTGTTTGCTTGTATGCAGCGTGGTTGCAGCTTTGCAAATTTTGTAGGGTTGAAAGAGTCCGTGCAAGCGCCGTTGGTTTAGTGGTAAAATATCTCGTTGCCAACGAGATGCCCCGGGTTCGATTCCCGGACGGCGCATTCTCTTATGCTGCCTCGCCTCAGCTTTTGCCCGCGAGCTTCTCTGCGTCCGCTGGCGGGCGTGACCGGCTGTCGCGTCGGTCCGGCCGCGCTGCTGGTCTTACGCCGACCGAGGCCTTCGTGTTGGGCCCGAGAGGCTGAATTTCTGTCCCGGTCGGGATAAGAGGCGTTTAAGGCGGCGTTTCCGGCTGTAGAGGTAGGAGAGAGGCGCGCGATAGCTCGATGAGGAGCGTTTCCAGCGCGGTACGTCGTGTTTGCTTGTATGCAGCGTGGTTGCAGCTTTGCAAATTTTGTAGGGTTGAAAGAGTCCGTGCAAGCGCCGTTGGTTTAGTGGTAAAATATCTCGTTGCCAACGAGATGCCCCGGGTTCGATTCCCGGACGGCGCATTCTCTTATGCTGCCTCGCCTCAGCTTTGCCCGCGAGCTTCTCTGCGTCCGCTGGCGGGCGTGACCGGCTGTCGCGTCGGTCCGGCCGCGCTGCTGGTCTTACGCCGACCGAGGCCTTCGTGTTGGGCCCGAGAGGCTGAATTTCTGTCCCGGTCGGGATAAGAGGCGTTTAAGGCGGCGTTTCCGGCTGTAGAGGTAGGAGAGAGGCGCGCGATAGCTCGATGAGGAGCGTTTCCAGCGCGGTACGTCGTGTTTGCTTGTATGCAGCGTGGTTGCAGCTTTGCAAATTTTGTAGGGTTGAAAGAGTCCGTGCAAGCGCCGTTGGTTTAGTGGTAAATATCTCGTTGCCAACGAGATGCCCTGGGTTCGATTCCCGGACGGCGCATTCTCTTATGCTGCCTCGCCTCAGCTTTTGCCCGCGAGCTTCTCTGCGTCCGCTGGCGGGCGTGACCGGCTGTCGCGTCGGTCCGGCCGCGCTGCTGGTCTTACGCCGACCGAGGCCTCGTGTTGGGCCCGAGAGGCTGAATTTCTGTCCCGGTCGGGATAAGAGGCGTTTAAGGCGGCGTTTCCGGCTGTAGAGGTAGGAGAGAGGCGCGCGATAGCTCGATGAGGAGCGTTTCCAGCGCGGTACGTCGTGTTTGCTTGTATGCAGCGTGGTTGCAGCTTTGCAAATTTTGTAGGGTTGAAAGAGTCCGTGCAAGCGCCGTTGGTTTAGTGGTAAAATATCTCGTTGCCAACGAGATGCCCCGGGTTCGATTCCCGGACGGCGCATTCTCTTATGCTGCCTCGCCTCAGCTTTTGCCCGCGAGCTTCTCTGCGTCCGCTGGCGGGCGTGACCGGCTGTCGCGTCGGTCCGGCCGCGCTGCTGGTCTTACGCCGACCGAGGCCTTCGTGTTGGGCCCGAGAGGCTGAATTTCTGTCCCGGTCGGGAGAAGAGGCGTTTAAGGCGGCGTTTCCGGCCGTAGAGGTAGGAGAGAGGCGCGCGATAGCTCGATGAGGAGCGTTTCCAGCGCGGTACGTCGTGTTTGCTTGTATGCAGCGTGGTTGCAGCTTTGCAAATTTTGTAGGGTTGAAAGAGTCCGTGCAAGCGCCGTTGGTTTAGTGGTAAAATATCTCGTTGCCAACGAGATGCCCCGGGTTCGATTCCCGGACGGCGCATTCTCTTATGCTGCCTCGCCTCAGCTTTTGCCCGCGAGCTTCTCTGCGTCCGCTGGCGGGCGTGACCGGCTGTCGCGTCGGTCCGGCCGCGCTGCTGGTCTTACGCCGACCGAGGCCTTCGTGTTGGGCCCGAGAGGCTGAATTTCTGTCGGTCGGGATAAGAGGCGTTTAAGGCGGCGTTTCCGGCTGTAGAGGTAGGAGAGAGGCGCGCGATAGCTCGATGAGGAGCGTTTCCAGCGCGGTACGTCGTGTTTGCTTGTATGCAGCGTGGTTGCAGCTTTGCAAATTTTGTAGGGTTGAAAGAGTCCGTGCAAGCGCCGTTGGTTTAGTGGTAAAATATCTCGTTGCCAACGAGATGCCCCGGTTCGATTCCCGGACGGCGCATTCTCTTATGCTGCCTCGCCTCAGCTTTTGCCCGCGAGCTTCTCTGCGTCCGCTGGCGGGCGTGACCGGCTGTCGCGTCGGTCCGGCCGCGCTGCTGGTCTTACGCCGACCGAGGCCTTCGTGTTGGGCCCGAGAGGCTGAATTTCTGTCCCGGTCGGGATAAGAGGCGTTTAAGGCGGCGTTTCCGGCTGTAGAGGTAGGAGAGAGGCGCGCGATAGCGCGATGAGGAGCGTTTACAGCGCGGTACGTCGTGTTTGCTTGTATGCAGCGTGGTTGCAGCTTTGCAAATTTTGTAGGGTTGAAAGAGTCCGTGCAAGCGCCGTTGGTTTAGTGGTAAAATATCTCGTTGCCAACGAGATGCCCCGGTTCGATTCCCGGACGGCGCATTCTCTTATGCTGCCTCGCCTCAGCTTTTGCCCGCGAGCTTCTCTGCGTCCGCTGGCGGGCGTGACCGGCTGTCGCGTCGGTCCGGCCGCGCTGCTGGTCTTACGCCGACCGAGGCCTTCGTGTTGGGCCCGAGAGGCTGAATTTCTGTCCCGGTCGGGATAAGAGGCGTTTAAGGCGGCGTTTCCGGCTGTAGAGGTAGGAGAGAGGCGCGCGATAGCTCGATGAGGAGCGTTTCCAGCGCGGTACGTCGTGTTTGCTTGTATGCAGCGTGGTTGCAGCTTTGCAAATTTTGTAGGGTTGAAAGAGTCCGTGCAAGCGCCGTTGGTTTAGTGGTAAAATATCTCGTTGCCAACGAGATGCCCCGGGTTCGATTCCCGGACGGCGCATTCTCTTATGCTGCCTCGCCTCAGCTTTTGCCCGCGAGCTTCTCTGCGTCCGCTGGCGGGCGTGACCGGCTGTCGCGTCGGTCCGGCCGCGCTGCTGGTCTTACGCCGACCGAGGCCTTCGTGTTGGGCCCGAGAGGCTGAATTTCTGTCCCGGTCGGGATAAGAGGCGTTTAAGGCGGCGTTTCCGGCTGTAGAGGTAGGAGAGAGGCGCGCGATAGCTCGATGAGGAGCGTTTCCAGCGCGGTACGTCGTGTTTGCTTGTATGCAGCGTGGTTGCAGCTTTGCAAATTTTGTAGGGTTGAAAGAGTCCGTGCAAGCGCCGTTGGTTTAGTGGTAAAATATCTCGTTGCCAACGAGATGCCCCGGGTTCGATTCCCGGACGGCGCATTCTCTTATGCTGCCTCGCCTCAGCTTTTGCCCGCGAGCTTCTCTGCGTCCGCTGGCGGGCGTGACCGGCTGTCGCGTCGGTCCGGCCGCGCTGCTGGTCTTACGCCGACCGAGGCCTTCGTGTTGGGCCCGAGAGGCTGAATTTCTGTCCCGGTCGGGATAAGAGGCGTTTAAGGCGGCGTTTCCGGCTGTAGAGGTAGGAGAGAGGCGCGCGATAGCTCGATGAGGAGCGTTTCCAGCGCGGTACGTCGTGTTTGCTTGTATGCAGCGTGGTTGCAGCTTTGCAAATTTTGTAGGGTTGAAAGAGTCCGTGCAAGCGCCGTTGGTTTAGTGGTAAAATATCTCGTTGCCAACGAGATGCCCCGGGTTCGATTCCCGGACGGCGCATTCTCTTATGCTGCCTCGCCTCAGCTTTTGCCCGCGAGCTTCTCTGCGTCCGCTGGCGGGCGTGACCGGCTGTCGCGTCGGTCCGGCCGCGCTGCTGGTCTTACGCCGACCGAGGCCTTCGTGTTGGGCCCGAGAGGCTGAATTTCTGTCCCGGTCGGGATAAGAGGCGTTTAAGGCGGCGTTTCCGGCTGTAGAGGTAGGAGAGAGGCGCGCGATAGCTCGATGAGGAGCGTTTCCAGCGCGGTACGTCGTGTTTGCTTGTATGCAGCGTGGTTGCAGCTTTGCAAATTTTGTAGGGTTGAAAGAGTCCGTGCAAGCGCCGTTGGTTTAGTGGTAAAATATCTCGTTGCCAACGAGATGCCCCGGGTTCGATTCCCGGACGGCGCATTCTCTTATGCTGCCTCGCCTCAGCTTTTGCCCGCGAGCTTCTCTGCGTCCGCTGGCGGGCGTGACCGGCTGTCGCGTCGGTCCGGCCGCGCTGCTGGTCTTACGCCGACCGAGGCCTTCGTGTTGGGCCCGAGAGGCTGAATTTCTGTCCCGGTCGGGATAAGAGGCGTTTAAGGCGGCGTTTCCGGCTGTAGAGGTAGGAGAGAGGCGCGCGATAGCGCGATGAGGAGCGTTTCCAGCGCGGTACGTCGTGTTTGCTTGTATGCAGCGTGGTTGCAGCTTTGCAAATTTTGTAGGGTTGAAAGAGTCCGTGCAAGCGCCGTTGGTTTAGTGGTAAAATATCTCGTTGCCAACGAGATGCCCCGGGTTCGATTCCCGGACGGCGCATTCTCTTATGCTGCCTCGCCTCAGCTTTTGCCCGCGAGCTTCTCTGCGTCCGCTGGCGGGCGTGACCGGCTGTCGCGTCGGTCCGGCCGCGCTGCTGGTCTTACGCCGACCGAGGCCTTCGTGTTGGGCCCGAGAGGCTGAATTTCTGTCCCGGTCGGGATAAGAGGCGTTTAAGGCGGCGTTTCCGGCTGTAGAGGTAGGAGAGAGGCGCGCGATAGCTCGATGAGGAGCGTTTCCAGCGCGGTACGTCGTGTTTGCTTGTATGCAGCGTGGTTGCAGCTTTGCAAATTTTGTAGGGTTGAAAGAGTCCGTGCAAGCGCCGTTGGTTTAGTGGTAAAATATCTCGTTGCCAACGAGATGCCCCGGGTTCGATTCCCGGACGGCGCATTCTCTTATGCTGCCTCGCCTCAGCTTTTGCCCGCGAGCTTCTCTGCGTCCGCTGGCGGGCGTGACCGGCTGTCGCGTCGGTCCGGCCGCGCTGCTGGTCTTACGCCGACCGAGGCCTTCGTGTTGGGCCCGAGAGGCTGAATTTCTGTCCCGGTCGGGATAAGAGGCGTTTAAGGCGGCGTTTCCGGCTGTAGAGGTAGGAGAGAGGCGCGCGATAGCTCGATGAGGAGCGTTTCCAGCGCGGTACGTCGTGTTTGCTTGTATGCAGCGTGGTTGCAGCTTTGCAAATTTTGTAGGGTTGAAAGAGTCCGTGCAAGCGCCGTTGGTTTAGTGGTAAAATATCTCGTTGCCAACGAGATGCCCCGGGTTCGATTCCCGGACGGCGCATTCTCTTATGCTGCCTCGCCTCAGCTTTTGCCCGCGAGCTTCTCTGCGTCCGCTGGCGGGCGTGACCGGCTGTCGCGTCGGTCCGGCCGCGCTGCTGGTCTTACGCCGACCGAGGCCTTCGTGTTGGGCCCGAGAGGCTGAATTTCTGTCCCGGTCGGGAGAAGAGGCGTTTAAGGCGGCGTTTCCGGCTGTAGAGGTAGGAGAGAGGCGCGCGATAGCTCGATGAGGAGCGTTTCCAGCGCGGTACGTCGTGTTTGCTTGTATGCAGCGTGGTTGCAGCTTTGCAAATTTTGTAGGGTTGAAAGAGTCCGTGCAAGCGCCGTTGGTTTAGTGGTAAAATATCTCGTTGCCAACGAGATGCCCCGGTTCGATTCCCGGACGGCGCATTCTCTTATGCTGCCTCGCCTCAGCTTTTGCCCGCGAGCTTCTCTGCGTCCGCTGGCGGGCGTGACCGGCTGTCGCGTCGGTCCGGCCGCGCTGCTGGTCTTACGCCGACCGAGGCCTTCGTGTTGGGCCCGAGAGGCTGAATTTCTGTCCCGGTCGGGATAAGAGGCGTTTAAGGCGGCGTTTCCGGCTGTAGAGGTAGGAGAGAGGCGCGCGATAGCGCGATGAGGAGCGTTTCCAGCGCGGTACGTCGTGTTTGCTTGTATGCAGCGTGGTTGCAGCTTTGCAAATTTTGTAGGGTTGAAAGAGTCCGTGCAAGCGCCGTTGGTTTAGTGGTAAAATATCTCGTTGCCAACGAGATGCCCCGGGTTCGATTCCCGGACGGCGCATTCTCTTATGCTGCCTCGCCTCAGCTTTTGCCCGCGAGCTTCTCTGCGTCCGCTGGCGGGCGTGACCGGCTGTCGCGTCGGTCCGGCCGCGCTGCTGGTCTTACGCCGACCGAGGCCTTCGTGTTGGGCCCGAGAGGCTGAATTTCTGTCCCGGTCGGGATAAGAGGCGTTTAAGGCGGCGTTTCCGGCTGTAGAGGTAGGAGAGAGGCGCGCGATAGCTCGATGAGGAGCGTTTCCAGCGCGGTACGTCGTGTTTGCTTGTATGCAGCGTGGTTGCAGCTTTGCAAATTTTGTAGGGTTGAAAGAGTCCGTGCAAGCGCCGTTGGTTTAGTGGTAAAATATCTCGTTGCCAACGAGATGCCCCGGGTTCGATTCCCGGACGGCGCATTCTCTTATGCTGCCTCGCCTCAGCTTTTGCCCGCGAGCTTCTCTGCGTCCGCTGGCGGGCGTGACCGGCTGTCGCGTCGGTCCGGCCGCGCTGCTGGTCTTACGCCGACCGAGGCCTTCGTGTTGGGCCCGAGAGGCTGAATTTCTGTCCCGGTCGGGATAAGAGGCGTTTAAGGCGGCGTTTCCGGCTGTAGAGGTAGGAGAGAGGCGCGCGATAGCGATGAGGAGCGTTTCCAGCGCGGTACGTCGTGTTTGCTTGTATGCAGCGTGGTTGCAGCTTTGCAAATTTTGTAGGGTTGAAAGAGTCCGTGCAAGCGCCGTTGGTTTAGTGGTAAAATATCTCGTTGCCAACGAGATGCCCCGGGTTCGATTCCCGGACGGCGCATTCTCTTATGCTGCCTCGCCTCAGCTTTTGCCCGCGAGCTTCTCTGCGTCCGCTGGCGGGCGTGACCGGCTGTCGCGTCGGTCCGGCCGCGCTGCTGGTCTTACGCCGACCGAGGCCTTCGTGTTGGGCCCGAGAGGCTGAATTTCTGTCCCGGTCGGGATAAGAGGCGTTTAAGGCGGCGTTTCCGGCTGTAGAGGTAGGAGAGAGGCGCGCGATAGCTCGATGAGGAGCGTTTCCAGCGCGGTACGTCGTGTTTGCTTGTATGCAGCGTGGTTGCAGCTTTGCAAATTTTGTAGGGTTGAAAGAGTCCGTGCAAGCGCCGTTGGTTTAGTGGTAAAATATCTCGTTGCCAACGAGATGCCCCGGGTTCGATTCCCGGACGGCGCATTCTCTTATGCTGCCTCGCCTCAGCTTTTGCCCGCGAGCTTCTCTGCGTCCGCTGGCGGGCGTGACCGGCTGTCGCGTCGGTCCGGCCGCGCTGCTGGTCTTACGCCGACCGAGGCCTTCGTGTTGGGCCCGAGAGGCTGAATTTCTGTCCCGGTCGGGATAAGAGGCGTTTAAGGCGGCGTTTCCGGCTGTAGAGGTAGGAGAGAGGCGCGCGATAGCGCGATGAGGAGCGTTTCCAGCGCGGTACGTCGTGTTTGCTTGTATGCAGCGTCGTTGCAGCTTTGCAAATTTTGTAGGGTTGAAAGAGTCCGTGCAAGCGCCGTTGGTTTAGTGGTAAAATATCTCGTTGCCAACGAGATGCCCCGGGTTCGATTCCCGGACGGCGCATTCTCTTATGCTGCCTCGCCTCAGCTTTTGCCCGCGAGCTTCTCTGCGTCCGCTGGCGGGCGTGACCGGCTGTCGCGTCGGTCCGGCCGCGCTGCTGGTCTTACGCCGACCGAGGCCTTCGTGTTGGGCCCGAGAGGCTGAATTTCTGTCCCGGTCGGGATAAGAGGCGTTTAAGGCGGCGTTTCCGGCTGTAGAGGTAGGAGAGAGGCGCGCGATAGCGATGAGGAGCGTTTCCAGCGCGGTACGTCGTGTTTGCTTGTATGCAGCGTGGTTGCAGCTTTGCAAATTTTGTAGGGTTGAAAGAGTCCGTGCAAGCGCCGTTGGTTTAGTGGTAAAATATCTCGTTGCCAACGAGATGCCCCGGGTTCGATTCCCGGACGGCGCATTCTCTTATGCTGCCTCGCCTCAGCTTTTGCCCGCGAGCTTCTCTGCGTCCGCTGGCGGGCGTGACCGGCTGTCGCGTCGGTCCGGCCGCGCTGCTGGTCTTACGCCGACCGAGGCCTTCGTGTTGGGTCCGAGAGGCTGAATTTCTGTCCCGGTCGGGATAAGAGGCGTTTAAGGCGGCGTTTCCGGCTGTAGAGGTAGGAGAGAGGCGCGCGATAGCGCGATGAGGAGCGTTTCCAGCGCGGTACGTCGTGTTTGCTTGTATGCAGCGTCGTTGCAGCTTTGCAAATTTTGTAGGGTTGAAAGAGTCCGTGCAAGCGCCGTTGGTTTAGTGGTAAAATATCTCGTTGCCAACGAGATGCCCCGGGTTCGATTCCCGGACGGCGCATTCTCTTATGCTGCCTCGCCTCAGCTTTTGCCCGCGAGCTTCTCTGCGTCCGCTGGCGGGCGTGACCGGCTGTCGCGTCGGTCCGGCCGCGCTGCTGGTCTTACGCCGACCGAGGCCTTCGTGTTGGGCCCGAGAGGCTGAATTTCTGTCCCGGTCGGGATAAGAGGCGTTTAAGGCGGCGTTTCCGGCTGTAGAGGTAGGAGAGAGGCGCGCGATAGCGCGATGAGGAGCGTTTCCAGCGCGGTACGTCGTGTTTGCTTGTATGCAGCGTGGTTGCAGCTTTGCAAATTTTGTAGGGTTGAAAGAGTCCGTGCAAGCGCCGTTGGTTTAGTGGTAAAATATCTCGTTGCCAACGAGATGCCCCGGGTTCGATTCCCGGACGGCGCATTCTCTTATGCTGCCTCGCCTCAGCTTTTGCCCGCGAGCTTCTCTGCGTCCGCTGGCGGGCGTGACCGGCTGTCGCGTCGGTCCGGCCGCGCTGCTGGTCTTACGCCGACCGAGGCCTTCGTGTTGGGCCCGAGAGGCTGAATTTCTGTCCGGTCGGGAGAAGAGGCGTTTAAGGCGGCGTTTCCGGCTGTAGAGGTAGGAGAGAGGCGCGCGATAGCTCGATGAGGAGCGTTTCCAGCGCGGTACGTCGTGTTTGCTTGTATGCAGCGTGGTTGCAGCTTTGCAAATTTTGTAGGGTTGAAAGAGTCCGTGCAAGCGCCGTTGGTTTAGTGGTAAAATATCTCGTTGCCAACGAGATGCCCCGGGTTCGATTCCCGGACGGCGCATTCTCTTATGCTGCCTCGCCTCAGCTTTTGCCCGCGAGCTTCTCTGCGTCCGCTGGCGGGCGTGACCGGCTGTCGCGTCGGTCCGGCCGCGCTGCTGGTCTTACGCCGACCGAGGCCTTCGTGTTGGGCCCGAGAGGCTGAATTTCTGTCCCGGTCGGGATAAGAGGCGTTTAAAGCGGCGTTTCCGGCTGTAGAGGTAGGAGAGAGGCGCGCGATAGCGCGATGAGGAGCGTTTCCAGCGCGGTACGTCGTGTTTGCTTGTATGCAGCGTGGTTGCAGCTTTGCAAATTTTGTAGGGTTGAAAGAGTCCGTGCAAGCGCCGTTGGTTTAGTGGTAAAATATCTCGTTGCCAACGAGATGCCCCGGGTTCGATTCCCGGACGGCGCATTCTCTTATGCTGCCTCGCCTCAGCTTTTGCCCGCGAGCTTCTCTGCGTCCGCTGGCGGGCGTGACCGGCTGTCGCGTCGGTCCGGCCGCGCTGCTGGTCTTACGCCGACCGAGGCCTTCGTGTTGGGCCCGAGAGGCTGAATTTCTGTCCCGGTCGGGATAAGAGGCGTTTAAGGCGGCGTTTCCGGCTGTAGAGGTCGGAGAGAGGCGCGCGATAGCGCGATGAGAGCGTTTCCAGCGCGGTACGTCGTGTTTGCTTGTATGCAGCGTGGTTGCAGCTTTGCAAATTTTGTAGGGTTGAAAGAGTCCGTGCAAGCGCCGTTGGTTTAGTGGTAAAATATCTCGTTGCCAACGAGATGCCCCGGGTTCGATTCCCGGACGGCGCATTCTCTTATGCTGCCTCGCCTCAGCTTTTGCCCGCGAGCTTCTCTGCGTCCGCTGGCGGGCGTGACCGGCTGTCGCGTCGGTCCGGCCGCGCTGCTGGTCTTACGCCGACCGAGGCCTTCGTGTTGGGCCCGAGAGGCTGAACTTCTGTCCCGGTCGGGAGAAGAGGCGTTTAAGGCGGAGTTTCCGGCTGTAGAGGTAGGAGAGAGGCGCGCGATAGCTCGATGAGGAGCGTCTCCAGCGCGGTACGTCGTGTTTGCTTGTATGCAGCGTGGTTGCAGCTTTGCAAATTTTGTAGGGTTGAAAGAGTCCGTGCAAGCGCCGTTGGTTTAGTGGTAAAATATCTCGTTGCCAACGAGATGCCCCGGGTTCGATTCCCGGACGGCGCATTCTCTTATGCTGCCTCGCCTCAGCTTTTGCCCGCGAGCTTCTCTGCGTCCGCTGGCGGGCGTGACCGGCTGTCGCGTCGGTCCGGCCGCGCTGCTGGTCTTACGCCGACCGAGGCCTTCGTGTTGGGCCCGAGAGGCTGAACTTCTGTCCCGGTCGGGAGAAGAGGCGTTTAAGGCGGAGTTTCCGGCTGTAGAGGTAGGAGAGAGGCGCGCGATAGCTCGATGAGGAGCGTTTCCAGCGCGGTACGTCGTGTTTGCTTGTATGCAGCGTGGTTGCAGCTTTGCAAATTTTGTAGGGTTGAAAGAGTCCGTGCAAGCGCCGTTGGTTTAGTGGTAAAATATCTCGTTGCCAACGAGATGCCCCGGGTTCGATTCCCGGACGGCGCATTCTCTTATGCTGCCTCGCCTCAGCTTTTGCCCGCGAGCTTCTCTGCGTCCGCTGGCGGGCGTGACCGGCTGTCGCGTCGGTCCGGCCGCGCTGCTGGTCTTACGCCGACCGAGGCCTTCGTGTTGGGCCCGAGAGGCTGAATTTCTGTCCCGGTCGGGATAAGAGGCGTTTAAGGCGGCGTTTCCGGCTGTAGAGGTCGGAGAGAGGCGCGCGATAGCGCGATGAGAGCGTTTACAGCGCGGTACGTCGTGTTTGCTTGTATGCAGCGTGGTTGCAGCTTTGCAAATTTTGTAGGGTTGAAAGAGTCCGTGCAAGCGCCGTTGGTTTAGTGGTAAAATATCTCGTTGCCAACGAGATGCCCCGGGTTCGATTCCCGGACGGCGCATTCTCTTATGCTGCCTCGCCTCAGCTTTTGCCCGCGAGCTTCTCTGCGTCCGCTGGCGGGCGTGACCGGCTGTCGCGTCGGTCCGGCCGCGCTGCTGGTCTTACGCCGACCGAGGCCTTCGTGTTGGGCCCAAGAGGCTGAATTTCTGTCCCGGTCGGGATAAGAGGCGTTTAAGGCGGCGTTTCCGGCTGTAGAGGTAGGAGAGAGGCGCGCGATGGCGCGATGAGGAGCGGTTACAGCGCGATGGGACAATAGAGGACTCTAATGGGTAGAGGATACTATTTATTAGTGGCGAGCTAGAGGGCAGTGTTCCGGTGGGGGCTATTAATTGGGCAAGTACGTTACTTACACTATTTGCCAGGAACTTGTTTGGGGAAATTGGAATTTGGTCTGGGAATTTGCAATTTGGTGAGGCCATTTGCAACTTGGTCAAGTCCTGCAGGTGGCATTCTAGTGCCGTAGCCCCATGCCTACGCCTACCACCCGGCGTACCGTGGTCGTCGCTAGTGAACCCGACGTTTGTGACCAATTTCAGGACGCAGGAGCTGCCACGACCCGCCTCGGACAAGAAATGACGCCAACGGCGTCGTAACTACACCACCATCAGTAATGTACTAACGAGAGCACCGTCAGAAACCTGTCAGCTACACCGCCAGCATGGAGGTTGCCGTCGACCTCGACGCGTACTACAGCCTGCGGGCTCATAGCACGAGTTCGGCTTCACCATAACAGTATGTGGGTGCTGTGCGGTGGCGCGACCCACGAGGCGCAGGGTACACATCCCTCAGTCGACGATGACCTCTATGGCAGCTTGTTGAGTTGCACAATTGCCGTACCTGTTCCCTGCATGACTAGTCCGCATATTATTGTCAATGCTGCTGCAGGCCCCTTGTGCATCTCGAGCTCGAGCGCCCTCGTGACGTCCCACCGACTTTTCAAACTACTGTCTGACGAAAGGTACTCCTCACTCCTTGAGCCTGTGCGTGATGTTGTGGGCCAGAGCTAACGACACTGGTTTTCTTCTTATTATGGGAGATTGAAGAATACCAAGCCTATGAAGCTCACAGTGGCGTACATGATCGTACGTGTGAGTGGAGGAATTTAGGCTGTGACCAGGGCTATCAAATGGGGTTTTAGAATAAATGGGTTTAGAATTAATTAACGACCCACCCACCCAGCCATTCCGTGTTTAGTTTTTGGTGTTTAAAAGTACGGATGCAGTCGTTGTGCTCATTCCGCGATTCCCACAGCAAGTGCAGGTTGCTAATGCACAGTAGTCTAAGTTGTCAGCATTATGGGCGCGTGTTTGCCCACGCAGCATCCGTCCGTCGCCATTCCAGACGCGCAATATGCTACACGATGCGCTATCGGTCACAGGTTCAACAGGAGAGACGCGACCGTCGCAATGCTCGACAACGGGAACGACGACGTCTCTGTGCTGACACAGCTCAGCCAGGGACTCCATTTTCAGCAAATTCGACTTCGCAATGTCCGATGTGTCGAGATGCAACCGTCTCGCCAGTGCGTTGCGGTCGCTGCAACCAAGCTTATTGCGAGTCATTTATTAATCAGCACATTAACGTTCGCGAACTATTGGCGACATGCCCTACATGTCGCTTTCCTGTATTTCCTACAGCGTACGCAGCACTACAAGAACACGTTCAAGTCGAAGAACAAGCGCTCGCGCGCGACCTTGCCGACATGGATGCTCAAGACTCGGAGGAAGAGGACAACGATAGCTCAAGCGACTTTGATGAATAACCCCTTAATCTTTACTCCCCATCCGTAGGATGAGTAGGATCAAGCGCGAACGGGTAGGATCAACTTTATAAATAAAGTTTGGCCGAGCTAGCTGCAACCGCGCAAAGTGTAACCGACAGCGTGCATGTGCAAACAACAACGAGCTCAGCTTTTCTTTCCCGGTCGAATTTGATCAAGTGATGATGTCAAGACCGCAGGTGGGAAATCGGGTATGGTGGAAAAGCAAGAAACACGCGAAGCGGGTAGTCGAGTGCAGCGGTTGTGCAGTATATACAAAATTAAGTGCTCCTACTACTGCGTTGCGTGCTCCAAGCACCCAATTTGAACGTGTTCTTCGTTGTATGCGGCCCAAGATCACGACGCTAGTGCTTCAGCAGCCATCTCACATTGCCTTCAATTTGAGCTTTCTTTGCACCACACGTGTTTCTCAATACAAACGTTCATATTAAAAATAAAATTTATGCGCGCGTACGGGTAGGATTGTATCCATGCTACTCGTACGCTTTCGACGTGGGGAGTAAAGAGTAAAATAGATATTTTCAAAATGGCTCTAATATTACATTTAACAACGAATCCACGGCTCAACCAGAGGTTCCCCAGGTAGGTGAGACCAACCATGGAAAATCCGCTTCAAGCGTTATAGATCAAATGAACGTACCAGCAGGTTAGGAGTAGTCTTAAAGTATGTCTGGCACGCTATGACATCGCTGAGTCGGAGCAGCATCCCGACGCGTGCGCTTGGCTGCGTTGTTTAGCGATGAGTGGGGCGGTATCAATGGCATGGGAATAGATAAAATAATGCTGAAAATACCGTAAATCTTGATATCATGATAAGCGAAGTTAGTTGGATACCGACTCCGTGCCTCACCACGCGTATGCGGAAGAGTCTCCGTCGACGGGCACAGAGCCAGGAAGTCGGCGACACCTCCCGGGATCTGGCGCTGAGCAGCGTGTATCGTGCACACAGTGCACCAACTACCTCGGCTCCCTTGGGACCGCGGGTGTGACGCGCGAGAGCGGAGTCAAGAATTCCGCCACGGCCGTGGGCCACAGGTAGCATGGCGAGCGGTCATTCTCGGCCAGGAGTTCATGGAGATCGGCGTCCCCGTGCTACGCTACATGTTCTGGCAGCTCCTGACGCAGTACAAGCAAGACGGCAAGCAGATCGAGAATGCCGGCCCACGTGCTCAAGGCCGTCGAGGTGGCCAAGCCGCGCACCAAGACGCCCGACCTGCATCTGTCGCTCATTAACGCGTCAGACATGACGAACGTGATGGTTTCCCCATGGGGTTCGTCCAGATGGCCCACAGCCCTCCTCCGTGAGCTTCCCTAGGCGCAGTATACGTTCAGCATGAGCACCACGATCCAGGTGAGCGACACCGTTTGCACCACCACACCAGACTCGAATACCGCCAATACCACGCCTGGTGCGTCGAAGGCCGAGAAGGAGCTTACGGCGCGAGCTCCAAGCAGCTGCTCGCGCTCTTCAAAGCAGCCCAACCCCTAGGGTACTAAAGAGAGGCTTTCGACCTTGTTAATAAGGCTAACACGGCCAATGGGGAAACGGTGAACTGCTCACGCTGCCATTTCTCGGCTCCTAGACTAGCTACCGACCTAGCGCCGACGTGAACATTAGTTTCTCTTTATTCTTGTTATGTGTGCTCAATCTCAAGACGTGGAAGTTCCTAGCGGATCTTATGTATTTGCGTCTACCTACCGCAGGAGACAAAATACCTCTGGTTGAGCTGTCGATTTGTTGTTAAGTCATCTCTCCGCCGTAATCATATCGCGAATTATAATTTGGACTTCAACAACAAACATACGACTGTTGAAGCCCAAACCATAATTAGACACCCAAATAGACAGTGAGTTATGAAAAAATCAAGGTTAGTATGCAACGTGACATATACTGTGGTCCTAGGCGTTGTGGTCCTCGTTTTGGCTAGGCGCTGGGGTTGTTGTTTTGGCTAATTCCACCAAACAATTGACAAGAATGAAAATAACTGCAAATAAATTATATATTGAGAGTTCAAAATCTACAAGCTAATAGTATTCGTAAATACTATCCTGGTTGTTAGACTCTTCGTCTGAGCTAGCAGTCGCCAGAGTTTTGTAGTCGTAAACTCTTCGATCACTTCAGGGGTCGTGTTCTTCGAATTGAAAAGATGAACACGAGCTTCTCCACGCTTCCTTCCTTGAGTCTGTTGCGAACGGCAGAGTGGATGAACTTGTCAGAAGTTGCGCTCAGCTGCGGCACTTGAACATGACGTGGCGAAAACACGACATGCTACCTTTGTAGCAGAGGAAACTTGCCCAATCCTGACCAGAAGTTTTGCACGGTAATCCGCTTTTCCCGGACAAGCCTGAGCTCTCTAGTGTTCTTCCGTAGCAGAGCTTGATATTGCATTAGCTCGACTGTCACGGCATCGTCCATGCCAGCTCTATGCCAGCGAGCAATGAACTCGACGACGTTGTCTCGTGTATCTTCACCCATGCCCTCGCCACCGTAGCGCGGATCAAGCAGGTACGACACATCATGAGCGTCCCCATACACAAAGTTGAACCGCTCCGAAAACACTGCCTTGATGATGCTCATATCTGCCAAAGGCATCTTCATGTCCTTGTACTTCTTGGGAACTTCGATAAACAGCCTGTAGACTTAAGAGATGGGTTTGGTGCCACACTCAAACGACTTCTGTGCAGAGGAAAGCACATCCAACAAAGAGATTGCTCTCTTTAGGCTAGGAACGAAGTCACTTGAAGTGACCACGTTGTAAACCATGCGTCTCTTTGCTTTCTGCTCCTTGGACTTTGCCTTCAGAAACATCTGTCTGCTCACAAGCGACAAGATAATGTCCTCTGATTCCAGAACAGAAACGAAGCACTTCTCAATGGTCCCCCATCTTGTGTCAGCAGGCAGTGCCAACGCATTCTTCCCCTCCTGTTTCTGGAGACGCCGAAGCTCAGCCCAATGCAATTGGTACTTCTTCATAAACTTTACCATCTTCTGACAGTCGTCTTCTAGCTTGCCCAACCACTTCAACTTGCCAACCATGTATTTTACCATCAGGTGAATGACGGGAGCAATACATCCGTGAAAGAACACATCTGGGAACTCAGGCTGCAACGTAGCCCACATGAGCTTGTTAGCAGCCGTGTTGTCCGTCACAACTGCAACGACTGTCGTAAACGTGAGCGTCTTGAGAACTCGTGGCAACGAATCGTATTTTTGGAGTCCGTCTTCACGGGCACCATTTCGCATGATGCGGCATTCCTAGCCGAAGACGTGAGACACTCCAGAACGTAATTGATTACTCTGTTGCCGTTGATGTCAGTCCAGCCGTCGGTATTCAGTGTACACTTCTTGCCACTCAACTTGTGGATCATCGCCACCTTGAAGTCGCGGTAGCAGCCGTCCAGTAGGGTCGTCGACAACTGACGAGCCGACGGGACAGCCGCTCCAGGATGCAACAGCTGAAGCGCTTGCAGAAACGAGGGATGCACTGCCTTGTTGAACGCCATTCCAGTCGAATAGAACCATAGCGCAATCTGCTTCTGAAATGCTGACATTTTGACGGCACTTAGGGCAGCAGGAACGCACGCTGTAATGGCCATAGTCTTCATCCGCTTGATGCACTTTTTCTCCAGGTGATTACGAACTCGCTCAACGTGAGTTTCACCAAGGTTGTGAATGATCCGCTCGCACTTCTTGCAGGAGACAATCCCATCCACCACGATGACTTCATCCCACGCGGGATCTTTGCGACGGCCACGCTTTGGCTTCGAGGGAGAGTCCGCCGTCACAAGCTCTTTTCCAGCTGGCACACGAAAATCCGCCGGAGCAGCGTCGGTTTGCGTGACACACTCGAAATCCGGAGACGAGTCACCACTTGGTGATGGGCTAGTCAGCTGGTTCAGCAGGAATGATAAGCTCATTGTTGAAAGATTCGGACACTTGATGCATAGCTTGATGCAGTTGCGAAAGTGAACTCCGGATTGCAGCTTTCTTTAACCGACCAGCGACCAAATCGAAATTCGTAGTTAAAAGAAAATCGGTTCATGTTGTGAGGTACTGCGTGTAAAAGACGTGCTGTACTTAGTATTTGTATTGTCTCCGATAAGTACGAGACTTTTTCTGAAAAACGCGACATGCCAGTCTGAGGGAAGTGTGCGCATGCTACCAAATACAACATCGTATGCTGCATCCTCCAACGTGTTTAGCATATAAAAACCATTTTCCTCACAGGTACGATTTTCGAGATGTCTCTTTTATCGAAAGAAAAGACACTAACCTCTCTGTGAACAATTGTTTTTAATGAAACGCAAGAAGTTCGTTCGTTTTTGTTCCAAGTTGGGTAGATATGGCTAAAGTTGGGTAGATATGGCTACAACTACGTGCTTACTCATCCGCGACCTACTCGCCCTCGTCATCCTGCTCACCCTCGTCGGCTTCCGCAAGCTGCTTCCGCTCGGCGAGCTCCTCGGACTCACTATCCACGTCCTCCGCGACCTGCTCACTCTCGTCAGACTTCTTCGGATAAAGCGAAAATATGCGGGTGATACGTCTATCACTAGATGTTTGTATTGGCATACACACATTCTCGTGCCCCCCACCTCGTCAACTCCTGCATCAGCTGCACGACGGTTCGCTTTGCGCTTCCTTTTGTCGTAGTCCGCTGCCGCTAGACTGTCCAACTGAGGGGAGTAGATAAGACAAGTAGGTAGGAGCATAGGGGTACGCATTAGAGACGTTAGGGAGAGAACATTGTTCGGCGGCTTGCAACCCCGGGGTGGGTCTGTGGGCCTGTTCTCCTGCCGCTGTATCCCGAAACATGTAAATATCGTTTTGGGGAGTGATACCCTTCCCGCGTGCCCGAGGACACTCCGGGTTCACTCCGTCCCTCAGCCGTCGGCATCGACAACCCGGCAGCCTCAGCTCCGTGGTAGCTAGCCACGATTCCCATAACACTCTATATGTATTGCTCCCCATCGTCACTCTCGCTTACTAACACCTCTTGCCCTTACCTCCATTACTCAGCACGTCTCCGCCGTCCCGGACGCAGAACGAAGCGCACTGAAACCGCTCGGTGTCGTTGGGTGAGGCCGGCCTCCTTGCCGCAGTACCTCACGCGTCTTTACTTAGTCTTAACACGAACTTGTCTTGCCCGAATTGCAACTGAGCTCATTTGCCTACTAGCGCTGTCTTACCCGAATGGCCGCTCCCCAGCGATCGCCGTCCTCTTCCTGCAACCGGGTTGCTCAATCGCAGTCCTTGTGTCGTCCCTCCTGTCGTTGCTGTTGTTCTCTTGTCTCCTGCCGTCCGTGTCCTCCCTCCTGGCGATCTTCTGTCGCCCGCACCCATCGCGATCTTCCTACTTCAACGTCCTCGGTGACTGTAGTCATTCTCACCACCAGCCCGTACCATCCCGTCACCGTCGTAGTCGTTCGTCAAGTCGATCGTAACTGCCGTCTTGTCCTGCTCCTGCTTGAAGTGCTGCTCCCTAGGTGCCAAGAGCACCTTCTGTCCACACGCTATCCCCGGCCAGCAGATCGTCCTCGATCTTACCGTCGTTGAAGAGCTCCTCAAATTCCCCGGCCGATATCCACTCGGTAGTCGTCGGACCTCCTTGGCTCGCGCCGAACTCCACTTGGTACTGCAGCTCATACTGACCTGCCTTTTGCGTCGGCGACGCCTCGCTCGCTCGATGACGGTACCCTTTTCGGCAGTCTGCAGCAGGTGGTACATGGGAGGTTCCCAACGAGCTTGTCCCCGTCCACGCAGCGCACCCGTAGCTCCTCCAAGGTCGCGTCTACCATCCGG
Source organism: Phytophthora syringae (assembly GCA_012656105.1). Lineage (NCBI taxonomy): Eukaryota > Oomycota > Peronosporomycetes > Peronosporales > Peronosporaceae > Phytophthora > Phytophthora syringae. Next base: position 730,054 of record JAAKBD010000005.1, on the reverse strand, counting down.
AGTAGCGCTCTCTTCGTCTGGACCCAGCCCTTGGATTTCTGCATCGTCGCCTTCACCTTGTACTTGCTGCTGGTCTTGCTCTCGTTCTTGGTCTTGATCTGGGTGAGCTCTTGGTCCGCCACCGCCGCCTCCATCGCTTCTAGCGCTCGCCGATCGACTGCCGTCGGGCTCCGCAACTCCTGGTACCCCACAATCAACTGTTGTCTCGTCCTCCGCTGCTGTGTTCGCTGGTTGACTGCCGCCAGCACTCCTCCGAGCTGCCCGCACTGCTCGAGCTTCGTCACTTGCACGGCGTTTGGCTGCTCGCTGCTCTTCTTCGTTTCTTCCCTGACTTCCGTCGCTATCGGCCACTTTCCGCTTCCTTCCCGGTCGTGGCGGTCTTCCACTAGCATCACTTCTTGCACGTGTTCCCGTCAGTGCGGAGGGCCCCTCTGTTGCTGTCGGGCGCCGATTGCTTTCTGCGGACGCGGCCGGCCACCCGAGCTACCGCCGTCCGCTATTCCCGGGGTCACTCTGGCCCCTTCCGTCCGAGCAGTTGGCGCATCTGTTTCACCAGCTATTCTCGTCGCCGGAGTTCCTTCTACGGCCCCACTCCCGCTGTCGACTCCAATTATCTCTGCCGCTGACTGTCGCGACTCACGACGTCCATTTTCGCCGTCCGCGGCTACCTCCATCGGCTCTGCGCCATCGTCACCACCGTGCTGGCTGTCGCTTTCGTCCACCTGCCGGTCCTCCTCGTCCTCCGCCAATTCCCGCAAAATCGCATCTGCGACCGTTTCCTTTTCGCCTGGAGGGTAGTGGTAAGACAGCAGGAAGCTGCTGTGTACGATAATACTTTCTTTGGTGTCCAGTCGGGTTACCCGCCAGTTGTCGAACTCTGCGTCCTCGTCAATCTTCGCAGGCACCCACTGGTGCACAGTTTCGTAATTCCTTTTCTCCTGGGTGGATTGAGGACCCACACCATGTCTCCGGCGCCAAAGTGCGCACGCTCCCGCACCTGCTGATTATAATACCGCTCGCGGCGCCTCTGGTCACGCTGCACGGCCACTTTCACCAATTCGGCCGCTTTTTCCATCTGCTTTACCAATGCACGATGATATTCCGTCCGCGGTCCCATCTGTGTTACCTGGTCTGCCCTGAGTAACTCGTTCGGTGACCGTAACTTCCGCCCCATCATAAGTTCATTGGGTGTGAACCCCGTGGTGCCGTGTTTGGCCCCATTATACGCATATCCCGCGCACGGCACCCACTGGTCCCAGTCGTCCTGGCCCCCGCTAACGTAGATAGAGACCATGTCTTTCCAAATTTTGTGGTAGCGTTCCACCAGTCCGAGCAGTCGCGGCCGGTACGGCACCAGTGTAATCTGCTTCATCTGCAACAACTTGGCCAGCTCTTTCACGACGGCTCCGTTCAACTCTGGCGCACCGTCCATAACTAGCTCCTCATGGGACCGTAAACTAACACGATCCGTTCCGCTAGGAACTTCGCAATGTCTTTCGCCGTGTGTGTCGGTGTAGACACTGCCACCACGTATCTGCTCGCGTAGTCTACGGCAGCTATTACATACCGATTACCATCGGGTGTCACGGGCAACGGCCCTGCGACGTCCAACGCCCACCGATCTCCTACTGCGCCAATGCATTGGCTCCGTAACGGCGGGATCACCGCCGTCGACTGGGTCTTCCGCGTTCCACAGTCTTGGCAACTATGCACCCACAGTTTCACCTGTGTTCGCATGTCTGGCCACCAATAGCAACGCGCAACACGTGCAAACGTCTGCGGGGTACGCAAGTGCCCTGCGTAGATCGAATCATGTGCTTCCCGCAACGTCTTTCCTCGCAGCGCGGCTGGCAGCACCACCCGGCGCGCTCCGTCACTGCACCGGATATACACCAGCCCACGACGTCGTCAAATCTTCTGGCCCCGGTACCGTCCCGCTTTCAACAGCTTCTCTACGGATTTACTGGTTTTCTGATGCTCTTGGATTTCTTCGTCCGTCAGCTGGCCACCTTCTGCCGTTGGCGCCGCGTCGACCGTTGTGACTGGTACAGTTGCCATGACAGCCGAACGCTTCCCTGATACTGCTGCTGTCACTGGAGCCCTAGATAACGCATCAGCGACGACGTTCGTAGACCCCGCTCGATACGTAATAACAAAGTCGTATTCCTGAAGTTGCAAAGCCCACCGATGCAGCCTCCCCGACAAATCCTTGGTTTTCATCAACCACGTCAATGCTGAGTGGTCCGTCACTAACTCGAACTTCCTCCCATACAAGTACGGACGGAACAGGCGGACCGCCCAAATCACCGCTGCACATTCCAAGTCCGTAATACCGTATTTCGCCACCGTTGGTGAGTTGACTTTAGACGCAAAGGCCACTGGCTGGTCCCCGTTCCCGTGGTCTTGCATGAGGGCGGCTCCAAGGCCCACCACCGACGCATCTGTAACCAACTTAAACGGCTTGGAGAAGTCTGGGTAGATGAGCAACGGTCTCTTCGTCAGCTCCTCCTTCAACAAGTTGAATGCGCTCTGTTGCTCCGGTCCCCACTCCCACTCCGTGTTCTTGCGCAACAACTTAGTCATCGGCGACGCCTTCGTCCCGAAGTTCGACACGAACCGTCGGTAATAGCCGGCTAAATGTACGAACCGGCGCACCTCCACATCATCCTTCGGCACGGGAAACTTCTTCACTGCCCCCACCAGAGACTCCAATGGACGAATCCCGTCGGCGTCGAGCTCATGGCCGAGGTACTCGAGCTTCTCCATCCCGAAACTGCACTTCTTGGACTTGAGCGAGAGTCCAGCTACCGCCAGACGCTCCATGACCACGGCAAGCTCCACCACATGACGCGAGATCGTCCCTCCAGTGTAGATAATGACATCGTCCAAATAAACTAGACAACTCTTCCAGGCAAGGCCCCGGAACACCGCGTCCATCATGCGTTGAAATGTGCCTGGGGCGTTTGCCAGCCCGAAAGGCATACGCACAAATCTGAAAAGCCCGTCCCTCGTGACGAACCCCGTCTTGTCCTTGTCGCGCTCGGCCACCGGCACCTGCCAGTACCCTGCGTGCAAGTCCAAGCTGGTAAACCTCCTGGCCCCATGCATCGACTCCAACGCTTCGTCAATGCGCGGAAGCGGATAAATGTCCTTCTTAGTCACCGCGTTCAGCAGGCGGTAATCTATGCAGAACCGGATGGTCCTGTCCTTCTTCTTGACGAGGACCACCGGAAACCCCAAGCCCCAGTGCCCTCCTCGATGAAGCCGTCGTGCAGCATCTTCTGCACCTCAGTGTCGATCTTCTCGTGCTCTGCCCTCGAATGCCGTCTCGGGCGCATCTTGATCGGTGGCTCTGATCCGGTATTAATATGGTGCACTACCCCCAATGTCGTCGCGGGTGGACACCCCTCCTTCGGTTCCAGCAAAGACGGGTAGTTGCGCAACAAGGCCAGCATCAGGTCTTTGTCCTCCACCTGCATGTCCCCAATCACTAATTCATCCTCATTAGAGAGGGGCCTCATGGTCTCCTCCGTCAACGTCTCGACCCACGCCTTGACCTTGTCTCTGGCTAGTTCTCCGTCCAGCTCGAAGACGTCCAGCTCTCCTTCCGCGGGTATCCACGTACCCAGCGCTTCCTTGCTTGGTAATTTCGTCGTGCGACCCACTAGGTTCAGGACGGGCACTACCGCCTTACCGTTCTGCACCCGCACCAGTGTAGGAGCCACCAGCAGGTGTGACTGCTTTCTGGGTTTTGGCATCAGCAACCCCACAGCTCCGTCAACCGCTGGTACCGAGACCTCCACATTGTGCACGGTCTGAGTCCGCACCTTGGCCTTCCTCAGGAGTCGCACTTTTCCAGCCCGCGCGTTCCGCTGTTCGCTGGTGCCGACCCCGACAAAGGGTAACATATACTTCACCCCGTCGACGTACCACTTCATCTCGCTGCTCACGAAGTCGATCTTCACGCCCTGGTCGTACATCCAGTCCTCGCCGACTAAGAACTCCTTCGTATCTAGGTCCACGACGAGGGCATCCACGGTCATGGTCCGCCCGTACTGCGTCGTGAACCGAAATCTCCACAAGCCTAGTACCATCACCGCATCGCCGCTGAACCATTCCATGTAGTCCACCGGTGCTGGTCGATCCAGTTTTTCGCCTAACGGCTGCCACTCCTTTCCGGCCACGCAGTACTGTGCGCCCGTGTCCAACTTTACGTTTCTCCACTGGTCGCGAATCTGCAACGTCGCCGTAGGCAACAGGTCCGATGACGGTGCCTGCACCGCTCGTAACTTTCCAACACGTAGGACTCTGCCCGTGTTCTTGTCCGTGTTCGTGCTGTTGCTCTCGTAGGTACTGCCGCTCTCGTAGTTGTAGCTCTTCATTGACCCGCGGCGTCCCGCGATCTTCTGTAGACTGTTGGTAGCGTGCGGCAGTACACTGCCGATTGCATACGCCTCCTGCTTCGTCAGCGTTGACGCACGCCCGCCACTCTGTCGGTGTTCCCCATACCCGAAGAACGTATGCTCTAGGTATCCTTGTTCTTGGTTCCACGCCTGTCGACCCCGACGCTCCTTGGCCCGGGCCTTCCGAACCTTCTTCTCGAATCGCCGCCGCGCTCGCGACACGTGAATCGGTACGTCGTCGGTCTCCGTCCACGCGTTTTCGCCGATCGCCTTCAGTCCCGCCGCCGCTGTCACCAGCTGTACCGCGACGCCTTCTCTGGTGTCATTGTCACCAACCACGCCACCCGCGGCTAGGTCTTGCAGTCTGTCGAGCTCCGCTTGTGCGAGCTTCCCGAGCCCGTTCTTCAGCGCCTGTTGCCTGGCCTGAACTTCGCTCGTGGCCTCCACCGCGCGGACACTCCACTGCATCGCGTCGCGGAACCGTCGACTCGGCTCCGGCATTCGTACGTCAGATTCTGCGACGCATCCAGGTCCTACGTAGTCCGCCGCTGCTTCTCCAGTATCTTCACGCGCCGACGTCACCATGGATACCATGTCCACAGTAATGGGCAGTGGGTCCAATTGCTCAACCCGTCGTGCCTTCCGTCGTTGCGCTCGCTCCCGTCGTTTCTCGGACTTCTTCTTGCAGCGTGCGGCTTCTTGGACAGCCGCTACGTCTACAGGTTCTTGACGCGCTCGCATTTGTAGCACCTTGGCCCTGACTGGGTCACGTCGTCGCACCTCGTGCTCCATCACGGCCACCAAGCCGCTACTATTGGTCCCGCGCTCCTCTTTTACGGCCACCAGGCCTCCACGAATAGGCACTTCTTCCTCTGGTTCCCATTGCCGCGTCATCGACGCGGTCGCTGCCTTCAACCGCGTCTCGACTACGTCGGCGATCTCCTGACGGCTCATTTGCCGTTGACCCAGGGTCGACAAGTCCGTCGCCTCCTTCCCCTCAGTTCTCTGCTCGCCATCCGTGACGGTATACGCGGTCGTTCTGTTCGCGTCCACAGGCGCGGTTGACAGGCCCACCAGCAAGTCGTCAGCGAAGTGTACGCGCCGATCACCTTGTCCACGCTGTCGATCTCCACTCGCAACCGCTGATTCCCTGAGTGGTGCGCTTGTAGCGCGCCATCCCCAGTGCCTGCTATCTCCTCCGATTCCTCCGTAACAGGTGGGTGGTGCGTTGGCGGCGCGCCATCCCCAGTCCTGGACGTCTCCATCTCGCACCCGTCACGGCAGTTTTCATCCTCCGCTTCGAGTAGCGGTTGCCACACAATGCCGCTGGGGCCCACGCGCAGATACTGCCGCTCTTCTTCCGTGGCTGTTATCCCTCGCGCGCGCTCGTGCCGCACTGACCTCGATTGTACTCCTTCCACCGGTTCCGTTCGCTCTGGTTCCGGTTGCACAGGTTCTGGTCGCACAGGTTCCGGATGCACAGGTTCTGGTCGCACACGTTCTGGTCGCACAGGTTCTGGTCGTCTTTCACCTAGCTCCTTGTCGTGCTGCCGCTGCCGGCCGGCGCCCTCCTTGTCTCACGCTCACCGGTCGTATCGTGTCCGGTCGCGTCTGCCGCCGCTCACGCCATGTCCGTCTTCCTCGTGACTGACGAGGCTGAGCTGCTCTCATTCTTCCCCATTCGTTCTTCGCGGGACGTGAGGAGGGGTTCCTCACGCCCGCTGCTCGTTTCCCGCCGCCGCGGTATTCTGGTTGCTGGCGCCACCGTTCTGATCGGCCACCACGCTATCTCCCGCCAGGTCAGACTCCTTCAGCGGACATCCGCGCGAAGTGCCCCGTCTGGTGACAGTAGAAGCATATAGCGCCGTCACGCCCAGTCCTGGTCGTCCTGCGACTCTTCCGGTCCTCGTACTGTTGGTGATTGCGGAGCCGGTCCTCACGAGTCGCTAGCGGTTCCTGCAAGCCCAGGTTGGCGTCTTTGCGCTGCGGTTGCCACTGCCGTTGACGGTCCGTGGGCTCCATCTTCATCGTCGCCCCGTTCGTCGCCCGGGCCGGCCGGCTCCATCCACACGCTGGCCGGACGTCGCTGCCGTTGGCTGGGCAGTTACTTGATTATTGGGAGAGGGCGACACGCTGGCTCTTTGCACCGTGGTACCTACTGGCACCAACGTGTACCCTTCCGGGATGACGGGCGCTTTCCATTGGCCACTGGTCTGCTGTCCGGTACCCTTCGAAATCACCAGTCGTCCATCTGTATCGTATCTGGGAGGGGACCGGCGGAGACGCCGAAATCCTCATAGCCAGTTACGGCAAAGCCCACAGTACCGATTCCGCTCACCTGCACTTGGCCCCGGCCGGGGTCTGTCACCAGTCCTCCACCAGTTGCCGTCGTGCGTCCGTCCTGCTGCGCCATTGCGGCTCCCAGCCCGGCACCGTAGCCTTCGCCGTACTCGCCAACCTGGTCAATCGCTGCGTTCACAGCGGCGTTCAGGGTGCTCGGCTTGTGGCCACGCACCAGTGCTGCGTTCCAAGAGTGATTCATGCCCGCCAGGAAGGCGTCTACAAGCTACTCTTCTCCTACCTCGTTGCCTGACACGATTTCCGTAGCTTCTGCGCGTATTCGACGAGGGGATCACCACGCTGCTGCCGTCGCTGCCGCAGTCGCGCCACCACCTCCGGATTAGAACGCTTCACCATATAACGGTCCGTCAGCCGATTGCTCAAGTTGCCGAAGGTCTGGTCTACCGGCTGCACCAAGGTGTCCTCCACGGTGTCGAACCAGAGCAAGGCCTCACTCTCGAAGCTCGCCACCATCTCCAAGAAGACCTCCCTCTCGAACCACTGGACCCTCATGATTGTCGACTGTCGCCGTATCTCGTTTCGGACCGCCCGGAGACAAGTCTTCACCGTCATCTTCGGCTCATCAAGCCCCTTAAACTTCGGCAGCCGCAGCCTCTTCTTGGTCAAGTCCATGCGATATCCTGCTGCTGGTGGCGTCTGAGCCGATGACGGCTGCTGCGGTGTTGCTGGTGTTGCGGGTGGAGCCGTCGGTGGTTGCGAGTTCGTCGTCATGTTCCTCGTTCCCGCCGGTGTCTCCACTGTAGACGACGTTGCTCTCGCCGCTGGTGCCCCAGTTCCTCCGTCATCGTTTTTCTCTTCCTGGTCACCATCTTCCGCCAAGTCCACCATAGTCACGTCAACTTCGGCGTCGTCACCGTCGCCACCCGTCCTAGGCGTCGATCCCGTCGCGATGCGCACGTTCGCCGACGTGGCCACAAGAATCCCATCGCCCCCGTCAACAAGGGCGTCCTCTGCGCGGTGTGCGCTCTCTTCGCTGCCTCCGCACCTGCCGCTTCTGCGTGTCGTCGCTGCTGACGCGCCGTTCGCGCTGCCTCCGCTGCCTGGTCGACCATGCTTTAGCTCCTCAGTCCGTTGCTTCTCGCTCTAATACAACACCATCACAAACTTTTTATTAGACTTCCGTTCCTCAGTCCATCTCATTCGCCCGCCAGTGTTTCTCTTCCAGACAACAATGGCCTGCCCAGCGCTACTCCCGGATCTATGTTCCGTTGCCAGGCAACCCTAGAATCCTTCGGTCCTTGTCCACGCCCACTGCAGCTAGACTCGCACGACTTCTCCAAGACAGTCATGCACAGTAAGCCCCTGTATGACCACCATGTCGTAGTCCGCTGCCGCTAGGCTGTCCAACTGAGGGGAGTAGATAAGACAAGTAGGTAGAAGCATAGGGGTACGCATTAGAGACGTTAGGGAGAGAACATTGTTCGGCGGCTTGCAACCCCGGGGTGGGTCTGTGGGCCTGTTCTCCTGCCGCTGTATCCCGAAACATGTAAATATCGTTTTGGGGAGTGATACCCTTCCCGCGTGCCCGAGGACACTCCGGGTTCACTCCGTCCCTCAGCCGTCGGCACCGACAATCCGGCAGCCTCAGCTCCGTGGTAGCTAGCCACGATCCCCATAACACTCTAATCGTATTGCTCCCCATCGTCACTCTCGCTTACTGACACCTCTTGCCCTTACCTCCATTACTCAGCACGTCTCCGCCGTCCCGGACGCAGAACGAAGCGCACTGAAACCGCTCGGTGTCGTTGGGTGAGGCCGGCCTCCTTGCCGCAGTACCTCACGCGTCTTTATTTAGTCTTAACACGAACTTGTCTTGTCCGAATTGCAACTGAGCTCATTTGCCTACTAGCGCTGTCTTACCCGAATGGCCGCTCCCCAGCGATCGCCGTCCTCTTCCTGCAACCGGGTTGCTCAATCGCAGTCCTTGTGTCGTCCCTCCTGTCGTTGCTGTTGTTCTCTTGTCTCCTGCCGTCCGTGTCCTCCCTCCTGGCGATCTTCTGTCGCCCGCACCCATCGCGATCTTCCTACTTCAACGTCCTCGGTGACTGTAGTCATTCTCACCACCAGCCCGTACCATCCCGTCACCGTCTTAGTCGGTCGTCAAGTCAATCGTAACTGCCGTCTTGTCCTGCTCCTGCTTGAAGTGCTGCTCCCTAGGTGCCAAGAGCACCTTCTGTCCACACTTTGTTCCACCCGAAATGCCAAACTCAATGGTATGTCAGCGTGTTTTTCTTGTAGTGTGACCAGACTTTAAGTTGGCCGTGCACGATCCGGAAATCTGCGTTCTGCGAGTAGTCATCCGAGAGTGTCCGGGGAACAGGAGCTATCACACGTGAACAAGTTGTAGGTAGGCATGTCGTAGATTCCAGGGTGTGATGATGTTGAATGCATCGTACCACTGCAAACTCTTCCTCGTCTCGTCCACGGGTCTCTGCTCTCCACGATCCTCGTCTTATCTGAGCCCGCCAGCGTCCAACCGCGCGGCGTTGCTCCTCTACGACTCTCTTGGTGCGCGCCATGTATGCTGCGTCCTTGCTCGTATGAGCAGCTCTCATAATGGCGACCATCGAGACTCTTGGCGGTGCGGGGCGTGCCGATGAGAAGTCGGCGTCGGTTTCACGTTCGCCAGTGATGTACTAATGATGTTCTGTCATCAAGCGGCATCTGTCGTGGTGGTGCAGCCCCTGAGACGTTTGGCGAAATCTTCACTCTCACGGCGTGTTCACGGCGCGCAACCATCGTCGCTCGACTCGGCAGATCTTGAATGAGCAACTGGAGTTGAGAGCATCTCTATCAACAGGAATAAAGTCAGGACGTGGTATCTTTGCGATCGGAATTACCCCTACACCTGTGCATCGAACCTTTTATGAGGGATGTGCATATACTTGAGTTTAGTATACTTTGGCTGTTTTTAGAGCAAATCCCTGTCCAAACATGTTGTAGTACAACATGCATAGATGCTGTTAAATACAACCGTGGTATTTGGGGGTTAAGCAGCTTGGTCGAGCCTCGACAACTACCGCCGAGCCAACCGTAATACAAATTTAAGATAATAGGAAAACGCCATGATCCAGGAGCTCATATGATCGAAAACGGCGCCCTAGCTGCCAACAATCCACAGTGAGGAACGGTCAGCCCGAACCGCCCCAAATCGTTGCGAACCGCTACAAATAGCCCCTCTAACTGGCCCTTTTGCATGCGCCGAGCTGCATACCTCATGTTGACCCCCCGTCCTTTTAACCCACCCACCCACGCCAATTCTAAATCCTACCCAGCTGCCTCCGAAAAAGTGGGTATTTCAGAACCCTGGCTGTGACCGAGTTATAAATTTCTTTGTGGTGATGATGCAGCGTTCCAGAAACTGGGGTGATGGACACGGCTAATATGTTTGACTGAAACCGTATGTTGCGCCAAACTCGCCAAGGAAATGACCACGGACTACGCAGAGGTACGGTCCGACTTCACGAACGTTTTCCAGATTGACTGAACAGTGTTTATCGTTCCGGGTCACTGTTGTTCCGAGTCAACGATTAAACTCTAACGTCATGTACGTGTTGGTTGCAAGTTCTGCTCACGTATTTACTTGTCGAAACAAGACTGTTGGCTTAGGAGCTATGCTTTATATTGAAAAAGGGTATGCGCAACTAGGGATTCTCATTTTTGTGCTCCTTCTCACTTCCAGCTTCGCGGCGATCCTTCAGCATTTGGTTGCGAGTTGTTCTTTCACACGTGCTGATGTTGTGGTGCACTTCGGGCGTCCTACGCCTCTGCATTTGACCGGTCTCATCCGCGATCGCAGAGTCGACGTCGATGGGCATCATGGATTACGCGAAGATCGCTTGTAAGCACCCATTTCGATAAAATGGCGCCACTGATGTCAGCTCTGACAGACGTTTCTTGTGTAGAGCGTCCCATCTGTGTATAAATGGGTACTGATATTCATCCCAGTGCCCGCAGGTGCAGTAATTTTCTTCAAGATTGACTGCGCGATACAGATCATTTTTGCGTTCAACGTTGAAGATACTGTCCGCCTGCGGAACTAATTTACCCGACGTCCTGCCTTTTTGTGGCGTCAAGCTAGTTCATCACCAAGGGTCGTACTTTTGTTTCAGATCAAAAGCTCTTTCATAAACATTTGCGTAATCCCAGCAACGACTAAAATCTTAAATGCTGTTGTTAACAGATTCGGCAGAATTGGATGTCACAACATTAAATCTAGGAGCGCAAAGAAAGCCGAAATCCACCGTGAATCGCCAATATATTTCAGGTATTCCACTGCAAGTTCGCTGTGCGACCCAACCTCGTAAATGTTCTCGATTTCTTTCAGGTCTGTTTCTTTTGCTAATTTGATGGTCAGTCCATCGAAGCGAGTTTTGCACTCTACAATTAAATTGCCCTTTATATGTTCTGCACAAGCAGCGTGAGACACAGAGCGGAACAGTTGACGAACGGAAGGCGTGATCCTTTTATCGCGGTCACTAGTAATGAACAGCCCGGGCAGATCGGCAATGCAAGACAATTATTTCGAAAGATGCTCTAAGAGCCAAGTCCAATCCACTTTGCACTCTGCTGCATTTGATATGGCCGCCCCCAAAATGGGGATATAATGAACTTCTTTCATTGTAGTCGCCACGTACAGTTAGCCGTGGTCCGCTCTCCAGACGTCAATACCAATAATAGGGAGGCAGTAGCGCAGAATTTTGTCGTACACACCCTATACAATGCACATCCTCTTAAATGAATTGTCTTTGTTGTTATCGCTTTCGTGACTGCCCCGGGACTATTTGCCGCAAATAAATCCAGGTAACTCTGGAGGTACTGGTGGCTTCTTTAGACTGTTAGCTGACCCCTCTTCGAGCTCTTTTGACGCGCGCCAGGCTGCATGTGTGGAAAATGTGATGCCGTAAAACGCCTTGCCCACGTCACCACCAGCTAGGAGTCTTTCCCTCATTTGAAACTGCAATACGCTCGCGGGCAATTCCAACTAAAACGATTGAGTTTCGTTGTATAAGGCACAATGGGCGACGTGGGCGCTTGAATGGCTCTCTTCTAAAAGGGTATGCGAACCACACCCGACTTCGTGGAGAGGGAGCATCGGAGCTGAAACGTGCAATCCATATGTGAGGTACATATTACTGTTAGGTAGCCGCGACGTTGTGTCGGTTTGTTTGGCGCAAAGTCGTGAAACGCGCAGTATCGCTCCACGTTCTTCTTCAATGTCTTGATGCTCGCAAACTCCATACCCACGGTTAGGGTGATGTCGTCTTCTCTTTCCTCTATTGCGTTTCCTATATCGTTAAGGGTAGTTTTCAGTAGGAGGAGTTACTATCCTGCTAGTCTATTTTAGAATTTTTTGAAAATCGCGGGTTATGTCCGATTTATTTGCGCTAATAATTGAGTTCTCTATTTATAAACAGATCGCAGCATCTAAATATACGTTTGAACTCAAACGTACACTCTTTGTAGTGGCTCGAGTCCAGAGAGGACGGCAATTCCGGGCCCGGAGCTGGTGCCCGAGACTACAACTAGGAAGGTTCATATAGCCTAAGTACACCGGACGCATTTCCCTCTTTCTGGGTGGTAGTACGCGTAGTCTACTGTCTTCGTCGTCGGCTAGGGCTGTAAACTTGCCTTGAGCGTGCAAATGTCTCAAAAAGTGGTGGCTTTGTACCTGGCCTTCACTGGCCACTGAAGCTCCGGTAGTCTTGCTCGTTGTCGCTGCTGCTGAGTGCTCGGGCAATGAGTGCAGCGATCTATTTTCTATTCCTCTTCTGACGTTGCACTTGGAGCTTTCGCCCTTCGACACTGCAGTCGCTTGTGCGCACTTGGACCAGAAAGAATCTCCTGTGTGATAGAAGACCCATCCGGACGAGAGATTTAACCGGAGACGAGAGTGTCCTCGGGGATTCCTTCTACAGAGTGAGAAGGTCCAGGGAACTCGGTCAGTAACCTCACCTTGTGTACCCCTACGAATCGGTTGTTTGGATCAGGGAAAAGGTTAAACCTTGAAGCTCCGACTCAAAAGTCAGGGGTATATTTTCAATATGTTGAACCCACGTACATATTTAATATAAACTTTTGTATATGTCAACTCTACTTACTCATTACTTGGAGCTATGTCTCTCTCTTAGGTATTTATTTCACCAGAAACTCGTGCAGTAGTTGCGCAGCAGAAGCCTCCTTTATCAGCCTGTCCATATCGACCTGACTAACGATCTAAGGTTCAGCACTGCCCAGATGTCGCTGCGACTGCGCAACAGTCTGATCTGCGCTATTCTGAATCCCCCGTGTTGCAAATATGCTCACTACCAAACGCACACCAAATGCAAAAAGCAACGATGTAATATATCGTTGCTTTTATTTTGTTTATTTCAGTCCTTTTTTGTTGGAGACATGTTGAAGATCAGCAGAAGCCGTTATCATCCTCCAATATAATTGTTACAAATAGTATTTGTCTTATGCATATAGTCTATCTAGCATCCAGGGCACAGCTCAGTGTCTGTGGCGACGCAGCATACAGTCACAGGTACAGCTAACTATGCCTTGACCGCCATGTATATTTTAATCCTATTTGTCGGAGACATGTTGGAGATCAGCAGGACCCGTTATCATCCTCCAACATAAATAAATTAGCCAAAAAAGACGAGCCGAAGCTCGCCAGAAAAAGCTAGTACACACGTACCTCATGTAGTGCGCTGTCTTTTGGGAGATGCAGCAACGAGCATTGGTCCCAGATGTGCGCTTGCTGCTGGGTAGACTGACAGCGCGCGGCAAAACACAGATCCGCATCACCGACGTATAGCCGCATCTTCTTCCAACGCGGATGCCTTGCCTTTAGTGTCACCAGTACACTTCCACTTTCCAGCAATGACTGGCGAAGTACGCATGAAGTATATACGTCTAGAAACTGAAACACAAAGCAAACGAAACACAGTATTTGCAGCCATCGCTATACACATAATTTATTCACTACGTACTTGTCGTTCTCTTCTTCCTCGACTTGGCGGCAATATGTTGTCCATGCTGGCGTGGGGGCAGTCTCGTTTACCGCAACGCTGTTAGCGTTTCTCGCCTGCTATCCTCTCTTAGTCGGCGCTCAGTCATTTTCTCGATGATCCATCATGCGCTTGCGTGTCTTGAGCAGAATCTGTGAATGAAGCGGGGAGCCGCATCGGCACTCAATTGGTGCCTGGTTTTCTCCTAATCTTTTAAACTCGACTTTCCCGTTAGCATCTCCTAAACCTGTGCATTTGATTTTTTTACTCGCAAAAGTGACTAGCTCAATGCAATAATTCATATTTCATAAACACTTCTAGTCTAAATATCCAATATATTGGAGATCCAACATGCGTAAAATCGTGGCGCTAGGGTTACTCAAGCTATACTCCCATTATGTTGGTTTGTTCAACATGTCGGGTTAAGGGATTAACTACTATAAACCCAGAGAGTTAGAACCTCGAACAGTAAGTAAAACAAACAATCACCCCGGGGAATACTACCAATTCCCGGGGTGGTTTTAGCTAAGTATGCCTCCAGCGCCATGCAAGCGGTGGCGCGGTGCTCGTCGTCGTCGACGTTCGTTGACCAGCTTTCGTGGCTGGCTGTGCTTTCAGTGACAAATACGAAGGTCGATCCTGGGGGATTTGCATATAGTCCAGTACACCAAGTAGACAACGTCAAGCCCGGGAAAACGTTCTTCGGATCCGGGACCTGTCATCATGTTCCGGGACTCCACTTGGTTCAATCGATTGACACGGACAAGCCCGTATCACTGGAAGCTCAAACTAAGGTTAAAAATCATCCACCAATTACTGGATCTGGTAACGGCTGCAGGCAGTTGCTTAATGGGTTCACGGCGTAGATGGGAATGAAAAACTTATCACATCTTTGACGGTGTTCTTTCTGTATACCTCATCATAGGCACTCGAGCTGAATCAACGCACCGCGGGTCGTCCGCCATGCGATAAAGCCTCCAACGTCACAAAATCATAAAGGTGAACACACTTTTACCTCTAGCGAATGGGACACGGACAACAGCGCTCTGTCTACTCTGACGATGCTGTCCAGGCCATTCTTCGACGCCTCGCCAGCGAACAAAACCTGATTTGAATATGTGAAGCAGCACCGCATCTTTGACGTGAACGTCATGATCACTTGAGGTACAACCACGCGAAAGCGCTCCACAAGTATTCTGCTTTGCCTCAGGTCGAATTTCAGCACGCGTGGTATGCTCTCATACTGAGGTGGTGAACCTCACGAGAAGATTGATCTGCAGCTCCTCTACGTAAAAGCAGGATATAGCTGTGAACGAAAGTGAGATGTTCCGGAGCCATGTATCCGATCTGGAGTCCGCTTAGTGGGCAGTACCTGGCAGATCGACTTGATTATATTGCTCGACCGACGGGCTGTACTCCTTGAAACATCTAAGATTTGGCCAACTAGATCCTACAAAACTATGTACGCGTAGTTTAGCGTGGTTGTACGCCAACGAAAGTCTGCAGAGCACATTGCTCCAAAACAGGAATTACAAGTCAGACGTAGTGAATATCTGCAGCAAGGTCAAACCCCTAAATTACAAACCGATTTAATAGCTCCTGTCGTTTATTTGTGAGTCCCCTAAATTTGACCCAAATAGCCCCACGGGCAAACCATTCTACAGTAAAAGCGGTCACTTCCGGTACTAGTTAAAATTAATATCCTCCATCGAATGATACAATCGGGTTTGACAGGGTTTGAGATTGGCGGTGAAGGGGAGGCACCACGGCACTGCTACCCACCACGCCAGCCCAAGAACGCTGACAGAATGGCGTATTCCAAACGGGTGTAGCGACTGAAGTTGCTCCTCTGGATGTTTGCCACAGACTATAAAGAAGGATGCGCTGTCAACCACTATTCATACAGGCAATTACGTATAAATGCATGTAGAGCAAGGAATTTTGGTGGTATACTCAAGACAAGGCAATACTAGAATGTTGCTTCTTTCGTATCAGTATCGTTTTCAATGCAATGAGAGAAACGATACTGTACCTCCTCCTCACGGGGTGGATGTAGCTATAAATCATGCAGCTAAATGTCATGCATCTACAAAATTTATAGCAAATCCTAGGATGGGGTCGGACCACGATACCGGAAGTGAGCACTTTTACTGTACAATAATGTTTCTGCATTTAGAAGCCCTAAGAGCATCTAAGAGCTTCTAAATGTACTCACTCAGCACCATCCGCACAATGAGCGTCTCCTCCACGAGCGACGTCGGGTGTTGAATCACAATTACGTCGCCCACGTGGAGCTCGTGGAGGAAATTTGCGACCACTTGGCCCATCAACGTCGTTCCAGAGATCAGCAGACGAGCGGGGCCCCTCGTTTTGACCAGTTCGAAGGGCTGCTAGGACTCCGAGACGTCGTCGTGCTCGTGTTTCTTGGCTTTAAGCTAATTACCACCTAACATAATAGCAAGGACAAGCAGGTATCGTGAAAAGCACGGGTTATGTCCGATTTATATGCTAATCCACTGTTTTAAACCACTAGTGGTTTGCCCCATAAAAAGGAGGCTTTTCTGATAGAATAGGGTAATTTGTAGCCAATAAAATGTGGCGGCGAGCCATGAATTCGGACTTGCGTCATTTTAATCTCAGCAGAAATTGACTGGCGAGGGGCAGTCATTCTGTAGACCGCAGATTTCCGTTGGCGGGGTATCACGCTGCACTATGCGCACAGCGTCCCGTATGAGCAAGTTGTTCGCATCTTTGGCGCTTCCGGGCGCACAGTGCGTCGGTGGTACAGGACGTTCAAGTCAAGCGGCCACGTACTCCCAGACAAACGTGCTCCGGCTCGAGTGCGCGACCCTGAACTTCTCGCATTTGCCCACGCCTACGTGAAGCACCACCCCTGTTTTTACGTTGAGGAGCTACAAGTGGAGCAACGGGCCATGTTCGGTACTACAAGAGCAGGTTTGTCAGCTTCCAGCATCCTACGCGTCCTGAAGTTTGACCTCGTCCTGAGCAGAAAGGCTCTGGAGACTCGCGCACTCCCTCGTGAGATCGATTCGTTCATGGCGAGGAAGCGATGCTGGTACACAGATCCTGAGCAACGCGTCTACGCGGATGAGACGTCGAAGAACGACCTGGACAGTCTCCGGCGATACGCGTGGTCTCAGCGTGGGCAGCGCGCCATCGTCCGTGTTCCATTTGCCAAAGGCGAACTCGTGTCCATCTTGGCGGCCTGTGACGTGAGCGGATTTATGGCGTGGCGGACGACTCGCGGCCGTTCACTCGGCTTGAGTTCTACCGTGCTTTTGTAGACTGTATCCTGCCAAAGTTGAATCTGTGGCCTTTGCCGCGGTCTATCGTCGTGCTCGACAACGCGTGTATACACATATACCCCGAGCTTGAAGACGCAGTACATTCGGTCGGCGCGGTGCTCATGTTCTTGCCGCCCTACTGCCCCCAGTTCAACCCCATCGAAGTAATGTTTGGCCAGCTGAAGCGGTGGCTTGCTCGGCATGCCAATCTCGTGTTTTCCCTCTACCCTGAGAAGGTGCTGAAGGTGGACATGCCTGCGTACGTGAAGAGCGACAGTACGGGCACGAATCTGTTTCGCCACTGTGGCTATAGCGGCAGTGGGCTGCGGGACGATGTGTTTGCACCTGATAATAGCGAGGAGGCGGAAAGGGAGGAGGGAGGGGTGAGTGGGTGGAAAAGTTGCACGCGCAGCGTTAGAAAATCAATAAAGTTGCCTACTTTTGCCTATATTTTATCGATCTAGTCGTTCATATGGTTGATATCCTCCATGATAACTGCAGGTTCACGTGGGGGTTGAAACTGTGAGAACAGATCTTTGGCGGTTAGACTGTAACTGGGGAGTCCCAGCGCAGCTCGCAGGTCTTGGACGTTGAGTGTCAGCTGCATGTCTGATGAGCCGTTCAGTCTGACCGTCAAGGTGCAGAAGCTGCTATCTTCGCTATCACCTTCTCTGCTGGGGGAACGCATAGCGTCCAGGTGCCGCATTTGGCGGAAGTATGCTGACTCGGGCATGCTTACACCAGCGTCGTCAAGCTGTCATGCTTGGCTAACTGCCCAACGCGTGCGGCTATCTCACATACTTGCACCTCAGGCCGCTCCAACAGGTACGAGTCGATTGCTGTATCTATCTCTGCGATTTTAGCAGGCGTAGCACGTCGAATACCCTGGCTGACCTCGTTGGCTGCACACACGTGTAGATGGACGATCCTGCTCTTCGTCGAACTCGAACGTTGCATCCTCTACAGACACGCTAGTTCTGCTTGTATGGCCGTACTCGCCCACTTTAACTGGGACTAGAGCTTGGGTTTCTCCATGGCGTCTTTATATGCTGCAGACACTCCCAATGCCCACTCACGCATGGGCATTCCATGAGATGTGTGTATATAAATAGCATGTGGTCCATTCAAATGAAGTGTAATTCTAAGCTCAAACGTTTAATTATAGGCTGCGGTCCGTTTATATATAGCGCGGTCGTTTATTAGCGTTCTAAAACGGTCGATTAGCAAATAAATCGGACATAACGCGCGGTTTTCACAATATCACTTCGCTATATATAAACGGACCGCAGCCTAACTATCTCAGAACTACACTATGTTTTATTGGGCCGCATGTGATGCATATATATGCACATCCCGTCGAATGCCCATGGTTGAATGGGCATTCTGAGCTTCGACCTTTTATATAAACACGCTATGGAGCGAACAAATGGTCAAGCCGGAGTAAAGGTGCATACCGTTACAAGCCGAACTGGGGTGTCTGTTTGCTTCCGGTTGCCTCCTTGGAAGAACCGAGACCGTCGCAGAAAGCGACCTGGAGGGACGAGATTAATGAGAGAAGAAAAGAAGCTGCACGTAGGCGTCTTATTAGGTTGAGTTATTAGGTTGAGTGAGTGGCATGTAGGACTGTTACAGTTAAGCTTGCATGAGGAAAGTCTTGAATCGGTAAGCTCAGAAGCAAATGCTAGGAAGAACAAGAAAGAAGACGATAGCGAGGAAAGGTGTTTATAGCACTATCATATTTAGTTACGTCGTCCTGGTCGCGATAACGCGAATTAAACCAGCTTCGTAATACTGTAGCGGATGTAGAGTGTACATCGGTCACTTCAGAATGACTCGATCTGATCAATCTCAGCCATATAAAAGCCGAAACTCTGAATTATACCCTGATTTAATATCTCGTTTGTTACCGATAAATTATTGTGAAAACCGGCTGCTTTGCCTAGTTCGTTTGATAATCGGCCGATTTTGACGCTGATTATGATGTCAGCAAGAAGAAGACACGCACGAAAACGAGATAGGCTGGAGCTGCTGATGCAACACCATCGATGGCTCCATCAACAACAAGGTAAGAAATCCCTTCAAGATGGATTATATAGCATGAACTAACTGCTGATGTTGTGTCATACAGCACAGTACAACATGCGTCGCCCATTTCGTCTTCCACCTCCACCGGGAAAGGATGGACGAAGTCGACGACGAAGCGACCCTGAACTAATGGCACTTACTCAATTTTATGCCATGAATAGCCTGGCATATCTATAGCATGTGACCGAATTAAAATGACTGGACGACGGAATGTCCACTTTGTCGTGGGAATTGTGCTTGATCAGTGCATAAATCTCTTTTCAGCCAGCAATAGTGCCAACATGCCTACACCAGTCCGCTTTGGCGTCAAGATCGGTGAAATCACGAAGACGAGCAGGACAACTATCATTGTACCCATACCAGTGTTCGAATTCAACGAGGAGCTGACAGCTTTGACGAGTTTACTAGAAAGGTAGTGGACCGAGTTGTTGCAAGTGTGAGAAGTTATGGAAAGAAGACGACCCGGCCCGACTCCAGCGTCTACATAAAGCCTAGTCAAACTGCACGCCAGCGAGACTGGGTTCCGCTAACAGCCACCTCTGTTGCAGCCGCCCGCGCTAACTACGAAGACGTACGAAAGACACAGGGTCGTTCGAAATTGGAGTGTTCGTTTTTGCAGCGAAGAAACCACGTAGTACCATGAATGGTACGCGTCGTGCTACAGCTCCGCTTATACAAGAAGCGGCTTGCAGTATTGACAGTGTTTTAGAACAGCGCCCTGACATTCAAGCGGGTGAAGTTACAAGGACCAATTGGGCAATTTCCCAAGCCCGGCAGCCAGCCTACACCGAGGTTACAGTTCCCGACACAGCCACGTTTGCCGAAGCGAAGCATCTTGATGCCATACGTGCTGAGGAGGTGGAAGTGGTGGAGAGCGCGTTCGAGATCATCTCGGTCCGCCTGAACGGTTCGCGGGAGATTCCGCTTACCCTCAACGTCGCCGAGCTACGGCGAGCTCTAGGGCTGCCCAACCGAAGCCTCATGGCAAGTGGGGTGTTTGTGTCGTTTGGTGCTCCAGCAAAGCCAGAGGAAGACGTCTCGGATAGCAGCTGCCAAATTAATAGAAACACATGCATTGATTTCTTGATTTTCCTCCTTCGGGACTTCACTGCGAGGGGAAAGTCGACTTGATTAGCTTGTAGAGTTAGACTCCCCTGGAGCTCCCTACTCTAAAGTCCTACCACGGGACAAAACCTTATCAAGGTGAAAAATCCGTCCTAGAAGGACTTCTACTTGCTAATCAAGCTTGAAGAAGAAAAAAATTCCTGGGCAGCCTGGCTGCTTCTTCACGAGAGCTCTGAGCTCTGCTGCTGGTGCTCTGAGCGCTGGGCGGCAAAACGGCGAATGGCTGTGGCTCGCCGTTTGTCTCCCGGTTCGGAAACCCTGGTTAAGTACTAATCGTACTTAACCATCACTTACTCTCGCTACGCTCGTAGTTTTTATGGGTGCATTCTGCCCGGTTTCCTAATCCCTCTAAATAGCGTCAACTTTATTAATAAAGTTGACGAAATTGCAATTTAACTAATAACTACTTCGAAGTAACATATTTTGTTAGTTATCTTTTTTCATTTTGAACCATGTCTTCGGCCTATGGCAAGACGGTCGGGGGCAAGCTGCAGCTCAAGGGCGGCCTATCGCTCAAGCCCGTGAAGAAGCACAAGCAGAAGAAGAAGAAAGACCCCGACAGCGAGAAACGCGAGCACGACGACGTCTCGGAGTCCTCGCAGCCCTTCGAGCTGGTCAAAACGAGGGGCTCCGGTCGTCTCTTGAGCTCTGGCACGACGTTGATGGGCCAAGTGGGCGCCAAATTCCTCCAGGAGCTCCACGTGGGCGACGCAATTGTGATCCAGCACCCGACGTCGCTCGTGGAGGAGACGCGCATTGTGCGGATGGTGCTGAGCGATGTCTCAGCCAGCGTGAGCTCCGCCTTCAGCTCGGACCTCGTGTCGTCCACCCCTTTTACTACATTAAGGCCCCGCCAGAGGAGGAGAAGCAGCAGGAGGCAGATGAAACGAGCAAGAAGAAACGCAAAATGGACGAGAAGACGGCGTTCGGCACGTATGCCGGCGGGACGGAGAAGGGAGGACAGTACACGTACAGAGTCAAGAAGAGCGGCGCGTACGGAGGATACGCGATTGTAAAGGAGGTGAGCTGTTGTGATGGAGGGTATTGTAGGTTTCATGTGGAGCTGTGGCTGATGACTTTGTGTGTGTGCATGTGTGTGTAGGATGCCAATGTAGAGAGAAGTCGAGAGGAGCTGCTGGATCTACGCGCGAAGAAGAAGGGCGACCGACATTGCATGTGATCAAATGGACCGATGTGCTCTGCACGGTTTTGAAAGCGGCACCAGGGATGGAAAATTGTCATTTTGTGTTGTTCATTTGCAGTTCCGACCTTCTCACGAACCGAGAAAGCCACGGATGCACTTTCAAGGCTGACCACCCGATAATGCAACCTAATGCAGCATGCAGGCACGACACCAGGTGTAATAGTTGTCGCTCGACCTCTTGAAGCGACCACGCTTTTCCAGTAGATCACCGCGCCGGTGAGTGCATGATCTGCTGCGAGCGCTGGAATTAAGAGAACATTGGAACTGCTAGCAAACTTCGCAACGAATCCTCAACTCAGCACGACATCGCTACGTTAAACCTCATTCTGAACTTCTAATTATGGGACGGAATACCCCTAAATCCATACATATCGCGTCTGACGTCACTTTCGAGAATGCAGTCCGCGACGAAAACTGCTCTGAGGGATGCCTCTCGCCTGCGCAAGTTCCTGGACGCTGGTCGCGGCAAGACAGTGGTGCTGACCGGCGCCGGTATCTCGACGGACTCGGGCATCCCAGACTACCGAGGACCCAATGGCGTTTACAACCGCAACAAAGACTTTCGCCCCATCCAGTTCCAGGAGGTACTTCCATAGTGTTCGCTTCTCTTCGCCCATAGATGAAAGTACTAACTAACTATTAAACTTGTGTTGCATATCTGTCGACAGTTCATTGGCGCCCACACGTACCGACAACGCTACTGGGCGCGCAGCTTCCTGGGTTGGCCCAAGATCCTTAACACGCAGCCCAACGGCTCGCACCACGCGCTCACGGAGTTACAGCGAGCCGGTGCCGTCTCCAGCATCTTGACGCAGAATGTGGATCGTCTACACACCAAGAGCGGCTCGCACGGTGTTGTGGAGATGCACGGGTCACTGCACGAGGTGGAATGCCAGGGCTGTGGCGACGTGACATCCCGTGAGAGCTACCAAGAAGTGCTGGGAGAGCTTAACCCCACGGTCGCCCGGTGGTCGACTGAACACCCTGACAAGCAGACGGGAGATGTGGCGTCCAGTGACAAAGTGAACCCGGATGGCGACGTCGACATCGAGTGGGACTACGACGACTTTGCTTACCCTGCATGCACCAAGTGCGGTGGTATTGTGAAGCCCAGGTATGTAGCGTGTAGTGATAGGAAGATGTGGAGCTTTCTCACCTAACTGGTGTCTTCTTTAGAGTCGTGTTCTTTGGGGAGAACATGCCAGTGGCCACGCGGACGACGGCGTTGGAGAGAGTGAGCGACGCCAACGCGGTGCTGGTAGTTGGGTCGTCACTGAAGGTGTTCTCAGCGATGCGCCTGATCAACAATGCTCACGCTCGGAAGATCCCGATCGCCATCGTGAACTTGGGACCTACACGCGCAGACGAGATGAGTGAATTACGTATCGACGCGCATTGCACGGGTCTGCTCACAGAGGTTGCAGACTTGAAGTAATTGATAGACCATGCTTCTAAAGAAGCAGATTACAGCTTGGCAAAAACTACATAGATAACAAATGCACGGATGACGGCAACTTAGCAGTCGCTGGTGCGCTTGCAATTAAACGAAGGATGTAAACACACCGTGAACTGCTTCGGTCGTCGAATATCTTACACACACAAAACGCGCAGCAGTCTCTCGCAAGGCTGGCAGGAAACTAACCATACTACACGGTAGTCTTCACACCAAGAAATGTTACCGGTAACTTAACTCCAGAGAGTTCGCGTCGGCAAAGTCGATCCACCAGCAGATTGGTTTGGCTTAGGAGGCGATCCAGCAGCAGGTAGGTTTGGCTTAGCAGCGCTTCCAGAGCTCACCGAATTAAGAGATGCCACTCGCTGCGCCAACCAGCTAGGCCCCGTCGACTTCGCTTCTTCTTCCTTCTCCACAACTTCGGCCGCAACTTCAGCTTTCTCGGGTTCCGCCGGGGCAGTCTCAGTCTCCGCCATCTCAGGTTCCGGGGTCGTAGGCTCAGGCTGAGCAGGGACTTCGAGCTCAGCCGTCTTAGGCTCCGGCTTTGGAGACGTCTTTCCGGTTTTCACCTTGTCAGCCTCTGCGGCCGCAGTTGCAGCCGTGTCGAAGCGGTACGTGACCGACGCGGAGTGGTCGAATGGGCGACGCTCCATCACGGACTGAGTGCCATGCGCAAGCACCGGCACAGCAGTTGCGGCTTCACGCAGCTGAGCATCTGAAAACTGCCGCAGATTCACCGTGGACACCTTCACGCCCAGACGTGGGCCGTCGTACTCGGGCATGGTCTTCTGAATCGTGCGGCCGAGTGCATGAATGCACTTTGCTACCTGTCCGAGATTCTTCTGGTTGTACAGATCCACAGTCTCAAACAGATCAAACTCGGTCACGCCGATGCTGCGGCAGGCACGCACGAAGCTGGTCACATTCTCCATCTGCTTGAACGGCATCGGCGACGACTGAATCTTGGGAATAAGCCCGGGCTTGATCTTGTTCATGAGTGTGCACAGCATCACGCCGTCCTTGAGGGTGTCACCAAAGTCCGCCAAGAACTTCTCTCCCAACACCGCTTCAATCCATTCCTGGGCTTCTTCCTCAGCTGTAGGCCCAGCACTAGCAGACACGCTGTTCAGTCCCGGAATCGACGACGCGACGCTCTTTTCATTGAGCGAAGCATTGTCCACTCCCTCCGACAGCTCAGCAACCGTCGCAGCGACCTCCTCCTTGGTCGGCACGTGCTTTCCATTGGGCGACATCTCTCCCTCGGGCTGGACTTCAAACGCTGCAAACTTGTCCGTCTTACGGAAGTGCGAGAGCTGCTGAATCTTGTCGGCCGACGGAGGTGGCGGCGGCGGCGGCGCGCGGTACCCACTCTGGGCCGCATCTGCTCCCAACATGACGTTGTTGGTGTGGGCCGTCGTTTGGCGCTTCATGGTGCGGAAACTGCCCAGCGTCTGCTGCGCGGGGATGTTTTTCCCGTCCGCGAGCTGGTCTTTGGTGAACGAGCGCTGGTTCTTGACGCTCTCCTTGACTCCGAGCGTGGGGCCCTTGAAGTCGGGGTAGTTGCGCTGCACGGCGCGGCCCAGCGCAAAGATGCAGCGCACCACGCTGCCCAAGTCCTTGAGCTCGAACAGGTCCACGGTCTCGAACAGGTCGAACTCGTTCACGCCCATGACGCGGCAGGCCCTGAGAAAGGCCGACACGTTCTCCATGAGCTTGAAGGGCATCTTGGACTTGGTCTCCACGCGCCTGATGACGCCCGGACTGATCTTGTTGGCCGCGGTGCACAGGATGACGCCATCGCGTAGGCCCTGGCCGAAGTCGTCGCCGATCTGCATCTCCGAGAGCGTCTCGAGCCACGCGCGCGCCTCGTCCTCCACGTCGTAGTCGTAGCGCTCGGCGGCTTTGCGCGCGAGCTCGGCGTCGAGGCCGAAGCCGCCGCCGCGGATTTGGACGGGGGCGCGGGTTGACATGCTGCGGTCGGTGGGGGCTGCTGCTTGACACTTGCGCACTGGAAGTACAATTGGGTAATGGCAAGAGAGTCGGCCGACGGCGGAATTTCACAGTTCTTAGTTGATATCCCCTTCATATCCGTTTGCACATGGTCGTATGGCTTATCAAATTCTACCAGCCTATTCCACCATATTGTAATCCCTCTCAAATCGCTTCTGTAACGCTCTGGTACAGACTGAGAGGAACCGTGAGACTCACACTGAGGGTTACAGAGACTTTGGCGCGATCAGACTACAAGGTTTACTACCACGAGGTTCGGCCCTGTACCGCTACGCTGGCCTCGTGGCGCTTATTCCGGCGTCAGGCAAACAAGTCAGACGGTAATCAAGCAAAGCAATCATGGTATAGCTGGCGGCTTCAACTTGCCACGACGTCTCTTCTGGCTCTACCAGCAGCTTGTATGGACGGATAGATAGATACTTCTTGGCCAGCAGCTCACGCGTCGCTCTGATTCGAGTGCGGCTCCCAAGCCTGCGCCAGCCGCTTGGTCGACAGCAGCGGCTCCTTCTCCTCCTTCGAGCCGCCGAACCCGCCAATACGCACGGGCGTCGACGGACCGCTCACCACCGTGGCGGAGTACATGGTGTCAGGACCACCACCACGAGCTGGCAGTGCTGCTGACGCTGGCATCAAACCGGCGTCCACGCTCACCTCCTTTACCGCGCGCTGGTACAACTTCGACTTGAAGGCGTACTCCTGACGCAGCATGTCCAGCTGCACCCTCGCCGGGACGCTGCGGATGATCTTCCAGAATGACCAGATCAGCAGCAATGACACATGCTCACTCACCAGAATCATGACCATGCGCGTCGTGAGCGAGAAGCAGGCGAAGTCTGGACCGAAGCGGAAGTGCGAGAAGTCACCTCCCATGGCGTCCGAGATCTGCTTCGAGCATATTGGCGAGTAGAACTCCATGGCGCCCGTGGAAATGAAAATAAGCCCGATGTTGACGATCACACCCGTGAGCGCCACAGCGTGAAGCATGTTGTTCCACTCCCCGATGCCGCTGGCCTTGCGCGGGAATGGACGTCGGTTGGTTCGACACAGACGGAAGCCATCGCCGCGGGTCTTGAGCGCATTCACGATCATACAGGCAGCAGGCATGAGTGGCCACAACATCGAGAACATGACGACGAAACCGAACTGCACGGTCATGTGGTGGTAGTCATCGTACGGGTCATAGTTTTCTTGCTCGCTCTCAAAGAGAATCGCGCGAGCCTTCGCGTTGAGCATCTCCACCTCACGCTCGCTGTTCTCAAGATACCGCGCCGACGACCGATTTTAGCAAGTGCACCAGATTCTCGCTGTTAACGCGGCTAATAGTTTCGTGGCCGCGCACATTATCGGAGTCTTCATGTCGGTAGGACATTTCGGCTAGTATACGCCGCTCGCCTTGGGCCTTCACCATAGCCATCACCTTACGGTCTGTGCCTCGAAGCCGCTGCTCGTAGTGCTTACGGTGGATCCACGGGACGGCCACAGCAATGAGCAAATTGAGCAACTGCGTGATAATGATGGGCGTGAGGAACAAGGTCTCCAAGTCTAGATGGTTGATGTCAAAAGTTACCCAGCCACGGCATGGAATGCAACGGGTTTCACGAAGCCCCATCTCATTCCATGATGGCGGGCACGAGTCGCAATAGGAACCTGAGCGATCCATATACGGTCCAAAGCAGCAATTTGCCGGGTCTTTCCAGATCAACGAGTTGAGGAAGTTGGTGATCGTATCACCAGCCCCGGGAACTACGTACACGAACGCCAGCAGAAAAAACCACGTGTAGTAGTTGAGGAAGTCCATCAGGAACAACTTCCGAATCATCGACTTCTCGAACTGCTCAATCGTTTTCCAGTTTTCCCATTCAGTGAACATGCGTGCAGCACGCGATACGATCACACTCCACTGGATAATGTCCACAAACAACCCGTACAGGATACCACCGCCTAGGATGTAGAACCACTGCGCTGAAAAGAGTCCTCTGTCAGGGTATCGCACTTTCAGGACCTCAAACGCGGTGATCCAAATAGCGATCACGAACATCATGATGGAAATCTGCACCACCATAAAGGTAACCACAGCCAGATACTTCGGGTACCTCTTCCAGCTTGGGTAGTACTGGTCGGGTAAACCCGTGACTGGATTCACGAAGGCATCACCGCGAAATTTCGGGTTGCGGTATACGATCGTGTTGGTCTCAATGTCGTTTGCCCACATGTGATTGAGTTCATTGTTGCGGCGGGACCACGCTTTCAAGAACCAGTAGCTCCAGACCACAGAAATGAGCACTGCCCAGCCCACCAGCACGCGCATGTACATGGGTGTCCCCATGACACCGCGCAGACACGTCAGCAGCACTCCGAGCAGTGCGATGGGCACCAGAAACTTGTTGTAGAAGTCCATGAAGGCGAAATAGTACCCCACCTTCTCGCCGAAATGCGCTCTCACTTTCTGCAAGAAACTCTCCGAGAGAAACTCGAGCTTCTGCGTGCCAATGAACGTCTTCAACAAGTACCGGTTCGTGGCCGGGTCGTGCACGGGGAAGATCGAGCGCACATTGGGGTGGTCCTCGGTGATCTTGGCTGTCTCTCTGATAATGTGGTCGATCACCTGGATCCTCTCCGCGGGGGTGACAATGGGGCTGCTCTGCACCACGGACTCCACTTCACGCGAGTTGCCACTTCGCAGCCACGTCTGGAACCGCAGCCGTCGTCCGTAGATTGACAGCGCCGCGTCATTGCCGCGGATCAACAGCACAAAGTACTTGCTGGCCTGCTTCCCGTCCACCTCCACGCGACTGAAGTCTCCCTCCAGCACGTCCACGTCCAGTCCGCTAGCCACGAGTTTCTCGAGGAGTCGTCCTTCGACTCCTGCACTGATGTCCACCGCCACGTCAGCATCCACCGGTGTCTTCTTCTTGTCCTTCTGCGTTGACCGCCTTCTTGTTGTTACAATAGCGAAGTCGTAGGTGGCGCCGTCCAGCTCCGCGCCCTTCAGATAACGGTACGCGCCTGGATGCACCACCAGCAGCTGCCCCAGCTGCGGAGACACGGGCGACGCGAAGGTCCACTGGTCGTCCTGCAGTGCCAAGCTCATGGCCCCCGCCGACAGGTGGCGCTCGCTGCGCTGGGCGGCGATCGGCACGGGGTCACCTCCGGTGCGTCCATCTCTTGGATCTGATCTGATTTCAAGGTTCAGTGTGCGTGCAGCACACGAATTAGCTTCTATCATTCCACTACAAGGGCATAGTAGAGTTCAGTGTTCTTCGGGAGAGTTCTTCTTCAACAGCCGCGAAGAGACGTTCGCAGCTGCGACTAGCACAGCACGAGGACGAGATGGCTACCAAGACGGCGTCTCCAGAGGACGCGACCTCCAATGACAGCAGTACCCATGACACGGTACAGACGTTAATGCAGGCAGAGAGCGGCAGCGACTCCGAGAGCGAGTACGAGATCCTGTACCCTGGGGACGACGCCACGCAGGAGCTCCTGAGCGACAGCGACTTCTACGGCAAGTTCATGCCAAGCACCGACGCGCTGTCCGAGTCGCTGCTGCAATTCTGCGGCAGCTTCCCGTGCGCATGGCGCCGCTGGTCTTGGCCGCGCTGGTGCAGAGATTCACCGACGTGCGCTTCAACTGGGCCACCAAGACGCTGCAGTCGTTCCTGGAGGTCGTGTGCTGGAGCAGCGTCACGTACGCGACCTACTCGCTGTATGGCGACCTGTTGCTGGCCTTCGAACTCGGTACATTCGTGGGCGCGGTGATGTCCGTGTGTGACGAGGTGGCGCTGCAGTTTGTGCGTGGGTTGGCAAGAGTGATTCGCAATCAGCCAGGAGGCGGAGACTTGCTGCAACGACTGGGCTTTGACGTCCCGAAGAACGGGAAGGTGCCGACGGACGGACAGGAGATCACGCTCATCAAGAACTTGGTGTTCGGCTACCTCGGCGTCGTGGCGGTGCGGTCGCTGTGGGAAAACTACCACGACATCAAGTTCTTCGCGCTGCTGACAGCCTGCACGGGCGTGGCGTTCGTAGTCACAGCCGAGTTCTGCTGCCTGTGGTTGCCCACACGACGAGTGGGGTTAACGCTGCAGTTGCGGTTCACGAAGGTGCGACGAAACTGGAGCAAACACTCGTTCCGGTCCTTGGTGGAGATGCTCTGCTGGACGCTGTCGACGAGTTACTTGTACTACAGCTCGGAGGACTTTTGGTGGGCCTTCCAAGTGGGTACACTGGTGGCTGTGGGGTGAGTCTGAGCTCGGGACTCGAGCACCTCGTGGACATCGACATGAACCTCGTCGAGAAGGACGAGTACGGATTCTGGGAGGAGCGCGCGCTAGACGACCCGTTCATGGCGCTCGCGAGTCGCCTCGTGAAGGTTCAGCACGCGCTTGAGTACTGCGGAAGGGCAGTGCAGACCGAGGCCATGAACATGTATGAAAACTTCGGCGAGTAGCGAGAGCGCCAAGCCTGGCTGACCCTTCATAGGAAGCGGACGAAGAGCCGAATCTCAATGCAGAATCGGACTGGACGACTGGTGTCTTTGTTGCCTTTCGCAGTGTCTCTAACCGATTGGTGATCACTCCGATTCTAACCTGCAACGCGTTGAAGCAGACTCAAACTTCAATCGTATGCTTACCCTGAATAGGGAGCCATCATTTCGATCCATTCAACTTGAATAACATATTTGCGCCAAATCCGGTGCATTCACACTTGCCTTTTTGTCAAGTCACATTTGCGTGTCATATGCCTCCACGTCTTCGGCTCGGACACCGGACCAGTATCCAAATCACCAACTCAAGCGCAAGTCAAGCCAATCTCCTCCCACACCAAAATGGCCCCCAACATGGACGCAGTCGTCGCCGCCGAGGCTCCTCTAGTGCACGTGCACAACAGTCACATCCGCGAGATGCATTCGGACGTTCTGTTCCACATCGGCCTCACATGCTCACACGAGGAGCGTCGACACGTGGCCAGCACCTTCGGCGACGTCAAGTTCTTCGTCACGGGCGGCAGCGCCGAGCGCATGACCAACTTCGCCCACGCCGTGGCCAAGACGCTGAACGTCTCCACCCCTACGGCTACGCGCTCGCCCCCATCGGCAGCACGTCGCGCTACACTCTGTACAAGGTGGGGCCGGTGCTCGTGGCCAACCACGGCATCGGCATGCCGTCCATCTCCATCCTGCTGCACGAAGTCACCAAGCTGCTGGAGTACGCAGGAGCCCACGGCGCCACGTACATCCGCATGGGGACGAGCGGCGGCATCGGCGTCGAGCCCGGCACCGTCGTCATCACGTCCGAAGGTGTCAACAACAAGATGGAGTCGGTGGACGAGGTGGCTGTGCTCGGCTCCACGGTGCTTCGCCCGGCCATTTGCTCGCCCGAAGTGCGTGAGGAGATCATCTCTGCAGCCAAGGAGGTGGATGTGCCGTACGCGGTGGGCAAGACGCTCAGCTGCAACGACTTCTACGAGGGCCAGGGCCGCCTGGACGGTGCTATTTGCGAGTACACGCTCGAGGACAAGATGGCGTTCTTGCAGAAACTGGCGGATGCAGGTGTACGCAACATCGAGATGGAGGCGCGCTGCATGGCCGGCTTCTGCCACAAGCTTAACATCCCCATTGCCGTGGTGTGTGTGACCTTACTGAACCGCCTAAATGGAGATCAAGTGTCCTCGAGCCACGAGACGCTGCAGGAGTTTGAAAAGCGCCCCGCTGCCGTGCTCTTGCACTACATCAAGACGAAGCTCAGCGCGGAGGCCTAGAAGATAGATGCCACTCAATGTAAATACGCTATCAGAACATGACCATCAATCCAGTAACAACAGATATAATACGCTTGACCATTTGCAATTCCACGGCTACTCGTATGAAGACTACGCGCGACTGGAACGAGCCCCTGAAGACTTTTCACCGACTTGTTCGCTTCGTGCCACGAAGCCCTGAAATACCTGCTGCGCGACTTGTACGAGAGAGCGGGACACACGGTGGAGGAAAACCAGCCGTGGAGGATTCCTGGTGCGCCACAACTGACACACGGGGACGGTCGCCAGCGTTCGTGGCGGCTGCACGACGACGGTTGTCGCGGTCTTGAACGGTGCACAAAAGATCTACTCGTCCAAATGTGGGCGACTCGGCTGTATGTTGAAGTCGGTTCATCCTGTTCTGGAATGGCGTTACTACAACATAACAACGACAAGACGACAGCCCTTACCGCAACACTGGAAGGCTTTGGCAACAGAAGCAGCACCACACCGAGAGCAACACTGACGAAGTTCAGAGCTCTGGCGTAATATACTTCGAAATAAAATATCATTAATGTAAAAGTTACCGGCCTGAATATCAATCATTTGCAAAAATCACGTCGAGCCATTAAAAACGAGCGACTGGTCGAGAAAGAACAAAGAGACGACGTCTGCATGAGTTATTCCGCCGGCGCTGGAAGTGAGGCTCCAGCAGCTTTACCGTCTCCACCGCCAGGCCCTGATGATGCCCGCCAGGACGCGCAAGCCCGTAGCACGCGCTTCTGCAAGGAATTGCTGCAAGCACGCCTTCAAGAGCTTAAGACAATGGAGTAAAAGCTGGAGAAGGTGTCCAAGTACTCGATAAAATTGCTGGACGTTCAGGAGGAGCAATCGGCGATGCTCGCGCGTGAGAAAGAAGATACAATTCGGCTAGCTGCTGCGGCCGGATTTCCAGTCCACGATGTTGGCTACGTCATGTCCTATTCAGTGTCACTCGAGCAGTGTTGCAACATACTGCTCGATAGCGAGTAAAAAGAGGAACCAAAAGACGGTGAAAAGCAATCAGTAAGAGAGAGAACGAAAAAGAGATTACTTTCGACGCATTACGTCCTTACAGTTGCAAGCAACTCGATGTCTGTCGCTTCTATTGCTCGAGAAATTGTGTTGGACGTTGTCGTCAGATATGGCTGATTTAATATCATCCAGAGAATCCGAAGGCGCATGATAGCGATGTCCTCTCTGGATACGGTGGAGTTCACAAACCGCGAATTACCGATCAGTGTATCGTACACCTGAGCAATGCACATCACGCCGCAGGAGGTGTTGTCGGGCTGCTTGGGGCCGCCGAACCAAACCCCTTCTTGTTCGACAGGAGGCCTAGCTTCTGCTGGCATGCCAGTCCCGTAAGAATGGCCCCACCATTTCATTGTATGTATCCTCCATAGTATCTCGGTAGGCATCCGAACACAGCGATTCGTAGTAGTAGGGGTCAGGCACGGGTTGTCTTGCTGATAACTGAGATGAAAATGATGACTCCCCAGTGATTCTGGCTCAAGTGGACTGGCAGCACCACGAAAGGCCGATATTTGGTTTGGGGTGGACTTGGGCAACCAACAGTGGGTGCAAACGAGTCCATCGCATAACCGTTTCCAAACCAGTTGCAGATACACCGAATGCTGAAGTCAATAATTGTATCACTGAGCATTCGGTCCCTTGCTACCATTCCAACGAGATTTTCCAGCTTCACAAAGCTTTCCCCATTTTCCAGGCGAAACACCGAGGCAAAGTTCGCTTTTTTAAGAACCTGCCACATCTTTTCGCCAATGCCTGGTGCTTTGCACCAGCCGTGTCAGGGGTAAGATCATCGGAGTCGGTTTCTCCGTCAAAAAGACCCGGTGTGGCCGAAATGCTCTTCCAATCAGTAGAGAGAAGCCACTCAATGTCGGCTCGCCAGTGATCACACTTCCTGCGAACACTGTAGAAGTCTTGCATACGATTGACAGCGCGACTACATAGCCATATTCACCAAATGCACAGTTAGATATCAGCAACATTGTAAGCAACACCATTATAGCAACACGACAAGCAACACAAAGTTACCGCAACACTGGCAGCAACATAAACGGAACACATACCTGGAAAACTTGGGTGTTTCGGGGAGAGGAAAGCGACGACCTCGTCCGGCGTATGACCCGCGTCCACCACGGAGACAACAGATGCAAAGTACGTGCCTGGTGACCGCTTCTTTTTCATCTTGCAAAACAGCGTCCAGCTTTGTGAGAGACGTTTGGGAATCACGAAATTGTAGTCAAACGCGCCGCGCTGAGCTTGAATACGCTGGCAGCGAGCAGTACGCGCCTCGAAGAAGTCATCCACCATTATAACTGGGTAGCTCATGAGCATATCACTGACATGGCCGTTATCCGCAGTATTGCGCGCCCACTCGAGCACTCGAGCTAGCACTGGGACATGCTTGTCCGGTAAGGTAACCACTGCCAAGTTTCGCGTTGTCCTGTCGGGCCTCACTCGGTTTTGCGTGAGTTTCTTGCGCTGATTCCGTCGGGCTTTGGTTGGGGAAATTTCAGAACTTCGATCACACCGCGTTTAGCATCTGCCTTTATCGCACTCTTGACTTCCTTGGACGAAGCCACTGCCTTCGTAAAGAGAACCTTGGACTTGGATGGAGCCGTCATGACCGAGCCTTGATCGCTTAACCGCCCCCAACTCTGTGTCAATGTTTGGGCGACAGGGTCAGTATTGTTTTTCCAGATGCCCACATCATTCTCTGCACACTGGTCTTGCGAGTCGACATCGGCAACCATGTTGTCCTCCAACATAACTCCAGTTCGAGGAGCCGCACTTGGTGGCTCTGATGAGGCAATATCAAGTACATGCTCACTTCCTCCAACTCACGAATCATGTTAATGCTGTCAATGAAATCCGCAGGAGCTAGATCGACCTCGATATCATCCCCAAGACTGCTTGATTCGTCTGATTCCGAGCTTTCATCAGGCATTGATGTTGCGTCCGACGATGAAGCCCCCACTTCGTTCATACCGCGGAGTACAGTTTGTTTCCACGACCGCAACGCTGTGTAGAATGCTGGGCTTTGTAACCCTGCTAGATGCTCCATAACAGGCTCAAAAGCAGCCTTTGCGTAGCAGTACTTCTCTTCTGATGACAGCACCACAACATTTCCATGCTCGCGCCGCCGCATCTTCACGTACATCACTCGTCGGTTAGGCTGACGTCGTCGTCGAGGCTTGTGTTTGCCTCCATGACGCTGGGTTGCTTCAAATGTTGCACCTTGTGTTGTACCAGACTCGCGTGTTGCATCTTGCGTTGCTTCATCTTCAGCGTATTCACCTGCATCATCATCTGCAATCTGGGTCAAGCCGTCAAGCGGGAATGACTCGCCACGTTCTCTCATCCTCGTCTGCACAGCACGCAGCGATGTTACTCCACGTGAAAACACAAGCTCCAACTTCGACATCGATTTCATACTCCATCGCCGAGGGATTGACGACAAAGGGAGGCAATCGAATCGATGAACGCGCTCTGCAATGTACATTAAATGTCGGCATGGAAGTTTGTAGCTGCAGTTGAAGATGCAGGAACAGGACCACTCGAAGTCTTTGCACCGTAACGTTTGTCCGCAATGTTGTACATCCATTCTCCAACGTCAGAGCCACGCATAGCACAGGTAGTGACCGCCCAGGACACCATATAGACGTCCCATTCACTCCGAACCCGTGCCAGCATGTAGTCACTCAAATGTTTAGCCACTAGCGAAAGAAATCCCGGTACCAGTTCTGGTGACGCGATGTCGTCGAGTGCTTACGTGTTGCAGTGACTAGCTGCTGGATAATGGTTGGTTGGTGAACAAGAAGTCCACTTATTGTGGTATCAAGTCCTGGCCTCTTTCCCAGAAGAAACTTCACTTGATTCCAATTCGTCTCTATCCGATTTGTCGTCGTATTGCCGGCGGTGAAGAACTTCCCCTCACATGGTTTGCCCACATCGATGCGCATGGTTTCCAATTTGCCTCAAAATATTCGAGCAGCTCAGGGCATTCGTTTTCGCACGAACATGTGAATGCAGCGAGCTCATAATCAAACGCCGACTTCGTATTACTAGAAAGGAAAAATCACAACAGCAACGGTATTAGCAACATTATCAGCAACACTTTAAGCACCACAACCAGCAACATTTATGCAAAACGTACCAGT
The DNA here is from genome assembly GCA_012656105.1 of Phytophthora syringae. Taxonomy (NCBI): domain Eukaryota; phylum Oomycota; class Peronosporomycetes; order Peronosporales; family Peronosporaceae; genus Phytophthora; species Phytophthora syringae. The sequence continues at coordinate 695,145 of JAAKBD010000005.1, read as the reverse complement.
AGATCAACTTCGCGAATGCCGCTTCCATCTCTTCGCGCTGTGTCATCGTCAAATTATACTTTGCTCTTTTGCAAACCTTGCGCCAATACGTCAGCGCGTGAAACTGACAGAGAGCACTTTAGCGTCCGGAAAGGCCTTCTCGAGATCCCTCCACTCTACGAAATCCTTGTCGATCACGATTGTCTTGATGTTTCTCCACGTCGGGTTTCGGTTTTTGAAGAATTCAAATATGAGCTCCATGGTTCGAGCTTTCTGATCCAGTGCAAGAAAGTCAACAACGGGACTCCTCTACCAGTAGCAGACGTAACGACTAGACTCCCTGCAACACAAAATATTGGTGGAAAGTGTTAGGACACACAATAGTACGTAGACATAGGATAAGACGCACCGATATGATACCCTAGGTTGTTGGTACCATGCGTCCAGTCCATAACGAGGGCGTCTCCCCACTCCACAAAGCATTGCTTCTGAATCGAGGTCTGCATCGCAATGACGCAGCTGACGCCGATCTGGTCTTGTACGAGAAGGACGTCATTACCGGGGTCCTCGTCTGCAAACCCATCAAGAAGCAACCTTGTTCTCTCGAGCGTTCTGCTGCCCATTACTTGCTGAAGGACGTTTCTCGTTTGTTGTGGACTGAGAATCATATCTGTTATCGAAATGGAAATAATAGCAAAAAACATGTTGAAACATGAGAAAAGCAAAACAACATACAGTGCAACTCAACATGAAGCATCCAGAGCAACCCTGCAAACAAAAATCACCACATGCACCCACCGAGCTTGCCCGACAGGTATCGATTGATGTCCGCGGTTCTTGTGTTCACTTCAGCGAGAAGTCAAGCTCCTCGCGGACCTGACGCGACAGCGGCATGGACTTTGCACCCCTGTAGGAATCGTAGATGACCTTGTTCATCTTGTGATTGTGCTTTGAAATCTGCATCAAAGTAATATGTTAATCGACAACCAGTTCATTATATGAGTTGGCGGGACCCTCCTCCGTCCCCGGGACGACGCAGACCTTCCACGTTGCCTGGCCCTCTGAAACCACCACTTCCGAGCGTACGAGAAAACCGGCTTCACAACCAGTATAGCGGCAATCTTTATCTCGGCGACCTTCACCTCGCGAAGCCTGCGAAGATCCGTGCGTGCACCACATACGCTTGTAATTATACGCTAGGAATGGCGGAATTTGGTGTGCATTGGGTCGACTAAAACAACAAAATAAACAAAAAATTTAAAATATGTGAACATAAAATAAAGTAACCATGAAGCACAAAGCCCTCTTACCTGTTGTGCTTCGTCGCGGTTTCGGAGTTCCGAACACGAAAACGCAGGAAATGCTTCTCTTCGTAGCTGCGTCGAACGGCCTCAAACTCGTCCCAGTTTTTGAATGTTTTCTGCGGCAGCTCCGGTACAAAGTTGTCAATTGAGTTGTGGGCCTTCTTCATCTCCTCGCAGGTCTTCGATCGACGAGTTGGCTTGCGGCTCGGTTGTTGCGGCTAGATTGGGTTCGTCACTCGTTTGTATCTGGAAACTCTGCATTCATCGTTGTCCGTGCTGGCTTCATCATCCTCAGTGTCGTCAACTGTCCGTTTGCGCTTCTGTTTTTGCTTCGATTGTATGGTGCACGCCACTACTGACTTGGTATGATCATCACCTGTTTTGGCTGTCAATTCAAGCAATTGAGTAACACAAGCAACAACACAGTTGACAACATATTAAGCAACATAGTTGACAACATATTAAGCAACATTATCAACACAATCAGCAACAAAAGCAAACTCACCTGCAGTTCGATCCTCATTCAGCCTGGCACGGTTTCCAGCAACAGAAGCGTCTTGTCCGTCGCGGGCAACAGCAACAACCGCCGCATCTCCATCGCCATGTCCAACTCCTGCTGCAGCAACGGCAGTAGTCGCTGCATCTCCACCATAACACAAGCAATAACACAGTCGACAACATATTAAGCAACATCAGCAACACGATCAGCAACAAAAGCAAACTCACCTGCAGTTCGATCCTCGATCAGCCTGGCACCGTTTCCAGCAACAGAAGCGTCTTGTCTGTCGCCATGTCCAACTCCTGCAGCAGCAACGGCAGTAGTCGCTGCATCTCCACCTCCATCGCCTGCAGCAACAACGGCAGTAGTCGCTGCACCTTCACCCCATCGCCTGCAATCACGCCGTCACGTCGACCAACAGGGGTCTCCTTGACATCCACCAGAACCTCCTGCTCGTCATCTATGCCGTCATCAGGGTCTTCTTCCGGACAATAGTCTTCGTCGTCATCGCAGTCTTTCACGTAGCCGCCTGCTGCCTGAAGGTAGTCAGTAGGCACGCGCTTCCGCAGTGAAGCCCGACGTGACGTAGCTAAAGTCAATACAAATCAACGCGTTAGATGCGATGCCTACAATACCGTTTACCCGGTTCGTACCTGGGTCTGCTGCATGGTCCACCGACGTCGACCCCACTATCCCCACTGTCTTCGGCGTCGACTTCTTGGTCTTCTTCGACCCCACTGTCTTCGGCGTCGCCTTCTTGGTCTTCTTCGACCCCACTGTCCCCACTGTCTTCGGCGTCGCCTTCTTGGACTTCTTGAGAGCACCGCTGCGTACTCCTTCCTTCGTCATAGTCGCCGCCGCCCGCTAGCTCTCCACCGTTGCTCAAAACAAAATGAAAGACGAGGGGGTATCGTACTTAATCGACCCCAAGATCTCACAAAATTTAAAAGTTCAAATGTGAGATTTCGCCGTAAGGAAAATGGGCGTAAATTACCAAGCAACACTAAAGGCTTCCTGTGTTGCTCTGAAGGAGCTGTCGTGTTGTCGTTCTAATGTTGTAGTAACGACTCCCCTGTTCTGCGTGCAAGTCGACGGAAACGATGACACTGAGGTGGCACGAGCTGAACAAGCAGCCCAGTGATGAAGACGAGCTCGACAATAACCAGACACCCAAGTCGGAGCTCCTTGTTCTGCCAGGCAACCACAGCCCCGAAAGTGCAACAGAGTTCATACGTGCAAGAACCGCCCGCTGCAACCCTCACGACGCAAGAACTAGCAGCATTAACGACAGCTCGGAGCCTAAGAGCCGACGCCAGTTGATCTTCTCGATGACGAGCAAAGGCGAATTGCACGAGGCGACTACGAACGGGTTTCTGCTGTTGCAACACCTCCCACCGCACTATCCCCATATGCCTGGCATCCACAGCGTCCTCGACGCACAACTCGTGCGGTTCTCTTCATCAATGGGTGAGTTGGTGGTGGTCTGTTCTTCAAGCTCTTGCAGCTGCAAAGTCGCGTGGACGCTCTGGCTGTCCTCAACACTTCAGAAATACGATACTTCATAATCGTTAATATAGGTTTTCAGTGTAATAACACACAGCGTGCATCACCACCGCAGATTAGCATATTACCATGATGCGCCGGGCAGCTCAGCGCTGCGCCACGAGACGCCCCAGCGCCCTCTTAACCAGCAACAAGAGCGCGACTCGCGCGTTGGCTACAAGCGGTACCGGTACGTACCTTGTAAAACGTAGAAAATTGCCCCTGCTGCTCACCTGACTGCGTTTACTACATCTGCTATGCAGAGCTCGACTGGATGAAGACGCGCGACCCGTTCTGCAACGTAGGCGACTCCATCGCCTCCAAAATAGGCGTGAACCTGCACCGCCAGCCCAACCACCCGCTGCACATCATCAAGACGAAGATCGAGAGCTACTTTGACGACCTGCACGAGACCAAAGGGTGTGTCCATGCTCAAGCTTCAGAAGAGGAAGACTTGAGGTTTCTGATTGGTTTCTGACTGTGTTGCTGATACTGTAGAGCCCCCAAGTTCACGGTGTTCGATGACCTGGACCCGGTGGTGACCACGTACGACTGCTTCGACTCGATGCTCGTGCCCAAGGACCACGTGAGTCGCAAGGTCACGGACACGTACTACGTGGACGAGAACCGCGTCCTGCGCGCACACACGAGTGCGCACGAAGTGGCGACCATGAAGAAAGGCTTCACGTCGTTTCTGGTCTCGGGAGACGTCTACCGACGCGACGAGATCGATGCGAGCCACTACCCGGTGTTCCACCAGATGGAGGGCGTCCGCATCTTCTCGGAACTTGACGCGGCCACACCTCGCGAGGAGAAGGTGGCGCACGTGAAGGAGGAGCTCAAGAAGACCCTGGAGGGGATGGCCAAGGAGCTCTTTGGCGACGTGGAGATGCGCTGGGTGGACGCGTACTTCCCGTTCACCGAGCCGTCGCTCGAGCTCGAGATCTTCTTCAACGGCGACTGGCTCGAGGTGCTGGGCTGCGGTGTGCTCCAACAGGAAATTGTGCGCAACGCCGGTCTGGGAGACAACGTGGGCTGGGCGTTCGGCCTTGGCCTCGAGCGTCTTGCCATGGTGCTGTTCGACATCCCGGACATCCGTCTCTTCTGGTCTCAAGACAAGCGCTTCATCTCGCAGTTCAAAGACGGCCAGATCACCAAGTTCAAGCCGTACAGCAAGTACCCGGAGTGCTTCAAGGACGTGAGCTTTTGGCACGACGAGGACTTCCACGAGAACAACCTGTGCGAGGTGGTGCGCGATATCGCTGGTGACATGGTCGAGCAGGTACGCGCTTGGTAATTGGGGTTAAAACAGCCGTGGACGCGTCTCTAACGATATTCTTTCGTTTGCTGCAGGTGGCCGTCGTGGACGAGTTCACGCACCCCAAGACTCAGCGTCAGAGCAAGTGCTACCGCATCACGTACCGCCACATGGACCGCAACCTGACAAATAGCGAGGTGGACGGTCTTCAGGTACGCAGTTAGAAACTACCGCTAATGGGGGTTTATACTGTACTAAACCACGTTTTCCTGCTGGTCGATTTTAGGAGATTGTCCGTGCCAAAATGGTGACGGATCTCGGCGTCGAGCTCAGATAGATTGCAGGGCTTGGTGGCGAGCTAGATGTACCAAGACATGAAGACATGGATGCAGCAAACAGAAACAAATCAGATGCGGCAAACTTCTGTGGCAGTTTTGATGTTTGGTATGAGATGCTGGATGTTTGCTTAGGAGCGGTTTTCTCAAGGCTAAAACGGACTCAAGTGAGGAGCCGTCGATTGAAGACGAAGCTGGTCACTCGGTGGTGGGCGTACCAGGAGTTGCTAGCATGGAGGAGCCAAGCCAAGCGACTACAGCAGAAGACTGGAAGAAACAATTCAAGAGAGAAACGAAAGTAGGGGATGTCCTTTACTTTTTGTGGCTCACTTCCCAGCAATCGCTTGTGCTTACTTCGTGTTGCTTTATTGTATAGGTCAACAAGGAACTCGGCCGCCGTATTCGAGTACGAAATCTGCGTTGTTGCTAGAGCTCGAAAATTATTTTTACTGAGCTCTCTTATTGCTTTTGATCGGTGCAGGAGATAAAATTTCAGCTGAAGGAAGAGCAAAAACGTTCACAAGAATTGTCTGCTCAACTTCTCCACCACAAGCAACACCTGCCTTGTGATGACAATCATGTACGCGGCCTGAATGGCTAAAGTTTGCCTGGGTCACTACTGACAATGACTTACTCCACTTCTTGATACGCCTATTAGACACAAAATAGCGTGTGTGGTAACTGCGAGCGACTCACGGAAGAAATCGCCAGGCTCAAGCACATTATAGCTGGTTCAGGTCATACACCAAGCCACTGTACGATGAATCCAAAGAAAAGTAAGTGCGACGAGCTTACCCCGGAGAGTAAATGCTTGGACTGTGAACAAGACGATGCATACGCTGTACACCCGTCACACGCTTCAGAAGATGACAAACCAACCAAGCACAAGACACTTCTACGGCTGCAGTTACCTGCTGTGCAGTCCACACCTACAGAAGAAGCAGCGGAAGAACCTGACGTGGATGACAGCAATCAAGTGGACGAAGATTCTCCTCGACATCTTTTCACAGACATTGACGACTCGTCCCTCGGTGCATTATTCAAATACGCTGTTGTGCTTGCAGGACCAACGCCAAGCAAGCCCAAGCCAAAAGCACGCTCGACATTCTCCGAGCGCTTTAATCCTATGGATCTTCAGAAGACACGAAATCCCCAGGAATGCATGGAGCAGACTAAAGATCAAGACGTTTCGGATGATAGTCGTTCGCGCAGTGCACCGGCAGGCAAATGGAAAGCTACATCTCCGAAGGGGGCAGTATGTGGTCATTGAAGCGCCAGTCCCAATCAATACTGGATAATGTTCACGAAGAGCGAATGCCGTCCCCATTACGGCGAGCGGCCACAGGATTTTTTCAAACCTCGTTCCAAATGGTCTGAGGGGCGGATCTCCTGCCAGTGCACCATCCACACCCCCACTGCCCCCGCCAGTGCCAGCGAAAAGCAAGATTGAGCCGCCTTCTGTAGCCACCCCAGCGTCAAAACTATTGTGTGTGTATCCTCCCAACGCTGGTGAAGTCCAAGAACTGGAAGGTTTACTAGAGATTTGCTTCCCATACGGAGAGGAGCCACCGGCAGCTAGTGATTTTTCGCTCGCATACCTCAAGCGGTCGTTGCAAGAACGGCATCGGACGTATCGAAGCGCAGATTCCACCTTCGTGTTGACAATCGCAAGTGCCAGTAACCCGACAGAGATCACGTACGCCATTTGCGTTCGTTGTCCATTGTTTCCAGAAAACGAGGACAACTTCAGCCAAGACGCGGATCCAGCAGACCAGAATCTCGGAGCAGTCTCAGCAGATGGACCAACCCAATGCTGTTTGTGCTTGCTGAGTCCCTATCCTTTCTTCGGACTGTTTTTCAAAGTGCTGTATGGCATCGCAGTTCTCTGGAATGCCAAACGAAAAGAAGCTTTGGCGACCAGGAGCAAGCAAGCTTCAGGCTCAGATAACTTGACCACGATGCTTGAAAAGCCATTGGGGATGCTCGATTTCGTTGAGAGTTTTCAGAGAATCATGGAGCGCTTGAAGGAAATGCCGATCCCATCGATGGGCGGGTGGAGCCGAATGGTGCTTTCGCCACAGGTCACGCACTTGGCTTTCCACCGTCCACACAGCGCCAGTCTTGCTGTCGAACGAAGGCATTTGGTGCTCGAGTACGCTGCCCCAACACTGTTTGGGCTGCTGTCGGTGGATCAAGTGCTGTTCTTGCTGGGGTGTCTCTGTTCGGAGCGCAAAGTGTTGGTGGTCTCGGACCACGTCAACATTGTAAGCTCTTGTGTGCTGGCGCTGATAACTCTTCTCCATCCGCTGCAATGGGCTGGCCCAGTAATCACGGTACTCCCACCACGACTCAATGAGCTGCTAGAAGCTCCAGTGCCGTTGATTGCTGGTCGAGTGTCAATTAATTCCTCCTCGATACGGAAGTTCTCCACACTGGACCATCCTATGCAAGACGTCATCGAGATGAATATGGACCAAAACTCGCTGCACATGCACGACGAGGATCTGATCACATACCACGAGCTCAAACTCCCAGAGAGCGACGAGTTGGTCCATGAGCTCGAACCTTTTTCAGCGAAGCTCTTTGGCAAGCACAATTCCCCAGACTTTCCAACTGTTCAACAAGACGAAGCTTGCAAGATCATGTGCGCAAGAATTCATCACCACATTGAGTCAATTTGCAATCTCGCCATGGCGGACAAGGACGGCGAGATGATCGTCGGGTCTGATTCTCCTGAAAAGCGATCGGTTTCGTCGACTTCCTCGTCACCTTCCACGCGTTTTGGTGCCCAGCGTCGCTGCAGTGCCATGGTCGCGGACTATATCAACCGTTTCCAAGAAACTCAAATGTTCAGCATGTTCACAATGCAGATCCAAGACGCACAGAATGAAAGTGACGAAGTCGATGCCGACAGCGAGAACGACAGTCATGATGAGTCTTATCACTACGAAATGGACGACTATTTCATCGAACCCGCTAGTACTGGACAAGCCAAAAGGGATAAAATACTTCAGTAATACCCCTATAGAGACCAGAGTGGCTATCTTATCATTTAGTCTGCTTAGGTTTTCCATGATCTGGACAAGCTGAAGTTACTTCGAATCTGAAGTTGCAACGATCCACCAGAGGATTGAAGCGTCGTCTTCCTCCATTACCGGCTCTGACAAAATGCTGCTTCGTTGGTGTGAGCTACTGATCACGTTTGTCTACTTGGGTGTTTCATCACTGGCGAGGATATCGGCGGCTGGACCTCTTCCTACACTGCAGTTTACGAAGACGCTAACTGCACATCATCGCCAACGCATTTCGTCTTCAGTGCTGAAGCGAGTTGCGTTTCTCCAACGAGTCGAACGTGTTCACCAGCGGGAAATGGATCCACCGTTTACCATGTGACAGCCTGTTCAACAACGTCCGACTACGGAAACGTCTTGGCAGCGGCATTCCCATCGCAATTGTTCCTAGTTATCAAGACGTTCAGCGATGTCGGGACGTGCGAAACTCTGAACGGAGTGACGGCGTATCTGACCGACAATTTGTGTCATGATACCGAGGATGGAGCCACGAGCTTTCAAGTCACCACTCTCGACGATGGATCTGCTTCTTTGGAAACATTCAGCAATGCAAGTTGCTCCAGTAACGACGCAGTGAGAACGGACTTGAGCCACTCCAAGCTGACAGCGACGTCGTGTGCGGCAAATGGGAACCAGATCTTCTCGATGGGTGGAGCGACCAGTAAATGGACGATCTTGTCGCTTTTCACGGACACCAAGTGCACCTCCGAGCCTGTAAATATTCAGGTATACCATCGTTTTATCTGCGATCCGGAAAGGAACCCTAGAAGTGGAAGGTGCCAATCGTTCATGGGTAATTTGTACTCCACCTGGAGTTGCGCTGACGACTATACGGCGTTCACTGAAAACGCGTTCGGCTCAGGGGTGCCGTTCCTGGTGAAAGAATCCTATTACGACCAAACTACCTGCTCGGAGTTAGATTATCTGATGATTTATCAGGCAGACGGCAAGTGTATTTCCATGGGCTGGCCCAATTATAAGGTCAAGTTGCTCGCAGGCGGCGCAGCTACATTCAATACGTTTAGTTCTTCAGATTGCTCCAGCAATCCAGACACACAGATTCTGGACCGTGTCACGCTAGCCGCCAAAGCGTGCACTGAGGATGCTAACAACAAGTTCTACATCGGTGGTGTCACACCTCAATGGGAAATTATTGCAGTCTACAACGACAACAAGTGCAGTACCATACCTGCACAGCTGACGTTTACCAGTGAGTTTGCATGTGGACCAAAAGCCTCCACGGAAAATTCGAGCTGCGTAGCTGGAGGAGGTTCTCTGCTGTCCTCGAGTAGCGACTGCACGGACGACTATTTTGCGTTTGCTGCCGAAGTTTATGGGGAGAATTACCCGTTCGTCGTCATGGAAGAGTACGAAGGTGACGGTAAGTGCTCTGTATTGGCAGTCGTCACTGTTTACTCTGCAGATGCTTCTTGCCTCAATGGCTTGGATGGACTTTCGAGCTTCTCTGCTGTTGTGCACGCAAATCTGTCAGCGACAATTACCACCTACATGGAACCTGGCTGCGGTGGCTTGGCGAACAGTACGTCAGTGAGCAGAACTTTGTCGCAATCGCATTCCTGCTTTGAGCACAGGAAGAAATTTTACCTTGGAGGGGCGACGACGAAATGGACAGCTATGGCTGTTTTCGGCAGTAGTGACTGTGCTGCTGCACCGATGCAGATGACGTTCACGAAGGAATTCACCTGCACAACTTCAATCACTTCCTCTTGCTCTCGAGCCGGAACAAGTGACGTGTTTCTCTCTCACAATTGCGTTCAAGACTACGTCGCTTTTGCAGCAAATGTTTATGGAGGTTTGCCGTATTTGCTCTTGGAAACTTACAGGGATGGCGCTAATTGCGGGGTACTGGAAGGTGTTTCAGCGTTTATCGCCGACGGAGAATGCCACATGAACATTGATGCCACCACGAGTTTCTTGATAACTCTGGAAGAAGATGGATCTGTCACCATGAATTTGTACGAAGATTTTGAATGCCAGGATGCAATTCCAGTGGTGAGTAAATACTCTGCAGCAGATCTGAGCCTTTCTTCATGCTTTGACAGCAAAGTGAAGTTGCAAGTCCACAGAATTGTTCCCGCCCCTACTACTGCGACACCTGCACCTGAACCAGCTCCTGAACCAGCTCCTGCACCAGCTCCACCATCTACGAATCCGCCACCAATTACTACCCCAGAGCCCTCAAACCCTCCTGAAACTCCTGAGCCTACGGTTTCTCCAGCGCCCGAACCTTCATATCCGGAGCCTACAACTACTGAAATGCCAGGATCCCCCATGCAGCTCCGGTTGCAGAAGTTCCTGCGTCGCTGTCTCCGACTGAAACTGTAGAAGCTCCCACGGAAATACCAACTACAACACCAACTACCACTCCTTGGAGTCCAGAGTACGACCCAAGTGTCATTTCAACAACTTCAGCAGGAACGTCGCACAAAGTAGCACTTACGCATGTTGGCACTTCAGTACTCGTGTTGATGTTGACACTTGCAAATTGCTAAACATCTTTATGATGAATCAAGGCTTCAAGTAAAGTTCCGGTTTCTTGACAACTCCTTTCCGATCCAGTAATTTCGTAGTGTTTTGGTAAAATCATTACCAGCTCTAAAAAAGTCATGCACCATAAGTCGCTTTCGGACACCACTGGTGAGTCACCAGTACGTTATCTATTCTTGCCTGGAAAATAAATAAACTTGCCCGAAACGAACGCTACACTCAAATTGGCACCTTCATCCCCTGCTTCAGACATTGCAGAGTTGGCCATGGTGGATGCTGGACAAGGACCAAAATCTGCTGTGTATTCGTGTCGAATCTTAGCAGCTCTAGCAGCATTTCAGGTGAGGACAGCAGACATCGAAAACGTTTTGTTTGCAAATTCATTCCACTGACACTTCGACCTTTTTCCTCTGTAGACCTTAATACTCTGCTTTGCAAATGCGGCGATCGCCCCAAACGAACTCTTAGGGACTTGTCTCGATGATGCCTGGGCAGCCTCAGTCTCAGCGAGTCTATCCATCTCGTCAAATGACCGTGATTCGTTTGGCATATTGGAGCACCCGTATCTTCATGGGGCTCTCAGTACCCCGCGTTTTCGGGTCGATGACCAACGTACAGCACGGAACCAAGATGAACTATATCAAGTCGATTGTATGGCATCCGATTGGACTTTCTACGGTGTCGGTGCTCGGGTAGATGCAAACGGAGACATCGTGAATCCAGGACGCGTGAATGGCTCACTTGTTATGGAGCTCAATACCTGGAGCTCTCATTCTCTTTCTACGATGCTCGCATCAATCATAGCACAGGAACTGGTACGCACACGCACACATTTAATCTGCTTTCATGAACTAACTGCTGTTGCTTTGTAGTTGGGATATGAAGTCTCTTTTTCATGCTTCTGGATCTGCGCGCGCGACACAACGGATGTCCTCCGTTCGTACTGGTGTTTGCTCTCCAACTCACGTTAACCTTGAGGTCTGGCGGTATGAAGTGACCCAGGCTGCTCTTGCTGTGTATGCGAACGAGTCCTCTTTCGTCGGAAGTATTGGGTATGACGGTCTCGCTGGGCTTTTCACAAGTTCTTCTGTCATCGAGGCCGGAATGAGTGCATCTTCGACCTACAGCGCTGACTTCTGGCGGGATTATCGCGATCACAACTCCTTAATTCATGAACTGCGGTCCTCAGTTCTTTTTAATGGGAAGCATTACCCTCCGAAAGAGGTCGCGTGTGCTGATGGTGTTGTGGGTTGCAAGAATTCCTGCTCGAAGTCTGAAGCTTGTATCAAACGCGAAGCAAACGGTGAGGAGTGCCTTGTGGTAATTATGATGGACCCGGCGTACGATACTGGGTATCTGGAAGCTACAATGTCCAACAATGGCATCCCAGCCTACTTTTGCTTCCTTGGAATCAGTGGAGCAGCGGAGTATATTGCAGAAGCCTTGACAAACGACATTCCTGTGGCATTTTACAGCTACCAGCCAGACGATTTTTTCAACGGTATGCCAGCAAGATGGAGCGAGTTTCGCTCCCATGGTCGACCCCTGAACGATCCGCTGTCAACACAGCCACGTTCGGAGAGAATGGATATGGAAAAGCTACAACGAACCCCGTCCGAGTCGATTTTCCCCGAGTTCAACTTGGAAAATACGCGGCAAACCTCTTGTCGTCCAGCGATGGTGGAATTGCGAGCCTCATCAACTTTTTGACCTTGCAGGAGAGGGATATGGACAGCTTGCTCAGCGGGTATGTCGACGCTCGCGACGCTGGTGTTCTGTCACAGACCGAGTCCTTCTTCAAAGTAGCCTGCAACTGGCTGCGCAAACCAGAGAACTACCCTGCGTGGAGTGTTTGGCTCGATCCGCTCCCAAACTGTGAGTACGATACTCACTACAGCTTCACTTTGGAAGGATGCGATGCTGCTTCGAACGAGACCTCCTTTCCTCGCCGTGTGAAGTTCGTCTGGAAATCACCACGACCGGAGAACGTATCGTTGCCTTACACGTGTGATCCATACCAATTACCCAACTCTGGTTTGCCTAACACGCTGGTAACTAGCCGTTCCTGCTCTTGGCTCGTCGAAAACACTCACACATGGCTCGCATGGGTTTCGGAGGGTACACAACCAGTATGTGATAGCAGTTTCTACACGTACGATGTTTCCGAGTGTGCGAGTTCGGGACAACGTCAAGTTACTTTCCGCTGGCTGCTGCAAAACACAGCAAATGCATCGTTTTCAAGCGAATGTACCGGCGGTAAGACTCTCCCTATGCCAGTTTTTATCGACTGCGAGTATGTTCCGTACGCATCAGCAGCTTCACAGACCGTGATCGTGCTGGCATGTCTGCTGGCTTGTGTCATGCTTGGAGGCATCGGCTTCGTGGTATATGAACGTGAACAACCCATAGTCAAGCGATCCCAGTACCAGTTCCTAGTGACGATGCTGCTTGGTGGGATACTCATGTGTTTCGCTACCGTCATATACGGCGGAGCTCCCTCGCGGTTAGTGTGTGCAATGCGACCAACGCTCATCTCGTGGGCTTTCACGCTAATTTTTGGGTCGCTGGTGGTGAAATCCATGCGCGTGCATCGAGTTTTCCTCTCGAGTTCAATGAAGCGAGTCGTGCTGTCTGCTGGGACGATGGTGAAGGTGCTTGTGGGCTTCTTGCTGGTAGATTGCGCGATTCTGTTATCCTGGGAGCTCGTGTCTCCATCTCACGCCATTCTCAAGGCAGAAGCCGTTGCGGAGATCGGGGACTTGCTGTCGATCGACTTCGATGCGCATCCAGCAGCTCAGTGTTCGTGGGTTTGCTGTTCTTCTGGAAGGCAGTGATGCTGTTTGGAGGACTGTACTTGTCCATTCTCATCCGCAAAGTCCCGTCCGACTTCCAGGAGTCTGTTTGGATCTTCGCGTCGGCGTGTGTGGTGCTGTTCTCGAGTCTGCTGTTGCTACCGATGGGGTATTTCGTGACGCTCTCCGCCTCGGCTTTCTTCCTCTTTTTCTCCTTCATCGTGCTGAGCGCTACCATCCTCGTGATCGGTCTCATGCTGGTACCCAAGATACTTCGGCTGAAGGAGCTGATCACCAGCAACACTTCTCGAACAACGAGAGAGAATCCCAACACTTCGTCGGGCTCGGACGCTCAAGTTGCGCCGTTGCCTCTCATTCGTTCAGGGACCAGTAAGAACGGCGGCAAAAGTCGAAGCAGCAAAGGCAGTCGAAGTGGCAAGAAGGACGTCATCCGAGTCAAATCCCATTTACCCACGCTGATCCAGAAGGCCTCAGCCAAAGTGAGTGCTTTGAACAGCGCCACCCCAGTCACCGCCTTCTCCGGGACCCAAAAAGGTCCAAGGCCGTCGAAATGGAAGCGACCCACTACCAATTAGGTAAGTGGTAAAGACAATTAGGTAAAGTCTCATAGACAATGAACAAACAAGAAACCTACTTTTCCAAGTTGAAGCCATAACCGATCACCGAAATCCGTAGCCATGTTGTAAATGACTGCAGCTTTTGCGACACGTCCAATCGTGACGCCCATCACCAAGCAGCAGCTCAAGTGTCAGTAATGAGACTTCCCAGCGGACTCTTCAGCTCAGCTGCTCGTCGTGGAGCTGCCACTCGCAGGTGCAAAGTGCTGCTGTTAATTAAAGTCAATGATGTGGAATAAGTATTCACCAGAGGGTTTGTGGCTCTTGTAGCTTCGCGCTGACCCGGGGAAGAGCACGCTGTCGTATCGCGTGTTTGAGGACACGAGCAATGGCTCGAAGCCCACGAAGACGGCGCTGGTGATGCACGGCATTCTAGGTATCAAGAGTAAGGGAAATGGGGTTAATGTGTATAGAAGACTGATGTGGTGAACTGGTACAGGGAACAAGTTGAATTGGCGCACGTTCTCGCAGAAGTACGAGGTTATCAAAGGTAGGAGAGGAGAACGAGTGCTGATGATTGATATGCTGCAGGCTGACGAAGGCGAATCCGGACTGGCGCTTCATCTGCTTGGACCTGCGTGGTGAGTGTTGGGGTTTGATGACTTGAGGAGAGGAGATGCTGATGTGGCTATGGGTGGTGATACTTGCAGGTCATGGAGACTCGCCGTCGTTCTCGGAGCCGCATAACTTGAAAGCGTGTGCCGACGACATTTTGTACGTTTTTGAGCATTGGTTGGTGGATGCACGATTTGGTGCTTAATTTCTGTTTGGCATTCGCAGTAAGCTGGCAGAACATTTGAAGGTGGAGCCGACGGCCGTCTTGGGACACTCGTTTGGTGGCAAAGTGGCGTTGACGTACCTGCAGCAATGTATGAAGCAAGACCGTGAACCGCCCAGACAAGTGTGGGTTTTGGACTCACTACCCGGAACAGGTACAGAGTGCTGAGTCGATTGCATGCTTGCATTCCTACGCTAACCCTTGTGCTGATTGTCTTCTCCTGTACAGGTGAGACGGACTACGCGAGTCGTGATCTCACCAACTCGATTGAAACGATTCTACCGGTCGTGAAGACGATCCCTCTCCCTATTCGTTCCAAGGTGCAGCTTGTCAAAGACCTGCAAGCTCAAGGCGTCGCATTGGGTGAAGCTCAGTGGCTCACCACGAACTTGCGTCTCACCAGCAAGAGCCCGGAGCTGTACGAGTGGAAGATGGACGTGGACGTCGTTGAGCAGCTTTTCCGTTCCTTCCTGGCCTCGGACCTCTGGCCAGTGGTTGAGAACCCTCCCGCAACGGAGGGTAAAGATGTGGAGCTCCACTTTGTTCACGCCTCAAAGAACAACATGTGGACCCCCGAGCTGCTGGACCGACTGGATGCCCAGCAAGAGAACCAGGTCTACCACCACTTGCTGGAGAAATCGGGTCACTGGGTGCACATCGACAACCCCGTTGGTCTCATGAAGATCATCCAGAACTACATGATCCAGTAGAGATGGAGCGAACAAGGTAAGCATTGCTCGATTCATGTGGCCAACATTGCTGGACGAATACAGTCATGTGAGATCTTTGGTGGGTTTCAAGATCCATTCTGCTGAGCGTACGTCCCCCTGCAGGACCGTCCTGGCGACCAAAGGACGTCCTTTGGTTACCATCGCATTGTTTGGTGGACAGGCTTCAGTCTCGAATTTCCCTGGCGGCTACAGTTCATCTGGTAAACGCCGCAATGGGTCGGTTCGAGCGTCTAACTCTCGTGTTTCTAGCAACGACATGCTCTGTTCAAGCAGCGTTCGTGAATTTGGACGCCACTGTGGTCTATGATTCGATAGGTTCCTGCAAAGGCACGTCGACGGGGGTGCCTCTACAAGTGACGGCGTTTGCGATGTCCAGTTGTGCGGAGAGTGCTGAGTGCGTTGAGTCACCAACTGGAAGCTCGCTGTATCCCGCTACTGTTTGCTCGGTCACGGATGGCACGAGTAATGGCGACTTCTTGACAACGACACTGCCGTATCTGTTTGGGTCGAGTCCCTACGTCGTAGTGGAGACTTATACTGCAGCGAAGGGCTGCTCCACGGCGGAACTCATAGCAGTGAGGGCGTATTTGGCAGACGGGAAATGCTACAAGGCCAGCACGGAGTGGAGCTACAAAGCCACCCGCAAAGCGGACGGGTCCGCGACGGTACAGACTTACACGGACGTCGAATGTGGCGCGGGTAGCACAACATTTACTGTGACAGCGGCTCAAGCAATGGGCAACTCGTGTACTTCAGGTTCCACCGGAGTGATCGATGCTAAAGTGTACGGTGCTGGAGCAACCCCGTCGATACTGTACTTGTCCTCGACAATGATCTACGACACCATCACAGATAGTTGTAAACCTCCGGGGGTGCCAACGCAGGTGACAACGACGGTGGTGGCAGCTAATACTTGCACAGCAACCTCAGCGTGTGCTGGTTCTGCCGCACCGTTCACCGGCGTCTCGTGCAGTTCAACGCTGACGTATAAGGATGAAATCACTGCCACGTTCGGGTCAAACGCCTATGTGATCGTGGAGAAGTACACTGCGGGGTCTAGTTGTGACGCCACGACATTGTCGGGTATAATGGCGTACTTGGCGGATGCTGATTGTCACAAGACTGGCGCTTCGGCGAGTTATCGTGCCTCGAGAGCAGCAGATGGATCTGCATCTGTGAAGTCGTACACTGACTCGGATAGATGTGCTACTTGGGGGACTACATTGACTGTGACGGCGGCTCAGGCGACGGGTAATAATTGTGCGACCGGAGCAAATGGCATCGCGGACATCAAAGTGTTCGGCAGCGGAGCCACTCTTTTCATGACGTCGACAGTGAGCTATGATACGTCTGATAACTGTAAATATCCGGGATTGGCCGTCCACGCCACGGCAGATGCCGTTGTCTCCATGGTAACTGCTTCAACTTCGAATCCATGCACTGCCACGACGGCGTGTATGAACTCGGCAGCTCCGTTCAAGGGCTTCTCGTGCCATTCGCCGTATTCGTTCAAGATGGACATGGTGGTTCAATTGGGTTCGAACCCGTATGTGATAGTGGAGTCTTACACTGCCGGAACTAGTTGTGACGGCGCAGAGATATCTGGTATGGTGGCGTACGTGGCCGACGGTATGTGTCACATGCCGCAGAGTGGAAGCTATCGCGTCACGCGTGGGACTGATGGATCTGTCGTCATGAAGACGTACACGAACGCGTACTGTACGGGAACAGCAACGACGCTCGATGTTACGGCGGCCCAAGCGAAAGGCCAATCGTGTGCTGCTAGTGCGACTGGCATCTTGGATAAGAGGATTTACGGCGCTGGAGTGACTACTCTATACTTGTCGTCGGCGATGAGCTTTGATACGACCACGGGTGCGTGTGTGGCACCTGCTGCGGTACCGACTTCCGTGACTACGACAATGGTGGCTTTTTCGACGGCATGCATAGCTTCGACGGCTTGCACAGGTACCGCCGACCCGTACGTGGGTACTTCGTGCGGTGCATACACGACTTTCCAGGCGGATGCGAGGAAGTGGTTTGGTACGAAGCCTTTCGTGATCGTGGAGTCATACACGGGGACTGGTTGTGACGGCACGAAGTTATTAGGCATGGTGTCGTACCTGGCGGATGGTAAGTGCCACAAGCCGATTTCGGGACCAAACTATATTGCAACGCGAGCGGCGGATGGTTCGGCGATCGTCAAAACGTATACGAGCGCTGATTGTACAAGCGCAGCGACGCCACTCGTAGATGCGACGGCGTCCCAAGTGAAGCTCAACACTTGCGCTAGTAACAAGAAGTATTACGGCGGCGGGGTGACTCCAGTGTCCTTGTCGTTGGGACTGACGTTCGATTCATCCTCTGGTGGGTGTGTCTCTCCTGTGGTTCCTACGTCGGTGACTGCGACATTTCCTTCGACAACATGCACGGCTACGGCGGTTTGTGCCGCCACGACCGACCCATACACGGGGAAGGCGTGCGGTACATATTCGACTCTCCAGGCAGATGTGTTAAAGATGTTTGGTGTGCAGCCGTACGTGATCGTGGAGTCATATACTGCGGGGAAGAGTTGTGACGGCACGAAGTTGTCTGGCATTGTGGTGTATCTGGCGGATGGCAAGTGTCACAAGATGGGGACGGCAGTAACCTACATTGCCACCAGAGCGATATCTGGCTCGGCGAGCATTAAAACGTATCAGACCGCGGACTGTTCTGGAACGACGACACCACTGGATGTGACGGTGTTCCAGGCGAAGAGTAATTCGTGCACTGTTGGTGAGACTGGTATCTTGGACAAGAAGGTTTACGGCGCTGGAGAAACAACTCTGTACTTGTCGTCGATGTTCATGTTTGATACCAACACGGGTGACTGCCTGCCTCCCGCGTTACCGACGTCTGTGATGACAACAGTGGCGGCTTCTTCGACAGAATGTAAGGCTACGCCGGCTTGTACTGGCAGCTCCTGGCCATTTACACGTACTACATGCAGTTCTACGTTGAAGTTCAAGAAGGATATGTCTGCTACGTTCGGGGTTAATCCGTACGTAATTGTGGAGAGGTACAACCCTGGGCAGGCTTGCGCTGTGACGGAGCTGTCCGATATCACGACATACCTTGCGGATGGCAAGTGCCGTAGGCGCGGCACGATGAGGTACAAAGCTTTTCGCAGAGTGGATGGCTCAGCAACGATCCAGACTTATTACGACGAAATGTGTAGCGGGACTTCCACAACTATGGCTGTATCGGCAGTAGAGGCCGCAAGCGGATGTACCAAGGATAGCAACGGCAACTCCGACACGAAGATTTACGGAAGCGGAGAAACTCCGTTGTACCTGAAGTCAGTAGTGAACTACGAAACTAGCGAAGGCGGCTGCAGGTCGCCAGCGGTTCCAACTCGAGTGTTGACAGCAACAACAACAGCGGATGTTTGTGTGGCTTCTGCCTCTTGCGCCGGAACAGCAACACCGTACTTTGGTTACGCGTGCAGTACGACCTCGACGTACAAGACAGATATGGCCAACATGTTTGGAGCGAATCCATTCATCATAGTGGAGCGGTACAATACCGGAACGAGTTGCGGAGCAGGAGATCTTGAGAGTATCACGACATTTTTGGCGGACGACACGTGCCATAAGACAGGCAACGCTGCGAGCTACAAAGCTGTACGCAAGACCGATGGAGGCATTTCGATTATGATGTTTACGGACTCAGCGAGCTGCGATACAGTTGGGGCGACACTCGATATGACTGCAGCGCAAGTCACGGGTAACAAGTGCGCGGCTGGTCCCTATGGCATCCCTGATACCAAGGTGTATGGTGCAGCTGAACAGTATTTGTCAACGACGGCCATTTACGACACAAAAGTGAACAACTGCAAGTTGCCAGCGGTGCCGACACAACTCTTCTCAACAGTTGTGGGTACGATCCCTTGCACAGAGTCGAGCTCTTGCATCGGTGGATCCTCACCGTACAATGGCACAATTTGCAGCTCTAAGTCAAGCTACCAGGAGGACGTGGCAGCTATGTTGGGCTGGAATCCGTACGTCGTTGTGGAAAAATACAGCCCTGGACGGAGTTGTGGCGCGGCGACACTCTCAAGCATCGGAACGTACATTGCAGACACCAAGTGCCATCGATCAAGCCCCACCACGAGCTTTCGAGCGATCCGCAAGACTGACGGCTCCGCCACGATTATGACGTACGCCGATTCTGGAAGCTGCGCACGCGGTCCAGCGACTCTCGCGGTCACCGCCAAACAGGCCATTGGTAACTCATGCGCAGGGGGTCCTATTGGTGTCATTGACGCGAAGTTGTATGGTGGCGGGGCGACCCCGTTGTTCCTGACTGTGACTGCCATCTACGACTCAAGCTATGACGGTTGCAAGTTCCCAGCGACGCCGGTGCAATGGGTCGCAACCCCACTCAGTGTCGACATGTGCTCGCCGTCAGTTGGTTGCCGTTATACGGGATCGTTCACCAACACTGTGTGCAGCTCGACCCGAACATACAACGATGACGTCGCTGCTGCTATTACGTGGCAGTCGTTTGTGACGGTGCAGAGCTTCATCGCCGGAAAAGGTTGTTCCGAATCAGCACTATCAAGCGTCACAACCTACTTGGCTGACGGCCGATGCCACAGCACCAGCTCGTCCGCAAGTTTCATTGCTGCGCTACGCTACGAAGGCTCGGTAAGGATTGAGATTTTCCCAGACTCTCCATACTGCGGCACGGAAGCGAGCTCGCTGAGTGCGAGTGAAGCCCAAACCGCCACCAACGAGTGCTTCAACACTGGATTTGCGGACGTCAAGGTGACCACCAGATTTGAGCTCGAGACGAGACCCTGGTGAGCAGCAGACATGAATCCCAGCCAAGTTGAAGTTGTAATCTGTCGCTATAGCATTTCTACTCTAGCTACCGATTTTAGACTTGCTATTTGTATCGCGACCACCGAAGCGTATCAAAAGATCGCGAAAAGACGTCAATCAAATCAAAATCTAATCATTCGCCATGAACTCCGTGCTGCTCTCCCTCCTGCTGCTTGTTGCTGTCGTCGACAGTGCGCGCTCACCGCCCCGATTGCCCCACCAATTCCAGGCGGACGTGCAAGTTCTGTCGCATCTCACCGACCCTCGACAGGAGTATCCGCCGTCCATGGGGAGGATGAAGGTGCAGTACGATTTCCACCAGCAACTCGCACGGGCCGAAATGGTGGAAGGTTACAACGCAGGCAAAACCTTCGTGCGGCGATACGACCAGGTACAAACTGTGGGATTCATGGTGTAGCCATTGTGGCGTTGGGTACTGAAGAGGGTGACGTCGTTTTTTCTCGTAGAAACAAGAGTTCATGGTCAAGAGCGGGGAGTTCCGCAAGTGTGAACGCGCGTATTTGGGAGACGCGATGCCGGTGCCAGAGATCCCTTTCGACCAGGAGTTTGTGGTACGTTGATGTGGGCTTCTACTCTTGGGGTGGGGCTGATGGTTGTTGAATCAGGCGATGGAGAGTGTGAGAGGCAAAGTGTGTGAGCACTGGATGCACAAGCACGAAGATGTCCGTGTTCATGTGTACAGCGACGTTGCTACGAATGGTAAGATAATTCTTCTGGGGCTTGATTTGATAACTGACAAGCTTTTGGCAGTTCCTATTCGGCTGACAGAGGAGAACGTTGTGGACGGGCAGCCTATGATGCTGCTGACGTTTGACCTGATGAACGTTCATCTTGGACCACAGAACGTGTCGAGTTTTGCTATCCCAGACAGCTACGAACGGAGCGACTGCGTGCGAAATGTGGGAGGCTTTCCATACATCCACGCGTTCCACTACTATCTGCGGTTCTAGAGAAGCGAAAGACGATGGATAAATTATTTTATCCTAAGAAAGTAGTCAACACGAATGCGATTGCCACAGCTCGTCACCACGCCTATCTCCAGTACTCTCCTGATCCGCCCATGTACCCTCCGTTGTTTTGCTGCTGGTGCTGCTGTTGCTGCTGGTGTTGTTGTTGTTGTTGCTGTTGCTGCTGCGTGGGATCGAAGGGCAACGGCCGACCACCGAGAGGTGGCAATCCCATGCCGTTGTCTGGTGGCCCCATAACTGAGTTCGGGTAACCTGCTGAGCCAAACGCATTGGGGTCTTGCGTGGTGCCATAGTTGCCGAACTGGTCGCCGTAATACCCCGCAGACGAGCCATAGCTGTATCCTCCGAATCCCATCGGCACTCCGGCGGCAACGTTGTTGTTCATTGAGGCATCTTCCGGCTCGAAGCCCTGGTGATACTGGGGCTGGGGAGGAGCCAAGTGGTGCATCTGCATCTGCTGCTGCGTCCGGAACAAATCCTGGTACGTGGGCTGTTGCAACTGTTGCGGGATCTGCTGCTGGTGGCCCTGCATGTGCTGGCTTTGCTGGCTCACAACCTCCTTCATAATGTCCTGCGTGGAGTGGAACGCGGCGTTGAGCAGCGCCTGCGTTCCGTTCGGGATAAAGTCGTCCGCCTGACTACTCTCAGCTTGTTCAGTGGTGCTCTCAACTGGCATCGGGATCTGCGAATACTGCACGGCCTCGTCCGGACCAGGCTGCTGATGCATGGCAAAGATGTCCGCCGCAATGGCCGCGTGTTCCTCATTCACAGCGATCGGCGCAGCCTCCACCGCCCCACTCTTGTCACCAGCAGCCGGAGCCACTGCGCTTTTCTCCTTTTCTTTCTCCTTGGCCTTTTCCTTCTCCTTCTCCTTCGCCGCCAGTTTCTGCTTCTTCCTCTCCTCGGCCTTCTGCGCCTTCTCCGACTCGATCTGCTTCACCTCGTTGATGTCAATCATGGAAATGCGACTGCGTTGGCGCTTGAACCGCCCAGCGTCCGCTTTACGGCGGATCTCAGACGACAACTCCAAGTTCTTCTTCTTCCCCACTGGCGGTTTGGCCGGCTGCGTCAAGCGCGTCACCGTCGACGCACCCGTGGGCGGCCGCGCCATCTGCGGCCGATGCAGCGGCTTCTTCACGGGTGACGCGCCCACCTCCTCCTCCTTATTGGCGTCGTCATCCTCTCCGCTCACGGTGAAGTGCGTGGCAGCTGCGGGCGCCACTTGCGGACGCAGCGAAGCGTTCAAAAGTCCGTTCTCCAGCGAGAAAAAGTCGTCCAGTGCCACGTGTGACGAGCGGTGCGTCTTGGGTGGATTAGCCACCGCTTGCACCACTTTAGCGGCTGTGGCAGCTAATTGGGCGTGTAAATACGAGTCCGAGGGCTGGCCGTCGCTCTGAAGTAGCAGGAACTGCGTGACGAGCCCGCGCTGACGCGGACCCACTCCTCGGCGTCGCGCTTGGCCAATAGTAGCAGCGCTTCCACCTCTTTCTGGCTTGTGGCGGCGTCCGCTTCGTCTCGACGGACGCTCAGTAAAGACAGCAGCAGACGCACTTTGATCGGCGTCTCCAGGTGCGGGAAGCTGGCGCGCGCCTCCGCCAGCTTGGAGGGCGTCAGCAGCCCGCCGAACTCGCGCGAACTCCACTCCAGCCGGAGCTTCTGCAGCAGCCACGCGTCGAACGAGGACGCGGCCGCGGGGGCCGTCGCCGAGGGAACCACAGCCGCCATTTTTAAAGTCTGAAGTCGTAAGTAGATAAAGTAACGGTAATGTAACGATTAAGTGGTACTAATGTTGACGGTTAAAGTTACGATAAAGTAACGTTTAATTTAGTATCACTAGCATTGACAGACGTAAAAGTAGCTGTTGAGTAAGCCAGTTGAGCTTTTGGCTTTTGATAAGCAAGGATGACGAGCAGCAGGCAGGGGACGATCAACTACTCGCTGGGGAGATGCAGCGGCTGAACGCCACAGTGCGCGCCGTGCGACCCCAGACGAACGCTGATTGGCTGCGCGTGGCCTTCGACTTCAACCGGAACGCACCGCCGGGCGCTCCGTTCCGAGAGGTGGCGAGTCTCCTGCGCAAGTTCAGGGTCATGTGCTCCACAAAGGGCGACGCACTGGCGAGTCACGTGCTGGAGGCGAAGGAGCTGCGCGACATCATCGCCCAGGACGAGGAAGACGGGGAGCGGGTGGAGAGGACGGAGGTTGTGGACGTGTGGGGGCTGAAGCAAAAGCTGCGGGGGATGGAGCAGAAGTATCGACGCGGCGTGGAGGGCACAAGTGCGGACGACGGGGACCAGCTGGAGAGGACCGAGGGGAAGAGACGGGCCGTGGAGAGAGGGAGTGATTGTCACTCGGACGGGGGCAAGAAGCGGAGGGTGGAGGCAGGAGAAGGAGAAGGAGAAGGAGAAGACACGACACGTGAAAGTGTGTGGACTGGTACCAGAACAGGGCCCATTAGAAATGCCACTGTGGCATCGACGAACTACGAGGAAGGGGAGAATTGCGTGCAAGTGGTTCGGTACCGATGCCGTTGCCTGCTGGGGCTACGAATGGGCTGCATGTACCACTGGCACCTTTGTACATGTCCCGGCACCTTCTGTTCAGAAGACGCAGACACTTGGGGTGACGGAATTGCTGCTGCAGTTTATGACGACACAGCAGATGGTAAGAGCCCAGCAACTGCAAGCAGAAGAGGAACGACGACAGGAGGAGCGGCGGGAGCGGGAAGCACGTCGGTATCAAAAAGGCCTTCAACGGCGGCTAGAGCATCGTGAACTCATGATCGCACTGGCAGCGATGTCGCGTGGTAGATTTCCGGACTCTCTGAAGTACCATTTACCCGACGAGCCACGGCAGGGACCCACGACGGCAACACGTACAACGTGGCAAGACGAGGAAGGCGAAAGTGTTGCTCGTTCCTCTGCAGAACGAACAGCATCAGCACCGCCCAAGAAATCAAACGGAAAACGCTGAATCCACTTCGGCGGAAATGCACTTTGAGCAGCATGCTTGCCCTCGGAGGACACGAGTTTGTCTCGGCGATCTTATAGCTAAGGAAAATTGGTGCAAGACGACGCTTTTGACCTTTACTCTTGCGTGGCTAGTCTTCCTCGCTAATGTACAGCCAGCGAGTACGTACGTACTGCAGTTGCCTCAAAAGTCTTGATCCGAGTCTGAATTCGTCTCGGAGCCCGACGCCCCCGATCCTGAGCCGGAACCCGAGCCGGAACCAGCATCGGAACCAGAGTCGTCGTCGTTGTCAATGAGCTCGCCAGAATCCGCTAGCGACACCTGGTCCGAGTCCGAGCCATCCGCTGCCGTGCCATTACCTCCAGCTCTTGGGACTCCATCAGCAGCGCTCTCGTCACTCGAATCCTCGTCCTCGCTGCTGCCACTGCCACTTCCACTAACTCCTTCTGAGCTACTGCCCTCGTCCGATCCAGCTTTCTTCTTGTTCACAACAGCTCGACCCTTCTGGTTGCTACCAGAGACGCCGGCTTGTCGTGATTTACCGCCACCACTATGCCTGTTATTATTGTTCGCCTCCATCGCGTCCAGCATCGAGTTATCGTTCTGGTCTTCCTGCTCACCACGCAAAATGGCCAGCTCGTCATCACGGAATTTCTTCTGCAGCTTCTTGAGAGACCTGTCGTTCTCGGCGAGTTTCTTCATCTCCCGACTGTTGTGCAGATCCAGTTCGCGTTGCAAGTAGTCGAGGTTGCGGAAGCGCTCGCAGTAGATGGCATACTGTCGTTCCAGCTCCTTCTCGAGCTTCTCATACTCGTCCATAAACGCCGGACGAACATGTTGCAAGCTCTTGAGTCGCTTCTCGCTGCGTTCCAAGTCGGTCTGCGCCTTCTTGATCTTCGCTGCGAGTGCTTTCTCCTCGGCATCCAACTCCACCACTTGGCGTTCTGTCACCTCGACGTTCTCTTGCAGGTTCACCAGAATCTCCTGGATGCTTCGCTCGAGGAACTTCTGCTCGCTCGAGTTTTCGTTGTTAGTGGAGAGAGCGTCCAAGAAGCGGATCGCTTGTTGTCGTGCGTCACGGACGTCGAGCTCCGTCTCGAGGAGATCGTACAGCTTGGCACCGGACTGAGTGATATCCGACGCAAGTTGTCGAGTAGCTTTGGGTCTTTCACGCGTGATCCCAGCAGAGACTTGACCGACACCTCGTCGTCATCATCGTCGGGCTCCTGCTGTGTAGCGAGGTCGATCCGTGAGGCCTCGTACAGCACCCGAGCCAGTTTGATCAGCTCCTTGACAGCGAACCCGTCGGCTGCGTAGAGTTTCTTGGGGTTTAGTCGGATGCGAGCTTTGGCCAGCACTTCAGTCGCCACTTGGGTAAGGAACTCAACTCGGTCGTCTTCCGTGTCGATCTCCTCCGTGATACTGGAGCTCGGGTCGTACTTCTTCACCATCCAGTAAAGCAGATCCGACACCAACTCGAAGTTGGGCGTCCGGAAATTCTCCATTGAAACGGGGCGCGGGTAGCCCAACGCACGCATCATCTCGGTCAGGTTTCGCAGCTCTCGGAACGACATCGTTCCCAAGTATCGCCAGGCAATTTATCCTTCACTAGCAAAGAACACAGGAAGCTGCTCTTGATCTCTCCCCACCAGACGCCTGCGCCGTTTCGAGTATCCGAGATCTCGCGTCGCTCAGAGTTCTCTATTCTTGCGTCCGTATCTCGCCAACATGGTGGCGTTGCCTGATGTGCCTCCCGTGTGGATGTACATGAGCTCTCGCTCACCATTTTCACTTGACCACTCCTTATCTTCATCTGATGAACTCGCGTTGTTACGGTCGAGCACTTCATCCAGCACTGCATCGTCCGAGAACAGCGTGTGCCAAGCGAAGGCGCCGTAAACGAGGTCGAAGTCCACCTTTGTCTCCTGTAGCACCTCATGGTACATGTCGTACAGCGGCCACCACAGTCGTCCAAAGCGGCTTTTCCTCTTGGGGGTCAGTACCCGAGGCAGCAACGTCGTCCGCAATTCCAGTGTCGAATCCTCCTCAATAAGCTGCTTGAACTGCAGCCGCAGATACTCACCGTCACCCACACACGGAATGGCGTACAAGTTGATCTCTGGATGAAGGTGTTGCGCCAAGTACAACGCCGTGGTACCCGTCCCACAGGGTAACACAACCGAGAACTTCTTGTCCTGCGTCTGAACGTACTCGTTGATCTCCGCCGCCAGCAGCTTCACGCCGTCCTGAGCTTCCGGGAACGCCGCTCCCTGCGGAACGTACAGACTTTTCGTGCCATTCGAAGGACGCAACTCCGTCCCCAGAAACGCCTCAAAGTCTCGTGTCTGCACCAGTTCATGGTACGCGTCCGGATGCAGCTGCACGTGCTTCATGCCCAAGTTCCTAGCCAGCGTCAGATTCCCCTCCACTTCCTCTTCCACCCGTAACTCTCGACTGAAATACGTGAAAGGAACGCGTTTTGCATGGGCCAATTGCGCCAGTGCCAGCATCGCATTGCTCTGCGAGCCTCCGAAGCTGAACAAGTGAACATTCACGTAGAAGTCGTCGCTCTGCTTCACGAACCAGTACATTTTCCTCATCTACAGTTTGATGCAGCAGATTACTGTTAAAAAGACGGTTAACAAAACTTCCAAATAGCAGCCAAATGCATTGAAGAGCTCTACCTTATTCCCTGCCAAGTGGAAAACGTCGTCTCTCTTTACGTGAACTCGTTGGCCGCGGAAGGCCACGCGGGTCACAGGAGACTTGCACCACTGCCAGCCGTGCATTTATTATTTTTTAAAAAATATTTTAATATCTGATACTGACCCCATGTCACTACTGCCAGTGCGAACTTAACGCACGGCGTACTTAGTGCCCTGCGTACTTAGCGCACCCCACAACGCGACGAGTGCGTCGTCAGTTTCCGCCCTTCTCCCGGCCATGCGGCGCCTGAGCTCCCGCAGTGCGTGCAGTTGGCTCTCGCTCTCTCTCTGTCTCTGTAGTGGGCTGCTGACTGACTTGGTGGTTGTATGCTGCAGGCGCCGGCAAGAACTTCAGCCTCAAGAGCGAGGAGGACGTGGAGGAGCTCATGCAGACGCTCGTGGCGCAGATCCACGCCAAACTCAAGAGCGAGCTCAACCTGCGCGAGATCTTCATCCCCAACTCCAAGGCGGAGGCGCGTTGCAGCGTCTTCGTGTCGCACAATTACGCAGCAAGTGCCAAGCTCTGTGTCTTCATGCAGCCAGGAGAAGGTCGTCAATTTCTATTGCTATTGTTAATTTTTATTTTGTTTAGGGTGTTGGCTAATGTTAACTTTTTTTACGTGTATTGTGAAAATTAGGTATGCAACCGGGCATGTGGAGCCGTACAATCCACCCCAAAACGGGATTCCAAGGCTCCATGATCCCGTATTTAAAGACCGCCATCCAGGAGGCTACGGAGTCGTGATCTTGAACCCGAGCACCAATTTCTGCATGGTCAACGGCCATCGAGCCAAGATCCTGCACTCGTCCACGCCGGAAGCCCACGTCTCGTACGTGTGGAAGAACTACATTGTGCCCAATGCGGCGCAGGAGATCAGCTTCGTCGTGCACGACCATGCTGGCGTGCTGCTGAAATCGTTTCTGTCCACCTTGAGCGGACACGAGGCGCAACGTGTTGGCGGCATTGCGTTCATCGAGTCGGCCCATCAGGTGTCGTCGGGAGACAGTACCGCGCTCAGGGAGATGCTGAGGGACAAGGCGGTGAACTTTGAGGCCTCGACCGAGCCAATGTTTACGGTCATTGGATCCTCGAAAGCGCGTCTTGGGTGCACGTCCCTGTCAGTGGGACGCACCTCGGGAGAGGCGAATAATCGGGAGTGGACGGTGCACTCGGTGCAAACGTCGGCGTTTGTTTTCTTGCACTCCATTGCGAATGGCATTGAGGAATCGCTGCACGCCATCCGCGCGACTTTCCCGAACAAACTCATTGTCACGGTGAACCGCGCACGACTCACTGGACAGCCGTACAACAATCCGTTCGCGGTCGTGCAGTGCGCTGGCCAGAAGAAAGAGACGGTGGGCAGCCATAAACACACAATGGACCCCGAGTGGAACCAGACTTTCTCCTTCCCCGTCACGTCGAGCGAGGCGAAAGTCGTAATCGTGGTGAAAGACAGGTCGTTCCCCATGAACACGTCATTGGGCCAGGTTGTTGTCAGCATGAGCGAGGTGGGCTTGAACCGCGCTGACCGACGATGGTTCTCACTGCGTGACGAGAAAGTGGCATCGGCTCACGGTAATGGCGAGGTGGAACTGACACTGGAGTGGGTGCATGACACGTTTGTGGCGCGTTCGGACTCGTTCATTCGCGGGAATCGCATGCCAACGTTGGAACAGCAGCAGTCTCGCCCGGGAGGTGATGGCGAGAACTGTTGTTACCTTTGTAAGAACACGTTCGTCCTGCACCGCCGCAGATACTGCCGCATGTGCTTGCGTCTGGTTTGCACGTCGTGCTCGGATCGCTTGTTCCTCCCTGGATTTAGCGAGCCAAAACGTGTGTGTTCCGGCTGCTGTGACCTTCAAATGATGCTACACAACAAGCTACCGCGCATGGGTGGTCCTAATGGCGTCGGTTCTAGTCGGGTGCCATCCGACGCGAAGCTGGCCGAGCATACGCAACGAATGGAAGCGATGCGGATACGTGAAGAAGCCGAAAAGCGACCGCTTTCTATTAACGACTTTGATCTCCTCAAGGTCGTGGGTCGCGGTGCCTTTGGTAAGGTGCTTCTGGTTCGCAAGAAGGACGGCAAGAATGGCGGCCAGATTTACGCTATGAAGATTCTCGTCAAGTCACATATCATCAAGAACGACCAGATTGAGAATACCAAGGCGGAGCAGCACATTCTGAAGGAGATTAGCCACCCGTACGTTGTGCGGCTACGGTACGCGTTCCAGAATGCCGACAAGCTGTACTTGATCATGGACTACTACCCGGGCGGCTCAATGTTCTACCACCTGCGCAAGTCCAAGCGCTTCGCGGAGGACCGCACAAGGCTGTACATGGCACAGCTTTTAACGGCACTCATGCACCTACACAGTAAGCAGATTGCGTACCGTGATCTGAAACTGGAGAATATCTTGATGGACCCGAAGGGTAACATCGCCTTGACGGATTTCGGCTTGTCCAAGGAAGGTCAATTGGTGGAAGGCGCGATTCGCGCGTCTCAGTCCGACTCGGGCATGAAAACCATTTGCGGTACAGCTGAGTACATGGCACCGGAGCTGCTACGCCACCAACCGTACGGAAAGGTGGTGGATTGGTGGAGTTATGGCATTTTGCTGTTTGAGATGTTGACAGGACGAACTCCGTTCGTGGATCGCAACCGCCGGCAAATGTTCAAGAACATCATGCAGTCGGAAGTGATTTACCCGTCGCACATTTCGCCGACGGCGCGTTCGCTGATCTCCAAGTTGCTGAACCGCGATCCAGCCCGGCGACTTGGTGGCGGCCCCAACGGCGGACGAGACATCATGGCCCACCCGTTCTTCGAGCCCATCGACTGGGACAAGCTGATGCGCAAGGAGATCGAGCCTCCGTTCGTCCCGGACGTCTCGAGCGTGGACGACATCACGAACGTGCCCGAGATGTTCCAGAACATGGCAGCGGTGGACTCTCCGGTCAACAAGAAGAGCGGTGATGGCCACCACTTTGACGACTTCACGTACCAGGAAGAAGGATTCATTATGCGCGCGACGCAAAACCCACACCAGCACTAAGAGAAGAGCTACGCTAATACATCGTCTGTATAATTTGCAAGTGTTCGCTCTGCTCGGCTTGGCAGCATCAAGCTTCATCGTCACGATCAGCCTTCTTTCGTTTGCTAGACGTGTCGTCGTCTTCAGGTCGCGGACGCTTCAGAGTCGGAGGTAGACTGGGTCCAATAACCACCTTCTCCTCGATGCCTTCCTCCTGCTGCATCTTGCTTTTAACGTCACTGGCAGCGTCTACTTCAACCTTCCGAGCTTTCATAAGATGAGGTGGCAGTTGTGGTCCAATGGAAGCACCATGTTTATCATCTTCGCCATCACGAGTGTCTTCAGTTTCAGCTGCAGTAGGAGGCAATTGGGGACCCGCTGGCCCGCGTACAGCTCGAGCTCCTTTATCCTTTGGCACTGTACGCTTCAGACGGCGCTCGTACTCTTGCAACTGCCGACGAAAACTCTCGTTGGGGTTGGCAATGTGGCGTCGCTCGACCACGAACGCCATTGCCTGCTCGAAGCTCATAGACCGCAACTTCATGAGGTAAGCTACGACCATGGACGAGGAGCGACTCACTCCTTTGTTGCAGTGCACGAGAATCCGACCTGCGGGTCATGAAGAGAACAATACTTGGCGATCGTCAGCAACTCCATCTCGTAAGCAAAAGTTCATCAGCAGAAGACGAGATACCATAGTACTTGGCTTGGTCCATGAAGGCGACGCAGCCTTCCAGCACCCCGAAATGTCCTCCGCCTTGTTGTCGAAGATGGAGCAGCGGCGATACGTGAACGTCTTGTCCTTCTCGAAGAAATTGGGCACCCCCGCCACCGGATCCATCGTCTTCGGGGGCGTCACCTGCTCCATTTTCACAACCAGCATTAGTCTTCCCCCTCCAAAACTCCCACACCGAAAACCACGGCTGTACATTCAAAATGTGCGTGATACGCAGACGCTGCAGCAGCTCCTTGTCCCGCGCGTGCGCTCTGGAGCCCAGGAACAAGTGCTCCAGTATTTGCGACGGCTCAGCATCGCTCATAGCTCCTTCCTTGGGT
Organism: Phytophthora syringae; assembly: GCA_012656105.1. Classification (NCBI taxonomy): domain Eukaryota; phylum Oomycota; class Peronosporomycetes; order Peronosporales; family Peronosporaceae; genus Phytophthora; species Phytophthora syringae. The sequence goes on along the minus strand of JAAKBD010000005.1, from coordinate 664,086 downwards.
ATCCGTTATCCGAAATGGATGGTGTGCAGGGATGGCTGGCATTTCGTTCGAACGTGAACAACCCCCATCAATCTCAAGTGGGCGTACAAGGTTACAGTCATGCCAATGCCAAGTGATGATCATAGACGGCGCCTTGCACTCCTAGTGGACGAGAAATCCTTGCCGGCATTTCAACGACCCTCGAGCGTCGCGGCTTTTCGTGGAGATTGTTCTGACGCTGGCGTTGCTCGAGTATGGGCGGTCGGTTCTCTCGGGTGCAGTATCGAGAGCAGGATGCCGCTGTGTTAGGCCACTTGGTGCTGCTCACTCAAGTTTGGTTCGTGCTCAGTCACTACTTGCTATGAAACATTGTGTTGGGGTTAAAGGTTGCTGCGTGTTTTGTTGCTAGGGGACTGGAGGAGATTGCGTTCCTGTCGACAAGACTGCGACGCCTGTCGTTCAACTTTTGCCTCACTCTGCAGCAGTTCGAGGACCTCGTGGGGCTTCGTAGCAATCCTCTGTTCAAGACGATGCTGCACCGCTGGTTCGCCACTTTCCAGAACACGCACAGCAGCACCATCGTGAATGGACTGGAGTTCCTTACTGCGTTGGCTCTTACCGCTGCCGATGGGAAACTGGAGGAGAAGGCGGGCGCTGTATTCGACATCTTCGACTTTGACGACTCGGGCGCCATCACACGCGACGAGCTTGGGATTCTCATCAAGTCGGCGGTTCGAGGGTTGTCCAAGGCTACAAAGGGCTCGGACCGAGACTTGCAGCTCTGTGCCCAATGAGCGAAGTAGCTGAGCTCACTCGCCAATGTTTCGTGCACTGCGACCTCGATGACGAGCAGGACTTACCACGTAGGCGGTTCATTCTGTGGCTCAAACAAACTCCAAAAATCGTCAACTTACTACGCTGCTTCGTGCAGCGAGAGTATCTGTCAGAAGACGAAGCTGCTGTGGTGATTCAACGATGCTGTCGTGGCATGTTGGCTCGTCGAGAAGCAGCTGAACGTCGACTCGAATTGCAGTTTGAAGTGGAGCAAGAACTCTCCCAAGCAGCTCAGAAGATTCAAGACGTGGTGGTAACCCGCAAGAAGAAACGAGAACGTTTACGACAGCAAAAAGTGGAGCAATTCGCTCATCACGGTGCAGTGTATTCGTTTGGAGCCAACACCCGAGCGCAGTTGGGTCATGCACATATGGAGCTCACTCGACAAGTAGCGTCTCCTTTGCTGGCGGCATTTTTCAAGAACAACGAGCTGCGGATATCGCGTGTAGCACTGAGTGAGACCCATGCAAGTGCTGTGGCATCGGATGGTCAAGTATTTACGTGGGGGCAGGTGTACCGGGTTCTTTCGGGTTTCTATTGCCCCCACCGTCACAAGACAGTAGTAGCTTTAGCGGAGGAGGCGGTGTCATTCGCAGACAACCTACTCGAGTGGATGACCTGAATGACGTTGTCATTGTTGATTCACGTCTCGGTAGTCACCACTCGGTAGCTCTCAGTGCGGGTGGAATCGTTTACACCTGGGGCTCTGGGGGCTACGGGCAACTTGGACATGGGGATTTTGCAGTATCTGACGAGGATTTCGGGCGCAGCGACGCCATCTTCCGCTCCCAATTCGACCCGCACACAGGTCGAGTATCCCGTGATTGATTTGCCACTGCAACTGGACTCGAGCTACTTCGAAGAGATGAAAGTGGTGCAGATTGCGTGTGGTTACTACTTTACGCTGGTCGTGACGGAAGATGGTAGCGTGTTCAGTTGGGGTGAAGGCTCCGATGGACAGTTGGGTCTCGGCTATTCAGACTCGTTTCGCGTAGGCTTCTTGGATCCCAACATCAGCGGCAGCAACTTCGTGTACATGCCGTCTCCGACGCGTATCGATGCCCTCAAGGAGCCAATCGCTAGTATCGCGGTGGGTGGCAACCATGTTTTCGCAATTGGTAAAGCACCAGCAAGGCACGTGTTTGAGTGGGGCGCTTGGAAACGCCGTGGCGCCTCAGACGCACGTGAAAGTGCCTTCACACCCGTGGAAAACGCTGCTCTCTCTGCATTAAATGTGCATCAAATTGCTGTTGGGAAGGAACATGCTCTAGCCGTGACCTCGCGCATTCAGGTCTCTCTTATCGTTGACCAGTTCCCGTATCGTCGATCCGAGGATGAAAAAGACGGCGAGGGTGATTCTCTACGTGCAGTTGCTCTGTGCGCTCGGTTCGGGTCTCAACCAGCACAACTTTCACGTGCAATTACAGGTTCAGTCTTTGCTGTACCGCTGCCCACCGCTGAATTCGGTAGCTCCGTCCAAACGTACGCTAGATCATCAGCTACATCCTCGGAAGCATTAAGCGCTGCAGTGTACAATCGTTCAGACGCGCACTTGCGATCAAGTCTCGCTCGCTGTACTGGAAAAATCGCCTTGATCGATCGTGGCACGTACACAGGTCATTGGATATCTCTGCTGCTGGACTCAACATGTCCTCAAGAGTTGCTGGAGATTCCGTGTGTACCAGCAGCATTTGGCCCACCGTTGAGTGCTACGGGCGTGAAGGCGCAGCTATTCTATTCACCCGAGAGGTTATCAAGTCTGCGTTTGTATGTGAGACCAGATGAGGTGGTTGGACGCATCGCTGTGCTGGAGTTTGGCCAAGATGATGTCGCGTTTGATACAGAAGCACTCGAGCCGAGTGAACTTATCGGGCGGCTCATGCATTCATTAGTTGCGCTTGTGAAAGATGCACAAGATGCAGGAGCGGCTGGTGTGGTGCTCATTTTTGACTTTCTGGAGGCCGATGCTTTCTCGCTCGAGGTGGACGAAGAGGATTTCGACAACGACCCGTTCACAATTCCTGCGGTTATGATTCGCAAGAGCCATCATGGAGAACTTTTGCTTGAACAGCTGCAGACGCCAGGAAAGCGACCGTGGACGATACTCTCGCACAAAGAGGACGTGCTGGGAAAACAGGTGAGCCCTCGATGCATTAATTGAGAGGTGTGTTCGCTCAACTTTTACCAACTATTATTGTGCAGATATTGACGGCACAGAAAGCTGGGGCGAAGGCTGTGGTAGTTGCTCAGACTCGCGTTGATCCCGATCCAACAAGGGTAAACCAGCTTATTGAGACAATTTGGGGTACGAAGCTGATTAATTTTCGGATGCAGTTGGGAATGAGTGTGTTTAGTGCAGGTGAAGATGCGAAAGCTCCTAGGAGCTCTGGAGTGAATATCCCAGTGATATCCATCCCTTACGGGGTAAGACGATGATATCAATGGCTGCGTTCAACATGTTCGGGTTACTCAAGAACATGCGTCACTTTTCTCGATTTCATGTAGGTTGGGGCTCGAATGAAGGCGAAATTGGAGGGTGTCGAAGCTGAAGACTCTCAATGCCGCATCACCCTCACTGGTCCAGGGACGCTTTATACGTGGGGACTTGCGGAGAACGGTCGACTGGGACTGGTATGTTTCGCCTAAGAGTTTATCTTGCTGGTTGTGTTGCTGACTATTGTACTCTTTTGACAGGGCGACATTGAGAACGATGCGTTGTTCCAGTCGGGCTACGACGGTGCTCGACAGAAAAGCTATCAGTTCGTACAGGAGCCGGAGGTCATTTCGACGCTGCTGTTCAACAAGACGACTCAAATCTCTTGCGGCGAGGACCACTCGGCTGCAGTTTCCAGTACGTTTGAGCTGCAAACTCGCAGCAAGTTCCACTTTGAGTGATCTGAACATCGTCTTCTGCTGCGTTCAGATGACGGCGTGCTCTACTGCTGGGGAAGCGGTCGCGACGGGAAGCTCGGCACTGGGTCCACGGAGGACGAAGACGTCCCAGTGGCCATCGACGCGCTGGGGTCCGTCAAAGTCGCTCGCGTGGAGTGCGGCGTCCGCCAAACGGTGCGTTTGCAGCTTCAACATGGCTCCATCTTTATTAAAAACGTCCAACTAACGTCCTCCATCTGTCCAGCTGATCGTGACGCAGAACCCGTCCATCTAGCGAATTAGACATTATTTTATCAAATCCAGCTTTAATTCGTCATCTAACTCACGGTCAATTACCTTAATCCGTCCCTCACCGCCCCTTTAATTCGCCTTTTAACTCACCCAATCAGATCGTCCCTAGCGTCTCCATCGTTTTTGTCCAGTCATAAGCTGGTCACTCCCCATTTTTAACGGTTAGAAATGGCTCGTGGCAAGAAGAAAGGAGGCCGTCGCGGCGGCGACTCGGACTCGGACGACGCCCAGCCGGCGCCGCCCGCCGCGCCCGCGTCAGTGGACGAGGGCGACAAGAAGGCGGCGCGCAAGGAGAAGCTGAAGGCGCGCAAGGCGCAGCGCCAGGTAGTGAAGGCCGACGAGGAGAAGGCGAGCGAGCAGACGCTGTCGGACGCCGAGCAGGAGGAGGAGGAGGACGATCCGTACGCGCAGGTGGCGGCCAGTGCGAGCAAGAAGAAGAACAAGAAGAAGGACAAGAAGAAGGTGAACTTTGCCGCGCTCATGGACGACAGCGACAGTGAAGAGGAGGAGGAAGAAGTAGAGGAAGAGGAGGAGAAGCCGGAGCCGGTGGTGGAGAAGAAGAAGGACAAGAAGAAGAGCAAGAAGAAAGCCATCGCCACGGACCTCTTCTTTGACCCCGTGGACGAGCCGGAAGAGGACAAGAAGGAGAAGAAGAAGAAGAAAAAGAAGGCCAAGCTCCCGTTCGAGGCTGACGGGGACGAGGAAGAGCAGGAGGAGGACGAGAAGAAGAGCAAGAAGGAGAAGAAGCACAAGAAGGAGAAGGAGGGCAAGCGGCTCAGCAACAAGGAGCGCAAGCGCATGAAGGAGGAGCAGGAGCGCCAGGAGCGCGAGGACGAGTACCACCGCGCCGCCAACCCCATGGACGGCGCGCAGTTCTCCGTCTCGCAGCAGGCCGTCACGGCGGACTCGAACTGGGAGAACGCCACGGACATCCACATTGAGAACTTCAGCATCAACGCGCACAACAAGCTGCTGTACGACAACGCGTCGCTGCACATTAACGCCGGTGGCAAGTACGGCCTGGTCGGACCCAACGGTCAGGGCAAGACGACGATTTTGAAGATGATTGCGCTGGGCGAGCTCAAGATCCCGCCCAAGATCGACTGCTTGTATGTGGAGCAGGAGGTTGTGGCTGATGACACGCGTGCTGTGGACGCCGTGCTGAAGGCTGACGCGGAGCGCTGGGCGCTGCTGGAGGAAGAGAAGCACTTGCTCGCGGAGCTGGAGACCAAGCAGGACTCGGCTCTGGATGACCGACTGAACGAGGTGTACGAACAGCTGTCGACCATGAACGCGTCTGCCGCTGAGGCTCGCGCGCGCCGTATCCTTTTCGGTCTGGGTTTCGACTCGGAGATGCAGGAGAAGGTCACGAAGGACTTTTCAGGCGGTTGGCGTATGCGTATCTCGCTCGCCAAGGCTCTGTACGTGGAGCCGACGCTGCTGATGCTCGATGAGCCGACGAACCACTTGGACTTGAACGCCGTTATTTGGCTGGACGACTACCTCCAGAAGTGGAAAAGACGCTGCTCGTGGTGTCCCACGACGCCGACTTCCTGAACAGCGTGTGTACGGAGGTGCTGCACCTCGAGAACAAGAAGATTGTGCACTACAAGGGTAACTACGACATGTTCCGTGACATGGAGAAGCAGAAGCGGAAGCAGATGGAGAAGGCGTGGGAAAAGCAGCAGAAGCAGCTTCGTAACCTCAAGGCTTCCGGCAAGTCGTCCAAGAAGGCCACAGAGATCGTGAAGAAGAAACGTGAGCCTGGTGCTCGTTCGTCCAAGAAGAAAGCTCTCAACCCCGATGACCTCTCAGAGGCGTCAGCCCCGGCGGATCTGCTTGAGCGACCGAAGGAGTACATCGTGCAGTTCAGTTTCCCGGAGACGACCGTGGTGTCCCCGCCTATTCTCGAGGTCCGCGAGGCCAGCTTCCGCTACGGCGAGGGCCCGTACCTGTTCAAGGACTCGGACTTTGGTATCGACACGACGTCGCGCGTGTGTATCGTTGGCCCCAACGGTGTGGGTAAGAGTACGCTGCTCAAGATGATCACGGGCGAGATTATCGTGACAGAAGGCGAGGTGCGCCGCAACCCGCGTGTGCGTCTCGGTATTTACAGCCAGCACTTTGTGGACAAGCTGCCCATGGGCGAGACGCCCGTCGAGTACCTGCGTCGCCTGTTCCAGGACGAGACGTACCAGAGTGTGCGGAACCTGCTTGGCAAGGTGGGACTCGAGGGCCACGCACACGAGATCAAGAACCGCTTGCTGTCGGGCGGTCAGAAGGCGCGTGTGGTGATCGCCGAGCTCATCCTGATGCGTCCGCACATTCTGATCATGGATGAGCCCACGAACAACTTGGATATCGAGTCCATCGACGCGCTGTGCGACGCCATCCGCGAGTTCGAAGGTGGCGTTGTGATTGTGACCCACGACGCGCGACTCATCGAGTCGACCGAGTGTGTTTTGTGGGTCTGCGGCGACCAGGACGTGGTCGTATACGACGGAACGTTTGAAGGCTACAAGCAGTCGATCCTGGACGACTTGCACAAGCAGGCGCAGGCCGAGGAGGAGCGGCTGGCCGAAAACGCCGCCAAGAAGGCCGAAGCTCGTGCCCAGAAGCTGCAGGGCAAGCCGTCCGACGCGTAAACTTGTGGCTGTACAAAGTGGTCTGCAATTGCTGTGCGCTGCTGGGGAAATTAGACGCGAGTCCGTCGCTAAACTTACATATACACAAGAAGACCATCCATGGAGTGCGTGGCATGCAACATGTACATGGCTGCCATAGCTCTTCATTTTAGTGTCGTGTCACTGTTGCGCAGCATCCCCTGTACAAAATAATCACCTCGTTAATCCAATCGGAGAAGATGTCGCTTCCGCCTGTTTCGTACTGCAATACTCAATATACCTGCCATGGGAGATAACTAGTAAGGTTCTCGCGCGCTGATTGGCCCACACACAGAGCGGCGGATTGGTTGGCTCTGGCGGTCTTCGCCTGTGGTCGCGCCGCCCGCCAGCAGCTCACTCCATTCCCCGCAGAACTTCTCGTTACTAAGTCAAAGACAACAAGCATGGCTGACAAGGTCCCCGTCACGGTGCGCACGCGCAAGTTCCTCCGCAACAGCCTGCTGGCTCGCCGCCAAATGGTGCGTTCTCTCCTTCCTCCCCCTGCTTCAGTCCATGGTGTCCTTCCTCTCGCTGACCCTTTTGGTGCCAATTGCAGGTCGTTGAGGTGATCCACCCGGGCCGCGCTAACGTCCCCAAGGCGGAGCTGCAGGAGAAGATCTCCAAGGTACGACACCCAATCCACTGTTGACTCCTGCCACCAGTCGACCCGCCAGCCAGCACAAAAACCGCAGGACGATCCACACACAGGACACAGAATCAGAGGCGAATGCAAGTGCGAAGCATCGATTTTTGCTGCGGTATTCGGCATCAGAGAGCGGTGCTTGGCTGGCTGGGCGGACGGGGATCAGATGCAGAGATTGAGTGGGTGGCTGACAGTGCTGGGGTGTTGCTTTGCGCAGATGTACAAGGTGAAGGACGCCAACACGGTCTTCCTGTACGGCTTCCGCACGCAGTTCGGCGGCGGCAAGAGCTCGGGCTTCGGCCTCGTGTACGACACGGTGAACGACGCCAAGCGCTTCGAGCCCAAGTACCGTCTGATCCGCCAGGGGCTGATCGAGAAGGTCGAGACCTCGCGCAAGCAGATTAAGGAGGCCAAGAACCGCGGCAAGAAGGTGCGCGGCGTCGGCCGCCGTATCGCTCGCCACAAGGCCGCCAAGGCCAACAAGTAGAGTTGAGGACTCGGTCGCCAAGGCGATTTCGAGGCTTTCGGCACGAGCTGGCGACTGCGCTGCTCGCCGCCCCTGGCTCGTTGTCGCCATTCCGCTGAGAGTATTTTGGGGAACAAGAAGGTCATGCTGGGAAGTGTAACTAGTCAAGAAACTCACACGTTTGCTTGACCCACCAATTGTTTTTATGGACGTTTACTGTTTTTGGTTGGTGACTTTTGGTATTGATGTCGTGTGCTTCGTGTTTGCATGTACAGTGTAGAAATGCTCAGGAAGTCGAGACTACAAAGGCATTTTATGACAGTCGACTTCAACTTAGTCAAGTTGACTCTGGCCAGCTTCACGTGGGTGCTTGAACACGCGGGGAGGTATAATAACTATTGAGTGGATTATTGAATGACACAACAGCCTCCTTTGGGAACTCCTTGCACCGCGCCAGGTCCTGCCTGCTTACTGTAGTGAGTCCGATTGGAGTAACTCATCTCTACGAGTGCGCCGCCAGTCTCGTCCGCGAACGTGAGCAGTCTACCAGTCTTGGGGGCGCTATACTCGTTGCCACTATTCGACGGTGCTGCAAGAACCTCCGCCCCGCCATCGATGTCGTCTTCGTCAAACTCGTGACCATTGACATCGGAGGTTCCGTTCACCTTGAGGCTACTGTTTCTCGTTGTCAGCGTAGGTCTTGCAGCTTTAGGTGGACCATCTCCGGAGTCTTCTTGAGTCATAAAGTCGGGTGCTGTTGTGGGGTCCAAGCCGAACGAAGGTCCTCGGTAGCTTGTTGTTGGGACGGTATGCTCGGCCTGGACGCTTTCGGACGAGTTTTCCGTCGCCAGCTCCTGCCACTCATCGTCGTCCATGCCTTCCTTGGGTCGTGTCTCGCCTTGTGCGTCTGCTTCGATCGGGTGTACGGATTGGCGCATGAAGCCCCCTGCCCATCCAAGGTGTCTCGAAAGGTTAACCGAGTCAAACTTTAACTTTCGCGGGAGCAAAGGAGCATCGGGCGGCGGACTTCCTCCTGTGTGGTGCGTCGTCTTCGTAGGGTCTAGCTCACTCGGCCCGTACTACCGACTGGCCTGGGCTAATTATGCCTCAAACTTGGCCAGCGTATTGTTGTCCTGCTCTTCCTTGATGTTCTGATCGCTAATAATGCGTCTCCAATTCTGGTGCTGACTACCCCCCTGCTCATAATGCCTCACCACTAATAATAGTCGGAAGTGCTACTGCGTCACGTACTCATTGGTGACGGGAGTGGCGACTTTGAAGCAATTTGGGTTAATGTGCTGGCTGCTTGGGCTCCTGCTTTACTTCCTACAAATGCAATTTCCGAAAGGCGGCACGATTGATTTCAATTTGTTACCTCATAATAATTATTGCTTGCTTTCGTGCTTGAACGCACACTTCTTCCGTCTCAAAATCTTACGCCTGGGCAATTCCGTAGCCCACGGTGTGCGCTTTATAGCGACTCAACAGTGGAAGGAGGGCTTGTGTTTTTGGCAGATGAAATCGCAGTAGGTGACGGTTTTGACGGCGGAGAAATTTCACCGTCTGCAGCTGAAACCACGCGCTGCGTCAACTCAATCCCACGTGCAATTGAAGCTGGTGTCACGGGTTCACGACTGGGTATTTGGTCCATCTGCGCGTAGAGCAGACCGTGCTGCATTGGTCGCCACAAATACACCGCTACCATTAAAATTCCAAAGAAGAGCAGGCGAGTAGCTGCCCACACGACCCATGTGTACGTCCACGGTAACCAAACTGCGCCCGAATAGCTATAGCATTCATGACAAAAATTAGTCACAAGCCCGACAAAATTCGCAAGAAATACCTCGAAGTGTAAGCTTACACAGCTCCTTCAATTGCCATCAGGAAAAAGGAAATCACAGCATAAGTCACCAGTACTCGATTCAGCGACGAGTACATCTGCAGTTTGCTGTCTGCCCGGCATAACAATTTTTTAATAATGATCCTAGTCGTAAGTACCGGCAAGGATATTAGGCTCACCTGGCCGAAAGCAGCGAGATTTTTGCGCGTCAGTTCGAGCGACAAGAAGATCCAGCCTCCAAAACACGCATTGGTTAAAATGACGAGGGCTTCCCATACCGCTGGAGGCCGCGCGTCACCGTCCGACTGGTTAGCGAGATGGCTCACCTCCAGTGCCCCAACGGCAATGAAATAGCATACACCAAGTCCCGACACGACGAACACCTCGGGCCATGAAATCTGCATCCGCACAATACCGTAGCCCAGGCTGACCAGGGTCGTCGCAATTCGTGCTACCATCCCGGTCAGCACCTTCATCAAGGTGGATAGCAACACCGAGTCTGGATAGGGGCAGCATACCGGAACACCAGAATCATTCAGGAGCTTATACGTCACAAACCATGCCACCGACTCGCCTGGACACAAAATCACATTAGCCAACCACATGTTTCCTTCAATGCACAGGTTAATAATGGCATACCAGTTGCAAGCAGCAGCACTGCCAGCAGAAAATAGTGCGTCCCCACCACGCTTTGTCGGTGGCGATTGATCAAAACCAGGAAATACACGTCCAGTGCACCGTACATCAGCGACAACACTCCACTACACAGCGACCAACACATTTACAACAAAATAAGCCACCCATTCTGCACCTCGTCACTCAAACCTTCCTGTACTCACTTGAACGGGAATAGTCCGTACAGCAGTCCGGGCAGGTATCCGTACGGGTTGTGGAATGCAATGTCCGCGTCCACATGCAGCAACGGATCCACCATCGGATACACCACAAACTCATCTGCACTCACGGGATACCCGAACGCCGCACTCTTCTGCTTCCAACACGACACCAGAAGCGCCGTCTGCAGTCCGCTCTCTTTGGGATAGAACGACACGTTCACCTGCAGCTCCTGATCCCTGTCCATGGGGTAAAATCGACCCTCCACGTTGCTGTCGTTGCTGAAGTTCCAGCTGCACACCGAACGATCGTCGAAACCCGCAGCGAGCGCCGCGTCCACCGAATAGGCAGCTAAAACGACGCCAAAGTCGAAATAGTCGCTCAGTCTGCGCACAGTGATGGTGTCCTGCACTTCGTCCTCGTTCAGCGGACGTAGCGTCGCGTTCACATGGACACTGGAGCGTCCACCGCGTCCCCAGGGTCCGTGGCCGTCCGCAAACATCCGCTCGGTGTACTTGCAGCCCGTGACCTTCTCGCGCACCTCGTGGATCGAGCAGGAAGCCAGCAGCTCTTCACGACACATCACCAGAAGCGCAAGCAACAAGAACATAGAACGGTATCTTCCACGCAGCGAAACGCGCCCTAATAGCCGCACCACAGCACCCGCAGCCGTGCGCATCAACGCCATCTTCCCTTATCTTGAAAAGTAGGAGTGATTGTCAACTGTCGCATTCGTCTTCAAAGCTCATTTCAGCCAATCACAGCTCTCTCCGTTTTTACCGGTTTTGATTGGTCAAAAAATGTCAGAGATACATTCCGCATTCCGCATTTCCTCTCACAACTGAAAAGCTTCCTAGAGCAGATGCCGTCGCTTGTGTCGTCGCTGCTGCTGGCGGCGCTGGCGCTGCAGCTCGTGGCCGCGTCCATTTACCCCGTGGAGAGCAGCTACTGGGTGCCCCCTTTCCAGCGCGCCGAGAAGCTCTTCGCCACCGACAAGGGGCCCGTCCTCTCGCGCACGGGCAACTCGTCGGTCACTGTACGTGTCTTCCTCCTGCATCAGGATAGAAAGACCCTGCAGTAACTGATTCCTCAACCCTCTGTAGATCGATATCAGCGGAGTAAACGTCACGCAGGACATGGCCGGCTGGAGACTCGTCGTCTTCTTCTACCACGTGGACAACTACGAGGACTTCACGTCTGTAGCCGACAAGATCGAGCTCTTGGCGTGTTCAGATGTGCAAGGGATGATATTCGACGGCATGTCGGACGTCCAGCGCTTCGTCTTCCCCGTGGCCAACGAGTCGACGCCCAGTGTGAGCGCCAACGTGTCGCATCTCGTCAACACGAGCGGCTGGACGGACACGCAAGTGTTTGTGTGTGCGGACGATGAAGCGGCTGCCACGGAGACGCTCACGTTCACGGGATCCATGGAGGTGCGCAACCCGTACGGACTTCTACCGGCGGTGCTGTACGGGATGCTGCCTTTCAGCGGCTTCTTGACGATTGGGTACCTGGTGCTGGACGTGTTCTTCATCTTCCTGTTGATCCGCCACCGTCGTCAATTGTTGTCGCTGCATTTCGGCATTTTGCTGATTCTGGTGATGGGAACGGCGGCTGCGGCGGTTTGGCTTTACGCCTTCTACCGGATGAACAAGACGGGCGAACCGGTGTGCTGTCCGTACCCCACGACGTTCCTCGTTGCTGTTATTTTGGACGTGAGTTTTGATGTGGAAAGAGGAGATTGTGATTGTGGACTGACGGTTTTGTATGCCTTTCTTTGTAGACGTTTGTGCGTACCCTGGCACGGATTATCCTGCTGGTGGTGTGCTTGGGATACGGCATTGTGCGAAGCGACCTGAGTCGAGTTGAAGCTGGCGTGATTACCTTCCTGTCATTGGCCTATTTCGTGTCGGGCATTGCAGATGAGGTTACGCGGGGCACTTCGAGCGGTGCGGACTTCCGTGAGAAACCGACTGCTTGGTCCTTCATCCAGCTGCTGTGCAACCTCGCGTTTATCATGTGGATCCAGTTCTCCATGGAGCGCATCCTGCGCGATCTTCGTGATCAGAAGCAGTTTGCCAAACTCAGCATGTACCGCTGGCTGGCCTGGTGTCTGGCTGCCTTCATCGTGTTCTTCACCATTCTCACGGTTGTGGCCGTCTGCAGTCGACTCGGTGTCTTCGAGTGGGACGTCGAATGGGAGTGGATGCAGCTTGTGGCCTGGCCCGTGCTGAATTTCACAGTCTCGGCTGCTATGACTTTCATCTGGCGTCCGACGCAAAACAGTTCACAGTTCGCATACTCCATGCAGGTACGCTCCAAACACTTAACTGATGTTAGTGGTTGATCTATCGTTACTAACGAGTGCAATGGGTTGTTCGTGTAATGTTGTGCAGTTGCCGATGACGGAGAGCCCGGGACTCGAGATGACGCGCAACACACACGGCTCCTCTTCGGATGAGGACGTGAATCCGGAAATGGAGTCCGACTCGGACGAAGAGAACCCGCGCCCTCCCATCAGCGAGAAGAAGCAAAAGAGTTACAGCAAGGATAGCGACGATATGGAAGGGGTCTAGCCGGCGACAGACACCAGGTACTCGTTTTTGTATATGCCATTGATTGACGCGAAGAGTGATGAATGAAAACAGCCACTTTGTACGAAGTCCATTCGAGCTGGCAAATTATCAAGCGGGTGCTTACTACACATGCTTGCTCTCCCCTGACGTTCAGGCATCCTTCTTGTGGTCGCGACTTAATCGCAGAGCCAGCACTATCAGTCCAACGAAACATACACCTGGCAAGATAACCGCCGTCATGGTGGCTGAGGTTTCCTCGTCGTCTGCCTTCTTGCCTCCGATGACTTTGACTTCGAACTCCGTCACAGTCTTGGCCTCTGCCTGGGTTGGCAAGGGCTTACCGATGCCTGGGGCATCTTCATACTGTGGCCCAGTAACGGCAGTGTCCGCTTTTTCTTCGGAGCGCAAGGCTTCACCACATCATCTTCGGCTGGAGGCTTGGGTTCTGCCTGCTCGCGAAGTCTCTTGGGTTGGCACGCCTTCGGCCACAACTGCTCAACATTTAACACAATGTCAGCTACGCTAAAGTACAAGCACAGTAAATGCAACGCACATCCTTTGGTCCTGAGTAGGCCTTGCAGACAGCATCCATGAGCTGCTTCAAGCCGATTCCGTGGGACGCATCGCCTAGCGGCACCCCATTAAGAATAATCTACAGTCACGATTCCATCTCGGTTAGACATAGAACAGTATAATGCGTTGACAAAATGACTTACGTAGGGCACCCAGGGAACGCGCAGTGACTGCCTCTTCGCGACGTTCTGCATTAAATATCAGGTGATAAGTGTGAGGTTAGTTGTTAAACTGCAAGATACAACCCGATTCAAAATACCTGTCGGAGAAGTTCATCACTCTTTGTATCGTAGCAGGTTTTCATCTTAGTGTGCGCTTCGCCTTGAAAACAACGATTGATGATGAAGCTCCACGTGAGACCCTTGTTGTCTTTGCTTTCCATACACTGAAACAGTACACATGAACGTAACAGTCAATCATCATATTGCCACCAATAGCTTTTGTGGTCACTTACAGCAATACGTTCCACCAGTTCTCCGATTTGTTGAAACTCCTCAACAGTGCAGCTTAGCCATTTGTGCCCAAGGCACTCCACCATACCAGCAGTGCATACAAAATTGCCCTTTGCGTCGTAAGATGTGCCAGCGGCGGGTACTGGTCGAAAATCAATAATTTCCTGAAATCTGGTTAAGTTCCCACCAATAAGAACAGGTTAGACATTAGGGCACAACAAGAGCCAACCTGACGCCACAACGTACTCCTTGTCGCGAATAAGTGAAATTAATGGTCTCGTGATGAACGACATGCACCCGGGGCTAAATAAACAAGTTGCGTTAGGGTGGAGTTGAAAAATACGTAATGATAAGCAACGTACCAGAAAGCTCGCCAGTACATGTCCAGCTGCACCTTTCCAGACACTGCGGCGGTAGTTGGCACGATGGCAGGCACAGCGGTCGCCTCTTCTTCCTTAATGTCCACGACAATGTCACCATCTCCACCTTTAACTGCATCTCCGTTAGCAGGGGCTGAACTCCAATATTCACCACTTCTTTCTCTGGCGCACTGGTAGCTTGAAACTTTTCTCCAGCAGCCACCAGAGGCTTGTCAGCCTTGACTGCTTCTTCAGGTGCAAACTCCTTCTGTTCCCCGACGAGCTTCACACATTCTGGAGGGTAGAAGCTCTTGGGGCCAGTGTACGCTGAACAAATGTTCGTTTTCAGCATGTTCAAGGGGACACCTTCCGTTGCCGAGCCAAGCACTTTATCGTTCACAATCGTCTATAGGACACCAAAACTCATGATAAAAATCTAGATAGAACAACAACAGAAACGAAAGAGCGAACTTACGTATGGCATCCAAGGAACACTTCCCGAGCGCTCTTCGCGAATCATCTAATGGCACAACACCATAAAGTCAGTTCGATATGCCCATCAAACCGTTCAAATCTTCCAAAGCACCTTCAGTAGCAGGTCCTTGCTGCGGCTATCAAAACACTCTTTCACCACGACGCGCTCTTCATCTGTCAGACAGTTTTTCATCTTCGTAGGCCAGTCGCCCACCTGTCCAGACTCGTCGCCTTCAATGCACTACAATACACAGCCACCATGTCACCTCAAAGCACAGAAAATGGCATAAGCCCTTTGAATATCCACGCACCGCAATTGTGCCGAGGTACTTGACCACATCATGGCGGTCCTTATCCAGCACGCAGACCTGCCAGCGATGCCCCGTGCATTCCAACGGCCCCGCTTCACACGTGATGGTCCCGTCCTGTTTCTCCTGCATCCCTGCAGCTGGAATTAACCTATTGAATATCCACCGCCAGTCAGTACTGATCACCCCAGTAGTAATTAACAGGTAGAGGAGATATCTCACGTCAGGTCGATGATGTTGCGGTATTCGTCTGTGCGCACGAGTTCTAGCAACGGATCACCGACGAACCATTGGCAGGCAGGGCTGCAGTACATGCAGAGTGATGGTCAGTAGGTTGAGCAGCAGAAGACGTTGAAAGGAGAGCAACGGACCAGAAGGCGCGGAAGAAGACGCGCAAGTTGACGCGGTGCTGCTGCGTCACGCCCGAGGATTCCGTCGCTGCATTGGAGATGGATGCACAAAGGCCTAGCAGCGACGCTGCAACTGCTAGAGAACGCAGGAGGCCCATGGGGGACGGAGAAAGACGCAGCCACGAGTGCTACTGGAGATCACTTGGAGTCAGCAAGTGGTGGTTGGTGTGCGATACACCATTTACAGTCAAGCATTAGAGACCAAGCTTTACTCGTAAACAAGTCCCGTAAACAAGTGATTCATTCGAGCTGGTAGCTTTACCCTAGTAATAGCTGTGTATGAGGACCCAGTCACCCCACAATACACACAATAGAAATTGGAGACTTGTCAAGCCCATTGAAGGTGATGTCTACGCGTACAGCGTTTGCTCGCCGATGGTGTCGAGTGGAGCGGACTTGCCGCCGTAGACCTCGGGGACTCCGTCGCCAAGTTCGGTGTGGAGTTGCTCGCCGTAACTCAGCACAGTGAACTTGCGGACAGTCTCCGCCGACAGGAAGAGCTTGAAGCCCGCGAACACCCAGCCCATGAGGACAGGCACGTTCAAGAAGAACTTGCGGCTCAGCATCTCCGGGTACACTTTGGAGAAGACGTCGATGGTCTTCCGCGACGCGACCTTGACGTCCGGGTCCTGACGCAGGAACGAGATGTTGAGGTAGTCGTGGATCTGGATGCCCTGGTATGGGTCTAGACCCTCGCCATAGTCCGGAATGGGCACCTTCGCCTCGTTCAGATTGAGTTTCTGAATTCCCTTCTCCATCAACGCCACACGCCAGCGAAGGAACCTACACCAAAACACCAAACACATTAGCACATAGACCCCCATATTAAAAGTAGTCACTAACTGGTCAAGGTTGCCGAACGTGGCCTTGTTGTCCTTCACCGCTCCGTAGATGTTGAACGTCACAACGTCCTTCTTGTTCTCGCTGCCAGGGACCCCATCGAGCTCAATGATATAGCCCAGTCCCCGAAGACCTCCTTGGAGAATTTCTCACTCAGCGTTTCCAGCGGTTTGAAGCTGCTGCGCCACGCGAGCGTCTCTCCTAATTGCGTCTTGGCCTTTTCCACGTCGTTGGCGTTGGCGCGCAGGAACTTCTGCAGGATGAGCTTTGTGGTGAACGGGCCGCTCGGGTCCAGCGTCACACCGAACACTTCACTGTAGCCACTGGCGGCCTCGATGAGCGACGGAAGCAACTGCAGCAGCTGGTTGATGGGGTGCTCCGGGGCGATGGCGGGCCACTCGGGGGCAATAGACGCCATGGTGAACCTCTGGTCTTCTTCAGAAATAAAAGCATGCAGAAAAATGAAAGTACAGAAAAATGCGTCGAACTGCGATCTAGACTGAAAACCTGCGATACCGAATGACTGGCCATTGGGCCGAGGCACACTTCAACTTGCCACAAATGATACTTGTCGAACCACTACCAAAGCTAAATGAGTACTTGTTATCAAGACATTAATTCTTCAATTTCTTGTCCGCACCCGGCAGCTCCTCCTACTATCGAGCTGAATCCTATGTGAGCTGCTCTTGATTAGAGCATCCAGCTCGTCTTCAATCGACGCGCAGTCTTCAACTCCCATCGACCACAAGAACGCGTCATGTGAATAGACGTACTGAGCCATCTCGGGTGTACTGCCAATAGCGAGCTACGACGACCGCGAATCGACAAGTACCCCGAGGACGAAGCTCAATTTCACCAAGAATACATCGGTCAAATCAGACTCGCATGCTGCCATGGCTGAATTGGAATTGTACCCACTGAATATTCAGAATATTGAGTGCATTGAAAGTTAAAGCGGCTTTGCTGTGGTTATGGTGACCTGTTCTCTCATAGCACAGCCGTAATGAACCCCGTCAGCAGAAGGGCAATCTGTGCTGACAGCGGCGCAAAGCGGAGTGACGTCGTGGACGATACCGAGCTGCCCGCGCTCCCGCTACCGGATGCCGTGTTCATGTTTCCGGTGTAGAGCTTTTGTTGCCTTCAACACATGCGCCGTTGTTGATCTGGTCAATGGCGAATTCAATGGGCGTTTGTCCTTCCTCGGAGCATGCGCTATCTTGGAAGGTGGCATAGGTGATGGTACCGTTTGCGTTGGACACGGCCTTCACTTACATGTCACCGCTGCCATCGGAGTAGCATCCGCTGTTGGCCAACAAGCCAAGGCTTCCATACATCTTCCCGCAGTCCGAGTCGTCCTCGAATATTTGGACGAGAACGTATGGGGATTCGTCAAACTCCGCCTTGGCAAACTCGATGTAGTTGTCGGCACAGCTGTACGTCACATTGTTTCCTTCTGAAACAGTGCACTTATCGAGCGTCTGATCGGAGCACGAGGCGCTGGCATCAAGCTTGATGAACGTTGGCGTACCAGTGCAGGCGCGTTTTGAAAGTTTTGGTGGCGAGGATCTCTGTAGCGCCTTGGACTTGGAGTGGGCCCAGCACCGCGAGGCCAGTGATGCAGGCAAGTAAGGTGACACAGGGAGTCTTCATGGGGCCGGTGTAGAACGACGTTTTCAAGATGTTGCTGCTGGGGTGAAGCTGTTTGGAGAATGAGATGGTCCTCACCTGCGTGAAAAGCGAAACACGAGAAACCCCACGCTTGGAATAAACTGAACAAAGTTGAAACCAAACCAAAGTTTGAAACAAGTGCACTTTGTGTATTTTAATAGTGGTGGGTTTTATGATAAGCCTACCCACTCACTGGGCATCGCAACGGACCGGAGGAGTTAGGAAGTCACTACTAGGCCCACAGGCAGGTCCTGGCAGTGGAAGCTTACTTTGAGTTTTGCTCACTACAATAGACTTTGGGTTCGCCAGGAAGCACCAAGGTGTTTGCCTCGCAGGGTGTTTGAAAGTCATAACCCACTACAGTGTGGTTTGTTTCAGGCGTGAGAAAACCATTCTAACTAAATCTGTACAATGCACGCTACAGTTGGAGGCGAGCGATGGGTCTATTCGTCCAAGGGCAGTTGGTGAGTTCTTCAGGTGTAAATGGAAATAACTAAAAGTAGACGTAGAATCATTGACGAACTATCTACCTGGTAGTCGCTCACTTTCACCCCGACAACGGGTATACCGATTCGGTCGATTCTTGGGCTTGGACACCCAGACGTACATTATTCGACAAAGTCGCGGGCTGAGACGCACATTGGCAGAACCATGAGGCTGCCCTTGAACGGTAACCAACCCAACCGAAGCGTGCATTTTACAGGTTTGATAAAATCGTTTTCGAAGTTTCAAAGTTCATTTTTAGCTGACAGCTTTTCTGAATCCAAGTTATTCAGGAACCTCCCTACTCGGCGATAAAGACTCTTTGCGCCACATCAATCGTCTGCAGCATTGGCGTCGCTGTGCTGGGAGTACGCCAACGTCTGTCCGTTTCAGAAGAAAGCAATGTGATGTACAGCAGTGCCAACAGCTACACTGCGTTTGCCAATGCGTAGTTTGAGGAATCCTCTTACTTCATCTTCCTATTATTCGCCGCAGACCCAGACTGCAGACCCATGAAGCGGAGTACGGGCTTCTTGGCCGACAGCGAATGCCACTAATGAACCTGACGGCTGTCCCCAACACAAACGGCACCACCCCTTTAGCTCCTCCAGCGAGAGCGTATGTTCGCAGTCAGCGTACCCCTCAATCAGCCAGCGACCAGATCAATACCGACAAGTGAAGGGCCGGGAGCGTCCTCGTCCACTACGTCAGTCCGCTTTGCGCCACTGTCGGCACAGATTGCCCTTCTGCTGACGGGGTTCATTAAGGCTATGCTCTGAGAGAGCAGTCACCATAACCACAGCAAAACCGCTTTAACTTTCAATGCACGCAACATTCTGCATACCTTTTGACTAGCATGCGACGTGTGATACGACGTTTGACGGTGTATTCTTGGTGAAAGTTGAACTTCGTCCTCGGCTACTTGTCGCTTTGCGGTCGTCGTGCTCGCTATTGGCAGTATCAGAGATGGCTCAGTCGCAGTACGTCGATTCACATGACGCGTTCTCGCGATCGATAGAAGTTGAAGACTGCGCATCGATCGATGAAGACGAGCTGGATGCTCACCATCAAGTGTTGGGGATGGCGTCGGCTATCGAGCAGCTCACGCAGGATTTCGCTCGGCAGCAGGAAGAGCTGGCGGCTGCGTACAAAAACTACAGCAATATGCGCTACGAGAACAGAGCGAAGAGGCCCCAAGGCCCAGACAGAATGCTCGTTCCGGTGGTGGAAGTGGTCGTTGTGGATGTTCACACGCAGCGGAACTAGAAGAGATGAAGAAGCTGCTGCAGGTGAAAGACCTAGCGCTGGCTGAAGCATTGCAGCAACGGAATGAACTCCGGGTGGGGCTCGAGAAATCGGAGAATCTGGTTGCTGAGCTGAGATCGCTACATCTGGACACCACCAATGGCCGAGTGCCGCAGGTAGCTTGGAAAGTGGCTCCTCCAGTACCGGGTCCTGCTGCAACAAGCACGATCAGTCGCAGCACCCGGAATGCCACAACAGCCATTCAGTACTCGCAGGCAACCGTAGGAATTCGTACGCCCATGACGTCGGCAGCCACTGCGGCGTTACTGGGATGTCCTGGTGCCATTGAAGTGCCTCACGACGAGCGGTTCGATGTGGAGAGCAGCTACAAGCAGCGCAAGGAGACCGGGGACACTTTCTGGCGCAAGCAGTACAAAGAGGCCGTGCGGATGCGAAAGGTGCCGTCGCCTTCGTGTCAACAGAGCGCTGTTACCACACAACAGAATGCAGTAACTACGCAGCCGTCGCTGAAGATTTTTCGAGCCGCGACAACCGCAAGAAGAAGACAGACCAACTCCGTGACGAGACAGTGCCATCGTCGCGCTACATTGGTATCAGCTCGAAGCAGAACAATATTATCAAAGAGCAGCACCGCATGCTCGCGAAAGAGTGAGTCAGCCCGACGTAGTGAAAAGTATCTTTTAAATTCCACACAAGACTGTTTGAAAACTGAAAGCGGCTCCATTATACACGATTGAACTACGAATGCCCAGGTGGAGCCATTCCACATCACTTTCAATGGCTTCGATGCGCTCTGGTGAGTTGAGTAATAGACTACTCCACGACCGGCACTGGGACGGAAACAGACGCAGCGGTGGCGGCAGCAGCGTCCACAGCAACGGCTGCTTCGACCGCGGCCATGGCATCAATTGGCGCCTCCTTGGGCTCCTCAGCCTTTGCAGGCACTGCCGAGTCAAAGTACTTGCCTTCGCGAGCCGACTTGATTGCCGCGGAAATCACGGCGCGGCGCTTGAATTCACTGGCATGTTTGGGAATGGATGGCGCCGGAACCGTGCGGCCGTCCACCACGAAGTGCGTGACGCGCTCGTAGGGAAACGGCGACAGACTTGACTCGTGGAAGTAGCCCGAGAACTTGAGACGGCGCAGGTAGACGTGGTAGATTTTGTCTTGCGGACGAGCTTCCACCACGAAACCCGAGCCGAAGGTCGTCAGCACGCGCTCCTCCTTGTGAA
The DNA here is from genome assembly GCA_012656105.1 of Phytophthora syringae. NCBI lineage: Eukaryota > Oomycota > Peronosporomycetes > Peronosporales > Peronosporaceae > Phytophthora > Phytophthora syringae. Next base: position 643,003 of record JAAKBD010000005.1, on the reverse strand, counting down.
ACTTGGCCTTCCTGCAAACCCACAAAATAATAAGCGCGTCAGCAGATGGTGATCCAACAACACCACCACCTCGATGTGAAAAACTTACGGGGTCATCTTGATCGTTGCCATAGTGGACACCATGCCCTTGACGCTCGAGAGCGTAGGAAGGCTGCCCGGAAGCGTCGGCCGGTATTCTGGCAGCGCGGGAGGCCACCCGCAGCAACAGAGGCGCTACGCATTCGCTCGCCCGCGTTCATCATGGACGTGCGCGTGAGGTTCAGAATCGAGGACAGGCGCGTGGCCGTTGCCGGTGCGTGCGCCAAGTCCGTCTCGGCATGCACGTCGCTAATGAACAGCAGCGGCAATTGCCCAGCATGGGCCTCCAGTAACACCGCATACGTCTCGTCCTCCTCTCGGAAATGTGCAACATGACCTGGTCCGAAGGGGTGTCGACACGGTCTCCTTTGACGAAGTGCGTCCGTCGTCCTAGCATGCGCACCGAGTCCGCATTCAGATACGCCGTCGCACCGCAAGGCGTCTTGACCACGAAGAACTTGTCCGAGCGCACTTCCAGCACCGTGCAGACACCGAACGGCGTCTGCGCCTTGCCCAAGTCCGCTTGCTGCACTGCGTCGTGCTTGGTATTCACCGCGAAACTATAAACCGACCACGAGGAGAAAAGACACACACAAAGAAACCATGAGAAACCCATCCAGAAACGGTCTAGCAATATATAAGTCCCCTATACAGCAGGCATCTCTACCTCTTGCCGGTCGTGTTGAGCTTCGAGCCGACGCTTTCTCGCAGCGAGCTGTAGCCTTCGAACAGCCGGTTCTTGGTGTTCTGGATGAGCGTCCCGCGCGGGATCACCTTCTCGAACTTCTTGGTGGTGGCCTTCATGCGCCACACGTGCTCGTCGTCCCAGCGCCAGTCCAGCGCGATGCTGTACATGTCCTCCTCGACATAGTACTGCTCCACGGTGGCCATCCCCAGCGCGTCTTCACTCTCTCCCCACGACGCTCTTAATCTCCCTGATAATGGCCTCCTCTCGCAGGTACGAGACACTCTTCGGCACCAGCTGCACCACGTAAAAGCCGTCCTCTCCACGCACGTCCAGCACGGTGCCGGTGCCGAAAACCGTGGCCACGCACATGCCACGTCGAGCTTTAAAGGAGGTGTCTGAGGTAGGGGAGGGGCGCTGCTGGAGCTGGTGGTGGGCGACGTCTTGGCCGTGTCCGCTGACTCGGGCGCCGAGTTCTGACGGACGCTCATGCGGCGGTACAGGGACGTGGCGGTCTGCTCGATGGACATGCCACGACGGCGGATGGCAGCAGCTGCCACAGAAGCAGCCGAGGGGGCAGGTACGACGCCGTCGTGGGAGCGACGCTCAGCGGGGAAGTCCGGCAGCTCTCCGGGCTGGTCCTCGTCCTGGTTGTCGACCGGTAGTACGGGCTCCTCCTCGGCCTCCTGCTCCAGCACGTGGCTGGGCTCGTCCTTGGGGTTCTTCTGGGACGCGCGGTACGTGGGCACCTTGGGAAGGAACCCGCCGAAGCCGCTGCGCTTGGGCTTCACGGCGCTGTCTTCCTTGCTGGTCGCGACCATGACTTTGAGAGTATCAGGAGCTCTTGTCTAGACTGGACTTTCGGTTGTGAGGCAAAAACTGCCACCGACTGCTTTGGCGATACGTAACGAGGGGACTGAAATCAGGGTTTCACTTAAGTATCCATCTGAAACGAATTAACAGTTGATTTGTAAGTAACGACCCACGAAATGGCTACAATTGCCATTTCGCACAAGTAGACACTTGTAGAGACAATACCTACAACAAGCAGCTGGATTGAGGCAGCTCCGGAGAGATGCAGGTGAGCTCTCACGGCAACGACCAGGCCGCCCCAACTTCACATGGCATTCCCCAGTTTTACTTTCTCAAAAACAACTCGACTGGCATTGTTTCCGTTGACAAGAACTGTCTTCATCGCAGTCGCGAGCATGGCACATGTTGTTTTTCCATTTGGGCCTTTCACGCTAACGCTAGTTGCCCTTTCGTCATTCGTTCAGCACTTGTTGTCGTTATACTCTTCGATATCTGCACTTCTTCTTGCACCGCTCATCGGATGATCTTCTGCCACTCGTTCAGCGTGAGCATGTGCAGCGAGTCGCTCCGCAGTTTGTCGTAGTGGAGCCGCTTGGACACGACTCCGAGCTGCACGGGAGTGCGCGTCTGTCGTCGCTGCCGCCGAACCACATGCGGCCGGCCGTCCGTTTCGAGTTGGACCACCTCCTCCACGTCACTTCCGTCGTCGTCGCTATTGAGCTCGTAGCTGTGGAAGTCGAGCGGGTCGCACCGCTCGAGTTGATGTCGCTCCTTGGCTTCGAGGTCCTTCAGGCTCTTGATTGTATCCCGCTTCTCCTTGGCCTGCTGCACCCGACGCTCTGCCGACGAGGGCCGGTAGGACGAGAAGTTGAGCACCAACTGAGAGCAAAGCGCGCAGACCGGAGCCTCGTCGTACAAATGCGTCATCCGGGCATGGTTCATGCCCTCCTCACTGTTTCCGACAGCTTTGCTATTGCTGTCGTTGTTGGTCTCATCTCCAGCTTCGGTCTCAATTGCTGATCTGTTTGCTGCAGCCCACGATGCTCGCAGATCCACGATACTCTTGAACGACACTTTCGTGGTGAGATTTATCTTGGGGAAGACGTACAAGCAGAGTGAACACGGCTCGCTGGTGAGAGGCGCCATCGTGCTGCTCAGTAGCGGGGTCTGCTCTTCCGCAAGCACACGGCGCAATTGGTGCAGCTTCGCTCGCGCCTTGATCTTGTCCAGTGTGCGCTGGGACTTGTTAAACTCCTGTGAGCACGCGTGAGACTTGGCTAAAACGCGACGCAACTTCTTGATCGCACAGCGCGAGATCGATCCGAACTGTTGCGTGAGTCGCTCCTCGCTCATTTCTTCTAGAGACAGCGTTGGTGCCCGCTGAAGGTGTGCTGCATCAGTGTCGTTATCCAGTTTCATATCTGCCTTCGCGATATCTTCGTCAACTCCAGTCAGACCTGCAAATTCCGTGATGTGAGGCAGACTGGCACGTAGCCCTACCACTGAACTATTATGGCGGGTAGCTGCCTTTTCCACCGCCGTGTCCGTAGCTGCGATCGCCACTGCCTCCATCACACCATGCAAGCCGTTTGATGTTGGCAAGAACGATGCAGGAGCTCTGCTCGTACCAGCTGACTTCTTTCGAGCCATGTGCGATGTCAGCACGCTGGCTGCGCTTATGGGTCTTTGGTTCGTCCCCACTGCTGTGCGATGGAAAGTGCCTGCTTCAGACGGCAATACGAACCCCGCTCCACTGTTCTTAAATGACCCAGCCCCTGACGTCTTCGAGATGAGCTCTGATGTGCTTTTGCTCACCATCGCAGACTGTGGTCGAAACGACAGCACGGAACTTGGCAACTCCGGTGATCGATCGTGTGCGTTGTTGCTGGGCGCTGCGGATCTCGACCGCGGTAACGACCGCTTGACGAACCTGAGCTCCCTCTTCTTGCTCATGACCACGACCTGCTGGTGCGGGGTGAGCGCTTGATTGCGAATCGACTGAGCCACCTCCTTCTCGTGCTGGTCGACGGCTCTCCTGACCACCGCTTCAATAAGCGTCGTGTCGCCGCCACTGCGTTTGCCTCCAGTTGCAGGACTGCGCGGACCGAAGCCCAAGTTCTCCACCATCCGACTCCACACCATTCGTGCCGGGATATCCCGCTCCGTCCGCGCACATTCGTCCACGAGACAGCGCGCCGTGGACTCCAATTTGCAGGCCACCAGCCACTCCTGCACCAGCAGCAAGGCGAACTCGCTCGCGTTAATCTCGCTGGACGGCAGCATCGCGACGGCCATTTTGTGTCAATGGTGTTCACATCTGCAAATAGCTTGGCCACGTACTTGAGTCGGACTCAGATCTGATAATTTGTGATTTTGACTGAGATCTAAAAGCGACAAATGGTGCGTGGAGACTGGCGATACGACGCTTGTCTGCGTGATTCACGCCGCATAGGGGCGACATGAGCGGTCGTGTGGGTGCATGACTCACTCGTTGCTGTTGTGACGCAGAAATTCCGGTTCTGCGGAGGGCTGGAGCCGCCTGACTGGCTGCTGGCGGAGGTGCCGCTGTTGTCAGGGAGAAGACCAAAGTGGTGAGTCTTGTGACGTCTGCAACAGGGAGAAAGCTGCGAACTAATGAGTTGTCATTGGGGGTTATTTTGTAGACTTCAAGTGATCTGGTTGCTATGTGTGAAGCTATTGGGGCGGACATTGCAGTGCAGGTTTGACGGAATCCGTGGCGGCTCGTCAGTCTTACACTGGAAACTGAGTATTGTTACATTGTGCTGACAGGAGCTGGATCACGCAAATACGTTGTTTGAGGATGCAGCAGATGCAAAGGTTGGGGAGTTGGAGTGTTGCGGCAGCTTCGAGATTGATGCTGATTGTGTAGCTGTCGGTTTCCCATATTGCAGGCTGCGGTTGCTGCTCTGCAGTTCATTCTCACACACGCTGCCAAGTACGACACCGAGTGGCGAGATCTCGTCGCGGAGCTGCAGCAGTTGGGCATGCAACAGGAAGCAGCTGAGGTCGTTGCGCAGAGCTACGAGGACCATCGCGCGCACATCCAGAGCCAGCAGCGGGCGCAGCGCTTCCAGGTTCGTCCACTGCATCTTTCACTGCATTGCAGCAGGGCTACAAACTCACACAAACTCGCCTATGGTGCAGTTTCCACATGTGGAGAAGGTTGAGTGGCAAGTGGCATCCCCAACAACCGTGCGTCTGAACTTGAAGCTGGACCATCCCGCCATGAACTGCGATGCATCGATCTCCTCCACAGCCAGCCACGAGCTCCAATTCAACGTGAGTAAGAGCAAGTTCCTGGCGCTGTACGAAGAGCTCCGCCACGCTCAGACAATGCTCGACGTCCAGCACTAAAAAGGCAAGTTCCGCCCCCTTCAACTGCGCGTCATCACATCCCCAAAATACATGTCGCAATCCGTCTTTCAGCCAATCAGCAGCCTCCACCCCTTTCTCTGACTCTCCTCGTAACCCAGACTGCAAACCCCATACAAAAAAGCTTTTCGCGAAATGGGCGGCGGGTCCTGGGTCGTGCACGAGGGCTTCCTGCTGCGCAAGCGCGACGGGGCGGCGTCCCCGCGCCCTCTGCATCCCAAGCAGCTTCTGGAGACGTACGTGGTGCTCACGATGAACCGCAAACTCGAGTTCTTCGACGGCAGCGACGTCACCACGCGCAAAAGTGGACTCGGCCTCTTTGCTGGGCTTTGCGGGCTGGGACGGAGATGGGCTGCTCAAAGCGGACTCGTACGGCTTGGAGCTCAAAGTGGACCGCAACAGCAACTCGCGCCTGTTTCTGGCCGCCTTCAACCGCGTGGATCAGGAGAAATGGTGTCGAGGGTTTATGGGTGCGTTGAAGTGAGGGTGTGGGTAGAAGATTGCTTTGAAAAGGGTTAACTCACCTGGGTATTATGTTGTTGCTTTGTGTAGCGGTGCTGGACCCGCAAAGTGCTGCGGGAGAGGAGGTTCGACGGGAACGGCGTCGCGTGAAGAAGGAGGAGAAGAAGCTGCTGGAGGAGCGAGAGGAGAAGATCCGCAAGTGGAAGGAGAAGAAGGCGCAACTGATTCAGGAGGAGCAGGACCGACTGCTGGCTCGAGAAGAGGAGATCAGCAACATGACGCCGCTGGAGCGCGTGGACGGACTGGGCTCTCTGGACGACGACACGGCCCGGCTGTTGGAGAAGAGGAAGCTGAGGCTACAGCGACGACAGGCTCCTACGACTGGGAGAGTGAACAAGGCGGCGTATCGACGACGACTGGAAGAAGCGGCGGGAGGAAAGACGGATAACGTGCAGCCACTGCATACGAAGATCGTGGAGCAGAGGATCAAGGTCCGCGTGGAACTCCCTCCTCCTGGACAGTGTGAGTGTTTTTATTTTTTTGTTGTTGATACTTTTTGGATATTTGGGGTTTTGAGGGCTAATTTTTGCTGTATGTGGCCTAGTTTTGAGGTTGGCGGTGTTGTGCACAACGATGTACCGCGTCTGGGTTCCTCTGGGAGTGATATTTCGGACAGCTCGTCGATGTCATCGCGACTTTCTTCTGTTTCATCGGTTCCAGGAATGAGCAATGCGCCTCCCCCGCCCCCGCCGCCGCCACGTTGGTCTTCGAGCAGCTCGCGTATGTCCATGTCTTCGAGAGCGTCGATGGGTATTCCACCACCACCGCCGCCGCCGATGTTCGACCATCAAAGTTTTAACGATGGAGAATCTCGATCTAGCAGCAGCTTGCGGAGTGCATCCTTCGACTCGTTCGCTTTCGATCGAGAAGAAGATCCGGTGCGCTCGTCTTTTTCCCAGAGCACTCACCGTGTTTCGAACGCGAACAAGGGCAAGCATAATATGCAAGACAATCTGGCTGCCATTTTAGGTGGTGGACGACCCAAGTCGGCGTCACGGGCATCTCGCACAAGCCGCCGACGAGACTCGTTCGGATCAACAATGAGTTCAGTGACGACTGCTTCGTATGTGGCTCCAGACCGAAAGTCGGAAAAGGTGAATACGAAGCGATCGAATGGGATCAGCAGCCCTGCAGCTCCAGAACCTACGATGGCAAATGCATTTGCAGCGAGTCTTGCTGCAATTCGTCGTACCCGGGCTGACACTGTCGAAGACATGAGCGCTGCCAGTAGTGCTACGAGTCCGGTGGCAAGCGCGCCAGTCAATGATGGTAGGGTGCGCGATCGCAAACGTGATTCGCAGCTTAGCGCTGAAGGGAAGGACATTCTGAGGAAAGCCATGAACGGTGATAGCGCGCAATTTGTATCTTCGAAGTCGAAGGCAAGTTCGGGGCGAAGGGGCTTTTTGATGAAAGCAGCAGTGACGAAGAGAACGATTCGGACACCGGTTTGTTTGGGGTGGAGGGGCGAACGAGCAAGGTGCAGCGCTGTGCCCCTCGTGCTTTAAGCGGTATGCGCACCAGTGACTTGAGTGTGAATGTACGTTCGGCGCCAGCGAAGACGCGCGCTCCTGCCACATCGATGAGCAGCGATGAGGACGTATCAAGTGATTCCGACTCCGACAACGGTACACACTCAGCGTATCCCTATCCTATTCGTGTGTGTGTTTCTTACATGGATGTATCGTGAATATTGTGAACAGAATCCTCATCCTTCGCGCAGCCACGCAAAACCGAGGCTACAAGTCCTAAGAGTGCCACGATTCGCAATGTCGGCGCAGGCGGCGCAGGCCCCAGTGTTGTGGTGCTGTTCACAACGTCGGCTTTGCGCAGCGAAGGGAAGAAGTCGATCGGCGTGTTCACGTTCACTCTTCAGTTCGGGAACTTGGAGCACAGCTTCTCGTTCACGTACTCGGAGTTTGAAGAGATCCATACGCGGTTGACATCAGTTTTTCCTGGAACGGTGTTGCCCAAGTTCCCGTCGAAGCACCGCTTGCGCAACAACACAAAGCCAGAGAATATGGAGAAGCGCGGACAAGAATTCCGCTTGTACTTGCAGCAGTTGGTGGCCTTACCGGGTGTACTATCGAATGACCGGTTCCAGTTTGAGTATCGCATTGACGGTGCCTTTGCGCGTGCATTGGCGAACGGCCAACAGAACAGGAGCGCTGCAAATGGTGTTCAATCGAACGGCCGTCCGCCGAGAAGCCCAGTCGCTCCTCTGCCCAGGAAGGAGCATGCAGCGTCACCTGCCTCTTCTCGCAGCGACAGCCCACCCACCCGTGCTGCCAGACCGAAGGCAGGAAAGGGTCTTTTGGCTTGGAAGATTCGGATTCTGATCCAGAGTCCGACTCGGATACGTCGGTGGACACTCCAAAGCCTCTTGCAAGACAGCAGCGACGCGAATCTGCAGCGTCAAAATCCCAGCGGAGGAAGCCGAAGACGTCCGAGCTATCCAGCAGTGCTATCAGTTCTGTTACTGAAAATTCGCAGCGTGGCAAGAAGAGTCGCTCACGTTCACGCTTGAGCTCTCGAGCAAGTTCGAGAGCAAGTTTGGCACCACCACCTCGACCTTCCGTGGAGGCTACCAAGCCAGCAGTGACGGGTCTACCTCCAGGACGTCCGAACCCTTTCGCTGGAGGGCGTGGGGATCTGCTCGCTGCAATTCGGCAGGGTGCTCCTTTGAAAAAGCTTCGAGCGCAGAAGATGATGATTCGTCTGGCCCTGCCTCGAGCGCTGCAAAAGCTCCACCACCGCCAGCGCCCACCCAGCCAGGCTCCATCAACGAAGCCATTTCGAACGCCATGGCGATGCGGCGTATCCACGTCGAGTACGAAGAGGCCAACTCGGACGCAGATTCAGACTCGGACGACGACTGGGACTAGCTTTTTGCTGCAAAACGAGTCGCGATTTTTAGCCGAGCTCCGTCGGAAGAGCGAGCGGCACCAGCTTTGCGTACTGGACCCGACCCATATTGTATACATAACGTTAGCAAGAAGCGGAGGCAAGTGGGCATTTTCTGATTAGAATTCAATGAATGAACCAAAGTAAAAGTCTTCGGGTTCGTTTAGTCCTCGCGCTCGTAATGATCTTCCGAAGGGATCACGAAGCTGCCCTCGAATTCTCCTGGGGACGAAGTCTGCAAAATCAAAAACGCTACGTCAGCTATACACAAACAAGATTTACCCAAAATTACCAACATTTGTACCTCTTCCATGCTGCTGAAGACGACACCGACCACCGAGAAGGCGACGGCCATGCCCATCCCCCACAGGAAGCTCTGCAACATGCACCCATTAACAAGCCAGTTACCGGTAGTAACAGTATAGAACAATGCATCCAATTACGACGCGCTGACCTCTTTCATGACGCCTCCGAATGTCCGCGGAGTCTCCTGCTCGGACTGCAAAAAGGGGTTCGCGGGCGGCGGCGGAGCGGGCGCCTCCGTGAGCGCGTTCGAGGGCTTCGGGGCCTCGGGAACCACGCGCCGCGCTTCGCTCTTCTTCACTCGGATGGGCTTGGCGCGCTTCACGCCCGAGGAAGCGAAACCCCGCGCCATGGCCGGCGAGCGGCGCAAGATCGGGAGCAGCAGCGGCGTCATCTAAAAACGAGTGTGTGTGTGTGACACACACCAGTGTCGATAGCACTTTGGGTTACCAGCTGTACGACTGCGATGATGCCAAGTTGGTATCATCGCATCGGGCTGCTCACCGGATGGCGCTGCGCCGTCTGCTTGGGCAGAGCGGCCAGCGCTTTCTTCTCGCGCCGACCTTGAAGGGCGATGAAATGCATCAAGAATTAATAAGACTGAATGAACATCAAGACTCTACAATGGTATTATTGCTCGACTCCCCACTCAGTACATGCACGCTGGCCGAATAACTCAGTAAATAAATAATTTACTCTCTGCCCCCTCCATAATGTACGTGTCCCGCTTCGCTGAATGTCTTGGTGGTGTGTGTCGTTTCTCGTGACGTCTTCGATCGAATCGTCCTTCCTCTGGCGTGTGCGTGTGTGTGTATGTCCACCCCCTCTGGTTTTCTTCCTTCTTTTCCCTCTTACACCGAGTAGCTCGTGTCAAAGGAGCCCGCCGGGCTCAGCTGCAGCTGCTTGTCGTTCGTGGGCACTTCATACCCCGACAGACTCACGTAGCCGGCGTCGTAGCTGCTGGGGTTCTTGCCGATGAATGAGCTGAATGCTAGGCTCTTGCACAGCGTCGGGTGCGCGTGGATCACCAGCAGCAGCTCCTGCAGCTGTTTGGCGCGCGCGGTCAACATCTTTTCCGGCGAGACGAACAGCTGGAAGACCGACAGGATGCCATGTGCTGGCAGCTCGGGGAGCTCCGACATCTCTGACAGCCCTTCGTGCAGCAGCTTGAAGTCAGTAAAGCGGCGGCGCACCACGTACGCGTTGCTGTCGCTGGGGCCGCCCACGTCCACCTTGAAGACCCACGTGCCGTGGCTGTTCTTGGAGTACCCGGAGATGGTCACCATGCGGAGGAGGTCGATCTCGTTCCCAGCCGAGAGCGGGCGTGTGCGCGCCGACCCACTGGACGGCGCGGGTGGGGCCAACATGCGCTCGAGACGCAGCGCCGACTCGGAGTAGCTCTTGTGTCTGCGACCGCGGCGGCCGCTTCCGCTGGCCACCAGCGCTCCGGTGCTGGCGCTGTTGGCGATGCTGGGGCGGCTCTGGATGCACACGACTGCGGTGGTGATGGGGGATGGGGGTGGCAGCCGTCGACGTGGAGGGCGCGGGCGATGCCGGCTTGAGGCTCAGGCGATACACCATGGGCGGCACGGCCGTGGCGTTCCGGTACGTGATGGAGGTCCCCGCGGGGAGTACTCCGGGATCATCATCTTGGTGGTCGCGTTATGGTGGTGGCGGCGCTCTGGAAACGCTGGGTGTGTGTGGGGTGGGAGAGCGGCCGAAGAACAATACAGCGACCAAAAAGCTCCCGAGAATGCGTCACCAGCGACTTGCTCTCTTGCCGGCGAATTGAAAAGTGAGCGGAGAGTGGCAATGCCGCGGGACTGGAGCGACAGGGCGAACAGTTTGAGAAGTGCAGAGACGGGGTGCGGTGATGCTTTGCTCCCGCTTTTTTGACTGGGGTTGAGTATGCCGCGCGCCAAAGCAGCTGACTTGGACTCAGTATGCTTTTTGAAAAGATACAGCAAAGTTGGTAGTTCTCGGCTGTGAGTGAAGGCCTGCTGTCTGTGGTCTGCGTCTTGATGGCCCCAAACTTGTTGGATCGCCGCGTTGACCGGTGCGGCCCAGCTGGGCGCTGGGCCGACAGCGGCGCTGTAAATTTATTGGCCGGGAAAGCCGCTCGCCGCCTGCTCTCTGCATTGAAAGGCAGAGCAGAGACCGGAGCGGCGAATTCTCAGCCACGTTCGCTCCGCCAATGCCTGGCGATATCACCCCTACAAATTTCCCCGTCGAATCGGTCTCAGCACGCTTTCGCCGAGTTGCGGACTACGACTGCAAGTCACGGTCTCAGCGTCGGAGCGTGAACGCGAACGCGGACACAAGCAAATATGACTCAGCAGCTTCATGTGAGACTTTTCCCCAAAGTTTGCAGTTTGCACGCGTCATGCAAAGCCGGTCCATTACTAATCTTTCGGCCTGTGACGCGCTATCCTGTCAAAGTGTGTGGACACGCGTTGCTTCAAAAGGCAACAACGCCGTAGCAGCAGCAGCAAGCAGCAAGTGTTGGGTGCCGCGGGACTTGCAGTCAGCAGATGTAGTCTACACCTTGTAGATGACCGCGCTTTGAGTCTCTGACTTCGAGATCGTCGACGGTGCTCGTTGTCACTGCGACAGCGCGCGTGTGAGCTGCGATACCCGCCAAAAAGCGAAAATCTTATCCGCTGCGCTTGTTGGTCCGACGATCGGCGCCTGCAAGCCAACCGCTTTGCAGTGAAAAATAGCTCGAGGCAAGTTGGAGCCACTTTTGCTCACTGCAACAACGCTGGCCCCGCGATGATTTGGATGTCGGGGCATCCTGGCGTGCTGTCATTGCAGGCCGACGGCATTCCTGTCTGCGTTTAACACTCCGAAAAAGTATCTTGCGCGACCAGCGACAGCAGTAACTCGATGCTATACTAGCGCTTTGTTCTCACTTGCGTGGTCAGCGTGCGTCAGTGCTCGAGCGCGGGCGCGCAACGTTCGACTCGATGCAGTGCTATCGATGACTCGTCGGCTTTAGGTTAGAGCTTGGCTCTCAATTTGCGAGCTTATCCGCACGCGAGTGCCTCGGTTTGCGTTTGTTGATTTGTTTCTGCGCTGCGGGTTCGTCGACGTTTCCAACCTTGGCACGCAGGAGGCGGTCGGCGAGCTGCTGGCCGTCGTGTCGGGCTCGAAGCAGCATCAGCAGCTCAGTGACGATCCCATTTTACTGCGACGCAGGTAGCGTCTGTAGAGATCCAGGCAATGTGTTGGAAGGCGGCATCACGCGGCTTCACCGAAAAAGCAAAATCAAATAGCAGAAATCCATGTTACATGCGAGATCTTTATATCCATAGTGTGTAGTACATCAGCATGCCAAGGTGGAGCTGCTAGACCAGAAGCAAATCAAATCCACCACAAGGGCAAATGTAAATAACGCGTGACAGTGACATTTTCACTTCAAGCATGCTGCGTTCCTCACCACTGCCGGCTACCGGTACATGCCTCGGAGTGCTTTGTCTTATTGCACAGCGTCCAGTTCGTGGCAGACCATTTCCGTTTGTCTTCGAGCCCTGGTGCTTCTTTCACTAAAGCCTTGCAATGCGATGGCATTTAGCACGAGCAACCTGATACCCGGTACATCAGGCGTTCTCGTCATGAGCCGGGCTCTACCCGGTAGTTGAAGTTGCCTTGACAATGACGTAACCGCCCGCAGCATGCTTGAAGTGAAAAGGCCGCTTCTGGGGACGCTTCTAGCAGATCTACTTTGGCATGCTGATGTACAACAACACTAAATATCCCCCGAGGACCGCGTTGAAGACTGACTGTCGTGAACATCGAAGGTTAATAAGTGTTCCTTCTCTCGGCTTCCTTCGCTCTTCTCTCGCCAGGCGAGTCGCTTGGGGTCCGGATCACTCTCTTTCATTGTCATTTCGGCTTTTGCGCGCTTCGGACCAAGACTTGGTCACTTAGTGTAGGATAAGTGTATTTTGGACGGAGACCCCAGCCCTATTGTAATATTTATTCCAATAGCAACCAATGGAAATGCTTCATAGCAGGTTACGAGCTATAATTGACCAATCACCTTGTTTTAGGGGTAGGTTTAGTACATTCCAACTTATTTCCGGACTTGTCTGGCATTTAATGAAATGTGAGAATAAGTTACAATACTGAAACCAAGATAAACACTTTCTTATCAGATAACTGCGCATTGCGCCGGAAGTAACATCCATTAGAAGGTGGTGCATTGCCAAAGATAGATCCTGAAGTGTCGTCGTATTTGGCATTGAGCGTTAGACTACGAGCAGGGAAGCAGCATGCGGAGAGCACCACGGGGCTTGACACGCCGGCTGGCACGGTTGGACAGGAACTTGCAGCAGTGAAAGTCTTCAATGTGTTTCTTGTATCTACAGAACTAAACAGCGATGCCCTGGACAAGATGCATTCCTCTCTCAGTCAAGCGTCTAATTTACCCATGCAGAATTTCTACTCCCTGCTAACAGCGTTCTCAATATTTCTCCAGACAAAGAAAAGTGGTAAAGCTCGCGCCGCTGATGACTTTTTGGCGAAGTGGCGGCTACAGGCGGACGAGTGCGTCGACGCAGACAGCAAGGCCGTTGACGGCGCCAGGGCGAGTGGCTGGGGGTGGCCAGTGACGTCGCGCGGGCAGCAGCGCTGCGGGTGTTGGTGAGACTGGTGCACAGCAGCCATGCGATCGACGTTGAACGATCAAGAGGATGGAGGGCAGGTGCACTCAAGGTAAGACCTGCTATTATTTAGTACATATGCTGGTGTAGCTCAGCGGTAGAGCGGGAAGCTCAGCTTCCAGGTCGCCGGTTCGAACCCGGCCACCGGCATCCTGATTGGATTAATTTTTGTGTCTCTGTGTGTTGTGATGTATGCTATTATGTGCGCGTTGTGCCTGCTCTGCTTTTGTTTTTGTTGCGCTGCTTACTATGGTGTGTTGCTGACTACGCTACTAACATTTTGTGTTGGTGACTGTGCTTCTGACTGTGTGTGTGTTGGTGCCGGTACTACTGACTATGTGTGCTTCTGTATCGATGTGTATATGCTGTATTATGTATTGTTGTGAATGTATGATGCTACGCTAGGTCGATACTGGTCCACTGATGCGAAGGAGGCGTACACGCGTCTGATATGGTGCCGCTGGACCTCAGCGCAAGGTACTGCGCCCCAAATGCTTGGTATGCAGATGGGTGCGACGAGCGGAGTGTACGCCAGCGCTTCCGGAGCGATGAGGCTTTGGAAGTGGCCTTCTTTCCGTCCAAGGCGCGAAGGCGTTCGTTTGCCGTCTGATCCATGGAGACAGCCAATGTCCACAACGCGTGTTTCCAAGCTTCGTGTGCTACTTTGTCCGATCGGTTTGGCTGCGCGGAAATGTTGCACGGCTCCTGGTACAGTACCTTCATAATATTTACTGCCGCTTTTGCATCCGCTCTCTTGTTTTGCTCCTTTTACCTTTAACTGTCTGCCAGATTGAGTTTGCGTACCAGTTCAGAAAGCAGCCAGCAAGTGTTGACGCTGTTGCTGGTGCAGGAACAACAGGCAAAGATGCAGCAGACGCAACCTCGAGTGGCGGTCCTGCACAAGCAGCAGTCCGTACGGCCGACGCAGTCACAGCGTCTTCGACTCGCGCAATGCGGTCGCTGATAGCAGTCAATTGGGCCAGCATGTTATCCAAGGTTGATGCAAGCAGCGAATCCCTTCCCGCGACAGCATTGCTGAGTTGCGCGTGGTTTAAAGTACGCCAACGAGACGACAGATGTGACCCCACTCACAGCAAGTGGATATCGTGATGTGACATCCCAGTATCGCATTGGTGGCGGATACTCCACGCTCCAGCTCGTACAGGTAACGTGGAACGTGAAGTTTGCTGGTAGCACCATTCTTTGTGGTATCTAACACGGTTTCCATGTGTATGAGCAGAGAAGCAAATGTAGCATTAACCACAGAGACATCCACGTTCAGGCGCGGATCCGGGGATCCCAAAACGTGCTGGTACAACTCGTTGCGCAGCGTCACAAGCTGACCAAACTCGGCGACCGTGAGCCGCTGCTGCAAGTCGTCAATAGTCGGGGTTGCAACCGGTAAGTCCGGAGCCTCGTACCCTGCCAAAACTTTTGCAACGCTTTGATCCTCACGTGTTGTTGTTCCTATGTATGCAAAAGCTTTTGTCAGAGACTCGAGCAACCACGCGCCTCTTGTGGAGATCCACTGGATCGCTAACTTAGGCGATGCATTAGCATATGCAGCTGCACCACGGCGCAAGGAATGGCTGGACATATTAGGAGTCAGGGTCTGCCGTGTCGAAACTGGCATCTCCTTCACGCATTCGCGTATAACTTCGGTAACGTAGCTGGCAATGTTCGGCCGCTTGCGCTCTCGTTTTGTTGGCCTCTTCTTGTGTGTAAGTCTGGCCGCCAGGTAGATCCGAAACTGTGAGCCGAGGTACAAGAGGGAAGAGGTACTCTGAAGGCTCATCATAGCAAATGAAGAGCATGTCGAACGCGTGCAGCATACACTGTTGCCAGTGTTGGGCGGACTTGTAAATGGATACACCTTGTACAACTGATGTCTTAATCCGGGCTATAAGCTGGAACATCTCCCCAGAGGCCGAGATCGAGAGCTGTCGCTTCCTAGCAAAGCATGTATCGATAGCTCTACCAAAAGTATGCCACATCATTGTCAATAAAGCTGCATCGTGAACGGGCTTGAGTCCTGTGGCCACATCTGCGTGCACGATAAGATTCGTCACCAAGACGCAAAGGTCATTCAAAGTGCAGCCTGGAGCGTCGTTAGTCTGCACGTTTGCTCGTAGATTGCGCTCGTCAATCGCACTAGTCATTTTATCACGAATCTTGGCGACACGCTTAGAGTCTTGAAGCGAATCGCTGTAGCGCTCTCTTAACAGGTTCACCACTTGCGAGAAATAGCCCAGGGCTGTCGCCAGTCTTGCTGTCACCGTCGAAGCCGCTGTCCTTCCCGCTGTCTGTGAGTCCAGGAGACTTCAAATGAGGACGCCTGGGGTGGATTTTCTCGTTCGGTAAAATACGAATTTACCCTTTACCCCCATCCGGAATAAATAAGTTGGCACTGATTGGACGAAAAATGTCTGGAATGGCTCAGTCACTCACTATGGCAGGTTTCCGGACTGCTGTCCGGAATCTGCCAATTACTGCCCGACAATGGAGCCCGAACCCTAACCCCACCACGGC
Source organism: Phytophthora syringae (assembly GCA_012656105.1). NCBI lineage: Eukaryota > Oomycota > Peronosporomycetes > Peronosporales > Peronosporaceae > Phytophthora > Phytophthora syringae. The sequence continues at coordinate 627,115 of JAAKBD010000005.1, read as the reverse complement.
GCACCAACCCCCAGTGGAAGCGTCTATTCAAGCGCCGGATCGCCGTCTGCTGCCGCACGCTGAAACGCTTCTTCTTCGTCGTGCTACCTCACGAAAAGGACTGCTGGCTGCTTCGAAAGCAAGTTGACGTCTTCAACACGCGTATTGCTCTGCTGGTCGTGCTTCGCCTAAGATCGGCGGATACTATCGCGACACTCCCGTCTGTCAACAGATGCGTTCTGCTGCTAACTAGTCGCCTACCGCTGGAGCACCGGCAGGTCCAGGCAGTACCAGTCGACTCATAAGCATGGGAATGACAGTGGTTCTTGCATCATTGCTTGCTCACGTGCTACTTGGCAACGTACACGCGTCCAGTCCTCTCACTGACAAGCTGTCCGAAGACGCTCGTGGGCGACTGGATGAACTTCTTGGGGAAGAGTACCGTGAAGGACTGCACGAAGCACCGTCACCTGAGTTTACTTCGGGCTTAGCGTCTTCATATCCGTTGTTCCAACGCCCCGCCTTGCAACCCATCAGGCGCACTCAGCACGAATTGCATCCGCTGGTGCCAACCAGGCTCTGGCATGTTGATGCCGACCAACATTTGGCTCGAGTTGAAGCCTACGTTACGCGCGAGGCGCGCAAGATCGAGTGCCATGACCTGAACAGTCGTCTTTCTTATTTGCACGCTGATCTTCAAGGGCAACATAACTCCGCACAGGAAGTTGAGGCCGTGAAGGCCAGACTTTCCGAGCTACACCAACAAGACAGACTACTTATACGTAGGAAGACGCTACCGGTTGAGACCGTCCAACGAACAAGCCAAAGTCTTACGCAAGTACAGCGGCGCGAGTCGACGGACTTACAACGCCTGCGTGGCTTTCAACAGGTGTCCAACAATGACGGTGAACCTTTCAACGCTGGTTGCACACTTTGTGACAGAAAACACAAATCTGAATCGCAACTATCCTGTAGGCATGGGTCCTCCAGATAGTTGGGTGTATGAAACACCCAACGGAATCCGAAATAACGCTGTGCGCCAGTTTCTGGCCGCAAAGAAATCGGCCGTGACCAACTCGCTGCGCAACAATACGCACTTCGACATGCACTTTAGTTCACGGAAGCGGCAACAGTTCTTCCCCATTCGAGAAGATGGTCGTCGGGCCTCTATTGAGCTGTCTGCCGGGCCATTTGGGGCGGAAGCCGACGCAGCTGCCCGACATCAGCCCAAGCTTGTCGACGGACTCCTCTCGGTTACCCGTGTACGGCACATTCCAGTACGAATCTCTCCTAACGCTGTTTTGGACAGCCAAGTTGAGATATGTACGCGCCATGGCGTATGGTACGTTTCGCTAACTGTCGTCGTACCACCCAGCCCTATTGCAACCTCAGGACGATGTGTCGCCGGCGACCCCGGTGTGAAAAGCTTTTTGACGACAATCGATCTGCAGGGCAACGTGACCCACTACGGCTGGCGCCAACCCCGTACGGACTGCCTCCAACCCCTGACAAAATGGCTACACTCGAGGCTCGGCAAGCTGCCGCACAGAGAGCGATGATCAAGTTCAAAAGAAGAAAGGGAAACACACAGGGCGCCAGTGGAGGACCTACGTTCGGCGAAGCGCGAGTTCAATTGCTGCAGGGCTAAGATCCAATACCAGATTGACGCTCTGCACCACACCGTTGGATCGTTGCTCACGCAACAGGCCGACACGATTCTGCTTCCCGTGTTCGAGTCGAAGTCGATGTTGCTGCCAAGTGCTAAAAGGACGCACGCGTTCAACCACAACTTGCAGGGCCTGAAGCACTACAAGTTCCGCAAGCGGCTGGAGGCCATGTGCGAGCAGAGAGGCAAGACACTCGTGGTATGTTCTGAAATGTACACGAGCAAGACCTGCGGCAGGTGCAATGAGCTGCACGAGCAGCTCGGCAGTCAAGACAGATTTGTTTGCCCGCGCAGGAACTGCGGCTACACGGCCGACCGGGACGAGAACGCTGCCTACAACATCCTACGCTTCGTGAGCGCGGGGTCTCTCCGTGTCTACGAGATCAACGGTGAGAAACAAGATCGGGCCTAAGCCCTTTGAATGTCCCGGGTTACGGCGGGCTTCCTCGGCCTCGTTTCATCTACCTAGGTAGCTAGACGAGGTGTATGACCGTAATATGGGCACTCGCGGATTGAAGTCAACCAAAACTACAAGTTGCGAGACCTGGTCCGGAGTAAACACCTTTACCATTTCATAGGTGTGCACCCATTCCATGCAACTTTCCCAAATACTAACTCAATTACTCCTCAATACACATACACCCGTTAAATTCGTGACCATCTACTTTGGCAGGTACATTTCATTCAGCCGCACATCAATCCCCTAGCTCACTTCTGCATTTGCTCCGCTGTCGCGATGCCGGGCAAGGGCCCTTCGCGTCGCCTCGCTGCGCTCTCTCGCCAGCTGCAGCCTGCGCCATGCGCCGCTTCCACACACGACCAAACCATAGCAGAGCTAGCGGCAGAGCGCGCTCGCGCCAGCTTCTCTCCTCGCGCCATGGCCGACTGCATCTTCGGCGGGGCGAAGCAGACGCAGCTGCGGCTCAAAGCCATGCAGATGCTGGAAGCCCACGCGGAGTTCCGCAACGACGTCGGCACCTTCGATCGGTCGCTGGCGGAACGTCGGGAGCACACGGTGCAGCGCTTGCGACGCCTGTACGCGCTCTTCATGGAGCACGGAGCAGATGTGGCCACTCGCGACACGCTGGCGGACATTGTGGGCGTCTTCGACCTGCCCTTGTGGACACGCAATGGCGTCCACTTCGGTCTTTTCTGGGCGCCATCATGGGACAGGGGGACCAAGAGCAACAGGACGAGTGGATGCTGCCCACCATGATGCTGGAGCTCTTCGGGTGCTACGGGATGACGGAGCTCGGTCACGGCAGCTTCACACGAGGCTTCGAGACGACGGCAACGTTCGACGTGGAGACGGACGAGTTTGTGATCCATACGCCAACAGATACAGCTACCAAGTGGTGGATCGGAGGTGCGGGTCAGACTGCCACGCACACGGTGTGCTTTGCGAAGCTCGTGCTGCCCAAAGCTGACGGTGACCATGGTGTGCAGAGCTTCATTGTACCTCTACGTGATGTGGAGACACATGAACCTTTGGCGGGTGTGAGGATCGGAGACATGGGCTCCAAGATGGGGCTGCAGGGGGTGGACAATGGCTGGATCCAGTTTGATCATGTCCGCGTCCCAAGAGCAAATATGCTGCGCCGCTACGCTCAAGTCTCGAGAGACGGAGTGTTCTCTCGGACGCAGCACAAGGCGCAACTAGCTTATGCAGCTCTACTTGTCAACCGTGGCAAGATCGTGACTCTGTCGGTGGGTATTCTGGAGAAGGCGGTGACCATCGCTGTGCGCTACGCTGCTGTGCGCCGTCAAGGTTTACAGGTGAACTCGGAAGACCCGCATGTCGAGACACGGCTACTGGACTACCAGACGCATCAATTTCGTATCATGCCGGTGCTAGCGCGCGCTTACGCGTACCGACTGCAAACCAGGCACATCACTCGCCTGCTGCAGCAGTTCGACACCCAAGGAAGCGACATCTCGGAAGCGCTCCTGGCTGACATTCACGGCACCATGTCAGGTTTCAAGGCGTTCTGTACTTGGGACGTCCAAGAAGGAATTGATCTGTGCCGACAGAGCTGCGGTGGCAACGGATACAGCAAGTACACTGGACTCGCCGAGCTACTCGCGGACTTCTCAGTCATGGTGACTTTCGAAGGTGACAACACAGTCATGGCGCAACAGACAGCAAATTACCTTATGCACTCTGTTGAGAAGTTGCGTCGCGGCGAAAAGCTGTCAGGGTCCGTGCAGTATCTGGAGCGAGAGCAAGGCAGCAACCGCCACCACCAGTGGGCCGTGGAAGGCCCTGCCGACCTAAACAATCCTGCTCTGCTTCGAGACGCGCTTGATGTATACACCGCTCGCCAAGTGTTGCAGATAGCGGCAAAGTTGGATGCTGCTCAAGGAAAAACTGAGTTGGAGCGCATGAACTCGTGTCAGGTTGACCTCGTGGAGATTGCCCGCGTTCATGTGTTCTATAACGTCGCCATGGCCTTCGTTCAGCACATTGAAGAGGTGAAACAGGAGGCATCGGAAAACACCGCAGCGCTCGTGCCAGCGTTGGAGGCCCTTTGTCAACTGTACATTTGCCAAGAATTAGACCGCGGTGCTGCCTTCTTACTGAAGGAAAAGTTCATGTCGCCGCTCCAGATCAATCTTGTGCGTACTCGTCTCATGGAGAGCTGTGCGCGAGTGCGTTCGGATGCGGTGGCTCTCGTTGACGCGTTCATGCTTACGGATACGGTCTTGAACTCGTCCGTGGGCCGTGCAGATGGAAGCATCTACGAAGGTGCGCTCGCTGCTGTGCATCACCGCATGGGTCCGACCCCGTACTTCGCTACGACCATCAAGCCAATGCTTCAAGGCGAGCCGCTGGAATGATCATTTGTAGAGCAGCTGTGCTGAGTTGAAAGGTTAAACAACTTGCTACATGTAGCGTTTCCACCTTACTACACCTCAAGCGCAATGCCAGTTAACTTCTCACTCTCCTCCCAGAGTTCACGTGCGTCGTCCAACGACATGCTCTGCTTGCTCGAGGAAACCGTGCGTGGCCATCCGTAGAACTCGCTGAGGCCATGGGGACCGATATATTCTCCCCAACGACGTTCGGATCCGTGGCACAACACAGCACGTTCAGCGCACCCTGCTCATTCGTCTGCGCCCAGGGCAACCAGTGCACAAACCCAATAATTGTGCGAATGATGACAGAGTTGTACGTGCTCGCGAGGTTGGGCAGCAAGTTGCTCTCCGTCACGCCAGGATGGCAAACCACCGACAGCACCTGCTTGGGGGAAACGCCAGCCTTTTCCAGTCGTCGGTGCAGCTCGTACGCGAAAAGCAAATTCGCCAGCTTGAAGCTCGATACGCGCTCATGGCGTCGTAGTTTCCAGGCTTGACACTCAGTTGTTTCATATCCAGCGAGCTCCCGTGGTGCGAAATGCTGCTGATGGATACCACTCGCGCTGGAGGGAGGTCCGACGCCTCAAACTTCATCGTTGGCAGCAGCAGAGCTGTCAATGCGAAGTGACCCAAGTGATTCACGCCGAACTGCTGCTCGAAGCCGTCCACCGTCTCGCCATACTCGACGGCCTTGACGCCAGCGTTGAGCACTAAAATGTCGAGTCGACGCGTCGAGAACTTGGCCTTGAAGGCCGCTGCAAAGTCGCGAACGCTTTGCAGCGCCCCCACGTCCAGTTGCATGAATTCTGCGGCACCTGCAGAGTTGTCTTCCTCAGTCTGGAGCTGGTCGTGGATCTTCTTCTGCGCCTCGAGGCCTCGAGTTTCGTTTCGGCAGGCCAGGACCACGTGGCGCCTGCGCGAGCCAAGCCCAACGCCGTAGCGAACCCTAGCCCAGTATTGGCGCCGGTGACGATGGCCAATCGCCCGCGCTGCGTCGGCACGTGGGACGCGTCCCAGCGGGAAGACGATGGCGGCATGGCGGGCCGAAAGCAGACTGACTGGCACAATTGGGGGTATGTTGCTGCTACTGTATTCGTGATCACGGCTGCGATTGGCTGAAAACCGGGCGGTTACGTCATTGTCAAGGCAACTTCAACTACCGGTAGAGCCCGGCTCATGACGAGAACGCCTGATGTACCGGGTAGCAGGCTGCTCGTGCTAAATGTCATCGCATTGCAAGCCTTTAGTGAATGAAACACCAGGGCTCGAAGCAAACGGAAATGGTCTGCCATGAACTCGACGCTCTGCAGAGAGGCAAGACGCTCGTGGTATGTTCTGAAATGTACACGAGCAAGACCTGCGGCAGGTGCAATGAGCTGCACGAGCCGCTCGGCAGTCAAGACAGATTTGTTTGCCCGCGCAGGAACTGCGGCTACACGGCCGACCGGGACGAGAACGCTGCCTACAACATCCTACGCTTCGTGAGCGCGGGGTCTCTCCGTGTCTACGAGATCAACGGTGAGAAACAAGATCGGGCCTAAGCCCATTGAATATCCCGGGTTAGGGCGGGCTTCCTCGGCCTCGTTTCATCTACCTAGGTAGCTAGACGAGGTGTATGACCGTAATATGGGCACTCGCGGATTCAAAAACTACAAGTTGCGAGACCTGGTCAGTGCCCACGCCTCCTCGAAATGAAGGGCATTGCGGCCCCATTGGGCGAGTATTGTTCCCCGACAGCTGCAGGTTACGCATGTTCACGACAATATTGATCTTCTTGCAGGTTGGCGCGCTCGGGGTGCGCTCGTCCCTGTCTGGTAGCACAGGAGCGGACTTGGACGGCGTGAGTCGCCCGGACCTCCGGTTGGCAACCTTCTGACTCTGCTTCCTCTTGCTCTGCAGTGTCTTCGACTGCCGACTACCGAGAAGTTCTCCCCCTGGCCACTTGCAGCATGACGCCCAGCAGTAGAGCGGGACTGCAGCACAGGTTTGGCGGACTGCGGGCGTTGAGGTAAGCTGTCCGCGACCATGCGTGGAATCGGATCCCGTGCAGATAGAAGCGGTCGGGACTCCAAATGCACTGCAGCGACAAGAGCATCAACGCAACGTCTGAGGTCAGACACTGCTGGCTTTCAACAAGAGATACAGGATCACCGTCTTCTTACCATTATCGATACTTTGCACGTGCTGATCGCTGCTTTTGGCCGACTTGCTGCCTTTAGTTTCTACACAGAACGAGAGCTGTGAGCTGCAACAGAAATTTCCTCACCTTTGAAGCGCACTCACTTTTCATCGCCTTGTACTGCGTCCCATTGCAGTGCAAACTGCGACTCCGGGTCGTTGCAGTCTCGCGCCGCATCAATTTGAGCTGCGCGAAATCCTCCACCGTCTTCTTGCCCAGCAGCTTTTGCTGAGTATGGCGGAGCTGCGCCACCACCTTCTCCTCGTTCTGCTGCTTGCGCTGCTCCGCCAGCAGCTCCGTGTGCAGCTTGAATCCGACTGCCAGAACAGTGCATTAATACAACAGCTGCATCTACATACAAACACTAATAGCCCCACCTGGCGTCACGACGCTCATCCTGGCGCCTCCATTCGTCTTCCTACGTCGAGGAGGCCGTTCCATGATTAGCTTCAACACGGCTAAACTCCACTAATTCCGACAATCCAACCCATAACCAATCCCAAAGTGGACACCAGCAAGCGGATCCACTACACCATCTCATCTATTGGCTGAAAGGGTGGACGGTTCGCCGCCCCTGTCCACTGCACGCCACTTCCAGAGAACCGTCGAAGCCGACACGTCCCAAAGCCTCCGCCGGGATGAATCCGTCGTATCCGGGCTCTTCCGGGGACCGCCACGGGCCCCCGTCGCTCAGCTCGGCCGCCAACTCGGGCATGGGGGCAAGAACGGGCCTCCCTCGCAGCAGCAGCACAGCTACCACCCGCAGCCGTCGCTCGCGCAGCTCACGCACGGCGGCCACCTGCACCCGCTCCACGGGGGCTCCCAGCAGTCGCAGCAGCAGCCGCAGCAGCACTCGATGATGCACCCGGGCGGGCCCGTGCTGCCTCCCCACCCCTCCCGGGCTCCATGACCAACCAGAACACGTCGCGCTCGCCGCACCCACTCTCGGGCTCCATCCTGCACCCGCCGCGCGGGAACATGGGCGGATCCGCTGGCGCGCCGTCGGTGCTGGGGAAACCCGCGGGTTCTCAGGGTCCGCCTCCTTCCAGCCAAGCCGGACTGATGGGCCACTCGGTCCGCATGCAAACGCCCAGTCTGAGCCAGAGCATGGGAGCGTCCAGCAGTCCATGGCCGCGTCCTCCGGGGCCTCAACCCGCCCACACAAGGCTACAGTATGCGTCCGCAGTCGCCCCCGCCCCTCGGCGGCCAGAGCAGCAGCAGCAGCAGCCGCAGATTCAGCAGCAGTACGGACTGGACGGACGCATCATCCCCAATGACCAGATCGAGGAGACTACTACCAGCAGCAACACACCATGCTGGAACCGCCCCCGCGCCATCGGGAGCTGAGAGTGGAAGACGCGCTGCTGTATCTGGACCAAGTGAAGCAGCAGTTCGGAGACCAGCCGGACATCTACAACCAGTTCTTGGACGTCATGAAGGACTTCAAGGCACAAGCTATCGACACGCCTGGAGTCATTCTCCGTGTGTCGACGCTCTTCCGTGGATACCCCAATTTGATCCTGGGGTTCAACACGTTCTTGCCACCTGGATATCGTATCCGTCCTGATACGTCCATTGAGGTGATCCCGTCGCAAATGACGGGACGTGGAGGCGTGCAGCAGTCCATGTACGCGGGCGTGGGAGGCCAGCAGTCGAACGCCAACATGGGCCACCGTCCACCGCCGGTGACGATCCCCCGCCGCCGTATTCGCCTCCTGAGCTGCACAAGCCGACGCCATCTTCGCGTCAGCAGTTGGCTCCTAGTGGCCAGATGAAGACTGGGAAGCCCAAGAAGCAGCAAGCACCGACGCCGGGTGGGGCCAACGCTGCGTCGCGCAGCTCCACGAATCCGGTGGAATTCGACCACGCGATCCACTACGTGACGACTATCAAGCAGCGCTTTGCCGATGAGCCGGAGACGTACAAGGAGTTCCTGGCCATTCTGCATACGTACCAGAAGGAGCAGCGCTCCATCCGCCAGGTGTTGGACCAAGTCTCGCACCTTTTCCGTGACCACCCGGATCTGCTGCGTGAATTCACGTTCTTCTTGCCCGATGCAGTCCAGGAACAAGCGAAGGAGCGCTTGAACCGCGCCGCCGAGAAGGCTCAGCAGCGTAAGGACCAAATGGCGCTGAAGGCACGCAAGTTTGGTCAAAGCGGGTACCAGCAATCTGACCGACGAGATGATCGTGGAGGGGACTCGCCGTCCAGTGCTGCCATGAAGGGTGGACGCATGATGGGAGATGACGAGGATGTTTACGGTAAGAAGAGAAGAGGCTACAAGGATGATGACCTGCGTCTGAGTGGGAAGGCGCTGGAGCGCCGAGAGAAGGAGCGCGAGCGCGAGCGCAACCGCGCGCAGTTCAACCACAAACGCGTTAAGCGCCGCCCGTACGACAGTAAGGAACGCCGTGCATACCTGGCCATTTCGGACGTACTCCTGGACAAGGAGGAATGGAATATTTTCGAGAAGATCAAGAAGATTCTACCGTCCCGCGATAACTGGCGCGAGTTTCTCAAGTGCCTGGAGCTGTACAGCCAAGAAGTGCTGGACCGCAACGAGATGCTCTCGCTCATCAGGAATCTATTTGGCCGTCACACGGATTTGGTGGAAGAATTCGACCACCTGCTGTGCTCTCACGGCGTGCAGAAGACCCCCAAGGAAATCTGGCCATTCATTCCGCTGGCTGAAACAGATCTGTCACAATGTCGCCGTGCTACCCCATCGTACCGTGGCCTCCCCGCGAGTTATCCAATTCCGCCGTGCTCTCACCGCTCAGCGTTGGATAAACAAGTGTGCAATGACTCTTGGGTATCAGTGCCTACGGGCAGTGAGGACTACTCGTTCAAGAGTATGCGCAAGAATCAGTACGAGGAGGCGCTGTTCAAATGCGAGGACGAGCGCTTTGAGATTGACATGGTGATCGAGGCGAATGCATCCACGATTAGCATTCTCGAGCCACTGGCGCATGAGATTGCGGTGCTTAATAGCAAGAACTCGAATGGCGAGGATGATAAGCTGTGGAACTATGTGGTGGACAAGGGCACATTCCGCGTCACACACCTGAATGCTATAACGCGCATATACGGGGATTCTGGTGCCCAGATCTTAGACCTGCTGCGTAAGTACCCGGCAGGCGCGATTCCTGTGATCCTCAAGCGCCTCAAGCAGAAGGACGAAGAATGGCGCCGTGCGCGCGAAGATCTGAACCGTCAGTGGAAGGAGGTGAACGAGAAGAACTACCACAAGTCACTGGATCACTCGAGTTTCTACTTCAAGCAGAAAGACAAGAAACAGACGAGCATGAAGATGATGATGCAGGAGGCGAAGAAGAAGTTGGAAACGGACGAGAAGCGTGCTGAAGAGTCCAAGACGGACTCGATTGCATCTCCATCCACTGTCACAGCTACTGCTGCTGTTGTCAGTGTTAAGGCTCCACCTCAGGCGTCGGACATTGCTGATGCACTGAAGAAGGAACAGTCCACCGATGCAGCGAAGGCTTCAGCTATGGCAGATGGAAAGATGGCGACAACTTCATTCCAGCCTTCGTCTTCAGCTAAATGGAAGCCGCACTTTGTGTACAAGCTCGCGTCAGTACAGATTCACAAGGAGGCGTTCGGATTACTTTCGTATGCGGCCGAGAAGAACCTCAGCGTGGCTGACAAGGAGAAAGTGTCGAAGGTCTGGCAGTCTTTCTTCTTCCCGTTCTTCCACTTGGAGGAGGAGTGGCTCGTGCGCAAGCCTCAGCGCACTACTGTGACGCCCGAAAAAGCCAAGACGTTGCAGATGGGTACGGAAGTGAGCACTGATTTTGGCGAGGGTACTGTGGAAGAGTTCAACAGGGTGAAGGGCTATTTCTCGATTAACCTGACTGCGACCGGGTGCCAGGCATACTTGCAACCTAGTGCCATTACGATTCAGGAGTCTGCAGCCATCCCGCCAGGTCTTCCTGCGCTGGACAGCAAGCAAGATGCTATTAAGGTGCAAGCTGACTTCAGGTCTCATTTCTACGGCAACCAGCACGCGTATGCGTTCCTGCGTCTGTACCAGATGATCCACAACCGACTTGAACGTGCTTTTGATCTGTGTGAGAAGGCGAAGCGCAATCGCAACCGCCATACCATTAACCCGGCAGCACGCGCTCTTGCCCACGCGCATCACTCACTGTCTGCTTCAACAAAGGAGAAGACCGGCGACTACCAGGCTTTCCTCTCGAAGCTGTACTCGCTCATTGATGGTTCTGTGGACAATTCCAAGTACGAGGACTCTTGCCGCAGTCTCATGGGATCGACGTCTTACTTTTTGTTCACGATGGACAAATTGGTGACTCAAGTGCTGAAGCAGATGCAGCATTTGGCGAATGATGATACATGCCAAGAACTTACCAAAGCGTTTGTGGAGCAGCAGGATGGGCCAAAGCCCTCGTCGGACCCAGCGGGAGCTGAAGCTAAGGCTAACGCGTACCTCAGTAAGACGAAGTCCATCTTTGAAGGTGAAGGTGCGTTCCGAATCGAATTCAATCCTGGGGTGCTGCGCAAGACGCCCCTGGAAGCCCGTGGTGGTATGACTCCATCGGGATCAGCCGAACCCTTTAAGATTTGGGCGCCCTCGCCACGCGTAAAGGCCCCTGAAGCCAGCAAGTGGCTCTTTGAACCGGAGTTGGCTATTGAGTACCTGGGTTCCATGGATGATGATGGAGATGCCGATGACGACGATGACGAGTCCCCGATTGCGACGCCTGTTGATACGCCGTCGGCAACACCCATGTATGGATCGCCTGTGCAGGAAACGCCTCTGCACGACTCACAGGACGATGATGACGATCTGATGGAAGAGTCAAAGGAAGACACCGATGTGAAGAAGGAAGCTGCGACGCCAGCCTCCTCTGGAAGCGTTGAACAGAGTGACAGTGCCAGTGTTTCGTCTGATGATGCCCGTGCTGCCAACGCGGTCAAGTTTTTGGAGTCCGCCACCTTGCTCAAGAAGCGTGCTCGTAGTTCATCTGGCGAGGTCTGCGCGGTGTCAGAGACATCACCTTCTTCACCATCTACAACAGCGGATGCATCAACCGCTGCAAAGAAGGCGAAGACGACGACAGACGGAGTAAATACAGCAGTTGACTGTGCTTTTACCGGTAAGACGGCCCAAGCGACAACTGCATCAGCTTCGCAGGAAGATGACCCCATGACACGAGGAAGTGATACACGATCTGTTGTGTCTTTCACGAAGCCCAATACTCAAGTGGTCACGCATGCTCAACAGAGTGAGACAGAAAAGGATGTCCCGAGTGAACAACAGTCATCATTGGTTGCAAAGGTGAAAACAGAGAGACCGAGTGACAGTGCTTCGTCCGCTGCCCCAGTTGGTGACAATAACGCTCGTCTGTCAAGCCTCGCGTCCGCCTCGGCGAAAAGTGCCGACACAATGAAGGACTGATGATACTAATTGATCACGAGACTGAGGAGGTGAAAGCAGAGTGAGCTCCAGCTGCGAAGATTGGTGCTTGTGTTCGGTAATTCATGTATGCTTGCCCAGTAAGTGAAAACGAGTTATACTTCGAGTTGGTTTGATTCGATCTTTCTGTGCAGGGCTGCAAGAGTTCAATCGGAAGCATACGCGTTTATTCGGTTGGAACAGCATCGAATCCTCGATATCGAGGCAGCAAAGGCAAATTCCTGCCATCACCATGGAGCATCAGTGACAATGAAGAGCAGCAGATCAAGGCAACTTGTACGTACTTCCCGTGAAGCTGTCGGCGTTTAGTCATCGTGGGGAACAGGTAGAGGAGGTCCTCTGTTTGCAGTGTGGTTTGCAAGGTTGAGTCTGATGGAGGAGACTCATTAACTTTGGACTTGTTGGGTATCTTCACGCAGTCCCCGAGACACCTACCAGCCACAGGATACTGCAAACTCGTGAATGCTCGCACTGCTTTGCGTTGCTGCCGAGTCATTCGTGTCGGGTTCTCGATCGGAATATCTTCGGACGTGTCGAACTGGTTACGAATGCGTTGCTTTCTGGTGTCTGCACTTGTTGCTGCGTGCTTCAACACGACCGACGGCAGTGCTCCAACACTGACGGATCTGGTGACGGATTGCTGAGAAGGTATAGCGTCGGGGGCATTACGAGTATTTGCAGTACAAATCGACGAAGTAAGTGTCAACTGCTTATCCTTCGCCACAACTGCATCGCATCGGTGTGTTAGTCAATGGTGCTGTTCGAAGCAGCACGATTCCATCCAAGGGAGATAATACCTGACTGTTTCTGGCGAAGTACCTCCTGCAAGGAATCGATCTTGAGACGCTGGTCGCAGTGTTCGTTCTTGGCTTCAATTTCAACACGTTCCAAGACGAAACGCAGTGTATCGTACGCGGTACTCTGCAATTCTGTGCATCCACAGAGAAGATTAGCGCGAGTCAGCACCTGCGGAAACAACAGTCATCATAGGTGCTTACTTTCGATACACGTGGTCACCGCTGGGTCATGTCGGTCACCACTTTCGCGCATGAAATCTTCCTGGGAAAGCGAGAGGACATTTACTGTCGTGACGGCCCTAACGGTGGTAGGTTCGGGGATTCCTAGCATCAGTGAAATATCGCCAACCGTGGACTTTGGCCCGAGTGAGGCCACAGGCAGTTGAGAGTCGTCACTCCAGTGGAATTTACGAGTATGGCGAAGCTGGGCCTCTGCAGTAGTACGTGGAGGTTTGGAGCTACCCGAATTGAAGTCACCAGATTGAACGGTGCTTGGGCTGCAGGTGTCGTTACGTTCAACAGAAGCCCGACACTCGCCTTCAACAATGAGATGTAAAGCGCTTAGCTGGTGACCCTCTCGAACGATAATTGTACCAGGCTCGAAGACAGCTTGCCGCAGACACCCAGCAAACCTCTCCAGCCCAAACATCTTGGCCCAGTGTAGACGATCAGATGCAGCCGAGACATGTTCTCGAACGTCACTCGCGGTGAGAATGATGTAGTCGGCCGGCCCCGAGATAATAATCTTGTTGTACAAGTGGATGCCCTTCCGCAACGAGTTTTCCCGCTTGACACGGCGCCATTTGCTATCGGATGTACCTACCGTGGAGGTTGCTGCAGCTGCAGAAGATGGAGCTTCTTCACTGTGTTCAGAGGTAGTAGAGCTCTGTGTCGACGGACGTGGTGGAGTCCCAAGATTTCCAACTACAGAACCCTCTGTGAAATTCAGCACAGGTGTGGTGGCGAGGTTGAACGGTCGAGCTTCGGCTGTGCCGTACAGAAGAATGCATGATCGTGGTGACTCCATTGCAGTTAACCAGACCACGTGCTCTTCACCGCGACGAAGGTGGTGCATTTTCATACGACTCGCAGTCTCCAAACTACAAGGCAAAGATCAGTATGGACTTCTTAGAACATGACGACTGAGTGACGCCGTACCGTTCGGCATGTGAAAGCCCTCGCCACCAAGGCTGCTCGGAGACCGTGGTTTCATTCGCCAAGTACGTGACGATAAAGCTCAACTCATCAATAGAAAAGTCGAGTTGACGCAGAAAGAGTCCTCGCAGGTGGAAGCGAGCCCCTAGTTTTGTGGTAGCGTGTTCAGTACCACCCAACGCTGAAGTCCAATGCGTCACCCCTGCTGCATCCCCATCCGCTGTGTTGCAACACCGCACATTCATCTCTTAACCCCGACAAAAATCGAGAAGAGCAAGATGCATTCCTACCCGCTTGTTGTTCATCTTCCTGATTTTGCTTTGTCAATATTTTTAGTGAACAACGTCAGCACCTCAAATAGCAGCTATATCCGGATAGTAGCTATAGTGTATGCTGCATAATATTTGACGCAACAGTCTGCAATTTGAAGATGGTGAAATACAAACATGGTGAAAGGTGAAGTGCAGCAACGGAAACTAGCAATAAGAGAAGACGCTGCTATTCGCCTCCAACAATAAGTTTAAAAGTTCTATCGGAAGAAAACTAGGAGATCTCGTCGAAGCAGCACAGTGTTCACAGATAGGCATCATCGGTCCATACTTGATCCATGCCGTTGAAGTGGTTCATGCTCGGAGCTTGTCTGTACATCGGCATGGACACCGGCTTGGACTGCTGCATCACCATCGGCTCGCTGACTTGGCCTTGCGGAATGTGCTGCGGGACCGGCATCCCACGGAAAATCTGCGCTGTTACAGACACAGGACTATCGTTTTTCCACATATCACGCTGCGAGCCCTGGACGTCGAGGATGCGCTTGTGCAAATTTACAGGCGGACCGTCCGCTTGGCGATACTGCTGAACAGGACCCGGAGGGCCCGAGTACATGCCATTGCGAACATTGTTGTTTGAGTACGAATTGCCCGACATCATGTAGTTACCAGATTGCTGTTGTTCTTGGTGCTGCTGCTGCTGCATGGCCTGCCGGCGAGCCGTAAGGTGAGTTCATCATGCCCATTGATGTCGACGGAGGGGCGTACCCATCACAACCGAGCCAGGACTCGACGACCTCAGGCGTTGAATGGATGCCTGCATCGGGACGTAGTCGAAGCTCTCGTTCTTCATATCATCAGCGGGGAGGGAGACGATGTCATGGACATGGAGCGACTGTAGTCCGCGTTCATCCCGTTCGAGTAGCCGCCGTTGATGGGGTAGACCATCGACTGCTGCCGTAGCGACGACCCCATCATGTTCGAACGCTCAAAGTCGACCATGGAGCTGCCGTCATTCTGTACAATACAATCAACCACACAATTAGTATCCATGACCACCAATTCAAGAACGAGTCCGCCGGACTCACGCGTGCGGCGTTTCCTGGGAACTCCGAGAAGAGTTTCTGATAAGTGGATTGGAAACTCACCCCTCGTTGCTGTTGCAGCTGTTGTTGTGGCGACAGTTGCTGCATCCCACCAGGGCCATTCAAGGCTCTCTGCATGGATGCTGGACCCACTTGGTTGTTGTTCTGCACTGGCGACGACGTGACCGACGCCACACGGATGCTCTTGCCCTCGCGCATGGGTCCTTTCTTGCGGATTGACTGCCTCTGCATGCGCCGCATAGTCGAGTAGTAGCGGTTCTTGATGGCGTTGTCCGTGCGACCAGGCAGCATCTTGGAAATCTCCGCCCACTGGTTGCCCACGTTCTTGTGGCACTCGAAGATGACGTAGTCTTCCTCTGCAGTCCACGCGTCCTTCCGAACCGACGGGTTCAAGTGGTTGTGCCATCTAAAACATCAAAGCCAACATGTCAGCACCTTACACCAGCCTTAAACTCTACAAAAACCTCCTTCTCACCTCTCTCGACACTGTTTGCCGACTCGACCAGGCAGGTGCATAGCGATGAGCGACCAGCGCTTGGCCCCGTACTGCTTGACCAGCTGCATGAGCTTGTCGTTCTCCTCGCGAGTCCAGGGGCGTTTGCTGTTCGAGTCGGTCTTGCGACGCGCCGTCGTCTTCTTGTTGTTGTCCTCGTCGTCCTCTCCGAACGACTCGTCGGGGCTGTTGTACTTGCTGCTGGTGGTGCTGCTGGTGCCTGCGTGGGCTGCTGAGGCTCGTAAGTAGCTCAACTGGAGAGAAGGACATCGTCGTTAGCTGCGTGGTAATACATAGGGAAGGACGTAGACAGGGGCCACGTACGTCAGGGTTGTGCGCTACGTCCAGGATCGGCATCTCCGTCTGCTGCTGGTTGCTGCTGCCGTCTTCGAGCTCCATGAGCTCCAGTTTGCGGTTCATAATGACGGGGAAACGCACGAGCGTTGCGGTCGGTGGCGGCTTGGGCGGCTCGGGGACGTTTTGCGACTGAGTTGAGGTGCGCGGCTCCCCAAGATCGAAAAGTGGAACGTTTCGGTTTCTCCGGCGGTTTTGGCCAATCACGGACGCCAACCGACGTCGGTTTTGGCCAATCGGAAGTTGGAAACGCCGCGGGGTGGGCTCCAAGGGGCGCGGCAAAAGAAGGGAGAGAGCGATTTCTTCAACGGCCGGCCGTTGGGTCGTTGAATGCTGAAACGAGCGAAACGACCGTTGTAGCGTGTTGAAGCGCGTCGACAAGGCTGCCTTTCCTCAGAGGTTGCCGCCCTTGCGGAGCGGTCCTCCACTTGTACTGGCGGCCGCGACGTTATGCTGTGCGTCAGCAGACTGTGTGACTGACTTAGGCTGAGACGCTCGAAACCACCACCAAGTGCCGGCACGTTGATATTCTTTAAGGCAAGATGGTTGATTGACATACAACACTATGCCGCAGTGCGCACGATTAGATACAATACGGTACAGCCAAGAAGCTGTGGTTGACCGACTTTCCAGTGCTTTTGTGTCACTTGTAAAAACTCGACGCCATCCACAATTTTAAGACGCTTGTCCGATCAAGGTAAAACAGCGACGTAGCCGCCTTGAACTTCGAGTTGCGGCGCCCACGGAAGCTCTCTAAACACGGCGTATCGAGCCGCAGTGGACATATCCGAGAGTTTGGGCTGCGGGTCCCACTGGTTCTGCGGAAGAGTGTCCACATACGCTGCATCGGCAACGATGCCACGGAAGAAAACGAAGAGGTCTCGTGGGTCAACAGAGAAAGAAAGACCCTCCTCATTCAGGTGCTCTTCCAACATGAACGTCAAGCTCACTCGTCGAACGATAGTGTCGTCCTTAATTCTGTTTCTGTCGTAATTCCCGCGGGTCCGACCACCAGTGTCCCTGCTGCTTTCTCTAAACGCGTACAAGTCGACCTCAAGCGCGTTTGTACGGTCGGAGAAGCTCGCAGCATAGTCTCCAATGGACCACCCTCCAGCAGTTGGCAATATCGATGAGATGCCGCTTGGAGTCACGCGAAAGCCTCGCAAGTGTCCATCCAACGTCAATTCCGTGGGCTCCATCCCTTTCAGTATCGGAAGCACTGAAGACACTGACAGCCGCAAGCCATTGTCGTGAATCGACATGTCAATGCATGCCAATTCATAGATCCACCAAGAGAAATCCACAATCGATGGCTCAATAGACAGACTCTGCTCCTGCTGAATACCAACTACATGGATGGAAACACCTGGTTCGAGAAGCCACCGACGGCTCCACAGACTGTTCGACGTATTTATCCACGTTGCACTTTGACTTGAATGTGTCAGTGACATTTGCTCCTGCACCTGGCTCGCGAATGAGCAGAAGAGGTCTCCTGCTGCCCCCACTTGCGCGTTTGAAGTCGTTTGGCCCAGTAACAACGTTGAAACTTCGGTCCGAAGTGCAGTAAATCGCCGCTGGCTGTAAATAACGGAGAGCACTTCGTCCACTAGCGCGGGGAGTTTAATGCGATCCCCTGATGAGCTCAGTTGAAGGAGATCGCCCAGTAAATCGTACAGCAACAGCACCAGCGTGATAAATCGTCCACGAAGTTCCTGCTTGTCGATACCCGCTGAATCCACAGTAAATGCCGCTCGAAGTGCAGACTGGAAAGTGCCCGAGGCTAACGCTCGAAGCAGAAGATGAGCAACCGCTTGCATTACGGACCGATCACGCGAAGGCGATTGCTCGTGTGAAAATGGTCGCGTGGCTCTGCAAAGACTGAGAAAGAACGAGTTCAACGCCCCTTCCAGTTGCGAGATCCTGTTCCTAGGAGAAGCTCGAAGCGCTCCAGCTGCGCGTCGCCAATGGGAAAAAGATTATCAGCGAGTACAAATCGGATTTTTGTCGAGTACGCCTGTTATTGAGATGCATTGCGAGTACAATAATATTATTGGCTGTATTGAGAGTACGGACGCTTAAAAAGGGGGTATTGCGAGTGCAGTAAAAACATGTCAATATTGATAATATTATTGGGGTAGCGTCGTGTCCCAACTACAGTATTAAAGCGGTCGGCGAACTGCTCTCCCATTTTCGGTGTATGGGACGCGACGGTGGACAACTGTAGACAATATGGGACGCGACGGTGGACAACTGTAGACAATATGGGACGCGGCGGTGGACTACTGTACAATATGAGACGAGGCGGTGGACAAGTTTACAATATGGGACGCGGCGGTGGACAACGGTGGACAATATGAGACGCGGCGGTGGACAACTAAAATATGGGACGCGGTCACCAAGATTGTGGAGTCATATGCAACGTTCATTTGTATATAGATCTGATCTATGCATTGTCCTTCGAAGTCTTCGTCGTACTTCTCTGTATCTTGCAGACGTGTGGAGTCCTTCTAGCTGTCCAAAGCATCCCCTTCATCGCTGGCTAAAGGGAGACCGTCAACATTCAATCCGTGAGCATAGCTGGCCGAAAGCAATTCTGCCATCTCCTCGCACTGCATCTGGATGACGTTACCGTCTGTAAAGCGCACAGACCAAGCGAATCGACCTCGGTTCATTCTCCATCCAGTGATTCTGCCTGCAATGAATTTCTTTGCAACATTACCATGCCGAGTCAGAAGAAACTCTTTCATCACTAACCAGTGAAAGATGTAACCGGGTGTCTCCGTCAGAAGCTTGATCAAGTTGGACGTGCCAAAGAAATTGGAATCCTTCACATCTCGCTCGAGTCCTCCGCGACTTTTTCGAGGACGGCCGGGTTTTCGGCGAGCTGGAATGGCGCGCAGAACATCGTCAAGATCGATGCGTTTCAACTACGCCATCGTAGCTACAACGTGTTCACATATCCATACGCTCTGTCGAGCAGTCTTGCAGTCACATGAATAGGCATCCCGAATCATTTCAATCTACAGCACACATCCATTGGTATTAGTCTTACTCAAAAGTCACGTTCGGTGGTTTGGTACGTACCTCGTTAGATTTCCAAATCGGACGATTCAGCAGAGACGCATGAGGCTCGACGCGCACGGACACCTTGTGAAGGGACATATACAGGAGATGAACGTCCGTGATTGGTTTCCGATCATCGATGTTTCCGGCAAGCCCTTCCGAGTAGCGTTTCACTCTGGTGGCCGTGACATTCAAGCCCTTTTGGACGTTGGTGGGGAGTTAACGAGATGCGTTGCGTTGAATATGATCGCATGGACAGCAGACCCATTTGGGAGGGTCATCTGCATGTAATTGTGCTTATCCGCTAAGAGGATGCGAGCTCGGACGAACTGATCAGCCGGAATAGGACCTGTGTCCATATTGTTCATAAATATAGTAGTGAGCGCACAAATCATATAAACAAGTCAGCTACACGTTACCTTGAGCATAGTGATGAAATCCCTTATCGCTAAGTTCAGAGCTCCGAAAATCCTCTCCTACGAGAAGGAGAAGGACTGGAAAATTCTCATTCAGGACACAAGGTGTACTTGCGCGTAGATTTGGGATGCTTTCTTCAGGGTCAGATGAAAAGATTCTGTAGTGTTTTGGTTGGGCAAGATGCCAAAAAACTTCCAGCAGCCCCGACAAACCACCCATCCCACGGAGCCGTAAAGTATACCTCCTCAAACCAAACTGCGTAAGATGTTTCACCATCTTCAACCCACTTGTCGATACATTTGCGCCCCAGTGCACGAAATTGATCGTATGTGCGGCACTCGTGCATCCACTTTATGTGTGGATAAACGACGTCGTCAAAGTATGAAGTATCGGAAAGACGCGATCGTTGCTCTCGCGTTTTACGCGCTACATGTGGCCAGCAGTTGAGTAGAATTACACCCGGCCATTCGGCTTGGAAGGCGCTTGCAATTGCTGCGCAATGATCCAGAGATCCAAATTTGACTTGCAAGTCTTTGCCAAACAGAGAAGTTCCAAACTTGCGTGTAGTTGCGAAGAGCTCCCGGTACGCCAATGCGCTCTCACTTTTGGTGAACATAAAGCACCAAGGAACGTACTTTTTGAGAACGTTCCACGTGTGTACCGTGTCATGTAGGTGCCAAAGTTGACTAATGTCCATCCACCTTCATGAAGTTTGTACGTGCCATCACTGGATGCAAATACAGCGCTGCCTTGTTCGTCCATTGACTTTTTCAAGTTGAGAAATACTTGGCGACTTGAAAAATCATACCAAATGAATTGTTGACTGGGTCAGGAAACACTCGAAGCACAATCATTTCATCCATCGCGGCAGTCAACGATGAGTGAAAAGAACGCTCCGTTGATCCAGTCGTGGGCTCCGTGCACCCATAGAAATCAGTTGACGTTTCGCACATCTTATCGCTTGCCCACTCGAGTAGTGCACCTTTGGACTGAATGTGCCAACCACCTACATACATAAGCATTAGAAGTAAATCCAACCGCGGTTGTAGGTTTAAGAACTTCCCCACCTGACTTCTGTTTCTTTAGTACGGCCTTTCGATTCTTGAGCTGCAACTCATTCGGCATGAGTGCTGTCATTCTTGGGTTTTTCTTGTACTTTCTCATCAACATGAGTCGGCATTTTTGGGCCCGGCCCCTCCACTTAGCGTTGCATCGACCTCGTCTGTGAAAATGGCTGAAATACCTCTCTTTGTGTTCACACTAGCCGTAGTTGTACCGTCGGTCCTGTTCACTGCGTGGTCGTAGTTGTCTTGCTGAAGGGAGACAGCACATTCCCCGTCATCGGTGACTATTGTCACAAGACGGATGCGCTTGGTGCACTCGACGTGCGTGGTGCACTCGTACAACGCAGTCGAAGACCGCGAGCCCTGGTTGTACAAATACCGGTAGGTGTAGCCGTCGTAGTGCTGCATGGCCGCCAACGCAGCACCCGTTGAAGCGTGCTCCGAAATCTCCTCATACTGTCTCTGTTGCTGTACTTGGTCGTCGATGTCTTCTTCGTCGTCTTCATCTAGCAAAGGTACCAGCTCCTCGGCCATCGTCAATGAAACAGCAAATGGGCAACTGTAGACCAATAGATTAGCGCAATATAGCCCTATGTAGAAGACAATCGACAAGAGCGTTATGTACTTGGCTGTCTCTATACCACTGACATGTGCCACTCAAACCATCCGAGTAAAATAAGCATCCGAGTACAATTTGTATTGTCAAATGCACTCGCAATGCATCTCAATAATGGCTGAACTCGGAAAGCATCCGATTTGTACTCGAGAAAAATCCGCACCCTCGCCAATGTGGTCGGATCTGCTCGTCCAAACTATCACCAGTAAATCCCACGTCGGACAAAGATATACTGCTGAGGAAGCGCCACAAAATGACGAGGTGCTTCGCTTTTTCAGCGAGTCCCGAGTGGCGAGCACGCGCATCATACCACCAAAACGCCACCTCACTATCGGTGCAGCCGCCGGCAGCATTATGACTTATACTGCCAGACTGTGTGTGAACGTAAGCCTCTTGGCATGCTGGCGCCTCGAGCTTGCTTTCGAGCTCGTGATTTGTATCAGGCGGCGGCCGACCAAACGAGTCGATCTCCATATCATCAGACTTCGAGCCAGGAGGTTCAACATCCCCAGCTGCAAATGCGATGCCAGAGGCCGCATCGAGTGCTGGCAGGTCGCACCCCGCATCGCTGCCGTTGTTGCCCGAACGTCGATACGAAATCAGTGAAAACCCAGGCGACTCGTGCCTCGCGAGCACCGTCACGTTGAATTCCTCTGGTTGCGACCGAGCGCCTGTGAGCTGACAGACGTAGACAACCAAATGGTGCGTCATCTCCCGCTGCGTCCTCGTGATGCTACTGTCGTAGCTGTAGAGCCACTTGGGGAACCGGTGGTTGTTGAGCACGTACAACGCGGCATTCTTTACCGTCACCAGAACAAAAATCAATATATGGCCTACAAACCCATAACAGGTAACAAGAGTCGAACCTTGGAGAGCGCCTTCTGCTTGAACTCTTCTTCTCGCACCGCTGGGATCCACGCCGTTTGCTTTGCCTGACGCTTGCCAGTGGCCAGAAGACTCACAGGAAGAGCCACGACCTCTCCAGGCTGCAGTTTCCACTCGTTCTCCTGGTTCGGGTCGACTTCACCCTCGATAATGGAACGACCCTCGAAGGTTCAAAGCGAGCGCACACTAACACGTTCCCTTGGCTCGCAGCCGACAACTCATCGGAGAACGTCACTTAAACGTGGATGGAAGTGCCGCAGTAGCAGCGCTGGACGTGCTCCGGACAGCAGTGCGGGAAGCACCGCAACAACTACAAAGACAGTCAGCAATAGAAGAAGCAGTTATTGTAGTAAGGCACTTGACAAGTACCTTGACGCCGCGTTCTCTGTTACTCCTGTTTGAAATGGACCCTTGTGAGTGGCCACCGTTGAGGAGTAGAAGATATCGGAGACTGCGGTCGTACCTGGCGTAGTAGCGACGGAAGAGCGGGTGGTCGTCCTCGCTGCAGCTCAGGCGCATGAAGCGGCACGAGACGATGCGGACCATTTTGACTGGAAGAGCTTTTGGATGTTACACCCGACGCTTGAAGGGGAGAGGAACACTACGGAGAGACTTTGAGCCAGAATGGACGCGGACCAGACCAAAAGAGAACGGGCCGTGGCTTGGAGACAGAAGGATAGGGAGAATACACTACCAACTCCACCGTTCCCTCTTGAAGAGCAGGGTAGAAGTCCCCGTACTACCCTTATTTAGGCCCTGGTCTAAGTAGAAAATCTGAAACTCGTTCTGAGTAAATTTCGTATTTCATTATTGGCTAAAATTGCACTGTCACTCATGGTTTGAATTTACAAATTCATGGTTTGGATTTACCAGTACAGACGTCCCCGCCTACTGTAATCTGGAAAGGTGGGACCAATAAATACTGAGAGGTTCCAAGACCAGCACAGGTTTCACATAGAAGCCAAATGCACTGAAATATTCCGGATTCGCCGAGTCAAGTAGGGGAAATCTTCGGAGCATCGAACTTCGGAGCATCGGAGCATAGAAAGTGCGAGTATGTACAGTACATCATGACCACATTCGAAAAACCGACGCTACAAAATGGTAAGTGTAAGAAACATTTTAACGCATTCTGTGGGCACATCCCGACACTCGACTTGGCTCGTGATTTCTTCGACACTCAGGTGCTAGATAGTACTTACAAAACGAACAAGTACAATTACCCTTCATGAACATCAAAACACTCACGGGGATGAAAAAACACGATTCTTTCAATCGCCCAGTGTTGGTTGCTAGGCGAGGCATAGCCGGATTATACCTGGGCGCTCTCAACTCTCAAGAATTTATTGACGGATAATGGCGTCGCTTTATCTAGGTTTCTTGTGACAGATCAAGATCTCGCTTGTATGAACGCCACCGACGCTGTCTTTCCTACGTGTTGGAAGCTAATTTGCAGGTGGCACGTCAATTGCAACGTCGAGGCACGCGTTAGAAGCAAATTAGGAGAAGTGAAGCTCTCCAAACCCGACGTGTTCAACAGAACCAAGGTCAACTCCTGGAGGACAAATGCTTCTGCTCTTCAGAATCTGAATCTGAATTTGAAAGATGTCGAACGATTTTGCAGAAGCTGGACAGCTCCTTGGCGAAATACCTGGACAACACGTGGAAGTACAAGGATGAATTAGTGAAGTGCTGGACAGACAGGTATATGCACTTCGGCTGCCTTGATACGTCGACTGTGGAATGCACACACTCACAAGTTAAGCGGTGGCTGGACTCGTGAAAGGGCAGTATCCTGACAGTGTTCTCTAAATTATTGCCTTGATGGGAAGCTGCTGCAAAAGCGGTCAGTCTTGTGATCCTGAAATTTTCAAACGTTGTCAACCATATCACAGTACATGCGCAAAATGACACCCAGTGGATATGGAAACAAGCGATTAAGCACGTACGCGACTGCTACCGAGACCCAACCAAGACACATCAGTTAAAGGCGTGCTCTGGTGTATTTCGAAGATGTCACAGTCGTCCTAGTGTTCACGATATGATTAGAATTTACCAGTCGGACTACGTGGAGGTTCTCCAGCCGCACTATTTCGACCGCCACCGGTGGATCCGCAGCAGCAGTGATGTTCGTGACCAAGAAGCAATATTAGAACCTGCTACTCAAACAAACCAGCGCCGTACGTCTGTGAAGAAAAAATCTATTGAGGTAGTTGGAGGCAAAAGCCGAAGTGAGTAGATTGAAGTTACCTAAAACTACTCTATGTTGTCCTTCTTTCCTTCCTTGTCCTTCTAGAATCGTCTGCTCACCACCCAGGACCTTTCAGCCAATCAGGTGAGCGTTCCCGCGGTTCAGGAGAACCGTTCCAGTGGTTAGTCAGCAGCATTGAACCGTGCAGAGCCGTGTTCTTCAACACTCCCACTCACGGCTACTGCTTGGCGACCTTGCACTTGATCCCGTTCGCATCGCGCAGGAACTTGAACGTCTTGGATCCCAGCGCCTCCGTCAGTATATCGGCCAACTGATTCTTGGTGTCCACGTACGCGACTGCAACCGTTCCGTCTTCGATCGTCTCCCTGATGAAGTGATGACGAATGTCCACATGCTTGGTCCGAGCGTGGTATCCAGCGTTCTGTGCCAGGGCAATCGCGCCTTGATTGTCCTCCCAGATCTACGTAGCGTTCCGCTGAACCGTTCCCATGTCCGTCAGCATCGCACGCGTCCACAGCACTTCCTGAACGCATAGGCTCAAAGTCATGTACTCAGTTTCCGCAGAGCTGAGCGCAACCGTTCGTTGAAACTTGGACTTGAACACCACAGGAGCGTTCCCAATCATCACCATTAAACCCGAGACAGAACGCCTGTCGTCGAGGTTGGTACCCCAGTCCGCATCCGAGTAGGCTTCCGCCGTGACGTTGCCAGTACCACCTTGGTAGATGATCCCATGCTGGCGTGTCGTCTTCAAGTAGCGTAGTACACGTATAGCAGCGTTCCAATGCTGCTGCCCGAGATTCTCGAGAAAACGAGAAAGTTGCGTTACCACGAATACAATGTCCGGGCGAGTACACGTCGTGATGTACAGCAAGCATCCAATCAAGGAACGGTACGGTCTCGATCGCATCGCGCTCCGTTCTGCATCCGTTGCTGGCGATTGCAACTTGACAACTTTAGACCGGTTGCACACGGGTTGTCCACCGGCTTAGCGTTCTCTTGCCCAAACCGTTCCGCCACATCATCAATGTACCGGGTTTGCTTAATCATGAGCGTTCCAGCAGAAATGTCGTGATCGATCTCCATACCCAGGATAAACTTCGCCGGTCCAAGCTCCTTCATCTTGAAGGCATTCTTCAGGGCGTCCTTCACGTCACGAATCTCGTCGCTAGTCTTCACCGCAATGATCATATCATCGACGTAAAGACAGACGTAGATGAAACCGTTCTTGGAACGCTTGACGTAGACGCACTGGTCTGCTCCACAGCTCTTGAATCCGTTCCCGAGAAATACACGATGAATTGTCTTGTTCCAGGCACTCGCAGCTGGCTTCAGTCCATAGATGGCCTTGTTCAGCTGGCACTCATAGTTCTGAGCGTTCTGAATGCCAAACGGTACCTCCATGTAGACACGGTCCTCCAAATCACTGTTGAGGAACGCTGTGTCAGCGTCCAAATGTTCCATCCGGTACGCATGCGCAGCGCAGACCGAAAGGACAACTCAAATCGAGTTCATGTTCGCCACCGGCGAGTACGTTTCGAAGAAGTCCACTTCGTACTTCTGCTTGAAACCTTTCGCAACCAGTCGTGCTTTAAAACGCACCAAGCGACCGTTCTGGTCACGCTTCTTGGCGAAAACCCACCTGCACCCAATGGTACGGTTAGCCGTTCCTCGTGGAACTAATGCCCAGGTACCGTTCCGTTCATGTGAGAGCAGTTCAGCATTCATGGCTTCACGCCATTGCGTAGCATCGTCACTGTTCATTGCCTGAGCGTACGTTGTCGGAAGATCCACTGCGTCAATGTTTGCAGCGTACGCGAGAACGGCTTCTGCGATAAGACCGTCCGCATCGATCCTGGCACGCTTCGGAGAGGGCGGTCCATCGCTTCCTTCCGACTTCCGTTCTTCCTCAGCGCCCGTTCCATCTCCAAGAAGGAACACTGGTTCGCGGGGACGTCTCGAACGGTCCACCGGGGATGGAACACCACTCGATTTTCCTCGAAGACAGTCGGTGGTCCACGGTACGGTTCCAATTCGAGTCCAGTAGGAGCCGACCGTTCTTCTGGCATCAGCAGGGTTTTTTAGCGTCCTGCTCCGGTTGCATGCTCTCCACCTCTACGTCCGGGTGTCGTTCTCAACACCTTCCATGGGTTCCGCTACGACGGGTTGGCGTTCCACTGGTGCTGTGACGGGGTCACACGCACCTTGTGCTTGAGGAAGCGTAGCTTAAAACTGAGACAGACGCCCTGCGTCTCTGTCTTCTATCGCAAAAGGGGTGCCCTGCTTTCCTTTTGGTCGTTCCAAACGACTTGCGGTCTTCTAGGTTAAAGTTAAACTGTTTCTTTATTTACTTTGCTCAATAGTTCCTAGATACCGTAAACTGCCTAATTAATGCCTCCCTGAAGTCACTAGTTCAAAATGAGTGGCTCTCAAGCAATGTCGTCTCCCGTAAGTACGAACCGTACTTAGTCGACTAATGGTTGTACCTCAGGTGTGTGTCCAACACCATGTACCCATGTACCTATGTGTACCATGTATCCATGTATCCATGTACCAGTGTAGCCATGTGTGACACACACCATATTCTAGAATTGGTCACAGACCATCAGTCGGGCTCCGCCCTATTGCAGGTGCAAGCGTTACTGTATCATCGGCGTCCGTTCTGACGTAGATGACCATTCCGTTCTGATCCGGTTGCGTGTCGTAAATACCGTCCACCTCACGCTCGTCCAACTTCACAGAGCGGGACCTCGGAATCGTCCAAGTCATAGACACGATAACCCTTGACGTTTTCCGGGTATCCGAGCAGCATACACCTAAAGCTCTTAGGTTCAAGCTTCGTCCTCTTCGCCTTGTCGATGTGAGCGTATCCACGGGAACCAAAGACGCGAAGGTGATCTAACGTAGGCTTCACCTTGAAACCCAGCTCGAACGGTGTCACGGCTGCGTGTAGTACTTACTGCTTCAGCCCCCACTCCGTTGGAACGCTCTTGTAGTGTAGCATACTTCGAGCTTTCTCCATGATGGTACGGTTCATCCGTTCTGCCACTCCATTCTGCTGAGGGCTATACGGGACGGTCCGTTGGTGTACGATACCGTTCAGAGTGCATATCTTCGTCACCTCTTGGTTCACAAACTCCGTTCCGTTATCTGATCGCAAACACTTGATGCGTTCTCCACATTGTTTTTCGTAGAACGTCTTGAACTCTCTTAGCTTGGCAGCCACCTCGCTCTTCTTCTTCAGAAAATAAGCCACCACGTAGCGCGAGTAGTCGCCCACGAACGTCAGGACGTACTTGGCACCACCTTTCGATGGCTTCTTCATCGGTCCCATCACATCCGTGTGGACTAGCTCTAGAACGCGCGATGTCTTCGAGCTGGAACGGTGTGGAAACGAAGCAACCGTCTGCTTCCCCTTCATGCATCCGCCGCACAAAGTGCTGGGACGGTTGACCAACAGCCGGAATACCGTTCGTGGCATGCTGTGTCTTAGTCAAAGCGTCCTTGTTGGGATGCCCCATGCGAGCGTACCAAAGCTCCCACTTGCTGTCAGCCCCGGTGTACTGGACGAACCGAGCTTCTTTTTGTTCACAGTCCAGCATGTACGCCTTGCCGATCTTCTTTCCCATTGCGATCGCACTAGCCGTTCCCCAGATGACACATGAGGAACGCTGAAACTCCACGTTCAAGCCACGGTCCGCGAGCTTCCCCACTGACAACAGACGCCGATTGAGGCCCGGGATGTGAAGAACTTCAACCATCTTGATCCGTTTACCGTCCAGTCCGAGCAAGCGGACCGTTCCACGGCCAGTGGCCCGCAGCTATTTTCCGTCAGCGATCCTTACGGCGATGCCACCGTTCATGTCTTCATACTCGAACAGATCGGAACGGTGCGGGGTCATGTGGGCGGTCGCGCCACTGTCGATCAACCATCCGATACAGCGTTCCGTGCTTACAGTAAACACCGCATCGGCCTCGCCGTCTGTGGTCCGTTCCTGGCAGTCCGCTTCATGTGACCAACTTTGTTGCACTTGAAACACTTGCCTTGGAATCCACTCGCGTTCTTCTTCTGACCGTTCCACTTGCGACCGTTCCCCTTGTTGCCCTGGAACCATCCCGTGTTGACCTTGAAGGATCGTTCCGGGGTCGAGTCCTTCTTCTCCAAGCGTTCGCACTCCTTTAACAGCTTCTCCTTCACCTCGATGAACGTGGTGTCCTTGACGTTCACGATGATCGACGAAACCAGCTCGTACTCGGCAGGAAGGCTGCTCAGTAGCACTACGAGCTGCCGTGCCTCGTCGACAGGCCCTCCAATCGTCTGAAGACCGACGACGAGTTCGTCGAAAGCGTCCAAATGCTTCGACATGACCGTTCCCCCTCCATCTTGAACTCGTGGAGGCGACGCGTCATCGTAACCCGATTGTGGTGTGTCCTGCGATTGTAGAACTCCCTTAGCGTTACCCACGCTTGGATCGCACGCGTCGAGGAACGGATCTTGGTCTGGTGTTGCAGCTCCACACCCTGCGCGATGATGCCGAGTGCTTTCGCGTCGTTCACCAGCCACGCTTCCGTTATCTCGCTCTCAGCCTTGAACACCTCCACGTGCGCCAGCAGTCCTTTCCTGGAGAACGTCATCCTCATATTAAACTCCCAGTGGATATAGTTCCCACTCCCCAGTAGGACTTCGGCGCGCTTGGTGCTCATCTTGAGCGTTCCGGGTGAGGCGAGGCGTTCTTGGTCTTGTTGCACCGGTCCGAGCTGCGGCTGTTAACCTATTGAGGTAGTTGGAGGTAAAACCGAAGTAAATACCTAACACTACTCTATGTTGTCCTCCTTTTCTTCCTTGTCCTTCTAGAATCGTCTGCTCACCACCCATGACCTTTCAGCCAATCAGGTGAGCGTTTCCGCGGTACAGGTGAACCGTTCCGGCGGTTAGTCAGCACCATTGAACCGTGCAGAGCCGTGTTCTTCAACAAAATCTGTTGCAGAACACGACTATGCACGGTTCACTACGGTAAGCGGTTAGTGGAACGGTTCACTCGAACCGTTGGGAACGCTATCCTATTGGCTGATCAGCTTTGACTGGTGAGCAGCAGGATGGACAAGAAAGACTAGGACAACAACGAGTAGCGTTAGGTAACATGAATCTACTCACTTCGGCATTTGCCTCCAACAACAACAACCTCAAATCAACAGGTTAACAGCCGCAACGCTTCCGGCTGGAACGCTACCGACCGGAACGCTCAAGAACATGACCTCCAAACGCGCCGAAGTCCTCCTGGGGAGTGGGAACTACTATCACTGGGAGTACAACATGCGCATGACCTTGGCCCGGAAGGGCTGCTGGCGCATGTTGAGGTCGTGAAGCCCGAGAACGAGATCACTGAGGCGTGGCTCGTTAGTGACGCGAAAACGCTCGGGATCATCGCTCAAGGAGTGGAACTACAGCACCAGACCAAGATTCGGTCTGCTTCACGTGCCATGCACGCCTGGGGAACGCTGCGTGACTTCTACAATCGTTCCACGCTCCAGAACCGTGTCACCATGACACGACGTCTGCATGACTTCAAGATGGAGAGCGGAATGGCGATGGCCAAGCATCTGGACGCGTTCGACGAGCTGGTCGTCGGGCTGCAGACGCTGGGGAGCCCGTCGATGAGGCACGACAGCTTGTTGTGCTGTTGAGCAGTCTTTCTTCGGAGTACGAGCTGATTGCATCTATCGTGGAGAACGCTAAGGAAGCGTCGCTGATTGAGGTGAAGGAGAAGTTGCTCAAGGAGTACGAGCGGTTGGAGAAGAAGGACACCATGGAGAAAGCGTTCCGTGCCAACGGGAACGCTGGAAGGTTCAAAGGCGGCCGAGGACACGGTCGAAAGGGGAGCGTTCCACACAAGAACGGTGGTGGTTTCAAGGGCAAGTGCTTCGGGTGCGACCAAGTCGGTCACATGAAGCGGAACTGTCCGAGCCAGAGAGGCGGCAGCGGGAACGATGCTGTGTTTGCCGTGGGCGAGGAACGCCTGAACGGTTGGTTGATCGACAGTGGTGCCACGTCGAACATGACCCCGCACCGTTCCGACCTGTTCGACTACGAGACCCTGGACGCTGGCGTCGAGGTGACTATTGCCGACGGCAAGAAGTTACGCGTTCATGGAAGAGGAACAGTCAAGTTGACCGGTCTCGACGACAGACGCATCAAGATGATGGACGTCTTGTACATCCCGGGACTCGACAGACGCCTGCTGTCGGTTGGGAGACTCGCGGAACGTGACTTGAGTCTTGATTTTCAACGTTCCTCTTGTGTTATCAGGGGTTCCAACAGCGCAATTGCTATGGGGAATAAGGTGGGCAAGGCGTTCCTGCTCGACTGTCAGCAAGAGGAAGCACGGTTTGTGGAGTACTCGGGAGCAGACAGTAAGTGGGAGCTGTGGCACACTCGAATGGGACACCCAAGCAAGGATGCACTGATCAAGACCCAGGGTTCCACGAACGGCATACCTGCGGTGAAGCAAGGTATCGAGACGCTGTGCGGTGGCGGCATGAAAGGCAAGCAGACCGTTACGTCGTTCCCGTCACGATCGGTGACGAAGACATCGCGTGTGTTGGAACTTGTACACACGGATGTGATGGGCCCGATGAGAACGCTCTTAAAGGGTGGTGCCAAGTATGTGCTGACACTCGTGGACGACTACTCACGGTATGTGGTAGCGTACTTCCTGAAGAAGAAGAGCGAGGTGACCGGCAAGCTGAATGAGTACCAAGCGTTCCATGGATACCAATGGGGGAACGTTGGAAGTGTCTGCGATCAGACAATGGCACGGAGTTCGTGAACAAGACGGTAGCTGAGATGTGCCGCCGGAACGGTATCATGCACCAACGAACCGTTCCGTATAGCCCTCAACAGAATGGAGTGGCGGAACGCATGAACCGGACCATCATGGAAAAGGTACGAAGCATGCTACACTACAAGGGTGTGTCGACGGAGTGGTGGGCTGAAGCTGTGAGTACAGCAGTGTACCTGATCAACCGTTCCAGCAACGCGGCACACGCGGACTCGACACCGTACCAGTTGGGTTTCAAGGCGAAGCCCCGATTGGACCACTTGCACGTATTTGGGTCGCAGGGGTACGCTCACATTGACGATGTGAAGAGGACGAAGCTCGAGTCGAAGAGTTTTCGCTGCATGTTTCTCGGGTACGCTGAGAACGTCAAGGGGTACCGTGTATTTGACTTGGACGATGCCAAGGTCAAGGTGTCACGATTGGTCAAGCTGGACGAGCATGAGGTGGGCGGTATATATGACACGCATTCGCCGCAGCTTGGAACGGTCATCTACGTGACTACGGAACGTGATGACGGGGCCGTTCCCACACCTGAGGAATGTCAGCCGATTATAGACGAACCCATGGAACCTGACGAGGAACCTGTTTTGGATGTGGAGATGGACGAAGTGGAACCTGAGCATGAGTTCATTCAACCCCACTGCCTCCACCTGAACCGGCTTCGACTGGGCTGGAACTGGCTGAGTTTCATCCGCCGCCACCAGCATTCCATGAAGATCGCTTGGTGTTCCACCCTGAGGCGGAACGCTCGAGGCGTTCCAGAGAACCAGTGGTTCTGCTTTAGGACGGTGTGGACGCTGATGAAGAACGGCAGTCTGAATGGAGTGGTGGACCTCTTTCGCCGAAACGTGCCAGGGTTGATTAAGAAGGCTTGCTTGCTGAGGCGATTGTGGCATATACTGCGAGTATTGACGGCGTTCCAGACACGCCGAACACGTATGCAGAAGCTGTCGATAGTGATGAAGCAGCTGAATAGCGTAAGGCTATGGACGCGGAACTTCTCTCGCATGCTCGGAACCATACGTGGACTCTCGTTCCACGTGGAACGGCTACTCGTCCGATTGGGTGCCGTTGGGTGTTTGCCAAGAAGCGTGACGAGAACGGTCGAGTTATCCTATACAAGGCTCGGCTGGTAGCGCAAGGGTTCAAGCATAAGATTGGAATAGACTTCTTTGAAACCTACTCGCCGGTGGCAAACATGAACTCGATTCGAGTTGTACTAGCTGTGTGTGCGGCATACAACTATGTGATGGAGCAGCTGGACGCGGATACAGCGTTCCTGAACAGGGGCTTGGTGGAACAGGTCTACATGGACGTTCCATTTGAAGTGCGTAACGCTAAGGGTATGCTGTGCAAGCTGGAGAAGGCTATCTACGGTTCGAAGCAGACAGCCAGTGCTTGGAACAAGACGATTCGCCGTGTGTTCTTGCAGAACGGTTTCAAGAGCTGCGGTGCGGACGAGTGCGTCTATGTGAAGCGTACCCGGAACGGTTTCGTGTACGTGTGCCTGTATGTGGACGACATGATCATCGCTGCGAAGACGTCCGATGAGATTCGTGAAGTAAAGGAGGCACTCAAGAACGCCTTCAAGATGAAGGAGTTGGTCTCGGTGAAGTTTATCCTGGGTATGGAGATCGACCATGACAGGAACGCCGGAACGCTCATGATTAAGCAGACTCGGTACATCGACGACGTGGTGGAACGCTTCAACCAGCGAAACACAAAGACGGTTGAGAACCCGTGCGCCTCCAACATGAAGTTATCGAAGTTGCTGTCACCAACTACGGAGGAGGAACGTGCTGAAATGAGGTCAAGACCCTACCGTTCCTTGATCGGATGTCTGATGTACATCACGACTTGTACCCGACCGGACATCGCGTACGTGGTGACGCAGTTGTCACGCTTCCTCGAGAACCCTGGAACGCAGCACTGGAAAGCAGCCATTCGCGTTCTCCAATACCTGAAGTCGACTCGTGACTATGGCGTCGTGTACCAAGGAGGTTCTGGAACGGTAACTGCCGATGCGTTCACGGACGCTGACTGGGGCAGTAACACTGATGATCGACGTTCCGTGTCCGGGGTCATGGTGATGATTGGGAACGCACCGGTGGTATTCAAGTCGAAGTACCAAAGAACGGTTGCTCTCAGCTCTTCTGAAGCCGAGTACATGGCTCTGAGCCTGTGCACGCAAGAGGTTCTTTGGATGCGCGCGATGTTGAAGGACATGGGTTGCGAACAAGTGGGAGGAACGCGTGTCTGGGAAGACAACCAAGGTGCTATTGCACTGGCAATCAACGCTGGATATCACACACGGACGAAGCATGTGGACATTCGCCATCACTTCATCCGCGAGAACGTGGAACGTGGAACGCTCAAGGTCGACTACGTGGATACGAAGCATCAACTGGCGGACATGTTGACCAAGGGACTTGGAACGAAGACGTTCAAGTACTTGCGCGACGCGAGCGGGATCAAGGTCCAAGGACACCGAGCAGTAGCCGTGAGTGGGAGTGTTGCAGAACACGACTATGCACGGTTCACTACGGTAAGCGGTTAGTGGAACGGTTCACTCGAACCGTTGGGAACTCTATCCTATTGGCTGATCAGCTTTGACTGGTGAGGAGCAGGATGGACAAGAAAGACTAGGACAACAACGAGTAGCTTTAGGTAACATGAATCTACTCACTTCGGCATTTGCCTCCAACAACAACAACCTCAAATCAACAAAATCTCATCAAGCCGGATTTGGTGCGTACAGCACTCGACGTGAGCCTTCACACTTTGAAATTATATACGCTGAATCATCCGCATCTGAATCAATGGTGTACGCCATGTCCAAGTTAATGATATGAGTCCAAACGACAGCTTCGATCACGATGCATACCTCCCTCCGCTATCGGGAGCTACGCTGGGTTCAATTAATATCAGTCTCAGCATTTATAATATTACATGCCTTACTTCCGTCACTTCTTCAGGTCCATTTTCGAGAGGCAAAAACGTTGTGCGCGACGAGAAGCGATCGCCAAATGTTGACACGAAGTCAATTTCCACAATCAAAGCGGAAACGTGTTGTTTTAACCGGAACTTCCTCGCTGCTTTTGGCACAGAATGTGTTTCGAGGTCACAAAATTATGGCACTGCATTCTGCTGAGACGTACTTTGACGAGCGCCGAATAGATCTCTATGGGTTGCTTTTACGTCAGCCTCTTCTTCTTTGGTTCACATCCAAAGTTCACACTCGACGGATGGACACCTATGTACAGTGTCCATCTCACTAATATCATCCTTCAGGTACTGATCGAAGTCGTTGTGGACTACGTAGCGAGCTTGCTCGAAATCCACCACAATGTCAATTTTGACAACATTAATTCAGACATCGCCTAGTTGTCCTACTTTTCAGCGGTTGTTACGATGGCGAACTTCCACATCTCCTCGGGCATTTACTTGAATCATCAGTGAAATTGAGAAGTTATCATGACGTAAGAACCTGCATACAATTTTGAAATGGTGCAGGACCTAATTGTCCGAGATCTTTTCTTGTTCAAATGAGTTGGTCCCACCACATCTTCTCTTGAGAGTAAGCACTCGATTCAAGCAATATCTTGTACATTATCGTTAGACTAGTTGAGCATCACTCGTGTGGCGTGATGCTAGAGGGTCGAATTCCCAAAAATTATGTGAATTACACAATTTTGGCGTGCGCCCCCTGTTGATCAATTAAGAAAAGGCGACGGCGGTGGCAAAGATGATGACATGGGGAGCAAGCACAGGACCCGGAAAGGTAAGCCGTGAATATATCCAGGCTGCCGAACACTCTATTGAGTATGCGACTGGGTCGATTGTTTTGCTTCCAGCGAGTGACTTCCGTGGTTGCGTGGGCGTTTAGTACTCTGCTCACGACAAGATGAAGTTGTCCGTTCTCCACAGCAAGACGATTTGCTTGTTGTCGCACCTTTGAAGCTCAGCTCGAAGCCCTTGCGTGTTGACCCGCTGGGAATCCAGCTCGTCCTCGTATCGCTGCACAAGTGATTGGATCAGTGAGCGCTTGACGTTTGCAGGAGTGATGATGCACATCAAAATGGCTACACCTTCGTTTTTTGCGGTCTATTTTTGTGTGTAGCCATCTTAGTGGTATTCCTGGTTGAAGTGGTAGCTCTTGCCTTTTGAAGGCACAGTTGCAAAAGTAGCAGCAAGGACTCCATGTCACCACACAGTAACTGGCAGGAAAACCTGCCGACCTGGTGATCCGCAGTGTGCAGCCCGGTGGCTGGCGTCTGGGTGGCACCCTCACGCAGTACGAACTCTCCAGCAATGCTGACAGTCTCGAGACCCTGGCATGGAACGACCCCAAGGCTACACTTACGTGTCTCGTTAACACAACGAACCCTACGGGCAACTACATGAACGACTACATGAACGTGGACGGGTTGAAGAGCTACGTTGAGACCAACTACCCCGACAACCACACCTCATCATCGAAGAGAGTATGCAGCCGTAGTGGATCCGCAGTGGCGCGAGGACTCCCTTATCCACCAGCGCGACTGGGTCAAACACGGGGCATGAAAACGGTCAGTCTTCGGACGGAGCCGCACGGCGAGAAGTGCCGGGTTGACGTGGCGCGTTAGCATTATTTAGCGGAGACTGTGGCACTGGAGCCGAGATTGGCACCGGCACCAGCTCCGCGATTGGGCGTCAGATCCTGTTGCACCGGGTTCTGCTGTTGGTACTGATATCCTGATGATCCGGCCGAGTTGTAGCATCCCTAGACAGAGCTTGCGAGTTGTATCCAAAAGTTCAATTCGTGAGACTCACACCATCCGGGGTGGAGTAATTACCACGGCTGACTTCTTACAAAATTCATGCAGTATTGAAGGTTTTGCTACATATTAAGACCCCAATAAGGGGTATAAGGCCCTCTGCTAACGCTACAAGCCGAACAAAAAGTAATGATTTATGCCTTTTCGGAGGCACCGGGTTTGGAAGGTTGCTTTCTATGGAAAGAAGAAGTTACACCCACGTTAATGGCATCGGTTATTAAATATTGATCGAGATCCGTCCTAAATCGGGAATGGACCGGGTCTATATTCAGAATTGCTCGTCAACAGAGTTTTTGACCGCCTTTTTGCTCCCAGTTCTCACGATTCCAAAACGTACACCTAACCGATTTCCAAATCTTATGCTTACCGACTCGTAAAACCTAAATCCGAATGCGACTCGGAATCTCACCATTATAAGGGGGCTTCACACCAATGAAATCTTCTCCTCGAAGCCCACACCATCGCATACCTAAGTTTTTATCGGTCCCTAGAAAATAAATCCGATTCATATTGAAGTAGCTGGTACCCAGTTGCTGCATTCGACCTATAACCTCGGGCCAGCACGTGCAGCAGCGTCTCCAATTCACTGTTTCGTATTCGAGCATTCGCTCCGTGTGCAAGTATATTCTTCACCACACAGTCGAGATTGTTGCATACGGCGCCAAACAGCGCCAAGTTACCGTCATTATTCACCGCGCTCACCTCCGCCCCATGCTACAGCAATAATTCCACCATAGCCAACTGTATCGTCTGGTCACCCGAAGCAAAATGTGGCGGTAAACCTTGGCTCGAAAAGGCTGCTTCAATCAGAGGTGTCTTGCCAAGTTCATCTCTCGCTTCCAAACCGCGGATCAGCGCTTCCACAACTCCACCATTGCGATTCGGACCCGCAAAATGCAGTGGCATCAAATTGGATGCAATAAATGCGTTCACATCTGCTCCAGCTTCCAGTAGGAGGTTCACGACTTGCGTTGCACTGAACTTGGACTGTACATCTTCGTCCCACCAGCGGAATCGTCGTGTGCTATGCGAATCAGTTGAACCCAAAGAGTACTATAGCTTGTGGACGCTCGAGCCCTTGGAGATTCGCCAAGAAGACTTCAGCGTCGCAGGTGGCTGCGTGCTTCTTCGACAGCTCTGGTGAGCGAGAACTCGGAGGATGTGCGGCGTGGACAACATGGCTGAGCGTCGACTTAACCCTAATGTGCTCGAGGAGTTGTTGGACTTACGTAGGTTTACGTCATGTAAACCGTCGGTTTTTCGAATGTGGCCATGATGTACAGTACATACTCGCACTTTCTGTGCTCCGATGCTCCGAAGTTCGATGCTCCAAGGATTTCCTCAGTCAAGTATGCACACAGACTCTGCATTCTGTGATATTTCACGCTATTTCTAATTTAATTCAGTGCACGAAGAGGGAAGACAGCAAATCGCTTTTGCACCCTGACATCATGTCTCGAAGGTTCATGGCAGGTCATTAGGTGGGGACGTCTGTATTCGTGATGAAGTATTGTGCCTTGCAAGTTTTTGCCGATCACTTTTAATCTTTACTCTCCAGGTCCAAAGCATACAGGTAGACAGGAGTAAATCATACTATTATGCTCGGGCAAAATTTAGTTTGTATACTACATAGTAGGAGTTTGTATTGAAGTTCATACGGTGCTCAATAGAAAAATCAAATTGAAGTGGAGACATGCTTTACTAAGCTTTACCAAGCATCTCTCCACTTCAATTTGACTTTTCTCTTGAGCACCATATTATAATACTACGAGAGAGCCCCGTCTGTGCGTGGTCTACCCTACATGTGGCCTTCGCGGGACCGAAGGACCCCTATCCGTACATACACCAATTAACGGTATGAGTAGTGGAACGAGCCCCTGCGAGCGCAACGTTGGTGCTCCTAAAAAATTACATGTACTATCCGCCGCGTAGCGGCGACGGAGGCTAGTCTTAACACTCAACACGAAACAAATGTCTATCCGTCTGTAACTAACATTACAATTGACTGATTTTGCCAGGATTGGCTTAAATGCTGTCGAGTGGAGCGAGGCGGCCCCCGATTGGCTAAAAGGCCCCATTGCGGGACCGAAAGGCCCGCCCGTGCCTCCCTTCACCAACTAACACGGAACGGGTCCGCTGACTACCGGAGCATAGCGTAGGTAGCTTAACCAATTTAACTAACACTTACCGTCGTGTAGCGGCGGCACTCGGCTAGTGAAATTCAATACAAACTGAGGAAGTCGGATTTTCCAACAACGCGAGACCCGACCTGCCTTATTGTAGCTTTCACGCGCGTATTTGATCCCGAGAAAAAGAGAATGTAGTCGTTTCCTTCGTCTTCATTGCTAGGCTAACAATAGCATTCTAATAACTGTCACTTTTCTAATAGTATGTTTCAGTCGAGCATACTGGTGTGCTCGCGATCATACAAGTATGCGCACTTGGAGAGTAAACGCTAACGGTTAAATCGATCCAGCAGGAAAATAATATTTGGTCAGAAAAATGCGAATTGCCATAAATCGAGCACTAAATCGGGCTTAAATGTCGTGCTCGATTTATTAACGTGGTCAATCAATTCATGAACCTTTGCATGTTTTAGACCAATAACGTATTTGTATTTCGATCACTTATCGCTGATTGGTCGAGGAATCGGAAAAACCAGGCAATCAATCTTGTAGACTCAGATACGCTCAGATCTGAGCCGACCGAAAGGTTCATCAATTGATTTCTCAGATTTTCATTTCTCTATCAATACTGTTCTGTTAGCATCGAACTCATGCAAAAATAGGTCTGTATCGGATCTGTTTAGGGATGCCTTTTCGTTGTATCCGCCAAGTGGGTAAATATTTGTGCCCATTTCTGCTTAACATCGCGAAAAAGGGTCATGAAGTAATTGACCACGTTAGCTGTCGATCTGCCACCGGATGGGTACGCGAGCACCAACGCATGTCAGCGGCTTCGGTGGCACTACTACGGCTCTGTTCGTTGCGTGCAATACCTTCGTCTACAGCTACACTAGCTGCTCCGACAAGCTGCAGCAGTGGGGAAAACAAGCGACATTGACGCAGTGATCGAGGCTTTGCGGGTGAAATTCACCATGAAGGACCTCGGACGCGTGAAACATTTGCTATCCATGGAAAACCACTATGCGCCAGGGGTGATATTGTGCCTCTCTCAATCGGCTTACATTGATCGACTTTTGGTTGAATTTGGAATGAGCAACGCGAAGACAGTCGGGTCACCTCAGATGCACAACGAGAAGATGCAACCACTGGAGCGTGACAGGGCCAAGGTCAACGATCCCTTGATTCCCTATCGTGAGATTATTGGGAAGCTACAGTACTTGGTGACTTGTACGCGTCCGGATATCGCCAATGCAGTAAGGTGTACGCTGGAGCATACACAAAGGAGAATTTTGCAAGCGCGAAGCGCGTGTTGCAGTACCTGCAGAGTACGAAGACATTTGGGTTGGTATATCGCAGATCCAGGCGAAACCAGCAGAGCAGATTCAGCTTTGAGCGTTTAGCGACGCCGATCACGCCAATTGTCCAGATACGGGACGTTCGGTTACCGGTTATGTGCTTCAACTAAATGGATTCAGCTTCGGATTCAAGAGCAAACAGCAGAAGTATGTCACCGATGATACATATGCAAGTCGGAGCTCGTTGCGGCCAGTAGGTGCGTCGAGGACCTGCATGAGTTACTGAGAGAAATTGGTTTGAAGACACTGGTACCGGAACTGTATTGTGATAATCAGAGCACAATCAAGGTGTGCGAGCACGTCGGAAACTACGACGGTGTTAAGCAACTGGCAAAGATGAGTCTCAAGATTTGCGGAGCTCGTCGAGGGTAAAGCCATGTCACTGAGCTACGTTCCTACGGCAGACAACACGGCAGACATGTTCACGAAGGCGCTCGGACCACAGCGGTTTGAAATGCCGCGGGAGCTGCTTGAAGTCGAGGACGTGGTTGGGGCTGTTGCACAAGCAAGCCTGCCAGCACGACAAGATCGGGTTGGAGACCATGACGCATGAGTTCCGGGGAGTATGAGAGTCGGAGATCTGACATGGTCGTTCGATACTCTCTCGTGGTCACTCATGGCCTGGTCGTGTCCTACATGGATGGTAGGAATCCACCTACAAACTACTGTTTGTGCTTGTGAGGTGTAAGGGTTTTTAGGCTCGGGCTTTCCTCCTCGTGCACGGCACGTGTTTAACCGCCAGCGACCAAACGGATTTCCCATCATTTTCAAAACCCCGAACATGCTGTTAAATACAACGAGTTATGGCCCGGCTGTACTTCAAATTTGTATACTCGCGTTTAAGAACGGGTACACCTTTTCTAAAAAACGCGACATGGCATTTGGGAAGAAACCCGACATGTTATCATATACAATGACGCTTTCGCCTAAATGAGGTATTCGACAACATGTAAGACATAAAGTGGGCTGCACTGCAAGTCGGCAGTTTTCCTTAGTATCAAGAAAAGAGGCAGCCCCTCGTCTCTGAATAAGCAATCAACTGGTGCGCAAGTCAGATCGTCTAAAAGCATTCCAATCGTATGAAAACCACTAGCATAATGTATTGTTTTGGCTTACATGTAGGCACACTCATCAAATAGTAACGTGGCTAAACTGCGCAGCCCTCCCTCGTCTTCTCCGGGGAGGCACGAAGAGCACTCCTCGTCGTCAGTATCCGCGTTCATCTCGGCGAGCACCTCAACGGCATCCTCGGCGGACTACATAGCTGCGTCCTCAAAAGCGCCATCGAAAAGCCCTACAGCTGCGCTCTCAGTTGCGTTCTCCGCAGCTCCACAGCTGTACCGCAGGCTGACTCCTGCACCCGAAGGTGCCGCTTGCACTTACTGACACGACCGCTAACTTCTCGATGCTGGATAGCGCGACTAATCATTGGGCGGGCTCGGCTCGTCCTATTATTCCATTCGGCCCATTGCAGTAAATGCCGAGTCTAAAACATATACAACATCAATACTTGTTATCCAATACAACCTTTCTCATTCAACATGTTTCTTAGAATAAATGTTGAGCCCCTTTCAGAGCTCAAAGTTTCACGTACCGAAGACGGTATGACGCATCATAAACAACTTAGTCCCTGCCGCGTCGAGTTCGACGCTTGTAAATCGGGAGCATGGGTGAAGTAGTGCATCCTTCCAGGTGTGAGTCCATCAAGGAATGTATCCAAGAAAGCAACCACCACGAAGCGCACACTCCAAGCTTTGTCGATTCCCAGAGATGTCATATGCGCAGTACATTTGTACTTCAACGAACGTATGCGCTGCCGATCCGGACTACAAGCATGCACCAAACCAACAGTATTAGTATTGTTAGCATGTTTTATCACACACATGTTGTACATACCTCTCAGTACTGCTGTCATTGCCCTCGCCGCTAGATGCATTGGTTGCGTATCACTTGCAGTAGTAGTCGACTCCCTTCGTTATCTCACTAGCGTCGCTGCAGCCTTGTCACGGTTCTCTCTGGTCTCGGAGGCTGTCGTCACCTGTACTTCCAACTTTGTCGTCGTATTTACATGTTCTTACCCGTAGGCTGCTCGAGCCGCTTCCAACACATTCGCCGACGTGCACGCCAGCCAAGCGCTCCCCAAACCGATCTTATCGCTCCGCGTCTCTCTCCCTACCACCATCCGCCCTCTTCGCCGCTGATTCGAAACTGAGTGCCACCTCCTTAAAATATGCACATAGCCACACTCGACTCATGGGATCTGTTCTGGACTATCTTTTTGCCAAAGGACACCTACCCTGTGCATCGAACTTTTATGAGGGATGGGCATATACTTGGTTTTACTATACTTTGGCCGTTTTTAGAGTCAATCCCTATACAAACATGTTGTACCTACAACATGATTATATGTTGTTTTATACAACCTTGGTCTTTGGGGGTTAATGAATCACTTTGAATTTTACCCTGCAACGCACAAGTGCTTCCCTCTTCTACCTACTTCACTTTACACACTCGCAGCGCCAAAGCTGCTACATCTGACATCTGTTTCGAAATTCATATTAAAATGTAAAGCTCTACAAATGGTACTCAGCGACACATTTCTTACCT
This sequence comes from Phytophthora syringae, assembly GCA_012656105.1. Taxonomy (NCBI): domain Eukaryota; phylum Oomycota; class Peronosporomycetes; order Peronosporales; family Peronosporaceae; genus Phytophthora; species Phytophthora syringae. Next base: position 584,805 of record JAAKBD010000005.1, on the reverse strand, counting down.
CCGGGAAGAAGCGCTTCATAAAAATTCTTGTAGCGCCTCCAAATAAAAGTGATGTGGTTCTTAGCGTACTTCCGTACGCGCTCAATACTTTGACAGATCCACCGTGAAGAGTGGGCAGCTTGGCCGTCGTTCTCTACCACCGCCTTCGATAAAAACAAACAACACTAGGTCCAAATCTGTAACCAATGTACGAACCGATATACCATACGCATGAACAAGAAACACGTCGAGAATACACCAGGCACGTTAATAGCAAAGGAGAAGTTTGGGACTGATTGATAGTCGTGCTGTGCTGTCATTGAAACGAAAGCTTATTGTCCGGGTGTAAATGTCCTATAGAACAGCATCTGTGCTCGAATTACGATAAATTATCAGAATTGCGTTTTTCATTGGGCAAATAGGGCTACTTTGTATTTTCTATGAAGCCTTTTTAAATTTAATCGATCTCGTACTTAAGTAGACCGAGCAAGTCAGTAGGTCAAAACGGTTACATTGCACAATATATGGACAAGATCAGACGCCAAATACACCCCAAGGTCGATCCAAGACGAAGTATAGGCTATTTTATATCGGGGCCACTGGGGACAGTCTGCATTCTGCGGTGTACCGTCAAGATAGAAGAACATGAAGTTCCGGTGTTTCATACCAACTCGATGGCAAGCAACCAGGTGGTGCACGTACGTGTAGCAACGTGCTCTGCTTCATTGCCACCTCACGTCGCCCTGCACAATACACGTTCAAAACTAAACGGTGTTCCACCGTGAAAGCGCTGAGCGGAACCGTACCTTTCCATTGTGAGAATTTCCCTTCTGTGGACCATGAGCTGCCTGTCCACGCCGGTCAATCAATATACATGAACAGTACAAGTATCCTATCTCACATACATTGCCAAATATGACCAGCGTCGATGTGTGTGACACGTACTAGTGTTAGCTCCGAGTGAGAATGGATTGGGTGTATACGTCTTGAAATATATGGACAAGATCAGACGCCAAATACACCCCAAGGTCGATCCAAGACGAAGTATAGGCTATTTTATATCGGGGCCACTGGGGACAGTCTGCATTCTGCGGTGTACCGTCAAGATAGAAGAACATGAAGTACCGGTGTGTCTTACCAACTCGATGGTAAGCAACCGGGTGGTGCTCGTACGTGTAGCAACGTGCTCTGCTTCATTGCCACCTCACATCGCCCTGCACAATACACGTTCAAAACTAAACGGTGTTCCACCGTGAAAGCGCTGAGCGGAACCGTACCTTTCCATTGTGAGAATTTCCCTTCTGTGGACCATGAGCTGCCTGTCCACGCCGGTCAATCAATATACATGAACAGTACAAGTATCCTATCTCACATACATTGCCAAATATGACCAGGGTCGATGTGTGTGTGACACGTACTAGTGTTAGCTCCGAGTGAGAATGGATTGGGTGTATACGTCTTGAAATATATGGACAAGATCAGACGCCAAATACACCCCAAGGTCGATCCAAGACGAAGTATAGGCTATTTTATGTCGGGGCCACTGGGGACAGTCTGCATTCTGCGGTGTACCGTCAAGATAGAAGAGCATGCTGTACCGGTGTGTCTTACCAACTCGATGGTAAGCAACCGAGTGGTGCTCGTACGTGTAGCAACGTGCTCTGCTTCATTGCGACCTCACGTCGCCCTGCACAATACACGTTCAAAACTAAACGGTGTTCCACCGTGAAAGCGCTGAGCGGAACCGTACCTTTCCATTGTGAGAATTTCCCTTCTGTGGACCATGAGCTGCCTGTCCACGCCGGTCAATCAATATACATGAACAGTACAAGTATCCTATCTCACATACATTGCCAAATATGACCAGCGTCGATGTGTGTGACACGTACTAGTGTTAGCTCCGAGTGAGAATGGATTGGGTGTATACGTCTTGAAATATATGGACAAGATCAGACGCCAAATACACCCCAAGGTCGATCCAAGACGAAGTATAGGCTATTTTATATCGGGGCCACTGGGGACAGTCTGCATTCTGCGGTGTACCGTCAAGATAGAAGAACATGAAGTACCGGTGTGTCTTACCAACTCGATGGTAAGCAACCGGGTGGTGCTCGTACGTGTTGCAACGTGCTCTGCTTCATTGCCACCTCACATCGCCCTGCACAATACACGTTCAAAACTAAACGGTGTTCCACCGTGAAAGCGCTGAGCGGAACCGTACCTTTCCATTGTGAGAATTTCCCTTCTGTGGACCATGAGCTGCCTGTCCACGCCGGTCAATCAATATACATGAACAGTACAAGTATCCTATCTCACATACATTGCCAAATATGACCAGGGTCGATGTGTGTGTGACACGTACTAGTGTTAGCTCCGAGTGAGAATGGATTGGGTGTATACGTCTTGAAATATATGGACAAGATCAGACGCCAAATACACCCCAAGGTCGATCCAAGACGAAGTATAGGCTATTTTATGTCGGGGCCACTGGGGACAGTCTGCATTCTGCGGTGTACCGTCAAGATAGAAGAGCATGCTGTACCGGTGTGTCTTACCAACTCGATGGTAAGCAACCGGGTGGTGCTCGTACGTGTTGCAACGTGCTCTGCTTCATTGCGACCTCACATCGCCCTGCACAATACACGTTCAAAACGAAACAGTGTTCCACCGTGAAAGCGCTGAGCGGAACCGTACGTTTCCATTGTGAGAATTTCCCTTCTGTGGACCATGAGCTGCCTGTCCACGCCGGTCAATCAATATACATGAACAGTACAAGTATCCTATCTCACATACACTGCCAAATATGACCAGCGTCGATGTGTGTGACACGTACTAGTGTTAGCTCCGAGTGAGAATGGATTGGGTGTATACGTCTTGAAATATATGGACAAGATCAGACGCCAAATACACCCCAAGGTCGATCCTAGACGAAGTATAGGCTATTTTATATCGGGGCCACTGGGGACAGTCTGCATTCTGCGGTGTACCGTCAAGATAGAAGAGCATGCTGTACCGGTGTGTCATACCAACTCGATGGCAAGCAACCGGGTGGTGCTCGTACGTGTAGCAACGTGCTCTGCTTCATTGCCACCTCACATCGCCCTGCACAATACACGTTCAAAAGGAAACGGCGTCCACCGTGAAAGCGCTGCGCGGAATCGTACCTTTCCATTGTGAGAATTTCCTTCTGTGGACCATGAGCTGCTGACCATGGCGGTCAATCAATATACATGAACAGTACAAGTATCCTATCTCACATACATTGCCAAATATGACCAGGGTCGATGTGTGTGTGACACGTACTAGTGTTAGCTCCGAGTGAGAATGGATTGGGTGTATACGTCTTGACATATATGGACAAGATCAGACGCCAAATACACCCCAAGGTCGATCCAAGACGAAGTATAGGCTATTTTATATCGGGGCCACTGGGGACAGTCTGCATTCTGCGGTGTACCGTCAAGATAGAAGAGCATGCTGTACCGGTGTGTCATACCAACTCGATGGCAAGCAACCGGGTGGTGCTCGTACGTGTAGCAACGTGCTCTGCTTCATTGCCACCTCACATCGCCCTGCACAATACACGTTCAAAAGGAAACGGCGTCCACCGTGAAAGCGCTGCGCGGAATCGTACCTTTCCATTGTGAGAATTTCCCTTCTGTGGATCATGAGCTGCTGACCATGGCGGTCAATCCATATACATAACCAGTACAATTATCCTATCTCACATACATTGCCAAATATGACCAGGGTCGATGTGTGTGTGACACGTACTAGTGTTAGCTCCGAGTGAGAATGGATTGGGTGTATACGTCTTGAAATATATGGACAAGATCAGACGCCAAATACACCCCAAGGTCGATCCAAGACGAAGTATAGGCTATTTTATGTCGGGGCCACTGGGGACAGTCTGCATTCTGCGGTGTACCGTCAAGATAGAAGAGCATGCTGTACCGGTGTGTCTTACCAACTCGATGGTAAGCAACCGGGTGGTGCTCGTACGTGTTGCAACGTGCTCTGCTTCATTGCGACCTCACATCGCCCTGCACAATACACGTTCAAAACTAAACGGTGTTCCACCGTGAAAGCGCTGAGCGGAACCGTACGTTTCCATTGTGAGAATTTCACTTCTGTGGACCATGAGCTGCCTGTCCACGCCGGTCAATCAATATACATGAACAGTACAAGTATCCTATCTCACATACACTGCCAAATATGACCAGCGTCGATGTGTGTGACACGTACTAGTGTTAGCTCCGAGTGAGAATGGATTGGGTGTATACGTCTTGAAATATATGGACAAGATCAGACGCCAAATACACCCCAAGGTCGATCCTAGACGAAGTATAGGCTATTTTATATCGGGGCCACTGGGGACAGTCTGCATTCTGCGGTGTACCGTCAAGATAGAAGAACATGAAGTTCCGGTGTGTCTTACCAACTCGATGGTAAGCAACCGGGTGGTGCTCGTACGTGTAGGAACGTGCTCTGCATCATTGCCACCTCACATCGCCCTGCACAATACACGTTCAAAAGGAAACGGCGTCCACCGTGAAAGCGCTGCGCGGAACCGTACCTTTCCATTGTGAGAATTTCCCTTCTGTGGACCATGAGCTGCTGACCATGGCGGTCAATCAATATACATGAACAGTACAAGTATCCTATCTCACATACATTGCCAAATATGACCAGGGTCGATGTGTGTGTGACACGTACTAGTGTTAGCTCCAGTGAGAATGGATTGGGTGTATACGTCTTGAAATATATGGACAAGATCAGACGCCAAATACACCCCAAGGTCGATCCAAGACGAAGTATAGGCTATTTTATATCGGGGCCACTGGGGACAGTCTGCATTCTGCGGTGTACCGTCAAGATAGAAGAGCATGCTGTACCGGTGTGTCATACCAACTCGATGGCAAGCAACCGGCTGGTGCTCGTACGTGTAGCAACGTGCTCTGCTTCATTGCCACCTCACATCGCCCTGCACAATACACGTTCAAAAGGAAACGGCGTCCACCGTGAAAGCGCTGCGCGGAATCGTACCTTTCCATTGTGAGAATTTCCCTTCTGTGGACCATGAGCTGCCTGTCCACGCCGGTCAATCAATATACATGAACAGTACAAGTATCCTATCTCACATACATTGCCAAATATGACCAGGGTCGATGTGTGTGTGACACGTACTAGTGTTAGCTCCGAGTGAGAATGGATTGGGTGTATACGTCTTGAAATATATGGACAAGATCAGACGCCAAATACACCCCAAGGTCGATCCAAGACGAAGTATAGGCTATTTTATATCGGGGCCACTGGGGACAGTCTGCATTCTGCGGTGTACCGTCAAGATAGAAGAGCATGCTGTACCGGTGTGTCTTACCAACTCGATGGTAAGCAACCGGGTGGTGCTCGTACGTGTTGCAACGTGCTCTGCTTCATTGCCACCTCACATCGCCCTGCACAATACACGTTCAAAACGAAACGGTGTTCCACCGTGAAAGCGCTGAGCGGAACCGTACGTTTCCATTGTGAGAATTTCCCTTCTGTGGACCATGAGCTGCCTGTCCACGCCGGTCAATCAATATACATGAACAGTACAAGTATCCTATCTCACATACATTGCCAAATATGACCAGGGTCGATGTGTGTGTGACACGTACTAGTGTTAGCTCCAGTGAGAATGGATTAGGTGTATACGTCTTGAAATATATGGACAAGATCAGACGCCAAATACACCCCAAGGTCGATCCAAGACGAAGTATAGGCTATTTTATATCGGGGCCACTGGGGACAGTCTGCATTCTGCGGTGTACCGTCAAGATAGAAGAACATGAAGTTCCGGTGTTTCATACCAACTCGATGGCAAGCAACCAGGTGGTGCACGTACGTGTAGCAACGTGCTCTGCTTCATTGCCACCTCACATCGCCCTGCACAATACACGTTCAAAACGAAACGGTGTTCCACCGTGAAAGCGCTGAGCGGAACCGTACGTTTCCATTGTGAGAATTTCCCTTCTGTGGACCATGAGCTGCCTGTCCACGCCGGTCAATCAATATACATGAACAGTACAAGTATCCTATCTCACATACATTGCCAAATATGACCAGGGTCGATGTGTGTGTGACACGTACTAGTGTTAGCTCCGAGTGAGAATGGATTGGGTGTATACGTCTTGAAATATATGGACAAGATCAGACGCCAAATACACCCCAAGGTCGATCCAAGACGAAGTATAGGCTATTTTATATCGGGGCCACTGGGGACAGTCTGCATTCTGCGGTGTACCGTCAAGATAGAAGAACATGAAGTACCGGTGTGTCATACCAACTCGATGGCAAGCAACCAGGTGGTGCACGTACGTGTAGCAACGTGCTCTGCTTCATTGCCACCTCACATCGCCCTGCACAATACACGTTCAAAACGAAACGGTGTTCCACCGTGAAAGCGCTGAGCGGAACCGTACCTTTCCATTGTGAGAATTTCCCTTCTGTGGACCATGAGCTGCCTGTCCACGCCGGTCAATCAATATACATGAACAGTACAAGTATCCTATCTCACATACATTGCCAAATATGACCAGGGTCGATGTGTGTGTGACACGTACTAGTGTTAGCTCCGAGTGAGAATGGATTGGGTGTATACGTCTTGAAATATATGGACAAGATCAGACGCCAAATACACCCCAAGGTCGATCCAAGACGAAGTATAGGCTATTTTATATCGGGGCCACTGGGGACAGTCTGCATTCTGCGGTGTACCGTCAAGATAGAAGAGCATGCTGTACCGGTGTGTCATACCAACTCGATGGCAAGCAACCGGGTGGTGCTCGTACGTGTAGCAACGTGCTCTGCATCATTGCCACCTCACATCGCCCTGCACAATACACGTTCAAAACGAAACGGCGTCCACCGTGAAAGCGCTGCGCGGAACCGTACCTTTCCATTGTGAGAATTTCCCTTCTGTGGACCATGAGCTGCCTGACCATGGCGGTCAATCAATATACATGAACAGTACAAGTATCCTATCTCACATACATTGCCAAATATGACCAGGGTCGATGTGTGTGTGACACGTACTAGTGTTAGCTCCGAGTGAGAATGGATTGGGTGTATACGTCTTGAAATATATGGACAAGATCAGACGCCAAATACACCCCAAGGTCGATCCAAGACGAAGTATAGGCTATTTTATATCGGGGCCACTGGGGACAGTCTGCATTCTGCGGTGTACCGTCAAGATAGAAGAGCATGCTGTACCGGTGTGTCTTACCAACTCGATGGTAAGCAACCGGGTGGTGCTCGTACGTGTAGCAACGTGCTCTGCTTCATTGCCACCTCACATCGCCCTGCACAATACACGTTCAAAACGAAACGGCGTCCACCGTGAAAGCGCTGAGCGGAACCGTACCTTTCCATTGTGAGAATTTCCCTTCTGTGGACCATGAGCTGCCTGTCCACACCGGTCAATCAATATACATGAACAGTACAAGTATCCTATCTCACATACATTGCCAAATATGACCAGGGTCGATGTGTGTGTGTGTGACACGTACTAGTGTTAGCTCCGAGTGAGAATGGATTGGGTGTATACGTCTTGAAATATATGGACAAGATCAGACGCCAAATACACCCCAAGGTCGATCCAAGACGAAGTATAGGCTATTTTATATCGGGGCCACTGGGGACAGTCTGCATTCTGCGGTGTACCGTCAAGATAGAAGAGCATGCTGTACCGGTGTGTCTTACCAACTCGATGGCAAGCAACCGGGTGGTGCTCGTACGTGTAGCAACGTGCTCTGCTTCATTGCCACCTCACATCGCCCTGCACAATACACGTTCAAAACGAAACGGTGTTCCACCGTGAAAGCGCTGAGCGGAACCGTACCTTTCCATTGTGAGAATTTCCCTTCTGTGGACCATGAGCTGCCTGTCCACACCGGTCAATCAATATACATGAACAGTACAAGTATCCTATCTCACATACATTGCCAAATATGACCAGGGTCGATGTGTGTGTGTGTGACACGTACTAGTGTTAGCTCCGAGTGAGAATGGATTGGGTGTATACGTCTTGAAATATATGGACAAGATCAGACGCCAAATACACCCCAAGGTCGATCCAAGACGAAGTATAGGCTATTTTATATCGGGGCCACTGGGGACAGTCTGCATTCTGCGGTGTACCGTCAAGATAGAAGAGCATGCTGTACCGGTGTGTCTTACCAACTCGATGGTAAGCAACCGGGTGGTGCTCGTACGTGTAGCAACGTGCTCTGCTTCATTGCCACCTCACATCGCCCTGCACAATACACGTTCAAAACGAAACGGTGTTCCACCGTGAAAGCGCTGAGCGGAACCGTACCTTTCCATTGTGAGAATTTCCCTTCTGTGGACCATGAGCTGCCTGTCCACACCGGTCAATCAATATACATGAACAGTACAAGTATCCTATCTCACATACATTGCCAAATATGACCAGGGTCGATGTGTGTGTGTGTGACACGTACTAGTGTTAGCTCCGAGTGAGAATGGATTGGGTGTATACGTCTTGAAATATATGGACAAGATCAGACGCCAAATACACCCCAAGGTCGATCCAAGACGAAGTATAGGCTATTTTATATCGGGGCCACTGGGGACAGTCTGCATTCTGCGGTGTACCGTCAAGATAGAAGAGCATGCTGTACCGGTGTGTCTTACCAACTCGATGGTAAGCAACCGGGTGGTGCTCGTACGTGTAGCAACGTGCTCTGCTTCATTGCCACCTCACATCGCCCTGCACAATACACGTTCAAAACGAAACGGTGTTCCACCGTGAAAGCGCTGAGCGGAACCGTACCTTTCCATTGTGAGAATTTCCCTTCTGTGGACCATGAGCTGCCTGTCCACACCGGTCAATCAATATACATGAACAGTACAAGTATCCTATCTCACATACATTGCCAAATATGACCAGGGTCGATGTGTGTGTGTGTGACACGTACTAGTGTTAGCTCCGAGTGAGAATGGATTGGGTGTATACGTCTTGAAATATATGGACAAGATCAGACGCCAAATACACCCCAAGGTCGATCCAAGACGAAGTATAGGCTATTTTATATCGGGGCCACTGGGGACAGTCTGCATTCTGCGGTGTACCGTCAAGATAGAAGAACATGAAGTACCGGTGTGTCATACCAACTCGATGGCAAGCAACCGGGTGGTGCTCGTACGTGTAGCAACGTGCTCTGCATCATTGCCACCTCACATCGCCCTGCACAATACACGTTCAAAAGGAAACGGCGTCCACCGTGAAAGCGCTGCGCGGAACCGTACCTTTCCATTGTGAGAATTTCCCTTCTGTGGACCATGAGCTGCTGTCCATGGCGGTCAATCAATATACATGAACAGTACAAGTATCCTATCTCACATACATTGCCAAATATGACCAGGGTCGATGTGTGTGTGTGTGACACGTACTAGTGTTAGCTCCGAGTGAGAATGGATTGGGTGTATACGTCTTGAAATATATGGACAAGATCAGACGCCAAATACACCCCAAGGTCGATCCAAGACGAAGTATAGGCTATTTTATATCGGGGCCACTGGGGACAGTCTGCATTCTGCGGTGTACCGTCAAGATAGAAGAGCATGCTGTACCGGTGTGTCATACCAACTCGATGGCAAGCAACCGGGTGGTGCTCGTACGTGTAGCAACGTGCTCTGCTTCATTGCCACCTCACATCGCCCTGCACAATACACGTTCAAAACGAAACGGCGTCCACCGTGAAAGCGCTGCGCGGAACCGTACCTTTCCATTGTGAGAATTTCCCTTCTGTGGACCATGAGCTGCCTGTCCACACCGGTCAATCAATATACATGAACAGTACAAGTATCCTATCTCACATACATTGCCAAATATGACCAGGGTCGATGTGTGTGTGTGACACGTACTAGTGTTAGCTCCGAGTGAGAATGGATTGGGTGTATACGTCTTGAAATATATGGACAAGATCAGACGCCAAATACACCCCAAGGTCGATCCAAGACGAAGTATAGGCTATTTTATATCGGGGCCACTGGGGACAGTCTGCATTCTGCGGTGTACCGTCAAGATAGAAGAGCATGCTGTACCGGTGTGTCTTACCAACTCGATGGTAAGCAACCGGGTGGTGCTCGTACGTGTAGCAACGTGCTCTGCTTCATTGCCACCTCACATCGCCCTGCACAATACACGTTCAAAACGAAACGGCGTCCACCGTGAAAGCGCTGCGCGGAACCGTACCTTTCCATTGTGAGAATTTCCCTTCTGTGGACCATGAGCTGCCTGTCCACGCCGGTCAATCAATATACATGAACAGTACAAGTATCCTATCTCACATACATTGCCAAATATGACCAGGGTCGATGTGTGTGTGTGACACGTACTAGTGTTAGCTCCGAGTGAGAATGGATTGGGTGTATACGTCTTGAAATATATGGACAAGATCAGACGCCAAATACACCCCAAGGTCGATCCAAGACGAAGTATAGGCTATTTTATATCGGGGCCACTGGGGACAGTCTGCATTCTGCGGTGTACCGTCAAGATAGAAGAGCATGCTGTACCGGTGTGTCTTACCAACTCGATGGTAAGCAACCGGGTGGTGCTCGTACGTGTAGCAACGTGCTCTGCTTCATTGCCACCTCACATCGCCCTGCACAATACACGTTCAAAACGAAACGGCGTCCACCGTGAAAGCGCTGCGCGGAACCGTACCTTTCCATTGTGAGAATTTCCCTTCTGTGGACCATGAGCTGCCTGTCCACACCGGTCAATCAATATACATGAACAGTACAAGTATCCTATCTCACATACATTGCCAAATATGACCAGGGTCGATGTGTGTGACACGTACTAGTGTTAGCTCCGAGTGAGAATGGATTGGGTGTATACGTCTTGAAATATATGGACAAGATCAGACGCCAAATACACCCCAAGGTCGATCCAAGACGAAGTATAGGCTATTTTATATCGGGGCCACTGGGGACAGTCTGCATTCTGCGGTGTACCGTCAAGATAGAAGAGCATGCTGTACCGGTGTGTCTTACCAACTCGATGGTAAGCAACCGGGTGGTGCTCGTACGTGTAGCAACGTGCTCTGCTTCATTGCCACCTCACATCGCCCTGCACAATACACGTTCAAAACGAAACGGCGTCCACCGTGAAAGCGCTGCGCGGAACCGTACCTTTCCATTGTGAGAATTTCCCTTCTGTGGACCATGAGCTGCCTGTCCACACCGGTCAATCAATATACATGAACAGTACAAGTATCCTATCTCACATACATTGCCAAATATGACCAGGGTCGATGTGTGTGTGTGACACGTACTAGTGTTAGCTCCGAGTGAGAATGGATTGGGTGTATACGTCTTGAAATATATGGACAAGATCAGACGCCAAATACACCCCAAGGTCGATCCAAGACGAAGTATAGGCTATTTTATATCGGGGCCACTGGGGACAGTCTGCATTCTGCGGTGTACCGTCAAGATAGAAGAGCATGCTGTACCGGTGTGTCATACCAACTCGATGGCAAGCAACCGGGTGGTGCTCGTACGTGTAGCAACGTGCTCTGCATCATTGCCACCTCACATCGCCCTGCACAATACACGTTCAAAACGAAACGGCGTCCACCGTGAAAGCGCTGCGCGGAACCGTACCTTTCCATTGTGAGAATTTCCCTTCTGTGGACCATGAGCTGCCTGTCCATGGCGGTCAATCAATATACATGAACAGTACAAGTATCCTATCTCACATACATTGCCAAATATGACCAGGGTCGATGTGTGTGTGTGACACGTACTAGTGTTAGCTCCGAGTGAGAATGGATTGGGTGTATACGTCTTGAAATATATGGACAAGATCAGACGCCAAATACACCCCAAGGTCGATCCAAGACGAAGTATAGGCTATTTTATATCGGGGCCACTGGGGACAGTCTGCATTCTGCGGTGTACCGTCAAGATAGAAGAGCATGCTGTACCGGTGTGTCTTACCAACTCGATGGTAAGCAACCGGGTGGTGCTCGTACGTGTAGCAACGTGCTCTGCATCATTGCCACCTCACATCGCCCTGCACAATACACGTTCAAAACGAAACGGCGTCCACCGTGAAAGCGCTGCGCGGAACCGTACCTTTCCATTGTGAGAATTTCCCTTCTGTGGACCATGAGCTGCCTGTCCATGGCGGTCAATCAATATACATGAACAGTACAAGTATCCTATCTCACATACATTGCCAAATATGACCAGGGTCGATGTGTGTGTGACACGTACTAGTGTTAGCTCCGAGTGAGAATGGATTGGGTGTATACGTCTTGAAATATATGGACAAGATCAGACGCCAAATACACCCCAAGGTCGATCCAAGACGAAGTATAGGCTATTTTATATCGGGGCCACTGGGGACAGTCTGCATTCTGCGGTGTACCGTCAAGATAGAAGAGCATGCTGTACCGGTGTGTCTTACCAACTCGATGGTAAGCAACCGGGTGGTGCTCGTACGTGTAGCAACGTGCTCTGCTTCATTGCCACCTCACATCGCCCTGCACAATACACGTTCAAAACGAAACGGCGTCCACCGTGAAAGCGCTGCGCGGAACCGTACCTTTCCATTGTGAGAATTTCCCTTCTGTGGACCATGAGCTGCCTGTCCACACCGGTCAATCAATATACATGAACAGTACAAGTATCCTATCTCACATACATTGCCAAATATGACCAGGGTCGATGTGTGTGACACGTACTAGTGTTAGCTCCGAGTGAGAATGGATTGGGTGTATACGTCTTGAAATATATGGACAAGATCAGACGCCAAATACACCCCAAGGTCGATCCAAGACGAAGTATAGGCTATTTTATATCGGGGCCACTGGGGACAGTCTGCATTCTGCGGTGTACCGTCAAGATAGAAGAGCATGCTGTACCGGTGTGTCTTACCAACTCGATGGTAAGCAACCGGGTGGTGCTCGTACGTGTAGCAACGTGCTCTGCTTCATTGCCACCTCACATCGCCCTGCACAATACACGTTCAAAACGAAACGGCGTCCACCGTGAAAGCGCTGCGCGGAACCGTACCTTTCCATTGTGAGAATTTCCCTTCTGTGGACCATGAGCTGCCTGTCCATGGCGGTCAATCAATATACATGAACAGTACAAGTATCCTATCTCACATACATTGCCAAATATGACCAGGGTCGATGTGTGTGTGTGACACGTACTAGTGTTAGCTCCGAGTGAGAATGGATTGGGTGTATACGTCTTGAAATATATGGACAAGATCAGACGCCAAATACACCCCAAGGTCGATCCAAGACGAAGTATAGGCTATTTTATATCGGGGCCACTGGGGACAGTCTGCATTCTGCGGTGTACCGTCAAGATAGAAGAGCATGCTGTACCGGTGTGTCTTACCAACTCGATGGTAAGCAACCGGGTGGTGCTCGTACGTGTAGCAACGTGCTCTGCTTCATTGCCACCTCACATCGCCCTGCACAATACACGTTCAAAACGAAACGGCGTCCACCGTGAAAGCGCTGCGCGGAACCGTACCTTTCCATTGTGAGAATTTCCCTTCTGTGGACCATGAGCTGCCTGTCCACACCGGTCAATCAATATACATGAACAGTACAAGTATCCTATCTCACATACATTGCCAAATATGACCAGGGTCGATGTGTGTGTGTGACACGTACTAGTGTTAGCTCCGAGTGAGAATGGATTGGGTGTATACGTCTTGAAATATATGGACAAGATCAGACGCCAAATACACCCCAAGGTCGATCCAAGACGAAGTATAGGCTATTTTATATCGGGGCCACTGGGGACAGTCTGCATTCTGCGGTGTACCGTCAAGATAGAAGAGCATGCTGTACCGGTGTGTCTTACCAACTCGATGGTAAGCAACCGGGTGGTGCTCGTACGTGTAGCAACGTGCTCTGCATCATTGCCACCTCACATCGCCCTGCACAATACACGTTCAAAACGAAACGGCGTCCACCGTGAAAGCGCTGCGCGGAACCGTACCTTTCCATTGTGAGAATTTCCCTTCTGTGGACCATGAGCTGCCTGTCCATGGCGGTCAATCAATATACATGAACAGTACAAGTATCCTATCTCACATACATTGCCAAATATGACCAGGGTCGATGTGTGTGTGTGACACGTACTAGTGTTAGCTCCGAGTGAGAATGGATTGGGTGTATACGTCTTGAAATATATGGACAAGATCAGACGCCAAATACACCCCAAGGTCGATCCAAGACGAAGTATAGGCTATTTTATATCGGGGCCACTGGGGACAGTCTGCATTCTGCGGTGTACCGTCAAGATAGAAGAGCATGCTGTACCGGTGTGTCTTACCAACTCGATGGTAAGCAACCGGGTGGTGCTCGTACGTGTAGCAACGTGCTCTGCATCATTGCCACCTCACATCGCCCTGCACAATACACGTTCAAAACGAAACGGCGTCCACCGTGAAAGCGCTGCGCGGAACCGTACCTTTCCATTGTGAGAATTTCCCTTCTGTGGACCATGAGCTGCCTGTCCACGCCGGTCAATCAATATACATGAACAGTACAAGTATCCTATCTCACATACATTGCCAAATATGACCAGGGTCGATGTGTGTGTGACACGTACTAGTGTTAGCTCCGAGTGAGAATGGATTGGGTGTATACGTCTTGAAATATATGGACAAGATCAGACGCCAAATACACCCCAAGGTCGATCCAAGACGAAGTATAGGCTATTTTATATCGGGGCCACTGGGGACAGTCTGCATTCTGCGGTGTACCGTCAAGATAGAAGAACATGAAGTCCGGTGTGTCATACCAACTCGATGGCAAGCAACCGGGTGGTGCTCGTACGTGTAGCAACGTGCTCTGCATCATTGCCACCTCACATCGCCCTGCACAATACACGTTCAAAACGAAACGGCGTCCACCGTGAAAGCGCTGCGCGGAACCGTACCTTTCCATTGTGAGAATTTCCCTTCTGTGGACCATGAGCTGCCTGTCCACGCCGGTCAATCAATATACATGAACAGTACAAGTATCCTATCTCACATACATTGCCAAATATGACCAGGGTGTGTGTGTGTGACACGTACTAGTGTTAGCTCCGAGTGAGAATGGATTGGGTGTATACGTCTTGAAATATATGGACAAGATCAGACGCCAAATACACCCCAAGGTCGATCCAAGACGAAGTATAGGCTATTTTATATCGGGGCCACTGGGGACAGTCTGCATTCTGCGGTGTACCGTCAAGATAGAAGAACATGAAGTTCCGGTGTGTCATACCAACTCGATGGCAAGCAACCGGGTGGTGCTCGTACGTGTAGCAACGTGCTCTGCATCATTGCCACCTCACATCGCCCTGCACAATACACGTTCAAAACGAAACGGCGTCCACCGTGAAAGCGCTGCGCGGAACCGTACCTTTCCATTGTGAGAATTTCCCTTCTGTGGACCATGAGCTGCCTGTCCACGCCGGTCAATCAATATACATGAACAGTACAAGTATCCTATCTCACATACATTGCCAAATATGACCAGGGTCGATGTGTGTGTGTGACACGTACTAGTGTTAGCTCCGAGTGAGAATGGATTGGGTGTATACGTCTTGAAATATATGGACAAGATCAGACGCCAAATACACCCCAAGGTCGATCCAAGACGAAGTATAGGCTATTTTATATCGGGGCCACTGGGGACAGTCTGCATTCTGCGGTGTACCGTCAAGATAGAAGAGCATGCTGTACCGGTGTGTCTTACCAACTCGATGGTAAGCAACCGGGTGGTGCTCGTACGTGTAGCAACGTGCTCTGCTTCATTGCCACCTCACATCGCCCTGCACAATACACGTTCAAAACGAAACGGCGTCCACCGTGAAAGCGGTCCGCGGAACCGTACCTTTCCATTGTGAGAATTTCCCTTCTGTGGACCATGAGCTGCCTGTCCACGCCGGTCAATCAATATACATGAACAGTACAAGTATCCTATCTCACATACATTGCCAAATATGACCAGGGTCGATGTGTGTGTGACACGTACTAGTGTTAGCTCCGAGTGAGAATGGATTGGGTGTATACGTCTTGAAATATATGGACAAGATCAGACGCCAAATACACCCCAAGGTCGATCCAAGACGAAGTATAGGCTATTTTATATCGGGGCCACTGGGGACAGTCTGCATTCTGCGGTGTACCGTCAAGATAGAAGAACATGAAGTTCCGGTGTGTCATACCAACTCGATGGCAAGCAACCGGGTGGTGCTCGTACGTGTAGCAACGTGCTCTGCATCATTGCCACCTCACATCGCCCTGCACAATACACGTTCAAAACGAAACGGCGTCCACCGTGAAAGCGCTGCGCGGAACCGTACCTTTCCATTGTGAGAATTTCCCTTCTGTGGACCATGAGCTGCCTGTCCACGCCGGTCAATCAATATACATGAACAGTACAAGTATCCTATCTCACATACATTGCCAAATATGACCAGGGTCGATGTGTGTGTGACACGTACTAGTGTTAGCTCCGAGTGAGAATGGATTGGGTGTATACGTCTTGAAATATATGGACAAGATCAGACGCCAAATACACCCCAAGGTCGATCCAAGACGAAGTATAGGCTATTTTATATCGGGGCCACTGGGGACAGTCTGCATTCTGCGGTGTACCGTCAAGATAGAAGAACATGAAGTTCCGGTGTGTCATACCAACTCGATGGCAAGCAACCGGGTGGTGCTCGTACGTGTAGCAACGTGCTCTGCATCATTGCCACCTCACATCGCCCTGCACAATACACGTTCAAAACGAAACGGCGTCCACCGTGAAAGCGCTGCGCGGAACCGTACCTTTCCATTGTGAGAATTTCCCTTCTGTGGACCATGAGCTGCCTGTCCACACCGGTCAATCAATATACATGAACAGTACAAGTATCCTATCTCACATACATTGCCAAATATGACCAGGGTCGATGTGTGTGTGACACGTACTAGTGTTAGCTCCGAGTGAGAATGGATTGGGTGTATACGTCTTGAAATATATGGACAAGATCAGACGCCAAATACACCCCAAGGTCGATCCAAGACGAAGTATAGGCTATTTTATATCGGGGCCACTGGGGACAGTCTGCATTCTGCGGTGTACCGTCAAGATAGAAGAACATGAAGTTCCGGTGTGTCATACCAACTCGATGGCAAGCAACCGGGTGGTGCTCGTACGTGTAGCAACGTGCTCTGCATCATTGCCACCTCACATCGCCCTGCACAATACACGTTCAAAACGAAACGGCGTCCACCGTGAAAGCGCTGCGCGGAACCGTACCTTTCCATTGTGAGAATTTCCCTTCTGTGGACCATGAGCTGCCTGTCCACGCCGGTCAATCAATATACATGAACAGTACAAGTATCCTATCTCACATACATTGCCAAATATGACCAGGGTCGATGTGTGTGTGTGACACGTACTAGTGTTAGCTCCGAGTGAGAATGGATTGGGTGTATACGTCTTGAAATATATGGACAAGATCAGACGCCAAATACACCCCAAGGTCGATCCAAGACGAAGTATAGGCTATTTTATATCGGGGCCACTGGGGACAGTCTGCATTCTGCGGTGTACCGTCAAGATAGAAGAACATGAAGTTCCGGTGTGTCATACCAACTCGATGGCAAGCAACCAGGTGGTGCTCGTACGTGTAGCAACGTGCTCTGCTTCATTGCCACCTCACATCGCCCTGCACAATACACGTTCAAAACGAAACGGCGTTCCACCGTGAAAGCGCTGAGCGGAACCGTACCTTTCCATTGTGAGAATTTCCCTTCTGTGGACCATGAGCTGCCTGTCCACGCCGGTCAATCAATATACATGAACAGTACAAGTATCCTATCTCACATACATTGCCAAATATGACCAGGGTCGATGTGTGTGTGACACGTACTAGTGTTAGCTCCGAGTGAGAATGGATTGGGTGTATACGTCTTGAAATATATGGACAAGATCAGACGCCAAATACACCCCAAGGTCGATCCAAGACGAAGTATAGGCTATTTTATATCGGGGCCACTGGGGACAGTCTGCATTCTGCGGTGTACCGTCAAGATAGAAGAACATGAAGTTCCGGTGTGTCATACCAACTCGATGGCAAGCAACCAGGTGGTGCTCGTACGTGTAGCAACGTGCTCTGCATCATTGCCACCTCACATCGCCCTGCACAATACACGTTCAAAACGAAACGGCGTTCCACCGTGAAAGCGCTGAGCGGAACCGTACCTTTCCATTGTGAGAATTTCCCTTCTGTGGACCATGAGCTGCCTGTCCACACCGGTCAATCAATATACATGAACAGTACAAGTATCCTATCTCACATACATTGCCAAATATGACCAGGGTCGATGTGTGTGTGACACGTACTAGTGTTAGCTCCGAGTGAGAATGGATTGGGTGTATACGTCTTGAAATATATGGACAAGATCAGACGCCAAATACACCCCAAGGTCGATCCAAGACGAAGTATAGGCTATTTTATATCGGGGCCACTGGGGACAGTCTGCATTCTGCGGTGTACCGTCAAGATAGAAGAACATGAAGTTCCGGTGTGTCATACCAACTCGATGGCAAGCAACCGGGTGGTGCTCGTACGTGTAGCAACGTGCTCTGCATCATTGCCACCTCACATCGCCCTGCACAATACACGTTCAAAACGAAACGGCGTCCACCGTGAAAGCGCTGCGCGGAACCGTACCTTTCCATTGTGAGAATTTCCCTTCTGTGGACCATGAGCTGCCTGTCCACGCCGGTCAATCAATATACATGAACAGTACAAGTATCCTATCTCACATACATTGCCAAATATGACCAGGGTCGATGTGTGTGTGACACGTACTAGTGTTAGCTCCGAGTGAGAATGGATTGGGTGTATACGTCTTGAAATATATGGACAAGATCAGACGCCAAATACACCCCAAGGTCGATCCAAGACGAAGTATAGGCTATTTTATATCGGGGCCACTGGGGACAGTCTGCATTCTGCGGTGTACCGTCAAGATAGAAGAACATGAAGTTCCGGTGTGTCATACCAACTCGATGGCAAGCAACCAGGTGGTGCTCGTACGTGTAGCAACGTGCTCTGCTTCATTGCCACCTCACATCGCCCTGCACAATACACGTTCAAAACGAAACGGCGTCCACCGTGAAAGCGCTGAGCGGAACCGTACCTTTCCATTGTGAGAATTTCCCTTCTGTGGACCATGAGCTGCCTGTCCACGCCGGTCAATCAATATACATGAACAGTACAAGTATCCTATCTCACATACATTGCCAAATATGACCAGGGTCGATGTGTGTGTGACACGTACTAGTGTTAGCTCCGAGTGAGAATGGATTGGGTGTATACGTCTTGAAATATATGGACAAGATCAGACGCCAAATACACCCCAAGGTCGATCCAAGACGAAGTATAGGCTATTTTATATCGGGGCCACTGGGGACAGTCTGCATTCTGCGGTGTACCGTCAAGATAGAAGAACATGAAGTTCCGGTGTGTCATACCAACTCGATGGCAAGCAACCAGGTGGTGCTCGTACGTGTAGCAACGTGCTCTGCTTCATTGCCACCTCACATCGCCCTGCACAATACACGTTCAAAACGAAACGGCGTTCCACCGTTAAAGCGCTGAGCGGAACCGTACCTTTCCATTGTGAGAATTTCCCTTCTGTGGACCATGAGCTGCCTGTCCACACCGGTCAATCAATATACATGAACAGTACAAGTATCCTATCTCACATACATTGCCAAATATGACCAGGGTCGATGTGTGTGTGACACGTACTAGTGTTAGCTCCGAGTGAGAATGGATTGGGTGTATACGTCTTGAAATATATGGACAAGATCAGACGCCAAATACACCCCAAGGTCGATCCAAGACGAAGTGCAGGCTATTTTATATCGGGGCCACTGGGGACAGTCTGCATTCTGCGGTGTACCGTCAAGATAGAAGAACATGAAGTTCCGGTGTGTCATACCAACTCGATGGCAAGCAACCGGGTGGTGCTCGTACGTGTTGCAACGTGCTCTGCTTCATTGCGACCTCACATCGCCCTGCATAATACACGTTCAAACGAAACGGCGTCCACCGTGAAAGCGGTGCGCGGAACCGTACCTTTCCATTGTGAGAATTTCCCTTCTGTGGACCATGAGCTGCTGACCACGCCGGCTAATCAATATACATAAACAGGACTAGTATCCTATCTCACATACATTGCCAAATATGACCAGGGTCGATGTGTGTGTGACACGTACTAGTGTTAGCTCCGAGTGAGAATGGATTGGGTGTATACGTCTTAAAATATATGGACAAGATCAGACGCCAAATACACCCCAAGGTCGATCCAAGACGAAGTATAGGCTATTTTATATCGGGGCCACTGGGGACAGTCTGCATTCTGCGGTGTACCGTCAAGATAGAAGAACATGAAGTTCCGGTGTGTCATACCAACTCGATGGCAAGCAACCAGGTGGTGCACGTACGTGTCGCAACGTGCTCTGGACCATTGCCACCTCACATCGCCCTGCATATTACACGTTCAAAACGAAACGGCGTCCACCGTGAAAGCGCTGAGCGGAACCGTACATTTCCATTGTGAGAATTTCCCTTCTGTGGACCATGAGCTGCCTGTCCACACCGGTCAATCAATATACATGAACAGTACAAGTATCCTATCTCACATACATTGCCAAATATGACCAGGGTCGATGTGTGTGTGTGTGACACGTACCAGTGTTAGCTCCGAGTGAGAATGGATTGGGTGTATACGTCTTGACATATATGGACAAGATCAGACGCCAAATACACCCCAAGGTCGATCCAAGACGAAGTATAGGCTATTTTATATCGGGACCACTGGGGACAGTCTGCATTCTGCGGTGTACCGTCAAGATAGAAGAACATGAAGTTCCGGTGTGTCATACCAACTCGATGGCAAGCAACCAGGTGGTGCACGTACGTGTCGCAACGTGCTCTGCATCATTGCGACCTCACATCGCCCTGCATAATACACGTTCAAAACGAAACGGCGTCCACCGTGAAAGCGGTGCGCGGAACCGTACCTTTCCATTGTGAGAATTTCCCTTCTGTGGACCATGAGCTGCTGACCATGGCGGTTAATCAATATACATAAACAGTACAAGTATCCTATTTCACATACATTGCCAAATATGACCAGGGTCGATGTGTGTGTGTGACACATACCAGTGTTAGCTCCGAGTGAGAATGGATTGGGTGTATACGTCTTGAAATATATGGACAAGATCAGACGCCAAATACACCCCAAGGTCGATCCAAGACGAAGTATAGGCTATTTTATATCGGGGCCACTGGGGACAGTCTGCATTCTGCGGTGTACCGTCAAGATAGAAGAGCATGCTGTACCGGTGTGTCTTACCAACTCGATGGCAAGCAACCAGGTGGTGCACGTACGTGTAGCAACGTGCTCTGCATCATTGCGACCTCACATCGCCCTGCATAATACACGTTCAAAACGAAACGGCGTCCACCGTGAAAGCGGTGCGCGGAACCGTACGTTTCCATTGTGAGAATTTCCCTTCTGTGGACCATGAGCTGCTGACCATGGCGGTTAATCAATATACATAAACAGTACAAGTATCCTATTTCACATACATTGCCAAATATGACCAGGGTCGATGTGTGTGTGTGACACGTACTAGTGTTAGCTCCGAGTGAGAATGGATTGGGTGTATACGTCTTGAAATATATGGACAAGATCAGACGCCAAATACACCCCAAGGTCGATCCAAGACGAAGTATAGGCTATTTTATGTCGGGGCCACTGGGGACAGTCTGCATTCTGCGGTGTACCGTCAAGATAGAAGAGCATGCTGTACCGGTGTGTCTTACCAACTCGATGGTAAGCAACCGGGTGGTGCTCGTACGTGTAGCAACGTGCTCTGCTTCATTGCGACCTCACATCGCCCTGCACAATACACGTTCAAAACGAAACGGCGTCCACCGTGAAAGCGGTGCGCGGAACCGTACCTTTCCATTGTGAGAATTTCCCTTCTGTGGACCATGAGCTGCTGACCATGGCGGTCAATCAATATACATGATCAGTACAAGTATCCTATCTCACATACATTGCCAAATATGACCAGGGTCGATGTGTGTGTGACACGTACTAGTGTTAGCTCCGAGTGAGAATGGATTGGGTGTATACGTCTTGACATATATGGACAAGATCAGACGCCAAATACACCCCAAGGTCGATCCAAGACGAAGTATAGGCTATTTTATATCGGGGCCACTGGGGACAGTCTGCATTCTGCGGTGTACCGTCAAGATAGAAGAGCATGCTGTACCGGTGTGTCTTACCAACTCGATGGTAAGCAACCGGGTGGTGCTCGTACGTGTTGCAACGTGCTCTGCTTCATTGCGACCTCACATCGCCCTGCATAATACACGTTCAAAACGAAACGGCGTCCACCGTGAAAGCGGTGCGCGGAACCGTACCTTTCCATTGTGAGAATTTCCCTTCTGTGGATCATGAGCTGCTGACCATGGCGGTCAATCCATATACATAACCAGTACAATTATCCTATCTCACATACATTGCCAAATATGACCAGGGTCGATGTGTGTGTGTGTGACACGTACTAGTGTTAGCTCCGAGTGAGAATGGATTGGGTGTATACGTCTTGACATATATGGACAAGATCAGACGCCAAATACACCCCAAGGTCGATCCAAGACGAAGTATAGGCTATTTTATATCGGGGCCACTGGGGACAGTCTGCATTCTGCGGTGTACCGGCAAGATAGAAGAACATGAAGTTCCGGTGTGTCATACCAACTCGATGGCAAGCAACCAGGTGGTGCACGTACGTGTCGCAACGTGTTCTGGACCATTGCGACCTCACATCGCCCTGCACAATACACGTTCAAAACTAAACGGTGTTCCACCGTGAAAGCGCTGAGCGGAACCGTACGTTTCCATTGTGAGAATTTCCCTTCTGTGGACCATGAGCTGCCTGTCCACACCGGTCAATCAATATACATGAACAGTACAAGTATCCTATCGCACATACATTGCCAAATATGACCAGGGTCGATGTGTGTGTGACACGTACTAGTGTTAGCTCCGAGTGAGAATGGATTGGGTGTATACGTCTTGAAATATATGGACAAGATCAGACGCCAAATACACCCCAAGGTCGATCCAAGACGAAGTATAGGCTATTTTATATCGGGGCCACTGGGGACAGTCTGCATTCTGCGGTGTACCGTCAAGATAGAAGAGCATGCTGTACCGGTGTGTCTTACCAACTCGATGGTAAGCAACCGGGTGGTGCTCGTACGTGTTGCAACGTGCTCTGCTTCATTGCCACCTCACATCGCCCTGCACAATACACGTTCAAAACGAAACGGTGTTCCACCGTGAAAGCGCTGAGCGGAACCGTACGTTTCCATTGTGAGAATTTCCCTTCTGTGGACCATGAGCTGCCTGTCCACACCGGTCAATCAATATACATGAACAGTACAAGTATCCTATCTCACATACATTGCCAAATATGACCAGGGTCGATGTGTGTGTGACACGTACCAGTGTTAGCTCCGAGTGAGAATGGATTGGGTGTATACGTCTTGAAATATATGGACAAGATCAGACGCCAAATACACCCCAAGGTCGATCCAAGACGAAGTATAGGCTATTTTATATCGGGGCCACTGGGGACAGTCTGCATTCTGCGGTGTACCGTCAAGATAGAAGAGCATGCTGTACCGGTGTGTCTTACCAACTCGATGGTAAGCAACCGGGTGGTGCTCGTACGTGTTGCAACGTGCTCTGCTTCATTGCCACCTCACATCGCCCTGCACAATACACGTTCAAAACGAAACGGTGTTCCACCGTGAAAGCGCTGAGCGGAACCGTACGTTTCCATTGTGAGAATTTCCCTTCTGTGGACCATGAGCTGCCTGTCCACGCCGGTCAATCAATATACATGAACAGTACAAGTATCCTATCTCACATACATTGCCAAATATGACCAGGGTCGATGTGTGTGTGTGACACGTACTAGTGTTAGCTCCGAGTGAGAATGGATTGGGTGTATACGTCTTGAAATATATGGACAAGATCAGAAGCCAAATACACCCCAAGGTCGATCCAAGACGAAGTATAGGCTATTTTATATCGGGGCCACTGGGGACAGTCTGCATTCTGCGGTGTACCGTCAAGATAGAAGAACATGAAGTTCCGGTGTGTCATACCAACTCGATGGCAAGCAACCGGGTGGTGCTCGTACGTGTAGGAACGTGCTCTGCATCATTGCCACTTCACATCGCCCTGCACAATACAC
Source organism: Phytophthora syringae (assembly GCA_012656105.1). Classification (NCBI taxonomy): domain Eukaryota; phylum Oomycota; class Peronosporomycetes; order Peronosporales; family Peronosporaceae; genus Phytophthora; species Phytophthora syringae. Next base: position 560,428 of record JAAKBD010000005.1, on the reverse strand, counting down.
GTTCAAAAGGAAACGGCGTCCACCGTGAAAGCGCTGCGCGGAATCGTACCTTTCCATTGTGAGAATTTCCCTTCTGTGGACCATGAGCTGCCTGTCCACGCCGGTCAATCAATATACATGAACAGTACAAGTATCCTATCTCACATACATTGCCAAATATGACCAGGGTCGATGTGTGTGTGACACGTACTAGTGTTAGCTCCGAGTGAGAATGGATTGGGTGTATACGTCTTGAAATATATGGACAAGATCAGACGCCAAATACACCCCAAGGTCGATCCAAGACGAAGTATAGGCTATTTTATATCGGGGCCACTGGGGACAGTCTGCATTCTGCGGTGTACCGTCAAGATAGAAGAGCATGCTGTACCGGTGTGTCTTACCAACTCGATGGTAAGCAACCGGGTGGTGCTCGTACGTGTTGCAACGTGCTCTGCTTCATTGCCACCTCACATCGCCCTGCACAATACACGTTCAAAACGAAACGGTGTTCCACCGTGAAAGCGGTGCGCGGAACCGTACCTTTCCATTGTGAGAATTTCCCTTCTGTGGACCATGAGCTGCTGACCATGGCGGTTAATCAATATACATGAACAGTACAAGTATCCTATTTCACATACATTGCCAAATATGACCAGGGTCGATGTGTGTGTGACACGTACTAGTGTTAGCTCCGAGTGAGAATGGATTGGGTGTATACGTCTTGAAATATATGGACAAGATCAGACGCCAAATACACCCCAAGGTCGATCCAAGACGAAGTATAGGCTATTTTATATCGGGGCCACTGGGGACAGTCTGCATTCTGCGGTGTACCGTCAAGATAGAAGAACATGAAGTTCCGGTGTGTCATACCAACTCGATGGCAAGCAACCGGGTGGTGCTCGTACGTGTAGGAACGTGCTCTGCATCATTGCCACCTCACATCGCCCTGCACAATACACGTTCAAAAGGAAACGGCGTCCACCGTGAAAGCGCTGCGCGGAATCGTACCTTTCCATTGTGAGAATTTCCCTTCTGTGGACCATGAGCTGCCTGTCCACGCCGGTCAATCAATATACATGAACAGTACAAGTATCCTATCTCACATACATTGCCAAATATGACCAGGGTCGATGTGTGTGTGACACGAACTAGTGTTAGCTCCGAGTGAGAATGGATTGGGTGTATACGTCTTGAAATATATGGACAAGATCAGACGCCAAATACACCCCAAGGTCGATCCAAGACGAAGTATAGGCTATTTTATATCGGGGCCACTGGGGACAGTCTGCATTCTGCGGTGTACCGTCAAGATAGAAGAGCATGCTGTACCGGTGTGTCTTACCAACTCGATGGTAAGCAACCGGGTGGTGCTCGTACGTGTTGCAACGTGCTCTGCTTCATTGCCACCTCACATCGCCCTGCACAATACACGTTCAAAACGAAACGGTGTTCCACCGTGAAAGCGGTGCGCGGAACCGTACCTTTCCATTGTGAGAATTTCCCTTCTGTGGACCATGAGCTGCTGACCATGGCGGTTAATCAATATACATGAACAGTACAAGTATCCTATTTCACATGCTTGGGCCCAAATTCAATCGGAGCGATTGCAGATTCAAGACCTGCAAGCCCAGCCGAAAGCCCAGGCGGATAAAGAGGCAAAGGGTGAGAAGCAGCGTCAACGTGAGGAAGCTCAAAGACTTCAGGATATGGCGTCAGAATCCCAGTGTTCCCAGCAATAAGCAAGCCAATCCCAGCAGGCTGAGAACCAGTCTAAGGATCGAGCTTCTCTAGTCACAGCCCAGTATGAAGCTGAGCTGGTACGACTAAGAGAGCAGTTTACTCGAGAACAGGAGAAGTCACAACGTGCGATTGCGGAGCAAGAGGAAAAGATGCGTCGATTCAAGTCTGCCCAAGATGAGCTGCATCCGAAGCCAACTCCTGGATTTCACCCGGAAGTTAGCTTTCCCCAGGATATCTCATCTAAGATTCCAGCAGCACCTCCCGCTGACTTGGCGATACCAGTCTCAGACCCGCGGGCTGCGAAAGTGGATTATCTAGCTCGTGCCGTGGAACTACTTATCAAGAGTAGTCAGGCCAGGAGTGAACCTCTGGATCAACCCAGTAAGACGGAAACTACTGACAAGACCCGATACTCATCCCAGACTCAATCCAAATCTTCATCCAAGTCTACGTCGTCTACATCCCGAAAGAAGCATAAGGCCCGGACTCCCAAGTCCAGTGGTCCTGACGATGACGACCCAGACTCAGATCACTCAAGTTCGAGTGAGTCCTCACAAGATGAACTTGAAGGGCAATTTGGTGAAGTACCCCAGACCAAGGACATTAATTCTGGTTCTGGGACTCGCGTCATGGTGCAAACTATGATCCCGCACGATGCCTTGAAAAAGTTTGATGAGCGCAAAAATGTGGAAGACCGAGTGGACTGGTGGGGCGTTTTATGTATTACGCCACCATGGCACCCTGGGACGACAGGACCGGGTTGTACAACTCCGGATGAGACTCTCAGGAGCGTTGAAGGATTGGTGCACTCAACTTCCAAATGAGGTTCGCGCGAATTGGAGGAAACTTTCCCATGTGTTCAAGAAGGAGTGGTGCCGTTCGGTTGGTTCGAACTCGGAGAAGTATTATGCAATGAAGATGCAGGATCTGGATACTCCCAGGATGTTCTTGTACCGATTGAACCGAGCCGCGAAGAAAGCTGGGATCAAGTATGAAAGACCCCGGACAGATCGCGAAGCTCACATGCGGCGCTTCATCAAGTCTCTGGGTGATTCGAAATTGAGGACCACTCTCCAAGGACAAAATTTTGACACCATGGAAGAATTGGAAGATACCTTGAAACGTATCGAGGCGCTTAACCATGGTGAAAGTCAGGAGTCCCGGGATTATCAACAAAAGCGTCGATCGGCTCAGAATCTGCAATTCGGAAGGTACAAACCTCCACAGCGTCGAGCCGAAAGACAAGCTTACGTTGTTGGAAACGCTGAAGCAGATCCAGATCCAGGAAGACACACTTATTTTCCGGATGGTGGTGACCAAGGATTCGAGTCGGACCGCCGAGTATGAAGCGACTGCTCACCCAGAAGGTACCAACGTCTCAGAAGGTGCTCCGCAGGTGATGATCGCTGCTTCGCAGTCTGACAATAATCCCGGAAATCTTCCGACGGATGAAGCGATCTTCAGAGTTGCCGAGAAGATGGCCAGGAAAGCCCGGTCTGGAAATCAACCTTAAGGACCCGGAGACATCCCGTACCCAGAAAAGAAATGTGAACAATGTGGCAGCGTACGTCATGCGACTGACTGATGCTGGAGCGGGCTGGTTTGTGGAAGATGCCATGATGAAGGACATCCAACGCAGTATTGCCGACGTCAACCATGTTCCAAGTGTGGTGACTATCACCGCCGGGGTTATGTGACATGTGGTCGGCTTTGAAGGCGGTACGTGAAGTGATCCGTACCGGAGGTTCAATTGAGGGCCTCGATCCCGGAATCGTTCAGCTCCTTGCTGACGGGCCCGGATCCCGGATCGCCGTTAAACCTCTAGGCTCGCTGGTTAGGGAACCAGTGCGTGACGAGCCTAAGTCCCATGCATTATGTGCCTATGCATATGTGGACCCAGCCCTTCCATGTTGGCACAGTAATAACCCCCAATGTACATCATTTGATCAAGAATGTGTTTATTCCTTCACGTCCCAGACGGAACCTGAGACCCCAGAAGCTGAGTTTGAGAATCACCTGGAATTCGCTTTGGTCTCGGGAGAACGATACGGATGGTGGAGCAATCACACCTTGACTGGCAACAAACGAGCTATGACAATGGTACACGGAGCCATTTTCAATCACCGAACCCAGATCCTGATGGATACTGGAGCCTCGACGAGCATTTTTAACCTTGATTTAGCACGCAAGTTAAAGCTCAAGCTCAGATCGGGCTATCGACTCCGAGTGATTGGAATGGGAGACGCGCCGACATATGTAACAGCCCAAGCTCGGATCAAGTTGACTCTGGGATTACGAGTCGTGTATGGGTTATGTTTATCTGGGTCGGGAATATCGGCCAAGGGATCGACTGTCTACTGGGAATGGATTTCATGGTGGCAGCCGGAGTTAGAATCTGTGCAAGAGAGGGAGTGGTCAGACTCCCGGATGAAGAATCACTTTTCCTGGTCGGAGGACCGGACGTGGACCATTTGGGAACACGAATTGATGTTCGAGTGTCCGAAGGCTTAGCTTTGGAACCCGGAGAATCAATGACCCTTCCAGTTAAGAATCGCCAACTGGATCCTGAGAATACTGAGGAATGGACCGGGAGAGGAGATCACTGGGTGACGCAGTTCATGTACGGAGCAGGACGAAAGCCGAAAGCTGTCAAAATAGTGAACATTTCGGATCGAACTGCGAAGTTGAACCCTCACACGGTGGTAGCCTCCCTGGTTGAAAAAGGATTCTTACCCAACGGAAGACGATTTGTGAGACCAAGATCACGGAAATACCGAGAATGTTCCCAGCTTGTCTATGAAGCAGAGCCATCCCGAGAATTCCAAGAACGCGAGGATTTCGCAGCTCGGAAGGCTGAACGTGAAGCTCCTCCTGCAGTGCCGAAGCCGATTTACCCCTGGCCCAAGAAATTGTTGTTGAAGTAGACCCAGTTTAATTCCGGAAATTCATCGTCAAAAGCGGCAGAACTTGGCGATGGAAGTGCGAAAGCGTATGTAGTATGCACACACCCACCTCCATTGCCTCGTGGACCGAAGCCAGTGGGCGGTAAACAGGTTCGTTTTACCGCTCCAGTTCCACCCCTGAAGATGATATTGTCCGAGGAATGGTTTCTGGAATCCCGGATTTGCTTTCGGAAAGTGATGACTCCCAGTTTGAATCAGAAGTTTCGGATCAAGATTCGGTTGAAGATCCTGAATTACGGAGAACTCATAGCTCATTGGTTGGCGGTGGTATAACGTCACGTCAAGCATCCCAGGAATTGGATCGCGCTTTCCCAGAAGAACCTGTGAATTTTGTTGCTGATCCAATGTCTCGACTACAGGAATCGCTAGCCCGGTGCTTACGTGTCGAAATTGACGAAGTTGACGGAGAGGCCACAGTATATTTCCATGAAGGAAGTGAACTGCTGAGCAATCTGAGAAATCAATTAGCTGCCCTCCCGGAACTGAAGGATCTGAGTCCGAAATGTGATCTGACGAAAGCTGATGTAGGAGTCCCAGGTGACACCACTCCGGAAATGAATGCTCAAGTGCACGATATCTTAAGTGTTCATCATTCGCTGTTTTTGGGAGATGGTAATGCTGTACCAACCCCGGCAAGAGGTGTGGTATGTGATCTGGATGTCGGGGATGCCAAACCGGTAGCTCAGAGATCCCGGCCTGTTCGACCTCAGCATCTTCCGAAAGTATACGAATTACTGAAGAAGCTGCTGTAAACGAAATTGATCGAATACTCTGAGTCGGACTGGGCTTCGCCAATCGTCATTGTGATGAAGACGAATGGAGTCGATATTCGTCTTTGTATTGACTATCGCATGGTTAACCAGCTGGTCAAGCCCATGCATTATCCTCTGCCCCTGATCGACGACTTGCTGATCGGGTTCGAGAGTGTGATGTGGTTCCTGAGTTTGGATATGACCAGCGGATTCTGGGCTGTGCCGCCTCCGAGCAAAGCTCATTTCTGCGTTTATCTGCCCACTCGGGCATTTTCAGTGGACCCGGATGCCGTTCGGACTAAAGAACGATCCGTTGATCTATCAGCAGATGTTAGAAATTGCCTCTGGGGATTTGTCAGACTCTCGCCCGAGGAAGAAGCCCTGGTCGATGCAGATGTCTTGGAATTTTGGGGATCAAAGCCGATTCTCCAGCTAAAGATGGAGAAATCCCAGTTTTGTGCGCGGAAATGACGGTGTTCTGAAGGAACATCCCGGCTCCGCCCCAGCTGAACCCGGTTCTGGGACGATGTTCCTACATTGATGATATCGCTTATGGGGCGGCTACCTGGGAACAGTTTTGCACGGATCTGAATCGTCTGTTATATCGACTCCGGTATTGGGGTATTTCTGTGAGTTTACCCAAGAGCGAATTTGGGAAGCGCACTATTTCCTACTTATCTCATGAAATTGGAGCCGAAGGGATCCGAGCCAAACCCAAGATTTTTGAGCTTGCCGTTGCCGACAACTCTGAAGGGAGTGCAGTCTTTTCTGGGAAGTCTGAATTACTACAACAAGTTTATTGAAGACCTCCCGGTTGTGGCTTCTGTGCTTTAGAGCTAACACACGAACAGATCAAAGCTGGAAGGATCTCACCCGAGCAAAAGAGGCTTTGAGATTCTGAAGCGGAAGATAGTATCAACTCTACTTCTCAGACACCCGGATCGAGAAAAACCGTTCGTGATCATCATTCATGCGAATCCTTGGGCTGCGTGTGCAGTTCTCGGACAAGAATACGATGGAGTGATCCTCCCGGTGCGTTACACTGGGCGAGTTCTACATGATCAGGAGCTCAAGTATCACCCGGCTGAGAAAGAAGTCGTGGCTCTGATTCGGGTTCTGCGAGTGTTCCACTCGATGTTGGTGGGAACCAAGCTGATCAAGGTGTACACTCGGTATTCAGTCCTGCGTTGGTTATTCAAGTCTCAATCGCTGGAACGACGTTGTGAACAATGGGCTACCCGCTTGTCGCCCTGGCCTTTGGAAGTCCACAAGATCAGGAAGGATGAGGATGGCTTAGCTGCAATTCTGGGAGCTGGGATCACCCCCGTGATCAGCTTGATATGATCGCGGAAAACTTGATCCCGGACAAGGGACGCATTGTCCGCGCTCCTCCAATCAGTCTGGAAATGCTGGAAGCAGATTACGAAGGATGGCTCCTCAGTTTTGATGGTGCAGCTAAACTCTCGGATCGACGAGGAAGTTCTGGTTGCATATTGTGGAAACTTCCATCCTGGGATGTGGTAGAAGCTCGAGGATTTCACTTCAGCGACATCACTGTCAATGAAGCTGAATATCATGGGCTAATTGAAGGTTCTAAGATGGCGATAACTCGAGGCATCACAGAATTGGTCATCGTTGGTGATTCCCGAATTGCAATCCAACAAGCTCAAGGTTTGATTCAATGTCTGACTCCCGGATTACAGTTGTTACTCGATGAGTTCGAGACACTTCGTCCGAAGTTCCGATCTGTGAGGTTGGTGCATGGCAAGCGAGAATTTAATGCTGCAGCGGATTACTTGACAACCAAGGCATTGCTGGCAAAAGATGATGTGGAGATTACAGATCCGGCGGAATTGATGCAGCTAAAACAACTGAATCGAATCCCGGAGAAGTTAATCAAAGCAGAAGCAGTCTCAACGCCTGAACCAGAAAGACAACTGGAAGCTGATTTCGAGCCTGAAGGCGAGGTGGTCCCAGAAGCTCTCTCTATCACAGAAGCTGCGGAACCTCTGACCCCGAATGCTAAAATATTCATGGCTACTCGAAGTCAAGTCCGGATGGAAAATTCCTCGGATGTTGAGGATGAAGTGAACAGCAGAATTTCACCTGAAGTATCAGCAGAACCCAGGGACGTATACTTCCCGGAATCTGCAACTCCGGTTGCGTCCATTAATGAACGTTGGCGACGTATTCTAGCCCAGCAAGAAGCTGAACCTTGGACTCGGAGACTTCGAGCATTCTTGAAAGGAAACCTGGAGAGCCTATCTGCCGAAGAGGCAGAAGACGTTGCTAAAATTGCTGACCAGTTTATACTTGATTCGCGGGGAGCTCTCTACCATTTGAGTAGACCTACTCCGAATCGACCCCGGGATGCAGCAGACAATCACCGGCTAGTCGAACCGACATCTCTCCGGGATGATCTGCTACATCTGAGCCATGAAGATTACCAAGGCGCTCATCAAGGAATTACCCGATCATTTGAACGATTGCGCCAGGAGTATTACTGGCCAGGCATGTATGCAGATGTGGAACGCTGTGTGAAGGAATGTGTAGATTGCGTCACAGCTAAAGGAGCTGCACCCAATCCCGGTCCGTCACCAGGAAATCTTCTGGCAACTCGACCTTTTGAAGTGGTGTCTATGGATTGTGTCACTCATCTACCGAAATCCGACCGAGGAAACGTGTTCCTGCTGCTGTTCCAATGCTCATTTTCTGGTTATGTGATGTGCCGGCCTATGAATTCGACCACAGCGCAGGAGGTTGCTGAAGCTTACATGGAAGTAGTTTTCCAGCGCTTTGGTGCCAGTGAGCTGTTACGCCATGACCGGGATCCCAGATTCATGAGCGAGGTATTCACCCGTTTCCGAGAAATGCTGGGTAGTCGTCAGCGGGCTACTCTAGCTTATAGGCCTCAAGCGAATGGACAGCAAGAACGATCTGTGCAAACCGTGGTACGGTCGATCCGAGCCTATGTTTCAGAACCTGATCAGAGCGACTGTGACGACCAAGTGGAGAAGTTGATGTGGGCTTTGAACACGTCATTCGACGCTACGCGCCTGGATACTCCGTTCTATTTGGTTCATGGCTGGGATCCTAAGAGTACAGTATCCGCTATGTTGGGATCTTCGCCGACTGGGCTTGACCAGAAAACTGCTTATGAATGGCGTCGCAAGACTCAGAGGCAGTATGGATATGCTCAATCCTGGGCGAACGATCTCCAAGCAGAAGCTAAAGAGAAACGTTCGGAAGCCCAGACTAAAGTTTGGCAAGAATTATCTGATCGACTCAAAGGAGGTTTCGAAGTCGGAGATGCTGTGTGGTTATTTATTGGACGTGTGCAGCCTGGTCTGACGAAAAAATTTGCTCATCTGTGGCACGGCCCGTTCAGGATCCTCGAGACCTCAGACGACTTCGTTGCAAACTGAAGATTGAAGGTTCCGGGTACAAATTGTATCCTTGGGTTCATGTCAGTAGGCTGAAGTCCCGAGCACTTTTCCCGGAAAGACCTACAGCTGAAGTGGAAGTGGCTGAGGAAGAAGATTTCGATGCAGCACTTCTGCCGGAAGACGTGTCTGCGCCTGATGCCACTCAAGATGTTTTCGAAGTGGAGATCATTCAGGATGTTCGCTGGGATAAACGGACTCGGACTTCGAGACGAGTCCGGGGTATCTAGTGAAATGGAAAGGATACCCGGACCCAGAATGGCTCCCAGTATCCCAGCTAAATTGTGGCGCTTTGCTGTATGAGCTCAACAAAAGCGCTAGAGCACAAGCTCGGTTCCGAGCCATGCAGTCTGGTGATGATCCACCTGAGCCTCGTGCTCAGTAGGATGATCCCAGGCTAGGAACCTTGCATGTGTGCATAGTGTATAATGTGAATCTTGTATTTTGTCAATGTTCGCTACGCTGGGATCCTGAAGTTGTTTCTGAAAGACTGAGTTCACGGGAAGATGCCATGAGAAGTAAATGATCCCAGAAAATGACGACATTGAGTGGAGCCAAAGGAGTTGTGAAATGAACGATATTAAAGTTAAGACTGGTGGGCTACATGCAATTACGTATGAGCACGACCATCGACTTGGCTATGGCGCTTTTGCTGCTGTGGTAAGTGCTGCTTGAAAGAAATGGTGAGTAGCAGACGTTCAAACATCCGCAGGTTCTGGAAGAGCGTTGATGGCACGAGCCTCCATGCTCAGTTGGCGCGTCTGAAGATAACGCGGAGCGAGGTTCAGGAAATCTTGGTCCGAAGAACGCGTCGCCCACTGAACCCGAGCAGGCTCCCGATGGTCGAGCTCCGCCAACTGGTCTGAGAGTGATCTCTTTGACTCTGGGCTGCGGAAGATCCAATCACAAGTACAGGCGGGAACTGCCCACAAACCTGGCTCATACCAAATGTCATCGCGATAACCTGGGATCTTCTCCAGACCAGTCACTAAAAGTCGCTTCTTCAAAGCGAAATCTTGAGCTCGTGACTTCCTGTCAGCATACAAATTACGGAGCGCGGTCTTCTTGGCTTAAGAACAGAAATAGAAGCGCGGGTCAGCCTCGAAGTCGTAATCCTGAGTCATAGTGACCCAGTGTCCACGTTCCCAGTAATGTTGTCGCCAATCCCACATGAAACGGATTACCAGACGAAGTCCACGGCGGATTTCCATGGATAATTCCACAACTGTTAAAAAGACGAAAGTTGTGAAACGTTTGTTCCACATTTCGTCCCAAGGTCTGATCTCAGAATCCAGCAATTCCCAGTAAGCGAAAGGGTCGTAGCGAGCATGGAGTGCAGCAATCCCAGTACGGCACGCAGTGTATCCAGGAAAACCGACTGTTTGGCCATGTACATGCTGAACCTTGATGCCGTAGTAGTTCCAGCTTGATTTCCTAGGTTGTGGTTCCTCGATCAAGTCATAGGACACGGAATGAGTCGAGAGAGGAGTCTCCGAATCTTTCTCGGGAGAACCACCGTGAGACTGGGATTGACGTCGACTTTTCTTGGACCCGGAACCACCAACTGACGAATTTCCACCCCGTGATCGTTTATTCCCTGTGGAAGAACGTGATTTTGGCCTCTTAGAGGATCGAGTTTGAATTGGACTCTTGCCCTTCGGCTTGGTGCCATGGAAATCTTCGTCATTATTATCATCCAGCTCATCGTCAAAATCCGACGCAAAATAACCATCCATGGGATCATCAGGGTCATCCTCAGGTCGATCTGGAAGTGGCTTCCAAGGTGCGGGTATGTCATTGTTGTCAGGATCCTGGATCCTAGCTACAGCAGCCTCGTAATAAACTTCGGGAACGAAGGAACTCCATGGCGTATCGTCCAGTTTCTCCCATAAAATCATCGAAATCAGCATTTCCACCAGAGCGCGTCTGCCGAATTGATCATGCGAAGTCTTGGACTGACGCAACTCGCTAACGGCATCCCAAAAATCCATCCCAGCCAGAAGCAATTCCCAGACGTCCGCACGAACATCATCTCGGTCAAAACGCTCCGGCAAATTCAAGATCACTTCTGCAGGACTCTTCACACTGGGCGAGTCTCGTCGAGCTTTCACCCGTTCAGGATGGTAGGAACGGGGACGCTGAACTAAAGAGAGGCGGTCGGTATACGATTTGACAACTGGAGATGTGGAAGAAGCCGATGGTGCGGTACTTGAGGATGAATGCGTCAAGTCAATCGCAGGAATGTGCAACGCTTGGTACGAAGGTCGAAGCCGAGAACCCGTAGGCCCTTTCAAGGACCGAGGTTTGGGTTTCAGCTGGGATAGTTGCAATTCAGAGCCAGGAACCCCAGACTTCTTGGACCCAGACTTGGGAGTCGTCGGCGAAACAGCGGATGAACTTGGATTTTGGAGCACCGGCGTCATGAAGCCTGGTGGTGTCTGGAAATGCAGCGTTGGAGTCGACGATGCCGAAGTAGCATGAACAAGACTGGAAAGAGTTTGAGCAGCCGCTTGGCTGGGGTGCATGGCGTCTGGGGCAGCTGGTTTGGATGTGGTTCCAGCTCCGAAGTAGCAAGCCGCGTGAACACCTCGCAGTCATCACTTGTCAAATCCCGAGCTGGGATCGTCATGCTTGTGCGAGCTTCAGCAGGCACTGGGCGGCCATTCTGAAAACACTCCAAAATTCCGAGTAGTCGCGGCCAGTGTCCCGTGAAAGAAACGTTATCCATCAGTAAATTCATCACATCTGGGGCCGAGAAAGGGCGAGCCTGGGCAAGTTGCTCTTGTAAACCGAACAATTGTCTCTCACTTTGACGAAGCTGATCCCGGAATGCGTGAACTTCAGTGGTAGACTTGTCATGTTCATCAGAAAGTGTGTGAAGCTCGTCGCGCAACCGCGAAATCTCGGATTTCAAAGCAGTCACTTGAGCGTCTGCAGAAGACCCCGGGTTGGCTCGGCTCAGTGCCGAAAGCATGCTGCAATTTAATCCTTAGGAGCTCAGCCGCATGTCCCTCCTTCTGCCGAATCAGTTGGTAACAAGTTCGTTCACTTTGGCGGCCAGCCGCGAAGCTTGAGCCGCTGTGTCTGGGTTGACACCTCGCAGTCGAAGCGCCCGAATCTCCCGAACCATGTGCTGCAAATACCGAGCCGTATCAAGAACGCGAGTAGCCAGTCCCTCGACTCCATAGCATCTAGCTAGAGGCAAAGCCTCACGCTCCAGCCGTTTGCGAGTCAGCGGGTCGAAGAAGTCTGGAGGAATGGCGCCTTGGTCACAGATGGGCTGCAGCACCTCGTGCACGGCATACCCACCTGTATGCGTGTCTAATTCGACCAAGTCGGTGATGGTGAAATGCGGCACTAGTTTCGGGTGCACGACACCGCCAAGGTCTTCCTCGAGGTCTTCTCCGCGACGTACGACTGCCAGCGAGGCCGGTACGCAAAATGAGGCAGGAGCCAGGATGTTGGTCCCGGCTGTCGAGCCAGTAGGTGACACGGGTAGCGCTCGCGAAACTGATGCCGATGAACTGGAGCTCGACACCATGGCCATGGAAATACTAGGCGCGAGTGACGTGGAAGTGGCTGTGCTGGCGATGGACTGCGAAGAGATCACGGGAGCCAGGGACGCAGCAGAGAATGTGGCGCTAGTAGACGTCTTGTTCGCTGTGACCGCTGGATCACCACCGGTGCTGGCAGCGCTGGACGCGGCAGACGTGGCAACAGGCGCCATGGAGGTCTCCGCCGTAGACGTCGGAGCTGAAGAATCACCGGTCGAGGCGTCTGCGGTGGCGTCGACTGGCCGTGGCGTCTGGGACGAATCATAGACGTTGTCAGCAGGCGCCATGCGGGCGTGAAGCCGGAAGAGGAAGCGGGTGTGAAACAACTGGAGCCGCACTCCGTGTGGTGCGTTGTGGATTGGAAAATGACCCGGAGAACACTCGAAAGTCGAGGCAAAAGCCGTCGTGGATGGGACGAGGCGCTGGTCGACATTTGTATGTTATGTGTGCCGAGTCCAATTCGAAGAATGGCTCTGTGGACCCGGTTCACATAGGGACGGTTGTGAAAAGGTGCCCCGAAGATTTCCGTGCACCCATTAAACGACTGTCTGCGCCCCTCCCAGATCCAGGTTCAACCCAGACTGGCTCGTCCCCGAAGTCTCGATCCGTCAAGTTACGGAAATTTGGTGTGGTCGGAGCCCAGAGCCCGGACACAACGTCCCGGATCCCAGAAGTTGGTTTATCCCGGATGATGTTTGTCCAGATCCCGGAACAGCGTGGTGTACGAGAAGGAGTTGATATGTGAAGAGTTTCGAAGTTACAGTCCCAGATCCCAGAGTGTGTGAAATCTTTCCTCAGATCGAGTCCGGGAAGAGTCGCATGGAAAGATCCTGGTAGTGGGTGCAAATCAGGCACGACGATCTGTCCAGATTCGAAGTCCGGTGTAATCCGACCAATCAGCGATCGACTTGGTGATGACGTGACTGACTGTCGAAGTGATCCCGAAAGTGGAAAGATGCCCTTGGGGGTCTTAGCCAATCGCTGTGATCGGTGGTTAAAAGTGCTTGCCCTGGAAAGCGACTCCTCACGGCTCAGCCAATCAGCGACCCAGATTTTATTCAAGTGCGCGCCCGGAATCGCCCACGCCAGCAGTGTTGCAGAAGATTTTACCGAAGTTCAAGATGTAGCCAAGAGTAGTGAGCACGGGCCCTTGTCAAAGAGGTCTTTGTGTTTTGCATGTGAAGTTATTCAACCAGAATTCGATTTGCCCCCTAACCCACAAGCACAAGTCAGTCATCCCTGAGCCGCTACCGTCTATTCGATTAGGCGGGTGGAGGAAAGAGTACTTCGAAGGACCAACAAAATTCAACCCCAGTTAACCAAGCTTTTCGTGTTTCGGCATATCCAGTGCGGTTATTTCTTCTGCTGAGTCCTTCGGTTTTCGCCCTTGGCACGTCGGTGCTTCATATTTCCAGGAAGAAGATGATCTCTCCTGTGAGTGCTTTCGGCAGAACGATATCCCGGGATAGTGGTTCCCGGAGTCGTTGGTTTCGTTGTGCAAGAATCCCGGATAGTGGTTCCAGGACTTGCTTCTCTCGTCCCAGAAGGACGTGGTGCGCGGAAGTCCCGGTGTATCGCGAGTGCATCGGATTACGGCAGGCCTATCCCAGGTCAACAGCTCGCAGTTTGGACTCCCGGATCCCGGAAGTTCAGAATCGGTCCTAACCTGGGATATCGAGGAAGAGTATAAGCTACGCAGACGGTTCCGAGCCGGGATCGTAGAAGAGAAGAGGCCGCTACCCGGTTCTGAGCCGGTACCGTAGAAGAGAAAGAAGAGGCCGTCAAGCGGTTCCGAGCCGGGATCGCAGAAGAGAAGAGGCTGTCACACGGTTCTGAGCCGGAACCGTAGAAGAGAAGAAGAGGCCGTCAAGGTCCTGTCCCGGACCTGAGAAGAAGAGGACAACTTTGTGTGTGGAGAGTGACGTGTATAAGAAGAAAAACCCGGGCCATTTCGGGCGAAGAAAGAAGACAACACACGTGCAGAACCGAGATCTGCGAAGCAAGGGCTCGGCTCCGTTCTGGCTACATTTTGATTTGAGACTTTTCTGGGATCGGAGATAGTTGCTGTGACCGACATACGTCTGGGCCCACAGCGTATCTGTAGGAAGAACCAAGGAAAGGGATTACAAGGAGTGGTACACACACGCCCTCTTAGCCCGGATTAATACCCGAGCCGAGTGATCTGTGTTGGACTGTTCATTTCTGGAATCTACAAGGTGCCTCACCACACAAGATAAGACGCCAAATACACCCCAAGGTCGATCCAAGCCGAAGTATAGGATAATTTATGTCGGGGCCACTGGCGGCAGTCTGCATTCTGCGGTGTACCGTCAAGATAGAAGGGCATGACGTACCGGTGTGTCATATCAACTCAATGGTAAGCAACCGGGGGCTACCATGAGATCATCGAGAGAAAGCGATGGGCTGAAGCTGTTAGCACAGCTGCGTGGGTCATCAACCGGCTCCCCAATGCTGTGACTGTCAAGACGCCACATGAAATTGTGTACCAGACCAAGCCGCAACTCAAATATGTGAAAGTATTTGGTGCACTTGGATACGCTCACGCCCCCAACGAGAAGCGTCGTAAACTCGATGCGAAGGCATTCAAGCGTCGCTTCATGCTAGCATTTGGGATGTTTTGTGGATCACAACCACTCGGTCACCTCGACAAGAAGAATCTGCAATGCATGCGCTACTGCTACTTACGCAATGTGCATGAAAGAAGAAGAGTGCGTAGTAGCTAAGTGAGTGACAGCATGAAAGAAGAAGGGAGTAGCGGTAGCGGTAGCTAAGTCACTGAATTCGCTCATTTGGTATCTAACGATATCTGTTGAAATCCATGCTTGACTTGTTCAGCCTTAATCCTAGAAACACTTGATCTCTTAAATCAAATGCCTAGCGTTTGAACACTGTCCCAACAGAACACTTTCCCCGCTTCTGAATTTGGCGAGCCGCCACTCACCAATGATTGTCAATCCGGCTCTTTTGCGCATCATCCATATATAGGCGTATAGTGTATAATAAATACGCCGGCTCTCTGGAGTTGGTTGCCCGAATGGTCGGCCTGTCAACGTTTAGCACCAACTCACAACTCAGTGAGTTGGATTGGCGTGAGTTGGAGTTGGCCCTCAACTCCCGCCAAGACCTCGAAATTAGGCAGCTGGCCCCTTCAAAATTGATCACATTTCGCTTCGAACATGTAGTGGTCCACACAGTGAGTCTTCAGCAACAAGGTACGATGGAGGCGCGGACGAGCGAAGTGCTCACGGTCAAAGGCATTAGCGTGAGCTTCGCGGTGCCGTGGCCCACGTAAGTGCTACGGCTGCCGCAAGGATGACGAGGTGCTGCGTCAGTAGTAATTCCTTTGTTAAATGCGCATAATCTGTTGTAAGCGTGCGGAGAAGCGTCGACAAGGTGCTACTCCTCAAGAAAGAAGTGATAAGGAATACATTGGCATATATTGCAGTATTATTTTCTCTCAGTGCTTCCTTGCTGTGGAGCTCTTCGGGGGATGGGGCTGCCGTACCAGTCTTTTGAGGCAACAGAGACAGCATGAAGCGCAGAGAGACGCGAGGGCGGCTTGGTGGGGATGCTAGCTTCGCTTGTTCTTATTCTTCTTCTGCGCAGCTTCTTCTTTGTTTTGTTTTTTGTTGTTGGAGAAAATACGGCGGCTGACGTCACTTGGCGTGGTTGGAGCGGGCGTGCTGTGTCAGTTCTCCATGGTGCAGGGCGAAGAGCGCTTGGAGAAGTGACCAAACCCGAAGCAGCGTGCCCAGATTAGTTGTAGCACCGTGAGGGCTAACCTTTGCTGTTGTATTGAGCTTATGCAACTAATTTAAAACGGAGATGGCGTGGAGGGAGTGCTTTTGGACCAGCTCAATATCTTGGTTTAAGTATAGGAAAAGATTTGATGAGTTCGAGAGGAGTTTGCGCTCAACTCAAACTCAGACCCCGGAGTTGGGGTTGGGGTAAGTTGGAGTTGGAAAACGCAAAACGTTGACAGGCCTACCGAATGGGCGCAACTATGGTGTCAGACGGTCACAAGTGGGCACTGTTGGGTGCTGGTCAGAGCTCGCAATTGACGAAACTCGGGTTACCCGGCCCGCCCGGGACTACCAACCAGCGCAATTCGGGTACCGTACCCGCCCGTCATCTCGAGTCGGGTACCCGTACCCGCCAGGCACCGCTCAAAGTCATCATTTTCGTAGCATATCTGAACACCGACGCAGCCCAAAACGATACGCGTCAAATAAAAACTATTGTGCAAAGACATAAGAGTCCTGTTTCCATTTGAAGACAAAAAGACGAAGATTCTTGAGCACTTGTTGCAAGCCACGTATCCGTTCTTGTGAGCGACAAACTTGATGCATTTCTTCTTTTCAATAAATGTGTCGGAACTGGGCCCAGCATTTTGCTTTCGTGTTGGAGTCGTCTCTTAGAGTGAAGATCTCAGATTCTGTCTTTTGCTGAAGCATTCGAAAGATTTCGAGCTTCAATTCCTTGAGCGGCAACAAGCGAAGGCTAGCAAGTTGGGTGGAGTGATCTTGGTTAGCTGACGCGCCGTCCGATGCATCCGCCTCCTCCATTTTTGTGGATGTACTTGCGTTATGTGATGCTGCTTGAAAAATAGAATGAGAGAGCCCGCGATTGAGCTTGCATCAGAACGTGAGGTAGAAGTGTATTTTTAGATTTCTTGTTCAAGGGCAATGTCGGGTACCCGATCCTCACCCGGGGACTCGTTCGGGTACCCATACCCTACCCGAGACGGGTACACCCGATTGCGAGCTCTGGTGCTGGTAGGGCACAGTTGGGTCTCATTGCCCCGTCCCATGTGCATGAAGTGGCTGCAGGAACTAGTGTCTTTTTCGAATGTTGCTACCTTTTAGAATTAAATAACTTGATGTTGTATACTATAGTTTACATAAGCGCTCACGAAAGAGTTATAACGTGAACCCACCGATGCTATTCATGAACTCATCTGACGATGTAGCACGTGATGCAGGAATGCTAGCAGCCACGTAGCTGTGACGGCAGTGCCGTAAGGCGCTGACCAACCTGTCTGAAGGTGCGCATTTTTACTGGAATAGGAAGCAACGAAGTGCTGGATAGTACAGCCCAGGGAGGATTAATTGGATGTCCGCACTGAACCGGTAAATAACTGGTATTCGTATACATTGCAGTCAATCACGATCAGGGCGAGAGCCACGCCATTGCATCGATTTCAATCCATCATTTTCGATCTCTAAAATGACGATCGAAGGAGTTCTATCTCTCAAACGCTGATTGGATGATGGAAAGATGATGGAAAGATGATGGAAAGATGATGGAAAGATGATGGAAAGATGATAGCTAGTAATTGCTTGTTAGCAGGGTAAGTCAACCGTATCAGTATCTGGTTTAGTCTTGCTTTTAAGAAGAGGCTAGCTAAGAGCCACCCTAGCAGATGCTGCGGCTGCAACGCAGCCGCAGGAGATGCTACCAAAAGTGGGTACCGGTACGTGTAATTTGGTAATGTGTTACCCTCTATAAGGTTCGTGTGCGAATTGCTGTGTGAAGTTGATAAATGCAAGCGTGTCGAGGTACCTGTCACGTTTGAGGCGGTTCACTACCTAGGTAACCACTGCCTGTTGAAAATGAACAAGTTTCGATGTTATGTGGTCTATCGGGTCATTCACACAACTAACTTTGCCAACCTCGTCAAATTTCAGCAACTGCTTCTTCTGGCCTACGGCACGAATTTTGATATAAGCGCGTAAACGTTAATTTTTGTTGCTGCTGTCAGAGCTGGTGAATCAAAGGCCATTTGTTCCCTATCCCAGCCCTCGCGTAGCCCTAGTTATGGGTGGACCGTTCGGAGATACCGTCCCCTCTCGGCGCTCTAGAGTTAAAGAGTGGATTAAAAAAATTAAAAATGTTTATGGCTATTTAAGTTTTTTCAAATAATTCGTTTTTAAATGAATTAAAAATAATAAAAGTGGCAAAACCGTTTTGGAGTTTTTTTGTTAGACGACATAAAGGGTTAAAACACTTGCGTTTTACCCCTTCAATTAAGTTGTTTAAGCGGCCCTAAACCCTTTCGGAGTTTTGTTTAGCAGGTTCAGCGCAACAGGACATGCCAAGATTGGTGGTGCTTGTCTCGAGCAAAACGCATCGATGAGTCTGACTTCACGTAATATCGATCTGTGTACGAATCGAAAGCTTGAATTTAACAGGCATCGATCGAAAGCAAAAAGCGTTCTTAACCCCGTCTTCTTCTCTTGAGCCGCCATTTTTGCATTAGTGTGCTGCTACATGATAATATCAATAAAATATATTATACCGGTGCATTGTAGCCGACCTGCCGGATGTACTTCGTCCTGCTACAGCAGCAGCAGCTAATCCCTCGCCTGGTAAAATAGTACGATAATTCACGTAGTATGTCGTATGCGTTTGACTGACTTTGCCAATCAGCAGGACTGAACTACATACTATGTGAATATTATGGTACTGGGATTCCTGCTGCTGCACGACGAGAGCGCCACAGCCGCATCTACTACTGCGGGCGGGGAGGCTGCAGTTTCTACACCGAGCGACACCGCGAAGTGATGGTACGGTAGATCATTCTCTCTCGCACTTGAGGCTGAAAGTGCGCGGCAACCCGGACCGGGTGCACCCATACAGCTTGTCGATGCAGCTACAGCGCTCCAGGAGCAGAGGCGACAGAGTGCTGCGCGGTGAGGGGGGCTACTGCGGAGAACCGCAGCATAAAATACAGAAGGCAGGCCTAAAAAATATCAGGGTTTGGCGAAGGCGGAGATGGTCTAGCATCAATGCTGATTGTTGTTTGTGGAGAATGTCATTCTCGAAGTCGGCATTGCATTAACCCTGTCTGATAACTTATTGCTGTCCGGTATCGGAGTTCAACGCGTGCAGAAGCAGGTGCTATTTTCTGCTGCTTGTTGACGCTATCGTGGGTTGCTGCAGTGCAATCGCTCTCGTGAACCACCAGACACGACGGACATCGGGGTGAGGGAGTAGAAATAGAGAAGGGGGATATTGCCATCTAACCGAACTATACTTGAGGAGCGCTGTTGTGCCGAGCAGAAGGCGATGGTGGCGTTTTACGCTCCTGGCCCGAGCAAGTGGGTGGACTAAAGCTTGTGTTGTTGTGACCCAGGGCTCGATATCGTTCATGATGCAGCAGAATGGGGATCACTGGGTCTGTGTCAATCTAGATTCGTCCAAGTTGGAGGCTCCAACCACGCTACATGTACCAGATGCTTATCCATGGTGAGGATAGAGATTATCCGTGTGATCTCGCTACTCGGGGGCTGGTTCCTGACAAAACAAATATGTGATGTTCGCTTCAGGTAGTGATTCTCGCTGAAGCGGACGAGGGAACGAGTGTGTGTGCACTAACGTGTTGTTGCTACACAGATTGCTATACTTTGCACAGTACAGGTATGTACCAAATGAAACACCCTTTTGCAAGTGAGCCGTAGTGTAAAAAATCCACTGGCATATTTTTTCAGTGTAAACTCTAGGTGATAAATGTTGCTGCCGACTTTGACAACGCGTCAGTGAAAAATCTACGCCTAATGTTAGTTTTGATGGTAAAAGTCAACTTGCCATTTACCATGGTAAGCTTACCAAGTACATCGCCCCAAGTTTCTCTTTATGGTCGGTGCTCTTTATGACCTTTGCGAAAAGAAATATGACGGAAATATGACGGATAACAGGTGACCTTTCGCAAAGGTCACCTGTTATCCGTCATATTTCCGTCATATTTCTTTTCGCAAAGGTCATAAAGACAGGTGACCTTTCGCAAAGGTCACCTGTTATCCGTCATATTTCCGTCATATTTCGATCAAATACAAATTTTCCCAGTCAAAGGGCAGTTTGCACGAAACGTCTCCATGGGATCTTTCCACCAATAGTTTCCGTTTTCAAACCGCTGAAAGATCGCGCACGCGAACAGACGCTATGACCCCATTGCGGCAACAATAAACCGCACAATTATTGTGAAACCAAAACCTTGGCTGGATACGCATGTCGCTCCTATCAATAAAAAGCAAAACAGGTTGAAAAATGTGCTTTTTTACGTGTGGTTGTCAAATAAGAGTTCTCAAAACTCGAAACGGTGGAGGTGGAAGGTCGCATTCGGAGCATGCGCGCGCTGAAGGCCGCCATGATCGATTCATTCTCAAACTTGCCGAGTCGTGGAGCACCTGGACCAAGTGACCAAGCGACCGCACCGGCGACTTCTGAGCAGCGAACGTCATGAAGCCCTTCAGGCTTCGTTGCATTGGCGTGGCCGCTTTCATCCTAGCCCATGCTTTGGACACCTCGACTGCAACGCCTGTGAATTTACAAGCCACCGCTTTGTACGAGGTGAAAAGCTCGTGCACCGGAGCTCTGCCAGCGCCTGTTTTGGTCACGGCTGCGATCACGACGACGACTTGCACCGCTGACGCCACGTGTGCAGCTAATGGGGACTCTCTCTACGGGTCTACAGTGTGTTCGACCTCGGATGGCACCAGCAGCGCGGATTACATCAGCACGAAACTGCCCGCTCTCTTTGACAAGGCTGCCTTCCTGGTAGTGGACACGTACGAAGCTGGCCAGTACTGTATCCAAGGCAAGCTATCTGCTAGCACGGCGTATTTGGCGGACGGCATGTGTCACAAGACTGGCGCCTCGGCCAGTTACCGTGTTACGAGAGCAGTGGATAAGTCTGCTGTGGTGAAGACGTACACCGACTCGGTTAGTTGTGCAACGACGGGGACTACACTGACAGTGTCGACTACTCAGGGAACTACAAATGACTGCGCGACCGGTAGTACTGGCATCTTGGACACAAAGGTGTACGGTAACGGTGTTACGTTGTTCGTGACTTCGACGGTGAGCTATGAAACGAACGATGATAGCTGCAAGTCTCCGGCATCGGCCATCCACGCAGCGATTGATGGCAGCGCCATTGTCAAAATGGCAACTGCTTCGACCGCGAATCCGTGCGTTGCCACAACGACTTGCTCGAACTTGGCGGCTCCGTTCAAAGGCACCTCGTGTGTTTCGCCGTATTCGTTCAAGATGGACATGGCGGCCGCTTTTGGGCCTAACCCATATGTGATCGTTGAGACGTACGATCCCTCAACTGCGTGTGACCTCACGAGGTTATCTGACACGACGGCGTATATGGCCGATGGTGTGTGTCACAAGATTCAATCGGCGGGAAGTTACGTTGCCACGCGTGCGGCAGATGGTTCGGCCGACATTAAGACGTTTACGAGTTTAGACTGTACGACAGGTCCGACTCCATTTGTTGTGACAGCGGCTCAAGCGACGGGTAATGATTGCTCGGGAACTGCAAGTGGCATCGCGAACACAAAGGTGTACGGAAGCGGAGCGACGATGTTCTTGACATCGACCGTGAGCTACGATACGATCACTGACAGCTGCAAGCCTCTAGGGATGGCAACGAAAGCTACAACAACTGTTACCACCATGGCAACTGTAGCAACCGCGAATCCGTGTACTGCCACGGTGTCGTGTACGAACTCGGCGGCGCCATACGTTGGGACCACTTGTAGCTCGCCGTATTCGTACAAGTCCGACATGGCTGCCGCGTTCGGTTCCAACGCGTATGTTATCGTGCAGAAGTACACCGCCACTAAGGCGTGTGTTGCAAGCGAACTTACAAGTGCTGACACGTATCTTGCGGATGGTGCGTGTCACAAGACTGACACGTTGGCCAGTTATCGTGCCACGAGAGCAGCGGATGGATCTGCTACTGTGAAGTCTTTCACTGACTCGGATAGTTGTGCTACGACGGGGACTACATTGACTGTGACGGCGGCTCAAGCGACGGGTAATACTTGTGCAACTGGAGCAAATGGCATCTTAGACACCCAGGTGTACGGTAGCGGTGTCACGTTGTTCTTGTCGTCAACGATGAGCTATGGTACGATCGCTGATAGCTGCAAGCCGCTAGGAATGGCAATGAAAGCAACTACAAGTGTTACCGCCATGGCAACTTCTGCAACCGCGAATCCGTGCATTACAACAACGACGTGCTCGAACTCGGCGGCGCCGTTCACGGGAATCGTGTGCAATACGCCGTATTCTTACAAGACGGACATGGCTACCGCGTTTGGCTCCAACCCATACATTATTGTCCAGAAGTACACCGCCACAAAGGCTTGTGTTGGTAGCGAGCTGGCAAGTGTTGACACGTATCTTGCGGATGGCGTCTGTCACAAGACTGGCGATTCGGCCAGCTATCTTGCGACGAGAGCAGCGGATGGAGCTGCATCTGTGAAGACCTATACTGACACGGATAGTTGCTCTACAACGGCGACTGCACTGACTGTGACGGCGGCCCAGGGGACGGGTAATAATTGTGCGGCTGGAGCAAATGGCATCTTGGACACCAAAGTGTACGGAAGCGGAGCGACGATGTTCTTGACATCGACCGTGAGCTACGATACGATCACTGACAGCTGCAAGCCTCTAGGGATGGCAACGAAAGCTACAACAACTGTTACCACCATGGCAACTGTAGCAACCGCGAATCCGTGTACTGCCACGGTGTCGTGTACGAACTCGGCGGCGCCATACGTTGGGACCACTTGTAGCTCGCCGTATTCGTACAAGTCCGACATGGCTGCCGCGTTCGGTTCCAACGCGTATGTTATCGTGCAGAAGTACACCGCCACTAAGGCGTGTGTTGCAAGCGAACTTACAAGTGCTGACACGTATCTTGCGGATGGTGCGTGTCACAAGACTGACACGTTGGCCAGTTATCGTGCCACGAGAGCAGCGGATGGATCTGCTACTGTGAAGTCTTTCACTGACTCGGATAGTTGTGCTACGACGGGGACTACATTGACTGTGACGGCGGCTCAAGCGACGGGTAATACTTGTGCAACTGGAGCAAATGGCATCTTAGACACCCAGGTGTACGGTAGCGGTGTCACGTTGTTCTTGTCGTCAACGATGAGCTATGGTACGATCGCTGATAGCTGCAAGCCGCTAGGAATGGCAATGAAAGCAACTACAAGTGTTACCGCCATGGCAACTTCTGCAACCGCGAATCCGTGCATTACAACAACGACGTGCTCGAACTCGGCGGCGCCGTTCACGGGAATCGTGTGCAATACGCCGTATTCTTACAAGACGGACATGGCTACCGCGTTTGGCTCCAACCCATACATTATTGTCCAGAAGTACACCGCCACAAAGGCTTGTGTTGGTAGCGAGCTGGCAAGTGTTGACACGTATCTTGCGGATGGCGTCTGTCACAAGACTGGCGATTCGGCCAGCTATCTTGCGACGAGAGCAGCGGATGGAGCTGCATCTGTGAAGACCTATACTGACACGGATAGTTGCTCTACAACGGCGACTGCACTGACTGTGACGGCGGCCCAGGGGACGGGTAATAATTGTGCGGCTGGAGCAAATGGCATCTTGGACACCAAAGTGTACGGTAGCGGAACCACTTTGTTCTTGACGTCGACAGTGAGCTATGATACGTCTGATGATAGCTGCACATATCCGGGATTGGCCGTCCACGCCACGGCAGATGGTGCTGCCGTTGTCTCCATGGCAACTGCTTCAACTGCGAATCCATGCACCGCCACGACGACGTGCTTGAACTCGGCAGCTCCATTCAAGGGCACCTCGTGCAATTCACCGTATTCGTTCAAGATGGATATGGTGGTTCAATTGGGTTCGAACCCGTATGTGATACTGGAGACTTACACTGGCGGATATAGTTGTGACGGCGCAAAGATATCTGGAATGGTGGCGTATGTGGCCGACGGTCTGTGTCACAAGCCGCAGTCTGGAAGTTATCTGGTCACGCGTGCGGCAGATGGATCGGCCACCATCAAGACGTATTCGAGCGCAGACTGTACGACAGGTGGCACGACGCTAGATGTGACGGCTGCCCAGGCGAAGGGTCAATCATGTGCTGCTGGTGCGACTGGCCTCGCGGACAAGAAGATTTATGGCGCTGGAGTGACTCCTCTATACTTGTCGACGGCGCTGGCTTTCGATACGGCCACGGGTACGTGTGTTGCACCTGGTGCGGTACCGACATCTGTGACAACGACAATGGCGGCTTCTTCGACGGCATGCGTGGCTACGACGGCTTGTACTGGCACTGCCGACCCGTACACGGGTACTTCGTGTGGAGCATACTCGACTTTCCAGGCGGATGCGTTGAAGTGGTTTGGTACGCAGCCGTACGTGGTGGTGGAGTCATACACTGCTAGTAAGAGCTGCGACGGAACGAAATTGTCTGGTATGGTGGGGTACTTGGCGGATGGTAAGTGCCACAAGATTGGGTCAGGCAGCTACACTACAACGCGTGCGGCAGATGGATCGGCCACCATCAAGACGTATTCGAGCGCAGACTGTACGACAGGTGGCACGACGCTAGATGTGACGGCTGCCCAGGCGAAGGGTCAATCATGTGCTGCTGGTGCGACTGGCCTCGCGGACAAGAAGATTTATGGCGCTGGAGTGACTCCTCTATACTTGTCGACGGCGCTGGCTTTCGATACGGCCACGGGTACGTGTGTTGCACCTGGTGCGGTACCGACATCTGTGACAACGACAATGGCGGCTTCTTCGACGGCATGCGTGGCTACGACGGCTTGTACTGGCACTGCCGACCCGTACACGGGTACTTCGTGTGGAGCATACTCGACTTTCCAGGCGGATGCGTTGAAGTGGTTTGGTACGCAGCCGTACGTGGTGGTGGAGTCATACACTGCTAGTAAGAGCTGCGACGGAACGAAGTTGTCTGGTATGGTGGGGTACTTGGCGGATGGTAAGTGCCACAAGATTGGGTCAGGCAGCTACACTACAACGCGTGCGGCAGATGGATCGGCCACCATCAAGACGTATTCGAGCGCAGACTGTACGACAGGTGGCACGACGCTAGATGTGACGGCTGCCCAGGCGAAGGGTCAATCATGTGCTGCTGGTGCGACTGGCCTCGCGGACAAGAAGATTTATGGCGCTGGAGTGACTCCTCTATACTTGTCGACGGCGCTGGCTTTCGATACGGCCACGGGTACGTGTGTTGCACCTGGTGCGGTACCGACATCTGTGACAACGACAATGGCGGCTTCTTCGACGGCATGCGTGGCTACGACGGCTTGTACCGGCACTGCCGACCCGTACACGGGCACTTCGTGTGGAGCATACTCGACTTTCCAGGCGGATGCGTTGAAGTGGTTTGGTACGCAGCCGTACGTGGTGGTGGAGTCATACACTGCTAGTAAGAGCTGCGACGGAACGAAGTTGTCTGGTATGGTGGGGTACTTGGCGGATGGTAAGTGCCACAAGATTGGGTCAGGCAGCTACGTTGCTACGCGTGCGGCAGATGGCGCGGCAAGTGTCAAAACGTATACGACCACGGCTTGTACGGGAACAGCGACGACGCTGACAGTGACGAAGGAACAAGCTCTTGGCAACTCGTGTTCAACTGGTTCGACTGGCATTTTGGACAAGAAGGTGTATGGTGGTGGTGTCACATTGTATTTGACATCGACACTAAGCTACGATACGACTAAGGATAACTGCAAGTCCCCTGGAATGGCTATCCGAGCTGCAACAACAACTGTTACACCCATGGCCACTGCAGCAACTACCAATCCTTGCGTTGCAACAACGACGTGCACGAACTCGGCGGCGCCGTTCACGGGAACCACGTGCAGTTCTCCGTATTCTTACAAGATGGATATGGCTGCCTCATTTGGCTCCAACGCGTATATTATCGTGGAAAAGTACACCGCCACCAAGGCGTGTGCTGGTAGCGATCTTGGAAGTGTTGACACGTATCTTGCGGATGGTGTTTGTCACAAGACTGACGCTACGGCGAGTTATCGTGCTTCGAGAGCAGCGGATGGATCTGCCTCTGTGAAGTCATACACTGACTCAGATAGTTGTGCTACAACCGGGACAACATTGACTGTGACGCCGGCCCAGGCGACGGGTAATAGTTGTGCGAACGGAGCAAATGGCATCTTGGACACCAAGGTGTATGGAAGCGGAACCACTATGTTCCTGACGTCGACGGTGAGCTATGATACGACCGGTGACAGCTGCAAGCCGCAAGGACTGGCAATGAAGGCGACTACAAGTGTTACACCGATGGCAACTGCTTCAAGTACAAACCCTTGCAATGCCACAACGACGTGCTCGAACTCGGCGGCACCATTCACGGGAATCGTGTGCAATACGCCGTATTCTTACAAGACGGACATGGATGCCGCGTTTGGTTCGAATGCGTACGTTATCGTGGAGAAGTACACCGCCGCAAAGGTGTGCGCTAGTACCGAACTTATTAGTGTTGACACGTATCTTGCGGATGGTGTGTGTCACAAGATTGGCGAGTCGGCAAGTTATCTTGCCACGAGAGCAGCGGATAAATCAGCCGTTATCAAGACTTACACCGACTCGGGCAGCTGTGCTACAACGGCGACAACGTTAGATGTTACAGTGGCGCAAATGACGAATAATGATTGCACGGGACCTACGAATGGCATCGTGGACACCAAGGTGT
Source organism: Phytophthora syringae (assembly GCA_012656105.1). Classification (NCBI taxonomy): domain Eukaryota; phylum Oomycota; class Peronosporomycetes; order Peronosporales; family Peronosporaceae; genus Phytophthora; species Phytophthora syringae. The sequence continues at coordinate 533,437 of JAAKBD010000005.1, read as the reverse complement.
ACGGTAGCGGAACCACGCTGTTCTTGACGTCGACGGTGAGCTATGATGCGGCCGATGATAACTGCAAATCTCCGGGACTGGCCGCCCACGCCACCACAGATAGTGTTACCAGCATGGCAACTGCTTCAACTGCGAATCCATGCACTGCCACGACGGCGTGTGTAAACTCGGCAGCTCCATTCAAGGGCACCTCGTGCCATTCGCCGTATTCGTTCAAGATGGACATGGCTGTTCAATCGGGCTCCAACCCGTATGTGATACTGGAGTCATACACTGGCGGATATAGTTGTGACGGCGCAAAGATATCTGGTATGGTGGCGTACGTGGCCGACGGTCTGTGTCACAAGCCGCAGAGTGGAAGTTATCTAGTCACGCGTGGGGCAGATGGTTCGGCCGTCATCAAGACGTATACAACAGCAGACTGTACGGGAACAGTTACGACGCTGGATGTGACGGCTGCTCAGGCGAAGGGTCAATCGTGTGCTGCTGGTGTTAATGGCCTGGCGGACAAGAAGATTTACGGTGCTGGTGTGACTCCTCTGTACTTGTCCTCGGCGATGAGCTTCGACACGGTCACTGGTGCGTGTGTGGCACCTGCTGCGGTTCCGACGTCTGTGACGACGACAATGGCAGCTTCTTCAACGGCCTGCACGGCTACGACGGCTTGTACTGGCACTGCCGACCCGTACTTGGGTACATCATGCGGTACATATTCGACTTTCCAGGCTGATGCGTCGAAGTGGTTTGGTACGAAGCCTTTCGTGATCGTGGAATCCTATTCCCAGGGACTAGTTGTGGAGGTACGAAGTTATCTGGTATGGTGACGTACTTGGCGGATGGCAAGTGCCACAAGATTGGAACGGGAAGCTACTCTGCTACGCGTGCGGCTGATGGATCTGCGCTCACCAAAAGCTACACGGCCGCGGACTGTACGGGAACAGCGACGACGCTCGATGTTACGGCGGCCCAGGCGAAGGGTCAATCGTGTGCTGCTGGAGCAACTGGCATCTTGGATAAGAAGATTTACGGCACTGGTGTGACTCCTGTGTACTTGTCATCTACAATGGTCTTCGATACGGCCACGGGTGCGTGTGTGGCACCTGCTGCGGTTCCGACATCTGTGACGACGACGACAGCAGCTTCTTCAACGGCCTGCACGGCTACGACAGCTTGTACTGGCACTGCCGACCCGTACTCGGGTACTTCGTGTGGAGTATACTCGACTTTCCAGGCGGATTCGTTGAAGTGGTTTGGTACCCAGCCGTACGTGGTGGTGGAGTCGTATGCGGGGGAAGAGTTGCGACGGCACGAAATTATCTGGCATGGTGACGTACTTGGCGGATGGCAAGTGCCACAAGATTGGAACGGGAAGCTACTCCGCAACGCGTGCAGCTGATGGATCCGCCATCATCAAGACGTATACGACCACGGCTTGTACGGGAACCGCAACGACGCTAGATGTGACGTCTGCCCAGGCGAAGGGTCAATCGTGTGCTGCTGGTACGACTGGCATCTTGGACAAGAAGACTTACGGCGCTGGAGTGACTCCTCTGTACTTGTCGTCAACAATGCTTTTCGATACGGCCACTGGTGCGTGTGTCGCACCTGCTGCGGTCCCGACGTCTGTGACGACGACAATGGCAGCTTCTTCGACGGCATGCACAGCTACGACGGCTTGTACTGGCACTGCCGACCCGTACTCGGGTACTTCGTGTGGTACATACTCGAGTTTGCAGGCGGATGCGATGAAGTGGTTTGGTACGAAGCCTTTCGTGATCGTTGAGTCCTATGTCGCAGGGTCTAGTTGTGATGGGACGAAGGTATCCGGCATGGTGGCATACTTGGTGGATGGCAAGTGCCACAAAACGGGGACGGCGACAAGTTACGCTGGCACGCGTTCAGGAGATGGTTCGGCTAACATCAAGACGTATGCAAGCGCGGCATGTTCAGGAGCAGCGACTGTGTTGATCGTGACCAAGGAACAAGCGGCGGGTAACTCGTGCACTGCTGGCACGACTGGTTTCGTGGACAAAAAATTTATGGCGCTGGTAATACTGCTACGGTGTTTTCGGCTGTAGTGGTTTACGACGACAAGACCTGCGCGACACCGGCCCAGATGGCCGTAAGTGGGGTACTTGCTTGTACAGCCGCTCAATGCTCTGTCACGGGTACTCGCTCGGTGTCGGGCACTTGCGCTGATGACTATTTTGTCCAGGCAGATTCCACTTTTGGAACCAAACCGTACGTCATCGTGGAGATGTACGTCGAAAAACGTGTGCAACGAAGCAAGGAGCGATGGTGTATTCGGTCGACGGGGCTTGTCATACTGCGATGGATGGCGCGTCAAGTTTCAAGGCAACTTTAGCTGCTAGTGGAGTTGGTACCCTTCAGCTATATGCAGGCACGGGATGCACTTCCGTGCCGGAAGCGATTCCGCTGAGTCATGACCAGTTGACTTCTCACGCCTGCACGGACGGTAAACAATTTTACGCGTACAACGCGCTTGCGACCGACCCTCCCGCAACGAATCCTCCTGTGACTTCAGCTCCGGAGACGCCGGCGCCGACGCCAACGACAACGACTACTACGAGCACCGGATCTGGAACTTCGGATGCTGCTTTGGGCTCTGTGCTTTCATTGCTGGTGGCTGTAGCGGTATTTGGAGGAGTCGCACTTCTGCTGTAAGTCAGCGTTGTGCTAAGGTTTGTGGCAACAATGTGCTCGATTGGAGAGAACGATGCGCCACTGATTCTAAGGTCAATCTTTGACTGATCTGCAGTGCTTATCACTGCATGCATAATGTAGCTCGACCAGAGACTGAGTACTCGTAGGTTAAGCGATCAATACACTTCTTTGCATTATCAAATCACTTGTTCCGGCTGAAAAGTTTTGAGATGCTGCATTGTCAGTCCGTGCTTGAAACTCTGAAAAATCGGACACTAAGACCGGGTTCCGGATCGGATCCGCGTACGGTGGCCACAACGAAAAACTTGCTTGTCCCGACGCACTGATTTGATGCCAGTTGGTCCTTGTCAGCGCATACAGCGATATCCTGGCATGATCTCGCATCAAAGACGTATGTATATCATCTGTATGGTACAGCAGAACACAACACTGATGTCGCGCCGATATATCCCTTCTCGTGATACCATCCGTGGCGCCTTTGCGTCACAAGCTGTACGCCCGGAGACTTTGGCGCAGCCGTTGCTGGCAACAGCACTCAGAGTGTTAGCGATATCACTTCTCGGAGGCAATTGCTACACCAGCGATCGCGGCGCAGACTGCTATGTGGCATCGCGGTCGACATGGTTCCCCAGGTAATACCAAAGCAGACTTACCACGAAAATCCATCGATCTGCAGGTCGCGAGTCATGCGAACATATTATCGCCGTCGACGTTATTCGTCGTGCGATGTTCGGCTTCGGCACAACACATTTCAACCAACATTCTGATCCAGCTGCTACTCCGTCACCTTCACCTGCATCAATACACCAGCACCGGTGACTGCAGCATGGACTCCGATTACTTGTGCAAGCTCCGACTCGGTAAATTCAGGAGTGCTTCACTTGTCTGGGTGGTATCGCATCTGCTGTGAAGCTGACTGCGTCTCAAAGAACATTTTCAGCTCTCCGACGCGATCCCATGTTAGTTCTCCCCACTAATTCCTCTCTCAGGAGTGGATCGTGTTTCGCCAGGCCATCGGTCACATGCGGCGTAGCAGTAGCGACTGATGCTGAGTTGGTGCAGTTGTCGGTGCAGCCGTCGGCGGAACCAAATAGTGCTTTAGTCTGATGCACCAACAGCAGAAATGCCAACAACAATCACCGTGACTGCAGCCCAAGTCAGCACTTGTGCCAACAATACGAAGGCGTCTGGTGGTGGGCATTTTGCATTGAAGTCGTCATTAAGTTACGATGCGGGTGCTTGTAAGGACAGACCAACATAAGTCTGAACCGCGTTGGCCGATGAGGCATGCGGATGGCAAGTGTCACAAGACAGCTACTGCCGCAGGTTACCAAGCGACAACTGAAAACCTGGAGACGGATTGTCACGGTACCAAGTTCGTCTACGGAAGTGGGGTTCCACCCTTGTATTTCGCGACGACGAAAACGTACGCTAGTACTGCTACGACTTGCAAAACTGCTGCGAATGTGCCAATTGGAGTGGCGACGACGGTCGATATTTTTAGTACACTGCATCGGACGGGTTGTATCACTGGCACGAAGACGGGTCTTGTGTGCAGTAGCTCTCTTGCAGAGTACAAGACGGACATGGGAACCGCCCTCGGATCGAGTACACCGTACGTGATCGTGGAGACCTACAATGAAGTGAAGAAGTGTGATGCTGCGCAGCTTTCCGCGGTTGTGACATATACTGCGGACGGAGGTTGTCACGCTCTTGGTAGCAAATACTACGTAGTACTACGTACTACGCTGCAACGAGAGCGACGGGCGGTTCGGCAGCAATCATTCGGTAAACGTCGTATTCACCAGGTGCATTGTTTATCGTATCAGCCGAGAAACCACACGCACACATCTTATGTATAATTTAAAGTAGCTATCTCGCCCATGTCATCAAGCATATTTCCGTGAACCTCAGACCGTCGGTGGGTTCTGCACCGACATTGACACGCTCAAACCCATCGGAGGCAGTGAGAACGTCACCGCCTTCTCCCTCAGCTTCTTGCTGACTGAAGTTCCCACTTTCTTCACCGCCTGAGCTCTTCCAAACAGAGCTTTCGGTACCGCCTTGGCTGCGGCAGCCGCGGCCGTGACTCTCTGTTTCTTCGGCCTGCTTCCTTCCTGTTTGGTCTGCTCTGGTACCGACGTCTGCAGTACCATCTGTAGAGCCTTGTGCTGCGTCTCAAAGAACACTTCCAGCTCGTCCGACGCGAGTCCCAGCGCCTTGTGCTGCGGTTCCCCCAGTAGTTTCTCTGCCAGGCGTGGATGGCGTTTCCCCAGGCCTTGCGCTCCCCACGTGGGTGCGCTCATCACCAGCAGCACAGGAGTCCCGTAGACCAACACTCTGCCGTCTCTGATCCTGGAGCGCTGCAGCCGCACGGAGAAGCTGTAGGGGCACCCACGACCGTCCACGTCCGGAATGCCGCGCACTTTCAGCCTCGAGCGCGAGAGAATGATCTCCCGCACCATCACTCCGCGGTCTCGCCTGGTGTAGAACTGCAGCCGCCCCTCCCCTAGTACGCAGTAGTAGATGTGGCTGCGACGGCCCTCGTCGTGCAGCAGCAGGAACCCCTCCTTGGACATCGGAGCTCTCGCACCCGTTGCTTGTTAATTTGAATTAGTTTCGGGATGGGATGCGTTTGACTGACTCTGAGTATGCCGCATCTCAGGATATGGAACGCCCAATCAGCGACGAGCAGGATTACAACAGAATTGTAATCGCCATATCTAGGATGAGCGTGGGCGACAGGTCGGCGCTGCTCTCGCTGCTGCTGTTGGCCGTGCTTGGCTCGGTGGAGGGGCTGTATTTCAACGTGCAGAAGGAGGTACTGCTGTGTCTCTCGCTGGGTTGTGCTAATTGGGGGTGCTAATGGTGCTTTTGTGGGTTCATGCAGGGCCATCGCTGCTTTCTCGTGGATGTGCCAGCGCAAACGACTTTCCGGGCCGAGTACGAGTCTCCAGACACGACGGATGTCATGGTGAGGGAGTAGACATGGAGAAGGGGAGGGAATATTGTCAATTGACCGAAGAGGAATTGTGATGCGCTGTTGTGCCGAGTAGAAGACGATGGTGGCGTTTTATGCTCCTGGCCCGAGCAAGGGGAGGACAAGAACACGTTGGTGAAGAAGGAGTCTAGCAGCCAGAAGGTGTTTTAGCTTTTATGCTGGAAAGTAAAGGGTATGAAGCTGAAACTTATTGCTGATGTTGTTGTGATGCAGGGTTCGATATCGTTCACGGCGCAGCAGAATGGGGATCACTGGGTCTGTGTCAGTCTGGATTCCTCCAACTACGCACTACCAGATGACGCGTCTATGGTGAGAATGGAGTTTAGCTGTGTGATCTCGCTACTCTTAGGCTGATTCCTGACACAATCCTGTGATGTCGCTTCATGTAGCGATTCTCGTTGAAGCTGACGATGGGCACTAGCCACGAAGAGTACCAGAACCTGGCCAAGAAGAACCAGATGGACGATCTTCACTTGGAAATCATGAAGCTGCGCGACCGTGTAAGCGCGATTCAGCGCAATCAGGACTATGCCAAGGTTGGTTCGACCTGCAAGTATTCCGTAGACGCACTGCTGAGTCTAACGAGTTTATTACCTATTGGTCTGCGTCTATACAGGAAAAAGCTTGACATTGCAGTCGTCGATCGAAAGCAACAACCACCGTGCTACGTGGGTTTCTCTTCTTCAGGTAAGGCATTACATGAGCTGCCGTTCCTCTGGATGCGTGCTCGCTGATTCCGTTGAAATTTTGTGCTGCTATATAGATTGCCATATTGCTTGTTACAGGTTTCTACCAAGCGAAGCACCTCCAGGTTTACTTTCACAAGAAGAAGTTGGTGTAGTACGTCCATGTGAGGTTGACGTTGCATGATCTACTGTGAAATGGAGAAGTACGTGGGTGGCTTCACTCTGGGCGACGACCCAAGCAGAATCAGTATAGTATCGTTCGTGACCGTGGTGGAAGTGGCGTGAACATATCCCACCACAGCCCGTAGAACATGACATGTCTGATACCACATCAACAGCAAGGTGCAGCTCATCCGATCTTGAAGTTTAGGCAAAAGAGAGTTTAAGCTAAGGAAACTGCAATGGCCTCCCAAGCTGGCACCGAAGGTAATTGCAGACTCCACAGTAGATCGCTGTAGGATTGTAACCAACATACAGCTAGTGCAACCCTGAAACATCAAGCTGACCCAAGGACTTGTAACCCGTAGCAAGTTGACTTTCATACAGTTAGCTTCTGTCGATCCCTTGCATCTGAAATCTCAACGTTTTACGCTTTAGGTGTCGTTGGTCTTGGGGCTTTCCGAGTTATCTCTTTGCCTCTCTTGCTGCAACGCTAATTGCATGGCGTTATGGATCATCCGGCAGTCCGTCGTGTACGGGATCGAGTAGTCCACAAACGAGCCTAGCATCAAAACAAAAGGAGTCACAGGTTACTACCGTTAATGCAGGCAGCGTCTCTGTCTGTACACACCCAACACTCCGAGAATCGCAAAGGGTTTGTACGATTTCCGCTGGATGCTAATGGGAATTCCGATGAGGACTCCGGCGATGCAGCACTGGATGTGGAGGACAAGAGTCAGCCACCACAAAGAGACAAAGACGATGAGCTGGCTGTTGTCCGTACCAGGATCTGGCGATTGATCATGCAAGACGTGAGCATCTGCTGCAGCTGCGCCGAGTCCTCGTTTCCCTTGGGCTTCAGACTCTCGTCACCTTCGCGCTTGAGGAACATGGCGTGTTATCGAAAATGTGGTTCACCACACATATACACTTTGTGTTTGACACATAAATGACGAACCCAAATATTTTGTGATCAATTTATCTTTTTACATGAAATATCATTTTTTTAAATGTCTTGCAAAACTTGCAATCAGACATGCGCGTTTTGCAACTTGCAACTTGCCTTGCCTAACCACGCTTTAGTTAGGAACGATACGTCTTAACAGCAGCTTTTAATATCTTCCGCCGGGTGCGGCATCACCACAGCGCAGGTTTGTCTGTGTGGCTGAAGCACCCTAAAGATTCCAGAAGTAAACCCTTGGACAAGATCACTCGGATCGAAAAAATATGGACTAAGAGAGCGTGTGTATACCTCTTCCTTGTAATTTCTTCTCTTGGTTCTTCATATAGCTTAAGCTGTGGGCCAAGACGTATGTCGGCCACAGAAACTGTCTCCAATCCCAGAAAATTCTCCGATCAAAATGTAGTCTGAGGGGGTGCCGGTGACCGTGCTGACCTCGGCGGTGAGGTTTGTTGTCACGTTCAGCGGTCAATTTGGATCGGTGACGGTAGCGGACGCCGTCAGCACTGTAAACACTGTACAATCCTCGCGAGATCACGATGGCGCAGAAGGTCCACTTACCGACTAGTGTCATCGCCGGCGAGGTTTGTTGTCACGGGCAGCGGATAACTTGTCGAGGTGACGGTGGCGGACGTAGCCAAGATGCTGGCAGCACTGTAAAAGCTACCTATGGGTGCGAGATCACGATAGTGCAGAAGGTCCCGTTACCGACTACTCGCTGAAACAAGTCGGAGGATTGCACACATAACCGAACCCGCTGCGAATCCATGTTTCGTTGGAGGCTGATATCATTTGTCGGGAGGTATACATAATCCCTTCACTCGTGCGCAGGGTCAACACCGACAGTCGCTGCCATGGTGTCACATGTCGACGACGGTGTTGATCATGACCACGGTGGCGTTCTCGTTTCTGGTGTCGTCGACTGTGAAGATGATGGCCCCACGAAGATTCGACGTTGGCGTCGATGGTGACGGTGTCTGTCGACACGTGTCCAACAATCGAGCTTGGGGAAATGAGTAATTTACTATGTAGCGGGTTAGGAGTGGCGGGTAAGTGCTCCAAGTCGAAAGTAGGAATGGCTAGCTAACCTCGCGCGATCGGGAAACCTCTGCTTCCCACCAGCCGCGTGCCTCTTCGAGAACCGCGTCGGTTGCGAAACTACCCATTTCCAACAATCGAGCTTGGGGAAATGAGTAATTTACTATGTAGCGGGTGAGGAGTGGCGGCACCCATCACAACATCCGTCGCTTCTCGCCTGTGCACCAATGGCTTACTGCTTAGCACATCAAATGAGCCAGATCCGCTCATACTTGTGCTTGGAGGACTGTGTATTCTTCAAACGCGCTTGACATCCACCTTCCCATTACCTTGATAGCAAGTATGTCTGCTCCTGAGTTGAGTAGAGCCGTTGCACCTCCAACTCGTACATAATGCGTCGAAAATCGCCCAGGCTCCAAACCGCAAGCTGCCGCGATTACCTTGATAGCTTTCGCCACATCTTTTGCCGAGATTCCGCTGTTCGCGCCGGTTGACAGCGCTGGTTGATCCGGTCGTGTCTTGAAAGCCTTTGCACCCTTGTATATCCATCGGGCAGTCAGTATTGGACATAGTACTTTATCTCCTGACTTGTCGTGATAACGCACTTTCTCACGTCCGAACTGATTGTTTTTCGCGCCTGTTAGTCTGATATCGACGCGAGTTGCTGTCTCGGGCGCGTGACGTTCCCCTGCCATCCAGGAATGATATATCCTGCAACTTCAAGATGTAGATGTGCCATGTTCGTCCGATGTAAATACTCCGACCTACGTAGTAGGAAGAAATATCCGAGCAGGATCCCACCCCACAGCAAGCGTACGCGTGGCTCCTGGAGGTCCAACGTGTTTCCGACAGTGCGAAGCATGTGAGCCGACAGAGGATGCTGCTTGGCCACTGGCTTGGTGAATCTGCGAATGCCTCGGAGCAAAATCGCGTGGCTGGTATTTACGCTAGGGTCGTAACCACGATTGTTCCGGTGGTACCACCGGACCGCACACAACTTGGCGCAAATGGTGGAGTACGTATTTCCACTAGCCGACTTGTTCATACCGTAGCGCCATAAGAAAACCGCGAAGGTACCGAGCTGACTTGCATTCCCGTTCACATCTTCTTTGGTTAACCATTCAGGGAAGTTCATCCATCGGCACCATTCTGTCAACTGATTCCAGTATCGGCGGCAGTTCTCTCTGGATGATGCGGCCAACGCCCCTGCGCGCCAAATAGCTCCCAAACTTGCGGGAGTTTCCTTGATGTAGCTAGGATCTGCACCTGTGTCCAGACATAAGATAGATTAGTGAATAGGTCCTTATGCTGTGGCTATTGCCACACCCTGGATCCTGCGTTCGCCATCGTATTATCGACGCCAGCGATATGGGCTGCTGTTGCGTAGTACGAGTGCAGCGTTTCGGAAATGGCCATGGTTCTGAGCAACATCTGAGCCTCGCGATTTCAGCTGTTCCTTCGGTTGTTCCAGGATATAGCGGAGGTGTTGTCAATCCAAAGCGGACGTGCTATAGCTGATGAGATGACGGGCTGGACCAGTGGTGCCCCCAGACGAGGGACGCAATCACCGCGCTCATCAGCTCCCGAAGATTGATCGCATAGTCACCACTCTCTGTCTCACGGAATTTCTTGATAGCGCACAGTTCCTCTGCATCAAAACGAATCTGGAGATACTCGCGGCGCTGAGGGAATAGAACACACAGTCCTGCGTCACTGGCGTCCATGTAAATGTCGAAATCCAGACTTTGCGCACTTGTAAACCGTACCAGCGGTACGGAATTCAGGTTGGTGGTGCTGAGAATCATCTTGAACCACAATAGATCATCTCGAGCTTCTGCAGTGATGAGTATTTTCCGTGATCTTCTTGACGAACATGTGAGTGCCGACAGTCGCTGATAAACGATGATCCAGCACGCACACATGTGACCACATGACGCAAACTTCCTAACAATTGGTGAAGTTGGTTGGGTCTTCGTCGTCGACGTGGCGTCAATCATTGCGCTCACTCGTCGCATGGCCTTCTCGATTTTCTCTAGCGGCATTGCGAGCCAAGAGTTCGACAGTCCCAGAGGAGCCGTGGAAGATTGCCGAAGGTTAATTAACTGGTCGATACTGCGAAGCATGGAGGGATTGTCTCCAAACGAAAGTTTCAGCATCTTCAACGAGTTCATCTCTCCATTTTCGGGGATCGCTTCTTCATGTGACCGCTTTCGAGCCTGGTTTGTTAGCGTCGTTCGTAATGGTTCCGTAGCGAAATAGATCCCTTCACCGTCGCTTTCGTCGCAGTCGCTTTGTTTTCCTGGCTGGAAACGATCTGACGCTGGTGTAGCTTGCGTCGCAGGATCGTGCTGTCCACCAGCTGACATAACTGCCTCTCTCACCACCGGAAGACTTGGTTCCGGCTCATCAAAAAGAGTGTCACCCAGAATGACTGCATGCAGCCTACGAGGTCAGCACCCACTTTCCGTAGCATATTAGCCGAGTTCCGCGTGGCCCTAGATCCAGTCCCGTTAAAGTGGTCAAGTACTGCTGTGTGACGGACACGCATCTCCGCCGCCACCAGGGCCAAAACCGGTATCTTCACACAGGGACGAAGAGCATAGGGAGGAAAAGCGAGCACTTGGAACTCGTCTGCGTTGAACTGCATAGTTTCGGTCTCCGCACCGAAACATACGTGGAGCGATCCCGTTACCGCTCGTCGGTCCCACGTGTAGTCGAGCACCACACCGTAATCCCAGGTCTTTGCCGATCTTGGTTGAAGTCGTGCCATGCACACACAACTCCCGACGTACGTTCCGATTCCACTTTCTGCTACCTCTTGTGAGACCACGCGCCCATGGACATCTTGGCGGGGATGCCTGACCTCCAACGGCGTGGAGTCCAGCCAGCGCCCATTTGAAAGACGCGTCACGAGCACATCTTCTTCAGCACCCTCCCCAGAATGGCCTTGCTGTAAGCGTACCCCTCCGTACCAAGCACACGGGAGCGAAGTAGGCAGACGCTGGGGCTTGGGTCGTATCCCTGATTGCGAAGCTTGAACATCGGTCGCGAAGCGTCAGCATCGGAGTTGAACGGGCGTGAGGCGGTATTGAAAGGTCGACTTAAGTGCTACAATTCGAAAGTAGGAATGGCGAGCTAACTTCGCGCGATCGAAAAACCTCTGCTTCCTACCAGCCGCGTGCTTCTTTGAAAACCATGTCGGTTGCGAAACTACCCAGTACCGGTGTCCCAGGTGTCATCGGCGGTGACGTTTGTTGTCATGGGCAGCGGATAACTTGGCTCGATGACGGTGGCGGACGTAGCCAAGAAGCCGTCAGCACTGTAAAAGCTGTACGATCCTCCTATGGGTGCGAGATCACGATGGTGCAGAAAGTCCCCGTTACCGACTACTCGCTGAAACAAGTCGGATGGTTGCACACACAAACGAACCCGCACCGGATTCATGTTTCGTTGCAGGCTGATATCATCTGCCGATAAGGATACATAATCCCTTCACTCGTGCGCAGGGTCAACACCGACAGTCGCTGCCATGGTGTTAGTGTTTCTAGTGTCGACGACGGTGTTGATGATGACCACGGTAGCGTTCTCGTTTCTGGTGTCGTCGACTGTGAAGATGGTGGCCCCACGAGTATTAGACCGTGTCGTCGTTGATGACGGTGTCTGTTGTAACGGGCTAAGTGATTACCGTCACTAGCTTACACGTAGCGATGAGGAAGCTCGCATAAGTCACAGGAAACTGAGCCTAAGAAATAAGTCTGGGGAAATTTTAACTCTAATTTAGTATTAGGACCAGGGCGGTTACCCGTGGTCTAATGTCAGCCACTCAAATGCAGGTCGACTCCTGATTGGCTGGAATGGGTCTGACTCCCCACTTTCAACCAATCAGATAGTGACACACGTGGCACACGCTACTCGTGTGCTCTTTCAGTCTACGTATGTAATAACTGAAAAATAACCTACCTACTTATGTAAATGGAGGGCCCATTTCATCACCCTCCTCTCAAAGCTGCACTTACGGTACGTGAGTGCAAAGTCAAGAGCAATCGAAGAATCTGGGACTCGGCGAGAGGCAGCCAACGGCGAGAACACGAGCTCCTGTGTAGCACAGGAAAACAACTGGAATCACTTCCGAAAACGCGCAGCGGACAGCAGGCAACAAGATAAAGCAGCAGCAGCAGACGACCAGGAACGCGAACACCAACACGCAGCGCGTCGACGGCGACGTCGGCGACCTTGGGAACATGAACACCGGCGAGCTGGTGCAGACGACGAGTACAAGAAGTGGCCGTTGAATGACTTATCTGGCGCGCGAGAACCGGAGTCGCCGGAGATCATGATGGACTTGTTTCATCGCTTCCGGGGCACCCGAGGCAAGTCGATTGGGGCTTCAGTCAAGATTCGCTGGATCGGTCGTGGACTGCCTTCATCAAGCGCTGGAACTGGTCGCTGGGCGGAGAGCTTCGTTAGTTGGCTCACGTACAAGGAGGAGATCACCGCGGACCACTCCATCACTTCGCTTCGCAGCAAAGTATGTGGGAACGCCTGGGGTTTCGACCGCTTGTGTTACGTTCACCTGCGTGAATGTTGCCGCTCTTGTGACGCTGTTGCACGTCCGACTGAAGACGAGTGGAACCTTCATATCGCTGAGCGACCACTCATGGATCGCCAAGTACAACTGCACTCTCTCCGATATGGCCCAGTCTTCTAATCGCGGCGGCTCGCGCCACCGACGTCACCAGCGGAGCTTGTCTCCGCTGCCCGCGACACGTGGCCGGAGCAATCATCAATGACGTCGATCTCGTTCGCGCTCGCGATCTTGGTCTCGTATGCCCGGACAACATCCGGCACGTCGCGAAGGAGATTAGCGCGGGGCTCCCACGTATCGTCATTGGGAGGGAAGCCGAGCCAACGCACTCGATAACGTCGCGCAACAGGAACCGCGTGCTTGGAGTGGGGCTGTGTACTCGACGCACGAGTGGGATCCTCGTGGGCAACAATGTGATCCACGATCCACCGAGTACCCCGGAAGAGTCAACCAGTGGAGGTGGACCAGCGCGCCGGTACTGCTTGCGGCGCGGAGTTCTTGGAGGAGACTGCGAATCGAGCGCTGGACGCTCAGGTGGATGCTGAGCATGCACTTGCGCGGGCGGAGGCGGCTGAAGGGACGGCGGCTGCTTTGCGGCAGTCGAATCGGGAACTCCTCGTGCGGATGCGCACTGTGGAGGAGCTGCTCTTTGGCCAGGCGCAGACTGGGACGCAGCCGCGTGAACGGGTGCCGGGTGCGGACGAGTCGATGGCTCGGCAGGCTCGCCGCGAAGGTCGGTCGATTTACGCTTCGCGTTAGCTTCGGGAATTGTCGCGGGATGGTAGCGCTTGAGTCGCCCGACGTAAAACGTCGGGTGAAGTCGTAGGGACGTAGGTATACCTAGCGTGTAGGCGTCGCCTAGAACCTTGACCACCTTAAACGGCCCAATAAAGCGCGGCGCGAGTTTATTCGCGCCAAGGTTGGTAACAGCAGAGTTGCGTATGCCGTCCGTCGGCAGGAATACTCGATCTCCTGTCTTGTAGATAGACCTGTTCTTGCGACCACGCTTGTCTGCGTTCTCTTTTGCTTGTCCACTGCCGACTGCAGCGCGTCACGGACGAATCGGGCAACCGACTGACGCTGAAGCACGAACTCGTTGACAGTTGCACTGTCGATCGGACGCGCCGATACCTTCGGCGCGTAGTTAGCGGCAAAGTCATTGCGCGCGTCGGACACAGCAGCTGGGGCGAATGGGTTGATCAGGGTCTGCGCTGTCCATTTGGCGAGTGGGGACGCCACGCTGGGTGGCGTCGCTAGGATCTTCTTCGACTAGCCACGGGTGACGGCATTGGCACTCACGGGGTCGTGAGCTGCACTCGGCTTTGATGCGTTCACACTTCCTTCCCCACCCAGAGTGGAGCCACGAGGTGCCGTGGGGTGGCCCACGGCCAACATCGCAGGCACGCGCGGATGACGCGCGTTGTTGACGAAGAACGGAGTCAGTCCGGTCGACGCGTGCTCGGCGTTGTTGATTGCAAACTCAGCTAGAGGCAGGAACGAGCTCCAGCTCGTGAAGGACGTCGCGTAACTTCGAAGAACATCTTCGGGGACCCGGTTGACGCGTTCCGTCTGGCCATCCGTCTCCGGATGTGCTGCCGTTGTGAGCTTCGTGCCGAGGAGCTCGAAAAGCTTCGACCAGAAGGCGGACGTGAAGCGCGGATCACGGTCGAGACGATGGACTCGGGCAGACCGTGATGACGATATACGGCGTCAACGAAGTGCACCGCGGAATCCTCCGCGGTGACCGTATCCGGCACAGGGATGAGGTGCACCATCTTGGTGAACCTGTCGACGAAGATTAGAACGCCTGTTCGGCCTTGTGTGTGGGGCGGGAGCCCGAATACGAAGTCCATGGAAACCGAGCGCCAGGCCTCGGTTACAACTGGAAGAGGTCGCAAGGGAGCTTGCGACGACGGAGACGGCTTCACGCGCTGGCACGTCTCGCAGGTCCTGACCCACTTGCGCACCCACATGTACATGTGCGGCCAGTAGAAGTCGCAGGAGACCGCCGCGAAAGTCTTCTCGCGGCCCAAGTGGCCGCCGGCGGGGACGTCGTGGTACTCGCGAATGGCACGAGCGCGCAAGTTAGGATCATTCGGGATCACCACCCGAGGAGCATCGAAACGATCGATGCTGTACGTCAGCAGACCGTCATCGAGAGAGTATCGACCGATCTGGTGACGCTTGGTACGCGAAAGAGCACCCAGTGTGGACTCGCTGGGCGCACGCAAGTGTGCCATGATGTCAGCGAACTAAGAGTCTTCCTGGACAATCGTTTTGCTCAACACGTTTCCTGTTATTTTTATTAGAAGCTGCTCGCTACTGCTGTCTGTCATCTCAAAACGAGTGAAATATGGGTGCGAGACAAAGTGCTTTGAAGAAACAAGTCGCCTCGTTACAAGCTGAGGCTCCGAAGAGGTCTACAAAGCATCAAGAAGAGTTAGACACCGCTGCGAAAGAAAAGCAGTTGCTGCAATTGCAAATCGATGACCTGCAAGCAATTGTGCCGCCGCGCGACACACCGCAGCGCGGTGACCTGGCTTCCGACAACGGAAGCAAAGCATCGGACGTCCGCTCCGGCTGCCGCTGCTGTCGGGATCGATCGACGTCGATCACTCGACGTCTCGATGGCATCGATCTCCATAGGCTCGGAAGCCGAGACCCGAACGTCAGTCGTCATCGGCTTGGCGTAAGCCGACGAGACGACTTAGTCCTCGCGGAGCGCGAGGGCGAAGGCCGCTTCCAGCGAGGATGGCTCGGCTCTCCTGAGAAAGTACCGAGTTATCCCTTCTCGCACTCAAACACGAAGACATGGACTTGGGAAGCCATGTCGATCGGCTTCGTGATGATGCTCGAAGCGAGGTGACGCGTTTTCTGCACATAATCGCGTATCGAGGACCTGCCTTGCTTGAGTGCGAAGAACTCTGCGAGCACGCGCGATTCATCTTGAGGTGGCTCAAATGCGAGGCGGAGGTCTTTCTGGATGGCCTCCAAATTCGGAAATGCCAGCTGGTCCACAACCAGCTTCCCGAGGGCCCACTCCTTGGCTTTCCCGGACAACCGGGATAGGAGAAAGTTCACCTTTGCCGACGGCGCCTCGATTAACCTCGAGGCGATGGCGATGTCGAACTCTCGAAACCAGCGATTCCGCGGGAGTCGGTCTTGTCCGACGCCAGTGTTGGTCGACGTCTCCATCTTCACTGCATCGTTCTTGGGCGTACACGAGGGAGTCAGTGCTCGCCGTTTCGCGTCGGCGAGCTCGCGTTCCGTGAACTTTTGATAAGCTTGGCGCTGTTGATCCGGCGTCGCTGAGCTCAGCAGCGACGTGACAACAGACTCTCCGGACACCGCCGCGAGGCGGTGGAGAGCTTACCACTCAACACGTGTGAGGTGGGGAAAGGCTTCATGACCCCGGGTCTCAACCGTGGTATCAGACGACATTTCTTGGTGCATCTTGGACTTGGTCGTTGGAAGGACTACGAAGTGCTACCAGGTGTAACGGGCTAAGTGATTACCGTCACTAGCTTACACGTAGCGATGAGGAAGCTCGCACAAGTCTCAGGCAACTGAGCCTAAGAAATAAGTCTGGGGAAATTTTAACTCTAATTTAGTACTAGGCCCAGGGCGGTTACCCGTGGTCTAATGTCAGCCACTCAAATACAGGTCGACTCCTGATTGGCTGGAATGGGTCTGACTCCCCACTTTCAACCAATCAGATAGTGACACACGTGGCACACGCTACTCGTGTGCTCTTTCAGTCTACGTATGTAATAACTGAAAAGTAACCTACCTACTTATGTAAATGGATGGCCCATTACATCTGTCGACTCGGTGCCGGTGTCCCAGGTGTCATCGGCGGCGAGGTTTGTTGTCACGGGTATCGGTCAACTTGGCTCGGTGACGTTGGCGGACATAGCCAAGAAGCCGTCAGCACTGTAAAAGCTGTACGATCCTCCTATGGGCGCGAAACCACGATGGTGCAGAAAGTCCCCGTTACCGACTACTCGCTGAAACAAGTCGGATGGTTGCACACACAATCTAACTCGCACCGGATTCATGTTTCGTTGCAGGCTGATATCATTTGTCGGGAAGTATACATAATCCCTTCACTCGTGCACAGGGCCAACACCGACAGTCGCTGCCATGGTGTCAGTGTCTATATGTCGACGACGGTGTTGATTGTGGTGTCGTCGACTGTGAAGATGGTGGGCCCACGACAAATTCGACTGTGGCGCCGTTGATAACGGTGTCTGTCGACTCGGTGTCTGTGTCCATCGGTCGCGAGGTTTGTTGTCACGGGCATCGGTCAACTTGGCTCGGTGACGGTGGCGGACATAGCCAAGAAGCCGTCAGCACTGTAAAAGCTGTACGATCCTCCTATGGGCGCGAGATCACGATGGCGCAGAAGGCCCCCTTACCGACTACTCGCTGAAACAAGTCGGATGGTTGCACACACAATCTAACTCGCACCGGATTCATGTTTCGTTGCAGGCTGATATCATTTGTCGGGAAGTATACATAATCCCTTCACTCGTGCACAGGGCCAACACCGACAGTCGCTGCCATGGTGTCAGTGTCTATATGTCGACGACGGTGTTGATTGTGGTGTCGTCGACTGTGAAGATGGTGGGCCCACGAAAAATTCGACTGTGGCGCCGTTGATAACGGTGTCTGTCGACTCGGTGTCTGTGTCCATCGGTCGCGAGGTTTGTTGTCACGGGCATCGGTCAACTTGGCTCGGTGACGGTGGCGGACATAGCCAAGAAGCCGTCAGCACTGTAAAAGCTGTACGATCCTCCTATGGGCGCGAGATCACGATGGCGCAGAAGGCCCCCTTACCGACTACTCGCTGAAACAAGTCGGATGGTTGCACACACAATCTAACTCGCACCGGATTCATGTTTCGTTGCAGGCTGATATCATTTGTCGGGAAGTATACATAATCCCTTCACTCGTGCACAGGGCCAACACCGACAGTCGCTGCCATGGTGTCAGTGTCTATATGTCGACGACGGTGTTGATTGTGGTGTCGTCGACTGTGAAGATGGTGGGCCCACGAAAAATTCGACTGTGGCGCCGTTGATAACGGTGTCTGTCGACTCGGTGTCTGTGTCCATCGGTCGCGAGGTTTGTTGTCACGGGCATCGGTCAACTTGGCTCGGTGACGGTGGCGGACATAGCCAAGAAGCCGTCAGCACTGTAAAAGCTGTACGATCCTCCTATGGGCGCGAGATCACGATGGCGCAGAAGGCCCCCTTACCGACTACTCGCTGAAACAAGTCGGATGGTTGCACACACAATCTAACTCGCACCGGATTCATGTTTCGTTGCAGGCTGATATCATTTGTCGGGAAGTATACATAATCCCTTCACTCGTGCACAGGGCCAACACCGACAGTCGCTGCCATGGTGTCAGTGTCTATATGTCGACGACGGTGTTGATTGTGGTGTCGTCGACTGTGAAGATGGTGGGCCCACGAAAAATTCGACTGTGGCGCCGTTGATAACGGTGTCTGTCGACTCGGTGTCTGTGTCCATCGGTCGCGAGGTTTGTTGTCACGGGCATCGGTCAACTTGGCTCGGTGACGGTGGCGGACATAGCCAAGAAGCCGTCAGCACTGTAAAAGCTGTACGATCCTCCTATGGGCGCGAGATCACGATGGCGCAGAAGGCCCCCTTACCGACTACTCGCTGAAACAAGTCGGATGGTTGCACACACAATCTAACTCGCACCGGATTCATGTTTCGTTGCAGGCTGATATCATTTGTCGGGAAGTATACATAATCCCTTCACTCGTGCACAGGGCCAACACCGACAGTCGCTGCCATGGTGTCAGTGTCTATATGTCGACGACGGTGTTGATTGTGGTGTCGTCGACTGTGAAGATGGTGGGCCCACGAAAATTCGACTGTGGCGCCGTTGATAACGGTGTCTGTCGACTCGGTGTCTGTGTCCATCGGTCGCGAGGTTTGTTGTCACGGGCATCGGTCAACTTGGCTCGGTGACGGTGGCGGACATAGCCAAGAAGCCGTCAGCACTGTAAAAGCTGTACGATCCTCCTATGGGCGCGAGATCACGATGGCGCAGAAGGCCCCCTTACCGACTACTCGCTGAAACAAGTCGGATGGTTGCACACACAATCTAACTCGCACCGGATTCATGTTTCGTTGCAGGCTGATATCATTTGTCGGGAAGTATACATAATCCCTTCACTCGTGCACAGGGCCAACACCGACAGTCGCTGCCATGGTGTCAGTGTCTATATGTCGACGACGGTGTTGATTGTGGTGTCGTCGACTGTGAAGATGGTGGGCCCACGAAAAATTCGACTGTGGCGCCGTTGATAACGGTGTCTGTCGACTCGGTGTCTGTGTCCATCGGTCGCGAGGTTTGTTGTCACGGGCATCGGTCAACTTGGCTCGGTGACGGTGGCGGACATAGCCAAGAAGCCGTCAGCACTGTAAAAGCTGTACGATCCTCCTATGGGCGCGAGATCACGATGGCGCAGAAGGCCCCCTTACCGACTACTCGCTGAAACAAGTCGGATGGTTGCACACACAATCTAACTCGCACCGGATTCATGTTTCGTTGCAGGCTGATATCATTTGTCGGGAAGTATACATAATCCCTTCACTCGTGCACAGGGCCAACACCGACAGTCGCTGCCATGGTGTCAGTGTCTATATGTCGACGACGGTGTTGATTGTGGTGTCGTCGACTGTGAAGATGGTGGGCCCACGAAAAATTCGACTGTGGCGCCGTTGATAACGGTGTCTGTCGACTCGGTGTCTGTGTCCATCGGTCGCGAGGTTTGTTGTCACGGGCATCGGTCAACTTGGCTCGGTGACGGTGGCGGACATAGCCAAGAAGCCGTCAGCACTGTAAAAGCTGTACGATCCTCCTATGGGCGCGAGATCACGATGGCGCAGAAGGCCCCCTTACCGACTACTCGCTGAAACAAGTCGGATGGTTGCACACACAATCTAACTCGCACCGGATTCATGTTTCGCTGCAGGCTGATATCATTTGTCGGGAAGTATACATAATCCCTTCACTCGTGCACAGGGCCAACACCGACAGTCGCTGCCATGGTGTCAGTGTCTATATGTCGACGACGGTGTTGATTGTGGTGTCGTCGACTGTGAAGATGGTGGGCCCACGAACAATTCGACTGTGGCGCCGTTGATAACGGTGTCTGTCGACTCGGTGTCTGTGTCCATCGGTCGCGAGGTTTGTTGTCACGGGCATCGGTCAACTTGGCTCGGTGACGGTGGCGGACATAGCCAAGAAGCCGTCAGCACTGTAAAAGCTGTACGATCCTCCTATGGGCGCGAGATCACGATGGCGCAGAAGGCCCCCTTACCGACTACTCGCTGAAACAAGTCGGATGGTTGCACACACAATCTAACTCGCACCGGATTCATGTTTCGTTGCAGGCTGATATCATTTGTCGGGAAGTATACATAATCCCTTCACTCGTGCACAGGGCCAACACCGACAGTCGCTGCCATGGTGTCAGTGTCTATATGTCGACGACGGTGTTGATTGTGGTGTCGTCGACTGTGAAGATGGTGGGCCCACGAACAATTCGACTGTGGCGCCGTTGATAACGGTGTCTGTCGACTCGGTGTCTGTGTCCATCGGTCGCGAGGTTTGTTGTCACGGGCATCGGTCAACTTGGCTCGGTGACGGTGGCGGACATAGCCAAGAAGCCGTCAGCACTGTAAAAGCTGTACGATCCTCCTATGGGCGCGAGATCACGATGGCGCAGAAGGCCCCCTTACCGACTACTCGCTGAAACAAGTCGGATGGTTGCACACACAATCTAACTCGCACCGGATTCATGTTTCGCTGCAGGCTGATATCATTTGTCGGGAAGTATACATAATCCCTTCACTCGTGCACAGGGCCAACACCGACAGTCGCTGCCATGGTGTCAGTGTCTATATGTCGACGACGGTGTTGATTGTGGTGTCGTCGACTGTGAAGATGGTGGGCCCACGAACAATTCGACTGTGGCGCCGTTGATAACGGTGTCTGTCGACTCGGTGTCGGTGTCCATCGGTCGCGAGGTTTGTTGTCACGGGCATCGGTCAACTTGGCTCGGTGACGGTGGCGGACATAGCCAAGAAGCCGTCAGCACTGTAAAAGCTGTACGATCCTCCTATGGGCGCGAGATCACGATGGCGCAGAAGGCCCCCTTACCGACTACTCGCTGAAACAAGTCGGATGGTTGCACACACAATCTAACTCGCACCGGATTCATGTTTCGTTGCAGGCTGATATCATTTGTCGGGAAGTATACATAATCCCTTCACTCGTGCACAGGGCCAACACCGACAGTCGCTGCCATGGTGTCAGTGTCTATATGTCGACGACGGTGTTGATTGTGGTGTCGTCGACTGTGAAGATGGTGGGCCCACGAACAATTCGACTGTGGCGCCGTTGATAACGGTGTCTGTCGACTCGGTGTCGGTGTCCATCGGTCGCGAGGTTTGTTGTCACGGGCATCGGTCAACTTGGCTCGGTGACGGTGGCGGACATAGCCAAGAAGCCGTCAGCACTGTAAAAGCTGTACGATCCTCCTATGGGCGCGAGATCACGATGGCGCAGAAGGCCCCCTTACCGACTACTCGCTGAAACAAGTCGGATGGTTGCACACACAATCTAACTCGCACCGGATTCATGTTTCGTTGCAGGCTGATATCATTTGTCGGGAAGTATACATAATCCCTTCACTCGTGCACAGGGCCAACACCGACAGTCGCTGCCATGGTGTCAGTGTCTATATGTCGACGACGGTGTTGATTGTGGTGTCGTCGACTGTGAAGATGGTGGGCCCACGAACAATTCGACTGTGGCGCCGTTGATAACGGTGTCTGTCGACTCGGTGTCTGTGTCCATCGGTCGCGAGGTTTGTTGTCACGGGCATCGGTCAACTTGGCTCGGTGACGGTGGCGGACATAGCCAAGAAGCCGTCAGCACTGTAAAAGCTGTACGATCCTCCTATGGGCGCGAGATCACGATGGCGCAGAAGGCCCCCTTACCGACTACTCGCTGAAACAAGTCGGATGGTTGCACACACAATCTAACTCGCACCGGATTCATGTTTCGTTGCAGGCTGATATCATTTGTCGGGAAGTATACATAATCCCTTGACTCGTGCACAGGGCCAACACCGACAGTCGCTGCCATGGTGTCAGTGTCTATATGTCGACGACGGTGTTGATTGTGGTGTCGTCGACTGTGAAGATGGTGGGCCCACGAACAATTCGACTGTGGCGCCGTTGATAACGGTGTCTGTCGACTCGGTGTCTGTGTCCATCGGTCGCGAGGTTTGTTGTCACGGGCATCGGTCAACTTGGCTCGGTGACGGTGGCGGACATAGCCAAGAAGCCGTCAGCACTGTAAAAGCTGTACGATCCTCCTATGGGCGCGAGATCACGATGGCGCAGAAGGCCCCCTTACCGACTACTCGCTGAAACAAGTCGGATGGTTGCACACACAATCTAACTCGCACCGGATTCATGTTTCGTTGCAGGCTGATATCATTTGTCGGGAAGTATACATAATCCCTTCACTCGTGCACAGGGCCAACACCGACAGTCGCTGCCATGGTGTCAGTGTCTATATGTCGACGACGGTGTTGATTGTGGTGTCGTCGACTGTGAAGATGGTGGGCCCACGAACAATTCGACTGTGGCGCCGTTGATAACGGTGTCTGTCGACTCGGTGTCTGTGTCCATCGGTCGCGAGGTTTGTTGTCACGGGCATCGGTCAACTTGGCTCGGTGACGGTGGCGGACATAGCCAAGAAGCCGTCAGCACTGTAAAAGCTGTACGATCCTCCTATGGGCGCGAGATCACGATGGCGCAGAAGGCCCCCTTACCGACTACTCGCTGAAACAAGTCGGATGGTTGCACACACAATCTAACTCGCACCGGATTCATGTTTCGTTGCAGGCTGATATCATTTGTCGGGAAGTATACATAATCCCTTGACTCGTGCACAGGGCCAACACCGACAGTCGCTGCCATGGTGTCAGTGTCTATATGTCGACGACGGTGTTGATTGTGGTGTCGTCGACTGTGAAGATGGTGGGCCCACGAACAATTCGACTGTGGCGCCGTTGATAACGGTGTCTGTCGACTCGGTGTCTGTGTCCATCGGTCGCGAGGTTTGTTGTCACGGGCATCGGTCAACTTGGCTCGGTGACGGTGGCGGACATAGCCAAGAAGCCGTCAGCACTGTAAAAGCTGTACGATCCTCCTATGGGCGCGAGATCACGATGGCGCAGAAGGCCCCCTTACCGACTACTCGCTGAAACAAGTCGGATGGTTGCACACACAATCTAACTCGCACCGGATTCATGTTTCGTTGCAGGCTGATATCATTTGTCGGGAAGTATACATAATCCCTTGACTCGTGCACAGGGCCAACACCGACAGTCGCTGCCATGGTGTCAGTGTCTATATGTCGACGACGGTGTTGATTGTGGTGTCGTCGACTGTGAAGATGGTGGGCCCACGAACAATTCGACTGTGGCGCCGTTGATAACGGTGTCTGTCGACTCGGTGTCTGTGTCCATCGGTCGCGAGGTTTGTTGTCACGGGCATCGGTCAACTTGGCTCGGTGACGGTGGCGGACATAGCCAAGAAGCCGTCAGCACTGTAAAAGCTGTACGATCCTCCTATGGGCGCGAGATCACGATGGCGCAGAAGGCCCCCTTACCGACTACTCGCTGAAACAAGTCGGATGGTTGCACACACAATCTAACTCGCACCGGATTCATGTTTCGTTGCAGGCTGATATCATTTGTCGGGAAGTATACATAATCCCTTGACTCGTGCACAGGGCCAACACCGACAGTCGCTGCCATGGTGTCAGTGTCTATATGTCGACGACGGTGTTGATTGTGGTGTCGTCGACTGTGAAGATGGTGGGCCCACGAACAATTCGACTGTGGCGCCGTTGATAACGGTGTCTGTCGACTCGGTGTCTGTGTCCATCGGTCGCGAGGTTTGTTGTCACGGGCATCGGTCAACTTGGCTCGGTGACGGTGGCGGACATAGCCAAGAAGCCGTCAGCACTGTAAAAGCTGTACGATCCTCCTATGGGCGCGAGATCACGATGGCGCAGAAGGCCCCCTTACCGACTACTCGCTGAAACAAGTCGGATGGTTGCACACACAATCTAACTCGCACCGGATTCATGTTTCGTTGCAGGCTGATATCATTTGTCGGGAAGTATACATAATCCCTTCACTCGTGCACAGGGCCAACACCGACAGTCGCTGC
The DNA here is from genome assembly GCA_012656105.1 of Phytophthora syringae. Classification (NCBI taxonomy): domain Eukaryota; phylum Oomycota; class Peronosporomycetes; order Peronosporales; family Peronosporaceae; genus Phytophthora; species Phytophthora syringae. The sequence goes on along the minus strand of JAAKBD010000005.1, from coordinate 509,024 downwards.
CATGGTGTCAGTGTCTATATGTCGACGACGGTGTTGATTGTGGTGTCGTCGACTGTGAAGATGGTGGGCCCACGAACAATTCGACTGTGGCGCCGTTGATAACGGTGTCTGTCGACTCGGTGTCTGTGTCCATCGGTCGCGAGGTTTGTTGTCACGGGCATCGGTCAACTTGGCTCGGTGACGGTGGCGGACATAGCCAAGAAGCCGTCAGCACTGTAAAAGCTGTACGATCCTCCTATGGGCGCGAGATCACGATGGCGCAGAAGGCCCCCTTACCGACTACTCGCTGAAACAAGTCGGATGGTTGCACACACAATCTAACTCGCACCGGATTCATGTTTCGTTGCAGGCTGATATCATTTGTCGGGAAGTATACATAATCCCTTGACTCGTGCACAGGGCCAACACCGACAGTCGCTGCCATGGTGTCAGTGTCTATATGTCGACGACGGTGTTGATTGTGGTGTCGTCGACTGTGAAGATGGTGGGCCCACGAACAATTCGACTGTGGCGCCGTTGATAACGGTGTCTGTCGACTCGGTGTCTGTGTCCATCGGTCGCGAGGTTTGTTGTCACGGGCATCGGTCAACTTGGCTCGGTGACGGTGGCGGACATAGCCAAGAAGCCGTCAGCACTGTAAAAGCTGTACGATCCTCCTATGGGCGCGAGATCACGATGGCGCAGAAGGCCCCCTTACCGACTACTCGCTGAAACAAGTCGGATGGTTGCACACACAATCTAACTCGCACCGGATTCATGTTTCGTTGCAGGCTGATATCATTTGTCGGGAAGTATACATAATCCCTTCACTCGTGCACAGGGCCAACACCGACAGTCGCTGCCATGGTGTCAGTGTCTATATGTCGACGACGGTGTTGATTGTGGTGTCGTCGACTGTGAAGATGGTGGGCCCACGAACAATTCGACTGTGGCGCCGTTGATAACGGTGTCTGTCGACTCGGTGTCTGTGTCCATCGGTCGCGAGGTTTGTTGTCACGGGCATCGGTCAACTTGGCTCGGTGACGGTGGCGGACATAGCCAAGAAGCCGTCAGCACTGTAAAAGCTGTACGATCCTCCTATGGGCGCGAGATCACGATGGCGCAGAAGGCCCCCTTACCGACTACTCGCTGAAACAAGTCGGATGGTTGCACACACAATCTAACTCGCACCGGATTCATGTTTCGTTGCAGGCTGATATCATTTGTCGGGAAGTATACATAATCCCTTGACTCGTGCACAGGGCCAACACCGACAGTCGCTGCCATGGTGTCAGTGTCTATATGTCGACGACGGTGTTGATTGTGGTGTCGTCGACTGTGAAGATGGTGGGCCCACGAACAATTCGACTGTGGCGCCGTTGATAACGGTGTCTGTCGACTCGGTGTCTGTGTCCATCGGTCGCGAGGTTTGTTGTCACGGGCATCGGTCAACTTGGCTCGGTGACGGTGGCGGACATAGCCAAGAAGCCGTCAGCACTGTAAAAGCTGTACGATCCTCCTATGGGCGCGAGATCACGATGGCGCAGAAGGCCCCCTTACCGACTACTCGCTGAAACAAGTCGGATGGTTGCACACACAATCTAACTCGCACCGGATTCATGTTTCGTTGCAGGCTGATATCATTTGTCGGGAAGTATACATAATCCCTTGACTCGTGCACAGGGCCAACACCGACAGTCGCTGCCATGGTGTCAGTGTCTATATGTCGACGACGGTGTTGATTGTGGTGTCGTCGACTGTGAAGATGGTGGGCCCACGAACAATTCGACTGTGGCGCCGTTGATAACGGTGTCTGTCGACTCGGTGTCTGTGTCCATCGGTCGCGAGGTTTGTTGTCACGGGCATCGGTCAACTTGGCTCGGTGACGGTGGCGGACATAGCCAAGAAGCCGTCAGCACTGTAAAAGCTGTACGATCCTCCTATGGGCGCGAGATCACGATGGCGCAGAAGGCCCCCTTACCGACTACTCGCTGAAACAAGTCGGATGGTTGCACACACAATCTAACTCGCACCGGATTCATGTTTCGTTGCAGGCTGATATCATTTGTCGGGAAGTATACATAATCCCTTCACTCGTGCACAGGGCCAACACCGACAGTCGCTGCCATGGTGTCAGTGTCTATATGTCGACGACGGTGTTGATTGTGGTGTCGTCGACTGTGAAGATGGTGGGCCCACGAACAATTCGACTGTGGCGCCGTTGATAACGGTGTCTGTCGACTCGGTGTCTGTGTCCATCGGTCGCGAGGTTTGTTGTCACGGGCATCGGTCAACTTGGCTCGGTGACGGTGGCGGACATAGCCAAGAAGCCGTCAGCACTGTAAAAGCTGTACGATCCTCCTATGGGCGCGAGATCACGATGGCGCAGAAGGCCCCCTTACCGACTACTCGCTGAAACAAGTCGGATGGTTGCACACACAATCTAACTCGCACCGGATTCATGTTTCGTTGCAGGCTGATATCATTTGTCGGGAAGTATACATAATCCCTTCACTCGTGCACAGGGCCAACACCGACAGTCGCTGCCATGGTGTCAGTGTCTATATGTCGACGACGGTGTTGATTGTGGTGTCGTCGACTGTGAAGATGGTGGGCCCACGAACAATTCGACTGTGGCGCCGTTGATAACGGTGTCTGTCGACTCGGTGTCTGTGTCCATCGGTCGCGAGGTTTGTTGTCACGGGCATCGGTCAACTTGGCTCGGTGACGGTGGCGGACATAGCCAAGAAGCCGTCAGCACTGTAAAAGCTGTACGATCCTCCTATGGGCGCGAGATCACGATGGCGCAGAAGGCCCCCTTACCGACTACTCGCTGAAACAAGTCGGATGGTTGCACACACAATCTAACTCGCACCGGATTCATGTTTCGCTGCAGGCTGATATCATTTGTCGGGAAGTATACATAATCCCTTCACTCGTGCACAGGGCCAACACCGACAGTCGCTGCCATGGTGTCAGTGTCTATATGTCGACGACGGTGTTGATTGTGGTGTCGTCGACTGTGAAGATGGTGGGCCCACGAACAATTCGACTGTGGCGCCGTTGATAACGGTGTCTGTCGACTCGGTGTCTGTGTCCATCGGTCGCGAGGTTTGTTGTCACGGGCATCGGTCAACTTGGCTCGGTGACGGTGGCGGACATAGCCAAGAAGCCGTCAGCACTGTAAAAGCTGTACGATCCTCCTATGGGCGCGAGATCACGATGGCGCAGAAGGCCCCCTTACCGACTACTCGCTGAAACAAGTCGGATGGTTGCACACACAATCTAACTCGCACCGGATTCATGTTTCGTTGCAGGCTGATATCATTTGTCGGGAAGTATACATAATCCCTTCACTCGTGCACAGGGCCAACACCGACAGTCGCTGCCATGGTGTCAGTGTCTATATGTCGACGACGGTGTTGATTGTGGTGTCGTCGACTGTGAAGATGGTGGGCCCACGAACAATTCGACTGTGGCGCCGTTGATAACGGTGTCTGTCGACTCGGTGTCGGTGTCCATCGGTCGCGAGGTTTGTTGTCATGGGCATCGGTCAACTTGGCTCGGTGACGGTGGCGGACATAGCCAAGAAGCCGTCAGCACTGTAAAAGCTGTACGATCCTCCTATGGGCGCGAGATCACGATGGCGCAGAAGGCCCCCTTACCGACTACTCGCTGAAACAAGTCGGATGGTTGCACACACAATCTAACTCGCACCGGATTCATGTTTCGTTGCAGGCTGATATCATTTGTCGGGAAGTATACATAATCCCTTCACTCGTGCACAGGGCCAACACCGACAGTCGCTGCCATGGTGTCAGTGTCTATATGTCGACGACGGTGTTGATTGTGGTGTCGTCGACTGTGAAGATGGTGGGCCCACGAACAATTCGACTGTGGCGCCGTTGATAACGGTGTCTGTCGACTCGGTGTCTGTGTCCATCGGTCGCGAGGTTTGTTGTCACGGGCATCGGTCAACTTGGCTCGGTGACGGTGGCGGACATAGCCAAGAAGCCGTCAGCACTGTAAAAGCTGTACGATCCTCCTATGGGCGCGAGATCACGATGGCGCAGAAGGCCCCCTTACCGACTACTCGCTGAAACAAGTCGGATGGTTGCACACACAATCTAACTCGCACCGGATTCATGTTTCGTTGCAGGCTGATATCATTTGTCGGGAAGTATACATAATCCCTTCACTCGTGCACAGGGCCAACACCGACAGTCGCTGCCATGGTGTCAGTGTCTATATGTCGACGACGGTGTTGATTGTGGTGTCGTCGACTGTGAAGATGGTGGGCCCACGAACAATTCGACTGTGGCGCCGTTGATAACGGTGTCTGTCGACTCGGTGTCTGTGTCCATCGGTCGCGAGGTTTGTTGTCACGGGCATCGGTCAACTTGGCTCGGTGACGGTGGCGGACATAGCCAAGAAGCCGTCAGCACTGTAAAAGCTGTACGATCCTCCTATGGGCGCGAGATCACGATGGCGCAGAAGGCCCCCTTACCGACTACTCGCTGAAACAAGTCGGATGGTTGCACACACAATCTAACTCGCACCGGATTCATGTTTCGTTGCAGGCTGATATCATTTGTCGGGAAGTATACATAATCCCTTCACTCGTGCACAGGGCCAACACCGACAGTCGCTGCCATGGTGTCAGTGTCTATATGTCGACGACGGTGTTGATTGTGGTGTCGTCGACTGTGAAGATGGTGGGCCCACGAACAATTCGACTGTGGCGCCGTTGATAACGGTGTCTGTCGACTCGGTGTCTGTGTCCATCGGTCGCGAGGTTTGTTGTCACGGGCATCGGTCAACTTGGCTCGGTGACGGTGGCGGACATAGCCAAGAAGCCGTCAGCACTGTAAAAGCTGTACGATCCTCCTATGGGCGCGAGATCACGATGGCGCAGAAGGCCCCCTTACCGACTACTCGCTGAAACAAGTCGGATGGTTGCACACACAATCTAACTCGCACCGGATTCATGTTTCGCTGCAGGCTGATATCATTTGTCGGGAAGTATACATAATCCCTTCACTCGTGCACAGGGCCAACACCGACAGTCGCTGCCATGGTGTCAGTGTCTATATGTCGACGACGGTGTTGATTGTGGTGTCGTCGACTGTGAAGATGGTGGGCCCACGAACAATTCGACTGTGGCGCCGTTGATAACGGTGTCTGTCGACTCGGTGTCGGTGTCCATCGGTCGCGAGGTTTGTTGTCATGGGCATCGGTCAACTTGGCTCGGTGACGGTGGCGGACATAGCCAAGAAGCCGTCAGCACTGTAAAAGCTGTACGATCCTCCTATGGGCGCGAGATCACGATGGCGCAGAAGGCCCCCTTACCGACTACTCGCTGAAACAAGTCGGATGGTTGCACACACAATCTAACTCGCACCGGATTCATGTTTCGTTGCAGGCTGATATCATTTGTCGGGAAGTATACATAATCCCTTCACTCGTGCACAGGGCCAACACCGACAGTCGCTGCCATGGTGTCGGTGTCTATATGTCGACGACGGTGTTGATTGTGGTGTCGTCGACTGTGAAGATGGTGGGCCCACGAACAATTCGACTGTGGCGCCGTTGATAACGGTGTCTGTCGACTCGGTGTCTGTGTCCATCGGTCGCGAGGTTTGTTGTCACGGGCATCGGTCAACTTGGCTCGGTGACGGTGGCGGACATAGCCAAGAAGCCGTCAGCACTGTAAAAGCTGTACGATCCTCCTGTGGGTGCGAGATCACGATGGCGCAGAAGGCCCCCTTACCGACTACTCGCTGAAACAAGTCGGATGGTTGCACACACAATCTAACTCGCACCGGATTCATGTTTCGTTGCAGGCTGATATCATTTGTCGGGAAGTATACATAATCCCTTCACTCGTGCACAGGGCCAACACCGACAGTCGCTGCCATGGTGTCAGTGTCTATATGTCGACGACGGTGTTGATTGTGGTGTCGTCGACTGTGAAGATGGTGGGCCCACGAACAATTCGACTGTGGCGCCGTTGATAACGGTGTCTGTCGACTCGGTGTCTGTGTCCATCGGTCGCGAGGTTTGTTGTCACGGGCATCGGTCAACTTGGCTCGGTGACGGTGGCGGACATAGCCAAGAAGCCGTCAGCACTGTAAAAGCTGTACGATCCTCCTATGGGCGCGAGATCACGATGGCGCAGAAGGCCCCCTTACCGACTACTCGCTGAAACAAGTCGGATGGTTGCACACACAATCTAACTCGCACCGGATTCATGTTTCGTTGCAGGCTGATATCATTTGTCGGGAAGTATACATAATCCCTTCACTCGTGCACAGGGCCAACACCGACAGTCGCTGCCATGGTGTCAGTGTCTATATGTCGACGACGGTGTTGATTGTGGTGTCGTCGACTGTGAAGATGGTGGGCCCACGAACAATTCGACTGTGGCGCCGTTGATAACGGTGTCTGTCGACTCGGTGTCGGTGTCCATCGGTGGCGAGGTTTGTTGTCACGGGCATCGGTCAACTTGGCTCGGTGACGGTGGCGGACATAGCCAAGAAGCCGTCAGCACTGTAAAAGCTGTACGATCCTCCTATGGGCGCGAGATCACGATGGCGCAGAAGGCCCCCTTACCGACTACTCGCTGAAACAAGTCGGATGGTTGCACACACAATCTAACTCGCACCGGATTCATGTTTCGTTGCAGGCTGATATCATTTGTCGGGAAGTATACATAATCCCTTCACTCGTGCACAGGGCCAACACCGACAGTCGCTGCCATGGTGTCAGTGTCTATATGTCGACGACGGTGTTGATTGTGGTGTCGTCGACTGTGAAGATGGTGGGCCCACGAACAATTCGACTGTGGCGCCGTTGATAACGGTGTCTGTCGACTCGGTGTCGGTGTCCATCGGTGGCGAGGTTTGTTGTCACGGGCATCGGTCAACTTGGCTCGGTGACGGTGGCGGACATAGCCAAGAAGCCGTCAGCACTGTAAAAGCTGTACGATCCTCCTATGGGCGCGAGATCACGATGGCGCAGAAGGCCCCCTTACCGACTACTCGCTGAAACAAGTCGGATGGTTGCACACACAATCTAACTCGCACCGGATTCATGTTTCGTTGCAGGCTGATATCATTTGTCGGGAAGTATACATAATCCCTTCACTCGTGCACAGGGCCAACACCGACAGTCGCTGCCATGGTGTCAGTGTCTATATGTCGACGACGGTGTTGATTGTGGTGTCGTCGACTGTGAAGATGGTGGGCCCACGAACAATTCGACTGTGGCGCCGTTGATAACGGTGTCTGTCGACTCGGTGTCGGTGTCCATCGCCCCTTCGAACTGCGACATCCCCGGGACCCACGGGCCCGGGCGTGCAGTTTCAAAATGATTGATGTACAAATACCGGTATTCTTACACAACTATAAGTAGAACACACCATCAAAACACCTTGCTGGCAAGATGATCCCGGTATTTCGTGGTGTGCGCCACAACATACACAAATCACCATGGCAGCAGCATGATCCCGGTATTTTCGTCTTTTCGTCGTGTGGGCCACACGTAGGTGGGGCCCACGCTTTTATATTTGACTAGACAATTGTATGCAACCACCTTGAACCCACAAGGTGAAATTTCGAAATGGGCTCAAAAGCCGAGGGACCGACCAGGGCAGCTGCGGGGGTGCTGCCGACCAGCGGCTTCATCGCCTTCACTAGGCCTAGCACGCTCCGCACGACATTTCGAATTGGGCTCAAACCTGGCAGGACCGACCAGGCTGCAGAGTTTACCTCGCACGACACTTCAAATTGGGCCCAGTCCTGGAGGGACCGACCAGGCGGCAGCTGCCACTGACTCCGACGCGCCGCTAGCTACTGCCATTTTGGAATTTGCGGCGCAGCGCTCAGATGGCTGGGGCGACCGGAAAGCGTGCGCGTCAGGAATGAACGGGCTCCGTGTGCACAATACAGCGGGCGACACGGGCAGCATCAGCATCAGCAACAGTATGAGCATCGGCATCAGCGGCGACATCAGCGGCGGCAGCGCGTTGTGCGATGGTGGAAATGGTAGCGGGGTTTGTGTCTGTTGGAGCTCACGGTAGCGGCGTTGGTACTGCTATGGATCACGATGGCGGGGTTTGCCGTTGTGGAGTTCACGGCAATGGGGTGAACGGTGGCGGTTGTGGAGCTCACGGTATTGGTGTTTGTCCTGGTGGGGATCAAGGTTGTGGGATTTGGTTTTGTGGCGTTCACGGCACTGTGACTTGCGATTTTGGAGCTCACGATGGAGGAGTTTGTTGTTGGGGAGCTTATGACAGTGGTTTCTGTGTTGGTGAGGATCACGGTGGAGGGGTTCGCGGATGTGGAGCTCACAACAGTGGAGCACACGGCAGTGGTTTACACGATGGCGGCGACGCCGGTGCTGGTGGCGGGGATCACGGTGGTGGGGTTTCCTGTTGTGGCGTTCATGACAGTGAAGCTCACGGCAGTGGGGTACACGATGGCAGAGATGCCGGTGGTACTGGTTGTGGAGACCCCAGCTGTGGCGTTCTCGATGGTGGAGATGACGACTTACAAGACCTCCCACCGACCAACAACCAACCAGACCAACATGGCACCACTTCCGTCCACACAAACACCCGACGTGGTATCGCCCAGTCGGGTCCCGCACCCATTCGACGACTTGGCAGACGCAATCGAAAGCGGATACGCCAAGATGCCGCTGACCCAAGGCCACCACGGGCTTCACATCTGAGCGTAAGCGCGCGGGTCTGGCCCGCTTCGCTGCCAGCAGCGTGCACCTCCGTGAATGTTTTGCCGAGTTACTCGGCACCTTCGTCGTGATCGTCTTCGGCATGGGCTTGAACAACCAAGTGAAGAGCTCGCAGGACGCCAACAGCACGTGGCTTAGCATCAACATGTGCTGGCGCATCGGTGTGCTCATCGGCGTCTACTGCTCGGCGGCGCCAACCGCAACACGGCCGTCACGCTGGCCCACTACGTCTATGGCCGCCTCCCGTGGTGGAAGGCGCCCGGCTACATGATCTCCCAACTGCTAGGTGCCTTCTGCGGTGCCCCGTCATCTACACGATGCAGTACCAGAACCTGAACGTCGTGGACCCGAGACGTGAGACGACGCACGGAAGTTGGTCCACGTACCCTAGCGACAACATCTTCAACTACACGGCCTTCTACACGGAGTTCATCGCCACGGCCATGCTGGTGTTGGGCGTGTACGCCATTACATACAAGAGAAACAAGTCTGCGGGCCCTGTCGGATCTCCGTTCGCGTTCTGCCAGCTCATCTTGGCCATCGGCATGGATACAGGCTACGCCATCAACCCTGCGCGCGACTTTGGGCCTCGTCTCTTCACGTACTTCGCCAGCTGAGGCACCAAGGAGTTCACGCTGCGCGACCAACTACTTCTGGATCCCCATCGTGGCCGACCTGATGGGCGGTGTGTGAGGCGCTGGTCTGTATCGCTTGTTCGTGGAGATCCACCACACACCCCTCCTACGCCAGAACTAAACATTCGAATAGACTGTAAATCTTTAACTCAATACAGCGTGTATTGATTATCATTGCGATTGTTTGTTGTTGTGCACGTGTATCGTGTTTAATCTAGCTTTATTTGTTGTGTGTGTTTAAATAGAGATTTCTTGTGTAAACCTGACGGTTCTCGTTTGATCGCACTTGGTAATACGCAACTCTTGTTGTCGATTATTAGCACGCATTTCTTAGTTATCACATACTACTAGTAGAAGACAGAGAGGCTGCCGCCAAGTGGAACGCTGCATTGTAAGGTGCTACTGCAATAGCTTGTAAGGCTGCAGGTCGGTAGGTCGAGGACACTTCGAATATAGCACGTAACGATGGAACTAGAGCTGGGCGCTAGGTCGAGGTCAATTTTGAGCCTCCGTGGCCCACTACAAACGGTGTGTGTGTGTGGGGGGCTGGCAAATCAGGTGGCCTGGGCTAGCTCTAGTAGGCTGAGGACAATTCGAATAGTGCGCCACACAGGCGCGTAGAGCGGGACACTCATTCGAAGGAGGACTTTTGAAACCGTCTACCTATTGGGCTAAGATCGGTAGGTCGAGGACACTTCGAATATAGTAACGATGGAAACTGGAGCTGGGCATCTGCAACCCAAGTGACTGCCCATATTCGACCGGCGGGCACGCTCACGGCCTATGTTTGTCAGCCTGACCATAGCTTGACATTGAACATCACGGAAGAGACCGATGTTGGAGAAAAAGTGATGTCGACGATGGCGCCTGCAGGCGGCAGACTCTTCTCCCAGGGTCGACGTTCCACACTGTCGCTATAAAGAGCAGGGTGTCAATGGCTTGCGCATTCGCCTGGTCCGAGTCTCGAAACGTCTCCACACATAACTTTGAAGTAAACAAATAGCATCCGAGCATTAAAAAATACACTCAACTTACCTTCAGCAACTCCTCAATGGGCTCAGGCGCAGTCGAGTGAATCTCAACTGATGGTGTTGGTAGTCCGAGGCCCATAACATCTTCATGCGAATTGTGATCGTGTTACGCTGTTGTGGGTTGTTCTTCAGGATTGCTTGTAGGTCTGGTTGGGAACGCACGCAGAATTAGCATAAGGGGTCTACCAATACAGAGATAGGAGTACCTATTTACCTTCCACGGCAGACACAACACGGTTTGCATTTTCATTCTGGTCTGCGAGAAGCTGGCGCAGGCGCTCGTACGGTGTCACACGAGTAGTGCTTATAGCAACGGGGTTATTTGTGTTAACTTGGGTGGTCGGGGTGGGCATGCTCTGCGATTTGTCTTGGGGCTTTTCTACTATACTTTTTGCTCGTTGACGCTCCTTGCCTGCCATTGTATAAATGCAATTATGATGCCAAGACGTAGATGTCATTCCGCTCCATCTTCTAGCGACTACATCCGTCTGCTGGACTTGGAGAGCGCCTGCTCAAGGAGGGCGCCTTTCCCAGCAGCATGCAGCTTTTAGCTCTTACAGCAAGTTACCCCAGTAGGAAGCATCACGCACCCAGATCTTGTGCGGGTTGAAGTGTCCTCGCCCTTCCGAATCTAGCCCAATAGGTACGCGTCGAGTGTGGCGCACTATTCGAATTGTCCTCGGCATACGAGGGCTAGCCCAGGCCTCCTAATTTGCCAACCCCACGCACATGGTCAACTGTGTCGAGCAAAAGACCCGTGACAAGTCACTGAAGAGGGCTGGGCCATATGCTCTAAGCTAAGGTCATCCTTGTGCCCATACAATTTGCGATTGCGTAGTCCTAGTTTGTACATGCTGCATTTTTCCGAAGTTTTATTAATGACGGTGTTACTCTATAGATCCCTCTTCACTATTAGTTCGGCAATTTTGTGTCCAAAACGTCAGGGAGATGGGCACGACCCACCTTCTGACCCAGAGGACCTCCCTAAGGAGTCCTTAGTAAGGACGGCTCTGGCAGAGGCACTGGGATCCTACCGTAGAGCGCGCCAGTCTGCCTAGTTATTTAATTTCTCAATTGGCATCGATCGCACGCAGGACAACGCGGTAAGACTCAAGTGTTGTAAATGAGCAGAGCTGAGGCTAACGATTGTATGAAAGATGCCAAAAAGCAGGGCTCGCGGAACTACAGTGCAGGCGAGCAGCTTCGACTGGTGGCGGAAGTCGACCACATCTTACCTACCGGACAGGCTGACTGGGAGGCTGGCGTGATGAGCTTTAATGCGCAGGAGAAGGCGGGCCCTCTTCACCGCAATGTGATCAGTTTGAAGCGCAAGTTTGCAAGTCTGTGTCGGGCGTACGAACGTACGGACGAAGCTAAGCTAACCAAGCTGCACAGGTTAGCTCATGTAGTTCAAAGTCGTGTCGATGGCCGCATTTATCGCAGCCGATATCCTGGAGAATCAAGCCAGCTCGAACTCCGTGATCTACCGGTGGGCGAGATCTGTGATCCTCGTACAACAACGCTATCCCAGCCGCTTTCAAACAGCAGCGTTGCTTGTGGCAGTCCCATAGATTCAGCGGAAGTCTTGGTGAGAAGAACACCTTTGTTCCGAATCCGAATAGCGCTCCCCGGTACGGAAGCGATTCAGTCTATGCTTCGTCTTGCGGTAAAGACTACGGTACTCACCGTATTAATAGTTGCAATTGCGCCGAGCAGCATGGCATCATTGGCGAGATGCTGAATGCATGCCATAGTAAGCTGGTCCACGAGCTGAAATCAATCTACCTCCATAAACGCGAGCAAGAGAGCGCGACAGGAAGTGTGCGAGCAAACGCTATCTCATGGAGAACGCATTAAATAGCTTCGCAACTTGTAAATAAATTAAGTCGGTGAAAAAGTTGATGATTCTGTTTTTATACCGTAGCACATTACTATGGCAAGTTACCATTGGCAACGAGTCATTAGTGAATTTCTAGTCGTTGTCTACTCTGTCGTTATGAAAACCTAGGAGTCTACGCTCATCCTACGTTGTGTAATTTGCACCCCAAGAAAGAGCAACAGCACCCACCACCAGGCATTTGCTTCGCAGTTTGAAGTATACCTTCCAAGAAACTTCACGGATGCGTGTACAGGCCGAGACCTCACAGAATAGACCAATAGGTAGCCAGCTCGCGCTAGATACACCAGATCGTGTACGTGAACCAGTCACTGCGAGCGCTGCACATACAAGCTTTGGTTGGGCGGGAGCATATAGGTGATGTATTTTGACTTGCAATTTCCTTGAGTAGAAGATTGGAGACGTATAAGAAAATGCTTGATTGATGGATAGGTACGGCGATGAACAATTTGTGGCGGTGGAAAACACTCATTTTCAAATCCAGTCTTCAGATTCAATGCAGGATGCCGAAACGGCCAGGCAACAAGCCATCGACAGCGAGAATGCTGCATCGGTGCAACTCGTAACGACTGAATGCGCGTTGCTCCGGGCACTAGAGCATCACCGAGCAGCAAGCCCGACCGGTGATGACTTAGTAACGGGTTAAGCGACCGTCGTAGCGAGTATGATCGTAGTGTGAGTGCGTCGGACCGTACTGATCAAATATACAACGACGAACGACAGGCAATCGTCGAGAATGATCGGCGCCATCGTCGAAGAGATCACCACCAGCGTTACGAGGCCATGCTAGAGGAACATCGACAGGAAGACGACAACGAGGAAGACGAACAGGAGGAGGAGGGTAAGCAGGAGGACGTGGACGAGCTTGAAGAGGAGGACAAACAGGTGGAAAGTGATGAGAAGGACGACCAGGAGGAGGTGGACGACCAGGACGAGGAGAGGGGTGAGCAGGTGGAGTACCAGTCAACGCCGGAGACAGGGTCCGACGCGGAGGTGACGGCGAGCCTTCCGCCGTCTTCACGCACTCTTCCGTTGAGAAGTGAGGGCACACCACCAAGAGCTACGAAGCGTCTCAATTGGACGCAGGGTGGTGGTGCTGCAGTGTCAGATGTCGAAGCCCCGCCGAGTTTGGAGCCCGATGACAGCAACGTTGAAGATGTAGTGCCTAGCCTCACTCGCGAAGCTTTATTTGGAAGGGGTCCGATCGGAAGGATTCTGGCTGGTAGTGCTCTTGCTGGTCACGGTACACCGGACAGCCCCCGTTCAGTCATTTCGATCAGTGACTCCGAGAGCGAGTCGAAGAGAGGCGACCGTGAGCACCGCGGCGAGACCAAGAGTGACCACAAGAGCGACGATGACAGCCTCTTCGGAGATTCCATGAGCGACGAGGAGCCCGGGCAGCTAGTGGTGTTAGCAGTGATTCAGCTAGTGGCAGCGCTTGAGGACTCGAGCCTAGTTATCTTGTTTCCGTTATAATGATAATCGTGAAACACTACATAAAATGTGACTTTCGTTCGTTGCACAGGCGAACTAGATAGTTTGCTGTGGGTGACTAAAGACACGCATTCAAACAGCATCCTAAGCGGTAATACATGTAGTACACTTTGCTTGAACTTGAAGTGCACTACTGTACCTAGGCTAACAATTGACAACTTGGTACAACCTGGGCTTACGAATGACAACTCGGTACAGTAGGTAGATGCTTCCTCCCAGCAATAAAGTAGCTTTCAAGATGCGTGCGTGCAGTTGCAGCTGCCGTGCAGGGGAGGGAGGGTGAATGACACCATCGACTAAGAACAGCACAGGTTTGGTTGCCCCACAACACAATTCACTCGGTTGCGTACGTATGGTTGTCAAAGCGAATAAAGGTGATGCTATACTCAATGTACTTTGTTGTTTTGGTCTGCAGGTAACGCTATAGCGATGGAGAGTGGGAAGCGGATGAGGAACTGACTACTGCAGCACCGTGAGTGAGCATATTGTATACTTTGAACCTGCTGACTAAACTAATATGCTGCGATGCAGGGGCGTCATGTCTGGGCGTGGCAAAGGGGTCAAGGGCGGCGGAGAAGGCGGTGCAAAGCGTCACCGCAATATCCTGCGTGGCAACGCCCTGGGTATCTCGAGACCCGCTATTCGTCGCCTTGCCAGACGCGCTGGTGTTATTCGTATGTCAGCTCTTGTAAACCCGTGCTGTACTGAAAGTGTTCGTCCAGAACCTAGTCCAGGACGCTGTCGTGTATACACAGCATGCGAACCGTAAGACAGTCACTACGATGGATGTTCTGTATGCGCTTAAGCGGCAAGGTCGGACTCTGTATGGCTTTGGGGACAAGTGAGAAAGATCTTTTACAAAAACAAACCTTTGCCGTTGCAGTTATTAGTTTATTGGCGGAGCATTTACACTGCTACAGTGACTGAAGCATATTATATTAGCGAGTAAAGTTTTCCCCATGCGAAAGACGCATCGATGTCGGCTATTTCGATGTGTGACCAGCATTAGAAGATCGCTAGTCCATAGATGGTTAAAAGGCACAAACATGTCATTTATAGAATCAAACTGGCAATTAGCCGGGACCAACTACCGCTATCGTCGCCTGCAATGTAGTTAGAGATTGGATGAAGCTAGAAGATCACTGTTTGATGACCTTATCGCTGCCTACCGATAAATCGTAGACCTAGGATACCAAACCGTTCTCCTTCAGGGGTCGCTCGAATCTCCCGACGGAATGTATTCGGACGGAGAAGAACTGTCACTGGATAGGTCAGGTGCACGTCCCTGAGGCACGCCTCGGTCATCGTCTGCACCACCTTCTTCACCTTCACCTGCATCTTGATCTTCTTGACCTTCTCCGTCATCACCTTCACCTGCATCTTGATCTTCTTGACCTTCGCCGTCTTCACCTTCACCTACATCTTGATCTTCTTGACCTTCGCCGTCTTCACCTTCACCTGCATCTTGATCTTCTTGACCTTCGCCGTCTTCACCTTCGGCGTCTGGAATTTCACTGCTCGACGACTCCTGCTCAATCGCCGCGTTAGCTCCACCCGCTGCATTGGCAGCACCCGCCGCGTTAACTCCACCCGCCGCGTTAGCTGCTTGTTGTTGTAGTCGCTGGTGTTGTTGTTGCACGGTGGCGCGAAGTTGATCGAGGCGCGTAGCCTGGGTATCCCAACGTGCCCTCCTCTCCTCTCTAATAACTGTAGCGTACTCGTCTACCAGATAAACGTCAATTGTCTCGGTGACCAGTCTAGCTTGCTGGAGAGCATGTATTTGATGTCTCTGAGCCTCGAAGGCTGCATTTGCGGGGCAGAGTTCAAGCCGTGTACCTCACGGGCCTGATGGAGGGTCTCATATGTTCGCTCAGATCGAACAAACTCTTCAACCTCAGTGGCGATAGCCCGCCGGCGATGCACGTCCCACGTATCCATGACGCTGCGTTCACCCTGCGCCACCAGTCACTTAGTGAATAGCCCATGCCACCACTACATTGAGTGACAGGAAATGACCGCGTCAACACATTTGATTGACAGGAACTTACAAATTCTAAGTCGCACTAGTAAGTATAAAACTTTTAATCGAAAACATCAATTAAACATTTACACGATTATACACGATAAAACCATACTAAAACTAAACTCATCAAGCCTAAACGCAACGAACTGCGATTCCCTCACCCCGGGACGGTAGCCCGGGTAGGCAGTTGAGCTTGAGGCCTCATACCGCTGAAATTCGTCCGACTGCCCGTATTGCGTTGGCTTGCATGTCCTTGTTTGCTATGTAGACGGCCGAATCGTCGGCATAGCCTGCGACCTTGAGATTCTCATGTTGGTCCCCCTTCGCTAAGTCAATTCCACTAATCGTAAGGTCTCGTTTGATCTCGTCCTACAATAAGTTCACGACTAGGATAATAGTAAGGGTGCCAATGGGCACCCCTGCCTGATCCCGCTAGTCACCAGCCTCTTGTCCGACAGCACCCCGTTGGCCATAAATTGTACAGTAGTGTTCTGGTGCGTGAGCCGAATCATTCGACAGATTTGGGCGGGAAGCCCTTCGCCTCAAGAACCTTCACCAGATAGTCCCTATCTAACGAATCGTAAGCTTTTGCGAAATGAAGGAGCAGTACTTGCGCATTACTCAGTTCGTTTCTTTCTCCACAGACCGCCCTTGCAGCTTCGTACAGGTCAATGACATCATGGATGTATCGCCCTGGCACAAAGCCAAATTGAGTCGGATGTACGAGGTTTGCCACGTCCTTCAGGCCAAGATTCTGGTGAGTACCTTATAATCCGTGTTTAGGAGAGCAATGGGCCGATAGTTCAAAGGATTGCTCACTTCTCCGCCTTTTGATATGCTGAAGATATAAGCTTCCAAGAAACTCTTTGGCGTACAGCCCTCCGTTAGGCACGCGTTGTACAGAGTAGTAAGGATTGGAACCAGTAGTGTGCAATGGTCTCTGTACCACTCGTTTCCCATATCATCAGGACCACAAGCTTTCCCGACTTTGGACTTCATTATCGCCGCCAAAACTTCCTCCTCCGTAATCTCCCCGTCAATATCACTCAAATCTTCCTGTAACCACTCTTCACTCTTGTCTTTGATGTAGTCATCGGTGTTGACTTTGTCACTCGCAGCGCCATTGAGAATCTCTCGCCAGGCATCCGCCAGGATATTAGCCTTATCGTGTTGTTGCCTGGGTGGGCCTCCTTCCCGAGGTCTAAGCGTGGAGATGAGGTTGTCGCCGTATTAAGTGCAAATACGATTGAAAAAGGTTTTGGTGCTGGCTTTCGAGCTCCATGCATTGCGAGCAATCAGTCCCCCTTTCTTGAGGGTCCTCCGCTCTGTTTGCACCACGTGCATCGCATCCACCAGCTTGGCCCGTTCCTCTTTGTCCTTCCGCTCTCCAAACTCCAGCTTTGCTAACTTGCGCTTCATTCTCTTCAGTTTCTGACGGAAGCCTCAAGTCATCCTCTGCCGTGCTGCTTTTTCAGCTCGGTCATTTCACGCTTCAACTCACGTTTGAAGACGTCCCATTCTGCCACGAAGTCTTTCGGCTTCGTCGTCTGTCTCCGCTCCTCCAACCCCTCAGTCTCTGTTCGATGAGACTGTGAGTGGCTGCTTTGACATACTAGGGAGGCGGATAAACCTTCGGCCGTTGTTTCGTCCTTATCTCCCCTTTAGGGAAATGCATTTCCAGTATCACTTCTTGGTGATCCGTCTGACACGGCGGATCTTGCGTCACCGTCCCCTGATTAACTTTTTAATGCACGCCGCCAAGTAAAATCGATCGAGGCGTGAAGTTCCGACCTCTCCCGTCTCTGCTGTGTGGACATGGGTGTGGAAGTTCCTCGCGTATTCACGTTGTGCTCTTCAACCCTGTCCGGTATGTTGTAGAAGCCTGCATTGAAAAGCCCATTGTTCGCCACAAAGTTCTTGAGATCAACCGCACCGCTGCCTTTCTGACCTGATCCACCTACTCGATCCCAATCATGATTCAACACGCAGTTGAAATAGCCCTCACAGATCACCTCAGCTTCCGTCGGGAAATTGATGTCTGCTAGTGTCTGGTAGAAAACACCCTCACTGCCGGTTGGGATGGGGCATAGATATTCACAAATATGAAGTCCTTCCCTGCCAAATCCCCTTTCGCGGTGGCAAGTTGGCACTGCCGGAGCTCTTTCGAAGCTCGGCATCCTTGGCAAGGGCCGCCCGGACTTTCTGGGCGCCCATCTCGCGCGCTTCGTCGCTGTCGTATGCGCGTTCAGGACTATCGTCCTTCTGGAGTGGCGTCAAACCACTCCTGTCAGATCCCGAGCCACTCGGCGATCGACTACGACGACCACTTATGTAGGTCGTCTTTGCGCGACCACGAGGTGACTCGTGCGTCTCCGCAGATGCAGCAGCATCCGCCTTGCGTGAAGAGGCTTTGTCGCGAGACTCAGCTCTCTTAGACTTCGGCTTCGCAGCCTTAGTCTTAGGTGCTTTCGCACCACGAGTGTTGCTCTTGGGAGGCATGCTCTTGAGGTCGACGTGGAGACCGTAGGTGCTGCGGGCTCTTGCTCCAAATTGGAAATGAGCCGCGCACCAAGACAACGTTGTCGGTCGACTGAAATCGACAATGATTGAAAGGTGGTGACCACTTTTCCCTCCACTCTGATTGGTGGTAAACTCGCACCTAGGTGGGGAGGATGTAACGGGGTTACATGGAGCGTAACTAGGTTACGCTCAAGAGTGACAAGTCACACCCAAGGGGTAAGGTGGTGTAGCACACACCACCTAATCGTCTCTACGAAATGGCTACAGTCCTTCTGAGCCAACCAATAGTTAAATATGTAGGACAAACTAAAGAGTACTTATAGTTTGTATCAGATCTCATTTAGCACCAACCAGAATATAGCTTAGTCTTAATTCTACCTTTATTTGGTCAACGTTCCTTTAGACCGGAACTAAAGTGAACTGCCGTTCACTTAGAGTTTGTAAACACAAACTCATCGCTTCCTCTAAGCAAGATTGCAGCCATGAGTGAGGAGGAACGACGACTGACGAAGCTACTGCAGGAAACGCAGGCCACGGAAGGCAAAGACAGTTTGGAGAACGACGGTTTTCTATTCCTGAAGGCAACCAGCCCAACTGACCACGGAGCACATCTCACGACGTGGATGCTAGCGCTGAACGGGCAGATAACGAAGGTGGCCCCTAATGGGAACTGTGGGTGGCTAGCTTCTTATGCCACGCTGTACAACGTGCAGCATGGGCTTGACAAACCCTCCCTTGAGGTCACGAAGGCAACCAACCTGCTGAAGGCTTATGTGATGAGTGAGATGATCGCCAACGCGGCAGGAGAATCAGAATGCGTGGCTTCAAGCCTACGCATACCATGAAGTGACTCTGCCGGACGGGGACGGCATTGAAACAGGCACGGTATGTACAGTACCGACCAAGCAAGGTCTCCAGCTCTTCGCGGATTTTATGAGGGCTGGCATTCGGCCCCCATCATCATCCTGGAATGGCAGAGGTCCACAGGGAACCACTTCAGCGCCATGACCTACAAGAAGGAGCAGCATGACCATTACGCGCAGAATATCGTGCAACTTGCACAAACGCGCAACGTCATCCTCCTACAGCACGGGTGGAAAGAACTGGACACGGTCGCATACGATCCGGAGAAGACCGCCGCTGCGGCGGCCAAGGCGACTAAGGAAATAGCTCTCAAGATGAAGCAATGGAAGGATGGACGAAAGACAGCAGGAAAGGTGCAACTGCTGGACCTCAGTGCAACGATGGTCGTGCCGGCACCAAGAGGAGTGAGAACGCCGCACACGATCAAGGAAGAAGTTGAGGAGCTACATGCGAAGGAAAGGATGGCTGAATCGACGGATTCGGCGATGAGAGCGCCCGATATGAATATCAGTGACGCAACTGCGATCACAGACGCAAGTGAGACCACGACTGAGGCCAAAGAGATGCAGATGGAGACCAGCTCAACAACGGAGCAGGCTCACCCCTCAGGGAACGATGGTGGGGTCACTAGCGGGCCAAGCGAACGTTCAGCTAGTAGCAGCTCCGGGCCGAGGATCAAAATGACGCTACGTGACTACTACCAGAGACAAGGAACGGAGGAGAGACGTGATGGTGAACTCAGCCTTCAGAGAAGCGAGAAGGAAGGCGAGCAAAGAGAAGAAGAGGAGAATCAAGAAACAACAGCAGGACTCAGCAAACCAACATCAACACGATCGTACTATTGGCATTACTACGCTCAACGTTCGTGGATTGGTAGCATCTGTAAGCAAATCAGGAAATAAGCTACAGGGACTCAAGGAGAAGCACAAAAGGGGGACCGGGACATCGTCTTCCTTCAAGAAACGTGGCTCAACCCGAGTGAGCACGGAGATGCTGAGAATCAGCATGTAGCCATGTGGGGCTTTAAACACACACAGGCATCGAAGTATTCGTTCTGGTCATCAACTACGGAACGACGAGCGGGTGTGGCCATCCTAGTCAACCCGTACGGGGCGGTGACCAATATGCTACCATGGAAGCAGCACCTGTGGAATGAGCATTTGATAATGACGACCGGTGACCTCAAGGGGAAACAATTCCTATTCGTGAATATTTACGCGCCTATCAATGGTGCACTTCGTGCAGAATTTTTCACGAGACTTGCGACAATGGAACTGCCGGAGATCGTGAAATAATATGTGGCGGTGATTTTAACTGCGTGATTAGGCGAGATGTGGATAGAGTAGGAGGTTGCCGCAGAGATGACATGGGAGCGAGAGCGCTGACTAATTTGGTGACTAAGTGGGGATTGTATGATACTGGGTACTACAACATACCAGGCCGTCCCGGTGAACATGAGAAACGGGCGTACGCACGTGCGCACCACACGCATAGGCACACAAGCAAATGGGGTCGGGTCGGAACCTCCAGGCTCGACAGATTCTACGCGTCTGCCGGAATGAAAAACATGGTGCGCGGAGTGGAAACCGACGCACCTCCGTGCAGGACCGACCACAGCTCTGTCTTGCTGGAATTGCATGCCCCGGCAGGGCCGATAAGGGTAAAACAGGTAGCCAAGGTCTACCCCCGCCCGCATACGCCACCGCATCCACCAATAGCCTGGTCATCAGTGAGCTGCAGGACCTCGCGACTCGGGCCAAGTCAGCAGAACCGAGGAGCCTCATCTTGATGTGGGACCGATTCAAGCAGGACCTGAAGGGCAAGCTACTCCGACTCAGGAAGGTGATTCGGCTGAGAGTCGCCAATGGATATCGGCAACGCATACGCAGAATAAAGGTCCGACTCAAGACCTTGGATGAACACGCGAGCCTGGACGAGGAGCGCAGGAGACAGCTAGTGGAGGAGCTCCACGCACTGCAAGACACAAGACGGATACTGAGGACACGAGTCCTCGTGTCCACCAATGCGTGGAGTAAGAAGGCGAGCACCAAAGCGTTTTTCGCCAGATCTCGACCAAGCAGAGTGACAACTCCATAGCTGCATTAACCCCAACCCAGACTGAAAAGGCAAGCGATCCGCATGATAAAGCAAATATCATGGCAGACAGTTGGGCTGAGGTGTTTACGGCCGAACCACGGGACCAGGCAACTATCGAAAATTCATCACGAAATACAGCTCTAAGTGGGAAAAACTTGACCTTACGAGAATAGATGCAGAAATAACGGAGCATGAGGTCGAGGAGGCTATAAGCAAGTGCCAGACAGGCAAAGCATACGGGCCTGATCAAATCCCGAACGACTGGTACCGCGATTACAAAACGGAGTTGATACCGATCCTAGCGCAATTGTGCAACGCGTGCATGGAGACTGGACTCACCCCGTCCAGCTTCTTAGAAGCTAATATCTGTAGCATCTCCAAGGGAGGCGACAAGACCAATCCTTTCAACTATCGCCCCATTGCGCTGCTGAACACGGACTACAAGCTACTAACGCGAATATTGGCCTGGAGAGTTAGGGAGTACATCACCCAGCTCGTCCACAGCACGCAATGTGGTTTCGTGCCTGGACGCACCATACATGAGGTGATCGACATGCTTGAGGCCGCAAAAGAAGTATGCCGAAACAACGGGACTCTCAGCAAAGCGCAAGTCTTACTGCTTGATTTTGCAAAGGCTTATGACTCGCTAGACCGATCCTTTCTTATGGCAATGCTACGAGCAAAGGGGTTTCCACCGCGTTTTTGTCAGATTGTGCTAGCAACGCACAGCAATACGACTATCAGATTCATGGTAAACGGGAGACTCTCCGACAAGATTAAGATGACACGGGGCATCCGACAGGGATGTCCTCTAGCACCACTGCTATTCATCCTTGCTGTAGATCTTATCTGTGACATCATAGAGAGTGAGACTCAATTAGATGGCATCCCACTCCAGAGTGAATCAGGAACAATGGAGATCAAGATTGCAGGATTCGCTGATGACACGGCCATTTATCTGGCTGACAGCGACAAGCAGGAATTGGCTATAGCCACCGTCAAAGAATTCTCCGCGGTTTCAGGTCTACAGCTGAACATACGCAAATCAGTCGCTATACGACTTGGCAATGGGGGCACTCTGAGGCGGTGGAGAGCGAGGAATTAGGCGAACAAGAGGAAGAGATGACCAACGAAGCAGGAACGAGGAGGCCATCGACACGGTACTCAGCACACGCTATCTAGGTCATATCGCTGGATCGAATGACACAATCACCGAGGCATGGGAGAAGGCTTTCACTGCCCTACGCATCCGGCTAGCAATGGCAGAGGTCAAGACTAATACTCCGCAGCAACGAGCGGACATAGCGGTGGCCATCATCATCCCCAAGATGCTGTACGTCGCGAGGCATGCATGGCCCTCAGAGGAGGTGATCAAATCGGCGGATTTGGCCATTCGCAACTTCATCTGGACGTCGGTCTTTCAAGTCCCAGATCGAGCAGCGGCAGGATGGGTTGGTGCGGATATCGCAGAGCAGGCACGGAAAAATGGAGGACTAGGGGTGCCCAACATCAGAACGGAGATCTCCGCGATGAGCGCTATGGTGGTGGGGAAATGGGCACTATCACAGAGCAAGACGATTCACATCACAGGTGATATTCTGCAGCAGCGAGACACCGGGAGCGTGCGGAGCTTGCTACCTGGGGCCCTAGTACCCAAACGAGGGATAGCAGAATCTCTATGGGCCACCGGAAGCCCGTGGGCGGGGAAACACTTCGACGCAGTAGGACAAGGAGAAGGGGAGCAGCCAAGCAAAATCGTGGACACGATGAAGGTCTTGCGGAACAGCGCAGGGACTCAGACACGATGGACAGCCGCTGGATTGGAGATCAGGTGTACAGGGGCTTCTCTGAACATGATCAAAGGACGAAGGAATGAGCGGACAAGACAAAGGGGCCAATGCTTCAGCTTGGTGATAGCGGAACTACCGGTGAGGCGTTTAGTCCTCGGAGATACCCATGGCAATCAGAAAAAGTGGTGTGACTACAAGCCATTGATTGAACGAGTTACAGACCTACGTATTCAGGACGTAGTTACCATATCAGGAGCAGGAGAGGGCGGTGCGATTTTAAGGCCAACTGCGCACTCGATGCCGATGACGAGTAAACAAGCGCATTGGCTCAGACTGTTCGCGCTGAATGTGATCGCCAATTTTCCTGAGGTGATCTTCCGGTCACCGGACCCGCAGGTCCTCCACGTCCATCACGGACTAGAGGACAAACACCACGTGTTTGCAGTCACCAACAGGGACAACCGGGTATTGGAGCATACGTGGGCGTCCACAACCAATGTGGTGGAGTGGGACGAGGACAATAAGACGGTGGATGCAGCAGTAGCGACCTTCTTGCAGGTGCCGGTACGCACTGTCTGGATCACTCCGCACCCGCAGCTAACAAGGATGCGTGCGCTATGGGCGGGACAACGCAGGTGGTCCCAATCACGTAAGAACTACAAGAAGCTAATTAACTCCCAGCGGGATGCCGATGCAGTAGTCGCCCGACGAACCATCCAAATGAAATTGGAACGAGACAACAAGGATGTGGCAGCAACACTATCCAAATTGGACTGGAAAGTGGTGCACAGAATGGAGAAAGTGACCGCCTATCAAACCCAGAACATCGTCAAGCTAAAGCTAAACAGGCTGCGATTGTGGATCGACAGCGAGGCCAGATACACGTGCCAAGGATCACATGTACCAGGAACAAGGAGCAAGGAACCATGCATCTAGTCTGGGGCTGTCCGGAGGCACGGGCTATGTGGACGGTTTTGGCGGACATGTGGGCATTAGGAGAAGGACAGCTACTGCAGGAAGGAGACGACGACTGGATGATAGCAGAGATTTTTCAATTCCGGATCAGCCAGCTACCAAGGTGGCTAGTTAGCTGGGCAGAGCAGCAAGTCATCGACGATTGGGACGAACTCTTTCGTTATGCCAACGAGTTGTGGCAGCTGAGCTGTGCGGTGGTGCTCACGGCCATTTGGAGAAGAAATGTAGATCGGGTGCACAGACGAGAGCGCAGGGTACCCACAATGATGGAGGTGCAAGGGACAGTGAGCAGTCAAGTACGTGAAGCGTGCAGGCGATACAAATGGGGACTATATCCAGTGACAGCTCACTCGCTGCTGGGTATGCAAATCACCGAAGTGCTGCTTCAGAGATGGATACAGGAGCCACCCAGGGCTCTTTCAGGCAAGGACGGAGGCATTGTGAGACTTGGTTTTTCGATGGAGGGTCCAGGGGTAACCCAGGACCGGGAGGTGCCGGTAGTGTCATCGTCGAACTGGATGCGAATGGGAAGCAGGAACGCTGGCCTGGGCGGCGGCTACGGCGCTCGGGAAATCATGCACTACCAACAACATCGCGGAGTTTACTGGCTTACAGAGGCTACTAGCGTGTGCAGCTGAACGGCAATGGAGGACTTCACGTCGTGGGTGACAGCGCCCTAATCCTCGGTATTATGAGGGAGAGGAGGCCACCAAACGCATCCAAGCTGCACAACCTGTACCGACTTTCAAGAAGGCTGGCAGATCAGCTGGGGGTGTTGTCATGGACCCACCACTACAGGGCGAACAATAAGATGGCGGACTGGTTGGCCAACCACGCCATGAACACCAAGACGAGCAGAATGGTAACTTTTGACACAGGATTGGAGGGACATGCGCTGTACAAAGGTCTACTGCAACTACTGCACGGGGACTTGCACATGTGGATAAGGACAAGGAAAGAGATGGCTTCGGACTGACAACGCCCGGAGTGGAGGTTGTGGACACGGCGCAACACACACACTGAGTAGGATGATTTACCCTACGAAGAATGGATATTAGAGTTCACTCTACGGAGAAGTAACACAATATACCCACCTTATTATTATTCCTCTAAGCAAGCTGCTGTGTGCCCCGTCACAGACGTTCTCCTTGGCAGCGTCCAAAACAAACGCCTTCGCTGCACCACACATACAGACGGCAACGTTAGACACCCGAACCTCTTTATAGTGAGCCTACGCACTTACAGAAATGTGGTTCCCGCCGATCTACACCTCATGAGGGGGGTCTAGAGTGAAAACTCCCCTCAACCGCGGCTTTCGCGCGCGATTCGGGATATTCTCTACTTCAACCTTTCTAGTTAGAAGTAACCTTTGATGACATAGTGAAACCAAGTCATTTGTTTGATAAGGTTGCCCAATGAGGGGCTGATAAACGGATAAAAAGCTGATAAAAGGAGTTGTTTGGTCCGACCATTTTTCGGTTTACGAAAAAACTCCAGTTTGGTCAGGTCGTTTTATCAACCTTTAATGCGCCCTAACCCCAATGACCAAATCTTTTTATGAGGGTTTTGGCAGGGAACACGCTGCAACAACCGAAAAGTTACCAAAAATATATGATTATTTTCGGTATTTTTGGTATATTTTCGGTGAATCCAAAGAGATACGGATAGTGGATCGCCATATGCTATCATACAGAAATATCTTACATCGGGGTATTTTACGTGGGAGCGCAATTTAGACATTCCTGTTGAGTGGCTCCCTAGCGCTCAGTCCAACATTCCTCCTCTTCCCCTCACTCGACAGCCCACAGGTCCTGCTGCTAATGGTACGCCTTGTTTTCTGCTCCTCCTCCAGTGCTCTCTACAAGTATATCTGACAGTGCTTATACGAATATTGCCTCAGCCCCTGATGAAGAGCTTCCTCCCTATCCCGGGAACAGCACACAGCGAATGGTCCGTGAGCGCGCGATCCCGACGCTGTCGCTGCAGCAGCAAACCGGGACTAAACACGTCCAGATACGAAGTGAAGGCCGCGCGGAGCAGTTCATAAGCGCCCGATATGCTGATACAATACCTTCTGGACACGTGGCACCTACTGAATCTGGACACGCGGCACCTGCTGAACCTGGACACGTGGCACCTGCTGAACCTGGACACGCGGCACCTGCTGAGCCGATGACTGAGCACAAGCGTGTGGGAGGTGCAAGGCCTCGATCAAGCTCCGCGGACAGCGAGGAAATTGTTGAAGTTCTGAGCGAGTTGGGCGTTCCTCAAGCCTCTCACAACGACCGCGCAATACCGAAAGTCTACCGAAAAGTTACCGAAACCCAGATCAAAAGTTTGATATACCGAAAACGTACCGAACTTTTACCGAAAACGTGGTTCTTGAGCTGCTTTTGTTTGGCGCTAGACCCAGCTAGTGGAATGATCACTGTGACACCTTGTACGATGTGGTGGGCTACCTACGCCTTCGGTTCCTGCGCAAGGTTATTGATCTCCAGAGCCATTTCAGTGTTGTCGAGTGTGTCCTGTACTGGGTCCGAGTTTGGTAATACTTCGGTGGGCAGTGCAGGGTAAACCGAAAATAAACAAAAAATTTGGGACTTGGTGTTTTTTGTTAGTTGCTTTCTCCTCTGGGGTGGGAATTTCATGAAAACAAAAATCGACATTTTACCTGGCTGCTATGATTCGTTACTTTAATGCTATCAAGCTTAGCCTTCTTTATAGCGCACACAATATCAAAATCGCGTCTGATTGGTCTATAGGGATGCGCTTATAGTACTGTCTCCTCTATTACATTATTTCTTCGGCTTGTCAGTAATTTACGGAGCTGTCGTCATGTCGTAATTATCCCAAAATTTTGCGGCGCACATAAACAAAATGTTATCCATCAAGACTCATCAAGACATCATCAAGTACCTCGTTATATTTTCGGTTGTTGCAACACGATCCGTTTTGGCAGGCACCTTACATTCAACATTTCAATCCCAACGAAAATGTTGGAGAGCAAGAAAGCGCAAGAATGCGAGAATCGCTGGCGCTTGGAGCAGGCAGTGCACGTGAGTGAGCTGCGGCTGCAGGAGATGACGCAGGAGGCGTGGAGGAAAGCACAGCGCTCTGTCTCCCCTGCAGAGGTGGCTCGCTCGCTCGCCCCTTACCAACGCGCTCTCTTCAAGAATGGCAAAGTGGAAGACTGGGACGTGACTTTATGCGCCGCTGTACTCAAGTTCCTGCGCCCGCCGGATGAAACGAACGAATCGGACGCAGTCGCCGCCATCGTCGCTGCGAGGAACCACTGCGCGCACGCGGCGGGGGCCGCGTGGCGTCCGCAGTGTTTGAGCAGCGCTACGGTGCCTGTGTGCGCGCGATCGAGGCTCTTGGAGGGGACGCAGCGGCGCTGCAGCAGCTCCGAACGTGCGAGATCGACATGAGCGACGTCCGCGTGCTTTCGTGCAGTCAGGAGGCCACAAAAGCCGCAAAAGTGCCAAGACGGAAGGCAACCGCCTGTTTTGCGCAAACGACTTTCGTGCCGCCAGGGAGTGCTACGCAAAAGGGCTGCGAATCGCCGGGGCAGTGGACCCGATGGTTCTCTCGCAGCTCTTCTGCAATCGCTCGGCGGCCTACCTCCATCTGAAGGATTACACGGACGCCAAAGAAGACGCGAAGCGAGCTGCGGAGCTGGCACCGCAATGGTCCAAGCCACACTGGAGACTTGCAACCATCTACCATGCCACGTCCAAGCACCGGAAAGCATTGGCGCGGCTCGAGATGGCGTTCGGGCTTGCTACGGCAGCGGACGAAGCTCCTGTGATCATGGAAAATTATGAAGAGCATGCCCGAGTACCGACTTCGACGAGAAGAGGAAGCTCGACGAGAGAGCGAAAACTTCGCTTATGGACCCATGCACGAAAACGAAGGTGCTTTTCGAGCTGCAAACCAGGCGAGATTCGGACTTGACAGCACACAGGACCCGATGGCGTTGATGGACGAACTGCTGAAGGTGGATTTTGATGCCGTCGGCATGAGTGCAAAAACATGTGATGGTTGGGCAGCGTGCGCGTCTGGATGGGCGACTCGACGACGCTGCACGAGAATTTCTGGCAGCTGCAGTGGGAGGTGACCCTGAAGGCATGTACAACTACGCGAATTGTCTGCTCAAAGGTCGAGGTACGCGCAAAAGCATCACCGAAGCCATTCGGTGGCTGGAGAAGGCCGCAGAAACCCCGCCAGCACCTCCATTTCTGAACGCCGGCATTGGCGAAGCTATGACCGTGCTCGGTAGTTTTCATGATGAAGGTATCCACTTTCATCAAGATAAGGCGCGCGCACGTGAATACTGGGAACGCGCAGCCGATTTGGGCGTATGCACGGGGTTGAATATGTTTGCTCTTTGCTTGATGAACGGGACACACGGCGTACAGAGAGATCTCCCGCGTGCGCGAGAGATGTTTCAACGCAGCGCTAACTTGTTGCACAACGAGGCCATGTGGAATCTCGCTTGCCTGCATGCATCGCTGCACGAGTACGAGACTGCAGCGAGGTGGGCTGATGCTGCGTCTAGGTATGGCTACCTTCCCGCTGCAGATGCTGCAGTTCAATACCGAGAGTTGGCTGCGTTGCGAGGGTCTGTATCACAGGAAGTGGTGAACATAATGGATGGAGTCGCTAGGTTGAGGGAGTGCTATGAAACAAGTATCCAGCGGCAGAATACGACACCGACGCTCGACGAGCTACATGCTATTAACACACCTTATGGAAAGCGACTACTCGCGGCAAAGGAGTTGATGCTGCAGGCGACGCAGCATCTGACATCGTCCGACCCAGCTACTCTGATTCATGCGGTGCGGCTCGCAGCCGAAGCATATCGAATTGACGATGGCTCACTCGTTTTTCCAAGGATGAAATTCGCGTTGCGGGCACTTTCGTAGAGAGTTTACAAGCCATGGGCATACCTCTGAATCGCGATATGGTACTGTTGCTTAAACCCGAAGCGTCCGCGGTTATGACTTTTGGAAGTCGATGCAGCTTCAGTTCCCCGAAGATTATGAGATTACAAGACGTGCTGCGTGCGCACACATGTTTACAGCGTATGCCGGTGCAGATAGAGAACGCGGCGTACAGTTGTTCCAGCGCGCGTTGGGTTTGCTACCGCATCCCGACGATGACCGCGAGCCGCAAACAATCGGACTGCTGTACGAAGCAGCGGTCGCACATTACCAAACCGAGAGACTGGAGCAGGCAGAAATGCTTTTCACAAGGTTCCTCAAACACGCACCAGCGAACGGTCACCGCAAGGCGGCGGAAGCGCATTTCATCCTCGGCCTGATCGTATGGAGAAAAACAACTCATGAGTTGCAGGGAGAATACAATATATCAGCCGTGAAGAAGAAGGCCGAGAGCGCCGTAGCGGTGCACTTGAAACATGGGATCGCTCTGCTCGAACATGTCCCCCGTTTCTTCGATGCGGTACGCAGGACTCGCCGAATCGGAAGGCTCTGGAAATAATTATGGAGACGCTGACAGGAGCACCTATCTCCGCTGTGGGTGCAACATCCGCCTCGCCGAATATGAAGAAACGGGGCGGCGAACTCGTGCCCGGTCCAAGACGCCACATGAAAATTCGGTGCGAGACGTCTATGCTGGGATCGATGTGGCGGAAAAATATTGCTGACATGGCCGCAGAAGTCTACAATGACAAGGGCCACCATTTTTTTGGTCAACAGCACCAACTCGGCAATCGGCGTGTAGTGTGGAGAAAAACAGCATTTGTACCGCTGCGATGATCGACGAACTATTCAGTGCGTTGAAAGATCATGTGTATACTGGGCGAATGATCGAGTGCATCGTGGTCTCAGTGCCGAGCTTTAATGGGTCGTCATTTCACTTCGTTGTCGAGGACTCGCAGCGGGAACCGGCGCGGGTCGCCGTCTATAACGCTCAACCATTGCTAATGGCGCAACTCGTCCCGGGACGTGCATTCCGACTGCTGAACCCTTACGTGAGACTCGCGGCCGACGGGTCCATTATGCTACGCGTTGATAATCCTTCCTCCACGATCGAGGTACAAACGCTACACGTGATATGCTGGGTCTGTGCGGTCGAACAGCAACCTGGCGAAGTGCTAAGAAATTGCGCCAAATGCCACCAGGCGCGGTACTGCAGCAAGCGATGCCAGACAAAGGACTGGAATTTGTATGAGCATCGCTATCTGTGCTCTCCAGAGCAGACGGTCACTACCACGGAAGCGTCCGGGCCTTGTGCTACTGTCAGCGCCTCCAGCTTCATCTTCGCAGCGTTGCTCATTACTTGGAAGATCCTTTTGTTCTTGATGAGGCTCTGTCTCTCTTTCCTCATCCGAAACGTGTATGTCCACTTCCACAAGTCTCCGCGGATTTTTGGCTCGGTCGTGGTGGTGCTTCTGGTCTGTTTCGTCATCATGCCCATGCCGTATCTCGTGGAAATACGTGCTTCGGCCTTCTACGTATTTCTGGCTTATACCGGTATGATTATGGTCTGCACGATGCTATTCATGCGTATGATGCTCGCAAAAATCCTCCATCTGAAATTGCCAGAACATGCTCCTCAACAAGACAGGCATGACCCTTTAAAAAGACAACACGGAGAGAAATTAAGCGGTCATCGCAGCCGTCGCAGAAGAAGTACCAAGTGAAGCCCCTTTACCCCACTAGCAACAAGCTCCCATGTGCCAGTCAACGAATGAAGGCCCACTGCGTGAATGTATATAATAAGTTGAGGTATATTGTGTTACTGCCAAACTACGGCGAACTCTACTATCCATTCCGCTCAGGGTCAATCATCCTGCCCGGTCTTCTGTACAGCTTCCCCTTGTTGACCTTTGTACTTGGTCAACCAATTTCCCGCCGCTCTTTCCATCTCTGCATGTCTCCTTCCACTCGTTTTTCGATCTCTTCTTGCATTCCTTGCCGCGTGTGCGCCTCTGATAGGTCTACCATCTCACTGCGCTTGGAGTCCATAGCCCGGTTGGCCAGCCAGTCCGCGGCCTTGTTGAAGCGCCTGTCATGGGAGCTCCCACTTTTCCACCGCGCACAGATCCGCCAGCTTTCTCGACGCGGTGTACCAGTGCAGTAGTGTCCGTGCCTTGGGTTTGGTTCTTGTCTCCATCATCTTCAAAATGAGTGCGTTATCCCCCACAACTTGAATACCTCTCCACCCCTTCTCCGTCGCCTGAGTTAGTAGTCGATGCAGACCAACAAACTCAGCCACGTTATTCGTGGTCGTCCTGCTGCCCAGCGCCGTCGCCGCCGCCCATAACACCTTGGTATAGCTGCCAGCGTGATCCGTTTCCACGATTATGCTCCCGCTTCCGCCCGGTCCGGGGTTCCTCTGGAACCCCCGTCGAAAAGCCAACTCGAATAACTCCGTCGCTTATGAACCTTAGGAGAAAAGATTAAAAGCTAGTGTGAAAGGGATGACCACCGTGTATAATGCAAAAACGGATGACCGCCTCGTGCGGCGCAAGAAAAGATGAATGAAGCGTGTATACACTTACCAGAGACGTAAAAGTTAGAGAACGTATTGCTGCCCGCATAGGAAAATCGCGGGAAAAACCTTGCCTCGAGCGATATGCAAGACGATAAAAGGAGGCCGCGACACTCCTGTTCCGGTCTATCTACGAGTCCGATGTCGCCATGACATCAACGCCAAGGGGTAGCTTTCGACGACGCATTCTGCCAAAGCTTGAACATTTGCACCCAGTATTGAAACAAACTCAAGAGATATGAGGTAGCTAGCAAAATGGGCACTTACCAGTAGTTGACTTCTTCAAGTATGCCTTCCTGTTCTTTAGCTGAATTGATGTTGGTAGCTGAGAGAGCACATTCGATTCCTTTTCGTGTCGTGCCATGAGCAGCCGCAGACACTTCTTCGGACCAGCTCCGCCTAAAAGCATCGTGTCTGCTTCTCGCTTCAGGGAGAGTTGAATGCCTTGTAGAGTCCGGCCACTGGCAGCGCCTTCATGCGCACCGCCCGCCATGAGGGAAAACGATGGTGCTACTTTCTCTTCCTCGACGATTCGCAAATACTTGCCACAGTTCAGGTGGAATGTGCATCTGAAAACTGTTGTTTTCTTCCCTCTAGAGCGTGCAAACATATACTGGTACACAAAATACGAACCAAACGGCAGCAACGCCATGGCCTCGCGAGCGCGGGCGCGTGTAGCGTGGCTCGACACCTCCTCATACGTGATCGAGGCGCCTCGACACGAGTCGTCCTCGCTGTCGCTAGAGCCGCCACTAGAGCTGCTCATTCTGCTCTCGAACAGAAATGACCAAGTGAGCTCTGAGCCAGCAACTCAACCAGCTATACGCAGTAAACGAACCCATCACTATACGTCTGATTAAAACAAATAAAAACACTAAGGATGTCATCCGGTCCCGTACGAAACACACGGAAGTCAGCCGATTTGGGCCCACACAAGGAGTTCAGCCTTTTCACACTAGATTTTAATCCGCAACCGAACCTTAGCCCCTCTGTTCGCTGTCCCCACCTCACCGCAAGAAACTCAGCTACTCGAATCTTCGGCAGTGAGTTGCTTGTCAGTGGGTATAGGCCAATGCGGAAGCGTGCCATCGCTTCCCGTACTCGTCCATGCAAGCCTGCTACTGCTTCCGTCACACTTCGCTGCCTTCTCCCGTCGCCGTGAATCCGATCCACATTCCATCGCCATATCGACGTAACCGTAGTCGCGCAAATGACTGTCCATATCTCATTCATGATCGTGTGGAGTGTCTCTACTGCGTGAATGTAGTGTACAGTAACTTAGCAGCTTACTTCCAGAGAAATTCTCGTCAACCCAGTCGCCAAATCGACGCTCGGAAGCAGGTTAACGATGTTGGCGCATCCACATTCAAATCCAGTTCTCGCAGTGCTCAGTAAACTCCCAGTTTCTTGAATACTCCAAATTTGCCGATGTGGCGCTACAGTATTCGCAGCTCCAAATGAATCGATCAGATATTGTGCCTTGCAAGTTTTTGCCGGTCAGTTTTGGGGCAAAGCCCCTATAATCTTACACGACAAAAACTGTTTACTCTTTTTTACTTCAAATGTACCCTTATTACATGTCTCCTTTCTCGGATATATAGAAAGGGTTAGGGTTCATTATAATAATCTCACACACAGGGGCAATTTTGGGGCCAAAAACCTCCGTATACGAACACCAGAAGGCGAAAGAAGTAGGAACTATCGTCTTCGAACAGAGATAAGCACGTTCAAAACGTAACGGTCCTTAAAAGGGGCCGGCAGTTGTCTTTCCAGATGTGACGTGCGGATTGCGTGACTCGATGGAACTTTAGGTAGAAGTTAAAATAGGTGGCCGAAGGCCGCCACCCTTTCTTCCTTTTCAGCTGTCTCTGATTTCTCTGGCCAGAGACCTGATTTATCGAATGTATCCACTTGGGAGGCCTTGTGCGCAGCGTCGCAGGCTTAAAAGATTTTGTCTATAACTTATTCAAAAGTACTGATGTACCCACTTATTTCGGCTGTTGGGCGTCATTGGGTGTATTCAGAATACACTCCATACACAGAGGACAAGGCGGAGAGCACTGCAAACTCTCTGCGGTATTGGCGCTGGCTCTAGTGGTGATATCTACGACCAAGAACGCAGCGTTGGCGTCAGTGGCTCTAGTGGCCGTGACAAGTTGTGGTGCGCATTGTGCCTGTGGACGCGGCGTCGGTGGTGGCTCTAGTGGCGACAAGGACATGTTGTGTTGTGTGTTCTGCTGGTCGCTCTAGTGGCCACATCTACAATCGAGCACGCAGCGTTGACGTCAGTGGCTCTAGTGGCCATGACAAGTTGTACTGCGCGTTGTGTGTGGACGCGGCGTCGGTGGTGGCTCTAGTGGTCACAGGGGCATGCTGTGTTGTGTGTTCTTCTGGTGGCTCTAGTGGTCACATCTACGCAGCGTTGGCGTCAGTGGTTCTAGTGGCCATGACAATTTGTGCTACCGTTGTGCCTGTGGACGCGGCGTCGGTGGTGGCTAGTGGTCATACAAAGTTGTGCTGCGTGTTGTGCCCATGGATGCGGCGTCAGTGGTGGCTCTAGTGGCCATGAAAAGTTGTGTTGCTTACGAGTACGCGGTATTGACATTGGTTCTAGTGGCCACGTTCGATCGAGGACGCGGCGTTGGCGTCGGTGGTGGACCTACTGGCCATGACGAGTTGTGTTGCGTGTTCTGTTCATGGACGTGGTGTTGATGCTATGGTAAGGTTTGTTGAGCTCATACTACTATCGGTGTTTAATTTAATTCACAACGCCATTTGTAAACCAACTGTCGTACAGGTTCGTATTACGTTTCTCCACGTTTTCCGCACCTTGTCCCAGCTGTGAAATTTTACAAACGGTTTGTTGATGTTGATTCCCACAACGTTTTTCACCTCGTACACGAGAAGATCTATGGAGGCAGCGGAATCAAGCCGTGATCTAGCAATTGCAGCGGAGACAGCTGCATCTGCAGCTTTGGTCGAGGCGCATCGTCTGTTACAGCAAGTAGCTGGCGAGTACCATGCTGGCGATCCTGCACGGAATGAAGCCGCGAAACTGGGGGACTTGCGGCTTGAAGAATATCGTTTCGCTCTGCGTGCATCCGCCGCAGCAGACGTCGCAGCGAGGAAAAACCGCAAGACTGACCACATGCAGCGGGCCGAGGCGGTGCTTCAGCAGGGAACCCAGCGCAGCTGCTTGTGCTGCTTGGTACAACCATCGACTCCTCCGATGAAAATTCCGAGTTGGAGAGCCAAGTTTTTATTGCTGCAGTGATCAAGACGTCGAGGATTTCGAGACCTTGGAGCATGCTTCAAGCGAGTGAGTGTGAGGGTCGTTCAGAGGACCGACTCCAGGCTGCGACTTGGAGACAACACGAGATAAGAGAAGTAGGAGCACACCTTGAGCGTACATGTTAACCGAACCCGTGCTAATTTGATGAAAAGCAGATTTATCAGTATACTTGCGTTCGCTGTTGGCTTAGTCCGATGCATTTACGTTGAGAGACGTGTACTAGAAAAGCGGATCGCGCGAATAGTGTGGAGATAGAAACAAAGACGTCTGCATTGCCTTCACGAAGAAGGATCATCAGATAGGTTCTACAACAAACATTGAAGATATCGTTGAAGTTTGGGAGACGGATATTTGACGTTACAGTGAAGTGGTGAGATTGCGAATAGTTTTGTTGATAATGATGAAGAATAAATCCTACTCCTGACTGACTAGCCATCGGAGTTCATGAAAGAAACTAGCTACTCAAGGCTATCGATATGCTACAGACCACACTCGCACGAAAATGAAGTTAAAGCGGTCAGCAATTTTGAACACGCGGAGCAGTCTAGATATTTCGTTTTGCTCAAACGGGTTAAACTTAACGCGCTCAATCTGAATAATTTACTCTCTTTACTTAGCGAAGGTTGCATTCAAATATTCCCGCTCGATGCAGCGCCGAATTGATCCGTAGTTCAGCGCCAGATTACTGTCTTGCACTCGAACTTGTGCGAGTACAGCAATGCTACGGTGCCTCTCTGGTTAGCTGCAATGTAGGTAGTGCGTTGCATCACCTTAGTAAAAGTAAAAGTAAAAGCAGCCACGGAAGGATGGTCTTTGTTGAATTGAATCTGTGGAAGTATTAGTGTAAGTAATGAGAGCTCTGAGCACCTAGATGAGCTAGAGCTTCTTGAAGAAGGCGACGAACCTTCTTGAAAAGTGGACTGGATGTTTACACGCCAGCGTTTTAACTGCAATCAATTGAAAGTCTGATGTTAGCGAAGGCCGTGCGAGGTGAGCTCCGTACTAGCTACATGTCGTGCACAGGTAGTGATCAACCTCTGGTATACAGCTGTAAGCGCAGCACTCACATTGGGTTTTAATCGTTTATTGGCACTCGCTGCAGTTCGCACGTTGTGCTAAAAGGTGGCCGCAGGTGTAGCACTGTGATGCTTTAGCAGATATCTTCTCGACTGCGATGCTTTCGTAGACATCTTCGGGGGTCCAGAGGGTGTCGTGCGAAGATATGTTGAAGTCATGGGCATTCGACTGCGATGAGTTCCCCATCAATATATCCAGGGTGTTTGTGAGTAGCAAATTATTCTGAAATCAATTTTACCATCCCTGTTTGCGAAAGCCGGGTATGAGTTGAGCTGTATTCGAAGTGTTTTATGCTACCGATAGTGCCAGGGTTTCAATCAGCGCTCATATCGCTTTTGGTTTGGTTTGTCAAATATCCTGTTAGTGCGCATTGTGCTGTAAGTGTACGTGCAGACACAGCGATGCTTCAGCAGTCATCGTTCGGAGACCAGTCAGTCTTTCCGAGTCCATCCTGTCATTCGAGGTTACGTTAAAGTTGTAGGGTCACTCAACGCAACTAATGCTGAAATATGTACCGGTATGGATTTTGCATCTTTCGACATTGCCAAAATGTTGGTACTTCAAAGTCAATGAGAATTCATGGTCTGTGTACATATATATGTGAGCATGTGTATCCATATGCTGTAAACTGTAGTATGTTGTAACACGTTCCAAGGCATTCGTATTGTGTGCGATACTATTGATTCCGTACTATCAGAGCGTGTGTATTCTATGCGAGCGATACTATCGTTTCCGTACGAAGTGGGCCAGCAAATAGACTGCCACGAAAGCGTAACATTGCGTTTTAATACTGTAATGGTATCATTTGTTTTCAAATTTGAAGCGAGAAGGGTGTGTGGACTGCGACGAATATGTATATTGCGTGGGAGGAGACGTGCTGCGATCCTGAGAGTGTGCAGCGGCACCGTGGGTTGTTTCTGTATCAACGTTGCCGTCGTCCCCACAAAAATAGTGTGGAAGGAGGATGCGTTGAAGTTGCTGTTCAAGGATAACATCTCGAAAAATGGCTGCATGGTGTTGAACATGGCGTCCTCGTGCATAACATCCATGGGGAAGCCAAGTGACAAACCTGGTGACTGTCGTGACCGAGTTTATTGTGTCGCAGCCGGAATTCAATTGTATGCGGAGATGTGCGCCAAGGATGTTCTAACTGAGAGAACTAGTTGCGTGTAGCACAATTGCATCCATGTAGTCGAGACATTGGCGTCGATATCTGCTCGTTTAGTGCTTGCTAGTCTAGAAGCGCCGGACCTTGTTTGTATATCTGTAGTAATTCAGTGTGCTTTACGGCAGCAAATCGATTGCGATACGTTGGAGTTGCAAGGAAATGTTACGCTAGCAGACTCAGTTCGTCAAGATGCTACATATACATGCAACAGCAAGCGCTCTCGCCGAACGCAGTCAAGGTCAATCGACGTCGCACTTGCTGTCAGATGCGCTGTTGAGGCTTGCAGATTTTTGAGCCCCCAGATTGAGACTCCAACGTTTCTGCAGAAAACAGACCATCGAGGCAATATTGCGTGAGAAAAACAGAAGCATCAGTTAAGTCTCTGTGAGCCTACGCGCCGACGTTATCCGACCTGACTCGGTCGGTATCGAGATTTGTAGTCACCAGCACCTTTGTAATTGCTGTGGTACTCTAACCAGTGCGTAGATCACTTGCAGAGAAGTATAGAGAAAAACTACGACAGGAAACAAAAGCAAATTCATTATTCATCACTGCTTTAACGTGTAGGCTAGCTCGTATCCAGCGCCACTACTTCTTCAAAAATCGCAACCTTGTAGTCCACGTCGCCAAGCAATGTCGGCATCGTGTTTTACAATTCCTGCACCGAATGGCAGCTCGGTTGATGGTTGCCACAGCTTCTATCCCTGCGTATTGGGGCGCTCTTGTGGCAAGGGCAAGTATTACCCTCCCCATGAAGTCCATAAACATTTCCCCAGAATGCACCGTCAACGCCGGAGATGCATGTTGTCCCGCGGCATATTGCACTGGGAGAAAGGAGCCACAACTTGGTTGCCCTTGCATCGTCATCCCTGGCGAAACTTGAAACGTCATCGGAATTGGTGTCGCCGTGCAATCTGCCGAGACACACCTACAAGTCTGCTGGGATGCTTGTTGAGGCGGACAAAACTGCATCTGGCCTCCTAGGGCCATCGGAGAGGCTTGGAGAAAGACGTACACGACTTCCGGGACGTGCTTGGATAACGTTGTAGCGCATGTGGAGGCTGAGTCTTGACACGTTTTCGGGGCGACGGCAGCTTGCATGTACTTGACGCCCGGCGGAGACACAGGTTCTTCCGCACGATGATCTAACGTATCACCAGTAGTGCAGTAGCATGTGGTGTCTTTTCGCGGCGGCGGGTATCTGCTCTGCTTCGACGGGCAACGAACGATCTTCGTCAGCTTTCTCGTGGCGTTCTCCACTCGGCTGAAGTTCTTGTCCTTCAACGTCACCTCGCAACTCCGTGTCGCCACCGCGATAGTCAACAGCAGCAACACCTTTCTTGCTGCACGAACCCTTCGTGCTCCGCGCCTGCAACTTGCGCGCTGGTTTCTTCCCTGGAAGATGCGGTGAACGCTGCGAGAGCTTTTGCTTTTCTTTCGCGATTTTCTTGTAGCGCTCACGTTGTAGCGCGTTCTGATGATCACGATGGTTATCACAAAACCAATGAAGTTCTCCATTGGGTTTTAGCGCACTCTTCTTACCCAGGATACTGACACTGCATCGGCCCCCACGTCCGCTTTTTACGACTGACACGCTCCTTAGGCATATTTTAGGCATAAGCACGCAAAAACAGCATACACAGTTTCGTTCAGTATTAGCACCCGGTGAACAGACAGCTAGCAAACGTACACACAGCGCTTACCTCTGTATGTGCATCACGCAGCAGTTGGCGCAACGCGGGCAACGCGACTGCTTCCCTTGAATCGGCTGAATGAAGTTCAACCTACCCAGTAAAATATAATATGACGCTTTAGAGTTCAGCCTACCCCGTAAAATATAATATGACGTTTCAGGGGCGGTGCGGAAAATATTTTGACAAAAATATATTTAGGCTTGCCCCCATAGCAACCGAGGCGACCTGTCGGCTGAGGATGCTGGCAGCTTGCTGCCATAGTAGTAATAGTTTATAGTTCTCCGTGAGTCATGAACGCGTCCACGGCACCGCAGTCGTCTAGCACGCCAAAGTCTCCGCGAGCATTGCCGCTTGCATGGTACAAGGAGCATATGCAAGTCCCCGTGTCTTCATCTGCAATTTTGCAATAGCAAAAAGTCAGTTGTCGCTTCAAACGACAATGTCCAATGCAGACAACTCACCGCATCGTCCACGATTGTTGCACACGACATCCTCTTTGGTGCCCTGTGTGGTCTGGACGACATTTGTCGCCACTATTGCCGTGGAGTGGGTCAGTGACGAAGCAGAAATACCGAGCAGAGGCAGATCTCCCGACGGGGAGTAAAACGTCACAGCGATGTCTGTATGTGCAGTAACAAAATCAATCAGAGCAGCATTGTGAAAGACGCACTGTAGCGAGTACTGTACCGTTCCCAGTGCTCGCACATGCAGCACTCCCAGTAGAATAAGCGACGCTGACACTCGTGATCCTAGAAATCACGAACACAAAAGCTGTAGTCGACTTCGTTTGCACCAGGAGAAATGTGCTTACGTGAGAAGACGCTCGAGAGCAGACTTCAGTGCAGCAGTCGAAGCTGAAAATGAAATTGGTAGTGTCGTTTCTCCGCGGAACGACAGTGTGAAGGTGCCCCGTCGGCTGAACAGCTCACAGTTTGCACTTCGTCCGTCTGGCTGGTCGTCCAAGGATCATCACCGCTCGGGCATGGAGCTGTCAGCATCAAACTAACAGGTCAAGTTACGAGCTTAAACGTCAAAGATACAAGGCAGGAGGAAGCACGTACTTTTGGTGCAGCTGTAACCAGAGTAGCGCACACTCTTTCCTCGGTCAAGCGGGACCTTGTCGCAGTAGCACCCTTGAACCATGTCTGCATCCCATGTTGTCTGCCCGTTTGGATCCGATCCGTAGACGAAACCTGCGGTAGTGTACGAAGCCGTTGGGGCGAGAGCTGCCAACTCCCGAAGTGTTCGGCAAGTCCCTCGGTTGTTGCAGACGGCTCCGTTACTGGATGGACACGACACTTTACTCACAAGTTAGATTGCGTGCATTCAGTCGAGATAATAAAGTATTGTACCGCACTTCGGTTGCACGCTGCTCCTTCGAATCCAGGAAGGCATCTGCAAGTGCCGGCACTATTACACAGGCCCTGATAAACAATAGTTGATCACAAAAAGTATCAGGGTCAAGCATTGTTTCCGTTCTACAGACGTCTGGAAGAGCGTACCGCATTTGAGCACTGAACAATTGAGTTGTGCGCGATGTTGTTTGTTGTTACTTCCTCCATCCAGGCTCGTCCGGTAGGGCATTGTGGCTGTGAACAGTCAATGCCTCCGTACCCTCGTAGCATAAACATCGGTAGAGTGGAGCGCCTTGACATCTTCCATGATTGTAGCAGCGCGTTACTGACCCGTAAACTCCTGACAATTGAGGTTAAGCCCGGTTAGCGATCAATTGATTGACGTTTGAAAATGTGCATCGTACCAGCACAAGTAGTCAAGCCGCTGCCGCTGTGATATCCGCAGTCAAGGATAGAGCCCGAGCCGCCCAGTCCTGCCCATGTTTGCTGCATCAGTCGAAACCTTAAAGTAGTGATCGTGCTCAAGGTCAAGTAGGAACTTACCATTACTAGGTTCAAAGCCTGGTACGCACGCACAGAGTCCAAGTACATTGTTGCAGTTTCCTCTGCCTGAACATTCAAGCCACTACTCATGAAAATAAACGAGTTAGGTCCAATATTTCCTCGAAGAATATATGGATATGCACATCGCTCGTACCTCTTTGGTTCCTCTCACCGTCCACGGAGTAGATCCATACGCAGCCGGCGTTCCGTCTGCGAGCAGAGTAAAGTTTTAAATCTGTGAGTTGGTCGCGTTTCATCTCTTTGTTTGAGGCTGGCGCACCTTGTTCCACCGTAAGTACACTAGTTCCTCCCGAGAGGGATGAAGTGGCAACCAGTGCTGGTACATCTCCATGCTCGTACGTAAATGTGATCATTGCAGACACACCGTCGGGATCACACAGCGTTGCTCCTCCGTTTAAGGTGACGGAGACTCCACGAATTGTAAGTAGCTCTTCTAGAGCAGTTTTCAGCGTTGCCGCTGTATCGACGCTACCGTCTAGCGAACGTGTCGTCTCCCCACGAAAGCTTAGCGTGAAAGTCCCCGTGCAGCCACTACAGAGGCAGGAAACGGCTTGAACCTCGTCAACTTGGCCAGTTGATACTGGGTCGTCGCCGTAAGGACACTGTCGATAAGAGCAATCCGCGCCCGTGTAGCCGTGGTCGCACACGCAGCCGTAGATCCGGTCAGCGTCCCAGGGTGTGTCGTATGTGGCTGAATAGAGCAGATTGTAGTCGTTCTTGGTACTCGCCATCGCTCTCATGGACATGCACTTGCCGTGTCCGTTGCAGTTTGTGCGGCACAACTGCAGACGCTCACACGCGACCCCCGCAAAGCCCGCGTCGCACTCGCAACGTCCATTGCCACGATTGCAGTGTCCCCGGTTGGAGCATTCTTGTGCCACGGAGCGGGCTGAGTCTGTGCCCGTGGCAAAGTCCGCCCAGGGGGCATCCTTGGGGCAGGCTCGATCCTTGCAGTCGTAGCCGGTGTATCCGGGAAGCAGGTGCATCTAAACCAACGAGGGTTGTTTGGTCAGAGCTAAGCAGCAGGAAGTTGCAGAATGGCAACTCACGTGTTGTCGGTGTTGCAGGTCCCGTGTCGACTGCACTTGGACGGGCACGCGCCTTGCACTGCAGTCAAACAAACAGCCAGAAGCAGCACAAGGAGGCACAAGCGATACCGTCGCATTCTAGCGCGAATGGTCGTGCGCAAGGGTAACTAACTGGAGGGCTGTTCATGGAGGCCCTTTAAAAAGCGACAACGTCTACCATTACGGCGCAATTTGCGCTGCTTGCTCTGCGCACGTGAATCTGAATAAATGTCGCGCTGGCTGCTCGGTAAACGTCTCCGACACCTTATCCTCGAAGCTTTGCGAGGCTTCCAGCAGCACTTTGTCATTCTTGCGACTGGCACTGTTGCCTTTGTGGCAGTGGCAGATCATTCCTCCGCCACACAAGACCAGTCTGCATGTGTGCACAACTGCAATCACTCGTCGCCGACATAATGGCACGTCATTCGCTCTTGTGGACACCCAGGTGGACACTTCGTTGGTGTCGTTTCTAAGGCATCTTCAACTTTCTTTAGAAACGTCGACTACGACTACAGTACACGTATTCATGAGTGGCGGACCTTGTAAAGCGCCACGAAGACACCTTGGCCTTCTCCATTAAAACTCGACTCAAGTCCTGCTTGTGTGGCCACCGAAGCCTCTGGAAAGCCGTCATCAGTCCCGCTCGTCTACGCGCCGGCACGCGCTGGGCACGATTGCTTGCTCACAGCACGCTTAACACCCAATTCCTGAACCAGGTGCAAGAAGACCCATATCATTCCAAAACAAGGTGTACATATCCCCGTGATTTACAAAATATGGTATTTACCAATCCAAGTCTAAATATCTTTGTACCTTGTTTTGGGATTTTGTTGATGTGGCAAGCTCCCACGTCAGTCCCGGCGGTCTCACTTCGCATTTTGCCGCCTCACGCGCAAGCCGAATCCTCCCGTACACGTTCCTTCCATCATGGCGTCCTTCGCGTTCCGCCGCGCCTCGAAGCGCGTGGCTCTGGGCCTGGGCGTGGGCGTCGTGGGCGCTAGCGGCCTCTCGGGCGCCGCCATCGTGTCCGCCAAGGAGCCGCAGCGGCTCGTGGCGCCCATCAAGTGCGACGACGGCTCGACCATCATTCCGTACGAGACGCCGTCGCGTGCCGCGCAGCTCGAGCGGCTCAAGCAGGAGCACTTCGACGTGCTGATCATCGGCGGCGGCGCCACGGGCTCCGGCTGCGCGCTGGACGCGGCCACGCGCGGGCTCAACACGGCCGTCGTGGAAGGCAGCGACTTCGCGTCCGGCACGTCCGGCCGCTCCACGAAGCTCATCCACGGCGGCATCCGCTACCTGGAGACGGCCTTCCTCAAGCTGGACTACGCGGCCTTCAAGCTCGTGAACGAGGCGCTGGAGGAGCGCTCCTTCTTCCTCTCGGCCGCGCCCTACATGAACCGGCCGCTGCCCATCATGATCCCCATCTACAAGTGGTGGGAGGTGCCGTACATGTGGGTGGGCGCCAAGGCCTACGACGTCGTGGCCGGCAGCAAGCGCTTCGTGCCTGGCAGCTACTACATCAACGCCGAGGAGGCCATGTTCCAGTTCCCCATGCTCCGCAAGGAAGGGCTCAAGGGCGCCATCGTGTACTACGACGGCCAGATGAACGACACGCGCATGAACGTGTCCATCGCGCTCACGGCCACGCAGAACGGCGCCACGGTGGCCAACTACGTCAAGGTGGTGAGTCTGATCAAGGACGACGAGGGCAAAGTGCGTGGCGCCCGCGTCAAGGACTCGATCTCGGGCGAGGAGTGGGACGTCAAGGCCCACGCCGTCGTGAACGCCACGGGTCCATTCACGGACTCGATGCGCCAGATGGACGACCCCAAGAAGGAGAAGATCTGCGTGCCTGCTGCTGGCGTCCACACGGTCCTGCCCGACCACTTCAGCCCCAACCGCATGGGACTCATTGTGCCCAAGACGAGCGACGGCCGCGTGCTCTTCTTCCTGCCGTGGGAGAACGGAACGCTCGCCGGCACGACCGACTCGCAGTCGGAGATCACGATGCTGCCCACGCCCACCAAGCAGGAGGTGGACTTCATCATCGACGAGGCCAACCGCTACCTGGCCAAGGACGTGACCCGCAACGACGTCAAGTCGGCGTGGTCGGGCATCCGCCCGCTGGTCAAGGACCCGCGTCACGCTGACGGCTCGACCGCCAAGATCTCGCGCGAGCACGTCGTGGAGGTGTCCGACTCGAACATGGTGACGATTGCCGGCGGCAAGTGGACCACGTACCGTCGCATGGCGCAGGACGCCATTGACAAGCTGGTGGAGACGGTGCCGGAGATCCAGGCCAAGGCCGCGCCCTGCAAGACCAGGGACGTTGGCATCATCGGTGCTGACCGCATTGGAGAGGTGTGCAACAAGAAGTTCGACAAGATCACCGTCACTCTGCGTGAGAACTTCAACCTGGACAAGGATATCGCCGAGCACCTGATGCGCAACTACGGCACGCGCGCTCTGCAGGTGGCCGAGCTGGAGCAGAACGGATTCCTGGACCGCAAGCGCAGCGACCACCCGCGCCGCCTGCACCCCAAGTACCCGTACCTGGAGGCTGAGGTGGTGTTTGCCGTCCGTCAGGAGTACGCCATGAAGGCGACGGACATCCTGGGCCGCCGCATGCGTCTGGCCTTCATCGACAGCGGAGTGGGCATGGAGATGGCTCCGCGTGTGGTGCACATGATGGGCGAGCTGCTCGGCTGGTCGAAGGCCCGCCGGGAGCAGGAGATGGCGGAGTGCAAGGAGTACCTGGAGACCATGCACAACTAAGTATTCTTCATCGCAGGCAAGAGCCGTTGTTACGGAGTTGGTCTGCTGTCGAAAGGCGGGGCAGCAATGGTAAGCAGTATTTGTGCAACAAGCGAATATGCGTAACACGACGTGTAGATCCTTCATCCTGGCATTGATTCCGCTTCCTGTTAACGTTAGCGCCTGTGCACTGGCGAAGCAGTCGA
This sequence comes from Phytophthora syringae, assembly GCA_012656105.1. Classification (NCBI taxonomy): domain Eukaryota; phylum Oomycota; class Peronosporomycetes; order Peronosporales; family Peronosporaceae; genus Phytophthora; species Phytophthora syringae. The sequence continues at coordinate 464,270 of JAAKBD010000005.1, read as the reverse complement.
GGACTGCAAGTGCTGCATCCTCCTCACTTTCGCATCTGGCGAGACAGGAGCTGGAGTGGCATCTCTGGTGTTGTAAGATGCCACCAAGCGCAGTAGCTCTCGAGCGAGTGCTGTGTTTTCAAGTTCCCTCTTGACGGGGAACGCGATCGTCTCTGCATGTTTCAATGGCGGCAGAATCACTCCACGCTGCTGGTCTCGAGTGCGTCGGTCTTCTTCGTCCGTTCCATCTGCCAGACCGATGAGCATGTCGAGTCCGAATTGCACGAGTTGCTGACTATTCCGTGGGTGCTTCATGACCAGAGCGATCAGAGCTGCAAGTAGCGCCTCCACCACTTGTTCATTCTGCCGTTCCCGATCAAAAACACCGACGAGGAACTGGACGCCGCCCAATGCACCGACCAAATCCTGGTTGCGAACGTTGTTCGCCACAGTATTTCGCAGCGCCCACAAGCAAGAAATGCGAACTCGGCGCTCGACTTCAGCTGCTGCAGCAGGTGAACTATCGGCCGTGGCGGAGGGGAACAAAGGCGACTGCTTCACGCAGAGTTCAAGCAGTTTTTCAAGCCCGTGCTCGTTGCGGAGTCTCACTTGGGCACTTGGTCTCTTCCAGACTTCGTCAGCGATGGCGTCGCTGATCATCGCCACAAGTGACGGATTTGTGGCGTCTGAGAGCAGTGCAATGAGCTTCTTCATGTCGACGGACTCGAACGATTGTCCAGACGGGATTCCGTGCTCTTGTTTGAGCTGGCGTAGATCCGCTAGCAGCTCTAACGCCTCCAGAGCAGGATCGCACAAGTCTTTGTTCGTGTGGCCACTGAGGTTCACCAACGCGTCGATTCCGTGCGGGATATCCAGCATCTTGGTCTTGTTGGAGTCGTGGAGACACATATTGATGACACCAAAGAGACCGTGTTGCTGCACGTCCACAAGACCCGTTCGCCCGCACAGGCGAATGAAAACCTGCAAGCCATTCATCGACGTTGGACCCATTTCGTTCCTGCTTGCTCCAGTTTTGCTTCGATGATCAGTGCAAATTGACGAGCCCATGCGCAGAGCGATGGAGTCGCTGTACGAAAGCGAGCACAAAGCACGCGCAGAGTGCTCCAAGGTGACACCGTCAGAATCGAGAGCATTGCGAGCGAGTAGCTGCATCCAGTCGACATGAGAAGCCACTAGTTCGCGGTTGGCATCGTTGTAGAACAGCGAGTTCGCCAGGATGCACAGTCCGTGCTCACGAATTTGTCGCGCTAGTTGCTCGTCTTGCTGCTTGCGCTGCAGTTTAGTAACTGGGTCTTTCGGTTGCATCTCGTTGTCGGCCAATTCGTTATCGTGCTGCTGGTTAGCCTCTTCTTGATTGCGAGAGATGTTGGCTGCGTGGCTTGCGTCCAACGTGCACAGTTGATAGAGGTGATCGATGTAGCGCGCAACACGATACTGATTGTCCCGGTTCCACGTGAGGTTGGCCAAAGCCCACGTAGCTTGAACTACCATCGGCAAGTCTTCGGTACGGGCTGCAAGCAGAAAGAGTGCGTCCATCCCGCTGGCTGCTCCTATCGCTGCTCGAATGGCATCGTGTTGAGCGATACTGCCGAGCACGATCGCTCCGTGAAACGCTACGTTGCGATTGCAAGACGCGCACATGAGAACGAACGTAGCGACGCCAGCGTGTTTGGAAGGCTGAGCAGGCTGTTCGTCAATGTGCTGCTGCTGGTTATCAACTCCACTCGAGTATTCGACAGGACTTGCCTGCTCTTTGAGAATGAAGTCTGCAATGCTGTACGAGCGATGGTCACTTTCACTATCTTCCTTGTCTAGGAGAGTGATGACGTTGGCAAGTACTTGCGACGCGTACGTCTGAATGAGTTCGTAGACTTCCAGCTCAATGGCATCGTAAATCCTTGGCGAATTACAGAGTCTCGTAAGGATGGAGATACCTCCAGCTTCGACAATTGCTTGGCAGGACAGGACATGATCATGAGAGAGGTGGGAAAGCGTCTGTGTAGTGGCCAACGTCAAGTCCACATCCGCATCAAGAGCGTCACTGGAGCTGACGGCTTTTTCGCACAGCCGAAGCAGTAAAGGGATGCCACCTTCTGTGTAAATGGCCTGTTGGTTGAAGGCATTTCGAAATGCCAGGTTCGCCAGTGCCTGGACAGTGTGGCGAATAGTCTGCGGGTCTTCGTCACAGCTTACACTTGACACAGGCTCCAACATACTAACCAGCAGCGCGATACTTCCATCCATTCGGCCGACAATTGAAGTATTGCGTGAGCTTCGCACGATTAGAGCAAGTGAGTGCAAGGCGTTGCGCTTTACCAGTGCATCGGTCTCAGGTGCCCGACACAGATCCAATATCGTTTGCAAAACGTTGGAAGAAAGCCCCATGTACTGCTGGTTGGCCATGTTGGTGTCAGGAAATGCTTTGTCATCGAACTGCTGCCACGTTTGCGTGAACAAGAGTTTTTGTCCTTGCCTCCTTTGGAGCTCAAGTCGTAGTCGCTTTCTCCGGAGATGCCGTCGATGGGTGCACTTGGGTCAGCAAACCAGTTCATTTCGACGGCCTCCTCCTCAGCAACAGCATCAAACGGTTTATTCGACGCTGACAGGTTCTCCAGCACGCAATCGGACTGGGTCTTGACCCACTGGAACCACTTCTGCTTCGCTTTCCACCCGAGTGATCTCTCCGTGACATTGGCATTCCAGGACAATTGACCCAAAGCACGAGCACAAATGGCTCGCACGTTGTGCTGCTTAGAGTGTCTTGCAAGTGCAGCCACTACTTCAATTCCTGCGTTTTCGCGGAGTGCATCGTTGATTTCCCGTGTGGCTCCAGCCAGAATCGAGATACCATCCGCGAAAAAGCTAAACAACAAGTTGACGTCTGTGAGAACAGTCTGAGCCGTCACGCGATGGCGCCAATTGAGCAGCCGCAAGCCGCGCTGAAGCTGTTTGTGTTGTTGCTGCTGCTTGGCCATGTCCTTCTGCATGTTGAGGAAATCCGTGTGCGCCTCCTTTGACGAGATCTTCATCGAGAGATTCCACATCTCAATGTTGTTGATCTTCTTGATCTGCGCGGAGATGCGGAACCGCATGTCGTTCACCTCGGCAGCTCGGCGCTTTTCGAGCGATTGATAGGCCTTCAGCAGTTCTTCGTTCGCAATTCGCTGCGCGTGAAGCTCTCGTTTGGCCGCCGTCAGCCAGTGCGTCTTCTTGTTAGCAATCCCGTCAAGCTGCTCCAGACGATTCTCCAGCTCCTCTCGAATGCGATCATGTTCACGAATGAGCTGCTCACGATCAGACCGAAACTGGAGCTTCTCCTTCGCAAGGATCGTCTTGTGCTCTTCAGTCTGTTTGCGGAGAGCTTGAATGACACTTTGAGTCTGCAGACGAACTCGTTCGCTGGCGGCTTGGTAGTCGCTCTGCAATCGGTACATTTTCCCACTCGAGTCTTCAACTTGTGCTTGCAATGCAGCTTTGACTCGGGTCAGCAGTTTAATTTGACGCTGCAGAGTCTGTTGCTGCTCCTCGTGTTGGCTCTGTAGCAGAGCTATCGTGTCCTCCTGTCGCGACAGCTGCATGTTGGTCATCCATTCATCGGAAGTCGTGTCCTTGATGAAAGTAGTGGCGGCTAGTGCGCGCCAACGATCTTCGCGGTCGTAGCACATGATCAAGAACCGCCGCACTTGCTGCAAATACTGCAGCTTGGTCTCAAATATGCGAGCATTTTCTTCGTACAGTTCTCTCGACGACGTCTCTGCATCCTCATCTGCGTCGTCTTCGACTGCAGCTTGGCTCTCGTCTCGTGGAGTAGCATCAAGACCGTCCTCTTGTTCAGTGGGCTTGACATCGACATTGTTCTGTTGCTGCCTGAGCAGGTAAAGCCTCTCAATAGTCTGACGACAGCTCTGCAGCTCGTCCACCAGAGTGACGTTGAGATCCCAAAGGCTCTGCTTTTCAGCGAACAACTTGGCCTCTTCTTGCAGTTTTGCATCCATGTAGTCACAAGAGCGGAGTTCAAGCGCCACCAAGAGCGATTTCGCTTGCTCTTCTTTGCGAATCGAGCTTGGAGTTCTGCTTCTTGCGTCTGCAGTGACGCAACCAGTTTTTCAGATTGAGCCTCGAGTTCTACACGTTCCAGTGGATGAATGGCTTGTAGTGGCAAAGCGTACGCATCTTGGAGCTGCTGCTGGAGCTCCTTCAGTCGATCCTGCATCTGGAAAACAGACTCCTCTCGCGCTGCACGCTCCACCAGAAACCGTGCTCGCTCCACTTGAGTTTGGGCTTGCAGTTCCCACATCCGCGTGTTTGCCGCCTTCTCCAAGTCTCGCAGACGCTCAAAGAACGGCGCGTCGGCGTCTTCGTAGAGCGCCAAATCCACCGCAAGCTGCTTGCGAGACGTTGTCAGGAACGCCTGCCGATCCGAGAGTTTGTTCAGCTTCGTACATCGAATTTCGTCAGCTTTTTCCCATTCTCGCCAAGCTAGTTCAGCGTCGGTGAAGGCCTTCAACTCGCGTAGGTCCGCCTCATCCATCGTCACTTGGGTCTCATCGCCTTGGAGAGATGGAGTCGATGCGCTTTCAGTTGGAATCTCTTGGGTGTTCTCAGTGACAATACCTGCTTCCTTCATCTCTTCTTCATCGTTAGTGAGCGGTTCTACCGTCAAAAACCGAGCAGGAATCTCTTCTTCGGTAGGTCGTGGTTGTTCAGGGTGTGGCAATGTTGCTGCCTCCAGTTGAGCGATCAAAGCCTCCACCGTGATCAGTTCTTCGTCGACACAAAGTTGCTGCTCACGAATCTGGCCGCACAACACCCGCAATTCGGTGGCTTTTGAAGCTGCTTCTTCATGGCGTAGAGTGCTCTTCTCCAGCAGGTCGAACTCAAGTCTCTCTGCTTCTAAGACTCGTGACTCCATGTGCTTTATGTGTACAAATTCGGGGTCTAGCTGGTGTTTATCACGGACACGCAGGTCTCGAGTCAACGGAATGGACAGATACAGACGATCAACTCGCTGAGCGACTGCAAAGTCGCGGAGCTCTTTCTCGAAGACCTGGTCATCAGCTGCAAGAGTGAGACCCTTTTTGGCGACGGAGTCTCGGCCAAACACTGGCCCGACGCCAGTTTTACCCGTTGCGGCCTGTTGCGCTTTGCGTCGCGCCGCCTCAGCTTTGGCTTTCGCTGCCGCTTGTTCTTCGCGCTCCGCAATTCTTCGCTTACGCTCGACAGCGATCACAGCAGCGTCTTCCTCCTTTATTCGCTCTTGCTCCCGTTCGAAGAGCTCACGCGTGGCAGTCAGCACCTCCATCGCAAGAGATCGCTGCTTTGCGGCACTCTGCTCCACCTCCGATTTCAACTGCTCATAGCGCTTCATCTCCTCTTCGAACCGCTCACGTGCCGGCATGGGGTCCATTGGCACGTCGTCCTCTTCATCATCATCGTCATCTTCTTCATCTACTTCAGTCTTGCCTGGACCACCGTCACTATTGCTGTCATCGTCATTTTCATCGTCAGACATGCTGCTGAGTTTCTGCAGAGCCTCAGGGTAGAAATTCTCGAGTCCGTAGCCCTCTTTCCAGTCCATGGTCTCCATATCCCAGCCCAGAGGAGCTTCAAACAGCATAGCAACGGGAGATTCCCATACACTTACCCCTGTACGCGTGTTCATGTAGTAAGGAACTTGACTTTCGCCGTCCTCCAGGGTTTCTGGTAGTACGAGCTTCCAGTTTGAAACCTCTGCAAGGTTTTGACGTACACACTCTCGTTCTACTCGTCGCGCCATCAGAGCTTCAAGTCGTCGACGTTGCTGGTTATCGGCCACATCTTTCACCAACATTAGCGGCTCCGAAATAGCGTCGAAAACCTTCTTCAGGGGCACCAAGAGAGTTGGAAGCGGCACGTTGTCCGGCCAGAGATTTGCGATCCAATCTCGTTCCTCAGCACGCTCGTGCTGCTCACACCGCAGCTTCGTATTAAGTTTCTCTACTTGTGTCTGAAGACTGTCACGCTCCTGTCGGCTTTCTGCTATCAATTGCTCGTGTTTGATGAGAACTTGTCGCCGTTGCGTGAGAGCAATTTGTACTCGTTGTTCACACGTGACCAGTCGATTCTGCAGACTTAGTAAATGCTCATTGAGCTTTTGCTGCACTTCGGTGCATCCTTCATCGAGGACTCGAGCGATTGCAGAGTCCAGAGCCGACACTTCATTTTCGCTCTCTTCTTCTCCACTCTCGAGGAAGGTCTCGTCCGGAATATTGTTGGATGGTTCCTCACTTCCGTCGCCTTCTCCGCCCAAGTCGATCTCATACGCCCCGTCATCCGCTGGTTCTTGATCTCCGTCCGCATCAGATTGTTCTGCATCGTCTTCACGAAACTCGTCGCCTTCTTCCGCCATTTCGACACTCTCACCTTCAGCCTCTTCACTCATTTAGCGATCTACGTTTCCAAGAGCCGCTTCTCGAATTGGCGGACACGACTGGTGAATCACCACTGGTGATCACTTCGAGCTACGACAACGACCAAGCTCTTGGACAGAATCATCGGACAGTACCATGAAATTCGTACATGCCTGCGTTGACCATGACCAGCTTGTCAAAGATAAGGTCCTGGTATCCACACGCACAATCGCATGCTGAAAATGGGATGGTGGAGACTAATTTGACCACCTACAGGCCCATCAGGAATAGCCGACGTGTACGCTATCGAAGCATAAAAAGAAGATGCCGTCCTCGTCCTCACCAGTCAAGAAAAGCTTCCTAGCGACCGGGCAGTCCACAACTCGCCTCTCCCCAAGACTCGTACAGAATGAAGCTCTGCCTATGCCGTGTATTCACCAGCTTCTTCCTGCTGGGCTCCACCGCAGTGGTGGCCATCAACATGACTGCAGTCCAAGTGTTCGACGACAACTTGTGCTCTGGCGCGCCGCTCCAAGTCGTCTTCACCCCCACCGACGACTGCGGCAGCGTCACGTCCGCCACCGACTGCTCGCTCGAGGCGGAAGAGCTGGCGCTTTACGCCTCTGGAGCCTGCACCAACGACCCCCACGCGTTCGCAGCCAAAGCGTTTGGAGACGCCCCGTACGCGCTCATGGAGCTGCACCACCCCGACAGCAACTGCGGCGACCTGGAGGGCGTCGCCGCCTACCGCATCGACAGCGACTGCCACGCCACCATCGACGCAGGAACGAGTTTCCAGATCAACTGGAGCGACGACGTCGCGCCCACGTTCAAACTCTTCGCCGACGCCTCGTGCAGCCTCCCGCCGCTGTTTATAATCGAATTGAGCGTGGACAGCGCCGAGTGCTACGGCGGCAGCATGAAGCTCTTCGTAGCGACGTCGGACGAGTCCTCCGCAGCAGTGTAGCACAAAACAATTAATGCAAATAAAAGGTTAGGAAACAATTGTTACAGTGCATGCACCTTGAAGTGGCCAGGCTATTTTCAACCCCGTATTTGCTTTACAGAACGCCCGAGGTTTTATCAGCTTTGAAATTACGCGTAAGATGGGGTTCAACCCACAGGTACGATTGGTCAAAAGTCGTATAACCTCGACCGCCTTCTGTAATATCTCAAAACGTCCCTGCGCCATCCAATTCGCGGCCAAAACACTCCCCTCTCGCCCTCTTCGCGATCATTATCCATTCTGCGGAGAAGAAGGTACGCTAGGCCCGAATCACCTAAAAATAGTAGAAATAAAGGCCAAAATGCTTACGTTCCCATCGTTTCTGCAGGTAATTCAACCATGGGCAAGGAAAAAGTTCACATCTCGCTGGTCGTGATCGGCCACGTCGACGCCGGCAAGTCGACCACCACGGGCCACTTGATCTACAAGTGCGGCGGCATCGACAAGCGTACCATCGAGAAGTTCGAGAAGGAGGCGGCCGAGCTCGGCAAGACCTCGTTCAAGTACGCGTGGGTGCTGGACAACCTCAAGGCCGAGCGCGAGCGCGGTATCACGATCGACATTGCCCTGTGGAAGTTCGAGTCCCCAAGTACTTCTTCACGGTCATTGACGCCCCCGGTCACCGCGACTTCATCAAGAACATGATCACGGGCACCTCGCAGGCCGACTGCGCCATTCTGGTGGTCGCCTCGGGCGTGGGCGAGTTCGAGGCTGGTATCTCCAAGGAGGGCCAGACGCGCGAGCACGCTCTGCTCGCCTTCACGCTGGGCGTGAAGCAGATGATCGTCGCTATCAACAAGATGGACGACTCGTCCGTCATGTACGGCCAGGCCCGTTACGAGGAGATCAAGGCTGAGGTCACCACCTACCTGAAGAAGGTCGGCTACAAACCCGCCAAGATCCCGTTCGTGCCCATCTCCGGATGGGAGGGCGACAACATGATCGAGAAGTCCGGCAACATGCCGTGGTACAAGGGACCGTACCTCCTTGAGGCTCTCGACAGCCTGAACGCCCCCAAGCGCCCGTCGGACAAGCCTCTGCGTCTGCCCCTCCAGGACGTGTACAAGATCGGCGGTATCGGCACGGTACCGGTCGGCCGTGTCGAGACCGGTGTCATTAAGCCTGGCATGATGGCCACCTTCGGCCCCGTGGGTCTGACCACGGAAGTTAAGTCCGTCGAGATGCACCACGAGTCCCTGGCCGAGGCCACCCCGGTGACAACGTCGGATTCAACGTCAAGAACGTTTCCGTCAAGGAGCTGCGTCGTGGCTTCGTCGCTTCGGACTCCAAGAACGACCCCGCCAAGGGCACGCAGGACTTCACCGCCCAGGTGATCGTGCTGAACCACCCCGGCCAGATCGGCAACGGCTACTCGCCGGTGCTCGACTGCCACACGGCCCACGTTGCCTGCAAGTTCAAAGAGATCACGGAGAAGATGGACCGTCGTTCCGGCAAGGTTCTTGAGGTCGCCCCCAAGTTCGTCAAGTCGGGCGATGCCTGCATGGTCATCCTTGAGCCCTCGAAGCCGATGACCGTTGAGTCGTTCTCGGCGTACCCTCCTCTGGGCCGTTTCGCCGTGCGTGACATGCGCCAGACGGTTGCCGTCGGTGTCATCAAGTCGGTGAACAAGAAGGAGGCCACCGCCAAGGGTGCCGCCAAGAAGAAATAAGCAAGCCACAAGTCGCCTAGGTGATTGTGGCGACGACTCGCTCGCGGGTCGGCGCTGACTTCTTCGTTCATTCTTCTCTCCGGAGGTTGCTGGTGTTTGAGTGCACATGTGTATCGAGCAGCGGCAGCTTTGCAGTTTGAATAACCATCAGAAAAATAGAAAGGCTTCCTTGCTCTCTCTCAAATGCTCACTCGATCGACTTTTTTGATAAAGTTCAATCTCAGGTTTCTTTACCTACCAGTGCAGAGCATGAAAAGTTACACGTGCTGTTACGTTACTTCTTCATCACACTGTCGATAGTCTGCAGTGTGTGTTCCCACACCTTGTTTTTGAGTTTGTCCGTGTGATATTTGGTCTTCGACAAGGGTTCACCGCGTTCCCCAGCAGCTTCCACCCCGTTGCATATTCGGGTTTCGTCAGCGTCGCGACCAAGTACTCCGCACACCTTTCTGGCGAGTGTGCTGCGACTACCGCAAACGCCTTGGACGGAATTCTCACGTACCACGGGAAGCGGTTGAAAATCCCCGTGTTCACGAAACCCGGGTAAATGTGCATGAAGGACGCGTTCGGGGCGTTCTCCGACAGAGCCTGTGCCATCAGGTCCCTACACGAAACACCATTTCAGCCACAGCTCACCTCTCTGATTCTAAAGCCACGTACGAGTAGAGCGTTGTAGCATCTGCGCAGTGCTTGATCGAGTAGGTCTTCTTGAGATCCAGATCGTCCAGATGAGGAGCTCCTCCACGACCCGCCCCCAGTACATTGAGCACCCGAACTCCCGGTCGGTTCAAACCTTCCAGCAAGTCTTTCACCAGCATAAATCTGCACAAGATATCAGCATCAGTCTCTGCTTTGTAGTCTACTGCCTTGGATACCGGTACCCTCACCGCCCGTAGTAGTGGGTGCTCATCTTGACGTCCAGCCCCTCCTTGGTCTCCGTGCGGCCATTGAGCGACAGGATGCCGGCCGTGATGACGATCCAGTCAAACTTGGTCTCTTGGTGTCGGAGGGTGAACCGCCGCACCTCGTGCAGCAGCGACACGTCCAGACGCTCGTAGACCACCTCGAGACGCGGGTTTTGGGCCTGGATGGCCGTTATGAGGTCTGCCGGACACCTACGAGAACACAACGTCAACTTGTCCACCAAAGGTGCCACTTTGAGCGCCACGGCGAGGCCGATGCCGGCCGAGGCGCCAACTATCAACGCGTGCTTCGCCATGGGGAGAGAAAAACTACTGTGACAAGCTCATCTGCGAAATGTGGTGCTGACCTGGTAGACTTGCACTTTGTAGCGACTTGTTTTTTCGGAACAGCTCGTTGTTGAAGGGGGATGAATGGGCAAACTTCAGTTTTCAAGTTGTTCGTCTACTGTACTAAATGTACGTCTCGCAGTGTTCCAGGGCTGCGAGCATTCCCGTCTGAGCCCCCATGTAGTGCAGACGTCGGCGTAGTAAACTCCCCGTAAACAGCGCGGGTAACGGGGTGGAACCCAAGTCGATGAGGCATTCCGAGCAGATTTCCTCGTCGGCTCCGAACTTGGTCAGGACTTTTCGTGGCTGACGGGGCGTCATGTGTGTCGGGAGCGCGTTATACATGTTGTTCCATCGGACTTTACGCACCTCATCGATGCCGTCCGGATACGCGTCCAGCAGCGCTTTGCCGTTCACGTACAACATCTCCGGCGGTTGATCGTCCACGGGCAAGTAGTGCAGGATGCTCCCACAAAGAGTGTCCGGGTGCTTCTCCATGTCTCGGTTGGGCGTGGACGACACGACACTGACCCCCAAGGAGAGAACGCGTACGGCACATGCGCCATCTCAAACGCCAACCAGAAAGTCTCCTTGTCTCCGAAGGAATATCGGAAGCGGAACCGCTCTTCAGTGATAAACCACAACATGATGTCCATGGCGGTCTGTCCAGCACGCTGTTTGTCCACGAGCGCCAGCGACGAGTCCATCTCGTGACAGGTTTTGCCAGTGTACGCGAACGACCCCAACACGTGCTTGGAAGGGGAGTTGCCCCCGTGACATTGAACCGGTCGTAGTCGAACGTGGCGAACAGCTTCTTCAGGTAGACTTCGTCTCCGTCCTTGCCGTTCAAGTGCTCGTAGCAGTAGGAATGCACGCGATCGTAGAAGAACGTCGTGCCGGTTGTCTGGTACGGCTTCAAGTCCCGTAGTGCAGCAGGGTTCTTGATGCTGATGGCGTCTACATCCATGAGAATCACGTGGCGGACGTCGGTGTGATACACGGCCAGTGGCTTAATCCACCAGTTGCGGAACGTGTCCGCCATCTCCTGATCCATCGCTGCTTGCTGAACGAGGTCCCCACACACGTCCACGAGCTCCAACCTGTTGTCAACTCGGAACAGGAGCGTCTTGGCCTCCTCCGACAGTTCCGGGCCGCAGTGATACACTTGGATCAGCTCGTCGTTCCCCAGACACCGCAGCTCTCGGATGAGCGACACCCCCATGGCGACCAATCCGTTGTGCATGCACAGGAGCACCCCTCGATCCCTCTTCACTGTCACGTTAAAGTTCTCTCCTCGCTGGTAGAATGGCGACTTGGGATGCCCATTCACCAGCGTCGGATGTCGTAGGAAGCTTCTAACGGGACGGGTCGATTCCGTCACCTCGTATCCTCCATCAGTTGTGACCACCATGAGAAGTCCGTACACGACAAGCAGCGGCGCTAACAGTATCAACCACTTGCGATTCCCAGCCAGCGCCTTCGACAAGAGCAGCTTAGCGTTCGTCTTCCCTTTAGCCATCGCGCGAATAGATTTCGCAGCGACTACTCGATCAGTTATCGGAGCTCATGAATTCGGTCCCTGGTCCACCTCCATCAACGAGAGAGCACGGGTATTCAGGGGTGGCATCTGTGCGTTTGCGACGAACGTCTGCCAAGACTGGAGGGGATACGAAGCTCAATGGGGGACCCACTACATCGAATCAAGAGGCTGGCGCAGGAGCTCGAGCAAGTCGCCTGGATTCGCGACGGGAAGACTTGTTCACGTTCAAACACCCTCGACGAGAGCAGTTGGAGTCAAGCGTCACCATTTCGTCCTTGCAGGAGAACTTGACGGCACTTGGGACGTTTAACCAGAGAGAGAAGGCGCTGTCGGCTTCATTGAGAGAAGAGGTGGCGAGACTCACCGAGGAGCTGGCTAAGCTCAATGGTGAGGCTTGAACTCATGATGTTGGTGTTTGTGGATTGTGGCTCAGTTGTCTTCATCAATGTAGCAACACGAGAGACGGAAAAAGTGGAGCAAGAGAAGACTGCGGCACTTCCAGAGAAGAAGAGCACAGCCCACGAAGGAGAAGAAAGTTTCTTACCCGATATTCATCGTGGTTCGGCATTGGCAGGCTCGACTGCAGCTTTGCAGCAGCATACACAACTGGAAGTGACCTACCAACGAAAGGTGCGTGCATAACAAGACTTGACATGCCGACAATAAATGATCAACGATGCGACTTCTGTAGGTGCTTTCGCTCGAGAATCGGTGTTCCCACATGATGGAAAACAGCAAGAAGCTGCTGGCTAAGATCCAGCAGCTCGAAACGCGTCAAGTTGAGGCAGACGAGCTACTGGAAGGTTTGCGGCAGGATAATGCACGCCTTTCGTCGACAGCCGATGCCCTCAATAGCACAATCTCCTCCCAGTCAGCGGTGATCGTTGGACTGCGCTCAACTGTCCAAAGGCTCAATGTACGACATCTTGCCAATAGTTTCAATGGTTTGCTGAGTCTAAAGTCTTGCTGGTTGATGTGTTATTGGAGCAGCGCGACGAGAAACTTGTCGATAACCTTCGGAACAGTCTGGAGCGATGTCAACGTGAGCTGGAAACTGTGAAAAAGCGAGAAAAACATCTTCAAGAGGAGCACACAAAGCTAAAGGCCGTTGCCAGCCAAGAGAAGGAGGCCATGATGAGCAAAATTCTAGCCTTCCAGCAGCATCTTCAGCGCAGTGATACAGCAGGTGGGCACGTGGAGGCTCTGGAGATGACGGTGAAGAAACTTTTCAAAGAAAAAGAAACATTGGAAGTCGAGCTCGAAGCCTCAGTTTCTCGCTGCGGCGACTTACAAACGCGAGTTACACAACTGGATAAATTATCTGAAGAGTTTGTACAGGTATCGTGGGGTGCTCTGAGTAAAAAAACAGCGTCATGTATTGTACTAACCCACTTACTGTTGTTTGCTGCAGGTAAAGCGAACGATGCAGATGGAGATGGCAGAAGTCGAAGCAGAGTTGAAAGTCAAACGACAAGAACTGGAGACTTTCACATTAATGCAAAAGGAAACTGAAGCTCGAGCGTGGGAAGCAGAAGCGCGCAGTGCTGACGTACAGGAAGTCACCGATTTGGTTCAAACCAAAGACAAAGAGATCGCGACGTTGATGGAAAAAGTGATGCGGCTGGAGGATGATCTCGAAGAGCGAAACCAGCGATACACGGGGTTGCAAGACGAATTGCTCAAGGTAAATACGGAGCTGCAAGGACTCAAACAACTTTCACATGACGAGACCGTTCAAGCTTTGCAAATGGCACGACAAAAGGCTGCCACCTACGAGGCGTTGACGCTATTGAACGAAGAGAAAAAGGCATTGGAAGAACAGCTTCGACTGGTGCAAGAGCGACTCGAAGCAGAACAAGTAGCTCTGCAAGATGAAAAAGGTGCCAAGGAAGAAATGTTGGCAGCCTTAGCGGCCAATGGACTGACAATTGATGACTTGAGGAAGGAAAACAAGGCTCTGCTAGAGCAGATACAGAGCTTACTGGCCTCTGACAAAGCTAGAGCGGACTCCGCTGTTCAAACGGATTATGATCCTATCAGCCTAGCAGCTCATGCGGAGACCGTAAGCGAGTTGGAGAGGACAGCACTTGAGTTGGAGAAGGCAAACGACGAAGTGGAGAACCTTCAAAGCCAGCTAGACGAACTACGAGAGAGTCAGGACGAGCTACACAAGGGTAACGAGGATTTACGTCAGAACCACAAGCAAGTTGAGACCGGGTACAAGAAGCTGGTATCTCGAGAGAGATACAAGTCGGAGTCCTTCATGAGCCAGTTGAAGCTCCTACAAAACGAAAACAGCGAGCTCAGCGACAAGGTGGAGGTTCTCTGTAGCGAGTTGATCAAGGAGCAGGAACTCAACGACGCTCAAACTCTGGAGATATCGGACCTCAAGCAGCGAGTTCTTTCTCGTGAAGCCATCTACTTTCTCCGGAAGACTCAGGACTCTCTGGAGCAGACAGTGAACGCACTTTTGGAGGCTGAAAATGCATCCGAAAGCACCTTCACGTGTCTGCAGTGCATGCAACTGTTCTCGCAGCCCATGACGCTGGCACCATGCGGACACACGTATTGTGCCGCCTGCCTCGCCCAATGTGGACGTGTGGACACGCCAACTTCGATCTCGTGCAAAATGTGCGGATCAACCAACGAGAAGACGGAGTGCATCTTCCCCAACTTTGCGTTGGCCGATCTCACTGCTCGCTTCATTTTCCGACAGCAAAGTTTGGCCTCACTCACAACCATGTGCATCTCGCTCCGCAATAGTTTCACCCAGCGAGATCCCAACTCGAACTCGACACCAAAACTCCCACCAGCCACAGAATCCTAAACGTGAAGGAATTCGCAGCATCAAGTGAATCTTCCCTTTATTTGTTGTCCGCGAATTGACAAGGAACCAAGAACGAGCACCAGTTCTGCTCGACTTCACCAAGAATACATCGGACGGCGCAATCCCAAGAATCTGGGAGGCTGCTGCCCTTCTACGATAAGACTCATGACACTCGATCCCAATGCAGGCCAACCTCACGGAAGTGCATTTGGGGGACAGGTTTAACCGGAATAGTTTTCGAAACTTGTTCCTGGGGTTCGTTTGTAGCTGACAGCATTCCACGCCGGTGGTGACCATCTCATTCTTCAAACAGCTTCTCCCCGCAGTAACATCCCCCAAACACCCTTGTTGTCTGACAGTCACGACCCTGGCTCCATGAAGACTCCCTGCGTCACCTTAATCGCCTGCATCACTGGCCTCGCTGTGCTGGCCCCGCTTCAAACCGGCGCTACAGACATCGTCGCCACCAAAATGTTCGAAGATGCAGCGTGCGCCGGACCGCCGACGGCGGCCTTCTTGAAGCCCAAGCCTCGTGCGCCGACCACACGCTCAATACGTGCACTGTTTCAGAAGGAAGCAATGTGATGTTCAGCTGTGCCGACAGATACGTCCCGTTCGCCAAGGCGGCGTTTGATGAATCCCCATACTTAATCATGCAAGTATTCGCCGAAGACACCGACTGCGGGAGCATGAAGGGAGTCTCCGCCTTCTTGGCCGACAGTAAACGCCGCGTTGTTAAATTCGACGGCCAGGATACGAGCATGAAGATCGAACTCGACGCAAACGGCACCGTCACCTACACAATCTACAAGGACAACGAGAGCTTGGTGGCACATTTTGCCGAACAATACACCAGTGACCAGATGAACACTGACAAGTGTGAGAGAAACTACTTGAAGCTCTACACCGGGAACACACCCACGGTAGCGACCACGGAGTCGTCCACGGCGTCAGTCCGTTTTCCGCCGATGTCGGCACAGATTGCCCTGCTGGTGATGGGATTGATGCTGGTCGTGCTCTGAGAGACTCTCACCCCCAGCAGAACCTCTGACTTTGCTTTAACTTTCAAATGCACGCTTTTGACAAGCATGCGACGTGTGACGAGTCTGACGTCCCACGTTTTTTTGGTAAAGTCGACCCCTAAAATGTAGCCCTACCAAGCCGATATTTTCTCTTGCATAGATTATGCAGTACTTTGAATGGCTACATATTTTGTTATTTGTATGGTCTGTATTAATTACAGCTTTTCTTAAAAAAATAAAACTTATTAAAAAGATTACAGGTAAAGTGATTTATTACTAATTTATGAAAAAGAGATTAAAATCTTAGGCTATAATTTTTAAATATATGAAAAAAATAAGTAGTGTTGAACATATTATGAGAGATGTAAATAATCGAATATAAAAATTATTTACAGGCATTACCTAAAAATTAAATATAAAGTCCCAATAGGACAATGCCTCGTCGAGCACCAAGCCACGCGTGCTGGGCTCTGGCGAGACGTCAAGTAACTGGAGGACGGTCTTTTGGGCCTGGTTTGCCTCGCCAAACGCTCAGTCTACGGCAGGTTCTCCGTGATGAAGCCGGCGGCGTCTTGTTAGGCTTCTCCAGCGACGGGAACTTCCTCAGTACGTCGAAACTTGAGTTTTGATCCGAATTTCATTCCTTTTGTAACGATTGTTTTAGTTTATTGCATCAGTTTGGACGCCTGCTACGAGGTGCAATGGCGACAAATCAACTTTCAAGACTTTTACCATTGGAGAGAGGACGGACAAGCGCCCGAAATTGTGTTCAAGCTCCGTGTGGACGGAGGCACTTCAGACTATGGAGTGAGCACCCCATTGGAGGTGTGGCAAAGTGTGGACGAGGCGCTGGTGCTGGCCATCACGAGAGATACTTGGAACGAAGAGAACTCTCGACTATCGCGGGTGGTTGTCGCTCCGTCTCCAGTTTTCGATGATGGACGAGCTGTTGCAGTTTCAAGTTTGAGCTTTGAGTTTAGTCAGCACGCGCACTCGCAGAAATTGGAGAAGTGGCAATTGCTGCAGTTCGTAAGCGAGCCGAAGAACGTGTATCACGTGCTCGTCAATGCTGGGACGGCCTTGCATGTTCTGGTCTTTCATGTCTGGAGAAGACGCCACAAGGCGGAAACGGTAGCGCCTACTGCCGATACGAGACCAAGAGGCTTGGGGATCTCGTATTTTCCTGAAAGTGCGTTCCAACTGCTTGATAATTGACATTTTGTTTTGGCGAAATCTAACAGTATGACGCAGACGCTTGGTATTATCCCCCAGTTTTCCCGATCAAGTTCCAAAATCCACCGAGTACAGGCAACAGGATGCCGGTTCGGGTGAATCATTCACTGCAGGTGTCGAGGTACGAAATATCGTAAGGCGCATATCGCATGTTGGCTTGATCTCACGTTTGTTTGTTTTCATAACCCGCTAGTGCATTTGCCAACACCTTTTTAATGTAGAGGGCTTTCTTGGGGAGGTTTTGGAGACTTTCAAGCCACTTCAGCATTATAATCTCGTCGACTACGCTCTGCGCCTTGTCCGGGTAATGCCAGTATCCGCACTGTTGCACAAAACATGTTTCTAACTCCTAGCAACGTCGTCATTTTGCTTGATCCACAGGCCAGTGTGTCGGAGAAGACAGTATTCATGATTTATGTTTTGTCACTCGCACCATCAAGCACCGAGCCCACGAGACCAGGAAATCATTACCTTCGAGTGGCTCTTTTCCTCAGCTTGGAGCTCTTCACGGGAACGCACCATATCATTCGAGCACTGAAGGTACCGGGGAACGGAGATCTGCGTCATATCTCGGAAATTGTTGCTCGGAGATTCCTTGCAGATTTAAATCGAAGGCTGCCGCATGAACCAACAGCAACGACGTGGGACAACGAGGCACTTTTGCGTGAAGAATCTCTGCACGAACTTCACAACCCGCAGTATCCGATCTCCATCTCAAGTACTTTATCAAACGAATGAAGGCTACCCTCTCGATCCAGAGAGCCAAGCACATTGCTAGCTGCTCGTTGAACAACCTTGTATTATTTGCCTCTTCGTTATGGCTAGATTATCAATGCGTCGCCAGCTCACCGTACAACTGCGACACAAACTGTTGTTGCTTACTCGCGCGACACAAACAGCGGGCCAAACACCAGCACCGTCGTGGAAAGCAACTTAATGACCACGTGCAGGGCCGGCCCGGCCGTGTCTTTGAACGGATCGCCCACAGTGTCACCGGTGACCGCAGCCTTGTGAGCTTCACTTCCCTTGCCCCCAAAATTACCCAGCTCCACATACTGTCATCACAAGGCACAACAACATGGTGAGCATTATAGCTCCTCCTAACGCAAGCTGTGAAATTTTGAGTTCTCCGCCAAACCTTCTTGGCGTTGTCCCAGGCACCGCCGACGTTATCCAGGAACAGAGCCATCATAATGCCAGTTACCGTGCCGAACATGAGGTAGCCAGCTAGAACTTCCGCGCCCAGCAGCGGCTTGCCCTGGTACTCTCCGATCTAATACGAACAGCAGTCAGCAAGGTGGGATCAAAAGTAAATACATGCAAAGAGCGACAACGTACCACACGGAAGACAACACCAACAGCGATCGGCATCAACACAGCCAGCAGACCTGGGAAACGCATCTGCTTCAAGGCAGCCTTAGTGACGAGCGCAACACACCTGCGATAGTCGGGCTTTTCCTTGTACTCCATGATTCCCGGGTAGATCTCGAACTGATGGCGCACTTCGTTCACAACCTCGCCAGCGGTCTCCCGACAGCAGCAACGGCAAGCCCCGTGAAGAAAAACACCATCATTGTACCCAACAGACCACCAACCAGGACCTCGACCGTCGCGATGTCCACTGTTTTGAACTCGCGACCTGCAAATTCCGAAAATTCGTCCATGAAAGCACCGAAGAGCACGAAGCACGCGAGAGCAGCCGATCCAATTGAGTAGCCCTTGGTGATGGCCTTGGTCACATTGCCAGCCGCGTCCAACTTGTCTGTAGCGTCACGCACGTAGTCTGGCTGGCGACTCATCTCGGCAATACCGCCAGCATTGTCAGCGATGGGGCCGTAGTTGTTCATAGCTAGCACAAATACTGCTGAAGACAGCATTCCCATGGTCGCCACAGCCGTGCCGAACAGTCCAGCGTGGCGGTTCCCCTGACCACCGATGCCCGAGGCTGCCCCCAAGTGATAAGCGGAGATGACGGCAAAGCTCACCATGAGTGTAGGAACAACCGTAGACTTCATGCCCACGGCCACACCAGTAATGATATTCGTGCCATGGCCCGTGGTGCTGGCCTTGGCGATGCTTCGCACAGGTGGGTACGCGTAGTCCGTGTAGTACTGCGTCGACTTGACAAATACGAAAGCTGTGAGCATCCCAACCACGCCACAGAGGAAAAAGTTCATCCACGCAGTGGGGTACTCGGGCGTGTAGAGCAACCAGCGCGTCGTCACAGCAAAACCAACCAGCGCCAGAGCAAGAGATACGTTGTAACCTTTCTGCAGCGTCGCCATCGGGTTGTGATCGGGACGCGAGGCTTCGACGTCCGAAGGTGCTTTCACCATCAGAATCCCAGCACTGCTGACTGCAATATCAAAGGCGTGTACCACCACGGGAAAGAACACAAAATACACGGGGTTCGGCAGCTGCGCTTCTCTCGCTAGCGTCCCCCAAGATCATGGCTCCAATAATCTCTGCAGCCACCGACTCGAACACATCTGCACTGCTGCCCACACAGTCGCCCACCATATCCCCCACCAGGTCAGCAATCACCGCCGGGTTACGCGGGTCATCCTCCGGGATACCCACTTCCACCTTCCCCACCAAATCCGCTCCCACATCAGCAGCTTTGGTGTATATTCCACCTCAAGCTGCATAAACAGCGCCACGAACGAGGCGCCGAAGCCGTAACCCACCATGAGCAGCGGGATCTCCGTGGGTTGCAGCAAGGACCCAAACATCATGTACAGCATCACATAGAGCGTGCTCACTCCCCCACACACAGCGTGATGTCCAGTACAGCCGAAAAGGCCCCACCCCGGAAACACACGAGCAGCGCCTCTCCGTACGATCTTCGAGCGGCGCTGGCCACTCGGATGTTGGACCTGGCCGAGACCCACATGCTCACGTACCCTGCCGCCGCAGAGCACACCGCTCCGATGAGAAAGGCGACGGACGCCACCAGTCCGAGCGTAACGTTGCCGAGCTTCTCCACGCCAGAGCTCAAGGCGCTGGAAGGTCTCAGCGCGTAGCTGAAGAAGATCAAGCCGGCAATGGCCAGCGCGATGCGGGCAATGGCCGTGTACTGGATGCGGAGGAACCCCTCGGCCCCCTGGCGGATGGGCACCGCCACCTCCTTCATGTCGGCTGTCCCGGAGTCCCTGGCCAGCACCCAGTGCGACAGGTAGAGCGAGAACACGGCCCCGTAGCCGCAGATGGTGAAGACGAGGAAGATGGGGCGGAAGCTGCCGCCAAACAGCAGCAGAAGCGCCCCCAGCGCGGAGATGACGACCAGCGGCGGCTGCAGGTTCAGAGAACGGGCGTACGCGAGCGCGGCGGAGGCGCCGGCGCCCATTTCCTCGTCGTCGGCGCTGGCCGCGACGGCGCCGAACTCGATGTCCACCTGAGTCTTGTCCAGCATCTTGCGAATCTGAGAATAACCCACGTGGTAGTCAGAATCAGAGGGAGGGCACTCGACCGAGGGAAACCTCCACTTCAACCAGATGACACAGCTGCATCCAATCAAAATCATTCGACGAGGTTGAAGTTGCGAGTATTTTTAACTGAGTGATTGAAGGTGGCTCATTCTCGAATTTGCCGCCTTCCTGTCAAGATGCGCTCGTGTCTGCGTCGGTCGCTGCGTGTTCGCTCCTCCTCGTCGCTGCGTCGCTGCGCGTCCACGCTGGCTCCGCTGACGCAACTGTCGGAGGAGGAGCTCATGTTCCAGGACAGCGTGCGCCGGTTTGCGGCTGCCGTGGTGGCCCCCACGTGCGCTCGATGGACCAGAAGGGCGAGATGGACCACGCCATCACCCGCGGGCTGTTCGAGAACGGGCTGCTGTCGGTGGAGATCCCGGCGGACTACGGGGGCAGCGAGGCCTCGTTCATGAGTCTCTGCCTCACCATCGAGGAGCTGTCCAAGGTGGACCCCGTCGTGGGGCTGCTGTGCGACCTGCAGAACACGGTCGTGAACAACGTCTTCCTGGTGAGAGCACATTTTTAATTAATAGATAATAGGGGTAGGGTTGTAGTTGCTGACTTTTCTGTTTTACAGGTGCACGGTACAGAAGAGCAGAAGGAGAAGTATCTGTCGAGACTGAGCACTGATATGGTACGGTGTAGAGGCTGGTAGTTTTCATTTTTGTGTGTGGATGTTTATGTGATTTGTTGCTGGCAGATCGGCAGCTTCTGTCTGAGTGAAGCAGGTTCTGGGAGTGACGCGTTCGCGCTGAAGACCAAGGCGGAGGTGTCGGCTGACGGCAGCTATTACTCCCTTACGGGCCAAAAAATGTGGATCTCGAATGCGGAGTACGCGGGGTTTACTTGGTGTTTGCCAATGCGGACCCGTCGAAGGGGTACAAGGGCATCACGTGCTTCATTGTCGACAGAGAGATGGAAGGGCTGGAGATCGGCAAACCGGAGGACAAGTTGGGCATCCGAGCGTCCTCGACTTGTACCGTCACGCTGACGGATGTGAAAGTGCCGAAGGAGAACATTCTGGGAGAGCTGGGCAAAGGGTACAAGATTGCCATCAGTACCCTGAACGAGGGGCGAATTGGAATTGCCTCGCAGATGCTGGGGCTGGCACAGGGAGTTTATGACCAGACGTTGCCGTACTTGTTCGAACGCCAGCAGTTCGGCTCGGCAATCGGAGAATTCCAGGCGATGCAGCACCAGTACGCGGAGGCAGCACTGGACATCGAGACCACACGTTTGCTCGTATACAACGCCGCTCGTCTCAAAGATGCGGGACAACCG
Source organism: Phytophthora syringae (assembly GCA_012656105.1). Lineage (NCBI taxonomy): Eukaryota > Oomycota > Peronosporomycetes > Peronosporales > Peronosporaceae > Phytophthora > Phytophthora syringae. The sequence continues at coordinate 442,586 of JAAKBD010000005.1, read as the reverse complement.
TTCGTCAAGCAGGCTGCGATGGCGAAGCTTCATGCATCCCGCGTGGCTGAAAGAACAGCGTCTAAATGTATCGAGATGCTCGGAGGGATTGGCTTCACGAAGTACCTGCTTGCGGAAAAATTCTATCGTGATGCAAAGATCGGATCAATTTACGAAGGCACCAGCAACATGCAGCTCACGACAATCGCGAAGATCGTCTCGGAAGAGTACAAGAAGTAAGTACTATAGCTCGTGACAATCGCAGAGGAGTACAAGACCCAGAACACATGAGCTTGGTTGATATTATTGCTTTATGTGGTCTCCCCACTCGGCTCTGGTTTGTTGACATTAACCATCCCCTTAGTGACGCTTGGCCTCACTTGATATTTCACAGAGGGTGCAACTTTTCGAGACGCATCATGAGTATCATGAGTATTCTCTCCAGTGTTCAACTGCGTACTGTTGCTCCTGACAGCACTAATCGCAGTAGACTTGGATTCCTCTTTCAGGCGGAAGATCTTGGGGACAAGCATCAAACACATGATCAAAAATGTCGAGAAGAGCAAACCGCACGCGAGAAACACGTAGTAAGCTGCAGCGCGCATTTCAACGAGGTACGTCATGGGCAGGATGACGAGGCAGCCCACCAGCACCACCACGACCGAGCCAAAAATCCACGGTGTCTCCTGGAAGTCCACCGACACGTTTCGAATGAGGAACGAGAGGTACAGACCAACCATCAGCACAATCGCCTTCCAGAAGATGAGCAGTGCTGTGAAGATGAAACTCGAGGACTCGCACGAGATCCGGTCGACTGTCCCGCGAAATTCGGTAGCTTCTTCAGTCGTGATGGTGGGCTCAGGAAAGTCAGCAGCGTACCATACGACGAAAATGACGATATCGACGGCATAGAAGATGGAGAGGATTTTTAAAATGCGAAACAGCGTCACAGTCACTCGTTTCATCGCAGATTTTAGAAACACGCGGTAGACGCGAAGAGATTTCATGATGAGCGAGCCAAAAATCGTGGTGAATCCCAGTGAAATCAGCACTGGACGAAGCCCACATAGCAATTGCGATGGACGCCCGGCATACGCAACAGCAGCACCAGTTGTTAGGAACCCACCCGAGAGCATCAGAAGAAGCATTTCGTACTGCGATCTTCGGATAATTGGTGCGGCGCGCTGCTTGAAAACAAAGATAATTGCCACGACGAGGAGCACAGACATGATCACTGCTAGAACCGCCACAGCAGCAAATGTTGACGATGACGTTGGCATGTACTCACAGTTGATCTTGAGATCTTTTGGCAAGCCGTCTCCGTTTTTGCATTCCCCAGATAGTTGGTCATTTGTGGCATTTGGCAGCTTCCAGAAGTACTCGATGGCTCGATACGCATCCGAGTCACATTCTGAAACGCTGTATTCGAAGAAACTGGAGTCACAAGTAGGTTTTTCATCGATCCAATTAGACCAAGTGCGACGATTTTCATCAATCCAGTCACAAGAACGACTTGTGTGAATTGTAGCTGGCAGCGCATTCACACCACCATCACAATCATTTGGCAGCGACGTATTTCCGGGGTTTGGGGCCTTCCAAGCAAACTCAATCGTGCGCACAGAGCTGCCATTATCGCATCCTGAGACGTGACTAATAATGTGTTGTTCCAATGCACATAATGGCAGTCGATCAAGCCATTCACTCCAGACATCATAATTCCCCTTTACCCAGTTGCACGCTGCGCGAAAATACGGCTCAGTGTCAGCAGCAGTGATAGCGGCATTATAATCACTCAAGAGATTGTTGATGTCTGTGTCCGACAGCGTTAGCTTGGAAAACAATGAACCAACAGGAAGTTGTTTCACCAGCAGTGACGCGAATTTAGTGAGCTGTAAGCTCGGAAAGTCGACGTCGACAGGATTGTTTGTCTTTTTGCCAAAACCATTTTCACCATAGTCGCCTGTAGACAGTTTGATTCGGTCGGGATCAGTACGTGGCAGGAAGACACGATCATACAGGCCCTTGTGCGTCACATGAAACATATCAGGCTCAAAATGGTAGAATATCACTGGGGTCTTGCTCTTCGCTGCGGCTGAGGCGTACTTACTAACTTCACCATATCCAAGGAAACAGAAGTATGCAGGAATGCCAATATTGGACAAGACAGCCTGGAAGAAGCCTCGATCGAATCCAGGTTTCATCATAGCCACGACCAGACAATCTTTTCCAGCCGCCTCTCGTTCTGTGCAAGTCTCGGATTTCTCACAATTATCCTTGCAGCCCATGACTCCGTCCTCGCAAAGAAGGACGTTTGGCGGGTTGTACGCTGGGTTTGCCTTGAACGGCACGACACTGAGCTTGTCAATGAGTGAGTCGCTCAACTTGAAGTGCTTCCAAAAATCTGGGAAATATGGAGGCGTGGCACTTAGTCCTTCCTCCACCAAGGCGTGCGAAGCGTACACCCCCGCAGACCCAAAGTAGCCGACACCACCGACTTTGTAGCTCTCATTGAAGTACACTCGCAGATTGGACATGGTGCTGGATGTCCACGCTTCAATATTCATGTGCACTGGGGTACAAATTCCGGACCTGGCAGAGGACATGCGCTGCGTAATCCCAACAGTGGGGCCTCCATAACTGATTGCTATCTTGTAGCCACTCTGAATCGAAAGACAACAAGCGAGTGAGTGCACCACTGCCATTAGTAGTAGAAATCCCAGCCTTACCACTTCTTCTGCGACGACTCCCAGGACCATTGACGCGAGCATGTGGGAATCCCAGTCATTCACATCCAATACGAGAGTGTCTTTCATCGTGCCACGAGTTGAGCCGTCTGCAGGTTGGTCTGCACCATAGAACGCCTGCCCTTTCGGCAAACACGCGTCCGTGAATGCTTCTGCCGACTCTGTGCGCGGATCCTCAATCTGTGCCAACAACAATTGAAAAACGTTGCTAAACTCTAGTCATTCTTCGAAGTCCACTAACACCAACTTATCGTACGCTGTATCGTGGATACGTGAGTGCTTCTTGCAGGAACGGACGGACGAGACGACCTTGAGCATCGCGATCTTGGCTAGAGACGCGCAGTTCGGTCTCCATCTTCTTGACCCACGCGGAATCGAGACACGTGCCCAGCAGTCGATTTGGGCCCACAGGGTAAGTCATGACAACCGGAATCGAGACGGCGACGAGAAGAAGCACCAGCCACACTGCACTTGAAGCAACCGTCATGTTGGCTACGGTGATGAGCTTGTAAATCTTTTGGAGATGCGACCACCTAAAACGTCGCGATCATTCTTTTCACAGCCATGTCCAATTTGAAGCTGTCAAGTTCGTTTTTGGGGACAGTCAGTTTGGACCGGAATACGTAAATCGCGGCGGCAGTGGCTCAGTCTGGGATCGTGTTGGTTTCACAGGATGCCAACAGCTCTCTATAGTTAGTGTCAAGAGCAAGCAGCAACGGATTTTGCTTACTTCGCAGCTCGGAGTCTCGACTTTACCTCCATCCTCGGCTAGCAAGCATGAAATGGTTGCTGTTTCTCACAGCACTCTCCAACCTTGAAAGTACCAATGCTGCAGCTTACCCTCTCGGCCCCAATCGATTCTTGGGCACCTGTCTCGACGAGACGTGGGTGGCCAAGATGGAAGCCGAGAAGGAAGTATCGAGTCACGCCCGTGACTCGATGGGCCGCCTCGTACACCCGTTCTTACATCCAGCCCTGAAGTACCCGCGATACCGAGTGCGTGCGCGTTCAAAAGCAATTGGTAGTTCGGCTCCGTTCTGATTGTTTGTGTATTTTGCTTTCGATAGGTTGATGACCCGAGAACGGCGTCGGGTGAAGCATACACAGACACCTGCGTACCGGAAGGTCAGTTCTTTTACGGGGCAGACCAGGACGCAGAGGGGGAAACGCGGGGCGATCTGAACGGAACGCTTGTTCTGGATCTATGCGACTGGGAGACTCATGCGCTTTCCACGATGGTGTTGGCAATCATCGCAGAAGAAGTGAGCGGCTACAAGGTGTCGATTAACAAGGGAGGTCTGGGGTGGATATCACCCAGCGCATGTCGTCCGTGGGGACGGGAGTGTGCAATCCAACTCACCTCAACATCGAAGTTTGGACTTCCAGCACAATGTCCGGGCTGCGACCCTATTTCAATGAGAGCTTCAATGTCGGTGGCGTGGGCTACTTTGGGTTATCCGGTGTCTACACAACGCACAAGTTCGTGAAAGATGCGACCAGCTCAACTCCGCCATACTACCCAGACTTTTGGAAGGACTACAAAACGAGCGATGCTCTTATCAATGCGTTGAGCGTGAAATCATTCAAAGCCAACAAGAACTACTACCCCCAGCTAGAGACTTTTGCCCCACTGGAACCAATGGCTGTGAAGACAATTGCCAGAGAACAGAGGCTTGCACTAAGCGCGAAAAAGCTGGAGGTGATTGTTTGGTCATGGCATTGATGAAACCAGGATTCGACCGAGGATTTTTCCAAGCGGTGTTCGACAATGTGGACATTCCTGCATACTTCTGTTTCATCGGCTACGGTGGACTCAACAAGTACGCATCGGATGCAGCGATAAGTGGAGCTCCAGTTCTTTTCTATCACTACGAGCCTGACCCCTTCCATGTGGCTCACAAGGGAGCATTTGATCGAGTATATCTCCCCGCAGCGACCCTGATCGCGTGAAGCTGTCCACAGGAGACTACGGGGAGAAAGGTTTTGGTGTTAAAACCGGCAATCCCTTGGATGTGGATTATCCAAGCCTGCTGCTCTCGAAATTCGCCGCTAACACCTTGAAGGGTTTACCCATTGGAGCGCTGTTCTCCAAGCTGACACTTGCAGATAGCGATATTAATGATCTTCTCAGCAGATACATCACGGCCTCCAGCGATGCTACAGAACCTGAGCCGTATTTTCGCGCAGCATGCAACTGGGTGAAAGAGAACTACGATATTTGGAGTGAATGGCCAGATCGACTGCCGCTTTGCACATTCGAAGAGCACATTGTCAGCCAGGTGGCGGGTTGTGACAACGACAGTTCTGTACGCGAGATTGAGTTCGCATGGAAGTCACCGAATCCAGGGAACGCCGCGCTCCCCAATGAATGCGATGGAGGTTTCGATGCTGTTCCAGACACGATTTACACGAGTCGCTCTTGTGACTGGATCTTTGAGAACCGCCCCACCTGGTCTGATTGGATTGACGAGAAGCCTGTGTGCGAGGCGAGTTTCTACGACTACAACGTCTCGGAGTGTGACTCGAACGCGTATCGAACTGTCCAGCACTTTTGGAAGTACCCTGACATCTCAAACAGTGAGAACTCGGGAGAGTGTTCAGGTGGTGCCAGCTTGCCTGCGACCATCCAAATCGATTGCGAGTACATGCCAACCTCATCGCCTACGTTTGGGGTGATCACAGCCCTTGCAACGATAGTAGCGGTTGTTCTCGCAGTCGCCATCGTTGGCGTGTACAAGAAGCGCGACGCCCCGATAATTCGTCGATCCCAATACGAGATGCTTCTGCTCATGATATTCGGCGGCTTCTTCACCACTGGCGCCGCAGTAGCCTATGCGGGTCGCCCCACCAAGTTGCTCTGCGGAATCCGCCCTGTTCTGGTCTGCATGGGCTTCACCACCATCTTCGGCTCGCTCGTCATCAAGTCTCTTCGGGTGTACCGTGTGTTCATGAAATCCGCCATGAAGCGCGTGAAGGTGACCTTGTTCCGGATCCTCAAGATCCTCTCCATCTTCTACGTCGGAGACATCATCATTTTCATTGTATGGTTTGCCGCCGACTTCCCAGAGCCCACAATCACTACCAAGGAAGTGTCCGAGTTCCGCGGCACCGTCGACCGGACCTCCTGCAGCTCCTCGAGCTTCATCTTCACAGCGCTGCTCATCTTTTGGAAGGCCATTTTGCTCATGCTGGGACTGTACCTGTCGTTCCTCATCCGAAACGTGTCGGTCGAGTTCCAGGAGTCTCCGTGGATTTTGGCTCGGTCGTGGTGGTGCTGGTGGGCTGCCTCGTCGTCATGCCCATGTCGTATCTCGTGGAGATGCGCGCTTCGACGTACTACGTGTTCCTGGCTTGCATGCTTCTCTTCTGCACGATGCTCATCATGTGTCTCATGCTCGGGCCAAAAGTCTTCCGCCTGAACGAGGCCGGAGCTGCCAGCGCCACCAGCGGCAAGAGCATGGTCAGCATTAGGAGCAGAACCAGCATGCTCCCGAACGCGACGGGGATGACCAATCTCACGGAAACCAACAACACGGTGCTGGATGGGAACCAGCAGCCGTCGCAGAACAAGTACCAAGTCAAGCCCCTGCACCCCAACCAATAGCAACAACAACTCGGTGACCGACCAGTTGCAGTACGGTACTGGTAGTTGATGTAGCCATCTTGAAATGATCCTGACCGTAATCATTTCCGACTCGTCGTGTGATTGGTCAAAACGATTTCTTTAAAAGTCTCGGCCTGTGATTGGCCGTTTCTCGCCATTCTTCAATTCGGCACGCGCAATGACGTCGTCGGCGCTTGTGGTAGCGCCCGAGGAAGAGGCCGAGCTGCCCGTGGACCTGTCGCAGCTGCCGCCCGTCCCCGCGGCCAAGTCGCTGCTGCTCATCAACAACTTCGTGGCCAACACGACGCGCTTCCTCAACCACTTCGCGCACGAGTGCGAGGAGCGGATCACCAAAGTCTCGGACAACGTCACGCGCGTCGAGATCCTATTGGCCATTTTAGAGGCCAAACTGAACTCCATCCCAGATTTGAGTGTCTCAGATGCCGAAGTCAAGGCTGCGGCGGGCGACGACGTTCTAAATCTGAACCCGAACCAGATGGATTTAGGCATCTCAGATCAAGACTTGCCGTCCATGGATTCAGCCAATGAAACGTCGTTGCCGCCACCCCCACCCCCACCTGAGGAAGAGGGGCTTCTAATGAGGGGAGTTGCTGCCATCAATGGACGGAATGGAGGGGCTCTCGTGGTCCCCCCACCCCCAGGAGCTCCGTTGTCTCCTACTGGCTCCATGCCGCCCCCTCCGCCGTCGTCCATGGGCGACTTTGATGATGACGAGCAAGTTGAAGGGGAGAGTGATGGTCCTCTCATGTTGAAGTTGAAGGACGATCCAGTGTACGCCAAGTACTTTACGATGCGGCGTCTAGGCATCCCAGAACAGGTGATCGAGCACAAACTCATGATGGACGGCATGGACGCCAGCGTCCTGAGTATGGACCCGGAAGGGCCGTCGCCCAGTGGAGGATTGGCACTGACTATGGATGCAGAGTCGACGGGGCCGATTTTACCGATCATGGCGCCACCCCCACCAATGTCGGAAGGGGCCAGTGACTCGGAAGATGAACAGATGGAGTTGCCGCCACCCCTCCGTCTTTATCGCAGCCTAGAGGTGAACGTCAACCGTCCGGAAACATCGGAATGCCCTTCCCGGCCCCACCGTCCCCGATTTCCCCTACGGTTGGTTGATTTTCGGTATTTGCGAGAGGGTTTGTGTTGAGTTTCATATTTGTTTTTGTTGTTGTATTATTTTGCAGTCTTCTGTCGGTGGACCGGCATCGCTGTTTGGTGATGGCCCCCGGCCCCTCCCCCGCCGCCTCCATCTTCGACTGGCCGTCCAGCCCCACCAGTTAGTGAGATCGAGAGCTCCAGCAGCGACGATATTGAAGAATTCGATGTTGATGAACTACCTGCTGACTCGGGCGGGATGAAGCTGAAAGACGACCCTGCCTTCGAAAAGTGAGTGAAAGCGATCGTCATTTTGATGCATAAATGGCCGCCTGCTAACGCACTGACTCGTAAATGGTTTGTTGCTACTGCAGATACTTTAAAATGCGCAAGTTGGGTATGCCAGACGGAGTAATTCAACATAAGCTCATGATGGATGGCGTCACCCAAGACATTCTCAAGTACGTCCGACGATGTCCATCTTTGCTGATCAGGTACTTATTATGAATTGTTTTCTTGGTGGTGCTGCAGCATGGATCCGGAAGGTCCGTCACCAAATGCGACTGGTTCAGTAGCCCCAGCAACGGAAGCTGGTCAGCCACCACCACTTCCTCCAGGATTGCCGCCACCGCCGCCAGCTCGGCCAGCCGGCGGACTCCCCCTCCTCCTGTAAAGAGATACGATGATTCCGACTCGGATTTTGATTCTGATTGACCTAGCTGTGCGGCTGCAGGTCTCTTCAGTAATGGATGTAACAGATTTGTGCCTGGAGTTCCGAGTGTTTACAATCAGTCGTGAGTGAGGCAGGGCATGGTACTCTGTGTGTTTGGCGAAGCATTGACCACTAACTCACTGAGCTGCGTCCGTTACAGCAGGATGTCGCCACACACGTATTATTGAACCTCAGACTTCCGATTATAGCCTTGAGTTTGTACTCGTTCTCGTTCTGGTCCCAGCAGCAAATATCACCCCACAGATAGCGTGTAGCTCTTCCTCCGGACAGGGCTCTCGTGTACACAAGGCCCCAGGATAATGCGCATTGGTGAAGTCTGCTCTAACATTTGATCGTCTTCGTTGTGCACCGCGCAACCAAGCCCAAGCCCTCCCCCCACGACGCACTAAGCCAACGCAACACGACACGCAACGAGTCCTATGAGTGAACCAGAAAGCGGTGGGGGTAACCCAACTGATCACACCAACGGTACAACGACTGAGATTACAGCCACGATGGCGGAGGCAACAGCAACTGCGTCGACGGTGAGTACACCGGCAGGATCGTGGGCAGAGGAGCCTACCACACAACAAACAGCAGTGCCACCGAAGCCGGGAACTCCGCCACTGCCGGGCCGCGTAACACCACCAACAAAAATGCACCCACTTCTCAGAGGACCTTCGGCAGCACGCATCCAGGAAGTGGAAGCAGCAGGGGAGGCTGTGCTGCGCCAGGTTGAACAGATGGACTCGCGTATTAACGCAAGTGCGACCCTGAAATCTGTTAAAGCATCACGTCGACCATCCAGCAGCCAGAAGCAAATAATGGGTTATCTGGAGAAAAAGGCGCGTACAGCCTTGGTCGCGGACGTGGGCATGGAAGGAAATGCTCTTACGATGAATCAAGACGACGCAGTTTCAATTGGAAGCAGCGCAGGTTCGATTTCTCACAGTAACTCGAGAAAAGTGTTCCCGCACGTGGGTAATTTGGAGACCATTGGCAGCGGCGATCTCTCAGGTGCAGGCGATTTTAAGGATGTTGAGCCTGGTGTGAACCGTAAGTCAATGCGGAAAACCTTCGTGGAGCGGCTAAGCTCCCTCGTGCTCGATGATTCCATGACATCCCCAAGCATGCGTCAGCGAAAAGACAGTCGTGTTGACACCAGGCGACGCAGTAGCGTCACTGCATCGATCTTGGAGGACGTGTCGAAGTTCAAGCAGACCGTGTCACGGATGTTCGAAAATGCAGCCCAAATAAAGCTGGACGATGAGCGCTCAGCCCGCGTAGCCGAGTTGGTGGACAGCGAAGTGATGGTTCTGAATGCCAGCCAACTAGCACAAAGTCAGCAACGGAAGGCACACAAGTTGACGATCTCGATTCACTCTACTTTCCGACATTGGTGGGATTTTATCATCACGGCATCCATTGCGTACGTGATTGTGATGACACCTATCAAGGTTGGCTTTGACGTGAAATCGTCGGGTTTAAATTACGCTCTCGATGTTGTGGTCGACGTTATCTACCTCATTGAAATGGTACTCAACTTTTTACGAGCTATGAAGACGACGCGACCGGCGAGGAAATTAAAGACCTTGAAAAGATCCGACGTAGTTACATCAAGAGCTGGTTTCTCGTGGACGCTGTAAGCAGCTTCCCATCTTCATTGGTGGGCACCACGAATGGGTTGCTTACCCTCTCGAAAATCCTAAAGGTGGCTCGCGTGGCGAAAGTATCGGAATCTGGTCTTGTTCGCACCGTATCGGGGCATATCGACCGCTCCATGAACCCGTCCATGCTGCGAATGCTCAAGCTGACGGTAATTTTCCTGGTCTCTCAGCATCTTATCGCGTGCACATACTATTATATCAGCTTGAACCAGAGTGTTGAGACGACATGGGCTCCTACGCACGAAATCCGCAACAGTGACTCGCTTGGCCAGCAGTACATCGATGCGGTCTACTTCGCTATCATGGTGACCACCGCAAACGATGTGAATCCAACGACGCCGATCGAGAAATTATTCACGTCTGTCATGCTTTTCGTGGGAATTGTTATCAATGCCAGTATCATCGGTAGCGCTGCGAACCTATTGGCAAACCTGGACAAAGAGGAAATTGCACGCAAGAATCAGATGGACTCCATTAACGACTACCTGCGATTCAAGAAAGTGCCCCTAGTCTTGCAGAATAAAATCCGCCGGTACTACGACTATGCTCTGACAACGCGCCTGCAGGACCCGACCGAGACTTTGTTTGCTGACCTACCGGACCGTCTCAAGTTGCTGCTCAAGCTGAATTTGCACTCCGTGTTCGTGCGCAAAGTTCCGCTCTTTCGAGCGCTGTCTCACTCGGGCGTTGTGGCCATCATCCAGTGCCTTGTGCCAATCGTAGCTATGCCTGGCGAGATCATTATCGCGTACGGAGAAGTTGCAAGCGAGTTCTACTTTATTAAGGCTGGCCAAGTATCACTGTGTGTCCCTGGTCTCGTGGACAGTGTTCCTCTTGGCAACCTCGGAGAAGGCTCCTTCTTCGGCGAGACATCTCTCCTCACTGGTGAACCAACAACGGCGGAGGTTAAGGCTGAACGCATGTGCGAGCTCATGTATCTAACCAAAGACGACTTTGAGGTCATTATTGACAGGTTCCCCACGTTTTTCCTCGCCGTGCGGCGCATCAGTGAATCGCGAATGCAGACTGCGCAGAATATCCAGAAAATGTCCAAGATGAATCGCCGGGGTACGCAGATGCTGAAGATGAAGAAAATAAGCTTTCGCGGTGTGGCCCAGGCGGCTGTAGTGAAGGCTCGTTTTGGGGACCGTCTGGAAACGCTGGCGACCAAGAGGACGTCTGTCAGGTCTGAAGGACGGGTGGGCTCCATCGTTGGCGGCGGAAGAAAGCTGCTGTCAACTGGCCGACGAAAAACCATCTCGTCTATCAGTGGTACGTTCATCGAGGGACTCTCACTAGCCCAGGCCCGCCATCTCACGCGATTGCGGGGCATGCGAGATATGAAAAACAACACCGAGGAAGACATGTTTTGGGATTGAGCGACCTGGCGCAATTGAAGTGTACAATATAGTCTCGAAAATGGGGTATTTTGTTTTTACGATCGGACTTCACCATACCGGTACGAGTCAATTCAGCAGAAGTTCAACTCATTTCTACCTAAAAAGCTGACAAAAACTGGAGTGCTAATAGTTTTTGTCGTTGAATGGCGTGAACGTGATGCCTGTTGATGAAATGTTTGGATGCATGGGCGGGGATGAAAAAATATTGCCAAGTGTACCAAACTCCTCGACGCTGTCGCCTCTGCACCAGGTACATTGCCAATGGTGAACGGCGTGGGTATTGGCAGTATACTCGCCATTGGGGAACTTGTGCATGCAGTCACACGCCTGTTTCGCAGCCTTGTCATCGCGCTCGCGACACGCTTTCTCGAATGGTTCACTGTCCCAGTGTGCAATGTCTGGATAAAAGTACTCGGACGGGAACACCACAACTGCTGACTCTTCTTCGCGTGTCGAGTTCAGGTACGTCTCTTTCACTATTCGAGGTCCTGTGAGCGATACCGGGTCATCGAGAGCCTCTCCACGGTCGAATTCGGTTTTAATGTTGTCTAGCACCCGCAACCAGAACGGGTGACCAGGGACTGAAGCCAGGAGAGCATTGCACAGTGCAGCAGACGTGGAACCCTCGAGCAGTACCGTGTGTGCAAGAGGCTCCGAGCTGAGGAAAAGGCTGTTTTCTCGATGAAGATCGTCGAAAGGCATCAAACACTCGAAATCGGCATCGATATACAAGCCACCCACGCTGTGTAGAAGTGCGTAGCGAGCCATGTCCGCCAGAGCCACTTTTTGAACACTTTTGGCGATGTGAAGATACTGCGGGTAGAGGTTCTCAAACAGTTGCAGGTTGTCTTCATCCGTCCAAAACACGTACGTCCAGGACGGGTGAAAGCTGACCCAGCTTCTCATCCACGAGTGGAAACGCGCAGGAATTTGGTCGGCATTTTTCCACGACTGGTGAATGATCCGAGGGATTCGTGTTGCAGTTTCCAGGCTGGAGTGATGTCCGGCAGATCGCACGAATGGAGCACGTTCAGCTTGCAACTCCGTTCTCTCGACAAAAGACCGGGATGAAGTCGAGAAAATGCTGGCAGTAATGAAAAACACGCCAAATCCGAGAAGAAGCCACACGTAGCGACGGGGAAAAGTCCGCGGCTTGGGCCATTTCGTCACGTGAAGGAGAACGAGAAGAGGCAGATTTAGAAGTGAGTTCGTTCTGTTCGACTTGTGTGGGCATGGCCATTATAACGGACCGAGAGAATTGCTGTGCGCGAGAAACCTCTGCAAAAGGAGTTTCCCCAACAGCCCGTACTTTGAGGAACTGATCTCTCGGCGAGCGCGTTTGACCCTCGACTCTAGCTGGAAATGCTGCAACAACTATTATCCACCATCGAAAGATGAAAACACCCGTGACGCAGTTTGACAGCTCCGTGTCTCGGGACTGTTGTTTCGATGTAGTCGAAAAACTGATGGCTTGCGTAAAAGGTGTCATCATTTTTCGGGGAAGCAGTGTTCGATTTGCTTGGTTCCCGAGGCACCGCAGTTGAAACTTTCAACGTACTGTTGGTTTGGTGCATGCATCATAACGAGGTGATGCCACCAAAAGTGCATTCAAATATTGAAATGCATGCATCTTAACAACTCGCGCCTGAGAAACTATGAAATTCACGATAAAATATTGAGGGCTAAGTTAACTTTCCTGTTGTGGGCGACAGGATCACATGCATTGCTTGATCGAAAGGATTGCCGATCTCATTAGGTTGTCAAACTACCATTCCGATTGTGGTTCTCTGCTCTCTGCTGCAGATCAAAACGCCCATTCCGTTTCCTGTACGGTGGTATCTACTGCAGAGCCAAACATCCATTCCGTGTCATGTTCGTTGCTCTCTGCAGATAAATCTTCGTCCCCCATGCCCACCATCAAACCATTCTTGGTCGTCCTGCACCCGAGGTTGCCCTTCCATCGTTTCCTCGAGGTGGCGAATTGAATCTAAAATATCTGTGGGGCTTGAAGACGACGACTGCGACTCGTTGCTCGTTCCTTCAAAGGACTCAACGGGATCGCCGACAACGTCAAAAATCACAGGGCTCGACGCGTCCTTGCTCCCTTGGTTTGAATAAATAAATGCCAGCTTGAACACCGAGGCGTTGCTCAAACGGTTCCTGCGAGATGAGTGAATGAACTTGAATATACTCCAAGGCCTCTCCGGTGCAGCCGAGGAGGTTGATATAGCGAACACTCTCTGGGCTATCGGTGCCAGCAACCGATAGTGAGGACAGTCGCTTCCGGACCACAACCACCATTCATGCGGATATTACATGAAATTGCTCGCTTTAGCCCTACTAGCAGATACTTCGGGCTTCGGTGCGGTCAGGAAGAGCGCGGAAGAGTGCGCAAAAACATTGGAGGGAAATTTGAATTTCGAAGTGGCTACATTGAAATTCATAGTGGCTACAGTCACATTGTGTTCAAACCAACAGTAGTTGAAAGAAGACCCATGCGAGTTCATTGTCGTTCAGGCACGTGACGATACCTTTATCTCGCGAGCTGATCTCGAGACCCAAAGCAATTTCCTCTACCAATTCAGTCGATTGATCTTCGTCGCAAACTGCAGCTGTGCCGTCAAGGGTGTCGTCCCCTCAACTTACCTCATCGACCTGCAAATAGGATCCCATATAATAGACAACGCCAAGTAGCAGTAAATAAGTGACCGTCAAACGTCACGAAGGTAATGTTTTTCACTCTGACCCCATCGGAGCCTCGTTGAAACCTACAGCAGCGACCTTTTCTGGAGTGAAATAACGGACACTAACGTTACCACTTTAGTTTTGTCTTCGTTGTTGTTGGCATTTCGACTTTTGCCAAGTCGACTCGACTCGGCCAAAATGTTTTGGGTAAAACTTCAGCAATGGCGCTTGGGGTCATTCAGAAAGGGTCGGAAAACGCACCGTGCAGCTCTCGGCTTCGCCATCATATCCGTCGGACTCCTCATCTTCGGATTTCAGGCTTTCATCGCGCCCCAAACCAAGTTTTTCCGCAGTTCAGATGAAGTTACACCTGATACCGCGACCCAATTGCCACCTCCGACGAGCGTCTTGCATCCAAACACACGAGACCACCCCTTTGAACCCAGATATCGCGTTCACTATCCGCACAGGACGCGGGACATTCTCGGAGTATTCCGAGTCCTTCCCACAGCATGGAAAAGCTGAGCCCGGGCTTCACTACCGGATCGTAAACAACAAACTGCTTCATCAAGTGGGAAACCGCGAGAATGACTCAGTGCTGCTCATCACAGTCTTCAACGGGGCTTCATCCTGGGGGACGACGCGCACCATGCACGACTTTTTCACTCTGGTTGCTTCATTCGAGTACCCAAAAGAGAAAGTGTCGATTGCTCTGCTGACGTCGTCCGAAACCGAGTTCGGAAAGCTCAAGGCTACGTTCAGACGCCATATTCAGCACTACGCCCAGCTCTCGGTCATATTTCGCAACGATTTCGCTCCAGAAGGCTTAACTCGCGAAAACCGCCACGACGATGAGCTCCAAGCGGATCGTCGACGTATGATCGCTCGATATCGAAACTACGCATTGCTCTCAAGTCTCCAGACTTGGCATCAGCACGTGCTGTGGTTAGATGCTGATGTTTCCTCCATCCCACCGGACTTACTTCCCAAGATGACCCAATGTACGTACGCACCAAGTATCAACACGTGATATTTTCAACTCATAACTGGTATTGTTGTTGTGTAGCTGGTCTGGATATTGTACATCCGTTGTGCGCTTTTGCGATGGAACCCAGTGGTGGCTTTGGTCTTTACGACCGAAACGCGTGGGTGGGTCATCGCAAAGTGCGGCCACCACACGCGGAAGGGTTTGTACCAGACTCGCTAAGCTCCAAGAACATGCTCGATCTCAACGCAGAAGACAAAAGGATCGCCCCGCTGGATTCGGTTGGTGGTACAATGCTCTACGTGCGAGCGGATGTCCATCGTCAAGGTGTAGTTTTCCCAGTTCACTACGTCATTGGAAGCGAGTGGGGCGCTGAGGGATACGACGGCATCGAGACGGAAGGGTTATGCTACAGTGCTCACTTTCTAGGCTTCAAGTGTTGGGGCATGCCCAAGGAAATCATCTTCCACGCGGAATAGATACTTGATAATGGCAATGATTTGGCCGTTCAGCAGCAAATTGGTCGAGTTTGTACAATTTAGAGTTGTGGTAACTTAGGATGAAGGGCAGCATCCGTTATCAACGTTCGAGCCGAGGTCCGTTATTGTTGGTTTCGAGGAATGCAGTCGGCTAGTACTTTAGTTCAAGATCCACCCTTTTGCGAAGACACAAAGACCAGAGAGTCATGGACAGCAGCTTGCTGGTGAATCGGCTTGGTTCGGTCGGTCCCCCTGCAACGATTTTGAAGGTGAAAACTCTCAACGCTCTCGACGTGGCAAGACGCAACAACTTCCGTGGCGTTTTGTTATCACTTGTGTGGCGCTTCTTGGCGTTGTCTACGTCGTTCTGGGGACCTCCGTGCAAGTCGACGAGAAAGTCACACACCAACGGGTCACGACGAAAATCAATCGACTGAATTGGGGAGAGAAACCTGCTTTGAGGATGGAAGCTATTAGCGCGAGTCGCTCGAAGGAGAAAGGCATCATCATATGCATGAACGATGAAGAGCTTCCCATGGGGCTTTCACTTGTGCGAGAACTGCGCTGTCTTGGGAATTACGAGCTCATCCAAATCTACCACTGCTTCCCCGAAGAAATGGCCGACCAATCCATCTCGTTACTGCTCGAAGCGGACGACCATCTCGAAATCATGGATGTGTGCTCGGATCTCGTACGGCGTCAAGTCCTGACCCAGGACATGGCCGAACGCTTTCGCAACTGGTGGATTAAGCCGCTGGCAATGTATCACACTGATCTTCAGCAAGTGCTCCTACTGGATGTAGACGACATTTTCATGCGGGACCCGGCCATCCTTCGTACGACGGAAGGCTACGAGCGGACAGGCTCAACATTCTTCTACGATCGAGTCATCCCCGGTGGCGAGAATTTCAACCAGGACCTGAACGATACACACTATCTGAAGGTGCTTCTGAGAGATTTCAACTACACTGCGTTCGGCGTGGAGCCTGGCATTTCTCCATCGAATCACCTTGACCCGAACACGTCGTTCGCCTGGACACGACAGACCGTCCACGAACAGGATTCGTCTCTGGTTGCGGTTGACAAAGCGCGAGCTGGCAAGGCCATGGATATTTTGCTCTTCCTTATCACCGAGCAGAGATTCATCCTCAATTTCTCATTCGGCGATAAAGAATCCTTCTGGCTTGCCTTCGAGTTAGCCAAGCAAGAGTATTTCTTCTCGCCGTGGGGGTTGGCGTCATTGCGTCGTCCACAAACGAGGATATGATCCAGCACAATGATTCACTTTGTGGCAGTATTCTCCAGTACATGCCCGTTGACGACAACTCGCCCGAGCTATTGTATGTGAATGGCAAGGCGCTCCTGAATCCGTTCCCTGGACCTGTCGAAAAGCTTTACAAGGCCAGCAAAATGTACTGTTCAACTTGAACCCGACGCACCTCACACCTCGACAGAAGCGAAGAATCAACGGCGAAACAAAAACTGGTTACCAAGGGGAATTTCCTGGCGAATGCCTTGTCGGTTTGGTGCCGACCCACTCCCGGCCACGTTCTTTCCCCTACTATTAAACCGCCGCATCGTTTACTTCGGTATTCGCCTGGGCGTGCTATCAGTTCTTGACCAATGTGGCATTTCTGGTGATAACTCTATCCTCAGTTGAACCGATACCAACTTTCATTACTATTTTTTAAAATATTTTTCATGTAAAGAAATAATGAACAACACAAGTGCGGAGTGCTAGAACTTGATCATGAAGAGAAAGCGGTTTATTTTTAAAAGCTTTCATCGAAGTCATAGCACGAGTCCATCACTGAAAGCACATTCATGTGGAGGCCCAGGTAGAACATTCGTCTACGAAGAAGCTGCGGGGCGAAGGTTTTGGGGAGCGGTGTGGCACCAAAGCCAATCAAGCATTCCATTGGGAACTCACCGGTGTAGTCCGTATTTGTGCCTCCGTTGGGTCTCCGATTTTGCCGGGGTGTAATGTACGATGGTTTTGGGTTGTGCAAGACATTCGCCGAAGCTCTTCCTCGGTTCTTAAGGCCTTCTGGGAACGGATCCAAGAGCGCTTTCCCATTCACGTACAGCAGATCAGGTGCGTCGTTCTCCACGGGCATAAATGTGACAGACTACCACAGAGTGAGTCATTGTGCTTGTCCATGTCTTGGTTTCGAGAGGACTCGATAACACTGGGACCCCACGGAGAGAAAAAATAGTCTTGCTGAGCTAGCGCGTAGGCAATCCAGAATGACTCCTTGTCTCCGAACGAAAACGCTCGCTCGAAGCGCTTGACTGTGATGAGCCAAAACAGGACTTTCATGGCCGCACCTGACCTGGATTTGTCCACAGCCACCAACGACGAGTCCTGTTCATGCGAAGCCTCCCGTTTGTAAGCATAACTGCGACTCAGATAGTCTGGAATCCGAGCACCCTCCACCAATCCGAACGCGGGGTAGTCGAAATTGTCTAGTAGTGTCTTGAGGTAGGACGAGTTGTTCACGTCCTGGTTGAACCATTCACGACTGTAAAGCACGCGGTCGTAGAAGAAAGTGGTTCCTGTGCGTCGGTATCCAGGGGTTGAACGTAAGACAGCGGGGTTGTGCAAGAAAATATCGTCGACGTCCATCAGTAAAACCTCCACGAGATCCGTGTGGATCAAAGCGAGAGGCTTCAGCCACCAACTTGTAAACTTTTTCGCCACCTCAAGTCTCAGCAACCTTCGCTTCACCAAATCGGAGCACACGTCGATAACTTCCAGCCGCGCGTCTGCACTGAGCAAAAGAGATCTCGAGTTTTCGGTCATCTCCTCTGGAAAACAGTGGTAGACCTGAATGAGCTCCTGATTTCCGAGACATCGTAGCTCTTTGATGAGCGAGAGACCCATGGGAACAACTGCGTTGTGCATGCACATGATGATTCCTTTGTCTCGAGACACGGAGCTGTCAAACTGCGTCACGGGTGTCTTCATATTGCGCTGGTGGATGAAGGTGGTTGCAGGTTGTTGGTTGACAGGTTCAATGGAAATGGACGCGGCCCCAAGCAGGCAGAAGAGAACAAGAGCTCCGAAAGCATACTTGAAAGCATTAGACCGCTTATGCTGGGTCAGCAAGAGGTGGGGGTCAAACGCAACCCCCTGGGGGTCCTCACGCCGGTTGCCACTGCGTCTTGAAAGAGTACTTTCATCCAGCATTATTGAGCAGTTCTTCAAATGGCTGGACGTCGATAAACTCCCTTGTTGCGGCGGGGAGTTTCCCTTCGATCCGTTACTGTAACCTCCTCTGCACACCTTTGATCGGAAGGATTGCTCAGCAGTAAGGGTTCCAGTATGGGTACCCTTGTACATGTAATGGTCAAAAGCTCATCAAAGCAGAACTGGGTCAGGTCTTTCCTTTAATAATCCTCGGTTGCAAGGGTGAATCTATCTACACCGCGTGGTAAATTATCTCCTTGGGCATACCCCAGCACTTGTAGCCGAGGAAGTGTGCGCTGTAGCACAACCCCTCCGTCTCGATTCCATCGTACCCTTCCGCCCCCACTCGCTACCAATAATATAGTGTGCAGGAAAAATCACCCCTTGGCGGTGAACGTCTGCACGCACGTAAAGCATCGTTCCACCCACCGAGTCCAGCGGCACAACCGTCTGCTGCTCTCCTTGAAGGTCGTGCATATTTTTCGAGCTCAGCGGGCCTGGGACGAAATCAGCGGAGTTCAGCGGACGAACTTTGCGGTGACCAACACATGCATTGAGGTCGTAGTCGTATGTGTCGTCTCCGTTTTCGTCGTATTTGCGTAGACACATTGGCGTCACAATGTCAGGCCAGCTACAACAACAAAGCAAAAGAAACACAAAAGGTTGAGCATTCGACACGCTCTGTAGAAATTCCACATTTACATGTACATTGAGTCATCTTGAGCAGAAGTTCTGAAGGGATGGACCCGATATCTGCATCGAGCCACAAGACATGCCGATGCCACGTCTCCAGGTTGGAGAGGAGCGCGTAGTTTCGGTACCGAGCAATCATTCGACGTCTATTGGACTGAAGAGCATCGCTGTGCCGGTTTTCACGGGTTAGCCCCTCTTGTGAGAAATCGTTGCGGAGAATCACCGAAAGACGAGGGTAGTGGTGTACTTGGCGACTAAACTCGTTCTTCACCTTCGCAAACTCTTCCATCGACGACGTCAGCAGGGCGAGCGAGACCTTTTCTTTCGGGAAATTCAGCGAGCTGATCAGCTTGAAGTAGTCGACGGCGGTCCGGTTGGTCCCCACGACTCAGCGTCGTTAAAGACTGTGACGATCAGCAGCGCGTCGTCTTGGCTCTTGGCTGGATGAGTCCCGAGTCGACTGTTTTCAATGCGATAGAGAAGTCCGGGCTCGGACTTCCCGTGCTGAGGAACGACTGCGTGAACTCCGGGAACGGACCTCCTTTCGATCGGGCCGAGTACGGAACGGATGGATTTAAAGCAGGTTGCATCGGGGTATTGGGATGCAGGACACTCGTTGATGGAGCGGTCTCCGGAACGCGAAGGAAAGTGGCTCGTGGCGCGATCAGGGTCTTCACCCCAGCACAAGCATTGCGAGTATGATGATAGCGGCAATGGCACCTCCTCGGAAGCTGCGGCGTCCCTTTTGAATGGACCCAGACGCCAGCGAAGGTAGAACATTCTGATGGCTTGTAGCATTCCCGATCTTGGCCTTGAGACTGGCGGTGCTGACACGAAACGAGATTTGAGAGAGGCAGCATGCGCTCGGCAGGCGCCGACAAGGAAAACCACTGGATCCGTTACTGACAACGGATCGGAATGCGTTGACTGTACACACACACCACCCACTACACAAAGTTAACGAGTGGATCAACTTATTGCCTACAAGGAGTCGTGTACGTCTACGCGCTTTGTCTCCTCTCCATCCTACAACGCAATACTTCACATCTACTCAAGCTAACTAAAATTTTCCATTAGTACTTCCTACGTTTTGATACTACGAAGCAAGATCTATTCCGCGTGGAAGATGATTTCCTTGGGCATGCCCCAACACTTGAAGCCTAGAAAGTGAGCACTGTAGCATAACCCTTCCGTCTCGATGCCGTCGTATCCCTCAGCGCCCCACTCGCTTCCAATGACGTAGTGAACTGGGAAAACTACACCTTGACGATGGACATCCGCTCGCACGTAGAGCATTGTACCACCAACCGAATCCAGCGGGACGATCGTTTTGTCTTCTGCGTTGAGATCGAGCATGTTCTTGGAGCTTAGCGAGTCTGGTACAAACCCTTCCGCGTGTGGTGGCCGCACTTTGCGATGACCCACCCACGCGTTTCGGTCGTAAAGACCAAAGCCACCACTGGGTTCCATCGCAAAAGCGCACAACGGATGTACAATATCCAGACCAGCTACACAACAACAATACCAGTTATGAGTTGAAATTATCACGTGTTGATACTTGGTGCGTACGTACATTGGGTCATCTTGGGAAGTAAGTCCGGTGGGATGGAGGAAACATCAGCATCTAACCACAGCACGTGCTGATGCCAAGTCTGGAGACTTGAGAGCAATGCGTAGTTTCGATATCGAGCGATCATACGTCGACGATCCGCTTGGAGCTCATCGTCGTGGCGGTTTTCGCGAGTTAAGCCTTCTGGAGCGAAATCGTTGCGAAATATGACCGAGAGCTGGGCGTAGTGCTGAATATGGCGTCTGAACGTAGCCTTGAGCTTTCCGAACTCGGTTTCGGACGACGTCAGCAGAGCAATCGACACTTTCTCTTTTGGGTACTCGAATGAAGCAACCAGAGTGAAAAAGTCGTGCATGGTGCGCGTCGTCCCCCAGGATGAAGCCCCGTTGAAGACTGTGATGAGCAGCACTGAGTCATTCTCGCGGTTTCCCACTTGATGAAGCAGTTTGTTGTTTACGATCCGGTAGTGAAGCCCGGGCTCAGCTTTTCCATGCTGTGGGAAGGACTCGGAATACTCCGAGAA
This sequence comes from Phytophthora syringae, assembly GCA_012656105.1. NCBI lineage: Eukaryota > Oomycota > Peronosporomycetes > Peronosporales > Peronosporaceae > Phytophthora > Phytophthora syringae. The sequence continues at coordinate 421,233 of JAAKBD010000005.1, read as the reverse complement.
TGTCCCGCGTCCTGTGCGGATAGTGAACGCGATATCTGGGTTCAAAGGGGGTGGTCTCGTGTGTTTGGATGCAAGACGCTCGTCGGAGGTGGCAATTGGGTCGCGGTATCAGGTGTAACTTCATCTGAACTGCGGAAAAACTTGGTTTGGGGCGTGATGAAAGCCTGCATACCGAAGATGAGGAGTCCGACGGAAATGACGGCAATGCCGAGAGCTGCACGATGCGTTTTTCGACCCGTTTTGAATGACCCCAAGCGCCATTGCTGAAGTTTTACACGAAACATGTTGGTAGCAACTTTGCAGAGTCGAGGCGATTTGGCACTTGCAACGCAAAAGCTGAAATGACAACTTCAAAACTATCGTCCGTTGTCTGGCCCGCTGGGTAGAGCTCCGGAGGTCCGTTGTTGGTAGTTTCAACGTTACCGGCATAAATTTGGGACCAGAGTAACAGCAAATACACGCTTGACTATTTGTTTCGTGCCTGACAAAATTACTATCACGTGATGCACCAACACGGACCCACGGAATTTACTCTTACTTAAAATAAGATGTCGAATAGAGTAGCAATCCTTTGTAAAATGTAGTATTTCTGCATCCTCAACATGCTATACGATTGTGTCAAGACGCTTTTTCGTCGTGGTGGCGAGATTCACTGTAGAAAATACCAGTCCTCCCTTCTCGAGTTGTGTGAGACGCCTGGATAGACGCTGTACGATGACTTGAATCGGACTCTCGATAAGGTAGTGCGACGAGGTCGCTAGCACCAGCAGCACGAACACGCGCTTGAAGAAACAGTCGTAGTAGTTCTCGCTAAGGTTAATCGTTTCCGAGAAGAGAACGAAGGGGTGAAGCAAGTACACTGAGAAGCTGATTTTCCCCAATAACGTAGCACATTCCACTCGAGAGTAGTCGAGACCGACGACGGCAAAACCATCTCAATCACAATGATACAAGCTAAGTGCAGACTGATGAACGCATCGCCAGGAGGGACAGGTACGAAATGTTCGTGCACCCATCTATACAGCAAGACCCGGAAGCACTCGCTGATCAACAACGCAATTGTAGCGAATTCTACTGCACGAACAGCCAACACGTTCCATTTGCTAAAGACAAACCCAGTTTCCTTTCGCCACGTTTCAAACTTCACAAAGACGACCGCGGCCATGGAACCTTGGAGAAATGTGGTAAAATGGGGGCGAAGGAGTAAATGGTGCGACCGGAAGGTGTAAAAGCCGTCGTACAAGACCCACATTTGTAGCGGGATGCAGGTGATCCACCATAATTTACGCAATCGAGCCACAGCAACCACAAACACCGGAATGAAGAAGTAGTAGACGATCTCCAGAGGCAACGTCCACAGCATGAGGTAGCGGTGCTCGAAGTCGAAAGTGAGCACTTTGTAGAGATCGTATTTCTCGGCTGTCTCGACCAGGAAGAAGCGGTTCTGGTACTCGAAAGCGAGCGCCCACAGAAGCACTGCAAGCAAGGCGAAAATGGGTACACGCGAAAGAAGCGCTTCAAGAAGTAGTCGGTCAGAGTAAAAGCCCATTTGCGGTAGCTAGCGTCTTGCACCAGCAGCTTCTCTGCTTTCGTCAGGAAAAGCATCGTCAACAGGAACGAGGACAGCACAAAGAACGTGTCCACAGCGCTTGCACCGACATTGACATCGTTCAGGTACTCCTTGGAATGCTGCAGAACCACCAGCATCGCTGCCAACCCACGAATGCCGTCCAGGAACAGCACTTTGCTGGGAGCTGCTGCGTTTTGAGACTTGGGGTTGCGAATGTTGTCGTCCGGTGTCTCCTGAAAGCTCACCACAATCACATCTTCTTCCGCAGCGTCACCCAACTTTGTCGCACGCAACATGGTTGGCAAAGACCGATCTCAAGGCAAAAGTCGAAGTGCCAACGACTTTTTTCAGCTCCATAACGGACCATGTCTGCGGTTTTTGGTAATAATAACGGACGAGATAAGGAAAACCACCCTTGTAGAATGAACATGTCCAAACTCCGCTGCACACACTTCTAGAGCTGGGGGACTCTTTCTTTCCAGTTTGATGCAGTAAGTCCGACGAAAAGCCAAGCTGAATAAGGATGTCCTTGTCGAACATTCTAGCAGTGAGGCTCGTTATCCTAAACCACGAATGGCTCCTCTGCTCGCTCCGACCCGTTGTGGAACTTGTTGAGGACCGATTCGTAATGACTCGCGAAAACCTTTGCCGCCTCCGAGCTCTTGGCCCGCCTTCTGCTCTTCTCCCACGCAAAACGTGCCGGAAGGAAGCGAGCCGTTAGCGAGTGGCCCTCCATCGCCGCCGTGTTCTGTCACTCGAGTGCACTATACAAGTTCGAGCTCCAGCGTGATATGACCAGCTCGGATTCGCACTTTGACAGGCTCCCACCTCTGCCCTTTGTTGGCAATTCGGCCGCACTTCAACATGTTCGCATGGCCAAGAAGGGGTATTATCGGCTACTAGCAAACCCAAGGACGCAGCCACTACAAACTTGGCGATACTCCAGAGGCCGAGCAAGCGAATCGCGCAGTGAATCTCTCTGCATTTGGAGGACACGCAGTTTCCCGAGAGCACCAGGCATCGATATCGGAAGTGGTCGGCCATCGGACTTGACTCCGCCACCCCGCTCTATTCTCTTCGTCGATGTCTTGGTGCGATTCGCAGCAATTTACGTCTATTGCGCACACTCAAGTCACGTGTTGCGGAAAGGTCAGTAGCACGAACCGGCTTGGCTTGCACACACCTGCAGACAGAAAGGAAGGAGTGGTTGGAGCTGACGCCAGCGTGAATAAAACGCTCTTAACTCGAGGAAGTCGGACCATGAAAGCTAGGTCATGTTGTTTCGAAACTGCATTCTCTTCTCGCAATGTACTCCCAAGGTGTTTGGCAGTACCGGTATCGCCCTCTTGCCAACATCTTCATTTCGAGAGGTAAGTCCGATTGCGATCTACGAAGATGCCCAAATGCACACCCCACATTGTCTCTGGCCATGGAGATTCGGACGGAATGACAAAATCGGGGGAACGGTCTTGTCACCGAAAACCTTCGCGTACGTTTCCAACAATGGCACAACTTTCTTCTCCCACGCGAGATGACTCAGCTCAAACTGGAAGCCCAACGCTTCCAGTCGCTTAGCATCCCGACCGATGTACGCGAAATGGGTTCCGCTGTATCGCATATGATGCAGCAGGTTTCCCAGCTTCACACCCCACATGTTCCTCGGCCAAGGATCCTGCCAAGGCACAACCCACTTTTGCGGAAGCCGAAAATGTCCAAACTCCACTGCACACACTTCCAGAGCTGGGAGGACTCTCTCTTTCCAGTGTGATGTATGGTAGTCCCACGAGAAGCCGAGCTGAATGAGGATGTCCTTGTCTCGCGTGGTCTGCTCAGCGTAAGTTTTTCCCATACGAATGTCACTCACGACTCGACCCAGTGGCAGCCGCCACGTTTCTTCGGGCCAGGGTGACTCGTGTGGCACCTTGAATGACCGCTCGACGAGACAATGGTAATTTTCTTGACTATAAATCTTCAAGGCGGGAGTACTCTCTCGTTCCAATTGCGCTCGGCAATCGACATTTCATAGCAGAACTTGAGCTCTTTGAGCTCTTTTTCAGACTCGCGCACTTGTTGGGAGTACGCGTTGTTGTTTCTGACTGAGTCAACAGTGTTCCCCAGTTTCCAGTCCCATGTCAATCTTGGCCACGCATTGTCGCCACTTGGAACAACGAAGCCGAATGTAACATCCGTGTCGCCGTACGCCTTGAAATAGTGGCGCAGGGCCGGCATGATGATCTCGTCCCATTGGAATGGATAGACATTAAAGACAAAACCCATCTCCTTCAGCTGATCAGCCAACTCAGGTGGCAGATCTTGCTTGGCTGCTCGTGCGCGTAGATGACCCACTCCGTCTCCAAGTCTGTAGCCCCACGCCCCACGCGGCCAGCGAACGTCCCCGTCGGAATGACACAAGAACGAGTAACCAGTAAATCCCCATTGATGTCCTTGTACGCTCGTAAAGCTCCCAGAATCTTCTTCTCCCACGTCATGCTCCTCCAGTGACGCTCCACTGCCTCCTCTTTCCCCGACGCTGAATTGCCACTCAAAGGGCCCTCCCCTCCACCACAGACGAGCTGAAGCTCCGGACACTCAGTACAGCGTGAGATTTGGGTCCTTTAATGTCCTCCAACGCCTCTTGAACGGGTCTGCTGAGGCGCCAGGCCCGGCGCGACGAGGGCCGCAGCGCCGACAGCATCTCGCTATTAGTTAGTCCAAATCGCAACTCCCCGATCAACGTTACCGAAAATATTTAGAGTTAATATCGAGATAAATAATTGCCTTTTTTCATTTTTAAAAGTGCTTTTTTAAAAAAGAAAGTAATTCGGCTTGGACTCCTTTATTTTTTTGGAGAAGTTTAAGCATAAATGCAATCGAGGGAAATTCGAGGATGGATCAGGATATTTGGTGTTGGTTATTTTAGATGTGGGTAAGGTCGCATTGAAATTGTCATGGAGACGTATTGAAATTATCTACCGGTAGTCGAGTCATTTATTTGCTCGAGAACAGGTTGCGTGCACTCAGGCGGAAGGTCGATTTTCGCACCTTTGCGTCCGAAAGTTTGGCCAGAGCCCTCGACGCATACGATTTCTGGTCGGCCGTCCCGGATCCCGCCAGAACCAACAGCGGCGCCTTGGCTCCAATCCGTGCAAGTTCCGCGCGGTTCGAGTCGTTCTTGGTGGCGAGATTGGCCAGCGCAAGTGCCGCGAAGCATTTCTGCTCGTCGGTTCCCGACTCCACCAGCTGAACAAGCGGAGAAACTCCTCCTGCTCGCCCGATTTTGTCGCGATTGGCCGCGATGTCGCTGCTCAGATTGCCCAGCGCGAGTGCAGCAGCGCATTTCTGTCGATCGCTTCCGTTACGAACAAGAGCGACCAGAAGCGTGATGCACTCGGCCTGGGTCACCATTTGACGGACTTCGTCATTGCTGGCCAAGTTCCCGATCGCACCCGCGGCATAATACTTTTGATCTTCGGTTCCTCTGTCCAGCAGCGTCACCAACGGCTGAATAGCCCCTTTGTTCGCAATTTCCTTGCCATTCGGGTCGCTGTGCCAAGCCAAACTGCCCAACGCAAAAGCTGCCACACTTTTCAGCTTGTCGGTCCGTCTTGCAAAATGTTAACAAGCGGGTCCACGGCCCCAGCTTGACAAATTTCACTGCGACTTCCGTCGTTGCTAGCCAAATCCCCCAGTGCAAGCGCCGCGGAGTACTGTTGACTGTCCGTTCCGAGCAGCAGCTTGACAAGCGGAGGGATTCCACCGGCTCGAGCGATTGCATGGCGATGGGTATCCACATACGCTAAACTCGCCAACACAATCGCTGCGCTTTCCTTCTGTTTGTCGGTTCCTCGTCGCAAAAGCGTAAGAAGCGGGGCGATGGCTCCTTCTCGCGCAATGACATCGCAATTGGCATCGTTGTTGGAGCACCCGGCTAGAATAACTGCTGCACTGAGCTTTTGATCGTCATTCTCGGATTGCAGCAGCTCCACCAGCGGCTTAATGGCACCTTCGCGAGCCATTTCCTCGCAATGATCCTCACGTTTAGCAAGCCCAGCCAATACGACAGCAGCTCGCTGCTTCTCCTCTTCCGTTCCAGCTTGTAGAATTGCCACGAGTGGTGCGATGGCGCCTTGACTGGCCATTTCCACGCAGTTCTTGTCAATTCTTGCGAGTTTGGCCAGCACTGTCAGTGCGTTTTCCTTTGCTCGTCGGTTCCGACAAGAAGAAGTGCAACAAGAGGATCAATGGATGTTTCGCGCGCAATTTCGGACAGGTTGACGTAGCCACAGCGCATAATGATTTTCAGTGCGTGTGCTGCACCATTCTTCTGTTGCGAAGTTCCTCCGCGCATCAGTGTCACGAGTGCCTTGACGGCTCCTTTGCGGACAATGAAACCGAGAACTTCTGTGCTAAGAGCAAGACTTCCCAGAGCGTAGGCAGCTCGATGCTTCTGCTCTGGTGTCCCCACTTGAACAAGAGCCACGAGGTGTCGAATAGCATCTTTATGGGCAATTTCACTTCGGATGCTCTCGTTGTTGAGCGCGAGGTTCCCCATCGCTTCAGCCGTCCACATCTTCTGAGCGTCGGTACCGTTCTGCAACCGCAATGCTAGAGGTTCGACCAGGCCAGACCATAGTTTTTAGTTTCATCGTCGCTTTGCGAAGCAGACCCAGAGTCTCCGAGGTCGTCGTTGTTCCCCTTTGCGGCAATGCAAGCGCAACGAATGACCCCTTCTTCACTGCCATCGTCAGAGCGGATCTTTAAACCATTGATTGCATCCGCGAGCTCTTCAGGGGGACATCCTTGACACAATCACGAAGAGCGTCGACATCCGACGTGGCCACTTTACCGTCCGAGCTCGCAGCCCAGTGCAGACACTCGAGAGCGTACAGTTGAGTGAAGTACGTTCGTCCATTTCGCACTAAATCGCTGAGCATCTTGATAGCGTTCGCTTCGTACAGCAACTGGCGGTACTGGTCATTGGCGCAGTTTTGCACGAGAAGCAGGAGAGCTCCTTTCTTTTCGTCGCCGCTTTTGCTCTCGATGGACGCCAACAATTCCTTTAGGTGACTAGCAGACTCTTCTATCGGCACGCTCTGGAAAATAGGCGCCGGTGTCGCGGACAGTTTAATGCGAACTTGAGCTTCCGAGATATGACCAGCAGAGGTGCAGCTCGAGCACAAGCTTGATCCGTCCGATGCAGGTAGTCCGCATTCCTTACAAATGGAAATTGGAGTGTTGGGATGAGTTCGGTCTTCCGTGTCCGCGATCACTTTCATCTTTTCAAGCACTTGCTGCAGGTTGATCCGGTCTGCAGGCTCCTTCTTGGTCATCAGCAACACCAGCTCCCATGCATCATCCGACATCTCTTCCGGTCGGCCAGGAATTCGACCGTTGCGAATATTTTCGCGCACGTCTTGGTCGCTGAGGAAGGCGAAAGGGAGTTCATCCAGAACGGCTTCAATGATGCACATCGCAAACGAGTACACATCAGACGCAAAAGTTGCGCGGTTGGTCAGACATTCTGGAGCTCGCCAGCGCAAACCACCCGATCCATCTGAAGTCCCCGCTGTCTTGGACAACGTTGCAGAGGTTCGCACCGTACTCAGCCCAAAGTCGGACAGTTTTGCATGTCCGTCGGCTCTGACCAGCACGTTGTTGAGCTTGAGGTCGCCGTGCACCACTTTTTTCTTGTGGATGTACGATAACCCCTGAGCTGCTCCGTAGAGAAGACGCCACATTCGCTGCTTGTTGTTCGACCGCAAAAGGTACGAGCTGAGATCGCCATTTGTTGCATCCTCACACACAATGAAAGGGGGCGAGCTGACATGCGACGCGCCGAACATTTTAATGATGTTCGGGTGGTTGAACCCGTACCAGAGGTTCATCTCCGCCTCAATCTTCTGCTTTGCACGCTCATCCGCAACCACATCGTCCACCAGGAAGCACTTGACCACAACTTTCGTGCCGGACCCCCAGAGACCGTGGTGCACACTGGCAAAGGACCCCCTTGCGAACGGCTCTTTCTCAAACTCGAGTTCATCGGGTGGGAAGTACCAGGCGGGGAGAGTTTCAACCGATGCGGTGGATGCTCGCACCACCGTGATCATCATGGACTTCATGAGTTTCAGCGTCTCGTTGCTGCAACGAGGAAGCGAATCGCGCAGTGAATCCAGCACGACCTAGTGTGGGCAGGTTTTCCGAGAGCACCAGGCATCGATATTGGCCGTGGTCGGCCATCGGACTTGACTCCGCCACCCCTCTATATTCTCTTTGTCGATGGCTTGGTGCAATTCGCAGCAATTTACATCTCTGTCGTCTATTGCCGCAGATTTACCTAAGGTAAGTCCCGTGTTGTGGAAAGGTCAGTAGCACGAGCCGGCTTGCTGGCTTGGCCTGAACACACCTCCAGACAGAAAGGAAGGAGTGGTTGTAGATGACGCCAAAACGATCTTAACTCGAGGAAGCCGGTTCATGAAATCTAGGTCATGTTGGTTCGAAACTCGTTCTCTTCTCGCAATGTACTCCCAAGGCGTTTGGCAGTACCGGTATCGCCCTCTTGCCAACATCTTCAATTCGAGAGGTAAGTCCGATTGCGATCTATGAAGATGCCCAAATGCACACCCCACATTTTCTCTGTCCATGGAGATTCGGACGGAATGACAAAATCGCGGGGAACGGTCTTGTCACCGAAAACCTTCGCGTACGTTTTCAACAACGGCACAACTTTCGTCTCCCACGCTCGCTTGGTCAGCTTAAACTCGAAGCCTAACGCTTCCAGTCGCTTAGCATCCCGACCGATGTACGCGAAATGGGTTCCACTGTATCGCATATCATGCAGCAGGCTTCCCAGCTTCACACCCCACATGTTCCTCGGCCAAGGATCTTGCGAAGGCACAACCCACTTTGCGGAAGCCGAAAATGTCCAAACTCCACTGCACACACTTCCAGAGCTGGGAGGACTCTCTCTTTCCAGTGCGATGTATGGTAGTCCCACGAGAAGCCGAGCTGAATGAGGATGTCCTTGTCTCGCGTGGTCTGCTCAGCGTAAGTTTTCTCATACGAATGTCACTCACGACTCGACCCAGTGGCAGCCGCCACGTTTCTTCGGGCCAGGGTGACTCGTGTGGCACCTTGAATGACCGCTCGACGAGACAATGGTAATTTTCTTGACTATAAATCCTCAAGGCGGGGAGTACTTTCTCGTTCCAATTGCGCTCGGTAATCGACATGTCATAGCAGAACTTGAGCACTTTGAGCTCTTCTTCAGACTCGCGCACTTGTTGGGAGTACGCATTGCTGTTTCTGATAGAGTTCACAGTATAACCCAGTTTCAAGCCCCACGTCGACCTCGGCCACGCATTGTCGCCACTTGGTACAACGAAGCCGAGTGTAACATCCGTGTCGCCGTACACCTTGAAATAATGGCGCAGGGCCGGCATGATAACCTCGTCCCATTGAAATTGTACAGAATTATAAACAAATTCCATCTCCTTCAACTGGTTGTTCAATTGCGGTGGCAGTTCTCGCTTGGCTGCTCGTGCGCGTAGATAGTGCACCCCTCTCCAAGTCTGTAGCCCCACGCCTCACGCGGCCAGCAAATGTCCCCGTCGGAACGACAACCGACTGAGGGACCAGTAAATCCCCATTGATGTCCTTGTACGCTTGTAAAGCTCCCAGAATCTTCTTCTCCCACGTGATCTTCCTCCAGTGACGCTCGTGCTCCTCCTCCCCTCCCCTACCGACGACGGGCTGAAGCTTCGGGCACTCAGTACAGCGTGGGACTTGGGTACATTTACGCCCTCCAACGCCCCTAGAATGGGTCTGCTGAGGTGCCAGGCCCGGCGCGACGAGGGCCGCAGCAGCGCCGACAACATCTCGCAAATTAATCCAAATCGCAACTTCCAATCAACGGTCCAAAGTTGTACCACAAAAGCGTACACAAATGGCGGCAATCGTACAAAAACTGTGCTCGGATTCCGAGTCGGAATGCTTTCAATATAATTCTCCTAGACAGGTATACCACCTACCATGTGTGCGAGCACTACGATACACGCTGATGTTTTGCAGTTGTACGTACAAGTCTGTCACGCCTGAAAGGAGAGCCACTTGGCCGCTTCAGGGTCAAGTGACCTACACTGGACATGCTGTGAATGATAGACGGGGAACTCTCACAAAAGCTGCCCGAACTTCAAACTTGAATCAGGAGTTGCTGTCAGCAAAGTGACGTGAGCAGTGTGCGAGCGCACCAAGAAGACGACAAAACACACGGACAAGGCAGCATCTTGCTCGTGTTTGATACATGTTCTCTTCATATACTGCTTCAATTTTAGCTTTCCGATGGTTCTACAAGACAATCAGCGGAGATGCTGCGCTATAGCTTAGAAATGAGAAACGGACCTCGATAAAACGCTGCCAAATCACACTGAAGTGGACGCCCTGCTCTTCTCTTCGTCACCAGGGCAAGTTGTCTTTCGCAAGTACCCAACAAAATGGGAAGCTTCGCAGATCTCACTACACAAAATGACCTAGTTGCAAAACGCACCAGCGCCAAGTCTGGCATTGGCTCCGAGACGGCTCTGAGGACACGCAGTTCTCCGAGAGCACCAGGCATCGATATCGGAAGTGGTCGGCCATTGGACTTGACTCCGCCACCCCTCTCTATTCTCTTCGCCGATGTCTTGGTGCAATTCGCAGCAGTTTACATCTCTGTCGTTTATTGCGCACATTCAAGTCACATGTTGCGGAAAGGTCACTAGCACGAGCCGACTTGGCCTGCACACACCTGCAGACAAAGGTTTTAGCTGACGCCAGCTTGAACAAAACAGTCTGAACTCGAGGAAGTCGGAGCATGAAATCTAGGTCATGTTGTTCCGAAACTGCATTCTCTTCTCGCAATGTACTGCCCAAGGCGTTTGGCAGTACCGGTATCGCCCTCTTGCCAACATCTTCAATTCGAGAGGTAAGTCCGATTGCGATCTACGAAGATGCCCAAATACACCCCCAACATTTTCTCTGTCCATGGAGATTCGGACGGAATGACAAAGTCGTGGGGAACGGTCTTGTCACCGTAAACCTTCGCGTACGTCTCCAACAGCGGCACAACTTTCTTCTTCCACGCGAGATCACTCAGCTCTAAGCGGAAACCCAACGCTTCCAGTCGCTTAGCATCTTGACCGATGTGCGAAAAATAGTCTCCGCGATACCACATATTGTAACGCATCCCCCGAGCCACATACCCCACACGTTCTGAGGCCAAGGATCCCTCCGAGGCACAACCCACTTAAGCGGAAGCCAAAGACGTCCAAACTCCACTGCACACACTTATAGAGCTGGGAGAACTCTCTCTTTCCAGTTTGATGCATGGTAGTTCCACGAGAAGCCGAGCTCAATGAGGATGTCCTTGTCTCGCGTGGTCTGCTCAGCGTAAGTTTTTCCCATACGAATGTCACTCACGACTCGACCCAGTGGCAGCCGCCACGTTTCTTCGGGCCAGGGCGGCTCCGAGGGCACCTTGAATGGCTGCTCGACGAGACAATGGTAATTTTCTTGACGAAAACTTGTCAAAGCTGGGAGTATCTTCTCGTTCCAGTCGCGGTCGGCAATCGACATTTCAAAGCAGAACTGCAGCTCTTTGAGCTCCTCTTCAGACTCGCGCACTTGTTGGGAGTACGTTTTTGTGTCTGACGGAGTCAACAGTACGGCCAGAGTCAATCCCCACGTCAGTCTTGGCCACGCATTTTCGCCACTTGGTACAACGAAGTCCTGTGGAACATCCGTGTGGCCATTTACCTTGAAATAGTGGCGTAAAGCCGGCATGATGACCTCGTCCCATTGAAATTGTGACGAACCATAGATAAAGCCCATCTCCTTCAGCTGATCATCCAACTGCGGCGGCAGATCTTGCTTGGCTGCTCGTGTGCGTAGATACATAACTCCGTCTCCAAGTCTGTAGCCCCACGCCTCACGGGGCCAGCGAACGTCCCCGTCGGAACGACACAAGAACGAGTAACCAGTAAATTCCCATTGATGTCCTTGTACGCTCGTAAAGCTCCTAGAATCGTCTTCTCCCACGCCATGCTCCTCCAGTGACGCTCCACTGCCTCCTCTTTCCCCGACGCTGAATTGCCACTCAAAGGGCCCTCCCCTCCACCACCGACGAGCTGAAGCTTCGGACACTCAGTACAGCGTGAGATTTGGGTACTTTAATGTCCTCCAACGCCTCTTGAACGGGTCTGCTGAGGCGCCAGGCCCGGCGCGACGAGGGCCGCAGCAGCGCCGACAGCATCTCGCTATTAGTCCAAATCGCCACTCCCCGATCAACGGTCCGAAAATTGGCACGTGCACAAATTTTGCCGTGCGCAAAATTTGTGCACGCTGCCAATTTTCGGTAACATATTTAGAGTTAAAATCGAGATAAATGATTGCCTCTTTTTTCATTTTTAAAAGTGCTTTTAAAAGAAAGCACTTTAAAAGAAGTTGGACTCCTTATTTTTTTTGGAGAAGTTTAGCATATATGCAATCGAGGGAAATTCGAGGATGGATCAGGATATTTGGTGTTGGTTATTTTAGATGTGGGTAAGGTCGCATTGAAATTGTCATGGAGACGTATTGAAATTATCTAGTCGAGTCATTTGTTCCAGAACATTTTTTTACGTGCACTCAGGCGGAAGGTCGATTTTCGCACCTTCGCGTCCGAAAGTTTGGCCAGAGCCCTCGACGCATACGATTTCTGGTCGGCCGTCCCGGATCCCGCCAGAACCAACAGCGGCGCCTTGGCTCCAATCCGTGCAAGTTCCGCGCGGTTCGAGTCGTTCTTGGTGGCGAGATTGGCCAGCGCAAGTGCCGCGAAGCATTTCTGCTCGTCGGTTCCCGACTCCACCAGCTGAACAAGCGGAGAAACTCCTCCTGCTCGCCCGATTTTGTCGCGATTGGCCGCGATGTCGCTGCTCAGATTGCCCAGCGCGAGTGCAGCAGCGCATTTCTGTCGATCGCTTCCGTTACGAACAAGAGCGACCAGAAGCGTGATGCACTCGGCCTGGGTCACCATTTGACGGACTTCGTCATTGCTGGCCAAGTTCCCGATCGCACCCGCGGCATAATACTTTTGATCTTCGGTTCCTCTGTCCAGCAGCGTCACCAACGGCTGAATGGCCCCTTTGTTCGCAACTTCCTTGCGATTCGGGTCGCTGTGCCAAGCCAAACTGCCCAACGCAAAAGCTGCCACACTTTTCAGCTTGTCGGTGCCGTCTTGCAAAATGTTAACAAGGGGTCCACGGTCCCAGCTTGTCCAATTTCACTGCGACTTCCGTCGTTGCTAGCCAAATTCCCCAGTGCAAGCGCCGCGGAGTACTGTTGAATGTCCGTTCCGAGCAGCAGCTTGACAAGCGGAGGGATTCCACCGGCTCGAGCGATTGCATGGCGATGGGTATCCACATACGCTAAACTCGCCAACACAATCGCTGCGCTTTCCTTCTGTTTGTCGGTTCCTCGTCGCAAAAGCGTAAGAAGTGGGGCGATGGCTCCTTCTCGCGCAATGACATCGCAATTGGCACCGTTGTTGGAGCACCCGGCTAGAATAACTGCTGCACTGAGCTTTTGATCGTCATTCTCGGATTGCAGCAGCTCCACCAGCGGCTTAATGGCACCTTCGCGAGCCATTTCCTCGCAGTGATCCTCACGCTTAGCAAGCCCAGCCAACACGCCAGCAGCTCGCTGCTTCTCCTCTTCCGTTCCAGCTTGTAGAATTGCCACGAGTGGTGCGATAGCGCCTTGACTAGCCATTTCCACGCAGTTCTTGTCAATTCTTGCGAGTTTGGCCAGCACTGTCACTGCGCTCTCCTTTTGCTCGTCGGTTCCGACAAGAAGAAGTGCTACAAGAGGATCAATGGATGTTTCGCGCGCAATTTCGGACAGGTTGACGTAGCCACAGCGCATAATGATTTTCAGTGCGTGTGCTGCACCATTCTTCTGTTGCGAAGTTCCTCCGCGCATCAGTGTCACGAGTGCCTTGACGGCTCCTTTGCGGACAATCAAACCGAGAGCATTTTTTCTACAGCGATTGCATCGCACGGCTCGAACGTGGGCTTACATAAGCGCTCGACGTCGGTGACACTGTTAACGGAGTTGCCTTCAGGGAACGACAGGTCGTGGATGATTCTGCCGGTCGTAAGAGGGTCAGCGTCGCCCTTGTCCACAACGCCGAATGGGCTGAGATGCACTTCGGGCCAGAGATCTAATATGTTGAGATCGAGAACGAGACACCGCCAGTGGGTCTTGCTCCTTCCGTATATTCTTCACAAGAACGACGTAGCGGTCAGTTGCCGATTTGTGGTTTGCGGGATCCGAGCGTCGACGCGGTAAGTCGCGCAGCAATGGCGCGCGGACCCCGGCAGTCGCGATCCCGAGCAAAGCAGGCAGGTGTGGGTAGCTGGGACAGGAGGCTTGGACGACGGCAGGAATTATGCTCTTGTTGGGGCGGTAGTCGTCGGGTGTCTGGCCCCGCACAAGCTCCACAAACTGAGGAAGTTTCATGTGGGTACGCCGGACGAACTCCGACAGCACGCTTTGGAGCTCTTTGTCTAGGGCTGGCGACCCAAGAATGGTTGTCGGCGAGGTTGTCGGGAGGGTAAGCCCCATGTAACCTAGAGCAATGTTGATATTGCGAATGCGAATGCTTTCCCACAGCCCAGCGCGCGTTTCCGCATTGCGGGCAAGGCGGCGAATGTGTAACGGATCTGGAACGGAGCGGCGATGGGCCGACGGTATACGTGGTCGTCGACAGCCGCAGCGAAACCGCGGCTGTAGTGCAGAAGACTTGCGAGGTTCACCGGTTCTCGGCCAGCGAACGAGGTGCGCCTTGGTTGCGTTGGCACCAGCAATGGGTGCAGAATATCGCCGAGTGCCGTGGGGCGACTCGGGTGCAGGCGGAACGCCGTGGGGCGGTTCAGCGTTAACGCAAGGACCATGGGGTGCCTTGGTATGATCCGTTCTGACGGAGCAGATAGTGGTCACAGGCTGAGACTCGAGCGCTGTGTCCCCCGGTGTGAGCGGACGCGAAGACGCAGACGGGACACCGGGGATAAGGAATGTTCGTTTGTGTAGCCAAGTAAGGGTGTATTTACATTGGCTGCGCATGGGTACCGCAGTGCTGACGAACGAGCAGCGCCGCGGCCGCCTCAAGCACGGTTGCGGTGATTGGTGTGGCGTCTCTCAGAACCGTGGTTGCGGTCGATGAGCTCCTGTAGCTCGCGAGGTAAGTGACCGTCCCAACGGTGGGTGCGACGCTGGTGGGCACACCGTTCCGCAGTACCGCCGTAGCACATACCCCCGCCGAGGAAACGAAGACAGGGTTCGCGGCCGTCGCGGTCGCAAGGGATGAGGCGCCGGATGTGATCGGGCATGATCGGTGTGCGTGCAGCAGGGCCGCGCCTTGGTTGTATAGCTGCTTGGCGTGATGGGGTAGCGGAGGATAATCCGGACGAAGCCATTGACGAAACTGTAGCCATACGGAGTGCGAGGCCGTTGAGCGCGGCTTGCCAATCAGAGCTGTGGTAATCCACTGCGCGTACCCCGTCACAGAACTGGCGCCACCAGTGCGGCGAGTCCACGAGCAGATGCGCGAGACCTCGACCCAGAAAATGGTTCATGTAGAGCAGTGTCAGCATGACACGCTCGGGAGTGTTATGGTCGCGCTCGAGGTTGGCCAGCACAAACCGCTTGACACGCGAGAGAAGTCGGCGCGCGTGGTCGTGCCACAGCGCGTCACCAAACGAAATCAGGCCGCCGATGGCGGCTAGAAGATCCTCGTACGACGAGCACCGAGCTGTCGTGGCCGGCAGCGTAGCTCCAGCCCCGAAGTCTGCCGAGAAGTTGGCGTTCATGGAGCCCCGTTGAAGCTGCTCGAGTTCTGACTGCGGACGAAAATGCATGACTGCAAGGCCTCTCGAGCCAATACGGCCACTATACAGTGTCATCAGCACCGCCGGTGGCGCGTCGAACCGGACGCAGTCAAGCTCTCGAATGTGCAAAACAGAGACCTCCACTTACCTGTGTCGGAGCTCAGGTCCCGGAACATGCGATGTGCTGCGAGTTGATGAGCCAGTGGCGGGTAATACTCGCCTTTGACCCGGGTCCGCGGCAGTTGAAAGCTGTCACATCGCAGCTCTGCAATTGCAGACGGTGGCAGGTCGGTTGGGTTGCCCAGCGGGGGCAGCGTCCACGTCGGCAGCATGTCGGCCACCGGCACGCTCTGTGCTAGGAGAGGCTCGTGGCTCTCGATGGCCGACAGTGTAGCCTGCGCCGTAGTGGCGCCTGTCGACCGAGTCTGCAACTCGCGACGGAGACCGGCGAAGAGCTCGAAGAGTTGATCGACTTTGTCGACTAGCGACGGCGTTGGCGGCGCGGCAGGAGCCAGCGGTGCGGTAGCCGGCGCAAACGACCGCGCGAAATCGTCCAGGTTAAAGGTACCGGAGGGTACCGGCCTTAGCTGCTCCACGGCAGCGGACCGGGTGTCAGGGTTCGGACGGTCGGTCGACACTGAACCGACGGGGCAACAGCAGGAAACTCCGTGACCAGCGGAACCGGGGTGCGACCAGTGGGGCCGTGACTGCGACCAGCGGGGCCGGGGCTGCGACCGCCGAGAGCGCCACAGTGGTCTCGTTGGACGTGGCCGTCGACTCACAGGCGCTACGAGGTGTTGGACGCGTTTCGCTTTCCGTGCAGCAGCGCGCACCGTGCGGGCCACCTTCCGGTCTCGGAGGCGGGTGCTCGAGCGACCTGGCGACGGCACCGCAGGAGGCGCGGGATAATGACCACCTCGGCGGCAGATGGGACAGCATCTGTAGACGAAGGCATGGGACGGCAGACGAGGCATCGCCGGTGCTGACCGGTGCTGGAGCTCCCGACGGGGCAGCGGACGCGTCCGGGTGCGGTGTCGCTGACGAAGGCCAAGTATGCGGCTCATTGGATGTTGCTGTCGGGGCGTGGCGACGCGCGTGGACAGTTCGGGGTCGGCGGTCGCCCGGGGCGGAGAAGCGGGCGAAGACGGCGAGGACATCGTCAAGGTTTGACGGTTGGTTTTGCTTGTACTGCTGAGAGAGAAACTTCTGAAGTGAGTGAATGGTGCTGGGCGGTGCTCCAGCCTCCTGTCTGCGCAGTTGAATTCTCTGCCGGAGATCCTGCTCGTGGGGATTTGCGTGCTTTAGTCTTTACTCCTCCAGCCGAGGAAACTACCGTTCTTGCCGAAATCGTCACATACAACAATTATCGTCCCATTACGTTGATTGCATCGTTTGGTGCTGCAGTGTTGCTGGCTCGGACAATACCTTTCACAATCCGCCCCCCAGTAGCCATCGTAACAGTTGGAGCATAATGTGCTGTCGTCTGTAAAATCGCAGCTACCACTCCCACCAACGTCGTATCCCCCAGAAGAAGACCAGCTACCACTCCCGGCTGCACTGCCGGCCAAAGCTTCTTGGATCTGCCGTTCTGCGGAGACGCAACTCAGGGCCACCAACGATAGGAACCAGACGCAACTGGCTGTCATCTTGGAACTGCTTTGCAGCAACAGGAGAGAAGTCGAGTAAAGTGAGGGAGTGCCCACTGCATTACCGGTCAGACGAGTATGAATAGTTGTTGGTAGCTGGACATCTCCTCGATTCCGACCACCACATAAGGAAGAGGTATATTGGGGTAAAAAGTATTCTCAGTGGAGAAGCACAACCTATTATTGCACAAATGCGAAAGAGCATCGTGAACTCCGCCACAGGATCACCCAGATGCGAGCAAAAATATTGATGGCAATTGGCTGTAAATATTTCGCAGCCCTAACAAAGCCAACTACGTCGTTTTCCGCACAGCATGGGGGCAAGGACAAAATTGCGACTTACACCGATAAGGCACAAGCTGTCGCCAGGGAATCAGTAAATTCCACCTTCACTTCTTCGTTCCTAGTCCGCAAACCTATTATACCACACTTGACTGACAGCCATGTAGCAATTGCCAGAAGTTGGGACCTATTTTATCGAAATGATTCTTAGACGGATTTTGTCGGACAGCCGGCAGACATTGCACATCATTGATCAATTTTAAGGAGCCGCACGGTACTTTGAGGCAGTGATCGCGGGCAAGTTGCGGATCGAGCTGTAACTACTTGTTGTGGGCAGACTGAAAGGTGCTGGTTTAACTACAAGTTATTTGTTAGTGTATGGTGTTTGACTAGTTGGTTTTGTGCTTTTTCCGCAGCAATTTACCTACCGTGGCCCAGCTCAACTGACCGCAGCGTTGTTTCCGTGAGCGTGCAGTCATTTGGTCGACTGCAACACTGTCAGCACAATCCAAAAGACTTGCGTGGCTTCTTCAATCGTTGGCTCGTGGTTGAGTAAGTTTTGGAGCTAGCATCGTTCTCAATATGGGTCATCACATACCGAAGCTCACTCAGTCGCTTTTGTAGCTTACGGCTTGGCATGTCGCGCCCTTCGAGAAGCCGAAACGGGGTACCTGCTTGGCTTTATTGCCGCACCTCCACAATATCCAAGCGTGGCGAACAGAGCAGTCAGGAATATCAAAGTCTTCGGCCACACGACGAAATTTTCCGGCCCAAAGTGCGCGAGCGTGCGCTCAAAATCTTGGTCAGCTGACTCAGTGGTATGTTCTGGCGGTGCTGCCAGCTTCTGCATGATATCGTCAATACCGCAGTCTTTTAGGCACGCGGCAATGGCTGTATTGAGCCCATCGTACGTGACTGTGCCCGCACCTATTGCTCGCTTTTCCAGTTCAGCAATAATATCTTTCACAGTGTCAACTCTCGTTGTCTCGATTTTGGAGAGAGCATCAACTAAATTTTCTTTCAGCCACTTCATCTCGCACAAAATTGACACATGTGGCGGCACGCCAGTTGGACGAATGCGGGCGTCGAAGCTTCCATCTCCGGACTGCACTCGCTCTAACAGAGATGAAAGCAGCGCTGCATCTTGAAATAACGGCGTCTCGAATACTGGATGCTTGGGCGACAGAGCCCCCTTCAAATATGCGTGATGATGGGCTAGCGAGGCTAGGCAGTACTCTGCCGTGAATTTCAACCTTTCAGACAGACCAGGAAACATCAAGCGAACTCCTCGCTGTACAACCTCATCACTCTCGTTGAAATGGGGAGGTAACATGGAAAACTGGTAGCTCTCCGTAGGTAATCCAGTCACTGTTCGTCCAACGTGCATATCACCAGCAGATTCATACCGGAGATACGTGTTTTGGACGCCGCCTAGTGACCAACCAGCCCTCAAATGAACTGCCGTCGATGACGGACATGCTGTCGACCCCGAAGAGCAATACGTAGCCGAGCCTTTCCGCACAGAGTGCGTACCGAGATCACTAGAGTTCAGGCCTTGACGTTTTTACTCCTCAGCAACATCTTCGTCAGCTAATAAACGCTGTAAGCACTTCCGGAACCACTCGTACTGGTTATTACCAGGAAACAGGAGGTCACTTGCATCAAACGCTGTAGAAGCCCAGTAGAGACCCAGCGCAACGATGGGGCACACAGAAGGCCGTAGCGGGTTGGCATAGATATGCCGAGGGTCCCGAGGACGATCGCATCCTTGATCGTTTTTCATGTGGGCAAAGTAGATCTGAAGTGCATCTCCTCTCCACTCCATGTGCGAGTGACGAATTCCGAAAGCGTTGGATGCGCGACACATCAAATTCCACGCAATCGCCATGAACGCATGAGCAAAAGTCATCTCCTTTCCAGGAAGAGCGAGCATTTTATCACTCAAAAAGCTGTACAAATCAAACAACAGCGGATCTTTACCTGTCTTGATCTCGCTGGTTCCATTTGACGCTTCCTTGGCAAGCTTGTGTTTTAAACCCTTGAAGTAGGTAGTCATCTCCGACTCCACGCCTTGTTCATCGTAAAGCCAAAATCCCGAAACAGGTTGAACAGACCTGCTCTGTGGGTGTTCAGAGCAGAGTAGCTCAGTGCTCCACCGTATTTTCATTTCAGTGTGATGAGCCAGGTGACGAAGATCTCCGCGTCCAAAGCCTCGAAGTCAAGGGGGCGATGCGGGGGTCTTGGTTGATGGCCTCCTTAATGCGAGCTCGTAGTTGTAGGGGGTGTCTGCGGCACCATCACCCAGTCGTTCAGCAAACGGTGGGGCAACGAGGTGGGGCTTATTCGTGAAGACCCAGGCTAGAAAGCGGCAGTATGAGTTTTGGTATGTGGTACGAGAGCGCGCGGTGACTGTGTTCTCGCGAATAACGCAGACTTGGTCTTTTAAGCTGTCCCAGTCGTAGCCCTCCATTGTGGTTATACTTGTGTCTGCCGTCTTTGGTGCGAATCGCGAATTGCGATCGTCGCCACACATTTGCACAGAGGGAGAATTTTGATTTTTCAGAAAAGTGTCTGACTCTAAATCCGAAAATGGGCTCAATGTCTGACATATTTTGGGGAATGCCTGTTTCTTTTTTTTCTAGACCGTTGGTTCGATTATTTGTTTTATTGATTTTTGTTTGTTTTTACTTTTAGGGAACGGTTGCGCCCTAATGGAGCCGGCGGGCGTGGGGCCCGGCAACATCCGGTCGCTCATCCTGGAGAAGGAGAAGGAGCTGCACGACATCAACGAGTTCCGCATCCGCACGCTGGAGGGGCTGCTGCGCGACAAGGAGGCGGCGGCCGGGGGCGCCAAGCAGAAGCTGGCGAAGCTGCAGGAGGACTTCAAG
The DNA here is from genome assembly GCA_012656105.1 of Phytophthora syringae. Lineage (NCBI taxonomy): Eukaryota > Oomycota > Peronosporomycetes > Peronosporales > Peronosporaceae > Phytophthora > Phytophthora syringae. The sequence continues at coordinate 400,949 of JAAKBD010000005.1, read as the reverse complement.
TACAACCTCAAGCTGCTGGAGGGGCGCGACGAGGAGTTGGCGCTGTACGACGCCAACTTCGCGTCGCTCAAGAACGTTTTGCGCGACCGGGAGACGGAGCTGAGCGAGATTCGCGCGAGAGAAGCCGAATTGCAGGTAGAAGCGCAGAGGAACAAGCAGAAGACGCAAGAGCTGGAGCTGCAGCAGCTGCAAAAGCTCAAAGAGGCTCGCGCGCAGATGGAAGGAGCTCGGTGGAAATTTGAGGACGAGCTGAGACGCCAACAAGACGCTCTGGAGACGCAGAGACGCACTTTAGAGAGGCAGTTGAGGGAGAAGGAGGAGGACATGGAGACCCAGCGCAGAGAAGTGAGCGTGACGTTCGACGACGTCATGAGGCAGCGGGAGACGGAGTTTAAGGCGAGGAGCGACGAGTTGCTGGGGAAAGTGAGGGAGCTGGAGCTCAAGAACAAGGCCGCGACGAGGGAGAAGGACGCTGAGCGGTCCAGAGCGGAGGAGTTGAAGGTTAAGAACGAGAACTTGCAGCAGCTTTTGCAGGAGAACGAGAAGGAGATGAAGTCGCTGGAGTGGACGCTGGCGGATGTGAAAGCAGCAAAAACACCAAAGTGGGCGAGTTGGAGACGGAGGTGGAGAAGCTGAAGGACGTCAAGCAGAAGTTGCTGGATGAGTATGAAAGTAAGATGGCGGAGTTGTTGCAGTCGCTGCACTCGGTGGAGAAGGCGTTTGTGCAGCAGAAGGCGCAGTATGATGAAGAGCTGCAGCGGCTTGTGAAGAGGAAGGAGAGTGAAGAACAGGAACATAGTGCTAGGAGTGAGGCCAAGCTGGAAGCGGTTATAGTGAAGCTGCGTACGAGCGAAGAGCGGGTGGAAGCGCTTCAGAGTGAACTGAAGCAGACGAAATGGGATGCTGAGGATAAATTGATGGAGAGAGAGAGGGAAGTGGAGCGCGTGAAGAGTGCGTTGCAGGACCTTGAAGACGACCGACATCGCGCATCAACGGAAATGCAACAGCAGCTTCGGTCCGGAGACCGCGAAGCGCAGACGCTGCAGGAGAGATTGCAAGATGCAGGTCGTCAGATTTCATTACTGAAAGAGAAAGAGAAGGCTCAGCGTCAAGAACTGCTTGAAAGTGGCGAAAAACTAGAAGACTTGCAGCGCGAGCTTCTGGCAGTAAATCTACGCTGGGAGAACCGGTGGCAAGATCAGCAGCAAGAACTTGATGAGCGACATGAATTACGGCTACGCGAGTTGCAACAGGTTAAAGACCGTCTCTTGGGTGAAAAGCAGGCTACTGAAGAGAGGCTGCTTCACACTGAAAACGAAGTGCAACGGCTTCGCTCTGAATTGTCGACGCTAAAGGCTAGCACTCGAATCACAGAGTCTTTTGGCTCACAATACTTGACGCCTACGGCTAGGCACAATGGGGATGCAAGAGGCTCCTCCGATTTTGCTCATGCGGAACCATCTCCTCTGTGGAGTGGCGACCATGGCATACTTTCACCACTTGGTGTATCGCCGCTGCTAACAGACAGTCCACTACTACGAGGCAAACACGCAACTAACGTTAGCAAAAGTGCCAGCGCATTGGAAATGGAAAACGCGAAGTTGCGAGAGCTTATTCAGCAGATGAAGGAATCTCTGATCCAGCAAGCAGAAGAGATGGAGGAAAATTCGGGGCACGCAAGTGGTAGTCGAAGTGCCTCCAAGCTTGCGGCACAATTACTGGAGGCTCAGGTGCGCTGCATTGCACTCGAAACGCAGCTTCGTGAAGTTTCCAGTAGTAGCAGTATTGCACTACAACTCGAAAGCTGTAAACGGGAGCTTGTGGAAGCTCAGGAAAGCGTCGAGGTCAAAACCAAGCGAATTGCTGAGCTTGAAGCTCACATGGAAGAACTGGAAGGTATACAATCTTCAGAGCCGAAGGTGCAGAGTGGTCGAGTGACTTTGGAAACTCAATTGACGGATCTTAAACGAAAACTCGAAGCTGCAAACAGCGATATTGACCGTCTAGTTCGAGAACGCAGTCAACTGATGGAGCTTAGCAACCAACTTCGGGCTGATTTGCGTCGGAGTGGCTCCGATTCTGGGTCGAGGTCAGCTACTCCGCGCGTGGAGTTTACAGGCAAGAAAGATTACGAGAATCTGATCGCGGAGCTTACTCGATCGTTGGAGGAAGCACGTGTGCACAATAAAACTCTGAAGAAGGAGCTTCGGCGAATGGTGAAAGTGCATGTGCAGCTACAACAGGATCGGGAAGCGCAAGGACTAGTCGGCAGTGGTGAAGGCCAAACCGCAGCTGCAGCTGCTTCTAAAGACCCTGTCGGTCGCTCTTCAAGCCGTGCCGATAGCACGGAAGGTGAAGTTGCTCACAATGGATCGGAGAAGCGACACTCGAGTACGCTCTCCATGATGAAATCATTAGATCCTGGTTCAGCACGTGGTAAAACACGAAATAGTGCGGATACAGCATCAACACACTCAGTATCTGAATCTAGAGATGGCGCAATTGACCTGGACGAGCAGTTGTTGGCTCTGGCACGAAACAAACGACTAAGTGCGAAGCAGTCCACGACAACGCGCAGAACTACACGAACGGTGCCGCCAACAATTTTGGAGCGCACAACGGATAGCGACGTCGAGGATGACGTGTCTGCTACGGATGAAGATGGAGATGAAGTGAAAGTCAAGCCATCCCGACTGATCTCAGCGGACAAAAGTCCTCTTACGAGAATTTTTCAGTCTGAAGACCGGCAAGGCTCAGCAAACACGGACGTTTCCCATGTACCTGGAAGTTCCAGTACCAAAGTCACGGACGCGCGGCTGAAACTGCAGCAAGCAAAGGAGATGCTGATGCTTTCTGGTAAACGAGCTCCAGTTTCGGCACCACGCGCGAGCCTAGCAACCTTCGCGTCAACAACCGCTGGAGCCACCCGACTGAGCGATCGCGAAACAAGCAGCCAGCGCTCTGCAGTGAAAAGGCTCAAGGAACTGCAGTCCAAACGAGCCGAAATGGTCAGCGAGCGCAAGAAGGTGCGCAACTACAGCTTGGGGTCCTGATCGATCTTTGGCAGGCCAATATAATAACAACAATAACACGCTCGGTAATAAGAGCTAACTTTATTCCTACCTCGGTGTGTTTCTGGTGATCGCGTAATGTGCTGGGTTCGGTGGTTGAGAAGATGAAAATGGCGTAACAAGCATGGATGGGTCAGTTGCAGAGAAACAACCTCTCGTCTGTCGGTCGCCTACAGAAAGTAGTCGGGCGTCCGACGCGACACATGGGGCTCTCCACGACGCGGTGCCGGGTCGAACTGTAAGCTGCACAAACACATACAAAACACACGAAAGTCAGTAAACCATCCCGTATCTAAAAATACCCCGTCCCGTACAATGTGTACTGCATCTGCTCGTCCACTTCCATAATGGCAGCCTCATTGCCACAGCGGTAGCAGTAGTTGGGGGCGCTGAAGATGGTCACGACGTTGCACTTGTGTGACCAGTTGTAGCCCTCCATGACCAGTTGGTGCGCTCTGGCGATGAGCGTCAGTCCGTTGGCGTGGTTGAACTGGTCCGAGATGTCCTGGCCGAAGGTGTAGCCCGCTCCTCTGGGTGAAATGCCCCACCCGGAGCGGTCGTCCGGGTCGGACCAGAGCAGGTCGCACATAGCGCCTTCGTGCGGGACCTCCTGCAGGCGGTCGAAGCCGCGGATGTAGTCGAGCGTGTCGATGGACGGCGAGAGGCCTCCGTGCAGACAGAAGATCTGGTTTTCCACCACGGCCGTAAGGGGCAGGTAGTCGAAGAGGTCCGTAAAGTAGCGCCACACATTGGGACTCCCGTATTTACGTAAACACTCGTCGTAAAAACCGTAAACCTGCGTAATCTGGCGACTCTCGTGGTTGCCCCGTAGGATGAACACGCGGTCCTTGTAGCGCACCTTGAGACACACGAGCAGCGTCACGGTCTCCACCGAATAGTAGCCCCTGTCCACGTAATCACCCATAAATAGATAATTCGTGTCGGGCGCGTGGCCGCCGATGCGGAAGAGCTCCATGAGGTCGTGGAACTGGCCGTGCACGTCGCCGCAGACCGTCACGGGGCAGCGCACGGGCTGCACGTTGGACTCCTGCACGAGCACCTCCTTGGCCTTGGAGCACAGCTGCATCACCTCGTTCTCCGTCAACGGGTTGCAGCCCAGCAGCTTCTCGCGCCACGAGTCCAGCGTCTCGATCGACAGCTCGGTCATCGTGGAGGTTAATTATGGGAAAACAAAATCCCCCTCACGCCCCAGTAGTCGCAAGATACGATTATGTTGTTGGAGAGGTTAATGATGTTAAAGAGGAACACCCGTTTTGCAACTTGAGCGCGTCACGTGAGACGAGGAGGTGTGTAATGACAAATGTTGTAGCAGCTCGGTCTATTGCGTCTATTGCGGCGTCTTCTTCTCGAGGGCGAGCAGCGCGTTCTCTATTCTCCGCGTGATGGCCGAGTACAGTTCCTTCTCGCGCTCCTGCGTCTCCCAGGGCTCGGCGCCCTCGACGCGGTCCTTGGCGTACCGCTCGAACAGGTCGTCGAAGGACAGCGGCTCGCCCACGATCACGCCCAGGTCGAGGTTCGTGACGGGGAAGATGCTGATGAGTCGGTTCTGCTCGTCCTGCGGCATGAGCTGCTCCATGTTGTAATGGTACACGGGCACCACGATGGGCCGCTTGGTCGCGCGCGCGATGAGCTTCCCCACGCCCCATTTCAACCGACCAATCTCCTCTCGACGCGGGCTGGGACGGCCGCCGAGCGCTGCAACAAGACGAACATTGTTATCAAAGGTGCACTCACAACCTCGCAATCTTCAATTGTCTTACGTTCTTGCTGGACGATCTTGCCCTCGGGGAAAATGTGCACCCACGTGCCCTCTTCCACCTTGTCGAAGATCGCTTGAATCATCTTTTCACCAGCAAAAAAAACATATCAGCGACAAGAAACGAGTCCGGCCATTGCAGTTGTGTCCCACCTGATGGTCCACTCCAGCCCCGCGCTTCACCGGCAGCGTCTTCGCCCCAAAGAACACTGCAGACAGAAACTTGCCCTTCGTGTAGCAATACTCCTGACTGCATTTACAATTAGTGTCAGTCTTCCCGTCAGCAACACCAGAATCGCCATTCAGCTCACCTGGCCAAGCTCCAGCGACCGTTTCGCGGCCACGCGTATTTCCACGGCATCATACTGTACACAGCACAGTCCATTAGCTCTCCACCCACAGCCCCCAGTCCATTGCAGCAGCCTCTTACTTGGCGATCACGGCCGGGTCGTCCACCGTGGCCGAATGGTTGGACACTGTGATGACGGAGGTGCCCTCGGGCCGCTGCTCCAGCTGCTCCACCAGCAGCTCCACGCCCTCCACTCTCGTGCGGTTCAGCTGCTGCAGGTAGAACTTGGACAGGAACGTGGTCACGCCGAAGAGGGGCGCGCGCCACGTCGTGTAGCCACTCGGGGAAGATCTCGGCGCGGCGGCCGCCGTCGTACGAGCCGTCCCCAAGTCCGCCACGGGCGCGTCCACGTACAGCGCTACAGACCCGACGCCCAGCGAAACGGCGCCGACGGACAGCGCGCTCCGAGACAGGGAGCGCAGGAAGGAGCCTGCCACAGGCTTTGCCGAACGCCGCAGCATCGTCGGGAGTGACGTTGTGGTGGCGTTGCAGCATATGTGTGCCACACAAAACCGCTTTTGGGCTCCGAAAAGCAAAATTAAGTCAACTGTTTGTTGTAACGGACAGTTCTTCGTTATTTTCATATTTATTTTTAGATGGTTTTTAGAAAAGCATCTAAAAATATGTGAACGTTGTCGTTAACCTGTCTCTTCGCTGCATTTGCAGGAGCTTGGACAGCAATTCCTGTAGGGATCTGGAAGCCGCGAGCATGATGAATATGGTGCAGGCTGCGGCGGTCACCACCGCGAATATCGTCATGCCCGGCTCCGGTGCTCTGGTGAATTGCGGGTTCGAGCTCGTCAAGATATGCGTGGAAGTGAGCAAGGTGCTGAGCGGAATGGAAGAAACGGCATCTTCGATCAAGACGCAGGAAGCGAACATCAAGAGAGATGTGGAGGAATTCAGCTACATCCTGAGTCTGCTGAAGCGGGTTCAGAACCAGGACAAGCTATCGCCCGAGCTGCAAGAAACGATTCTAGCGTTCGAGAGCGAGGTCAAGGAGTACAACAACGTTGTGAACCGATTTTCCAGGAAGAACATTCTGAAGCAGCTCGTGTTTCACAAAGAAGTGGACACCGTGAGCGACAGCACCAATTCGACTGCTAAGAAGTTGAAGGAACGCATTGGGCTCGAATGCTCGCTAGATGGAAGTTATGTCCATCGTCGCGTGGACCATTCGCCCACCTCATCCGATGAGCGGAACAGGCGCTACATGGAGTTCTTTGCGTTTGCAGACGTGATGGAGGCGATGAGCAAACCCGATAACCAAATGGAAATTCTCGCCACGATCGCACGCATTAGTCGATCCAACGAAACGACGATGCAGGGCAAGTCGACCAATAGTGACTGTGTGCTCGGCGCCGTGAAGGAGAAGCTGTGGGCAAGTTCAAGCGCCAATATTCAAAACGAGGTCCGCAATCTCCCGGGCTGGTACATCACAGAGGACGAGGTTGACGTCGACATGAAAAAGATGATCGGATTTGGTGGTGACGCCAAGATTTACGAAGGGAAACTCGAAGGTGAAACGCGCGTGGCCGTCAAGATCTTCAACCACAACGTGAATCAATCGGAAAAAGCGAAGCAGAAGTTTATGGGCACTATGAAGCTTTGGACCGAGCGGCTAACCCATCGTAGTATTTGCCGCTCCTTTGGTGCCTGCTACCTGACGGAGACTCCCTTCATCGTTATGGAATACTGTGAAATGGGGCCACTTGAAGTATTTCTCCGTCGAGACGAGCTTAGTCGGTGCAAGTTTAGCCTCGAGATTCTAGCGCAAGCGGCTCAAGGGTACGCCAAGATGCACTCGGATGGTATCGTTCATGGAGATATAAAGTGTGACAATATCCTCGTCACGAGTGATCGACGAGCGCGAATCTGCGATTTCGACCGTAGCTTCGATTGGATTGCGCTCAAGCATCAACGTCTCGTGAACGGCACTGCAGCAAGCGCAGGAGTTGAAATCACAAATGCTTTGCGCTATTTGGCACCCGAGTGTGTCCGAGGTATGCTGCCGAGCGCTGCGTCTGATGTCTACTCGTTTGGGATGACGCTGTATCACGCTCTAACTGGTCAACCACCATATTGCGAAATCACGAGCGAAAAAGAGCTGCGATTGTGTAAATTGGATCATGAGCCGCTGGTGCGAGATGTGGAGTTAGTCGATGATGAGGCTTGGCAAATTATCACGCAATGCTGCGATCCCATGCCAGACCAACGCCCAACCATGACACTGGTGTCAAAAGCGTTGAACCTACTAGCTGGGCAGCTGGCGAATAATTCGATTCACGTTACAGCCCCTCTGCATGATAAAGGCGATGGTGGTGTCACCACAGCAATAGAAGCCCAAGTCAACGCGACAATTGATGCCGCTGCTGGAGTTGATATGGTCAACATACTCGTTACCAAAGACACACCATCTAAACGGTTGCCTCTTGAAGAAGCAGGGCAGATTATCCCACAAACTCCGGCATCGCCCCAACAAAACGAGAGAACACCGGTAAAGTCTAAAGTCCCTGCAATCAGACGGAACAAGATAGTCGGGCTCGTACTCCTTGCCATTGGCATCGCCATTGCAGTGGTCGTCGGTATTGTCGTGGGTATGAAACCCTCCTCGACGGTGACTAGCCAAACGCTTGAAACTGGCTACAGCTCAAGTAGTTCAAGCACTGGCGATAATACAACGCCAACTCCTACTGAAGCTCCAACTAAAGCTCCAACAACTGCAGCTCCGACCCCAGCTCCTCCCGTGGTAAACGTCTCTACAATTGAGGGTTATGGCAGCCCATTCTCCACAACATTTTATGGTCTGAACGGAATGGCCGTCGCACCGGAGGGATACATTTACTTAATCGACAAGCACCGCATTTTGCGTATGGTCGATGGAGGTGCTGCTTCCGTATATTCGGGAAGCCTGGATCCTGGCTACCTGGATGGGCCGCGACTAGATGCTGCCTATTATTTCCCACAAGCCCTCACTGTGAGCTCAAGCGGCAGGCTCTTTATTGCAGACACTGGTACTACAGTGTTCGACTACAGTGTTCGGCTACTCGCAGGCGAATCGGTTAGCACCTTGGTGTATGGATTGTGGGAATTGAGGGATATGAAGGGCATTGCTGTGGATTCCAACGGAAACGTCTTCGTCACGAGTTATGGCAGCGACATTGTCACCAAGATAACGTCGTCTGGTACTCTGGACAGCACTTTCAAGGTTACCGGTACAGGCAGTACCTACGCGACGGGAATCGCGATTGATTCAGCGAACAACATCTATGTCACGAGTTTAAACGCAGTCCAAAAATCACCCCAACCGGTACAATGACTGTGTTGGCAGGATCCCAATCACCTGGGTTCGCGAACGGCGTCGGTACTTCCGCGCTCTTTAATTCTCCTAAATCCCTGGCGATCGGTTCGGATGGCGATCTTTATGTCACGGATACTGGGAACGACTGCATTCGCAAAATCAGTCTCAGCACCAGCGAAGTGACCACATACGCTGGAGTCTGCGGGTATTCCGGCACCGCAGATGGAGTAGGTACGAGCGCCAAGTTTTTCTATCCCTCGGGCATCGCCGCAGCAGCTGGTGGTGTATTTTACGTGACCGAGTCTGTGACGCAGCGCGTGCGAAAGATTTATCCGCTAGACCCAGATTCCAGTACCGGGGCAGGCTAAGTGTAGCGGTGCATTTCTCCGTCTTAGACGCATTGTTTTGCTTCAGTTGACGGCTTTGTTGAAAGCGCTTGAAAAGCCTTTCGAACGGTGTGCTTCTTGCCCGCGGGTTCGTTGAGACCGTGCCACGACTTTGCCTTGATGACGAGGGAAAAGGTTGCACCAGACGAGAATGCTGCACTAACGGCCGCCACCGAGGCTGTACCATCAAAACACGAGCCAAGTTTGGCGTCAGCATTATCAAAAATAACAATTGAGGTTGTCAATGTCGCGGGCACGAGTGGAATGCATAACCAGCGGTAATTTAACCACAACCAATGCATAACCACTACTTCATGAGATGATAGTATCTTCGCCAACTTAACATGAACAAAGCTAACCGTACGAGCGAGGAATTTTCCCTCCAAATGCTTCATCAAAAGATGAACGCAAGTGCACATGCCCATGTACAGTATAATAGGTACTAGGGCTACGCGAAGGCTGAGATAGGCAATACCAGAATTTGTAAACGGTGGCATCTGATGCTTAACTCACTCAATTATATCGAATTCAACTCTACTATACGTCCAACTTAGCTCAGCGCGCATCTCCTGCGTCTGCTTCGCAGCCGCAGCATCTGCGCAGTATGCTTTGTTGCTACAAGGTCACTGTGGGGCATCGTAGACTGGTACTAAATGTTGGTAGCGGGCCGGTATACCCGACAGAATTGACCCTTGCTGGGCTGCGCAGCAATGAATTGCTTCCTATCTCAGCAAATGTAAATGCAACAGCCGAACTGTAGTTTGCTTGCTTCCGATTAAACTACATGTCGTTCATCAAGCTTAAAGCCTCGTATTGCTACAGGTACCGATGAGACCCGCACGAATAAAGCTTCTGGGGGTCCCATGTTGCACCGGTAGTGTACCGGTATGTACTGGTGATACCGGCCCGTACGAACTAGATCGTCTTCGACTTAGCTGGGAATACAATAACATCATCGTTTCTGTTACTGTCTTCAGCTGCAGCCCGCGTGATTCATGGGTATGTGCCCCTTCGGGGCACATACCCATGAATATCGCGCGTGCTGCAGCTTCAGTTTACATTTCTCAGTTTGGTGTTACCGATGTAGCACGAATGTTGGCTGAATGTAGAATGGTTACGCTTACGCATGTTGCACCGGTAGTGTACCGGTATGTACTGGTGATACCGGTCCGTACGGCACCGGTAATATACCGGTATGTACCGGTGATACCGGCCCGTGGAATTAATCCTCGTTGGGCTTTCTATTTAGAACTTCGTTCTTCCTATCTCAGTATAATACATGTATTAATACTACTTTCATGAATCACTGGCGAGACGACTTTCTTGCAAAACGTTGCCACCATGTGAAGTACTACCGCACCGGTATTCCACTACAAAAACTGATTCGTGTTCTTATGATTTTCGGGCGGCGATTTGCAGTCTGAACACTTACCAATGTCCATCTCACAATTTCCGACATTTGGTATAGGCAGCCTGTTCATTTGCTACGTTCGGCAGCCTGGACTTGCTTCCTGTGCCCCTCACGACGTCGAGACTATGGACGACGACCTGATGGAAGCGCTTGGCTGCTTCTCCGAAGAGATGGCGAGTCCTGTCCAAGTTTCGAGCTCTCCAGCCACCGTCGGGACAGCCGCCCAGTCCAAGCTCAACGACCAGCTCCTTCCTGACGAGGCCATGAACTCAATGCTGCTGTCACTAGAAGTCCAAGAACTCCTGTCATCGGACGAGCAATCGCTGCTAAACAAGCCAGAACCAGACTCTCAACAGCCACAATCATCGCCTCCGAAGAAAATTGACCGGAGATTGAAGCCGTACTCGACAGCTAAGCGACGCAATCGAAAGCGACCAAAGCACGAACTAGAATATTTGCGCGCAAAAGTGGCCGAGCTGCAAGAAGCCTTGGTAGAGCTGAACAAGCCGACACCAAGTACTGACGCCCAGAAGTTGACACTTGCAACGTCGAATTGGAAGTCCGTAGCACAACGTCAGAAACGCCAAGTCGACAGCTCCATTGACGAGAACCGCAAGCTGCGCAACCGACTGGCGGGTCAACTGCAAGTCGCTCGAGTGCTCGAAGCCGCCATCGCTCAGCACCAAAACGAAAATGGTGGGGTACCCATGAGTGGTGTTGGCCGGCCTCTCGCAATGAACATGACGGACCAGCAGATCTTTGCTCAACTGAACAGCGCAGTGGAGACGCAATTTGCCGAGGTGGGCACGGTGTTGGGCACCAAAAGTCTCTCGAACGTGTGCCACACTCTGCAAGACGGACTCGAATTCAAACGTGAAGCCGATGGGATCTCATTTCGCCACGAGGAAGCAAGACTTCTGCCATTCTCGATGCACGCCTTCCACTACGCAATTTGGAATTGTCTTCACAATGGCACAGTCGTCGAGCAAACTCAAACGCAGATGCTCAACGAAGATCACTCGAATCTCATCTTTCAAGGGACACTGGAGCTTCCCAAGGCAAATCGGGTCAACGTCACGAAACGAGCTGCATTTCGGCGGCATATCGAAAAAGATCGCGTGGTCTTCGTCTGGAGCAGCTACGTTGAGATCGATGGCTCTGCTTCCGTGCGGGTACGAGAAAAAGGATGGAGTACCTGCTCGACCTTCGAGTTCTATCGTGGCGTCACGGCTGGCTCCAGCAGCTCGCGTAACTTCGTGCAAGGATGTTTAGCCCGGATGGTTGTCCAATTGACCCCAGAAGTGTCCAAGTTCAGATCGGAGAAGGAAGCCCAACTGCACATCGGAGAAGTGACGGACCTCATTGTTGGCACGTATCGCCACAACTTTGGTTTGATCCACGAAGTCGCGGAAAGGGTCCTTCTTTCAGGCGTGAAGGTTAAACCCGACACAGAAGGAGATACTTATGGTAAAGTGATTTTCATCTGACAAAAAAAATGTTGTGCTATTCGTCGTGGTATTAGTTTGGTAGTTGTATTCATGTAGTTGTAGTGCGTAAATAAAACGATTCCGGAAGAGCTATTCGTCTCGCACTTCTGTGGACATTATTGTATGACGCACCTCGTTGGAGTAGGTTCTCGAAATATGAACGGTTTCTTGGTATAATTGCAATACCACGTGAGCCCAAAAGCATCTAACGCTAACATACTTTTGCCCGATGATGCCAACATATTCATGAAGCTTGGGTTAAATTTTGATGGCACTCGCTGCTTGATTCTGTGGTTCGCCGTGGTGCGTTTGCGCTTTCTCGTTCCGATACGAAACGAAACTGCCTGCGTGAAAACGCTTTCGCAGCGGGCGTAATAACTCGAGCTTACGGTTCTTGTAGCAATGGAGGACTGCCAAATATACCTTACTCACCCGCCTTATCTGCAGCAGATATGTCGGTCATAAAAAGATATATGTCGCTCTATCGCGAAAAACGTCTACCACAAATGCTTTACAGCTACTGCTGCGTCCTACTGATACTGCCCTGAATCAGACAGCAGCCATAGCAGTTTCAAGTACTCTTGAACGTACCCGACACTTCGTCTAGGACACGTCGGGCACACTCACTTCCAATTTTTGTCATTCTTCAAGTTGCACGCGAGCGGCGAGCGGCGATGACGGACGAGGACTCCGACATGATGCTGGTGCTGGCCAGTGCCCTCGCGAAGCAAGCGAGGGAGATGAGCGAGGTGAGACGGGACGTTTTTCGCCTGCTGGTCAACCGGGCGTGGAAGATCGCCATGAAGAGCCGCCACTACTTGACGGCCCAGTGCTTGGACACGCCGTGCGACTCGGCGTGGATGGTGTTATACAAGTACGGCACCGACATCAACTTCTTGAACGCGACGAGTTTGACTAGGTACGACGCAAGTATCGCTGTGCTTTATCCAACCATGTATTTACCATTTACTATTGTTCTATATGCTCTTGTACAGGCCTGCGTTCCACCAGCTTCTTCGGCGCTTTGTGGGCTTTTACTACATCCCGCGTGCACAATCGAGGGGCCGCCCGCCCAAGCTTCGCTATCATCACCAAGTCTTGGGACTGTTGCTGTGTTTCTACGTCGGCTCGATGGAACTGGGCAGCTTGTGCATGATGTTTGGTGTACCACCAAGCACGTTATCGCGGTCGATGAGGAGGGCTGAGGATGCGCTCTCAGAAACGCTCAGCAACTACGCGCCTGCTCGGATATCGTGGCCGTCTCCCGCCCGTCAAGCCGAATTGGCGAAGTTAGTGGAAGCCCGTGAGCCTCTGCTCAAGTACACGTTCGGATTCATAGACGGGTAAAACTTTAAGGTAAACGCAAAGCTTGATTGAAGGTTAACCAAACTAACGCCTGCTAATGTGTAGGTCCAGCAGCCGTCGAACGCTGACCTGCAGAATGCCATGTACAATGGCTGGCTGCATTCCGTTTTTGTCACAGGGACAATTTGCTTTGCTGCCGACGGGTGTATCGTGTGGTGCCGCCACAATTGTCCCGGGTCGTGGTACGACTCCGACGCGTCACTCGGGTTCAGGAACAAGTTGCAGGACCCCGACTTCTGCCCTGACACGCGAATGAACGTCGTGTCGGACTCCGCTTTCCCGTGTTCGACCGCGATGGCCGGACGCATCCTCACCCCGCTCAAGGACGGAGACCTGGAAAGACTTTTGCCGTCACTCCGGAGTTCTGCCAGGACGATCCACAATGCTATCACTTCGGTTTGGCAGGCGGCTGAGTGGGGGATGGGAAGCGTCCAGAAGGTCTACAGCCGCCTCAATCTACCTTTACCCTACGATCCTGAGCTGCGTGGGCTACGGCTCAACAACCTGTTCCGCATGGCGAACTACCGTGTGCGCACGGTAGGCATTTCTCAAATTCGCACGACCTTCGCGGGGGACATGGAGATGCCTGAACAACTCGAGTAGGATGGTGGAGACGCAGGTAGATAATGTTGAATGATTTCATGCAATTTGATTTGGATTCGGCTGTTTAGAGGCTTAGTGATACGTACAACTTGGGCAACTACAATATGAAGTGGAGATCATCTCTCCGTTCTGCACGCCATGCCCAATCCATCGTAAGTCCAGCTTTGGACTTCTTGGTGAACGCTTGAATCATCAGCAGCATCTCCTGCGTGCGAGCGCGACCTTCTTCGCGATCACGACGGGCTCGTTCCTCCATGTCGATCTTGTCTTGACGACGACGTTCTTTGGCCTCAGCCTTGTCCGCAAGAAGCTTCGCGTCACGGGCAGCGACGTCATCACGGCGACGTCGGTCTTCTTCGGCACGACGAGCCTCTGCCTTCCTTTCATTCTCTTCGCGAAGTAGAAGAATGGTCTCCATGAAGCTCCCTCCCATGTTGTTGGCTGCGTTTTCGAGACCGGTCAGTTTGGTCTTGAGCGCGGTGGTGGCCCTCGCCGCCCTGATTCGCTTCGCCTTGGCGTAGCTGGCTTCGAGTGTCTCTTTGTTCTCTTTGTCTTCGTCGAGGGCGCGCTTGGCGCCGATGCTGTCGCGGAAGTCCGTCAAGTCGCCACCCCAGACGGTTCGAGAAGTTCTGGTACTTCGAGTTCTTCTTGCTATCAGCGCGCTTTCCGGACAACCGACTTGGCACAGTGGGCAGTTCCTCCGTGGCCGAAGCGTTGCTCGCTGTAGCGCTGACGGCTGTCTTACGCGGCTTCGAGAATCCCGCAGCACCACCCGATGTATATGGGGCTCGATCTGCTCGATGTAGTGGCGCTGGGCGCGGTGTTCGAGCGAAGGCTTCCAGGCCTTCGTTGACCAACGGCGATACAAGAAGTTCCTGGAACTCGCTGCGCGTGGATGCGTGACTGGTGGGCGTCGAGGCACCCGTCACCGAGGCGTCGGTGACTGCCAAGTCGTTGAGCACGGGCTCGTCGGTGTCCTGGGCCAAGTGCACGTCCTCCTCGTAGAAACTGGCGTCTGGTTCGGCTTCAAACGAGAAGTCAGGCTCGATGTAGCGCTGGTCTCGGTCACGGTCAGCTTCATCGTCCATTTCAATGATGTTGGCCTTCTCATCGGTGGCCTGCTTGAGCTCCTTCGCCTTGAGGATGTGCGGTGGCATGTTCGGCATCCCCGTGGGTTTGCGTGTGCTATACAGCACTTTGAACTTGCGACGCAAGCTCTCGTAGTCACGCTCAGGCGAGCCACGAGCCCGTCCGGAGTTGAATGTCACCGCCAGGCGCTCCTATTCGTCTTGCCCAGCGGCAGTGACTGCTCGACGAGGTGCAGGAGGCGATCCACGTTGACCATGGTGTAGTTAGAGTTTCCAGAGTTCTTGCCCATCTGCAGACAAGCACAACACGACAGCGTTAGTAAGATGGCGAGCAGCGAGAAATCGGCACAGCAGCTTGGGCCTTCGTACTGGGAGTGGAGAGTAGCTTGGAGAGGAGGTTGCGGGGGCTGGGTGGCTTCTTAGAGGTAAAAGCGAAAGTGAGAAGCGAAGGCGTCGAGCGGCGACAGCACCCGCCCCGATTCAAAGCTCCCGCCACCATCTCTTTGAGCAGGATCATAAAAAGTAGCTGCGGGCAACTTCAACGCGCGAAATCTGCGCGCGCAAAGCTCTCAATACTGCGTGCAAGTCAAAAACTTCGAAGCGCCTCTTGAAATCCACTTGGCGCCAAAACTATCACCCCTCACGTCAAGCACGACGCCCGCGTCGACATCACGGCCGCGTGCACTTCATTCAACAGCAATAGAACCATCTTGAAAACCACCTTCAACCTGTTTCATTGCATTCATATACGCATACACATTGCTGCACAAGCCCTCATCCCGGTGCCTGTGCACCACCACTTACTCATGGATCCTCGTGACCTTGGATATCGCGGTGGACGCACCCTGGAAGCTGGCACCGGCAGACAAACCAGAGGTCGTCGCCGTAGTCCACAGTCACCTCTTGGCCGCGATGAATGTCTTCAGTTGCAGCCACGACCACGGTGGTGCGACGGCCATTAGCCACCTCGATAAACTGAGCCACGGGCTTGCACGAATGGTTAACAAACCTCATCAGACTGCCCATACGCTCTGCGTTGATAGCCGCACAGATCGGATAGGCATGCTTTTCTGGGTGTTGCTTCAGCAGGAGGCGGTAGCCTCCATTTCGCGGACGAGCAGCACGAGAAAGAGAAAGGTGCTCGATCTCTCCGAGATATTGGCCCAGCACTTCACCAGCGCTGATATCTTCAGCAGCCATCACACCCAACTGTCTCGTACGCGAATTGCGTCCCAGCAACACCTTGCTCGAATCATCGAGGCCGTTGCCGCATTTCCCTCGTAGGGGCAGCAATTCAGGTTACAGTATACGTTCACACGGGCATTGCGGCAGGTAGTTGTGCGGCACGAGTTCCAGCATCCGCACGAGCCATAGTGGGAAACCACGGGGAAGATCTTTGCGAACGGGTTGAAATGTTCTCGCAGGTGGATTACCCCGAACGGCCACCTGGCAGGCACGAAGACATCGTCCGAGTGCGCCAACTCCGTGTGAGGCCACAAAGCTTCGTCCGAGGTGTGCGCCGCCACGCATGACTCGGTCGAAGTCTGGTTTGATCTTGATGCTGCACTACGGGGACGGGTGTAGGGTGCGGCGGCTTCTCGGCGTGCTCGGCGGACATCATGGCTACGGTAGCGCGTCTTGTCGGTCGTCGCGTCACGGCGTGGTCGGCGGTCATCTTGGCGACCCGTTTGGCTACGGTGGTGCGTCTTGTCGGTCCTCGCGCGAGGTGGCTCTCTGGGCGGGGTCTCCAGGAGAACTGGCGAGGAAGTCGTCGGACTCGCCGCTCGAAGGTGGAGCTGGGGAGACGACGCAGCCGGCTGAGCAGGGGCGGGTGGAGTGCTTGTATTGGTCTGCGACCGCTTCTTCACGATCTCGGGCGAGAACGACAGACGCGTTGTTGTGTCTTGGGTGCCGGCCTTACGTCCATCGAATTGTGATGGGTCGGCCACGTTGGGCGGCTTGTTTTCTTCGTCGCTGGAGTCCATAATGCAGCGACGGTCCCAGTGCGCTGAGGACTGGATCGCGCGGACCATGGTTCCTGCATGTACAGCGTACAGAAAGTTAGACACAGGCATAGACATCACACACGATGATCTTGACGCACCCTGGGTTGAAGTCGACTTGTGGGGTTCGCGCGCAGATTTGAAAGTGAGCGACGCTTCGATCTGTCGGAAGATATAATACAGGCGATAAGTCAGCAGAGTGATGGTCGTATTAAACTATGCAAATATCAAGACAAACGTTTATGATGGCTTCACGGCATATAGCTAGGGGTAGGGCAGCTTATTGAGACGAAATCTGCGTCCCACGAGATTTACGTCGGGCATATGACCCGACATATCTGCTGCAGATAAGGCGGGTGAGTAAGGTATTTTTGGCAGGCTTCCAATGGATAACAGTTCTGGTAACACGGAGAGGATAACGACTGGTGCTGTTCACTACACGTGAAAAACCACGGTGTGGTATTATTTCGAAGTACATCTTATATTCATTTTTGTTACCAGTGCGAACGTCTACGCTTGGAGGACGGTCTAGCGTAGTGGATCAGCACACGTGCAGTTCAAATAACGGATAACGCGCGGAAGGAGATTGTGAAACCCCTCGAGCGGAAACCGTAGCATCCCAATGCTTCAATGACCACTTCCGATTTCTTCCACAAGAGCTCAAGTCCCGAGAAGCACTACCATATACCATGCGCGGTGCTAGCGTTGCCGTCCTACCACAAAACTTCGCAGATGAGCACAACCAACTCGACGAAGATGAATTCGACTCCACCCCAACTAAATCGTTGTTACCTGATACAAAAGCGTTGTGCACAAGACCTGCCAAGACTGCGGCTGCACTGCTCGTCTTCGTCGTGCTAGGAGTGATCTCCTCACGACGGAAATGCAAGTTCTCCCACGCTCTTCCGACTTGAATTCGCAGTGCAGCCCCGCTACGGTTAACGTCATCGACGTCAACTACTCCTCCGAGCACCGCTTCTATGCTGTGATCAAGGAGATGAAGACGCTGGTCTCCCCAAATTTCAAGGCGACAACGAGGAACTTTGCACGGACGAGCAGGCGGACGAACGAAAGTTCCGGTACTGCCTTCCGATCACAGCTGAGGACAATCCTCTTTTCTGTGGTGACGCAGATCGCATCGACCTGCTGATTAATCAGTCGCCATTGACGTTATGCCGTGCCAGTGTACTGCACATGTTGCTGTCGGACGTGTACGAGGAGCTTCGGGAAGCCGGGGCAGTTCCAAGTACTAAAGTGAAGAATGTCCTAGTGGACGAGGCTGTTTCAGTCATGGCCGCAACTGGGGTAACAAGCATCGAGTACAGCGGCGAGGATGATCTCGCTGGTGTATTGGATGTGGCGCTACGAAAGAAAGGGTATCATGCTTTTTTACGATGGTGAATGGAAAGTTTGCGTGGCACCTACACATCCTTTGGCTTCGCACTTGTACGATCCGGATCGCAAAGTGTCCAAGTCCGATCGCAACGCCCTCCACGTGAATGTCATCGCTGCCACAAATGATCACCAAGACTCGAGTTCTGGTATTGAAGTGGCTGATCTAGACGCTATCTGTACGCCGCATCTGCTAAACGTGACGAGACTTGAATACGGCTCTACCGACCGCTTTTACTCAATGCTGCAGACGATGGAGCGTGTTCCAGCCCCCATTTTCCATGACGACCACAAGGCTCTGTGCCATGAAAACGTTGTCGGCGACGAGAAACTTCCCTACTGTCTCCCGATATCTGCGCGCAGCGACGAGGAGTTTTGTTCGGGTGCTGATCGCATTGATTTACTCGTACGACAATCTCCGTCGACGATGTGTCTTGCTAGTGTTCTCCAATTACTTGCAGCTGATGTTGTCGAGGTACTCCAAACTTCTGGCGCGTCTCCTGTTGTCAACATGAGCAACCATGGATCCAATCATTCCTTAGCGAAAGACGCTACCATCTCTTTCAGTGGAAATGTCGACTCCGTAAAGCTGGCTCTGCTGCAAAAGGGATACTATTTACACAAAGCAGCCGAGTGGCGCGTGTGTGTTGCGCCAATTCACCCGCTAGCCTCGAATCTCTACGACCCAGATCAGCCTCTTGTTGAGGTGTATACTGGGCCATCTCTTGTCTTGGTACACAGTGAGCAGGTGGAGCCCATAGGTGGAATGCTGTCTAGCCAAACGGAGACTCTGCCATCTACTTCAAGTAAAAATTTGGCTCTAGACAAGATCGTAGCTCCTACCGAGATTGAAAGTGTCTCCAATGACACAAACGCTTCAGCAACTCAGGAAGAAGGTTGTTCACCAATTACGGCAGGCATTGTCGACAATGATTCGGGTGACGTGTTCTACGCCATGATGAAGAGTTTGGGCCCATTACCCGCGCCAGTCTTCAAAAATGACCACGAAGTTCTTTGCAATCCGGGCGATCGCAAGGCCCGAGCTTACAAATACTGTCTACCCATTTCAGCTCGGAAAGACTCCCCGTTTTGCTCCCACGCTGACCGAATGGATATTCTGCTGCGCCAATCGCCAACGACGTTGTGCTTTGGCAGTGTCCTGCACATGCTGATGAAAGATGTGTACGAAGAATTGAAGGCGCTAAAGTTTTCCCCATTCTGACTTACGGTTCTCTCCTAGGAGCCATTCGGGAGGGGGTATTATCCCATTTACTGAAGATGCAGATATCGCTTACAACGGTGAAATAGTTAACGGGGAAGAGCTCGACCACAGGCTGTGGCTCAAGGGCTACCATCTCTTTTCCTTCGGCATTTGGCGCGTTTGCGTTGCACCGACACACCCTCTCGCTTCCAAGCTCTACGACCCGGAGGCCACAATTGTCGAGGAATACGCGACCCCGTACGTCGACTTGTACTCGATGAAACAAGAGTCGGAGAGGACTTGGTCCATGCAGGAACTCCGAACCAGAACCATTTCCACTGATCGAGTCAAACCGTTCTCGCAAGTGTCAATCAATGGCGAGCAGTTTGATACGATCCACGATCCGAAGTTCCTTCTTCTGTCGGAGTACGGAGCCGACTACTTGACACCCCGGCCACGAAACCGCAGATTATCATCCAGGGCAGACTATAGATAAGTAGGCAAGTACCGAACACAAAACAATTTGCGCGTTGTCTTGAAAACGGAAAAGGAAATATTTGGTTTGTAATCTAACAAGCACCTTGAAATAAGAACCCAAATTGCGTCGTCATCTTCAGTTTTACACAATATTGTGTGCAGAAGTCGCCCCTCTGACGTCATTCGTCAACGCCCCGCGTCCCTACGATGCAGATTCCGGCGTTGCGCAGCTTCGTATCCCGAGAGCTCCTGGCGGGATGTTTCTTCGTGATGCTGCTGTCCTCCGCCGTGGACCAGTACCCGGGCGAAGCAGAGCCACAGCCGCTCGACTTCGCGTACGAGCTGCGCACCAGTCAGCAGGAAGCTCGCTACGATGAGACCAAGGCGCTCGTCCGCAACACGGAGCTGTTCAGCGCCCCAGTGGCCGAAAGCCTCTTCCTCCACCAAGCAATGAGCGCCGAAGATTTGGCTGTGAGTCAGGACGGGGTCGCGTACGTGGGACTGGCCGACGGCCGCCTGGCCAGCTTCAAAGCCCAAGCGGACGAGCTGCGCAACTTTTCCAGAACGGGACGCGACGTGCCCGAGTGTGGGGCGCTGGACATGGAGCCGACGTGTGGACGTCCGCTGGGACTCGTGTTTGCAGCGGCCAAGCCGTACGCCAAGCTGCTCAAGAGGATTCCCGACGTGAAGCTGTTTGCAGGGGACCAAGTGCTGCTTGTGGCGGACGCGTACAAGGGCGTGCTGCTGTTTGACGCCAATGGGAAACGTACGCTCGTGTTCAGTCGCGTGGGAGACGAACACGTGAATTTCCTCAATGGCATCGCAGTGGTGCAGGAGACGGGGAGATTTACGTCACGGAGTCTTCGCGTCGCTTCCAGCGGAACAGAGTTGTGCTCGAGTTCTTGGAGAGGATGCCGACGGGCTATTTGCTGCGTTTCGACCCACGGAACGAGCGGGTGATGGTGGAGGCGAGTGCCTTGGGCTTCCCGAATGGATTGACGCTGGACAAGGACGGATCGGGGCTGCTGATCGGTCTCATGTTCCAGAACAAAATTGTGCACTTCGACTTCGCGACTAGGAAGATGAAAGACTTCGCCTTCTTACCTGGTGAACCGGACAACATTTCGATCGAGAAGGTCGGCGCTGGTGAGAATGAGACGGAGGTGCTGATGGTGGGACTCGTGTCTCGCAATGACGGAGGCATCTTCAGCCACCTCAAGCAGAGCGTCAAGATGCGCAAGTTGCTGTCGCTGCTGCCGTCGTGGATGACGGTGATCTTCGTGCACCGCCTGGGAGTTTTTGCGTCCTTGGACTTGGAGACTGGCGATGTTCGACATGTTTACGAGGCCTCGCAGGGTCAGACGCCGATCGTTTCAGGCGCGACGCGCTTCGGTGACCACATTTACCTCACGAGCTGGGCCAGACCTTCGCTCACGAGGATTCCTGCCGCAATGGTGCAGTAAACTTGCTTACAAAGAGTTCATCGCCTACACACACTACCATGAATGCAGCCATCTTTTCATGTTGACTTTGAGCTGTTCTCGCATTGCCTGAAACAGGCGCTGCCCTGTGTGTTGGTAAGTGCTGACAAGTCATTTCCTCGACATCTTCAGGTTTCTGTGGAATCAACCTCGGTCTCCACTGGAGCTAGACACACAACGACCCACATAAACGTCCCTTGAGTCTTGCTTCCCATTACTTTGTCCGTGTGCTCCAACGAAATTCACGTCTTCTCCAGCAAGCGAATCGATTTCGCGGCCTTGTACTCAACGTATCCTGACCACGTCACGATGGTGCGTTCAAAACATTGCTGCAGATCGAGAATGAACTTCAGTTCTTCAGTTCTTCAGTTAATGCTGGCGTTTGCGTGGCATGGTCACCCGGACCTGCAAGTGGAAAGCTGACTGTGGTGGGCCACCATATATTATCCTACTCAGCTTTCTACTTGCAGGTCCGGGTGACCACGAAAACTTTCCCATTCTGAAATTCACACCCTGATGAATTATTCATCAAGTGTCTTCGCACAAAACTTTTGATGAGCTGGTGCCGGTATGTTTAACGATAACGTACAACGCGAAAATGGACATATTGTTGAAGAGCTCTTTATTCAAAACGCTCTCCGTCATTCAAAATTCACTAAAAACATGTACACTGCCATCATATCGCTTGCTTATCTTTTTCCTGCCGCCCATGCTGCCAACTGGTCCCTCACCGCCAAAACGACTCTGACGGCATCACGTTGGTATGCACATTTTACAATCTCGGCCATCTCCTCGATGTGAGCAAGTTCGAGATCGGTGTCCACTGGCCTAAACCGCACAACCGTCCGCAAGACGCACCCTTGAGCTCCATTTTGGAGCTGCATCGGCTCAAGTAGAACCAGATCCTCTTCAGCAGACGAATGCGTCTACTGCCGTCGTACTCCACGAAACTCGACCAGTTGATGACAGTGCAGTCCGGCTTGACAACCGACCATAGCAAGTGTCTCGCCTTCACTTCAGCAGGAAGTTCCCCACGACTTCCACGTTGTCCACCGTGACAGCATTCGAAAAGCCGTCGTGCATGTTTAATTTGCGGCAGTGCTCCGACGGCCCCACCAGCGACCCGTGACTCAAGCTGCAGCGAAGCGCTCGTGCCACGTGCGCCATACCGACAGGAAGCACTCGAACGTCGTTGTGGTTGAACGAAATTCCGTTGGCACCTCGCTGGAGAAAGACTTGTGAGGAGAATGTGTAGTACAGCCTGGCCACCCCGCTTTCCGCGAGGATCTTGTCAGTCGCAGCGTATTGCTGTTCTTTCCCCTCGTCCAGCAGGGCGAACACCAGTTCGTCCGAGGCTGCAGCACTGCTGGGCCAGCAAACTTCTCGAGCTCGGAGGCGCGTATTTGCATCAATTGCAGCCTGAAGCGCCTTCGCCACTTGAAATTGACTCTCCATCGTCGTTCGCAGCTTGCGGTTCTCCGTCAGGGCTGCGTTCATTTTCCTAGTGTGGCTTTCGTCTCTTAATTTCTGGAGTGTTTCGACTTGGTTGAAAGTGTCGGTTAGAAATTGCGTTGGAGAGTTTGAACTCAGTGAGTGCAGGAGCCCTTCCAGCTCAGCCACTTCCGAGCGGAGGTACTTGAGCTCGTCATTGGGGCGTTTGCGCCATCGCGTCTTGGAGCGGGTGTACGGAAATGGTCGACCGCCTCTGTCGGGACTTCCGAGCAGACTCCGAAGCAGTTCACTGTCGCTCTCACTCGATCCGTCGGAGTCCATCGCCGACGTGTACGCGGGCGACCGAGTCGTTACTGGGCTGGCTGGCATTGGCGAAGCGCCGTGCCCGGTGGTCATCTCGAGGTGAAGAAGGTTTGTTTCGGAATGAGCTACCGGTATTTCGTTGAGCGGAATGAGCAGATGTGCACCTCCCGAGGAGTACAGTTTGTGCTTCTGATTCGACATATTCTCTCTTAATAACCTGTGCAATCCAATGATGGTTACATAGAAACGAAGTTGGAAAACCTCTTTGAAAATGAATACATGGCAGATATCATTTTTTAAATACTGATGTATCACAGAGTGGTGACTGTACATTTCCTGATGGTGAGGATGTAAGTAAAAATGGCAAATGCCTCACATGTGGTTCCTCTCCATGAACTTATCCGATATAGACAACGTTTGAACTGCGAATATGTGGCGCTCCCGCTTCCAGTTCGCTTGCGTCAGCGTCAGTCATTCAGCAGCATCCTGCACCGCAACCACTCCGGATAAGAAAAGAAAAACATCTCCATTTGCCGATAAGGGACTTATCTTGTCCCTCTTCAACGGCAAGCACTGTGGTGGGTAGAAGACTTCCAAGTCTCGTGAGGCACTAGTCTTCAAGATCTTCGGACGTAGAGCTTGTAGACTCGATTGAATGAAGCGAACCAAGTGAACTTGAGGAGGTAGAAAGCAAAGTGAGCTCTTGTTTATCGTTAGTGGTGTTGTGTTCACTAAGGGGAACGCCCCTAAGGCGGAAAACCCCTCTTGGCCCCGTTGGTCACTGCAGGCTGCTCAACAGCAGAGAGACACGACGACGTTGAGCTTCAAGGTGACAGCCTTGTCCCAAATTCAACGTCGCTCGTGTTCTCCATGACCACGGCCTTCATCATAACCTTCACGTCTTCTTTTCTTTGTCTCACCTGCTACAACCGAAGTGACCTAATCGTTCACCGTTGAGGCCGCGTCGCCCGCGGTAACCCGCTCGCACACTGGTCGAACTCTTTCGAACCTCAGAGCTCAACGGCAGAACCTCGGTGAACCTCGTACTCCCACTTCACTTCGTGTTGTGGCCCTTCAATGCATCATACAATGTACATGTCCTTAACATCATCATTCCACAGCATCACGCTGCCCACCGTAGATTTCCTGTGGTGCGTCCTGCATTTCGACATCTATGTCTGTGTCGGCCGCAGCCGTCACTATCTGCTCCTCTTGGTGAAAATTCAACCAGGCTTCCTGTGTGTTCTCCACACTCAGACCGTCACGTAGATCCGCAAAGCGCGTTGGTCCCAACGCTTTCGTAAAGACGTCTGCCAGATAGTCCGTTGTCGGGACGTACTTCATCTCCAAACTTCCTTGCTTTACGTGTTCTGCAACGTAGCGGGTGATCTTAGCGTAGTTGCGCAGGCGTTCCGAGTTCACATTGTTTTCGATTGCCTTCAGCGCGCTCTGGTTGTCGCAAAACAATTCTGCTCCAGTCGTCATCTTGACGCCCAACTCCTTCAACAGATTTGCGCCCATAGCACTACTTGTGCACATGCATACACTGCCATCAGCTCCGAGCTGCACGTGTTCGTCGTCACGCCATCTTGCATCTTGCTTCTCCAATAAAAAGCACAAACATTCAGCTTCATCACGAATCCAGTCACTGACTTGCTAGTTTCCCGACAGCGTGCGTGATCCGCATCCGCGTACGCTTCCAGATTGACGGATCCATCATGGACCCGATACACTAGTCCTAGATTCTTGGTCGCTAGTGCATACCGCACGACGCGTTGTGCTACACGGAAATTCTCTCTCGTATACGCGTTTGCACAGCGCCCAAGTGTACGAACAGCGTTCGCCAAATCTGGACGTGTACAAGCTACCAGGTATTGCAACGACCCCACAATCTCACGATATGGCAGCTTGGGGTCATTGATTGTCCCTATGTCCTCTTCGACTGGTACTGTTGGGTCATTGTGCATCTGGGGTGATGATGCCGGTCGGACATCTGCGAGACCAAACCGCTCGGCCATCCGCTCGATGTAAGCTGTTTGCGCCAAAGTCACCATCACACCAGGCTCGTACGAAACTTCCATGCCAAGTAAATGTTTCACTCGACCAAGATCTTTAATCTCAAACTTCGCAGCAAGTTCCTTAATCACAGTCATGAAGTCAGCAGTCTTCGCAGCAATGACAATGTCATCGACGACCACCGTCAAGAACACAATGCCCTTTACACCTATTCTCCAAAAGACGTCGACATCAAATGTGCACTGCGTGTACCCCAACTCGATCAGAAACTCAGTGAGAGTATCACTCCATATCTTGGAAGCTTGCTTGAGCCCATATAGCCCCTGCAGAAACAAGAACACTCGACCAGTTCCGTCGTCGTACTCCTCCGGTTGCTCCATATAGATCGTTACCCCCGTCAGTACTCCGTTCAAGAAGGCTGTCACGAAGTCAACATGTCGAAGATCCAAGCAAAACAGCAGCGCCAGTATCATCAATAGCCTCACAGACTCGATCCTCACAACCGGTGAATAGGTCGCCAAATAGTCAATCCCAAATTTTTGCATGAAGCCCTTAATGGCCAATCGAGCCTTCAGTCGATCCACTAAGCCCTTTTCATTTCTCTTGACCACCAACACCCACAGTGACTTGAGTATGTTGATGGGGTTGTCCTTCGACGATTTTGGCCTCGCCACAAGTCTCCAAGTCTCATTCTTCATCAGCGACTCGTACTCCTTGTCTATCACCTTCTTCCACTCCGCAGCTTGTGGTGAAGCCATAGCTTCTCGCACACCTGTCGGGTTCAAAATCTCATTGACCACACCGATTAACATACATTGCATCAGCGTTATAGCCAACACAAACGTTTGCCGGCTGTACCGTGGGTTCTCACGACGCTGTTGTGTTGAACGTCTTGGTGGTGCAGCAGGCGTCACGCGGCCTCGACTGCTCCGAGTTCTTATCGAAATTGTAGCAGTATTCGCCGTGCCATCTTGCTCAGGACCGTCTTGCATAGTACCGGCAGTACCTTGCTCAGCACGGCATCTCCCACCATTTCCAGCAATGTCTGGGCTCCCACTTGAACCAGCTTCCTCCGTTTCCACGTCATGTTCCTCATTATACCAATCACTGTCATTGTCATCCGTGTCCGTGTCCACCACGCGAGTTGGTTCAGGTTCAGGTACAGCGTGCTTCTCTTCCAAGTCCAAGTCCCCCTTCAATCGCTGAAGGATCATATGCAGCAGTGTCGTGAGGCAGCGACACGTATGGAACTTCCTTCGGCAATTGAACATTCTTGCGAGAGTATCGCTTGTCCAGACGCTTCTGCACGTACTCGGTGTCTACAGCCAAGTTCTCCTGTGGCTTGACATTTCGACTCACCACCATGTCTCCCGTGGCAAGGTTCAGTGTACGATATCCATTCGTGAAGAGCGAGAATCCAAGCATCAAGACTGGACGCGAGCGTTGCTCTAATTTGTTATGGCGTTTTGCAGCAGGTACAAAGCAGTAACCCACACAACCACAAACAAATAGCTTCGTCACGTCCGGCTTCTTGCCTTCGTACATCTCGTACGGGGTCTTGTCTTTGAGTGCCTTGGTCGCGCTCATATTGTCCACAGTCACCACATAGAGTAGAACTTCACCCCATAGGCACCATGGTAGACCACTTGTGATGAGGATCGTCCGCACTTTCGTAACCAACTTGCCATTCATCTTCTCGACGAGGCAGTTTTCCTCAGGTGAGTATGAGTTGATTGCCACCAGCTCAATACCATGAACCCGCAGGAACTCAAGTAGAACGTCGTTGATGAATTCGCCGCCTCCGTCACTTGAGAACTTCCGCACGGGATAGCGCTTTCCACCATCAATATCACCTCCATCACATGAGCTGCAGACTGACTCTTGTGTTGCAGTAGAAAAACCCACACAAACCGCGATGCTTCATCATGGATGAGTTGGAAATACCGACTGCCTCCTGGCGTTGGCGGCTTTATAGAGCAAACATCAGACATGAGTCTGGCACCGACATCTTGCATCCGTTTCGCTTGCTGACGCTTGTACGACATGCGCTTTTGTTTGGCTAGGTGACAAGCATGACAGTCAATTGGCTTGCTGAAGTCATTTGCTGCCACCATGTCAAGCCCTTCCACCATTTTCTCCTCAAGCATCTTCTTCAATGCAGGTCCGTTCAAGTGCGCGAACCGCATGTGCCATCGGAGGATCCTTCCTGCCTTTGTCGTGGGCATCACCATGCAGAGTTGGGCCTCAACAGGGTCCATTGGTTGAGCCGCGAGCCAGAAGTGAGCCCCATGGCGCTCTAGAACCAAACGAACATTATCCCGTTCAAGAATCATGTTCCGCTTATCTGGATCCAGTTCACCAGTATACGAAGGCCGCCATCCAGCTTTCTCCAATTTGTACTGGCACAAAATGTTGGTGGTCTCTTTGGTACAAATCGAGTCTGGTCGAGCTCAATCACTGCACCGGCACTTCCTGGGTTGTTTTCGTCCTTGGCCCGAATCACTACTTTTCCAACGGGTTTCCCGAACTGATTTTGCCTTCCCAGTCCTGGAAGTAAGTGTTTGTCCGATCCGAGCGACTTGAATGCATTTTCGTTGTTGCACACATGTGTCGCTGCTCCAGAGTCTAGCATCCATGCACCAAATGGCTGCGTCAAAACCGCCATGTCTGCGGAACAATTGGTCTCTTTGACCATTGCAATATCTCCACAGGATGACCATGTACCTCTCGTACCAGCTTCATTGCACCACCATCGCTCCCACTACTTGACTTACTCTCAGCATTGGCCTTAGCCTCTGCTTCAGCTTTCTTCTTCTGTTGTGCCAGGTAGCCGAAACATTCGTGCCGAAGATGTCCCTTCTTCTCGCAAAACCAGCAATTCTTGTCGCCAAATTTATCCTTCTTCTTGTTCCCACCAGGCTGACCATCTGTTCCTCGCTTACGATTTTGGCCGGACTTCTGTTGCTGCGAAGGTTGCTGTTGAACGGACATCACCTTCGTTGCACTTGCAGCAGCAGCAGTCTCGGTGTCTTCTTCATGCGCCTTGTCGGTCTCCGCTTCTCCTCTCAGTGTGTTCATCACGACCTCCAAGGTAACAGGTTGGCCATTTGGTTGTGGCTGGTTGAAGACTCTAATTACGTTACGATAAATCTCCTCGACGCCTTGCAAAATTACCTTCACCATCTCTTCGTCGGAAATCACTTCGTTCATGTTCTCCAACTGGCGCCGGATGTCCTCCACATCATCCAACCACTTCTCCATGTCACCTCCAGCAGGGAATGTACTTGTATACAGCTTTCGTCGTACACGAATCACACTCGAGTAAGCCCTCTTTGTCTTTTCTGTTTCAAAGGCCTGCCACATGTCGAATCCCAGTTCGTACTTGCACACCTTCCGCGAGTCTTTCTGCAAGAGACCTCGCAGCAGTACATCGCATACAAACGTGTTCTTCTCCTCGTAGATCTGCTGTCGACCCGCATCACCAGGATCTGGCCAAATTTGACCAGTGATAACGCCCCAGCAATCCCGTTGCGTCAAGAACGCAGTTGCGCCTTGTAGAGGTCAAATCCTCCGTCTTCCGTGTATTGCGGTGATTTGTTCGTCCCACGAAGCATTTTGTGAGTCTGCTGGCCACCCGCAGCCGCATTCACGTTTTGCTGTCCGCCGCCAGCTTGTGTGGCAACTCCCCGACATTACCGCCGGAATTACCGCCACCAGATGTTCCTCCACTGCTTCCACCTTGCTGGGTCACCGTCGACATTTTCACTCAATGCTTCAGCTGTAAAGCTCCTCCTTCTTCACGCGTTTCCTTTCGACGATGAAGCCTAGAGACGTCTTGGGCTCATAACCTAGGAGACTTCCAAGTCTCGTGAGGCACTAGTCTTCAAGGTCTTCGGACGTAGAGCTTGTAGACTCGATTGAATGAAGCGAACCAAGTGAACTTGAGGAGGCACAAAGCAAAGTGAGCTCTTGTTTATCGTTAGTGGTGTTGTGTTCACTAAGGGGAACGCCCCTAAGGCGGAAAACCCCTCTTGGCCCCGTTGGTCACTGCAGGCTGCTCAACAGCAGAGAGACACGACGACGTTGAGCTTCAAGGTGACAGCCTTGTCCCAATCTCAACGTCGCTCGTGTTCTCCATGACCACGGCCTTCATCATAACCTTCACGTCTTCTTTTCTTTGTCTCACCTGCTACAACCGAAGTGACCTAATCGTTCACCGTTGAGGCCGCGTCGCCCGCGGTAACCCGCTCGCACACTGGTCGAACTCTTTCGAACCTCAGAGCTCAACGGCAGAACCTCGGTGAACCTCGTAGTGGGTCGGTTGGTACTTGGCGGAGCCAGTACGCCATATCGTCAGCGCCATCAATTTCTCGAGTTGCAGAATTTCATTTACACTCCTGTAAGTAACCCTGTCAGTGTTTGTTGTTTGTTGCACTAAATGTTCTTCTAGCCAGATGAGTTCAATGAGACTGCGATGCATTATTAATACCGCAAAGTAAAACTGCACAACAACTTCTCTAATCCTGTCACGGTGGACAACGTGGAAGTCGTTGGGGGTCTCCCCGCTAAAGTGAAAACGAGACACTTACTGTGGTCTGCGGAAAAGTCTAACTCCACTGTCATCAGTAGGATGGTAAGTACACATGGTGGTTAATTTGGCCTTCTATTTGGTGTTTATTGGATGGTGAGTACACATGATCCGGTCGTCAACAATGCTTCGGATCCAAGTTGAAAAGCCTAGAACAGCAAACTAGTACGCAGCAAAGCGCGCAAGTTCGTGTTCGTGTGCTTCTCCACCAGTTGAGTCGTGGAAGAGCAGGTTCTCGACGATCTGGTACATTAATCCGAAGTTCCGATGGTACGAGCCAACGACCAGATCCGTGACATCGCCCACGTGCTCTCTCACTTCCTGTTCCGAGTCGAAGTCGTCCATTTCAGGTTTTATCTGAAGTGCCAAGCGAAGAGCACACCCGGGGATGCTGTTCGCATTGGTGGCAATTGTTTCAGCGTTCTTACCGAAGTCGAAGACAGAGCTGGATGTGTAGCCCCTTTCTCGCAGACGGACAGACAGTGAGCCGGTGATCTCCACGTACCCACTCCACACGACAATGATGCGATTCTGCTCGAAGTAGCGGCGCATTGCCAGCTTTGCACACGTGCTGACATTACGAGACTTTGGTAGCTGCATTTCGTCCACGATCGTGACGTTCAGGTGGTCGTTGTTGACAACGCGCGTGTGAATTCGACCTGTCAGTTCCTTCGCTGTACCGTAGCGCACGCAGCTCCACATTGCACGGTGAACGGCCGGCATGGAGAAGGGCAGTAGACGCGCTTCTTCATGACGGAAGGAGACACCATCCGCATCATGAATCGTCTGGATACCATTCGAGTTCTGAAGAGCTTGTGCAAGTCCCGTTTTGTCCATGACAGAGTCAAACTCGGCGTACTGGGCCTCCAGGCCCATATTCAGCTGCGCAAAGAGCGCATCCTCCGACAAACTCGGTCCGCGTGGTCTTTTGTCTCCTTCAGCCTTGAGCTCCGCCTGCGCACGATGCATCGACGTCAACTGCGCCGCCTCTTCCTGCTGACGTTGAATAGCCACTTCCAGACTCCTGGCCACTTGCAGTTGTCCCTCCAGCATGGAGCGTAACTTGAGATTCTCGACCAAGGACTGATTCGTCTCCGTCTTCTGTCGGTCCGCCACCATTTTCCACTGCGTAAACAGTTCGTCCGTTCCTGCTGCTTGGTCACTGGACGCGAGTTTCGCCAGTTCCTCTTGCAAGTCCGTCAGCTGCGCGCGCAAGTAATCGAGCTCGTCTTTCGGCCGCCTGCGTCGACGAGGCTTCGGCTTCTCGTACGGCGCTTTCCGCGCGTCTTTTCCTCTGCGTTGAGCGTCCAAAGTCGTCCCAACGTCCTCGTTTGCAAGTTTCGGCTCCACGGACGTCCCGAACGCGTCGGCCAAGTCCCAACCGGAGTCTAAAGGCTGCGCGCACAGCATCTCGTCCAAAGTCGATAGTAAATCCTTGTCTAATTCGCTGCCATCGAGCGCTGAAGGGCCTTCCTGGTGCTGCATTTTCACAGTCTCCGCTAGCCAGCCGGCCGTTTCTAGAATGACGGTAAACAGGGATGGGAGTAATCAAAACTGAAGTTCAGAAATGCCGTGAACTTGTCCTAAGCTTACCGGTACATGTATTAATTCTTGTTTGGTGTTTTAGTTACGAAGCTTCTGTCACGAGTTCTCGAAGGAGGAGGTTCTCCATCAACTGGTTGCACATGCCAAAGTTGCGATGGTACGTACCGAGCACGAGATCGGTCATTTCTCCGATGTGGCTTTGGGATTCAGCTCCGGCGTTGAACTCGACGGTCTCCGGTTTGACGCCCATCACTGCCCGTAAGATGCAGCCGTCGGGTGTGGGCGAGCCACTGCCACCGAGGAAGTCGAAGATTGATACGGTACTGACGCCGCTTTCTCGAAGACGCACGAAGACGGAGCCGCTGATCTCCACGCAGCTGCTCCAGACGACCACCACGCGGTTGGGCTCGAAGTATCGACGCACTGCGAGTCGCGTGAAGACTTTGGTGCGGCGCGACTTGGGCAGCTGCAACGTGTCGACGATCGTGGCGTTCAGGTGGTCGTTGTTCACCATGCGCGTCTGGATGGTACCGGGCATTTCGTCGCGTTCGTAGAGCAGGAAGGACCACATGACGCGAGCAACAGCGTGCATTGAAAACGGCAATAGACGAACGTCCTCATGACTGAAGGAGAGGCCCTTGGCGTCTTGTTTGAGATGAACGTTGCCCGGCATCTCGCGGGTCACGTCCGCAACTCCTCCCGCTTCTAGCAACGCGTCAACTTGTGCATACGTGGCCTCGAGACTGCCATTGAGCTCTGCGAAAAGCACCTCGTCCGAAATACTCGGCGCGCGTGGGCGTCTCGTGTCCTCTTCAACGTCCGTTTCGAACTTGACTGGATTCCAGGGAAAACATGCGCTGTTGCGTCCTGCTGATGCTCCGAGATGGCAAGTTCCAAACTCCGTGCGATCTCCAGTTGGCCTTTCAGCATCGCACGCAGCTTCAAGTTCTCCACCACCGTTCGGTTTGCTTCCTCCTTCTGTCTCTCTGCGACCTGTTTCCAACGAGTGAACATTTCTGCGTCGTCGTCACTCACAGGAGACAACCTCTCTGTCTGGTTGAGACTGGTAAGTTCTTCCTCCAAGTCCGTCACCTTTGCGCGCAGGTAATCCAGCTCATCTTTCGGGCGTTTGCGACGAGGCTTTGGCTTTGGCTTCTGGTACGGCTGGACACGGACATCTTTTCCTCGCTGCGTCGGTTGTTCCGCGGGAGCTGGTTCAGTCTCAACTGAAGTGTCTGCTGGTATCTGCTGTGCGTACGGGTTCGGGACTTCCGGGAGCTCGAACGTGTCCGAAATGTGGTAATTGGAGTCCAGCGGCAGTTGAGCGAGCGATGTCGACGTGTCCGGCGTGAAAGCGAGCATCTCGTCCAGCGCAGCGAGCAGATCGTCACTAGAATCGGCACCGAACGGTGACATGAGCGTATCGTCCATTGCAGGAGAAAAGTCCTGGCAAACTACGCAACCACAAAGTGAATAACGAGTGCCTAGAGAAATAGTGAGAGGGACAACACGTACTGAGCCACACAACCAGCAAAGATTACTCTGTCGAAGCGCGAAAGCACCAGCTGACACGTGACGGTGGAGTAATCTATGCAGCCAGCCGAAGATTTGAGTCACCTGCAGAGACCATGCGACTTGAATGCCAATTGTCTGCTTCACTTGCACCACTCGAGACCTTGGAGCAAACTGTTTCTTTTCTCATTGAGTTATTCCAAAAACCACGAGACTTCTCCTGCTCGAGCAAGAGCACGCAGCTCGTTCATCCGATTCGCGAAGAATTGCGTATCCAACACGTACTGCTTTCTCGCACGCTCTCCCATTGCTTGACGGTCGTCCGGCGTCATTTCGAGAATGCGCTCAACAGCTTCGCAAATTTCAGTGCCTTTCACGTAGGTGACCATGCCTTTGACGCCGCGTAAACCGTGTTCACCGTCGAAGTTCCCGCCCAGTAGCTGCTTGTCGACTATTGTGCTTGGATGGGGCACCAGAACGGCTGATTCCGGAGACAACAGCTCGTTCATCGGTGGTGCATCTGTCGTCACGATCAGTGCAGCATTTGCACGCGCTTGGTTGATGTAGTGGCCGTAGCCTTCCAGTACACTGGTGCACAGCAAGAATGCCGTCTCGGCCATCATTCGACCGAACATGTTGCCCGGTACGCGTCCCGTATGCAGCGTGATCTGCTTCATCGAGCGAATGGATTCGTCGTAGATCTTCCTCATGAAGTCGTTGTAGATATCCTGGTCCACGAAAACGTCCAACGGCGGGAAGTCTGGACGAGACAGCCAGCAGTCCAACACGGCGTTCGTGCCCTTGAACACGCTAAAAAAAAGGAGAACAGTCAGATACTTACAGCAATAACAACGCACAGTATTACAAGCACCAACCTCTTCCCGGCTGTGTGGACAAAGTGGACGTTCGAGAAGTTCTTGGCATGCAGGTTTGCGTCAGCCCCAAGCTGGTGCTTCGCATACAGCGCCGCGTCCGACGTCGTGTGTCTCGTGTACACCACTCGAGTGTGACGCGGATTGCCTTCCTGCTCGTACCACATCCGCACGCGTCTCGCACAGATCGCCGTCTTGCACAGCACCACATCCACACGCCAGTAGTGCTCGGCCTCCAACTCGTACATTTCAACATTGGGCATGAGGTACACGGGTTTCGTTTCCGGCCAGGACGGATGATCCGGCACGCCGTCCCAGAAGTGGTTCATGAAGATCAGCGGCGTCTTGGGACACAGATCATGGTACGTGAGTGTCTTGCCCGTCTTCTTGTCCTCGAACGTCACGTCCAGCACCCAGCGAGGCAGTGCTCGTCCCTGTAAATCTGTAAAAAAAAACATATTCAGCCTCTTTCAACTTGGTGTTTGTGTCTACAGCCACGTACACTTGACGTAGCCCATGGCATCTTCACAATAGCCGTCTCCTCTGATCCCAGAGGGCAGAAATACCTCCACATCGGGGCAGTTCTCCAGCTTTTGCCGCAGTTTGGCGTCGTCCTGTTGGAATCTTCCGACGCTGCTCAACTTGTCCCCTTTGCGGCCAAAGTCCGACGTGATGACGCTCTCGCGGTGCTTCATGCAACCTTCGTGCAACATTGCGAGGTGCATCCGCTCGCTCTCCGGCACCTCCGCGACGTCCTGCAGCAGCTCAAGCGGGTAGAACTGCAGCTCGTGGGCATTTTCCAGCTCCTCCACGTTGTTGGGTCCAGATCTCCACCAATTCTCCAGCAACAAGAGCGCAAGTAACGCGACCACAAAGCGAGCGATTGTGCGGTGTCGTGAGCCGGTTGCGGGCGAACGAGGATGCACCGAAGGCGAGAAATCGCGCGGCGAAGAAGCCGTCGAGGAAGACCGACGAGCAGGCATCATTGACCGTTACGCGAAATAGTGTGGGACTAAAACGGAACTTATTTGCGATACGGATACATGTAGCCATTGCCTAACAGGGTACATGTAGCCATCTCACAACGGACGTTACGGAAGTTGCCTTTTTGGAGTCAGATTGTTCACAGTACCACCCACACCGTGGGCCACACGTACATGTACCTGGAATGCCACCCCTTGGCTGATTCTCCGTTTCGCCGTCTCCATGGCACCTTCACCTCCTTCTTGCAAGTCCATTGCAGTGGCTCGACGGCTAATGCATTGGCGCGTGGCAGCTCTCAAGGGCGATCGTCGAGCTTTGGTCCAGGGGCTCCTCTCAGCTTTGGCTCTTGTGGCTCTTGTAGCTTTTGCAGCCACTCGACTACAGCCGCTGCCTGTGACGAGCGTGTTGCATCCACTGGCACCTGTGCAATTGCCACTTAACGGTCGCCAGGAGCTCACTCGAGCGTCGTGGCCATCGACGGCGACGTGTCCACGACGGTCGGGACGTTCCCGCAGTACGGCGAGTTTTCCTCCCTGGACGTCTCTTTCGCCTCGAGAACACGAAACTACTGAGTCAAACAGGCAACAAGGGGAAGGACTCGCTGCTGCTTGTGGTGGTGACGAAAGACGCCATGTCCTGGGGCGAAGGACGCACACTGGCGGACTTTTTCAAGCTGCTGGACACGTTCGACTACCCCAAGGACAAAATGTCCGTCACGCTGCTCACGTCGTCGATGGGTGAGTTTGACTTGGTGAAGTTGCACTTCCAGCAACAGATTGAGCGCTACTCGCAGCTCTCGGTGCTCTTTCGCAACGATTTCTCGTCCCAGGACGGGGTGACGAGGAGAATCGCCACGACGACCAAGTGCAGACCAATCGGCGTCGAGTCATTGCGAGATACCGCAATTTCGCGGTGCTGTCGACGCTGGAAGCTTGGCAGGAGCATGTGGTTTGGCTCGATGCCGATGTGCACAAAGTTCCACCAGGACTGGTGAAGAAAATGGCACAGTGTAGGTGGTTTATTGTGGTGTCTCTCACTTTCTTCGTTACTGACTTTGTGTGTTCATTTGCGTAGCTGGACGGGATATCGTCGAGCCCATGTGTGTGCGGATGAAAGAGAACGGCGAAGGCTGGTACGAGTACGACCTCAACGCGTGGGTGGGGCATCGCAAGGTGCGGCGGTCCACGCGGGATGCCGGTTTCGTGCCTGGAGACTACAGCGTCAGTCGCATGAAGCAGTTCCATGGCGGTGAAGAGACTTTCGTGCCGCTCGACTCGGTGGGTGGCACCATGCTCTACGTGAACGCTGAGGTCCACCGACAAGGGGTTCTCTTTCCAGTGCATCATGTTATCGGAAGCGAGTGGGAAAGTGAGGGCTACGACGGCATCGAGACCGAGGGGTTCTGCTACGTTGCCCACTTTTTAGGCTTCAAGTGCTGGGGAATGCCCAACGACCTCATCTACCACATCTAATCGTCGGTTGACCGGCTTTGTATCTACGATTCTGATAGGTATATATTGGATGATGCATGTTGAATATTGTAAGTGTTATTGAAAGGCAACCGTGAGCCGTGATAACGACCTGAAATGCTTTGAGATATTTTGGGTCCCTCCAAACTGAGACTTTTCACTGAATAAGTGTCTGCAAAATGGCACGGCGATCGTCAACTCCTCGTCCTCGACAATTCTTCCTGGCGCTCATTGTGATGTCTTTCGTTGGTGCACTCGTCGTCGTTTTTCAAGTGGGTTCGGTCGAAGTGGCTGGCCCAAGTCTTCTACATGCCCGAGCACAAGGGAAAGTGTTGCTTGGGCTGAAAGGAACCACCTTCAATAGTGCCAACACTCGAATCCCTCGCCTCATCCACCAGTCCTGGAAAAACACCGACAAGATTCCCTCTCGGTTCCACCCGTGGATGAGAAGCTGGGTCGACTTTCACCCGTCGTGCACGTACGTGTTGGCAGAGGCGATGGAAACGAGTTCGGGTCCCTAAAAGACATCATTGAGACGCCTATGCGTCCGAACATCACATCCACCGGCGTGGAATTCACTACGTAGGAAGACGAAGCTTTGACGTGGAAATATCTAGTTGGATTCTGCTTTTGTACCTGTACAGCGTGTTGCTAAGTAGCCACCCCTGGGCTGCTGATCGAATTGACTGCATCGCCCCCAATAACTGTTCCGCTCATTGCTTCTCGAAGCAACAGCGAGTCGATTATCCGGTGTATCAAGCCCATGCTAACTCGATAGGTGGCGACAATGAGCTCGGTCATCTCGCCGATGTGAGCTTTCTTGTCTTGGGTGAACGCTCTCAGTTCTGGAGTGGCATGAATGGCTATGCGAGTAACAGATCCAGGAACGGAGCAAGAACTGCTACCAAAGTCGAATGGAGATGTGGTGCAGTAACCTTTTTCACGCAGACGCACGCAGACCGACCCATCAATTTCCACGTACGAAGTCCAAGCGACCACCGTTCGATGTGGCTCGAAGACACGTCGAAACGCGAACCTCCGTACGCTTTTCGTGACTTGCTCCTTACCTTGCAGCTGAATGTTCTCGACCATGGTAACGTTCATGTGATTGTCGTCAATAACGTGGGTCTGAAAAGGACCCAGCATCATCTCCTTCGCGGTGCTGTAGCGCAGAATCCCCACATCGCTCGATGAACTGCATCCGTGGAGAATGGCAGCAAACGAACTTCTTCATGTCTGACGGAGACACCGGTCGAGTCATGATGCGCCTTGGTGCCGTTGTTATGGTCGCGATTCACCTGGGCGATGCCACTAAGCTCCAAGACAGCGTCCAGTTCAGCGAACTGGGCTCCGAGACTCTGGTTGAGATGTGCAAAAATGAGCTCGTCGGACATGGGAACGTCTTCACCGCTTCCAAACGTAGGAAGAGACTGCGCTGCTTCTCGCTGGTGCTGGTCGATAGCGGCCTCGAGACTTCGTGCCACATTCAATTGTCCTTCTAACATCGCTCGAAGTCGGAGGTTTTCAACGAGCGATCGATCTGCCTCTTGTTTCTGTCGGTCTGCGATTTTCTGCCAGCACAGCAGCACGTCCGACTGCGTTCCTGGCTCGCCGTTGAAGATGATTTCGGCTGCGTTCACTGCCGCGGGCGACCCCACTTGCGGGTTCTTCTTCATCTCGGTCAGTTCTTCCTCCATGTCGACCACTTTGGCCCGCAAATAGTCGAGTTCATCTTTGGGACGTTTGCGTCGACGCTTGTTCGTCTGTGCGTACGGAGCAGTACGCACGTCCTTGCCCTTCTTCGCTGGTTCTGGCTGCTTTTTGCCACTGTCCGACCGGTTCAAAGTCGATTTTGCGGTAACTTGTCCGTCGACAGCAACTCATCGAGCTCTTCACCTAGTGGCGAGTTTTGCACCTCGGTTGGTACTGCAAAAGCGTCGACAACGGACGTCGAGTCGGAAAACGACAAGACGTCGTCCAGAGCTGCCAGCAAATCCTCGTCCAGAGCGTCCACGCCGAACTGCATGGCGACTTGACAAGTGGTGGTTGCAACTCGCGAAAAGCTAAAGCGGTAGAGTCGAATCGGCCGGTGAGCTGGCTGGCCGATGACTATGTCGTACTTAGCGTCCTAAGTCGCTCGGTGGTGCTGAATTCCGGAGTGAACAACAGATCGAGCAATTCGCGCAGTGCACGCACCTGCTGTGCGCTTGAATGGCCACGGGCAGGAGTAATCGGGCTCGTGTTTACGGACGGCTCCAAGCAGTTCTGCCAACATTCTTCCGTGCACTAAACAAATTTTGTTGGCGAACAAGTACGAAGAAGCTGTAGCTTACTGCATCGTATCCATCAACAGTGCTGCGCAGGTGTCGATTGAACAGATTTGCTACAGCAACCGCCTAAAGCGGACCGCCTTCAACAAGGAGTCCATACATAGTATGGATAGTAGTCCGTACTCTGACAGCAGGAGGAAATGCGGATCGTAAACTGCTCGCCATTGAGTGACACTGGCGTCTTCCGAATAGCTTAGAGCACGATGACCTAAAATTAACGGTAGCAGTGATGACCACTTTCGATTTCTACCGCGCTTGTCAAGGTTGTGGTGATGCCGTGCGTCGACTTGTACTCGATGAACATCTGAGATGGCTTGGTCTATGCAGGAACTTCTGACCAAAACGATTTCCACTGAACGAGCCAAACCTTTCCTATCTCGCATCTCGGACAAAGTCTCTAATGCTACGGGCCTGGTGTGCTGAGCTCCACGTATACTCCACACCAATGCACGGAAGGCCCAATCCCATCAGCCCTGCCGTGTCACAGTAGCGAACTATGTAGAGCTCTCATATACTCCCGCACGAGATTATTCGCAACGAACTCTTGCTTCTCCAAAGTACTTAGTTGCGCTTACTGACATTCGCGATCACGATCCCCGCGATGGCGTTCGCGTTCGCGGCTGCGACTACGGCTACGATCCCGGTCACGGTCGTAGTAGTCGCTGTTGGGACGGTGTGGGCGATAGGGTCTGCTTCGGTCGGAGCGACTGTGGTGGTGAGCTCCGCTGCGATAATGGTCGCTGCGCTCGCGATAGCCACTGCGCTCGCCGCGTTGACGGGCATTCCGGTGCTGCTCGTTGCCCTTCGCATTACCGCCATTGGCTGTGGCCGCTGCTGCCATCTCTTCGTGGTGACGCTTCTTGGACTGGTACTCGTGAGTTGATGACACACAGAACTTCGGCAAGCTGTGAATGCAACAAATTCAAAATTAGTCTTCGTTCGGTTTGTTCGTACACGTCCGGCAAACACAACGTACTCTCGCGGCTTGCACGTCTGCACACGCCAGAAGTAGTCGTGGTCCATGGCTTCCGCGGCCGTAATCCGCTTCGCGGGGTCCAGTTGCAGTAGCTTTTCCAGTAGATCGATTGCATGCGGTGGGAAACTTCAGGCAAATACGCAATCACGCTCACTTAAGTAAGACCTTACTCGCGATATGCACCAACCCACAGAGCAGGCACTTACTTTTGAACCGCTCTCGGAGAGGACATACGTATTTGTCATCCATTTGGAAGCTTTCGGCGTTGGGCAGCTTGAAAAATCCTGGCCAGGTTTCTTCCGTTGGCATGCCGCAGAGTCCAAATGTGAGTTGAAGCTGCTCAGCACACGCAAAAGACACAACAAGTTAGTGCTCTCTTCTTTTGGACGAATACCCACACAGTAAATATCACTAACCTGTTCGATCTCCGTCTTGCCCTGAAGAATTGGTTTTCCGAGCAGCAACTCGCCAAAGATGCAGCCAATCGACCAGATATCCACCGAGAAATCGTAGGACGTAGAGCCCATCAGGAGCTCAGGCGGACGGTACCACAGCGTGACCACCTTGTTTGTATATCTTCCTGCTTTGGCGTTCACTTCATTCCAGAACCTTGAGAGGCCAAAGTCGCCCACCTTCAACATGCCTTGGTTATTCAGCAGCAAGTTCGAAGCTTTAATATCGCGGTGAATAATTTTGTTCCGATGCATGAACGCGATGCCTGTCAGAAGTTGTCGCATGTAGCACTGGATTTGCGTGCGTGTGAATTTCACGCGAGGGTGATTCAGTAGACCAGATAGGTCGTGCTCCATATACTCGAACGCAAAATATAGCGGAGGCCGTTTGCCTTCTTTGGGTGGAGCTACATCACGAAACACAGACAAATCACACCCAGTTAAGATGTGTCATACCTTTCCATACAACACTAAACGCAAACAACACACCACTCGATGATACGATCTCCTTCAGCTCAATAATGTTCGGGTGCTTGAGGAATTTGAGGATCTTCATTTCTCGAATTGAAGTCACAGGGAACTTATACACGTCACAATATGTCCGGGTTAGTCAGAAGCTGCTCAACATCCCACCCCACCTCACGCACCCCGTTCTTCTCAACATCAGGTCGCAGCTTCTTCAACGCCACAATATTCTTGGTCACTTTGTGCTGACACTTGAACACCTCACTGCACCACAGAACACTCAGTATCCCACCGACTAAAAAGCACACACACTCTCGCAGCCAACCTACCCGTACGTCCCGGATCCGACCTTGTCGATGATGCTGTAGCTGTCGATATCTCCAATATAAAACCTGGCTTTCTTAACCGGCACCTCTCTCGCCATCTCAGTGGCCGAGATCTCCTCTCTCTCACCGCGCTCCTCATGGACGCAATAACCGACGACGACGACGCGTCCGTCACCGCAGACCCCGTAGCTTCCTCCATTTCATCGTCTCCATCTTCGCCACCACTTTCTTCTCTCTGTTTAATTGGTGGAGGCGACGTTTCCGCCTCCCCAACAGCCTGTACAGCCGACTCTAAAGCTCCTGATAAATCCAACGCAATTTTAGCACTTGGAGGGGAAAAAGGAGGAGGAGGGGTGGCGGCGTCCCCGATGGCGACGTCACTGGTGGGGAAGGGGAGGGGAGGCGTAGGGAAACTCTGCGGCTCGACGACGTCGTCTGCGCTCTCCACGCTCTGCGCGTCGTCCTCGTTCTCCTCTAGCGGTCGGTACTTGGGCGGCGTACAGGACGGCGGAGGCGGCGCTGGAGGGTCATCAGGACAAGGCGGTAGAGGAGACGAGAAGCTGGAGCTCTGCGCCCCTTTGGCTCTGGAACTGACGTCAGGAGTGGCGAGACTCAAAACGGGTGGCGTGCGGCTCGTTCTGCGGCTCTTTTGGGCGCTTTTCGAAAGTTTCTTGGGGTTCAATGGGGTACCGACACCTGCGCAAGACGGAGAGGAATGTGACGGGGGCGGCGGCGGCGGAGAATGAGGCGCAGGGGGCGACGGAGACGGCGGCGCGGCGTCCGCCATGAGCGCGGAACTGGGTTGGCTGGTTGCGTTCTGGGCTCTGATGTGGTGCACATGAATGAGAGTGATGGTCGCTAGGTTGAAGTTGGGGGTAACGGCTATAGTTGCCGTGCGACGATTGAAGAGGCCTGCAACGTTGAAAAAACCCACTTGTTCCGCCTCAGTTGCGCACTTTCTCGTGGATGGTGCGGAGTTTGGCGGCCGAGAAGCTTTGAGTGGGGATTGGACCGCTTCTTCTTCGTCTTCAGACGGCAGCGTGAGAATGGGGGACTTGACGGGGCATCAGCGCCAGAGTACGTGGATAGATGGAGAGACTAAACTGCTTGCTGTGTGTGCACTAATTGACGTCTGTCTGCAGATATCGAGTTCTACTTGTACGTGTTCCTGGGAGTTGTCGTCGCCCTGGCTGCGGGCTCCGTCCTGCTGTACTGCGTCCACCAGCGCCGCGCTCAGCGATCCGAGCAGCACGACAATAGCAACAACAACATGCAGCGCCACTTGCTGGAGGACAGCGTCATCCAAGATGGACAGGCAGAGTGGCAGTGCTCGGTGTGCTACCATGAGAATCATCCAGCCAAGAGAGAATGCCTCATGTGCGGCACTCCAGAAGGCAGGAGCTGCACAATTGGGAGATGTGTCCATTCGTATGTGTTGCTTACAAAGGGTTTTGGTGTGCTGTTTTTAGTTGTATCGCAAGGAGTGGCCATGCCGACTACCAAACAAGAGAGAAAATCGATCCATCTCGAGTCCACCGAGCCACAGGCGGCGCTTGCTGCCCGAAATCGCTCATTTCATGTCCGACGTCTCAACGAGATGAACCTGAATCAACGACAGCGAGGAGCGCGTCGCCGCCACTTGTGGCAACGTACGCGAACGCTGGATGGTCAGTTTCGCTGGGTCCGAGTGAACCATTGCCAGCCATCTCGCATCAGCCAATTTGCCTCGACCATCCGCGCGAGTTTACCTGCAGCTGCAATTTCACTCCTGCCTGGCACTTCTGCATCCGAGCGCTTGTCAGCACCTGCTGCCTTTGGGTTAATCCCCGAAGCGGAATCATATCTTGGTACTAGTTCGCTTTCACTTGAACGACCCAGCCACAGCAACATAGAGGATCTGGGAGTGGAAACGGAGCTTACCATGGTTGAGTCTGCAGATGCCAATGGAACGTACTCGCCTGCTATCCGAAAAATGTCCGCGGCTGCCGTAGTCCTGGCAACTGCGATGGTTTATCTGCTTCATCCATAAGCTCCGACGACGCACTGATAGCGCAGCCATCCGTTGGTTATGTACGTCATATAAACGATCGAGGGCAAGCAGAATGGGTGCCCGCAGACTCCTTAGTGCACGAACACGCAGCAATAACTGCGATCGACGTGGAAGAATTCCCTCGAGCTTCCAGCTACATCGACTTTGAAGCGGTTGCTGCGTTGCCGTTCCGACCCAAGGTGCGGTGGTTCTTAAAAGAGCTGGACAAGGTGGCTGTACCTTGGGGTGAAGGACATCTCCTTCTCAAGATCCGTCGCGAGGCCGTGTTAAGCGAATCCATGCACCTGCTAATGCTGGTGCCCTCCTCCGATCTCCGACAACGCTTGCGAATTGAGTTTATCGACGAGCCAGGATTGGATGCGGGTGGTCTACTGCGCGAATGGGTCCTGCTTTTGTGTGAGCAGCTCTTT
The DNA here is from genome assembly GCA_012656105.1 of Phytophthora syringae. Taxonomy (NCBI): domain Eukaryota; phylum Oomycota; class Peronosporomycetes; order Peronosporales; family Peronosporaceae; genus Phytophthora; species Phytophthora syringae. The sequence goes on along the minus strand of JAAKBD010000005.1, from coordinate 357,807 downwards.
GACGAGAGCTACGGATTGTTTCAGAGAACACATGCGGATCAGTCTGGGTACTGGATAAACCCCAATTCGCGCGAGATTCACCGAGATCACTTGCATTGCTTCCAGTTTGTGGGTCGATTGCTCGCGAAATGTCTTCTGGAGGGACAGCTCATGACGGTGCACCTGGCGCTTCCGCTTCTCAAGCATCTTTTGGGAGTTCCGATCTCGTTTTCCGACCTGGAGTTCCTTGATTCAGAACTACATCGCCACGCGCTCTGGCTACGCGATAACGAGGGTGCCGAAGCGCTCGCACTCGACTTCACAGTGCAACGACACACAACTGATGGCTCTGTCATCACCGAGGAACTCAAACCAGGCGGCAAAGACATCCCAGTAACGGATGCCAACAAAGAAGAGTACCTGACACTGCTGCTCAAGCACAAGATGTTTGGTGGGGTGCGCGAGCAGCTCGAGGCGCTGCTTCGAGGGCTGTACGACGTGCTACCACGCACGCTTCTGACTGTGTTCGATTACCAGGAAATGGAGCTGCTCTTGTGCGGCGTACCATCCATCGACGTTGCTGACTGGGAATCGCACACGGACGTTCGCCACACGCGTTCTGATCAAGGTCTCAACAAACCCTCCAGTCCTGAACGCCAAGTCGTCAAGTGGTTCTGGGACGCTGTACGTGCGTTCTCCCAGGAAGAGCGAGCGCGTCTGCTGCAATTCGTTACTGGCACCTCTCGAGTACCTGCTGAAGGATTCCGCGCACTGCTCAGCCACGACGGCCGCATTCGTCGCTTTGGTGTTCAGCTGGTGCCCATCGGCGCACCACCCACAGGACTCTACCCGAAAGCTCACACGTGCTTCAACCGCCTGGACCTTCCTGTCTATCACTCGTACGAAGAGCTCTTCGTCTACCTCACGCTCGTCATCAACATGGAGATCACTGGATTCACCATGCAGTAAAGAACCCCTGCAAAGCACAAGCGTCGAGGTGAAACGTACATGTATCGGACATATCTATATGGCGCGTAGCACAGCCAGCTGAGCTTCTAGTTGTTGACCGAGGACTTGTGGCCGCACTTCTTACACTCGTAGAAGACCGTCTGGCCCTCGTCGGCCGAGCGGAGCTGCAGCGTGTAGTAGTCCATCTCCAGGTTGCCACACTTGGGACACGTCTCCTCCACCGTGGCGCGGGCCGGACCCGTGACTTCGCTCATGACCTTCTCCGTGTTGAGCCACTTGGGCGTGGGTTTGTCCTCGCTCTTGGTCACCACAGAGAGGGACGGCAGGTCTGTGAGCAGCCAATGAATTGGTTCCAGTTAGATAATTGTGTCAATAAAACAACTAAAACCAATTGGGACGTTGATGACGCACCTTGGTAGCGGCAACGGTACTCGCAGGCGGAGCACACGATGCTGTTGGTGTCCGGGTGGTCCAGGATCGTGCCGCAGTGCGGGCAGAAGGCGGGGCCCGTGGCCGTGGCGCTCGAGGCGAAGAACTCGGTCGACATCGCTGCTCCAGGTGCTGCAAATGTGTCAATGGTTGCCTTTCAGCCAATTATCCTGAGGTCGCGTTAGGTACGATTTATTGAAATGGCTACGTTTTGGATGAAATTGCTTTCAAAATTAATTGCACTGCAACTTGAACTGGTTCTCGTTTTAGGAGAACCACTCGCTCCAAGCGAAATCGCCGCGTTGCTGGGCATTTTGCGACGTGGAGGAGTTGTTGTGCGTGGTGCGCTTGGCTGCGATCTCGACGCGGCAAATTGGACACGAGTTGCCGATCTGCAGCCACTCGTGCAGGCAGGCCGTGTGGAACATGTGCTGCGTTCAACGAGCAAGGAGCTGTTAGAAACTACTTATGGAGCTTATGAGGTGCGAGTCTCGTACCTGACATGGCATCCGGGTAACCTTCATCCCGATGGACATGTCCACCTGGCAAATTACGCACTCCCGAGCATCTTTCCGCACGATGATGTCCGCTGAAACACCCTCGTCTTGTTTGCCACGGAGAAACTCCACGAAACTAGGAGCGGCAGAAACGCAGTGGGGTGTCAATGGTTCATCTAGGCATTGTCGTGAGAAGAATGCTGTGCGTACCCATTGCCGTGCTTCGTACTCATCATGAACGCAGGAATCGTTACGTCCTTACTTTCGCCGGTTGAATCCGTCATGGTATAAGGCCACACATCAACTGTCTGGATGATAATCACGCCTGCAGCACCCGCCTTTTGTGCACGAAGCACCTTGCGAGCAAATGTACACCCTCCACGTTCCATCACCACAAGCTGCATGAAAGTTAGTACGAGTACAAGGGGGAAATTGGAGGCACTTATCCCTCACCTTATCGCTCATTTCGTTAGCATTTTGAAAGGGTTTCGCTCCGTCAAATGGGTCAGCGACCACCACATTGCACTCCTTGAGCGATTCACACGGACCGAAGTTCCCGGGAACAGCAATCACCTGGCAATGACGCGATAGGTTAACCCTCTTCCCATGCAAATCCACAACAGTCAGCAATAACCCACCTCTCCCTTGATGCCCTTCACAACAACCGCCACTTCCATGGTAGATGCCTGGTCAGCCACGAACGACCCCAAATTCGTCACTGTTCTCATCACGACAGCGTGAACAACTGCACACCAATCCCAACTGCATCATGAAACCCCAACGCAAAACACCAACGCAGCCTTACCAGCTTCGTCCGACGCTGGTCGACGCGCCCCGAATCGCCTCCGTTCCAGTCGTCGCCGACCTCGGACAACAAGCGCATCACCATCGTCTGCAGCTCCTGAACACTCGTCGCAGATCCCATTATCGAGCTGAGGGCGTTCTACACAGTGCAGGGCAACAGCAAGGAAGCTCATCAGCGCCGTACTCAACCACCTTCACCACTGAAACAAGGTAGAAACGTATTGCACCTGCCCTGCCGCCGCAGTCTGCCGTCGCTGCTCCAGTTCACAGCCGCACACGAGGCATCGCTTGCCATCTACGGCAGCACCAAGTCCCACTTGTTAGACGGTATGAAGAACCCCCAAGACAAATGACAACTGTTCTCTACCTGCAGTCGTGGCTTGGGGCGCTTCGTTGCAGTCTCCGCAGAAAAGATCAGCGGTCAGCGCTACAGCGCCAGCCTGTCGTGTGCCACATCAACGAGCGTTTAGCCGTGCTATTAGTAGGGCGATAACCAGGCTGCAGCCGCGTACGCCGGGGCCCGTGAACGCCAAGTCGTCGAAGGACGCCATCAAGAACTCCCGAGAAAATGCGGCGAATGAGACGAGAACCTGCCAAAACTGATCATTTGTACCCATCTGACTGGGGCGGACACTGGGGTCGACATTATTGCATCGTCTGTAATGACTTCGTCTATGCTGCCGAAGTTCTCTGCGAGCGGGAACTTGGCACTGTCGGTCGCCACCGGCGGAGAAAACTCGCTCGCTGCAATCCTTTGCATGTCACCATCATGATTACGACGACCTTGCCTCGCATGGGGAAGCTCGCAGTTGCAGTTGTTGTGACACAGGTTTGCAGCGACCGGGCAGCATGCCAGAGTGTTGGTGGCCGATTTGGAGCTGCTCGGCAGGCCGTGCAGAGCTGCGCCGCCAAAATTCTCACGAAGGTATTGGAGACCAGTGCAAGTTCTGCTATTTTTTCGGGGCGTAATACGGTATCGCGAATGTCGTCGGAACGAATTAAAAAGTTGGGTCTCGGCGAGAGACCGGCAAAATGCGGTTCGTCTGCTGCGCCGAGCGCTGGTCACCACTAGCAGCACGGGGGCTCCTTCCCTGTACAAGCCACGTCAAGTCGCGTGCTGGATGGTCAGCGGTCGGGGCACGACACGACTCGGGCCGACTCGGGGATCTCGAGATTCCTTGGCGCGAATCCTGCCATTTTCGCGGGCAGCCCAACGCTGCGAGCCCGGCACAGAGGAGGGTTGTGGCCTTGGACAGGTGCTGATGTACATTAATTACTCCATGGCATGCACGCCTTCCATCTATAATATAGGCCTGCATATTATGCAGGCCTTCCAACGACTTAGATGTGGACTGCCAGCTTCTACCGTCCAGCCCACAAACTGCCGTGATCAGCACAGCGTCTTTGCACCCGGCTGTCTGTCCTTCGGTGAAAGCTCTCATTTCGGATTTTGCGCTCGAGTGCACACATCGCCCTTGCACCCTTTCAAGCCAACAACATTTCACACCCACATCCACACCCATGACTGGAGTCGATCTTCGGCACAAGCGCAAGCAGCCGAGCTCCATGGCCGACGAGCTGGACGTCGCCAGCCCCGCCTCCAAGCAGCTCGAGACGGACGACATGTACGACGTGCCAGTCGGTATCGCCACCGACCGCGGAGGCAAACTCAACCAGGAGGTATTTTCATACGTAGCACTACACACCTCTCCCTAAAGCCCTCCACTCACCTTCACCTTCCGCTGCCTCAACAGGACGCGTACTTCATCGGCGGCAAAGTCGTCGAGCGCCTCACACTGAACGGCTACTCGAGCTCGGCCAGCGGCTGCTTCGGCATCTTCGACGGCCACGCCGGAGACCGCGCCTCGCGTTTCTGCGCCGAGAACATTTTCCCTCGCATCCTCGAGCAGCTCGCCACCGAGTCCACCGTGAACGACGCCATTACCAACGCCGTTCGAGCGCTCGGTACGTCCGTCGCCTGTGCTGCTTACTCTCTTGTGTGTTGACCTTGGCTAACGTCTTCTCTTCTTCCGGCCAGATGCCGACTTCTGCGCCATCGCCCGCAGTCACTCCAGCTCGGCTCTGACGTCGGCTGCAAGCAGAAGCCACGGCCGCTCGTTCGCCACGGACGACGGCTCCACACTGCTCGTCGCCATGGTGCGCGACGGCCTTCTACACGTCGGCAACGTGGGCGACTCCCGAGCGGTGGTGGTCACCCGCAACGGAGACGCCATCGCCATGTCGTTCGACCAGAAGCCCAACCGCAAGGACGAGCGCGAGCGACTGGAAGCCAAGGGCGCCTTCATCACGGGCAAACCCGACTTCATGTACAAGATGTGGCCGCTCAAGAAGATGATGGATGTGCCGCGCGTGAACGGCCAGCTGGCCGTCTCGCGCTCCATCGGAGACCTGTCGCTCAAGAACTTCATCTCGTGCGACCCGGAGGTGCAGACCCGCAAGATCAGCAAGAACGACCGGTTCCTTATACTGGCCACCGATGGACTCTGGGACGTCGTCACCAACAAGATGGCGGCGCAGCTCGCAGTCAGATTCAAAGACCCACAAGCAGCCGCGGACGCGCTCATAGCGCTCGCGCTCGACCGACACACGACCGACAACGTCACAGTCCTGGTCGTGAAGCTCGAAGCCTACGACTTCACCACCAGCCGCACGGACGTCTCCAGCGACTAAAATCCGGTTCACACACACACACGCAGCGAGTCGGTATCACTACGCAGTTATTTACCTTGTCCTTAATGTTAATGCCAAGTTACTTCCATCTCCATCCGCAGCAGCGTTGAAGCAAGCGAACCTCTTCAAGTATGTAGCCATCTGTTGCAGCAACCTCTTCAAGATCGTATGTAGCCATCCACCATGATACTGCATTAATGGCTGTTGAAACTATCATACTGCCTAATAAATGGCGGTACCATACGTCGTTCCCTTTTTCTCAAGTCTCACTTCCGCTTTCGCCTACTGTACAGCAGTGGAAGATGCCGGCGCTCGAGGTGTTCGGGCGCCGCAGCCGCGTCGTGGGCAGCGACGACTTGTTCTGCCCCGCCCTGTTCCTGCTCATGTACCAGCTGCCTCTGGCGCTGCTGTGCGTGCTGTACGCCGCTCTGTGGCGCCGCTGCTCGTCCACGGCGCTGAATGACGGCGGCCTCCCGTTCTGGTACCTGCTCTTCGCAGCGCCGCTCGTCGTCTTCCGCGCGTGCATCTACTTCATGATCATGCAGGTGGCGGCCAAAGGGACCATCGTGGACCACGAGCGGCGCGTGCTCATGCCCAGGATGCTGCAGGTGCACGCGCTCTGGTCCGTGCTGCTCTTCGCCTACGGACTCGCCGGTGTCTGCTGCTGGTACTACAGAGACATGTGCCGTCCGGACGCGCGCTTCGTACTGGTACGTTACGTTATTTTTGGATTATTTTTGGATTATTTTTGGAGGACTATTTTTAGACCAGAAGCTGATTACGCTCGTGGAATGTTTACTGTAGGCGGTGGGCGGGTTTCTGGTGGCCGAAGTGAGCTTCACCTTCTCGCTGGGCGTGTGCGTATTGGGCGAAGCGCAGATAGAGGCCGTGATCGAGGAGGAGAAACCCGCGGTGGCGGAGAGCACGCTGGACGCTTATGGTAACGCTGTTGATTGTGAACGTCAGTCGTTGTTGGAGGGTACGTTGGGCCTGGAGGGGCCGGCGGGGAGGACAAAGGTGGTGATAGATTTTGTTGTTGCTGTTTTGTAGATGTGGAGCGAGCGGTGCCGAGCTCGGACGTGTATGTGCCGCATAGTCAGAAGCTTTGGAAACAGCGATGCACTCGCTGCTGCTTATGCTTGCGCTGCTTTACGTGCAACTTGTTCGGTGGAGCTGGCACTAGCCATGACAGCATGTCGGTGGTGGCGAAGGTGTTCTCTCGACTCTTTTACGGCAGCCCGGACCTCGTGATTTCGGATATCGTGGCAGGTTTTGTGCTGTTGGCTGCGGTGCAGGCGTACGAAGACCATCATGAGGTGATTGCTACCTCGCCTCACAGAGAAGGCGACGAAGAAGCGGAAGAGACGCTGGGAAAGCTACGTGCTCGAATTCGCGCTAGCTCGAGCAAGATGAAATTACTGGTTGATCGCCCTGCTGCTGCTGGGAAAGTCGCCGCTTCGGCGAGTAACGAGTCACTCGCATCACCGTCGTCGCAGAGGTCGACGGTGGACGGCGAGGAATCCAAGCGGTTCCTCTCGATCGAAATACCGGTATCCGCAGAGTCTCAAGGGCAGCACCAGAAGAAGAGTGACGACGCTAGGTTTGAGAATTTGTCCAAGCCATTCTACTACCATCCGTCGGATCCGCACCTCAGCGACTTGGTTCTGACAGGAAAGCTGAAGGAGCTGGCGCACTTCTCAAAATATGCGATCGGTATCTACGGGTGGATGCTGTACGTGTGGTCTCACCCATGGACCGGCACTATCGGGCTTGCTTTCTCGTGCCTACGTCGCAATAGGTCGTGGGTGCACGGTGACAACTGGTTCCACCTTGGCCAAACCGCACTGCAGCTTGAAACCAAGATTCGCAGTGACGACATTGTATATGCCAGCTTCCGCAACTCGGTGTATCAGCCTGCGTTTGCAGTGATGCTCGATCACGATCGCAAGGAGGTGGTTATTGCAATCCGTGGCACGTTATCTCTTGAAGATTGCCTCACGGATGCTATCGCTTACGGAATTTCCATGGGCGATGCGGCTGATCGCTGGGGATGTGACGGTGCGGGTGAGTTCGCACACCAGGGTTTCCTCACTTGCGCCGAGTCGATATGTGTGGAGCTTAACCGCCTCGGCGTCTTAGAAATGCTCTTTGACGAACAGTCCACGTCGTCCATAGCAACCAGTGAAGTCAACGCGTGTGAACGTGGTGCGTACCACGACTACGGTCTTGTTCTTACTGGACATTCACTTGGAGCCGGCACCGCCGTATTGCTGTCGGTGATGCTACGTCCCAAGTTCCCGCAACTGCGCTGTTTCGCGTATAGTCCACCTGGCTGTACCATGTCTCCTGGGCTTGCAGCGCGGTGCGCAGCCTTCACAGACTCGATCGTGGTCGGTGACGACATCATCGCTCGGTCGTCCCTCACATCGGCGGAGGCGTTGCGTGACCACGTGCTCGATTTGATTGGGAGGAGCAAGGTGAGCAAGGCTGCTATCCTACGACAAGTGATTTCCTGGCGCAACCCGGACGAGCTGCTCCACAGAGGTTGCGATGAACACAGTGCATTTGATGACGACGGCGTTAGTAGTGAAGCAGCGCGAGTTCGATCGCCCTTCATTGCGCACCTGTCCAATTACCGCACCATGTTGCAGCGCATCCAGGAGTCCGAGCCGATTCACGAGCTAACAATCCCAGGGCGTGTCATGCATCTCAAGCGCGTGGTGCGTGCCAAAGGGGCAGCCGGATGCTGGGTGTGTTGTCGTCCGGGAGGTGGTGGCATCTGCTGCACCGCGCGTACCAATTATCGCTTCGCGTGGGCGTCAGAAGGTCAGTTCAGCAAGATCCGCATCGGACGCACCATGCTGGACGACCACTTCCCGGACAAGGTTCACTACGTGCTCCAGGACTGCGTCAAGCGCCTGCGCAAGAACGAGCATGAGCACGAGAACGAGTGTATGTAGGTTCGAATCATATTTACTAGGCAGATGCTTGTTTATTGCGAGCGTGCAGACATATGCAAGGAATTAAGGCTCGTGCACTTCTACTTGGCCATTTCCAGTCCAACTACCGCGGCGTGCGGCCACACACGACACATTGAAGGACGTCGGCCGTGTTTGTCTTCGTACACAAGCTACAAGTCCACATTGCTGCTTGTGTAAGTGTTTGCAGTGGTGATGGAGTTTGAGGCGGTGGTGGTGCTGATACTTGTGTCGAGGCAGGAGCAGGCGAAGCAGCGTATGTGCCTTCGTTGCTACTGACGCTGCTGATGCTACTAGCACTGATAGCATGCTGATACCCAATGGAGTTGCTCTGCTGATAGTCTTGATACAGGACGGACGTATTCTGCGAGGTTTGCTCAACGCGCGCCGTCAGATCCGCTTCTGAATCGACCGAGTACAAGGGTGGATACGAAACGGGCGTTGGCCTTGGTGGGGAGCGGGCTTTGCAGTAGCAGCACGTAGTTCGTCCTCCAACTCGCGAATCCGCCGCTGTGCTGCCGCCATAGCAATTTCAAGATCTTCCTGACCGCCACTGGACGACACGCTATCGTCCCCGGAGTCGTCTGCTGCATACATCGGTGGGCTTGAGTTACCAGCAGGTGATGCTGGGAATGGAGCCCCTCGGAAGTAGTAGGAGGTCCACAGCGTAACTTGGCGCAACACAGCTGGAGAATCAGGTAAGAGCGCACTTGTGCTGCTAGCACGGTAGAACGGATTCACAAAGCGGTCTTCTTGAAGCAAAAGCGCGTAAAGTGAAGGCGTTCGCTCACGGACACTCCAGGAGCTGCGCTCGCGCTCACAATTGCCGAGGAAAGTGCCATATTTTCCTGAAAGAGAGCGTCCGCCATTGTTTCGAGCAAGCGCTCGTTAAACTCGAAGTACGTCGGGAAGATGCGGATCAGCTGCCACACACAGTCCAAGAACTGCAAGAAAATAGGAGCCTGCTGATCATCGTCGTCTTCAGCCTTGCCAGGTGCAACACGGTCCTGAAACTTGTGTCCTGGTCGCACCCACTCCTTCTCAATCACCTCCAAAAGCCTCGGCGCGTGCGATAATGAGCGTCCACCATCAACTGCGCGAGTCCACACAGCTGAGCCGTACGATCCCAGCCATCACTACAGTGCACAACTACGGTAGTAGCTTGGGCTTCCATAGCGCGTGCCACTTGTAAAGCTCCACTCAGCACGCGGCGTACGTGCGAAAGCCACTTCGTATCTTCGACGCGTGACCCCACGACAGATCCATCGACTCCGTGTTGTTCGTCTGAGCTGTGAAGCCCCCGAGTCCACGCACCGCCTCAATACTCTCGCGCATGGCGTGAATGTTGCCAATGTTCAGGAAAGTCACGCGTGCATGAGCAAGATTTCCACTCTCCGTGCCACCGCCCGTGAGGTTGTTCACGCGTGCGTTCAACTCCGGTCGACAATCCGCGATCCAAATCCTGCGAGTCGCACTCCCCGAAAACAACGACGTCGAGCCTGACGAAGCCCTTGCAATGTGCAGCAAATACTGTTCGTCCGCAGGGTTCTGTGTGTGCAAAATCCCGCGCTTGGGCTGCGCACAGCGCCACAACGCAGCGCCATTTTTCGCGAGCACGTAGCTGCAAATCGGTAGTCGTCCCTTGGATCGAAACGCAGCCACCGAACCCACTTCCGAGTCACTGGCAGCAGCCGGCACCACGAGCTCGAGGGTACGTGGGGCACATATTAAACGCCGCATTCAGCTCCGTGACCCTGTAATTGCCGCCCCCGTCCTTCAAGGCCACCCCCATCCTGGCAAAGTCTGCGTACAGATCGTAAAGGTTGTGTGCCTGGAGATCCTCCTTGGTAGCCCCATGGACGTAAAGGCGAAGAGACTCAGTGGAGAGTCCACGTACGCGTATCTGTTCAAAGCTGGGAGGAGCCTCGTGACGTCTCCTCCAAGTGTCCAGGAGCGAAGATCCTTGAATTTCACCACGAGTTTCGTGGGCGTCAACCCGTTCGAGTTGAGGGATCTGGACGCTACCGCCGTCACTTGAGGGTACGAAAGTCTGGCCACTGCTGCTCTCGGGAGACCCTCAAGGGCCGTGTCCAGTACGCGGTGGAACCCTCCGACGGCTCTCAATGACGAGCTTTGGGGCTCGAAGCGGAGCCGGAACGACGTGATGTGCAGCGCCCCGGGAGTTCTGGCAGGTTGAGAGCCGGCGGGAAGACGAAGGAGCAGCTGACGGTCGTGACGGACGCCTCTCCTGGCAGATTGAGACTCTTGTCTCCGGACAGAGCGGTGTGCAATGGGGACATGTCGAAGGACGAGGAGCAAGAAGAAGAGGGCGACACTTGGGGAATTGAGGACGTGGAGACGCCGCTGGAAGACGGAGAAGGAGACAGCGACCTGGGAGCCAGCGCCATGACGCGAGCCATTCGCGTGTGGTGCGCGCATTGACCCGAAGAGGCGGCGGGGGACGAGCAGCGCTGCCCCGTGTGGGTGAGAGCGGAGCACTGACTCATCGTTACGCCGATTTTGTTTATGGGGCAGGTTGCCTGTCTGACTGATTATGGGACAGTGTGTGACGTAAAACAATGATTTAAATTGTTTGGTCAAGTTGAAGTTAGTTTTTATGACGAGAGGGTTAATAGGAGGGTTAATGCCAGGAGGATGGCTACGGATGGAGATGGAGACGAACAGGAGCTGTCTCGATTGTCGGGGCGATTTGGGGCGGGTACCGTATTGTCGAAGGAGTTGCTGGAGCTTGGGGATAAAGTTGCCGTTGAGGAACTGGAGCTTGGCGTGGAGCCGTCATCGCACTGTTCAGTGTCACTTCGTCCGAAGTCCTGCGTCCAGAAATGATTGTACAGGCCGTCGGAAGTGTAGGAATAGGCTGTGCCGAGCATCGTGTAGTCGCCCAGGATGTTGTGGCGATGGCCTTCTGAGTTCATCCAGCCGTCCATGACTTCGGTCACGTCCACTTGTCCGGCGGCCACGTTCTCCGCGACGCCTCGCCAGTCGTAGCCGGCGTCGGTCACTCGTTGCGACATCGACGAGCCGTCCGAACCCGTGTGGTTCATGAAGTCGTTGGCGGCCTGGTCGTCCGAGTGCAGCTGTGCAGCCGCCTGTAGTTTGCTGTTCGTACAGAGAGGGAGGAGACCTTCCGCTTCGCGCTCAAGTTGACGCGCTCCAGCATGATACCGACGTAGTCAGAGGACTGCGTGTACGTCTGCAGGTGGCGATGTAGACTTTCATCGGCCATTGCGACGGACGATGTCGTACAGAGGAAGAAGAGTGCGGAGACGAGCTTCAGTGGCATGATGCTTAATTGAAAGTGACACACTGGAGGCCTCGACACTGGGTAGTTGGCTGCCAACTACTGGATACCATCTCAGAATCCAGAGATTAAAGCTTAGTCTACCCCGTAATCGAGCGCTCTCCACCATCAATACAGGCTATCGACAACCAGTGTCATACGGACAACTACCGGTAGGCGGCTGTCAGTCTCCCGCTTTCTGAGAAGAAGTCTTCAACTTGCGCTTGATGGCACTTTTCTTCGCTTTGGGCTTCTTCTCTTCGCCTGGTAGTTCGGGCTTGAAGGCCGAGAGATCTCCAGCAAATAGCACACTGTGAGCCCAGCCAGCTTGAGGGGCAAACCGTGTTCGGAATAAATCGCCTACCGTGCGGTATACAGTCGGCGTGATGCTCTTTCGGTCGCTGAGACTCGCGTCCAGCTCCCGACACGCAATTTGCCACACGTGGGTGTCCACCGGGATCGCTTCCAGCTTCTCCAGGGAAAAGAGTGCCACGCAGTCTGCAACTTTGCGTCCGACGCCAGCGAACACCATCAGTTCGTCTTGATAATCATGGTACGATGTTGCGTCTTCAACGTCACTTTTACTCGACTTCCGCTTCAGCTTCTTCACTTTTGGTTGAACAGCTTTTCCGTCTCGAATATCGTAGAGGTATGAATTGCCTCCGAGCTCCTGCAGCTGCTTTGCAGTCTTTACGATGAAAGCCGCGCGGTAGCCGAACCCCAAAGCTCGTAGTGTGGCCTCTTCGCACTTTGCAGCAAGGGTGTCAACTGCAGGGAACGAGTAGAAGTGAGTCTGCGTCTCTTCTCGGTCTTCAGACTCTGCTGTGTAGATTAAGTCGCCGTAAGTCGCTTTGAGCTTGTCCACCATCCCCTGAATGCGTGAGATGTTGTTGTTTGAAGAGCAAATGAACGAGAACAAACACTCCACCGGGTCCTGACGCACGATCCGCAGGCCTCGTAGCCGCAACATGATCTCCGTCATCCGATCGGGTGTCGTCGTCCAGCGTTCGTACAATGGATCAGCTGCGACCTACCACCAAAACACTTCATTAGCAACTACATCATTGTCAATATCAACGACATTGTGGCGTACATCTAAGCGAAAGTAGTGGCTTAACTCTCCAACCCCTTCTCTGTTGGCACTGCAGACACTGAGGTTAACTTCGTTTCATCGAGCATTGCGGGGTCTCACTTACAGTCCGACGGATGGAGACACTTAAACTGCACAACGGCGTCACGCTCTCGTAATGCGAAAACTCGGCGTCCCAGAACCCCCAACCACGTAGCAACCTCCTTCGGGTGTTTCCGCCATGCAAAAACCTGTCCGGACTCCAGTGTGAGGGCGACGGAGAGCTCTCGAGTGCTGCAGAGCGCCGTCCAGCCGTCGGAAGCGATTTTCTCCGCTTTGACGGGCGATTTCAGAGCGCAAATTGCTGCACAAGACGCAGAAGGAGGAGGCGAGGGTGGATGGACAGAGGTCACGTCCGAAAGCTCCACTTTGACGCCGTGCAAGGCTCGTGACGAGGAGCTCACCAGGCGGGAGGAACGCCGCATCTTTGAGATTGTTGGAATGATGGTACATGTAGTAGTTTCTGTGTGATGATGTACGTAATGTAGCCACCTATTGTGTTCGTCACCGAATCCATTCGGTGGACGCACTGGACTCTGCTGAAACTGAAGTTTTGCCGCAGCGAGGGTCAAGCCGAATGAGCAGCTCTTGACCAAGCGGATTGGGCAACGCGTGGGCTTGACATACACTTGTCGTTATAAATGACGAAGAGGCTGCTCTCTCTCTCCACTTTCACGAGATAGCCATTCCCATGATTCGCCGTTCGCCATCGCCACTTGCTGCCATTGGTCCGAGGCAAACTCTGCAACGAGCAGACATCAATGAGCACAGGTGATTACAGGCGATTAACGGCGCCTTCACTTGCTCCAGTTCAGTTGCAGCCAATGCTTTCTGTTCAAGGTGTCTACACTCGCTAGAGTCACACAACCGATCCAAGCAGTCGCAGCACCACCACATTCGCTATTTTGCGCAGTCCCACGCAGCCAAATACACCGAAGATGGAGGCCACCGTATCCGTGTGCTTGGCCATGGGCCTCATCAGTGCATTGCTCGCCCTCGACAGCGCAGGTACAGCACCATTCTGCACGCACAACAACCGCTACAGTAGGCATCTCTAACTGTTGACCATTCCAATGCACAGCTTGCATAGCAGAAGTCGACCAGGCCTGCTTGGTGTCTCCACCTGCCAACATGGTCACCTTGATCCTGAGTTCCGTGACGCTGGTACCCGTGGGCGCGTGCCTCGTCACCGCTTGGCTGGACGCCCGTGACCGAGTCAATGCAGAACAGCAGCCACTGCTGTACGATCCAGTGTATCAATTCCAAACCAAGTCTCTAAAACTGATGAATTTGTGTCTTTTACCATCGCAGACACAGCGGAGCAGACCCCGTCAAGACGCGTCCTCGACGCGTGATCACGTACCTGTACGCTAGTCACTTGCTGTCTGCTTGGGGCGACCGCATGTGGGGCTTTGCAGTGCCCATTCTCTTCATGGATATCTTCGTGGATACTTTGCTGCCTAGCGCAGCCTTCTCGCTCGCCATGTACGTCGTGTGCATCTTCATGATCCCGACCGTGGGCCACCACTTGGACCGCTGGAACCGCTGGTCGGCCATGAAGTACGCTATCGTACTCGAGAATTTGATGATTGTACTCAACTCCATCATCCTGGCCTTGATTCTGCTCGTGACGAACGCCGATGGCGTGCACAAACCCGAGTGGACGTGGCCGCTCGCTCTCATGTTTGCGGGTACATTGGTGTGTGGCGGAGTGGGTCAAGTACTCAATGATGCGCAGACGTTGGGCATTGAGCGTGACTGGGTGGTGGTTATCGCTGGACCGGATGACTCGGCGGCGCTTGCGAAGCTCAACACGACCATGCGCCGCATCGACCTGAGCTGCAACATCCTCGGCCCCATGGCCTTTGGTTTCATCGTGGATTTCGCAGGCTCTGATGCGACGACGCGAGCTATGGTCGGCGCTGCTGTGGTCGGACTCTGGAACCTCATCTCCACCCCACTCGAGTACTGCATGACACACGACGTCTACCATCTCGTACCAGAACTGGCTGTGCGGACTCCGCACGAGGATGAAGTCGACGACAAGGGTCAAAAGTCCCCGAACTCGGATGCCGAGCTGGGAACGCTGGCTCGGTACGCCAAAATGTGGGCAAACTACGTCAAGCACCCGGTGTTCCTCGTCAGTTTTTCGTTCTCAGCGCTGTACATGACGATTCTGAGCGGTGGTGCACTCAATACGGCCTACCTGAAGTGGCGAGGTGTGTCCAATGCACTTTTGGGTGCGAGTCGCGGAGCTGGAGCCCTCGCTGGGCTAGTGGGAACTTTGATCTTCCCCTGGCTACGAAGCAAGATGAAGCGCATTGAGCGCGTAGCTGTTCTGAGCGTGTGGCTCTTTTGGTTGTGCCTGGCTCCCGTGCTGTTGGCCTTCTTATTCACGGGCGAGTCGATCGTGTCCGACTACGTCATGCTAACGTGTGTAGTGGTGTCGCGTGCTTGGCTCTGGAGTACCGACTTGGCCGAGACGCAGATCATGCAGGAGTGGATATCGCCGAGTCAACGCGGAGCCATCAACGCCATGCAGACGGCCACGTACCAGTTCTTCTTCATCCTGATTTTGCTCTCCGGTGTGGTTTTCCACGACCCGCACCAGTTTGAGGCTCTCGTGGTGTTCTCGCTGGCTGCGGTGTTTGCTTCGGCCGTGGGTTTCACGTACTGGGGCGTCAAGTACGGTCGTCACCGTGATATCTACGTTGCTACTACTACGTCTGCATCCGGGACAAAGGCGTAGGCAGTACATCAACGAAAGTATCAATTGGCGTTGGAGTACGAAAAGAGGTTTAGGACGGACCTTGCAACAAGCGGTTTTCGTAGACAGTCATATTCCCGTAAAAGAAATACGTTCACTAACGTCGAGGGACAGGAGTCTCCGTTGCATACGCCACGTGGTCTTAGCTGTTGTTGCTTTCGGTGCCAGCGGTGCTCAGCATATCCTTCGACTGTCGAATTCCGCTCTACCATCTGCAAACTGTTGTTGTTGCACCGTGGTCATCCATATGAGCATCGCTAAACTGCTTTAATCGCGCGGATGCGATTAGAATTTAGTCGCTTCGACTAGAGCTCGACCAACAAATGCGTTTCTTCGTCGTGCTCGCCTCGGTTCTGAGTGTCCTGGAGAACGATCGCTGTGTCAAAGGCAAGTGAAAACGATCGCCATTGCGAGAAGGGGGTGGACTGTGCAAGTCTGACTAGCGAAAGCGCTGCAAAAAGGCCCGCGGTCTCGCGTCAACCGAAACCACCTGTAGGGTTAATAATGCTGCTGACAGGAGTCATGTCTGCTGCTTAACGATGTGCACTGGCTGTGGTTTTGGGTGAGATCGCTTCGGCACCAGCCTCGCACGGTGCGAGTCATCTTGGTTCGATAACCCGACTGACCGATTGAAGTATTAAAGTGTCGAGTGGACTTCGCTGAAGAGCTCAAGGCGGACAGCTGAGATCGGTCGAGAACGGGCACCAAACCCGACGAGTACGAGCAGCACACTGCTGCCATCGTTGAACCGAGCGGACCGAGCCGTACGAACAGCTGGACATGCCGGTCGCATCTTGCGTTCCTCTTCGCCCTAGTCGAACGCTTTGCTTCTGGCGCGAGGAAGTCTCGTTCATTTCCAATTTTGCCCGACTTCAAGCACCCGCCTCCGCAACACCAACACCAATCCAAGTCAAGTCGCCGTCATGGTCCACATCTTATCCTCCGTCTGCGCCCTCGCCGTCGCTGCTTCCGTCGCTGTCGTCTCCGCGTGGCCCACGAGCACCGGAGACGTCGAGTACAGCGCCGTGTACGTGGTGGCAGCTGGTGAGACCTTCGACGGCGGTCTCAAGACGTACCAGCGCTCGGACATCACGTGCGCCCAGCAGGACGAGGGCGGCTGGAAGGACGCCATGTTCAAACTCGAGGCCGGTGCCACGCTCAAGAACGTCATCATCGGCAAGAACCAGCGTGAAGGCGTCCACTGCGACGACAGCGACTGCACCCTGGAGAACGTGTGGTGGGAGGACGTGTGCGAGGACGCGCTGAGTGTCAAGGGCGGAACCGCCGACAGCGTCACCAACGTGCTGGCCTGCGGGGCCAAGGACGCCGAGGACAAGATCATCCAGCACAATGGCTACGGCCACGTGAACATCAACGGCTTCTACGCCGAGAACTTCGGCAAGCTCTACCGTTCGTGTGGCACGTGCGGCAGTAAGAAGCGCACGGTGTACCTGAACCACGTGTGGGGCAACAACCCGACGAACGCGCTGGTGACGGTCAACTCGAACAACGGAGACGTGGCCACGTTCACGGACGACATCCACGTGCACTCGGACGACGGCAACGACGACATTGTCATCTGCAAGACCACGGCGGCCACGGACGGCGACGAGCCCGAGGTCACCAGCGAAGGCGTGTCCAGCAACTGCGTGTACGACGCCGACGCGATCGAGTACTACTAAGCTTCGGCGCCTCGACGGGTAGCAACAACCGGTTGCCAACGAGTGATAAGTAGAATGTCTTGCGTCGATTTTAATGAATGAATGGTACAAACAGCAGAAACATTTGCTACAGCGTTTGCTTAGCAGTTGAAGCGGCATTTTTAAAGTAGCCGTAGAATACGGGAACCTAAAATAGATGTCCCATGTACTGTGAAATGTACGTAGGTTTCCGAGTAGCTCTTCGAATCATGGCCAGCGATATTACTATAGATTGATGGATAACATTGGTACACCTCGGGCGAATGGATCAAACGACAAAAATCTATTCGCGATGGATTTGAGGACTACAGATATATCCGATGAATTCACGCGAGGACACTACGCCAGCCAGACGATGCGCAGCGAGAACTCCACTTGAACAATAAATGTCTGCTTAGTAGAACTCGATCTTGTCCTTGTTGAAGACGCAGTTCTTGGACACACCCTTGCTCGTGACCTTGGGCTCGTTGCCGTTCGTGGACGTCGTGGTCTGGCACACCGCATTGACGCCCTTGCTCGAGTGCACGTGGATGTCGTTGGTGAAGGTGGCGACGTCTCCGTTGTTGGCGTTCACGGTCACGAGACTCACCTTGGGGTTGTTGCCCCACACGTGGTTCAGACCCACCGTGCGTTTGATGTTGCCGCACGTGCCGCACGAACGGTAGAGCTTGCCGAAGTTCTCGGCGTAGAAGCCGTTGATGTTGACGTGGCCGTAGCCGTTGTGCTGGATGACCTTGTCGTCGGCGTTGCGAGCACCGCAGGCCAGCACGTGGGTGACGCTGTTCTTGTTGCCGCCCTTGATGCTCAGCGCGTCCTCGCACACGTCGTCCCACCAGACGTTCTCGACGGTGCAGTCGCTGTCGTCGCAGTGGACGCCCTCGCGCTGGTCAGGCCCGATGATGGCGTTCTTGAGCTTGGCACCGGCCTCCAGCTTAAAAACGGCCTCCTTCCAGGAGCCTTCCGACTGGCCCGCGCACTTGATGTCGGAGCGCTGGTACGTCTTCATGCCGCCGTCGAAGGTTTCGCCCTTCTTGATGACTTTGACGCCGTTGAAGCGGACGCTGCCCTTGCTGGTGGGCCAGGCGGAGGAGACCGAGGCGGTGGCGGCGAAGACGGCGCAGACGAGCGAGAGGATGCGGGCCATGTTGGTGCGGGTAAGGTGGGTCTGGGTGAAGCGGATGAAGCAAATTGCAGAATGAACGATGGAGCGGACGGCGGATTGAACGCTGGGTGTGCTTCGTGGTCTCGTTGCGGTCTAGGATAAACTACCCTCCCATGAGTAGATAACATAGTTTTCGAGGTGGTCGGTCCGTACATGGATATGCACGAACAGCAAATGCGATTATTGTTTTATGTACGGACAGAAGAACGTCGACAGGTGGAGATACAGTCGTACATTTACGACAAGGCGCTGCCTCAGCAGGCTGAATTGTTACATGTAGTGTGTACCGGTACTGCACAAAACCTGTATTGATTCCACCGCGAGGTTTGTTTAAAGTGCATCTTGACCTCCAGTTAATAAAGCTTTGTCGATCGGTCAATCGAGTTTCGCCACTTTCGTTCACGACATCTTGCTGTAGAGTCCACAGCTAAAATCTGGAAAACATCTGTACGGACGTGATCCACTTTCACCAGGATGTTTTTATCGTCCGACGTTGCGTTGGGTTTCTGTGCGCAAATCCAGCGACTACCGAATCAGTTTTTGTAGTCGACTGTCAATCTTCGTGCACGTCAAGAAGGCGATCTCCTGGCAGCATACCGGTATAAACCTTCGACGGTTGTGGACGCCGACAACTCCAGTGCCAACACGGAGCTTGACCGTCAGGTGGTTTACTGGAAACCAAGATGCACGCACGCACCCGTGTACAGTACGCACGGAATCATGTAAAAGCGGTCAGATCAGTCGCTACCGTTGCAAGGTCCGAGGCGTAATCCTTTCCACGTCGTTGACCGATCGTCCTCGTCTCAAAATAATATAATTCACTTTTAGTGCAGACAGCTTCAACTTTTGCTGCAATTCACTGTTCGTGCTTTAGGGAATGGAAACATAATACATGTACTGTATAATATACAACTAGTACAGAGATATTATCACTAACGTTAGGATACCTTTTGATCGCGTCGATCTACGGCGAAACACATATTCAATCCCAACGTCGACCACCTTAGTGGTTACAGTAGTCGTTAGTCGACTAAGATTAACACCACTAGTTACGCTGGGAAAAGTTAGTCGATGTCGAGCAATACGGCCTATGACTATGAAAATCGGGCCACTTGCGTTGATAGCGGGTGAATACAACTTGCAAAATGCAAGTGACACTGGTGTTGTTGACTGTGACACTGGGCCACGAAATAAACGCAAAAACACACGCAGCAATTCAACTGCAACTCGACTCAGCAGTCGCTTGTCAGGTCAGCTCACTTTCGTCTCCGAACTGCATACCTCTTGGGCACACCATCTATTAAACCGTATGCTCTCTCTTTCATCGTGCCCCCTCGCGCTCGATGCGCAGTCACTCCATCGTTCATTCTGCAATTTGCTTCATCCGCTTCACCCAGACCCACCTTACCCGCACCAACATGGCCCGCATCCTCTCGCTCGTCTGCGCCGTCTTCGCCGCCACCGCCTCGGTCTCCTCCGCCTGGCCCACCAGCAAGGGCAGCGTCCGCTTCAACGGCGTCAAAGTCATCAAGAAGGGCGAAACCTTCGACGGCGACATGAAGACGTACCAGCGCTCCGACATCAAGTGCGCGGGCCAGTCGGAAGGCTCCTGGAAGGAGGCCGTTTTTAAGCTGGAGGCCGGTGCCAAGCTCAAGAACGCCATCATCGGGCCTGACCAGCGCGAGGGCGTCCACTGCGACGACAGCGACTGCACCGTCGAGAACGTCTGGTGGGACGACGTGTGCGAGGACGCGCTGAGCATCAAGGGCGGCAACAAGAACAGCGTCACCCACGTGCTGGCCTGCGGTGCTCGCAACGCCGACGACAAGGTCATCCAGCACAACGGCTACGGCCACGTCAACATCAACGGCTTCTACGCCGAGAACTTCGGCAAGCTCTACCGTTCGTGCGGCACGTGCGGCAACATCAAACGCACGGTGGGTCTGAACCACGTGTGGGGCAACAACCCCAAGGTGAGTCTCGTGACCGTGAACGCCAACAACGGAGACGTCGCCACCTTCACCAACGACATCCACGTGCACTCGAGCAAGGGCGTCAATGCGGTGTGCCAGACCACGACGTCCACGAACGGCAACGAGCCCAAGGTCACGAGCAAGGGTGTGTCCAAGAACTGCGTCTTCAACAAGGACAAGATCGAGTTCTACTAAGCAGACATTTATTGTTCAAGTGGAGTTCTCGCTGCGCATCGTCTGGCTGGCGTAGTGTCCTCGCGTGAATTCATCGGATATATCTGTAGTCCTCAAATCCATCGCGAATAGATTTTTGTCGTTTGATCCATTCGCCCGAGGTGTACCAATGTTATCCATCAATCTATAGTAATATCGCTGGCCATGATTCGAAGAGCTACTCGGAAACCTACGTACATTTCACAGTACATGGGACATCTATTTTAGGTTCCCGTATTCTACGGCTACTTTAAAAATGCCGCTTCAACTGCTAAGCAAACGCTGTAGCAAATGTTTCTGCTGTTTGTACCATTCATTCATTAAAATCGACGCAAGACATTCTACTTATCACTCGTTGGCAACCGGTTGTTGCTACCCGTCGAGGCGCCGAAGCTTAGTAGTACTCGATCGCGTCGGCGTCGTACACGCAGTTGCTGGACACGCCTTCGCTGGTGACCTCGGGCTCGTCGCCGTCCGTGGCCGCCGTGGTCTTGCAGATGACAATGTCGTCGTTGCCGTCGTCCGAGTGCACGTGGATGTCGTCCGTGAACGTGGCCACGTCTCCGTTGTTCGAGTTGACCGTCACCAGCGCGTTCGTCGGGTTGTTGCCCCACACGTGGTTCAGGTACACCGTGCGCTTCTTACTGCCGCACGTGCCACACGAACGGTAGAGCTTGCCGAAGTTCTCGGCGTAGAAGCCGTTGATGTTCACGTGGCCGTAGCCATTGTGCTGGATGATCTTGTCCTCGGCGTCCTTGGCCCCGCAGGCCAGCACGTTGGTGACGCTGTCGGCGGTTCCGCCCTTGACACTCAGCGCGTCCTCGCACACGTCCTCCCACCACACGTTCTCCAGGGTGCAGTCGCTGTCGTCGCAGTGGACGCCTTCACGCTGGTTCTTGCCGATGATGACGTTCTTGAGCGTGGCACCGGCCTCGAGTTTGAACATGGCGTCCTTCCAGCCGCCCTCGTCCTGCTGGGCGCACGTGATGTCCGAGCGCTGGTACGTCTTGAGACCGCCGTCGAAGGTCTCACCAGCTGCCACCACGTACACGGCGCTGTACTCGACGTCTCCGGTGCTCGTGGGCCACGCGGAGACGACAGCGACGGAAGCAGCGACGGCGAGGGCGCAGACGGAGGATAAGATGTGGACCATGACGGCGACTTGACTTGGATTGGTGTTGGTGTTGCGGAGGCGGGTGCTTGAAGTCGGGCAAAATTGGAAATGAACGAGACTTCCTCGCGCCAGAAGCAAAGCGTTCGACTAGGGCGAAGAGGAACGCAAGATGCGACCGGCATGTCCAGCTGTTCGTACGGCTCGGTCCGCTCGGTTCAACGATGGCAGCAGTGTGCTGCTCGTACTCGTCGGGTTTGGTGCCCGTTCTCGACCGATCTCAGCTGTCCGCCTTGAGCTCTTCAGCGAAGTCCACTCGACACTTTAATACTTCAATCGGTCAGTCGGGTTATCGAACCAAGATGACTCGCACCGTGCGAGGCTGGTGCCGAAGCGATCTCACCCAAAACCACAGCCAGTGCACATCGTTAAGCAGCAGACATGACTCCTGTCAGCAGCATTATTAACCCTACAGGTGGTTTCGGTTGACGCGAGACCGCGGGCCTTTTTGCAGCGCTTTCGCTAGTCAGACTTGCACAGTCCACCCCTTCTCGCAATGGCGATCGTTTTCACTTGCCTTTGACACAGCGATCGTTCTCCAGGACACTCAGAACCGAGGCGAGCACGACGAAGAAACGCATTTGTTGGTCGAGCTCTAGTCGAAGCGACTAAATTCTAATCGCATCCGCGCGATTAAAGCAGTTTAGCGATGCTCATATGGATGACCACGGTGCAACAACAACAGTGTGCAGATGGTAGAGCGGAATTCGACAGTCGAAGGATATGCTGAGCACCGCCGGCACCGAAAGCAACAACAGCTAAGACCACGTGGCGTATGCAACGGAGACTCCTGTCCCTCGACGTTAGTGAACGTATTTCTTTTTACGGGAATATGACTGTCTACGAAAACCGCTTGTTGCAAGGTCCGTCCTAAACCTCTTTTCGTACTCCATCGCCAATTGATACTTTCGTTGATGTACTGCCTACGCCTTTGTCCCGGATGCAGACGTAGTAGTAGCAACGTAGATATCACGGTGACGACCGTACTTGACGCCCCAGTACGTGAAACCCACAGCCGAAGCAAACACCGCAGCCAGCGAGAACACCACGAGAGCCTCAAACTGGTGCGGGTCGTGGAAAGCCACACTGGATAGCAACATTAGGATGAAGAAGAACTGGTACGTAGCCGTCTGCATGGCGTTGATGGCTCCGCGTTGGCTCGGCGAGACCTGATCTGTGTTTGTATCCCAAAAGCCTGATGTAACGATGGACTCGAGTGTCTTCTGATTTGCATAGAATACGTGAGCACTGAGATGTTATCCCGTATTCTGTAGATCACAATCCTAGTTGCGATTTAAAGGGTTAAACCCTCGACCAAAACTTCAAAGTTCTCACTTCCCGCCAATCCCCTCCTTCGTCCTCAAGAACCTCCTCTTCCTCAGCATCGTGCTATCCTGCGCTTCCTAATTTTGGTTCAAAGCCTTTTCAACGCCTTGTTCCAACACGACTTCATCATGTACATGAAGATGTTTGGCCAACAAATGAATAGTCGGAGATCATCAATTGCCCCGTCTCACCCATGCGGATGCATGTACTGTACATGTAGTCTTCACAGACTACGAATCGTTGCCGATGACTCTATGCAAGTCGCACCAAGCTCTCACTTCGATGATGATGACTATTAAGAGAAAAATGCTCGCGAGCAAGTAATCTGTGGACGTACGATGTAAAGTCTCACACAGCACGCATATCCTTTCCATCCCAGTGCGGCAAAATGAAGAGCCGTGTATTCCATCGTACTAGCACTAATAAATACATGTATGTCGTGGCTCTACAGCAACTTGATGGTGCCCTCAGCGAGTCGCTGCCTCACTAACTCGAAGACGCCGTTGCGGCCGAAAATGCAACAAATCTGGGAGCTCTTTTGTGCAGCGCCCGTCTCTCCTGCTGGAGGGCGGTGGCCTGGGTCGTCGACTGCTGCAGCTGCTGCTCGTGGCACGTGCGAGCGCCACTCAGCAGCTTGAGCATGTTCTCCTCCTCCTCCCGCTCCTCCGTCATATCCAGCAGAGCCGACGCCGTATCCGGCACGAGGGGAACGTTCCCAGCCTCGAGCTCACGCACGAACTCGTCGATGGCCTCGATGCGATCGCAGCAGTCGGCGATGTCGTCCGTGTAGGTCTCCACCTCCTCGTGGTCGTCCTTAAGCGCCAGCGCCAAGTCGTTCAGCTCGACGTCGATCTCGTGCAAGCGCGCCACCGCAGCCTTGAGCTCTAGCACCAGCGCGTAGTTGGTCGCCATTGTCACTCCACGACTCGTGCTCTTGTCCATTGGATTCGCGTAGTGGAGAAAGAAGGGCTTGCGTTGCTCGCGGAGAATCGGTAAGTGAGGCCACAATTTCTCGCGACGACGGACCTGTCAGCCATGCCGCCGTCTGCTGCTGTCAGCAACCTGCTGAACCTACGATTGACATGTCGTCGTGCAAAAGCTTGAAGGTATCACTGCATAGATGCGCAGTCGGACGTCTGTTTTGGTTGAACGGCGACAGCGCGGACAGATTTCCACCTCTATCGACTACACATCGACATCGTGGTTGTCCAAGCTTGCAGGCGGATACTGTTCGGTGAGATGCCAGAGCCGTCTCAGCTTTTTAAGGAACGTTGATCCGTTTCTTTTGGGCGGGACAGACTCTCGCGGTGATAAGGCGGACTCCAAGCTAACTGACACACACGCGAACATCTCCGCCAATTTTTACGGGCTCAAAATGATCTCCGCGCGTGCCACTGAGCTTGTACCGGTCGGTACTCACCTTACGCTACTGCTGCAGTATCAAGCAAGAGCTATCGCGATTTGCGAACCTTTTGGCAACCGACGTGCACCGTTTAGTGTGTGTAAGCAACAAAATCACATTGTGTACATGTAATAAAACGTTTGTAGCGCGATCAAGCCTACATGTAGCAGGCTTGATCGCGCTACATGTACAAAAACTTTGCTCGAACGGGAATAAATCCTTCACTAAGATGATACATGTAACAAGCAAAATCGTCGAACTGCCATTACATGTACATAACTCTATGGCACTGTCGCAATCCCGGAGTTTGTCCATGTAAACGTTCTGGCATACATGTACGCAGTTCGCAAAATAAATGCACCAACAGCTGGAATAGAAGTTTAGGATCCGATGGATGCTGCTGAGGCGAGCTCTCGTCGTCGTCGACCGGGGCATCGAGCGGAAAAGCCCGTGAAGTGGGAGATGAGCAGTCAGGATTTGCTCAATCTCGTTTGGAGTCTCGCCGTACATACTTCGCATTCTCGAAGACGAAGTTTGTACGCTATGCAGCAGGACGTCAGTCGTCTTTAGCAGGCACTCCTTTTCGTAGAAACCTGAACGAACGAAACCCACATGAAACTCACGCTAATATGGAAAGCGTACTGCAGTATGCATTTGGAAGAATGCGACGTGCCATTACGCCCTATCAGACGGACCAGCGTCTTTTAAACATTTCGTGGTACACATCCGATTTGCTAAAAGTGTCCGCGCTCACCGGGAGCACGCTACATTACATGTACGTCCTACCTACCAGCTTCCTCCATAAATCGCCCGTGATGCAGGGCCAAGCACCAACCATACTCCCTGAGAGCTAAAGTGCTTGTGTGCTTGGTTCACTTCTCAGCCCTGCAGTGCCGAATTCCCTTTTCTGTTTGAAGAGGTCGCGCTTCAACATGTCTGTAGCAATCGGTAGATGCAATGGACGCTTCATCTTTGACGACAGCAGAGGACGTATCCATTGTGGAAAGATACACCATCGGCGATTTTGCACGTCAGGGTCTACGCGTCAGCGCCATAACCATTCGTTGTGGGCTACCGGAATAGTCATGCATGCTACAGGTGCTTAGACAGGTCACTATTACACAAGCACTGACGTTGGCCCGTACCAGGCTGAAATCCCAACGGTTGGGATACCCAGCTACCATGATACTGGAGTCGTCGTCGTGAATAATGTTCTCGTGAAACCCTTGCAAGTAAAAAGAGCTCCTATATTTTGAGTATCGATTCACAATGCTGACCCGGAACGTGACGAGGAATACGAATAAAATCTTGTGGTTTGTGGCATTTGTAGACTGAAAAACCATTTGGCTGTCTATTGTCTCTATGTAGACTAGTGGTGCTACCTCTTCTCCTCCGGAATACTCGGCTCCACTATCGTAATGCAGCAAATATCCAACTTCTCCTTGGCGATGGAGATCGGTTTGGGTGTGGATGGCATCACGGAATAGTTGAATGGGAGATCGTCTTTCGGCGACTGAGAAGATTCCAATGGGGCGAGGCTTCCAGCTCCAGTACGAGATGGGTGGAACACGCCATACAGCGCCACTTGAACGAGTCCGAGCGCGACGTTGACGGTTGTTGGTACGATCAGAAACATGTCGTACACGAGAGCGCCGTAGACCACCCACAGCAAGTTGTTAATCGTCCCCGCGAGGATCATTGCGAATGGCAGCGAGGCCGAAGACCTAGTTTGCAGCACGATTCTGATGGCAGCGAGGGGTGACGCGTACAGCGCGAGGCTGGAAACGACCGCGACGATACCGACGACCAATTTCGTCGTTTGCTGTGACTGCTGGATCATTCCACCCATGGCCAGCATGACGTACAGCGTCACGGCCGCGTTGCAGACTAGCGCGATAATGCACGTTCTGGTGACAGATCTACGATCCGTTGTCCATCGGATGTACACTGCGAGGAAAACGATACTGAGCGCGTCGCCGATAGCGTAGGTCGTGAGAACGGGGAACGTGTTGCCCGTAACGTAGCCATACAACATCCTGGCAGTAGGAAGAAGCAACAAGGTTAGTTGTGGTTGTACAGACCATCGGAAACTTGGGTGGTTTGTTTCGTACCAGATGTGGTTGCAGACCCAGAGCGTTGCGAACGGCAGGACGGACGCGGTGCCGACGTCGCGGTGTCGGTGGATTCGGTACACGGCCGACAAAGGGCTGGCACACATGTAGAGCGCCGACAGCGTCGTAACCACGCACATGACGTCGATGAAGGAGACTCCCATGAATCTTGACTGTGTGATGAGGAGCTGTGAGGCTGCAGTGACTTGAGCTGAAGCAGGTTGATTGGGAAGTGGGCGTCAGTAAAGCTCTAGCTGTGCTGGTTCAAGTCCATACATGAACCCAGGAGCACCAACTTTATAGTCTTGCGTGGCGGTCGCAGCCTCGAGCAACCTCTCGGCCTCTCTCGCTCCCCATGACGCCACTCCTGGTGTTCACTGCCACTGCTCGTCGACGGGTCGTCCGGCTCGCTGTCGGCCCTCGCGTGCAAAATTCTTTGGTGCCTGCCATTCATTTGCACCTCTCTGCCCGCAGATGGACACCTCGCAGTGAACCCCGGGGTGCGCCTCTCAGCTAATCCCACGCCGGCGTGGGGCTCACCAAAAGAAGATTCATGACAGAGACAGGCACCAAGGATCGAACGAGCATGAATGCGATGTGCGGTCATGTGGCTCGGTGCCGGAGACCAGACTGGACTGACGCCATGCTCGGGTATTTTTTCGACCGCCCACCAGTACGCGAGGGTCATGGCCATGCTGAAAGCCTGCGGGATTGGCTCGGCACTCACGCATGAGAGTGGCCGGAAGGGGAACGGCTTCGAGTCCTCGCGCACACGGCGTGTATGGCCTTTGTCGGAGAGAATGTTCGCACTGGAACGTATATGTGACGAGACTGCATTGCATTGTCCCATTCTGCCTGTATCCGTCCGGAAACGATCTGACAGGAAAACGCCACTCAAACTTTTGCATGTCAGTTCGGACGCGTGTCGGACACCGGACTGCGGGCAAGTGAGAGTGACGACAATGCAAGGAGGTTCGGAGAATTGTTGGGTTTAGCTGGGAGACATTAGCTGCTGAGCTTCACACGCGGCTAAGTCACTTTGTTCTCGGTTAAGTATACAAAAGAAACCAGTGTAGTTGGGTGGCCTGTCACGTGACCAAGGGGCACGGGCTCGGATAAGTCGACAGCGCGGGTGAGTGGCGTGGTGCACAGGAGACAAGTCGGCTCAGAAGGTGTACACGGGACGCAGGGTGCGACGAGGGCGAGCCAGTGTGCTGAGACCACCGACTGATGACGGTCCACAACGTTGAAGCCGGACTGCAAGAAGATCGCAAGAGAGACGACGTGGCGGGAAGGTGAGGACGGGCGTATGCAAGGAGGCTGGGCGACGTGGACACCATGAACGAGAGGCCACGAACGACGAAGAGGGAGAGGTCCAGCGAGCGAAGACGGTAGTTAGGAGGGCCACGAGCAGCGGTCGAGCTGGCTCGGCTCTCAGTTAAGATTGTCCTCGAACGAGAGCAGTTAAGACTAAAGAGAAGTTGTTTGCGCCGGAAACGCGGGTTACGAAAGCTTAAGATGAGGTCTAGGAGGCAGGGCAGCGTAGCGAGGACGGAGGACAAATAGGGTGACGAGGACCGTGGCTAGCGACCACGGAGGTCAGGGCGAACTGTGTGTTGTCGTCCCGACCGAACGAGCAACGGAGACCGGCGCGTGCAGAGCGACGTGCGGCTCTGGGGTTCACCTGCATGTTGTATAAGTACGGGGATAGTTGCTGGACACGGGCCCAAAGACCCTCCCCGGGGTGCCGGCTGCCGACAATGTGTCCTCCTCGTCGTTCCTATCCACAAGAAGTGGCCAGTAGCTGTCTGGTGTGTCCACCGTTCCTCCCGCTGAGGGACGTCACTAGAAACCTACCTCGACTACCTAGGCGCGGACGGGCGAGCTATCTGAGGAAACTCAGCTGTGGCTAGGGAAATGCTCCGGCAAAGTACCGCTATAGCTACACCAGCTAGGTTTCACGTTTCTGTTGTTGTGAAAGGTTGATATAATGCACTCAACATTCAATTTTCTGCTACACGGACGTCCAGTCAATGGCGATGCAGCATTCGTGCCTTCAGCAGCGCAGTCGCGGCCGCTCAGTAGAACTCGATCTTGTCCTTGTTGAAGACGCAGTTCTTGGACACACCCTTGCTCGTGACCTTGGGTTCGTTACCGTTCGTGGACGTGGCGGTCTGGCACACGGCCTGTGCACCCTTGGTCGTTTGCACGCGGATGTCGTTGGTGAAGGTGGCGACGTCTCCGTTGTTGGCGTTCACGTTCACGAGACTCACGTTGGGGTTCCCCCACACGTGGTTCAGACCCACCGTGCGCTTGGTGTTGCCGCACGTGCCGCACGAACGGTAGAGCTTGCCGAAGTTCTCGGCGTAGAAGCCGTTGATGTTGACGTGGCCGTAGCCGTTGTGCTGGATGACCTTGTCGTCGGCGTTGCGAGCACCGCAGGCCAGCACGTGGGTGACGCTGTTCTTGTTGCCGCCCTTGATGCTCAGCGCGTCCTCGCACACGTCGTCCCACCAGACGTTCTCGACGGTGCAGTCGCTGTCGTCGCAGTGGACGCCCTCGCGCTGGTCAGGCCCGATGATGGCGTTTTTGAGCTTGGCACCGGCCGCCAGCTTGAAGACGGCCTCCTTCCAGGAGCCTTCCGACTGGAGCGCTGGTACGTCTTCATGCCGCCGTCGAAGGTTTCGCCCTTCTTGATGACTTTGACGCCGTTGAAGCGGACGCTGCCCTTGCTGGTGGGCCAGGCGGAAGTGACCGAAGCGGTTGCCGCGAAGACGGCGCAGACGATAGAGGATGCGGGCCATCGTAGAGATAAGTTGATTTGTGGGAGGTGCTTGAAGAGGAGGAAGCAAATTGCAGAATGAGTTGAGACGAAAGCGAGAGGCAGCTCAAAGAGCGGTTGCAGCGGAGGTAAAGCTGGCTGATCGGGGATTGGCCAGTCTGAACCGGTTTGCTGTTCGAGAGCTTCGGTGGGTGACCAGCTGATCGGACGTGATCAGGAAGCTGCACGTGGGAACCACCGTTGGCACGTCGTCGTGAACGCGAGAGCTCGCCCATCTTGATTGAGTGACTCCGTGATGGCACACCAGCATGAATCTTGCGGGGCAAACGGGCGGTGAAGCGAGTGCTTGCTCTGTTCGTGCGCTCATTACGTGAGCTTGCGACTGTCGAGTGTTGCGCCTCTACATCGACTCCCATAGATTAATTATGCGTGCATGTATTTTAATGAGAGTGACTCAAATCAATCTCCTGATTCGACTAGCGATAATACAGATGTTGAAGTTTGAAGGGCTACGAAGCAGAAACAGAAAGAAGCCCCCTCCCCATGCACACACACACATATCCGCAAAATAATACCTGCACCAGACTGCAGCATACCATGCGACTCGGCTTCACCCCATCCTGAGCTCTTGTAGACATTGCATCGCCCCACCTCCCACCCTTAGGATTTGCGACACCATCTCGTAGATGTACATGTATGCGTAGTACGCATTGCGTAAGCTTACAGCAAGGACCCGTCTCTCCGCTCGTTCATCTCTTGTTTCCGTTGTCGACGGCATTTTCGTGAACCTTAACACCGTAATACAGCCAATTCTCATTAGTCGTCGTCTCTCTTCTCGTTCTTGCTGCGGGTTTGCCCGCATTGGCTAGGCTCGCAACGTCATCCTCTCAGACGTGCCCAGAAAGCCACTGTCATGACCACCATGTAGCTATAGCGGTACTTTGCTGGAGCATTTCCCTAGCCACAGCTGAGTTTCCTCAGATAGCTCGCCCGTCCGCGCCTAGGTAGTCGAGGTAGGTTTCTAGTGACGTCCCTCAGCGGGAGGAACGGTGGACACACCAGACAGCTACTGGCCACTTCTTGTGGATAGGAACGACGAGGAGGACACATTGTCGGCAGCCGGCACCCCGGGGAGGGTCTTTGGGCCCGTGTCCAGCAACTATCCCCGTACTTATACAACATGCAGGTGAACCCCAGAGCCGCACGTCGCTCTGCACGCGCCGGTCTCCGTTGCTCGTTCGGTCGGGACGACAACACACAGTTCGCCCTGACCTCCGTGGTCGCTAGCCACGGTCCTCGTCACCCTATTTGTCCTCCGTCCTCGCTACGCTGCCCTGCCTCCTAGACCTCATCTTAAGCTTTCGTAACCCGCGTTTCCGGCGCAAACAACTTCTCTTTAGTCTTAACTGCTCTCGTTCGAGGACAATCTTAACTGAGAGCCGAGCCAGCTCGACCGCTGCTCGTGGCCCTCCTAACTACCGTCTTCGCTCGCTGGACCTCTCCCTCTTCGTCGTTCGTGGCCTCTCGTTCATGGTGTCCACGTCGCCCAGCCTCCTTGCATACGCCCGTCCTCACCTTCCCGCCACGTCGTCTCTCTTGCGATCTTCTTGCAGTCCGGCTTCAACGTTGTGGACCGTCATCAGTCGGTGGTCTCAGCACACTGGCTCGCCCTCGTCGCACCCTGCGTCCCGTGTACACCTTCTGAGCCGACTTGTCTCCTGTGCACCACGCCACTCACCCGCGCTGTCGACTTATCCGAGCCCGTGCCCCTTGGTCACGTGACAGGCCACCCAACTACACTGGTTTCTTTTGTATACTTAACCGAGAACAAAGTGACTTAGCCGCGTGTGAAGCTCAGCAGCTAATGTCTCCCAGCTAAACCCAACAATTCTCCGAACCTCCTTGCATTGTCGTCACTCTCACTTGCCCGCAGTCCGGTGTCCGACACGCGTCCGAACTGACATGCAAAAGTTTGAGTGGCGTTTTCCTGTCAGATCGTTTCCGGACGGATACAGGCAGAATGGGACAATGCAATGCAGTCTCGTCACATATACGTTCCAGTGCGAACATTCTCTCCGACAAAGGCCATACACGCCGTGTGCGCGAGGACTCGAAGCCGTTCCCCTTCCGGCCACTCTCATGCGTGAGTGCCGAGCCAATCCCGCAGGCTTTCAGCATGGCCATGACCCTCGCGTACTGGTGGGCGGTCGAAAAAATACCCGAGCATGGCGTCAGTCCAGTCTGGTCTCCGGCACCGAGCCACATGACCGCACATCGCATTCATGCTCGTTCGATCCTTGGTGCCTGTCTCTGTCATGAATCTTTTGGTGAGCCCCACGCCGGCGTGGGATTAGCTGAGAGCGCACCCCGGGGTTCACTGCGAGGTGTCCATCTGCGGGCAGAGAGGTGCAAATGAATGGCAGGCACCAAAGAATTTTGCACGCGAGGGCCGACAGCGAGCCGGACGACCCGTCGACGAGCAATGGCAGTGAACACCAGGAGTGGCGTCATGGGGAGCGAGAGAGGCCGAGAGGTTGCTCGAGGCTGCGACCGCCACGCAAGACTATAAAGTTGGTGCTCCTGGGTTCATGTATGGACTTGAACCAGCACAGCTAGAGCTTTACTGACGCCCACTTCCCAATCAACCTGCTTCAGCTCAAGTCACTGCAGCCTCACAGCTCCTCATCACACAGTCAAGATTCATGGGAGTCTCCTTCATCGACGTCATGTGCGTGGTTACGACGCTGTCGGCGCTCTACATGTGTGCCAGCCCTTTGTCGGCCGTGTACCGAATCCACCGACACCGCGACGTCGGCACCGCGTCCGTCCTGCCGTTCGCAACGCTCTGGGTCTGCAACCACATCTGGTACGAAACAAACCACCCAAGTTTCCGATGGTCTGTACAACCACAACTAACCTTGTTGCTTCTTCCTACTGCCAGGATGTTGTATGGCTACGTTACGGGCAACACGTTCCCCGTTCTCACGACCTACGCTATCGGCGACGCGCTCAGTATCGTTTTCCTCGCAGTGTACATCCGATGGACAACGGATCGTAGATCTGTCACCAGAACGTGCATTATCGCGCTAGTCTGCAACGCGGCCGTGACGCTGTACGTCATGCTGGCCATGGGTGGAATGATCCAGCAGTCACAGCAAACGACGAAATTGGTCGTCGGTATCGTCGCGGTCGTTTCCAGCCTCGCGCTGTACGCGTCACCCCTCGCTGCCATCAGAATCGTGCTGCAAACTAGGTCTTCGGCCTCGCTGCCATTCGCAATGATCCTCGCGGGGACGATTAACAACTTGCTGTGGGTGGTCTACGGCGCTCTCGTGTACGACATGTTTCTGATCGTACCAACAACCGTCAACGTCGCGCTCGGACTCGTTCAAGTGGCGCTGTATGGCGTGTTCCACCCATCTCGTACTGGAGCTGGAAGCCTCGCCCCATTGGAATCTTCTCAGTCGCCGAAAGACGATCTCCCATTCAACTATTCCGTGATGCCATCCACACCCAAACCGATCTCCATCGCCAAGGAGAAGTTGGATATTTGCTGCATTACGATAGTGGAGCCGAGTATTCCGGAGGAGAAGAGGTAGCACCACTAGTCTACATAGAGACAATAGACAGCCAAATGGTTTTTCAGTCTACAAATGCCACAAACCACAAGATTTTATTCGTATTCCTCGTCACGTTCCGGGTCAGCATTGTGAATCGACAAACTCAAGAGCTCCATCAAGCGTTTCGTCCTTGGCAGAATTTCTTCCATCGAGGCTGCACCCAGCTCCCGCTTCAGCGCCCGTACCAGAATGCTCATTTCTCGCACTTGTCGAATACCTACCAGATCTGCCTCGTTGTGAGAAACGTTACCACTCGACTGTGATCGTCGCCGCTCTACGACGAAGTTCGGAGCGTTGTTACCGCGGTAGACATTCTCCTGATTTGTGACAGAGGCATCATTCTTATCGGACTTCTGTGCTTGATCGGGGTTGGCTGCATCCTCCTGCAGGCGATCACGAATAGCATTCAAGCAGTGCACCAACGACGAGTCTTCCTCTGCACGAAACGACAGTGGTGAATGTCAGTGAAGGTTCGCTTAAAATTGCACACGACAAGTAATCTTTGAACAAGTTACTTACTCAGATGAAGAAGATCGCTGACGGCGTGTAGGAAGTTCTTCATCTCATTTACGAACAAGTAGGTTTCCTATCGGATCGCAGCAAGCTCGTGGTCAGTGAAGAGACCACGTACGAGACAAAAATGAATTCGCGTCATTACAATAGCAATATAACTTACATTGATTTTCGGAAGAACCCCTTCAATACGCTTGACCTGGAAGAGGTGCGAGAAGTGCCTCACGATCTGATTGATCAACACATTTGGACGCCGCTAAACATTTACACACGACAAGGCAGAGTAAGTCAAGGCAACATGTACACCCTTTCTGAGCGAACCTTACCTCTACTTCCACTGCGGCCTGGGTGTATATTTCCCGATGGTGCATGACACTCTTCTCGAGCTCCACTAGCTCTGAGACGATATGAACAGCGCGAGACAAGGTTGTTGGGTGACTGGGTGGACTCTGGTTATCCTTACCATCTTCATTTGCGTTTAGAATGCCTGGCTCAACAGTCCGCTTGCAAAGCTCTGTAATAACCGATGCTTTGAATCCCTCCAAAGAGTGCAATTTTCTTCGCTCCACCATCCATTGCTGCAACGTCGGTAGCACCTGTTCCAGTTCGAACTTGGCGCTCCCTCCATCATTCGCCTCGGCATTACCATTCACATGCAGAAATACGAATCCACAGACATCACGGATGAATTTCTCCATGCGCGGGACTGCTGCGACGACACTGCAAAGCTTATCAAGACTCGGGGAAATAAGGGTGATGTCTGTTAGATGAAGCACACGGCAGACATGCTTCACAACTTCCAGCGTCGTCTCGCGAGGAAGCGTGTTCAGCCGATTGAGATGGAGTCGATGATTCAAACGATCACGCTCCACGAGTTCCTTCGTTCCCATGTACTTCCGCAGCTCGTTGAGATCACTGGCCTCGTCCAATGCGAGCTTATTCTCAGCCACCTGTCTTTCGAGCTGGTGAATGCGCCGCTGACTCAGGCGGTAATCACGGATGCTAGGACGGGACTCCGCCTCCAGAGTTAGGTTCGCATTTTCCTCTTTCAATTCTCCGATCGTCTCACGAGCGACCAGCAGCTCTTGTTCAATCATCGCGACCTTCTTGATCATGACGGCTTCACGATGACGCAGCTTGGCTGCAGCCACTTCTTGCTCGCGTCTGGCTGCCTCGAGTTGTTCCAGCATCATTTCATCTGAAGCGACAGAAGACGATCCAGGACGGTATCGAAAAAGCGCCTGGGATCCTGATGCACGCTCTGCACGACCTTCATCCGAATTCTGGTCCCAGACTGGTGGCTCAGATCTCAGCGCTGAGCTACCCTGGCGAGTAATGAAGTTGTCTTTATCGCGAAGCTCGCTGTTGAGTGCAGCCACTTGCGATTTCAAGTGTTCAATCTCCTCCTGCATCTGCTCGCGCTGCGCTTCATACACGCCAATTGTTTCAAGAGCCTGAATATCGCGTGGATTAGCACGACGCGGGTCTCGATCCTGAAGGTTTCGAAATGCGCGACGGTCTCGCGTCTTGTTCATATTCTCCTTGTCCACTTGTTGCTGGAGCTTGGCCTGCATCTTCTCGACAATGACTTCTTTGGCTTTCACACGGTGCTCGCTGACCTTTAACTGCTGTTGAAGTCGAATGCACGAGTTCTTCAGCTTCTTGGTTACTAGGTCGGCATTTTCACTCTCCTTTTTCTGTAAATTCTACGCAGGCGTGCAATAGACATGAACACGTAAGAATACCGGTACTAGCACTTGCCAAGAACGTGATAAAACTCACCTTCAAACGCTGAACTTCCGCTCTTGCCTTTTCCAAAGCTCGTTGCGTGTCCTCGTTCTTTTTCTCAACAGTCTGGAGCTCTCCTTCCCGCCTGCTTTGCAGTCTCGAGTTCCGTTTGGACGCTAGCACCAGGTCTTCGATTGTCTACAAAGCACAAAAGTCAACAACTCAACATTCTGGTATCCAACTACACGTTTTCTTACCTCATTCTTGCGCTCCAGTTGCACATTAAAATCATGAATAACACTGAAGAGTGAGTCTCGGTTCGGAAGAACGTCCCCTGACCCAACGCGACGAAATCGAACTGCAGGTAGTCCGTTTTTCCGCAGTAAGTCATTCAGTCCGTCCCAATCTCCCTCCTCTCCATCCACATCTTGCACAGCGCAATTCTCGTCGCTTTCAGCGTCCTGTCCAATACGTTCGTCATTCTCGTCCTCCTTCTCTTCAACCTCGTGTACCTCCAATCGGCCACTACCACTGTGAAGCTCGCTCCCCGTCTCCCCAGAACTGTGCTCCAACCTGGCCGTAAACTCCTCGTCGCCACTCGACTGCACCGAAGTCACCTCCTCTTCTCGAAACAAAATTCTCTGCGTCTTGGACGCTCTCGAGCTTCTCCCCACTCCCTGCACTCTCCTTCGAAGAGCTGCTGCCTCGCCCTCAAAGGAGCGCGGCACTCCCAGTGCGTCGTTCAGCTCGTCATCCAAGCCCCTCCCGGAGGAGGAAGCGGACGAAGCTGCCGACACCATCGCCAGGTCCCTCTTCTCCTGCGTCTGGGGCGTCATCTGGTAGCCCGACGCGTCGTCTCTTTCCCCCACCTGAAGCTCCAGCATGAAGGAGGAGGACGAGGACGAGGAGGCGGCGCTGGGAGGGTGAGAGCCCCGCCCCTCCCGACCCCCAAAGAGCATGGACCTGTCCAGAGAGTCCCGTTCGGCCTCCTGCGGCTCCCGGGATGTGCCCGCCGCGTCGTCCTCTCGTCGCTCGCTCGTGCGGTCCCCACTGAGTCGCTGGCCGGCGTCTTCTCGGCCTCCCAAGAGCAAATCCGCGTCCTCCAGCAGCACGAAACGCGGCGATTCGGCGCTGCGGACGCTCGGGCTGCGCGTGGGCGGCGCGTCGCTCAGCAGGTCCTCAACGTCCTCAACGTCTTCTTCTTCTCCGTCTTCTTCTCCTCCGTCGCTGGAGAGCAGCCCCACCCCTGGGTCGGAGATGCTGAAGCCATTGTCCCGCAGGAAGGCGTCCACGCTGGACAAACTCTCGTCTTCCATTGCGCAATTAATTCACAACTGACAGGGAAATGGCTACATACGCACTTAGTCGGGGGATAATCTGCGACGTGTGCAAAAACAACGTCTGCAACAGTTGCAGTTTACTGTGCTACAGTTCCACCTTGTGCAGTGGATGTGTGTGGACTGTGTCGGTCGTGCCATTTGAGTGTCAGGCCAAAAGGTGTAGCTATCGAAGGGGTAAAGGCGGCGAGTTTGCAGGTAAATCGAGCGGTAGAGGTGCATGGACCGCTCGATTTTGGCTCTAGTGGTCCCACCTGGACCTTGGGCCATCGATGGAGACGCCATTTGCCCATTTGCGCAATGAGACTCCTCGGTCTGTTCGTCCTGACTTGCCTTGCCACTCGATGCGAAGGTATTCTGCACCGTCGTGATCTGCGTGAAAACTGGGACGGCGACGTCGAAGTATCGACGTCTTACGCTTCGCTACGAGAAGTTGACAGAGGGCTCCACCACATCCAGACACCCGACACGAACGCGTTTGCCGCGCTCATTGTTTCGCCAGATTCGCAACTTTCCAGCACGCACCTCGCGTACAATTGCACGTCGACGTCGAAGCTTTGGGATCTTCAGACAGACGTCAATGTGTTGAGTCTCGAGGCTTCCGAGACAATGGACGGTGAGATCGTTGCAGCTGCTACCATTCGCGTTGCAAACTGCAACAATTTGTCGTCCGTGGATCGCATTGTGGTTGGCAACGCGTTCTTTGGGAGTGCATTTTCAATCTCTCCTGTCTACTTTTACGTAGTGAATTCTTCTGAGCTAAACGACACTACTATCAGTTCGGAGAGCTGCCGATTGAGACTGCAGTTGGCACGCGCGACGTTCGCCCAAGTGTATCCAGACTGCAAAATCAAGTTCCGATCCACAGACATCGCCAACCTCATACGGACGGAGTCAAGCGAGGCCACTGCAATTCGGACCCGTCGTAAACTTGAAACTAGTTCATTCGGATTCGTCAAGGATTCTTCGTGCAAATACGACTGCGGCGAAGAAAGTGACGTAGGGGCGATTGACGCTGATAAGTGCTGGGCGAAAGAATCCGCTGTGTGGACGGGAATGCAGTGCAAAGTGCAATTCTACGAGAAAAACAGCAAATGCAGCAGCGAGTGTGGCGAAGGCGACCTGTCTTCAAGTCAGTGCTACGATTGCTCCTCCGGCGATGACTCGTGTGCGTCCAGTTATTCCTCGACCGACGACGGATGCTGTCGAGTATTAAAGTGTGAGGCTGTTGAAGAGACTACGGTAGCATCTCCCGGAACGCTATCGTGGAATTTGGATAACGATACTTTGGCGGTGAGTAACTCCAGCTACCCGATCTTCGAGACTGGCAATTGTTCTGATACTTCCGACCCATTGACTGATTGCTGCCGTATCACGTGCGAAAACTGTTTTCTCAATATTTCAATCGCGTCCATGTTTGCCGATGTGGAAATCGTTGGGACGACTTTTGACGAAGCAATCGAGATGGAATGGACGGGCAATGCCAATCTCGAAGTGGCTCTGTTCGCACCCAACGGGTGTACGCTGGACGAGACCACACAGCTTAAAAACGCCAGCTTCACCATACCTCTAGGCGAGACAGGTATGAGTATTGAAATTTCCATGGGCTTGGACCTTCGCAGGAAATTATCTCTCCAGCCTCACGGATCGCCGGCATTCGTAGGAGCAAGTGCGGACCTGAGCCTGACAGCCGGATCGCTTCGATCCGAGACGTTCAACGATATCCAGATTGTGACCAACACCTCGAACAAACTCGCTCAAAGCAGCATCGATCTCGAAATGGAGCTGGAGCTGATCCCATCATTTAAAGCTTCTCTCGTTGCTGAAGGGCCTTGCGCAAATTGGTGTCAAGGTCGAGTTCTTAGTTTTTGTGGAGCTGGCCAGCACTTTCCAATTTCCAGAACCGTTTGCCGGTCTATCGTCAGAGTATGTTGACGAGTCATCGCTGTGGCATGGCGGTGACTGCCGACTGCCGCATTTCATGGAGTACAATTGCAATGCTGGCTATGGAGAAGTCAACATTTCCATTCCTCTGTCAGTCAAAATTCCGGTCATTGGGAACACAACCAGCGAGCTCGATATCGTGTCGTCTTCAGACCGATCCAGCTACAGTTTATTTAGTGGATGCGTTGCCACTGCATACGACGCGGAAATTATCCTCTTGACCGCCATTAACACGGTGTCTTCTCTGTCCGATGAACACAAGGAGGCGCTGCAGACCATTCTTACGTGGACACTTGGCATGACCGATATCGGCTCTGATTTTGTGAATATCACGTCTGTATCCAGCGACACAGGTGAGATTTCCATCACACTGTCGGTGCCGCCATCACTCGGTGAGCTGTATCTGAATGCATCGGTCTTCGAGACCGAAGTCTATAGACGAGCGAGGAATGAAAGCTTCGCCAGTACAGTCACCAATTATGTTGGACTGGAGATTGCTGCACAGTGTGGTGACAATCGGTGGGGTGCTGATTGTGACCAGTCTTGTGTTTCAGATCACTGCACCATAGGAAACATCAGCTGCAATTCGGTGGATGGGACGATTTTCTCTTGTGGCTCTTGCAACGATGGGTATTGGGGATCACTTTGTGAAAGCACTTGTGAAATACCTGACGGCTGCACGAGTGCGCGTTGTAGTCAGAGCGACGGAGGTGAAATCCACTGTGTTTCGTGCGAAGATGATGACAGCTCGCTTTGTGAAGACCAAACGTCTGGGTCAGTCGCTGTGGCGTCGATGGAAACCTCTTTCATCGTGCTTGGCCTATTAGTCTGCGCTCAAATTGTTTTTCATTGATCGCTCGAGCGTAGCAGCGTACGGGTCTGTCTTGCTGTTGAGTATCCTTTGAAAACGTTACGTTGACAAGTTCTACGAGTAGTTGCAGCTTGTAGTCGTGGTTGGCTCCACACAAAAGTCTAGCAGAAGCTGGAATAATTTCAAACGGCATATTTTGCGTATTTGTGTGGTTGTCAGGCAGCTCGTTGTCGAATGAATGGCATCTGTGCATGACAGTACTCAGACCAACATGGTCAACACGTCGGACACGGTGGTTTCGACTTGTCTGCTTTGGTATTTCCGTCGATGTTCACCTCAGTAGCCTGGGGCTTCTAACTGCTTGCCTTACTTGTGTTTGTATGCGCCACTTGACTTGCTCGCAGTGCACCGATGGTGGGTCAAGACAGAACACCGCATCCTGAGCACCATGGGAATGCACCGGCACCACCAGGCCGACTTGGGGGATTGGCGCTATCACTGCTGGATTCACTGCTGCATCGACGCACACCCAATCCCCCAAACCGTAAAGTGGCAGCATACTTCGCGAGGCGACACTCACGAAGCCCGCAAAGTGCCAATGGGCGTAGCAGACGAGAAGAACGCAGTCGCCGTGATGGAACAAAAAGCAGGAGGGAAGGAACCAGCGGTCGAGAAGGGCGTTCTGCAAATGGCGTGACCCCCAAAATGTCCATGAGCCGGTCGAGCTCCGCGAAGCAGTTGAACGTGGGGTGGAGCAGTAAACTGCTGGGGCAAAACTCCACTGGTGCTAGAAGTTTTAAGACGAAGGTGGTTGCAACTGATGGTGATCAAAAGATAGAATTCCCTGAGGTCGTGACCAACTACGTGTACGACGTGCCCGAGAAAAACCCAAGATCAAGTCAGATTACGATGATACCGATGACCACGAGGACGACGATTTCGACCAGGACCTCAGCGATGAAGAAGAGGAAGACCTTCTTTTCGAGTTACGACCGCTGGTCTCAGAGGATGAAGACGAAATTGCGTATTTCGCGCACCGCATGGGCGGCTCCGACTTTAAATTACTCCGTCGACATGTGCTGCACCCCCACGGACGCATCCGATCAATCTGGGATACACTTTCGCTCGTGTTGATAACTTGTAGGGCGACCTCCAGTGTACCTCCCACAAGCTCTAGCGCTAACCGTGTGTGATGTTATGCAGGGGTCCTCGTTATCGTGCCGTTCGAGCTCTGCTTTGATATGAACGACCGTTTTCGTCGCTACATTTTGCACTTCGACCTCTTCGTCGATGGTATGTTCGTCCTGGATATCGCACTCAAGTAAGTCCACTTCTCTTCTCACCCAGATTGCTTGCTTCTAACGCCACACCGTATTTACAGCTTTAATACAGCGGTGGAGGACGACGGCAAACTGCATTTTCTTTGCCATCCATTTTCCGGCATTACACTAGAGGTTGGTTCGTGCCTGAAGTACTATGGACGTTGCCCTTCTACGC
Organism: Phytophthora syringae; assembly: GCA_012656105.1. Lineage (NCBI taxonomy): Eukaryota > Oomycota > Peronosporomycetes > Peronosporales > Peronosporaceae > Phytophthora > Phytophthora syringae. Next base: position 316,973 of record JAAKBD010000005.1, on the reverse strand, counting down.
CATTTTTGAAGCTCATGACCCTCAAGCGTATGAGTCTGGCGGTTCGGCCACGAACCCACTTTTTCACTTCGCACTGCAAAATGCGTGGTTGTATCCAGCAGCACGCTGTCTGCGTTTAATGCGAGTTTTCGGGCTGCCACGACTGCAGCGTCGGCTAGAGCACTCACTGCTCATTTCGTCCAGAGTCAGCAGCTTGGGAAGTTTCCTGTTCGTGGTGTTGTCGCTCTCTCATGTCTTCAGTTGCATTTTCGCGTACTTGGCGTTTAACGATGAGGATCAACTTGAATTTGCGCTCAGTTCTCGCGTGCTGCAAAACTCGGAGCTCAAAACTCGGTACATTGCAGCATTTTACTGGTCGATGATGACCATGACAACGGTTGGGTACGGCGATAGTAAGTAGCCTGGATCGATGCTGGGACTGTGAGTTCCTTACTGACGTTTTCCACGTGCTTAGTTACCGTGAAAACGAATGCTGGAAGACTCTTCTCGCTGGCTGCAATGATTGTAGGTGCTGGTGTGTTTGCTTACGGCATTACGAATGTCGTGTCCCTTTTCCAGCAGCTTTATGAGAACGACACGGCATATCGACGGGATATGGATCAGATCAATGACTTCATGCAGGCTCGCATGCTGCCTCGAGCACTGCGCGACAAGGTTCGGGCCAATACCTTCCACTGGCGAAAAGCAGCTCGCGGAGAAAATAAAGAACGCGACCGCGCCATCGTGGAGCGCATGGCGAGTTTAATCCGCACCAAGGTGGCAGATCGCTTCTGCGAAGATATGATGCCACGAAAGATGCCGTTTCTTGCTGGCTGCAGTGCAGAATTCATCCACGACTTGTATCTGCATATGCGCGTCCAGTGCTATTTACCAGGCGAAGATATCATCGGTCAAGGGGACTACGGATCCGAAATGTACTTCCTCTTCGCGGGCCACGCGCAAGTGTTGCTTGGTCTGACCAAAGTAGCTCTTTTTGGACCCAACTCGTGCTTCGGAGAGTTCAGTATCGCCAATCCACGCAAACCTCGACTTGCTACCATCCAGGCGTTGGAGTTTTGTGAGACGCACTGCATCGACCGCGAGCAAATTCTGCGAATACTTCTTCTCCATCCGATTACAATGCGCTCCGCACGCCAACTCGCGACTTTGCGGTCTCGAAAAGCACTTACACTGATTTACGAAACCGGTGGGAAATCACGAACCCTGCTACAAGGTTTGGCCATGCTGTGGCGCGCTGAGGGTGTGCAAGGTGTGTTACCTGCAGGTGTACTACCTGATAGTCTTCCTTTCTTACAGGAGTTTACTGCTACCCCCATAGCGGTAGGTTCCTTCGTCTCCAGGAGAAATTCGGTAGCTGGTAGTGGTGTGATAATACCGCATTTCCAGCTCCACCAACTGTACCCCAGCAGAACCCGCATACACACCAAGTATCCCAACCACAGCAGTACATTACGACTGCAGCCCCCAATACCTCTCTAGCGACTGCGCCAACATTGGGGACATCAGGATTGGCAACCACCTCCACCGGGATAACCCGTCGCTCGTCACTTGTGTTAGATCCTAAGATCCCTGTAAGCACGACTCAAGGCTTGCTATCGTCTCCTCCACTTCAACGTGGTCGAATGACAAAGCTACCGAAAATCATCTCAGATGGACTTGATATACCTCCCAGGGCCGCCACGGCACGCAATGGTGTACATACTCTTGGAAGCAGCCGTCCTATACTGACAAGAAGTGGCTCAAGCACCAGTATCGCAGTTGCTAGTCCACCTGTTCTCTTACCCCCGACAGCTGCAGCGCCACCACCACTTCAAGACGATCGACTGGAGCAGCTTCTCATTGAGATTCGCAAGGTGGCTAGCCGACAGAATACGCTGGAAGAGCAACTCAAAGCAATGCTAGAGAATGCGAACCCCTCCCCAGAAACCCCAACTTTCAGGATCGAGAGCGACATTACAGCCGACGAAAACGGTCGGTTTGACGAGCAACACTGGATCAATGGCCAGCGAGCCCCACCTCTTACGCGCGGCAGATCCACTCGCCACGTAATAGACCGAATGGTACATCACGACGGGCAGGAATATTAAAACAACAGTAAATAACACAAGCCAGCGCCTCTTGCATTCCCTGGCCAACGGGAAGAACATAAAATACAAAGGTACAATATTGCTGCTCCATCTGGCCCACCACATTTGTCTACTGAGCCTGCATCTGTACCTTGATGTAATTCTTGTCAGAAGAGGCCTGGTGTCGATACAGCTTGTGCAACTTCGCCCCCTGCTAGACGTACAAGCCACGTGCGAACATGTTCCTCTAGATCATGGCGACCCTCGCTGCTGTGTTGAGGTAGCAGTGAAATCTTCTTGCCCTTGTAGCTGAGTCCCACGACAAATGCTGAAAATATCAATAAAAAAACGAGAGAAACGTCAGCCAGATAAAGTTACAAGTCACACACTACACGACGTACGTGCTGATGCGTTGCCGAACTGCGTCCGCCACAATGCTTGCTTGTCAGCAGGTTGCGTGCTCAAGTCCACCCAGCAAAACGTCAGCGGATCTCGCAGGAACTCGGTCGCGAGTTTCTCCACAACACTAAACTGATCTGCTCATGAAACCGCACATTAAAATCCTCCATCAACCACCACAAAAACAGCATCCAAATCTTCCCAACCTCGCACACTGCAGCCATGCCTCGTCTCATCCGGGAAAAACACCAGCGTCCGTCGCCCTCTCGCCGTCAAGTAGAGCGGATTCAACTCGTAGATGGACGGTGCAAACACCTTCGCCAGCTGCTTCAACGGACTTTCACGCGGCGGCTCCTACACCAATAAATAAATGCAAAATCAACTAAATATCAGTAAAAATATCCCTCTTTCCACGAGATAATCCACCAACTCACCGCCTTGTTCTCCGTGGCCTCCGCCGTCTTATTGCCCAATGACAGGAGCCCTGCCACCCCCGCAACCAGCAGCATGAGCAGGAAGGGCGTCGACAAGTGCGACAAGTCCCCTCTCTGCTGGTAGTTGGCGCCGTAGTCGCCCCCTGCCGTTGTAGCCCCCGTAGCGCTTCTGCTGCTGTCGATGGAACTGCTGCTGTCTCTGCTGCTGTCTGCGCTCCTTCTCTTGCTCCGCCGGCGTCTTGTTCAGCTGGTCGTAAGCCGCTCCAAGCCGCAGGAACTGCTGCTCCGCCTCGGGGTCCCCCAAGTTCTTGTCCGGGTGCCACTTTAGCGCCAGCGACCGGTACGCGCGCTTGATCTCCGCGTCGGAGGCCGAGCGCTTGACGCCCAGCACCGCGTACGGGTCCTCCCAAAACCTCGCGCGCCCACTGTGAGCAGCAGCAGCAGCAGCACCGACGTCATCCCGCTAGACTTCATTTTGGGACAAATTTGAAGACGTTTCGGCTGTCACTCTTCTCGCTTCAATGACCTAGGGATTTTATCCAGGACTTTATCCTGAAATCCTGGATAAAAGGAAAATATCCAAGATAAAGTCTTTAGGATATCGACTTGGGCCTGTCGGAAAGTGAAATTAACTGCAGGACACACTTTCAGTCATTTGTGTACGCTTTTGTGGCACAACTTTTGGACGGGAGTTGAGATGCTGTCGGCGCTGCTGCGGCCTTCTCGCGCCGGGCCTGGCGCCTCAGCAGACCCATTCTAGAGGCGTTGGAGGGCTTTAAAGAGCCGAAGCCCCACGCTGTACTGAGTGTCCGATGCTTCAGCTCGTCGGTTGTGGAGGGAGAGGGCCCATTGAGTAGCAATTTATCGTCGGGGAAGGAGGAGGACGAGCGTCACCGGAGGAACATGACGTGGGAGAAGAAGATTCTGGGAGCTTTGCAAACTTACAAGGACATCAATGGGGATTTACTGGTTCCTTACGCTTGTGTCGTTCCGACGGGGACATTCGCTGGCCGCGTGAGGCGTGGGGCTACAGACTTGGAAAGGGAGTTATGTATCTACGCGCACGAGCAGCCAAGCAAGAACTGCTGCCACAGTTGGATGCACAGCTGGAGGAGATGGCATTCGTCTATGAATTTTATCCATTCCAATGGGACGAGATTATCATGCCGGCCCTGCGCCATTATTTCAAGGTGTACGGCGAAACGGATGTTTCTAGCGACTTTGTTGTACCAAATGGCGACGATGCGTGGCCGAGACTGACGTGGGGGTTGAAACTGGGTTATACTGTGAGCTCTATCCGAAACAACAACGCGCACTCCCAACAAGTCCGTGAGTCTGAAGAGGAGCTCAAAGAGATGAAGTTCTGCTATGACATGTCGCTTGCTGAGCGTGACTGGAAGGAGAAGATACTCCCCGCCTTGAGGATTTATCGTCAAGAATATCACCATTGTATCGTCGAGGGGTCATTCAAGGTGCCCTCGGAGTCACCCTGGCCTAACGAAATGTGGGGCTGCCCCTCGGAACATACGTGACCCAAATCCGTGCAGGAAATATTTACGCGGGGCAGACCACGCGGGACAAGGACATCCTGATTCAGCTCGGATTTTCGTGGTACTTCTATGAATCGAACTGGAAAGAGCGAGTGTTTCCCGCTCTAGAAGTGTGTGCAGTGAAGTTTGGACATTTTCGGCTTCCGCAAAAGTGGGTTGTGCCTTGCCAGGATCCTTGGCCGAGGAGCATGTGGGGGTGAAGCTGGGAAGCCTGCTGCAGAATATGCGGTACAACGGAACCTATTTCGCGTACATCGGTCGGGATGCTAAGCGACTGGAAGCGTTGGGCTTCCATTTTGAGCTGACCGAGCGAGCGTGGGAGAAGAAAGTTTTGCCGTTGTTGGAAATGTACGCGAAGGTTTTCGGTGACAAGACCGTTCCCCACGACTTTATCATTCCGTCCGAATCTCCATGGCCAGAGAAAATGTGGGGTGTGCATTTGGGCATCTACGTAGATCGCAACCGGAAGTACCTCACAAATTGAAGAGCAGAAATAGGGAGGAGTACGAGTGTACATGCGAGAAGAGAATAGCCATTAGCAACACAACTTAACCCGGTCGACTTCAGACCGTGTTGTTCATGCTGCCGTGAGCTACAAGCATTGTATTGTTTGGCGTGACTCCGAGCAAGCTAACCCAGAAGGGATATTTCCTACGTAACACGCGACCTCATCCTAGACTGCCTTGGGGACGAGATGAGACGATGCTGCTGCGAGCTACTGCTGTAGCAGCAATCCATCGACAAAGATAATAGCACGGGGTCCGAGTTAAGGAAAATGGGTCAAAGTTGCGGTGGTAGCGAGCGTTCTTAGCTTAGTCAGAGATGTGACGAATCGACAGCATGCAGTTAAGGCATCCGAATTGAACTTCTACGGACATTTCAATGTATGCCGTGGTGGGTCCTGCTGGCAGATGACAACTCAATACTCGTCCACCAGGCAGAGCAAACTCTGTGAAGGAAACTCCAGAAGCTTCAACGACGGATTGGTGGAAGAGCAGTCTACCAAGAAATTGCGGCGGAGTTCCGGCCTATGAATGATGCTCGTGTGCGCATTTGTGCGGCTACACAGCTTAATCGCCTTACATCTTCTCAACAAGGCCCTTTCCCAAGCCCCAAGTCTCGTTTTGGGGGTGCCAGTTTGCATTTTCTCGAAAACAGCGCTATCGACTAACCATGGGCGGCAACCCCAGCAAAAACACCGCTTCTGAGCCTCAAGTGCCGAACAACTGGGATGCGACCCACATGCCTTCCCAGAAGGGCAAGATCGCCATCGTCACGGGCGCAAACTCCGGGATCGGGTACGAGATGGCTCTCGAGTTGGCCCGCAAAGGAGCACACGTCGTTCTTGCCTGTCGCAACCAAGAGCGTGGACTTAAGGCACAAGCCGCCATTGAAGACGTTTTGGTGACGACGCCCGACCCCGGCAGCGTCCAGTTCATGCAAGTCGACATGGGCGACTTGGGGAGCGTTCGCCGCTTCTGCGAGGAGTTCAAGAAGACGTACGAACGACTGCATGTGCTGATCAACAACGCCGGAGTTGGCGGTGGGCCGTACAAGAAAACGGTGGACGGACTCGAGCTGGTGTTCGCCACGAACTACTTGGGGCATTTTGCGCTCACAGCGCAGCTCTTTGACCTGCTGAAGAAAAGTGCGCCGTCGCGTGTTGTCAACGTGAGTAGCTTCCTGCACTGGTACGCGACGTTGGTCTTCAACGAAGACAAACTGATGGCAAGCAATGCGAAGGAGCACGGCCAGCTCGGAACGTACTCGATCTCGAAGTTGTGTCTTCTGCTGTTCACTCTGGAGCTCGACCGTCGCCTGAAAGCGGCCGGGATCGAGGATATCACGGCTGCCGCCGCCCACCCGGGGTACTGCGACACGAAGATTATGAAGAAGTCTGCCGAGACGAACAGCAATTGGTTCTGGTGGATGTTCTACCGCACGTCGGCGATGTTTTCACCGCAAAGTGCTCCGAAGGGGCGTTGTCTGCGCTGTACGCTGCCACGGCCGACAATGTTCGCGGTGGTGACTACTTTGGGCCCAAGTACTTGGAGGTTTTTGGACATCCGATTCGTGAGGATCCGTCGAGTCTCAGCAAGTCCGAGACCGCGGCTGCAAAGCTTTGGGCTTACAGCGAGGAGCTGACCCAGCTGAAGTTCGAAGTGAGCAAGTAAAGGGCATTTGAGGAACAGGGTAGGTCAAACGATCTGCTTGTTCGTATCAAGCCGGGTGATTCGTATGTCGTGACTATGGAGCTGGTGCTGTTGCAAGCCTGACCAAGGATGAACTAAACACGGCATTGATTCGATTAAGCAAACGCGTTGGTGTGTTCATGTTGAGTTAATCCGCAGTTGTTTGCTTCGCAGCCGAGGTCTTGCAGTCAGAATAATCGTGTACAAGAAAGGTTGCAGCTTCGTCATGTCATATACAGCACCCAACCTGATGGCAACGGGATCGATCACGGGCGGAGTGTGAGCGCTTCATAAATATCCGAAGTCTTTCCCCTTCTCACAGTCCTTCATTACGGTGCTGGAATCGAAGCACAGCAATCTGCACCCCTACTTTTCCACCTCAAACGTCAAGTGCGCCAACTTCTCGCTAAACGCCCACAGTTTCTCGGCAGCCGACTCGGACTTGCACAGTTCCGCTGGTTCGTGGCGAGCAGGGGATCCGCTGCTTCTGTCCTTCGGTCCAATATAATCCCCTCCGACCACTTCAGCGCCCGTGGCAGCAAACAACGTCGGCATGGCCCCCATCTCGGGCGTCTTGCCAACCGGTAGCAACGTCACAAGTTTGATCACCATCCAGTAGATCCAGTTGTTGTTCGCCGCCGCCATGTTCGAGCTCAAGTTGGTCGCCACATACCCAGGGTGACACGCCGCCACCGTCACGTTCTCAATGGCCTCCGCTTTGAGACGCCTGTCAAGCTCCAGTGTGAACAGAATGTTGCACAACTTGGTCTGCCCGTACGTCTGCCTTTGGCCGAACTCGTCCTCGCTCGTGACAATGATCGCGTCCTCATTGAAACTCGCCTCCCCAATCTTGTGCAACCCGCTACTGACGTTCACCACGCGTGAATGCGCACTTTGCTTCAGCAGATCGAACAGCTGAGCTGTCAGTGCGAAGTGGCCTAAGTGGTTGGTCGCGAACATGCGTTCGTATCCGTCCACGGAAAGAGCGTAAGACCCGCCCATGACGCCAGCATTGCTGATGAGCAGATGCAGCAGGTTATGAGCCCTTTTGAACGTCTCGACGAAGCTCTGGACACTTTTCAGATCGCTCACGTCCAACTGCAGAAACTCGACAGAGCCACGTTCTGGTTGGGATTCCAGCGCCTCGTTAAGTTTGACTTCAGCTTCGCGGCCGCGAGCTTCACTTCGACAGGCCAAGACCACGTGGGCCCCTTCAGTGCCAATTGCAACGCGGTCTCGTAGCCCAGACCCGAATTGGCACCCGTGACAATAACCACTTTACCCTTTAGAGGGGGATCAGGAAGACGTCCCAAGTCTCGGGAATGGCGGGCCGAGCAGTAAGCATCTTGAAGAAGAATCCGAAATGAGGTGTACGGTACTCAGGTTGTCTACGATCATTACGACACAAGTTGAAGGTGCTGAACGTACACTTGCTGTTCAAAACTCAAAACTGGAATCGTAAATCAACTCTCACCTAGTCCATCTTCACTTAGAACGTTGGCACTTCACTTGGCCACCTCAAACTTGAGGTGCGTCAGTCTCTCGCTAAACTCCCAGAGTTTGTTGGCCGCCGTCTCCGACTTGCTCAGGGTTGACGGATCCTCTCGAGCGGGGCTCCATAGCACTCCAAGTACTTGGGGCCGTAGTAGTCGCCACCTTTGACGTCGCCCGCCGTAGCAGCGTACAACGTTGGCAGCGCTCCCTTCTCCGCACTCTGCGGTGGAGCCACCGCAATAGTACGGAAGACCAACCACCAGAACCAACTGTCCTTGTTCGTGTCTGCACCCTTTTTCATGATCTTGGTGTCGCAGTATCCAGGGTGCGAGGCCGCGGTTGTGATGTTGCCAATCCCTGCAGCTTTCAGACGACGATCCAGTTCCAACATGAAGACAAGGTTGCACAGCTTGGAGACCGCGTACGTTCCGACCTGCCCGTATTCCTTCTCGTTGTTGGCCATAATCTTGTCCTCGTTGAAGATCAAACTCGCGTGGCGGTGGAGCAGGCTACTCACGGTAATCACACGGGAAGACTCGCTCTTCTTCAGTAGATCGAAGAGCTGCGCCGTCAACGCGAAATGACCGAGGTAGTTGGTCGCGAACTGTAGCTCGAACCCGTCGACAGTCTTCGCGTAGCTGCCACCTACAATTCCCGCATTGTTAATGAGCAGATCCAAGCGGTTGTTGGCCTTCTTGAACTCCTCGCAGAACTTTTGGACACTGCTCAAATCGCCAATATCAACTTGCATGAACATCACGCTGCCAGCACCTGGCGTGTCAGCTAGTAGACCTTGAATCTCGGTCTGCGCTTTGAGACCGCGCTCTCGGTTACGGCAGGCCAACACCACGTGTGCTCCTTTACGAGCCAGCTCCAACGCGGTGATGAATCCGATGCCAGAGTTGGCACCTGTGACGATCACGATCTTCCCCTTTTGCGACGGAATATGCGTCGTATTCCAGTTGCTTGGCACTTGAGGTTGAGAAGCGGTACTCTTGCTGGAGGTGACACCCATGTTCGCTGCGTGTCTTCCAGGCTGCAAAATGCCCAATGGCACATAAACTTTCAGTCTGGCAAAGCGGGACGTGCGTTTGGGACAAGGCTTCAAGAGAAATGAAATTTGAGTTGCTACAACGGCATCTTGAAAACGAAAACCCGTTAGGATTGATTAGCGCGGGGGCAATTCGGTAGGTTTGCCCCCGCATCATAAAGCAGGTTGCCAACATCCGAGTCCCGCCTTACTTCGATATCTCGAAGGACAAGTGCGTGAGTTGCTCACTCAATGTCCACAGTTTCTTGGCACCCGATTCCGAATTGCTCAACTCGGACGGTTCCTCATGCACGGGGTATCCGAACGTCCTGAAACGCTTGGGCCCGTAGAAGTCTCCACCCTGCACATCACTCCCCGTAGCAGCGTACAACGTCGGCAGAGCTCCCATGGCACAACTCTGTCGCGGAGACAAGTCCGTGATCTTGTACACCAACCACCAGAACCAGCCGCCAGAGTTGGCCGCCGATGCAGTCGCGAGACTGGTCGCCGTGATGCCCGGATGGCATGCCACGGACGTGACGCCTTCCACATCCTCAGACTTGATGCGGCGATCCATCTCCTTCGTGAACAAAATGTTGCTCAGCTTGGTCACCCCGTAATTGTCCATTTCACGGTACTTGTCTGCACTCGTCGCCATAATGTCGTCTTCGTTCCACGTCGGAGCCGTACGGTGCATGATGCTGCTCACATTTACGACACGGGACGACTTGCTCTGCTTAAGAAGAGGGAAGAGTTGAGCCGTCAGCGCGAAGTGGCCCAAGTGGTTAGTGGCGAATTGTCGCTCGTAGCCGTCGGCCGAGAGTCCGTAAGCGCCGCCCATGATGCCGGCATTGTTGATGAGCAGATCCAGTCGGTCGTGGCTCTTCTTGAACTCGTCCGAGAATTTGTGGACGCTGCTGAGGTCTCCGAGGTCCAGTTTCACGAACTCCACAGTACCAGCGTCAGGAGTGGCGGCTAAAGTTTGACGCAGTTTCGTTTCGGCTTCGCGACCGCGTTCTTCGTTACGACAGGCGAGCACGACATTGGCTCCCTTACGAGCGAGCTCCAGAGCCGTCACGTACCCGATACCCGAGTTGGCGCCTGTGACGATGACGAGTTTTCCTCTCTGCGAGGGGATCTGCGAGGCGTCCCATTTCTTGGGAACCGGTGCACGAGAGCTCATGTTCGTAGAACTATCGTTAGCCGGCCAAACGGTATTTGTTTTTACCGGTATCGTCGGTATTGTAGCCATTCCGGTAGTAAAGTCGTTTAAGGGGTATAGGCGATCTTTACACCTCCACCAATCGGTACAAATACCGGTATTGGACGGTATCCCCGTATGCAGTGCAAGAGGTTCGCTTACAAAAACCAAATGAGGCCACGGAAACCGGTATGGTGTACCGGTATACCGGCACAAGCCGACCACCCAACTTCAACGCCCTCCGATACTTTCTAGAGGAAGTTGCATACAAACTCTAGTACGCTCCGCCGCCCATCGGGGATGGGCCACCGACATTCCCACAGGAAAGTTGACAGCACCGAGAGCCTGTTGGCCGCGACAGCCTCTGCTTCTCGCCCACAATGCCTTTGAAACGCACTGCTGTGGTAATGCACAGGTTCATCCAGGCGTCGGGTGTTGCAGAGGTAGCGCATTTAGCGAAAGGTATGCGTGAGTTCGCGCTGCTGGGCGAGGTGGTAGCCATCAATCGACTAATGCTATGGTGGTGTAGTGGTGTACAGGTTCATCGAGGCGCCGGGTACAGCTGAGGTCTCCGTGCCGGTGATTGCTCCCACTAGCGAGGAAGGTACGCGTGCGTGGGGCCAGGCGGTAGGCCTCATACAGCCAGCACTAACACTATGTGGTGGCTCTGGTAGCGTACAGGGCTACCCGTTTGCTGTGGTTGTTGTGAGTGCTGGGAAGACCCTCAAGTACAATGAAGAGGCGATCGAGTCAAGAGATTTTGCCCAGCGAGGACACAGATGAGGATGATTTACTGAAGCATCTTGATGTTGCTTACCAACGTGAACAACAGAAGGAGAGGAAGAAGCGTTGGAGGGCCCAGAAGAAGCCGAAACGCGAGGAGAAGAAACCTGAACGTGATATGTTTTTCAATCCTGTCAGCTGCGACGACCAATTATTTTGCACGCGAAATCTTCAAAAAGCATTGGGAGCAGAGGGTATGGATGAAAGTGCGTGTAGCATTTGTGACAGGCTGGTATTGGCAGGCGATGTTGTTCGAAAAGAGGGTGGTGATTGGAAGTTCATGGTCTTGTTACGTAAAATTTTGGGCGTTGCCGATGAATCAATCCCTCCTCGACTCGCGAAACAGTATCGCGCACCACCACACATTGATGGATTGGAAGATGTGCTGATATCCCCTCGCGGTATCCATTGCTATGTAGACCGAGATGGGTATCCCAGTGCTTGGATGGGTATTTGCCCTGATTGTAGTAGCAGCATAAATGCCCACGACCTCCCGAAATTTGCTATCGCCAACGGTTTCTGCATCAACGATTGCCGAAGCGACTACGAGGCCTCACCATTCCGGAACGATTCATGACCCAGCTCACGAGTTTGGCAGCCATTACGCGAGTAATGCGTGGAGGGCGCCATCGATGTATTCGCTCGCATTGCCTAGCGTTTGATTGCACGCCGGGTGCGCCCGTATCACTACTGCCTCGGTCACTTGACGCCGTATCCTCATATCGAGTTGTCATGGTGGGCGACTTACTGAAGACAAGGTTAAAAGAGTAAAACGGATGCATCGGGTTCGGAACGAAAAAGTGAAAGCCGTGTTCAACTTTACAAGGCCTTCAATCCCCTCTATGAAACGGTTGTTCCAAGCGACGATGTTTTAGATATGGAATATTCAAATGAAGAGGTTGACGAGCATTTTATCGATCAAGTGGAGGATAGTTCGAGGGCATTTGACGAGAGTATGTCGACTGAGCAAGAATCTGTTCGTGGACAGTCTGACGCGTGGCAAGTAACTCAAGAAGATGAACGCGTTGTTCTCGAACGACGAATTGGACTAATGGATGACATATCGCGCGTGCCGGCTGACGTGAACGCTTCTGTTGCTGAAATGGACCGTAATGCTAACAGCGAGAGGTCGTTCATGGTTAAACGGTCGAGCACGTTTTCTTACGATACCAATGGAGATTTATTTGCGAGACTGTTTCCACATTTGTTTCCCTATGGACGCGGTCACCCAGGAGACAGCGCAGAACCTCAGTTTCTTTGGCAGATGCTATCAAGTATTATATTTGAGCTGAGTGGTAGCAGTTTGCAGAAGACGAGTTATTCACGCTAGTAGCATTTGATCGACTGGCATTACAGAAAATGTATATTCAACATTCTGTGCGATGCAAGCATTTCCCTCATTTATTCCGTGGATTCGAAAACATTGGAGTGGATCAATTGGGCCGTGCACTTATTGCTAACGAGCGAAGAAGGCAGGGATGCCTTCCACGATTTGGGGAAGCTGATGATACGGCAGCTCGATTTCTGAAGACTGTTGAAGTTGCATCAGGTGCGGTATGGGTAGCAATGGAGAACGCACCCAATGCCGGCAAAAGGCATTTGCATACCAAGCCAGATTTGGACAGCCTGCCCTTTTCGTGACATTGACCCCGAACACAGATAACTCATTTGCAATGGCGCAATACACTGGAATTAGCTCGGTTGACAGTTATTTTGACGTACTGGAAGCCCGAATGCCTAGCAAGGCGGAATTGCGTGAAGCCAGCCTGGGTAATGACTGCGCTTCGACACATGCCTGTTCATGAGGCAAATTGATGCTTTCATTCGATGTGTCCTAGGAATCGACCCAAAAACCAAGAAATCTATACATCGACGCGGTCTGTTTGGTGCGGTAGAGGCTTATTTCGGTATGGTGGAGACGCAAGGACGTGGTACACTTCACATTCACTTTTTGATTTGGTTGAAGGATGGTCCTTCCAATTCTGCCGATGTGGATCAAATGCTATCTAGTTCTAAAGCTCAGTCATTTTGTAAATCCATGGAGCACTATACAGATTCAATAGTGAGCAACAAAATTCCGCTCGATTTAAGTGGGTATCGGTGCTGTCAATGCGGCGCCTCATTTACTCAGTTTGCTCCGTTGCCAACTCCTGAATGCGCCCGAAAAGACCCACAAGCCGGGATCTACAGCGCTCAGGGAAAATTCCGACTAACTGAGTCCTCGCTCTTCGAGTGCACCATTTGCAATATGAAATGTAGCTCACAGCATTTGCTGCGAAGTGTGCTACTTCAAAACCGACCTCCGCACTGGCCGATTTGGAGTGACACACTGTCCACCAATGAAATAACAAAGCAAGCAGGTCTCGAATCGAGGAGCCGAGATACTCTACGAGACGCGATTCGTCTGGTTGAAGAACGCGAGGCCATGGAAGCAAGCCTATTTGATGAGGAGAAATTGAAGATTGAACACGAAACCATCGAAGTTGGAATAATCAGTTGGCTTGATCATATGAATTGTCCGAAAATGAAACTTGGTAAGAGTAATGATGACCCTTTTCAAAACGACGAACAGACCCGCCTGATTGAACTACACCTTTGCCCGGCCAAGATGGTGCGATGCCACTCCAATATGGATTTTTTGAAAAATTTAAAACCAGATTTTTGATTACCAAAATTCCTGTTTCTAGCGAAATGCAAAGTGGCGAAAACCCAGAGCTAAGTGGCTCCCCCACCAAGGCACAAGTCAAGTGCCATACTGCATGTCTTCCTTGCGCTCAGCAGCTGGGACAGCGTGCTGACAGTGCAGCGCCATCTTGCTCACAAGACGCAAGTCCATGCAGCTGATGCATCGCTCCGCCGCACGCTCCAAGATCGCCATTCGAGCTGCCGCGATTGTCCCACGAGGACGTTCAGCAACCAGGTCTTCGCGAGACAAAGCGAGAGCAGCCTTGATCTTCGCCTTGAGAACGCTAAAACAACCTGTAACATCAAATTGGCAGCTTGTGATCATTTACACGTGTATCGCAATAGCAATGGTGGTGCCTTACCTTCAATAGGATTGCACATTGGGGAGTATGGTGCCAACCGCAGGAGAATCAGGTCGTCGTGCTCGATGACGCGCTCTTCTGTCTGGCTATGAGCGGGAGCGTTGTCGAGCACGACAACCACCTTCTTGCCCTGAAAGTGCTCGTGGAAGGTGGGCAAGGACTTGACCTTCTCGTAATTTTCGTCCACGAAATCTGCGTTGACGTCCATTCGGATGCTACCTCGCTCCAAGCGATAGTGCACCAGACCCACCTCAGTCGAAACAGCGCACTGTACCTGCAGATTTGCGCCCCTAGATGGGGCAACACGACTGTCGCTCGCTCTCCCTGTTTAGCACGTCCTTGACTGCGCTTACAGTATACGTTAAAGTTAGTTTCATCGTAATACACGATGAAATTCCCCTCGTGCATGTGCTTCCGCAGCTCTTGAGCAAAAGTCATGCGCTTTGTCTTGTTAGCCTCATTATTGCATGTCATTGGCTCTACGCGGACCTGGAATTAAAACACAGGTTGTTAGTTTAGCATGTCAATCAGTTTTGAAAGGATAACATACCTGCTTGGTAGTGTACAGCATGCCTATGAGCTTGTTGCTGATAGTCGTCGTGCTCAACTCCACGCCGAAGTCGAAGCGAACCATGTCCTTCATTGCGGCGAGAGTATACGTGCAGTTGTCGTACAGGTAATCCTCGAGTACAGCCTCAATTTCTGGGGTACACTTCACACAGGAGGGCCGCGATCCTCCGCGAGGACGCAGCTCCACTCGACCAGACTCAACAATTCGGCGCGCTGACGTCGGGGGATCCCATTGTGGTCGGCCACAAGCATCCAATCGCCGCCGCTGTGGTACGAGTCGAGCAAGCGTGCTCGTGTAGCGGCTGGATGGGGGGTCTTGGCATCAAGGGGCGGCGGGGAGGCTGGTGGCTATGGTGGGGTGCTCGATAGGGAGGTGTTTGGGAAGTGAGAGGGTATGTCGTAGTGGCGCACGCCGTTTTCGAGCACGCGCCAAAGTTCCCGCCCAACTCGGTTGGTTGTGCTCGCTTCCCGCCCACTTTGCATCACGATTAAACCACTTTGGACTTCGGGAGACAAAATTCGCTAAGTAGCAAATATTCTAATGCAATTGTTGAGTTTGTTTTTCGAAAATTTAATGGTACTTCACCGCATTGGAGTGGCATCGCACCATCTTGGCCGGGCAAAGGTGTACTTCCAGTATCTACGACAGACAATCGAATGCCTCAAAAAGCAATAGATTATATGGTGTCATCTCTCGTGTTGTTGCTCAATCAACACTGGTGGGGCCACACTGCAACATGCTTCAAGAAATCTCGTGCCACCCTTAATGCTTCACACGGCAGGTATGGATTTCCCAAAGAACGCGTAAGTGAGACGACGTTTACGGCGTCGGGGGTTGAAATATGTCGCCCATTGGGCCACGAATTTGTTAACGGATTCAACAAGGTGACAATGGCCAATTTTAAGTGCAACCACGATATTCAATTACTTATTGGAGGACAAGAATCAACTCATCGGATTCACTACTGTTGCAAATACGTAACCAAACAGTAGAAAAGGCTTGATTCGGTAGTTGCGATCACGCTGGGAACTTTTAAACGCCGACAAGAGCGCGAACAGTTGGAAGATGTGCCATCGGGATCCGATTTCCAACAAAAGCTCACGATTTCTCGAAAACGTGTTGCGTCAGCTGTATATAGTGCGACAAATATGCAGGAGATTGCAAGACCGCTAGCAGCTCTATACCTTTACAGGGGTTCGTGCTGCTATTCCAGTGCGGCATGCACAACGCTACCGTTAGGGGACATTATTCGTCAGTTGTGTGCTTCAGAAGAGTATTCGTGCAGAATAATCCCGGTGTGCGATGAATTGGGCGCGTCGTCGTTTAAGACTGTGTCAAGCTGGGATGACTACATCTATCGCCCACACGCATTGAACGATTCTAATCTCTACGAATTTTCAATGCACTACTTCAGGAAAAAATACGAATTCCGGTGAAGCAAAGCTTGGATTTTCAAGCAAGCACCCCCTTATGCGTACGCACAGTCTTGGGACCAGGTTTGTGGAGGTAGTTCCAGTCATTCGGGGCTATCGTATGCCATATGTTGATAGTGCATCGCCGTGGAGTAGCATTTCAAGCACGCGGTACTTTCACTGGTGCTATTTAAACCGTTCCACTCGGTAGCTGACATTATTGGCGAGGACTCTGTATCCGATGAGGCTTGGTTACGTGCATATAACAAGTGGGAGCCATCACGAAGTGATTTTGTGAGAACAATAATGAACAATATGGCTGACTATTACAGCGGCCTTAAACAAAGCCAAGATGATCAGGTAGAAGCCCAACAATCGACTATAGAAAAAGGTGGCGAAGACGACAATGCAAGTGATACCAGTGATTACGAAGACCAGGATGATCTGTACGATGAACCCTATTTTACTAGATGACGAACCATTCGAAGCGAGATCCGACTTGACTGATGAAATTTTTGACATTTGGAACGTGAATGGAGACAATAGTGAAATTATTGAGAGCAACAGCATACATCCGTCCGTGTGCCCAACTGCTGCTTTACCTGAAGCTAAAATTGAGCATATCATTGGTGCATTTCGTACGTTTGGCCTACTAGAAGGAGTAGCAAAGCGTACAGCAATTGAGGCGAGTGTTGCACGCTCAACACTGGATTCAATATCCATCCAGCTGATGGCGAAATGGGTTAAAGATGCTAGTACTGATAACATTTTTTATCGTCCTGTCACGACAACCTAGTAGTCCGAGCGACAGAAGTTATCGAGATGCTTGAAAATTCTCTCGATGATGAAAACACTGCGTGGCATCCTGAATTGATGGTGCGCTCGGAATCACCACGTCAAGTCGAGCCATTTGCCAGTATAAAAACTGTGTCTAGAGCTTTCACGCTAAACCAAAAACAACATTGCGCTTTAAAGAAAGTTTCAGTGGCTTTGCTAACGAGGTGGAAAAATGCAGAAAACTCAACTTATGACTTCAATCGTGTCGGAGAGGCTTTACGATCGGACCAACTGCGATTATTTCTTGGGGAGAAGGTGACACTGGCAAAAACCGTGTCATTGACGCTATCCAGACACTGTGTGTAAGTTGGGGGCGTCCGAATTGCATCGTTAAAACCGCGCTTACTGGGAAAGCGGCTACACTGATCGCGGGTAGGACACTAGAAAGCTTTCTTTGCAACTCAAGGGGGGAAGGGCATCGATGCCGCTATAGATCTCGATTTGCTCACCATTGACGAAGTTTCGATGATGAAAAACTACAACTGGTAGAATTGGATAGGCGATTGCGTGCTGTGAAGCACCTCCCAATACACCGTTTTGCGGTGTTCATCTGGTTCTCGTTGGGGATTTCTTGCAGCTTCCCCTGTTGGTGCCGATCCCATTTACCGAGATCCATCCTTGAAGCGGACGAGTACAGCTAGCGATTTCACAGGCTTCCAGTTATGGCGCGATTTTGAAGATGTGATTATACTTGATGAGTCGGTTAGATTCCAAGATGACCCTGAATGGGGGCGTGGGTGCCAAGCGCACATCTCGGTAAATGGACTCCCGAGTTTATTGAACTAATAAACTCGCGTGTTATCACGCCGCAGAAACCCGAGCTGATGGACTGGATTTCTAGTGGTGAAAGGACAACGTTTGTTACCCTGACAATTCTACTAGACTCTCTATCAACAACCTTTTCATTTCTAAAGCTTCTCAGCACCTAGCAGATAACACATATCCAGTGCGTGTTGTGGCCAATTTTAAAGGGAAGCTGAATGGGCTTAACCCAGCTGAAATTGAAATGATCATGAGCCTACCAGACTCCAAATTTGGGCGAATGGCACCGTATCTGGACTTGATTATTGATTATTGGAATGCCTATCCAGGTGACACAAAACATTAGGCCCAAGAAAATGGTCGCCAATGCTCTTGGTACGTTGGAAGCAATCATCTACAAGCCTGGCACCACATTCCGTATCATTCATGACAGCGTTGCAGATGTACTAGTGAAAGTGCCAAGTACCTCACCTACTGCGCTGATTGTTCGGCTTCCACGCGGCGATACAGCTAGTCCGATGACCGGGCGCACGGATACTGACCTGTTTCCGCTATTTTTCCAGTCGCAAGCATACAAACCATGTGAAATTTCACTTACCGGCATACAGCATGGCTGTCAACGAGAACTCAAAGTTCGTATACAACAATTCCCAATTGTATGTGCCGTAGCTTCAACTATATACAAAGTACAAGGCGAAACATTACTCCGAATGGTTGTCACAGAATGGAAGTCCAATACGACTGCAGCAAACAAGCGGGAGCAGCCGTATCTACTGGAATCAAGGGTAACGTCTCGCTATGCGTTTTCGACAATGAGTCCTCTAACGCCAGAGATAGCTCAGTGGGCTCATCCACCAGTAGATGCCCTACTGGAAGAGGAACGACTCCTACGTTTGAGTAACCGTACGATAAGTTCGTTACTTTAAACTTCTGACGTTTACTTTGTACGAGTTTATATTGTAAAGTGTGCTGCTTGTGTCTACGTTTAATATAACTGAGTCGGACTCTCTAGTGTTAAAAATCCTCGTTTGCATCATCCATTGTCACACCCGAGAACCACCGCAGGTGGTATGCTCACAGCCAGAGTACGATTCCTAGGAGGAAGATACACGCGATACATGAAAAGGTTTATTAATAAGAAGTCATTCGGGTTCCTACAGTGAGACGAAGGGCAGCGAACGCGCTGCTCAGCTAGTCATCGACAGCTGCAAACGCGCATTTAAGCGAAGAGAGACATTCTAATAGCTCTCTATGTCTTTGCTCCGTTCTGGTCAGTTCTTCAACTTTCTGTTGTTGTTTGAAAGCTTCGCGAATACTATTTTTACGTTGCGCCTCCTGTAGTTGTTCATCATATCGCGCTTCACGGTTCTGGAACCACGTAAGCATACGTAGCGCATCGCATTCCGCTGGAAGCGACTGCATAACAAGTGGATCGCCATGTTCAGATGCGCGGGATACTGAAGAGTGGTCTTGATCGTCGAAAGTAGGTGTGGGTGTGCCAACACTTGATTGTGGTCTTGAAACAGTACACGAATCGCAGTTTGCGGCTAAGGTAAGCCCTCCTTTGGTCCCCAAGGTCGCTCGCGTGTTGAATTTTGCAATGCACGGATTTTTCCTGCCGTCTTGAGTACGTCGAACGATCATTCGACGGACATCTAGAGCCGAACTTACTTCTGGACGCATGCACGTTGACTTCACCTTCCACGCCGACGTGTACAGCGCTGTGAATTTTCGCTTTAGGCTGGCCCCATCCCGTGCTTGCCATTGCTCGCCATCAGATGTATTATACACGCTAGCGACGGCATTCCAGTCAGCTTCGTCCATGGGTAACTGGGCAGCGACAACCTCGAGTAATCGCCCTCGCTCGACGTTGCTGTAGTTTCGTGTTCCTTTTGGCTTTGGCATATGTGCAATAGCGCGCAAGTTAGTATTCCCTTCAACCCAAATAACTCCACCTGACCGCACCTCTTCCCTCGCTGGAATATTTGAGACTGACGTCGAAGTGGTGTACTGATGCCAAGAGCAGTCAACTTTCTTTAAGAAAATGCAACTTCAAGGTGATTAAGATCATTTTAATTTCATATTTCGTATAACGCCTACACAAGTGCCCCTGCCTCCCACTTCTTTGGCATTGCCCTCGTGCCCGTGCACTTGGTGTTCCAAGTATGTATGTACGCGGTGTCGCGCACACCCCCAGCTCTGTCGGCTTCGTTGTGGCATCCAGAATGTCACGTAGGCCCCACCTTTACAAAGCAGCTTTCAAAGTGCATGCATTTTGGCTTGTCAGCGTAGATGATTGGATAAAATTGTTTGATTTCTGGTTGGCTAAAACGTTTAGCCTCCAATAATTGGCTAAAAGATTGATTGTGATCATTTCGCTACAGTGGCCGCCACAACGTGACCAGCACCCAACGAACTACGCCTCTCCCCGGGTCGATCCGGCCCGGGTAAGCTATTAACCTGTCGAGTGAGATTACTGAACGACTGTACAAGTACACATGTACTCGAATGGCGTTACTACGCCATAATTTTGACATGACGACAGCTCTTGCCGCAACATAGTGGGCTTGCTGCACCGCAGCAAACGCCGCAACGAATTGAGAGAAAACAACACACGTAGAGCCAGTTGTAAAATATATTTATTCATGACGGCTATTGTAAAAGTTACCGAGGCGCTTTGGCAAAAATCGCATTGGGGAATGGACAGCAGATCCAGCGCTTACAGCAAAATTAACAATCATCATGGCGAACGTCTTACGACTTCTGTATCCCCTCCCCAATGTGTGACCCAGGAGCTACTGCGGACTAATAATATATACTACAGCATATATCTACATATTCGCAGAACGTGATAGGTGCTAGTGGCGAGCTTGTTATGGTGCTCGCACCGGAGAAAGAGAATATTACTCATCTGGCCGCCGCATCAATAGCACGCAAGACACTGCTATGCACTACAATCGATGTACACCACAAACGAGCACCAGAAGGACAGCACACATAATGAACAACACAATGAGCACCACAACAACAACATAATAAGCAACAACATAATAAGCAACATCATGAGCAAGCACCACAATGAACAACAATGAGCAGAACAGTGAAGCTTGCATGTATCACAACCCTATGGATTCTTTTCTTCATAATAGTTTCGCGCAATTATACAGCAGTAGCCTCTTCTGCATGAGCGATCCTGTTTGATCTAGTTGTTATGTCAGGCTACGAGAGTATCATCCACATGATGCACTGGTGCATGACAGCAAACTCGTCTTGAGAAATAGACGTCCGCGAAAAGCGAAAACAAAATCGTTGAGAATGTCGTATGCCTGAGCAATGCACATCATACCATATGATATTCCGTCAGGTTGCGTAGGAGCATTGATCCACACCGTACTCGCATCAGCCGGCAATTCCGTCATCGGCATTCTTTGGGTATGCCACTCGCGCAGAAATGTAGCTACCGTTACTGCGAAAATGTCTTCCTTATTAGAGCGATCGACGCAGCTTAAACATAGAGGCTCGTAGTAGAAAGGTTAAACAGTCAGAATATCTTGATAGGCCACCTGTACAATGACGATTCCCCAGTGAACATCGCTGAGGTGAACGGGTAGCGTAATGTAGTGGTATCTTGAAATGTGCTCCATCTGTGGATTTCCACAGCCCATTGTTAGGGCAAAGCTATCCAGAGCGTAGCAGTCACCCAGAGTTCGGTAAATACACCGAAGGCAGAAATTGACGACCGCATCGTTCGCACACGATCCCGTGCCAGCATGCCTCCGACGGTTTCAACCTTGAGTGTGCTATCCCCGCTCGTGGGTCGAAACATCGACTCCGTCTAGTATTTTGTCAACTTCAGCTGCTATAATAGCTCTTGATATTTTGCACCAGCTGTGCTAAGTTAACCCGTCCGAATTAGTTTCGTCGTCAGAAAGCTCCGGGGTTGCCAACTTGTTTTCCCATTTGGTCGAGAGAATCCAATTCATGTCTGCCAGCGACGCATCCAACTTTCTATGTATATTTGTAGGACGCCTTCAATCGACAGACGGCAATAGACATAACAAACAACAGCCACGTTAAATCTCGCATAATAGAAACCAACATTAAGAGCAACCCAACGAGAGAGAACTAGTCGCAAGCAACACAATGCAGCGTTTGAGCAACATTATGAGAAGCATAGTCTACGAACCTTGTGAATTTTGGTGTCCCTCCTGGGAAAAATTCGATGATCTCCTCTGTAGTTCCTATGTGATGCCCCGACTCCGAGTCGTTGGCGAAGTACTTAGACTGCTTACGTTTCCGCTTCTCTTCTTCCACCAATACATCCAGCTTGGTCACCAAACGGTTCGGAATCACGAAATTGTAGCCATCCTCATCTGTGGGCGTAGTCACGTGTCGAGGACAGTGTTCGTCCGTTCCAGCCACGTGCTACCAAAACCTTGTTGAAGAAAGTTTCGTGTTTGCTGACGAGTTAGGATCATATCTGTGTCAAAGCAACATATTAATGCAAAAACTTGTCATATATAGACGGTTAATGTGTTTGCCAACTAAAAATTAAATGCATCAACGTCGCAACATGCACCCACCAAGCTTGTCCGACAAGCATCGGTTTATCGCGAAGTAATCGTCTTCATCTCTGTCTGGAGGCCAAGTTCTTTGCGGACTTGCAGGGGGACTGGCATGGACCTCGCCCCGCGATACGAGTCCTGCATAGTTTTGTTGGCGAGATGATTGTGCTTCGATATCTACAAGTATCCACATATCGTTAGTTGTTGCATTTGGCAGGTATACAAAACCATACTGCTACCTCCGTGTCCGGTACGACGCGCACCACCCACTTCGACAGTCCAGTAGTGACCGTGTTGCTCCGTACGCACAAGATAACCAGCCTCACACCCGGTGTACCGGAACTGTGATCGCGTCGACCTTCACTACGGGAAGCTTGCGACGCTCCGTGAGTACACCACAGGCGTTTGAACGAGTACTTAAACTGTTGTGGAATTAGTGGTGCTTTCCCTCGGCTACAACAACATAAATAGCAACATAACATGTAGAAATGAGTACCAAATTTAAGCACCACATAATCAAATCATACCTGTTATACTTGGAGGCCGTCTCCGAGCTCCGGACGCGGAAACACAGAAAATGTGCAGCTTCGTAGCTCTGTCGTATCTTCTCAAACTCGTCCCAACTCTTAAACACTTTTGCGGTAGCCCTGGCAAAAGGTTGTCGAAGTATTGATGGGCTTTCTTCACTTTTTCACGAGCCTCCCAAGTTTGGTGCGGCGCGTCTCTTTGCTCGGCTGTCGCGTGGTTGAGAGCGAAGTGGAAGCCGTGGTCGATCTTTCGGTACGACCAACCTTTGCTTCTGGCTTGGCCTCGCTGTTAGTTTCAACATCATCCAGCTTCTGTTTTCTTTTCTTCTGCTTAGCAGCTGTATAAGCGTAAACTACAATTAGCAACATAAACAGCAACACACAATTAGCAACCTAAACAGCAACATAATAAGCTGCTGCAACTCTACCTGAAGTTATCACTTCGCTTTCCGTGCTGTCGTGCTGGAGGTCATCACTCCCGGCGCTGCCACCATCAGCAGCGAGTGACTCGTCCCCACCGGACTCCCCGTGTCGCCATCATCCACAGCAGCACGCGGCTGGCCGCCACTATCCCCGTCCGCATGGTCACCTCCCTCAGCAGCGAGTGGCTGGCCGCCGTCATCATCTCTGGCGACACCATCGTCTCCAGCGGCGACTTGCCGACCCCCACTAGATTCTCCCGCAGCATCTTCTGAGGGCGCGTCGTTGTCCTTCACGTCGCCCAGTTCTTCAAGCTCGTCGTCGACGCCGTCCTCAGGATCCTGATCGGGCTGATAGTCCTCATCGACGTCGTCGTCCTTAGTGTAGTCATGGGCGGCGCGAATATAGTCGACGGTCGCTTCGATCGGAGTGATTCACTCCGCGCTAACGCTGAATACAGCAGAACAAATCACATTTATTAGTTCAAACACAGATTCAGCTAATGTTCTTAGTCCTTACCTGCGTCTTTCGCTTTGACGAACACTCCCTTCGTCGCGGGCGCTGCCCTCTTCGCCTGTGCCGCATTTTTCGCGGGCGCTGTCTTCTTCATCATCACTGTAGTTCGTTTCTCACTCGCCGTTGACTGAACCGAAATGAGAGAATGAGAGGCGAGGGGGATCGTACTTAATGGCCCCAAAGGTATCACAAATTTTAGATTGAAATGTGAGCTTGAATTTTTAGCATTCGCCGTAAGTTACATCCTCATAAATTACCCAACAACACAATTGGACTCTGTGTTGCGCTTAAAAGCCTGTCGTCTGGTTGTATCCGATAATCTATGTTGTAGTAACGACTCCGCATGTACTCGGCGCTTCAGCAGATCGCACACATTCCCGTGATTGCTTTACCGTTCACGGTCATAAAGGGGACTCTCCATTCGTAACTTTGTCGTCCCATTTCCAAACGTGCTTTGTCCAAGAAAATGGGCAATCGCAGCAGCTCTACCGGTACGGACTCGCGTCCGCAAGTCCCCGACAATTGGATGGCCTCGAACATCCCGTCCCAGAAGGGCAAAGTGGTGATTGTCACGGGTGCCAACTCGGGCATCGGGTACGAGACGGCTCTGGAACTCGCTTGTAAGGGAGCCAATGTCGTGCTCGCCTGTCGTAACGAAAAACGCGGCAGGGAAGCGGAGGAAAAGCTGCGTCAACTATTGGCGTCGACACCTGAAGCTGGCGCTGTCGAGTTCCAACTGCTGGACGTCAGTGACCTTAGCAGTGTCAGCAAATTCGCGGACGAGTTCCAGGCCACTCACGACCGACTGGATCTCCTGATCAACAACGCCGGAGTCATGGCGGTGCCCTACAGCAAGACGGTGGACGGCTACGAGCGTCAATTCGCTACGAACCATTTGGGGCACTTTGCATTGACGGCGAAGCTGTTCCCTCTTTTGAAGGAGAGCACCCCATCTCGGATCGTGAACGTGAGCAGTTTGGCCCATGCGGGTGCCAAGCTGCAGCGGTTCACGGCTGGGTCGGGGATCATGCGCACCAGCGGTGAAGACTACAGTCCGTCGGAAGTGTATTCCGAGTCCAAGATCAGCAACTTGATCTTCACGTTCGAGTTGGACCGACGCATTCGCGCACAGAATGTGGTCGGAGTGACTGCAGCGGTTGCGCACCCTGGATTGACCTTCACGAACCTGATGGGGCCCCCTTCAGCCGAGGGTGGGTGGCTCATGAAGTTTGGGGTCCGTGTCGGTTTGATGCTTCCACTGACTCAAGAAGCGGCGACTGGGGCGTTGCCGACGCTGTACACGGCTACTAGCGCCGATGTGGAGGGGTGACTACTATGGACCCGGAAACTACTTCGAGGTATGGGGCACGCCCAAGCGCGTCCGAGCGAATGATACTGCTTATGACAAGACTGCGGCTCAAAACCTTTGGGAAGAGAGCGAGCGTCTCGCCGAGCTCGAATTTGACATGCTGTAGTGTTTGCCTGCTGTTCAACGGTCCGATCCCAACAAGAACGCAACTCACTCCGAGGGCACGATGATTTCCCTCAGCTTATTGAAATGGCATCTAGTTTTGAGCTTGTTTTTGGCATGGTCGCTTGATACTTGTTTCGTGAATGGAGCTGACGCAAAAAATAATTGAACAAAACGGTCTTACTGCAGAAGTACTACAGTAGCAGTAGTTGACACAGTCGGCTAATAAAGTGGCTGTGCTGCTATTACCATTATCTTGAAGCAATGTGGCCAACATGCCTTCTGTGTAGCAGTTTTACTTCGTTGCGTATTGCGGGTTATGAGCGACGAAGATGCCCAAATGCACACCCCGCATTTTCTCTGGCCATGGAGATTCTGACGGAATGATAAAGTCGTGGGGACGGTCTTGTCACCGAAAACCTTCGCGTACGTCTCCAATAACGGCACAGCTTTCTTCTTCCACGCGAGATCACTCAGCTCAAAGCGGAAACCCAACGCTTCCAGTCGATCAGCATCCCGACCGATGTGCGAAAAATAGTCTCCGCGATCAGGGATTGGTAGTAGTGAAGAAACTAGTAGTGCTATAGTAGTGCTTGCGTAGTACTATAGTAGTGCTATTACTATAGTAACTAAGATTTTCCCACTACCGTCTTACCCCGCATATTAGGCATATGCGCCCTAAACAAATACAACAGTGCATAGGGGTTATATTCGTTTACAAGGCATATGTGCTATAGATCGAACAAATTGCAAAAGTCTGAAGAAATAGTAGCAGACGGGTTCTCCATCCTCGATCGGTGGTTTAGGCATCGCCATCCTATTTAAATTACGTGTGTTCAAGTCCGCTGCGACAGTAGCTGCTCGTGGTGGTGCTAATTGTTGAAAGACCAGCAAAAGGGTTGAGATCGAGAGTTGCTTGGGGGTCACAAGTGACTGTCCATCAGGTCAATATGTACACCCCAACCGTGTGCTATGTGTACTATTAAGTATGTTCTCTAAACGGAGTTTGTGTGCAATACGAGCGATAAGTAATGTCTCTTTAGAGCACATAGGCCTTATATACGGGGTAAGACGGTAGTAGTGCTATAGTAACTAGTAACGAAAATTTCGACACTACCGTAAAAATCGGATTGAGTGAGACAGTCGTAAAAACTTCTGCTCCTAATAAAATATGCAAATCCAAAGAGGATATTTACGCCGTAAAAGTATTGTTGGTGTGGCGCTGTCGATCGACGGCACTCTTCGCTTTGACCTCCCTCCCTAACGCGCCTTTCAGGCGAGCCTTCAGGCGTAATGCCACGACGTCCCAAGAACAAGAACAAGAACAAGACAAAGCTCAGTGCTCTACAGGCACAAGCGGGCATAACCGTTGTGGCCGCTGCAGCTGCAGCTCGTGTACACCGCTCCACCTACTATCGGTGGAAAAAGCAAGAAACCTTGATTCAAACGGTTGCCAAGAAGGCGCCAAACAAGTTCTACATTCCGTCAGCAAAGAGAGCTGCCGTGTATGTACGCAACCCGGACCTCGAAAAACAGTGAGTTTAAAGGTTGATTATAATCATAGTTTTGTTTTACTAACTATTGTCTAGATTGCTGGATTGGATCATTGAAATGCGGAAAAATCGCTTTCTTTGTGTGTCTATGCGTTGTTTGATTATTATCCTTGCGCGCTTCGATCCAAACAATTCAAGCCGAAGAACGAGAGGCGGCAACGTGTCTTTTCTCAGGCGGTTTCTGAAGCGAAACCGCCTCTCGGTTCGGAGAATTACCCACAAAGGGAGGATAAAACGTTCCGACATGGAGGTATTCTTGATTATATGGAACAAAACAGTTTTGTACAGCTAATAAGTTTTTTTAGCTTGTTGCCGATGTTTTTACGCAGTCTATTCAGCACACAATTGAAGAAAAAGGAATTATTTCATGCGAGAGCGGACCAGACAAGATTGCATCCGTTTTTAACATGGACCAAACCGATGTGTTCATCGATATGGTGGGTAAAACCACTATTGACTTCGTGGTCAACCCAACCATTGACGTGGTTCAAGGTAAAGAACAATCTACTTATTTGTATCGGCATAAGATTAATCGATTTTTGCTCTTTGTATTTAGGTGGTGAAATAAATGGATTTCGAGCCTCTGTGTTTTTGACTGCGTCTGGGACGGGTGAGAAATTGCCCCCATTCATCGTCTTCGCGGGTGTGCCGGGGGGCCTGTCTCCCACAAAGTGTGGAACCCGAACTTTGGGTCTAGTGACGTCCTGCACACGGTGCAGAAGAAAGCATGGTGCGACGAAGCCGTAATGCTGGAATGGATCGAGAGAGTAAGATGTTTTTGTTGTTGCTTCAAATGTATTGTTCTGATTTTGACAAATTTTATGTTATCAGGGCTGGGATCACGCCGTACGGACCGCGCGACCAAAGTGGTAGATTTCGAGTTCTAGAAGTCTCAGATGAAGATGCTCCCATTGTGCATGCTACGGATAAAAACACTTAATCAGCGTTGACCAGGACGGTTTATAGGACGGGGTGTCACCCCTATAATTGTGTGCATTTCGACCTGTTTTTGCTAACCTTCGATGTTTTTACGAGCGTCGCACTCGATCCGTCTGTCTCACTCAATCCGATTGTTACGGTAGTCATATTAGTAGTGCTTTAGTATTACTATAGCACTACTAGAATTCTCGATTAAGTACGAATTTTGCACTCCCTTTTTCTGGGTGTGGACGCTTGTTCAAGTTGTAGTTCTCGCTTTCTGTCATCCATCCGCCGAATTTCAACGCAATTTTGACGCATATATGAGCCTGTCTCGTACAAGAACAAGTCGTTTACCCACATTTGTATGCTGTGCCTGGGAACCAGGACCTGCCCTCGTACCTTGAGACAAAATTTTGCGAAGGAATCAACGCACATACAAATTACAGTGAATATGAAAAACATTGACTTTTCACAACCGATTGCATTGGAAACCATAATAAAGGCAAGATAGTTTGTTTTTACTGTATTCGATAATAGATGAAGTCAATCATGTTATTTCTTGCGCAGCTCATTTACATATTCAATGTAATACGTCGATGAGAGAATTAGCGCAACAACTAGCGAGAAGTAGTGCCTTCTGTCAGTTGCACGTAGCTTTCAAAAATGATCAGCTTGAAGAGGTTTGCTGACGGTCGGTCTCAGCAGTGCACACCAACGTAAATAGACAATCCAGCCAGGGTCCTGCAGTCCTCTAAACTTACAACTAAAACCTCACAACCTGAATCTTTTTGAATGAGCGAAGCGCTGGGGGAGAACACCCATTGCCACGCCCTTCTGACTCTCGGTCAGACAACTAGTCATTATTCTCAGAATACTGACTAGTAGTGCTATAGCACTACTACCGTAACAATCGGATTGAGTGAGACAGACGGATCGAGTGCGACGCTCGTAAAAACACCGAAGGTTAGCAAAAAACAGGTCGAAATGCACACAATTATAGGGGTGACACCCCGTCCTATAAACCGTCCTGGTCAACGCTGATTAAGTGTTTTTATCCGTAGCATGCACAATGGGAGCATCTTCATCTGAGACTTCTAGAACTCGAAATCTACCACTTTGGTCGCGCGGTCCGTACGGCGTGATCCCAGCCCTGATAACATAAAATTTGTCAAAATCAGAACAATACATTTGAAGCAACAACAAAAAACATCTTACTCTCTCGATCCATTCCAGCATTACGGCTTCGTCGCACCATGCTTTCTTCTGCACCGTGTGCAGGACGTCACTAGACCCAAAGTTCGGGTTCCACACTTTGTGGGAGACAGGCCCCCGGCACACCCGCGAAGACGATGAATGGGGGCAATTTCTCACCCGTCCCAGACGCAGTCAAAAACACAGAGGCTCGAAATCCATTTATTTCACCACCTAAATACAAAGAGCAAAAATCGATTAATCTTATGCCGATACAAATAAGTAGATTGTTCTTTACCTTGAACCACGTCAATGGTTGGGTTGACCACGAAGTCAATAGTGGTTTTACCCACCATATCGATGAACACATCGGTTTGGTCCATGTTAAAAACGGATGCAATCTTGTCTGGTCCGCTCTCGCATGAAATAATTCCTTTTTCTTCAATTGTGTGCTGAATAGACTGCGTAAAAACATCGGCAACAAGCTAAAAAAACTTATTAGCTGTACAAAACTGTTTTGTTCCATATAATCAAGAATACCTCCATGTCGGAACGTTTTATCCTCCCTTTGTGGGTAATTCTCCGAACCGAGAGGCGGTTTCGCTTCAGAAACCGCCTGAGAAAAGACACGTTGCCGCCTCTCGTTCTTCGGCTTGAATTGTTTGGATCGAAGCGCGCAAGGATAATAATCAAACAACGCATAGACACACAAAGAAAGCGATTTTCCGCATTTCAATGATCCAATCCAGCAATCTAGACAATAGTTAGTAAAACAAAACTATGATTATAATCAACCTTTAAACTCACTGTTTTTCGAGGTCCGGGTTGCGTACATACACGGCAGCTCTCTTTGCTGACGGAATGTAGAACTTGTTTGGCGCCTTCTTGGCAACCGTTTGAATCAAGGTTTCTTGCTTTTTCCACCGATAGTAGGTGGAGCGGTGTACACGAGCTGCAGCTGCAGCGGCCACAACAGTTATGCCCGCTTGTGCCTGTAGAGCACTGAGCTTTGTCTTGTTCTTGTTCTTGTTCTTGGGACGTCGTGGTATTACGCCTGAAGGCTCGCCTGAAAGGCGCGTTAGGAGGAGGTCAAAGCGAAGAGTGCCGTCGATCGACGAGCGCCACACCAACAATACTTTTACGGCGTAAATATCCTCTTTGGATTTGCATATTTTATTAGGAGCAGAAGTTTTTACGACCGTCTCACTCAATCCGATTTTTACGGTACTAGTTACTAGTGCCATTCCTTCACTACTATAGTAAAAGTAACTAGTACTCTCCTGAACGGACTAGTAATAGTAACTAGCACTACTAGTCAGAATTCTCACTACTACCAAACCCTGATTGTAACGCATCCCCCGAGCCACATACCCCACACGTTCTGAGGCCAAGGACCCCTCCGAGAAGCTGGGAGAACTCTCTCTATCCAGTTTGATCCCAAGAGAAACCGAGCTGAATGAGGATGTCCTTATCGCGCGTGGTCTGCTCTGCGTAACTGTTTCCCATACGAATATCATTCACGACTTGTCCCAGTGGCAGCCGCCATGTTTCTTCGGGCCAGGGCGACTCCGAGGGCACCTTGAATGACTTCTTGACGAGACAATGGTAATTTTCTTGACGATAAATCCTCAAGGCGGGGAGTATTTTCTCGCTCCAATTGCGCTCCGCAATGGACATTTTAAAGCAGAACTTCAGCACTTTGAGCTCCTCCTCAGACTCGCGCACTTGTTGAGAGTACGTCTTTTTGTGTCTGATAGAGTTCGCAGTGTTCCCCAGTTTCCAGCCCCACGTCGGTCTCGGCCACGCACTGTCGCCACTTGGTACAACGAAGCCGAGTGAAACATCCGTGTGGCCATTTACCTTGAAATAATGGCGTAAAGCCGGCATGATGACCTCGTCCCATTGAAATTGTGACGAACCATAGACAAAGCCCATCTCCTTCAGCTGCGCATCCAACTGCGGCGGCAGATCTTGCTTGGCTGCTAGTGTGCGTAGATGACTCACTCCGTCTTCAAGTTTGTAGCCCCACGCCTCACGCGGCCAGCGAATGTCCCCCGACGGAACGACAACCGACCGAGGGACCAGTAAATCCCCATTGATGTCCTTGTAAGCTTGTAAAGCTCCTAGAATCTTCTTCTCCCACGTCATGTTCCTCCAGTGACGCTCCACTGCCTCCTCCTTCCCCGACGCCGAATTGCCACTCAATGGGCCCTCCCCTCCACCACCGACGACGAGCTGAAGCATCGGACACTCAGTACAGCGTGGGTCTTCGGCAAGCTGACGCCCTGCAACGCCGCTCCAATGGGCCTGCTGAGGCGGCGCGACGGCGGTCGCAGTAGCGCCGACAACATCGCTACACTAAACTTTCTTGCACATCAACGACCTCAATTTGTGCCGCACCATCGTACACAAATAAGCAACTGAACAACACACCATCCGTATGCACAACTGTAAACAGGCTTGCGCTCTGATTGATTCATCTGCGTCTATTTTCCCACGAGGAAGTTGAAGATATCGCCGTCCTGGCAAACGTAGTCCTTGCCTTCTGAACGCAACAGACCCTTCTCCTTGGCTGCGCGCATACTGCCAGTCTTCACAAAGTCCTCGTATCCGACGGTCTCGGCACGAATGAGCAACTTCTCAAAGTCCGAGTGGATCACACCAGCCGCCACCGCCGCCGACGACCCGGCCAGCACATTCCACGCGCGCGCCTCCTTCTCACCAACGGTGTAGTACGTCTCGAGCTGCAGCAGCTCCTGACTAGCACGGATAACCTTGGTCAAACCCGTCTCCGTCAGGCCACTCTCGTTCAGGTACTCCAGCTGACTCTCGTCGTCCTCGAACGACGCAGCCGCTTCCTCCAGCGAGCCCGACACCGTCAAACACAGGCTTCCTTCAGCTTCAACGCGCTCACGCACCGCCTCCGTCATTTCGTTGCCTGTAGCAGCGTCGTCCTCCGACACATTGCACAAGTACAGCGCCTTCTTGGCCGTCAATAGCTGCAGACGGTCGAACTGCACTTGCTCATCGGGCTTCTCGAACAGCATCCCCTCCGCCAGGTTGCCAACTTCCAGATGCGGCTGTAGACGCTTCAGCACTTCCAGCAGCGACGGAATCGTCGGGTCCGCTGACCTTCATAGCAACAACAAAAGAACAGCCCAACGTGAGTTCTAACCACCGCCACCAGATCAAGAAGCCGCTCGCCTCACTTCTTCTTCTTGTTGAGGTTCACCAGGCGCTTCTCCACCGTCTGCAGGTCCGCGAGAATCAGCTCCGTGCGGATGGTGTCCAGGTCGCGAATGGGGTCCACGGACTCGTCCACGTGCAGAATGTTCGTGTCTTCGAAGCAGCGAACGACGTGCGCGATGACCGCCACCTGCCGAATGTTGTCCAGGAACTTGTTGCCTGCCACCCAAAGTCACTCTCAGCACCTCCGTCGTCACCTCATCTGCAGTTGCAACGCACCGAGTCCTTCGCCCTGCGACGCGCCGCGCACGAGCCCTGCAATGTCGACGAACTCGAGCTGCGAAATCGGCAAATGCCCCACAACGCAGTCAGTTCGCGCCACTTTTGCGCGGCGATCGCTGCAAAACGTTGCAAACCTGCGTCTCGATCACGCGCTTGGACTTTTCCACCTCCGCCAGGCGCCGCACGCGCGCGTCGGGCACCGCCACGCGGGCCACGTTGGGGTCGATGGTGCAGAAGGGGTAGTTGGCCGCCTGGGCCACCTCCGTCTTGGTCAGCGCGTTGAAGAGCGTCGATTTGCCCACGTTGGGCATGCCGACGATGCCCACAGACCGCTGGAAGGCGCGGGAGCCCGAAGGCGCGCGGGTGGCTACGCGACTGAGATGCAGCATCAGTTCTGAGCCAATGGACGTCAAAAAGTCACTGTCAAAAATACACAATTCACAATTGTACGAATCTCTCTAATCTAATATAGTCAGCACAAATCACAAGTGAACACAAATCATACGGCACTAAATTAAGAAAGTGCTCGGAACATTAGTCTTAATTTAGCAATTTAGAATGTTCCAAAAACAGTTCACTTGAAGTTTGTATGTCTGTACTTTTCAGATTAACAAGACCGCTAATGTTCCGAGGAATTGGGGCCATTTCTGTGAATTTCTAATTCCTGGTAAATTTCTGCCCATTTCTGTGAATTGCTAATTGTTTTGTTGAATTTCTGCCCATTTTTTTAATTTCTATTTTTGTGAATTTCTTATTGTAAATTGCTATTCAAATTATAACGTTCCGCCTCTTTCTCAATTCTAAATTAAGAAAGTATTACAAATATGGCCGCGTTCTATTTCTAAATTAAGAAATTATTACAAGTATGGCCTTTCTAAATAACTTAACATGTTAACAAAGTCGCGAGTTGCGCGAAGAAGCTCTGAAATTTGTGTTAGATTCGCCGTGGAGTTGCATGGCGGCGATCACATAGCTGCTCGATCTCATGGAGCCGGGAGGTCTCCTCAAGGGCAGCGCGTGACACCTTGAATGCACTGTGCAAAGCACTGTCATTTCTTCTTCTTCTTCTTCTCCCCCTTTCTCTTATTAACAGCAAAACCTAGCAGCGATAAAACATCTCGAGGCTGGTAATGCATCATGATTAATTCTTACACAACAGCGCCAGAGTGAGCGAGCCTCAACAGATTGCCTGAGGGTTCTCCAAGCGGACATCAAGAGCATGGAGCAGTACGAGGCCATGTACAAGCCCTCGATCGAGGACCCCGAAAGCTTCTGAGGTGAGCTGGGCCGAGAGACCCGGACTGATTCCGCAAGTTCCACCAGGCCGTCGTGGGCAGCATGAACAACGGTGACACGGCCTGGTTAGTAGCATCGGCCCATTGGTTGCGGTTGAAGAGTAGGCAAACCCATGAAAACGTTAACGTACGGAAACTTGTATTGAGCTTTAAAGCAGGGTGGAGCAGTACGAGGTCATGTACAAGCCCTCGCTCGAAACCTCGAAAGCTTCGGGGCGAGCTGGGCCGAGAGAACCTGGACTGGCTCCGCAAGTTCCAGCAGGCCATCGTGGGCAGCAAGGGCGACACGGCCTGGTTAGTACATCTGTAGCGGCGCATTGGTTGCGGCTGAAGAGTAGGCAAATTCATGAAAAAGTTAACGCGCGTTTTGATAATTAGTTCACCTTCACGCAACATTTGTATTTCGTACTTAGCCGAGGTGGACGACACAGGCAACACGCAGGTAATTTATAAACTGTGCAGGGCATTAAATCGAGTGTCACACCTCGTGAAGGTTCTATACCTGTACCTGCGTAAATGCATGGTACTTTTATACATAAATTACCAGGTTATTTGATACTGCAAAATCATACGTCCGCTGGGATCCACTCCTTAGCTCTGAAATAAATTTCAGAGAACATATCACGTTAAGTTAAGAGATCTTTGATAACTTAACGTGATATGGAACGGGGCCATACGCATACGCTAATTGTCAATTCATACGCTACATGTCAATTTCTAAAAATTAGAAATGACAATTAACGGATGAACGGTTAGTAATTGTCAATTTCTTCAATTAGAAATGACAATTAGCGTATGAACGGTTAGCAATTGACAATTACTACGTACTACGTAGTAGAAGAAATTGACGTGACCAATTGCTACTCCTTCATACGCTAATTGTTATTGAAGAAATTACAATTGTCAAATCATTTCCAACTTCTAAAGACATGAAAATCATTACCCGAGTTCGAGGACCGACGTTTCCGCCTTAGTACGAAGTGACCGTGATGTTTTGCTGCAGGGTGAAGGTCTTGCCGGCCGGGAGAGCCTGCTTGACACTCACACGACCCGGCTCGATGGCCACCATGTTAATGTACTCTTCATCGCCAAAGTCCTCGAGCTTCTTCGCGCGCTCGGCGCCAGGGTTCCACACGACCGCGTCGGTCGGTGTCTCAACTTGGTTCTGGCCAGCGTCGTCGGTTATGAACCCCGCCTTCTGGACCGTCACCGTGCGGTCCATGAATTGGACGCCCTTGACGGTGGCAACCACTTGATCGGGGGCGTCGAGGTAAGTGTTGCCGGTCTGAACCGAGCCGTTGAGCGTGATGAACTCGCGCGTCTCTGTCTTGTTCACCTTGGCCACCTGATCGAAATAGTCGACACCCTTCAGACCCGACACGACCACATTTCCGTTCTGCGAGTCGTCCACCCAAAGGTAGTTGTGCAGGAGCGTGTGGAACTCGATCGGAGCGGTGAAGGTGTTGTGAACGTGCAGCGCCGTCTCCAGCTGATTCGCGTACAGCTTCACCTCGAACTCGAGCTCGAACTCCACGGGCCACATCTGGCGGGTGGAGTTGCTGGCTGCCATGGTGAACGTGGCGACGCTGGGGCTGTTCTTGTCGGCAGCCTCCTCAACACCCGCCAGGGTCCAGTTGGTGACGCGAGCGAAGCCGTGATTCGGGAAGCCGGGCGCGCCGCCGAAGTTCGGGAACACGACAGGGATGCCGCCACGGATGGGGTTCACGCCGTCGAGGTACGAGTCGTTCGACATGAACAGCACATCCATGTTCGGGTCCATCGCCGCGCGGAACGACTTGACGTGCGCACCGAAGAGGAACACCTCGGCGCTGGAGCCGTATGGGTGCGAGAGCTTGACGGTCTCCAACTCCGCGTTCGCAGAGCCGAGCGCCGCGAGCAAAGTCGAGACCAGCGCCACCGTCTTGGACATGAACGAGTAAACCATTGGGACGGTGTCGGAGCGGAGCTTGTGCCCTACGAGATGAATTGCCGAGTGACGACAAATTACTTTGAGGCAGCACAGAAGAAGAACCGCTTTGTTTACGGTCTACATGCGCCAAAGCCCGAGCAGATCACGAGATACAGGTACGCTACCATGTGTGGGGTTTCGTTCCGATCGCTGGCTGGATTACATGCACTCGTGGACAGACGGTGTTTCCACTTGGCCAGCAAGATCCCGGATAGTGTTCGTGCTCGACAGCTTCCGTGCTGC
Source organism: Phytophthora syringae (assembly GCA_012656105.1). Classification (NCBI taxonomy): domain Eukaryota; phylum Oomycota; class Peronosporomycetes; order Peronosporales; family Peronosporaceae; genus Phytophthora; species Phytophthora syringae. The sequence continues at coordinate 281,056 of JAAKBD010000005.1, read as the reverse complement.
CTTTATGGAGACTTATCGACACCAAACCTGACGGTGTTTCTAGTCTCATTTGGAGACCACGGGAATAACTACGAACTTTTACGCCCATGTTAGATTTTTGGGCTATTCTTTGGTACGCCTTTTGTGGCACAAATTGTGGACCGTTCATCGGATTGGCGATTTTGAGGTTTGGCGATGCTGTCGGCGCTTCTGCGGCCCTCGCCGCGCCGGGCCTGGCGCCTCAGCAGGCCCCTTGGAGCGGCGTTGCAGGACGGCAACGTGTCTAAAGCTCGTGGTGTATTGAGTGCCCGATGCTTCGGCTCGTCGGTGGGTGGCACCTTAAAGGAGGAGGACAAGGGTCCCGGGAGGAACAGCGCACGCGAGACGAGGATTCTGGGAGCACTGCGAGCATACAAGGAGATCAATGGGAATTTACTGGTTCCTTACGCTTATGTCGTTCCGACGGGGACATTCGCTGGCCGTGTGAGGCGTGGGGCTACCGACTAGGAGCGGGGGTGAGCAAGCTACGCGTACGAGCAGCCAAGCGACTGCCACCGCGGTTGAATGACCAGTTGAACGAGATGGACTTCGTCTATGAGGTTTATCCATTCCAATGGTACGAGATTATCATGCCGGCCCTGCGCCATTATTTCAAGGGAAATGGCCACACGGATGTTCCGAGAGACTTTGTTGTACCAAATGGCGACGATGCGTGGCCAAGACAAACGTGGGACTGGAAGTTGGGTGTTACTGTTCACGCAATCAGAAACAAGAACGCGTACTCCCAACAAGTCCGTGAGTCTGAAGAGGAGATCAAAGAGATGAAGTTCTGCTTTGAAATGTCGATTGCCGAGCGTGACTGGGACGAGAAGATACTCCCCGCGTTGAGGATTTATCGTCGAAAATTTCACCATTGTCTCGTCAAGACGTCATTTAAGGTGCCGTCGGACTCACCCTGGCCTAGAGAAACATGGGGGCTGGCACTTGGATCAATCGTGAGCCAAATCCGTGTTGGGAAGAATTATGCGGAGCAGGCCACGCGAGACAAGGACGTCCTTGTTCAGCTCGGCTTCTCTTGGGACTTCTATGAATCGAACTGGAAAGATCGCGTTTTTCCAGCTTTAGAAGTATGTGCAGCGGAGTATGGACATTTTCAGCATTCACAGAAGTTTGTTGTTCCTCGCTGGGATCCTTGGCCGAAAAATGTGTGGGGTATGAGACTCGGAATGCTGCTGTATATGATGCAGTATCGTGGAGATTATTTCTCGTACATCGGTAGGGATGCTAAGCGACTGGAAGCTTTGGGCTTCCCCTTTGAGCTGTCTGATCGAGCGTGGGAGAAGAAAGTTGTACCGTTGTTGGAAACGTATGCGAAGCTGTTCGGCGACAAGGCCATTCCCCGCGACTTTGTCATCCCGTCAGAATCTCCGTGGCCGAAGATAATGTGGGGTGTGCATTTGGGCATTTTCGTTGATCGCAATCGGAAGTACCTCACAAAATGATTTTCGAGCAGAAGACTGATCAGAGGTTGGTTTGGGAACACAACGAAAGCCAGATTTCATGAACCGGCGTGGCTACACGTACTGCTTCCTTTCTCGGCGTGGCAACGTGGAATCCAAGCCAGTAAGTCTACTACCCTAGCATTATATGCCACTCCGCAACTCGCGACCTTACTCAACGTTGTCGCGTTTCTGGAACCCCATTTCTGCTTTGAAAAGGGAATCACAAAATTCATTGAACAGTTTGCAGCCAGAAACAAATGTTTCGTTTTCATGCAGAAACTCCAGACAAGCAAAAGCCTTTTGGATATCGACTTGGGTCACGTGACTATTCATATGGATTAGTGGTGAATTGATTTTGTCATTTTCGTCTTAGCTTGCCTGAAGGCTGGTCGTGGGATTTTGTCTCTCTCACTCTCTGTCAAAACTGTTTGAGATTTTACAGGAGTCGTCGTGGTTGTCGGGGAAGGCTGTGCCACTGCACTTCCAGAGCAGCGTTGATACGATGCTGGAGAGAAGGTGAGGAGGAAGAGAAGGCATGGCTGATTGTGCAACCAGTCACATCGGTATTCGGTAGGACCGTTTTGTTCACGGTGGTGTGAGTTGCTTCCTTTCCCGGCGTGTAAGCCAACCAGCAAGCGTACTAATAGCACTATGTGCTCCGCATTTCCTAGCCTGTGGTCTGTAGTACTTCAAAGTAGTAGTAATAAAAACCTTCAATGTAGCAACACTATAGTAGAGATCATCACTGCAGCAACGGAAGTTGTTCAGTACTGAGACGAAAGTAGGTATTCTCACTTGGTCATGCGGACGATCCTCTGTCGATAGAAGTTGTCACGCAGCGTCTCCGGCCGACCTCCGTTCCTGTGAAAGAGTATCTCCTCCTTGTGCAGTCGGTCCATCTTGTCCAGGTACACGGTCGCCGCATGGCAGACGTTCCTCAGCTCGCTGCTGTCGAGCTGCTCCGCCACTTGCTCCTCCTGTCGTAGGATTCTCCTCGCCCGCTTAAACTTGCCCAGCTGCAGAGCGTTGTACATCAGGTTCACTCTGCACTTGCTCTCGAGAATGGGGTCCTTCAGTCCCATGGAGATGCCGATCTGCAGCTTGGCCAACAGCGTCGACTGGTTCAAGTGGCGGCACAGGAAGTGGCCCCCGCCCAGCGTCGAAATGTACGCGTTGGCTGTGACCAGAGCCACCACCGCATTGACCAGCTTGACTGCTCGTCTGGCCGAAGCCATGTACAGTGGCAGGAGTTGCTCGGGGCGGTACGTGACCAGCACGAGCACTGGGGCGTCTGGAGCGCTCCCAGCCACAAGATAGCCAGCATTGGCGTCCTCCCATTGGGTAATTGTCTTCAACTTGAACTCCTCCTCGTCCTTATATCCGATTTTCGCCACTAGCAGCGCAACCAGCTGCTGCGTCTCGTCGGGGTACGCCGCATACCCCTCGGCCGAAAGCAGAAAGGTTACGAACTGGAAAACCTCCCCGTCTGCGATGGCTACAGACCCGCACGCCTTGTAAGTTGCATGAGAAGATGCGCTGACGTCGGCGTGAGAAGATACGGCGCGTTTCAATGCGCGCAGAGCTCTGCGTTCGTGTAGCGGCGGCTCGAAGGCGGCGACGCGCTGGCGGACACCCACGACGATGCTGGACGTCATTTTTCCAGGAAATGGAGTGCTGTGATTCGATGAAATCGTTCGGTCACGTGATTGGACAACATTTTAGCCAATCGACTGGTAACCCCGCCCTACCCTGGTCCTACCCTACCCTGGTCCACCCTACCCTGGTCCTAACCTGTTCCTACCGGTAGTCCTTTTCAATTGGCCAAAAACCTCTGCTTCCTGTGATTGGACGTAAATACGATCTTGTTTTCTGACCAATCCGAGACGAGTGCAGCTTGAAGAGACGCGTCGGATCCTCATCGGCCATGTCGCTCTTCCAGGTGCGCGAGTGGTGGACCGCCAAGGGCGAGCACGATGAGGAATACACCCCGGAGCGCTGGTGGTGGGGAACGTGGACAACGACGCGAATGGCCATGGTAAAATGCACTGATTTCTCATTGGTGGAGTGTCTTTTCTTATCGTAACATTTGTGGTTTGTGAAATGGCTACAGTGAAAATCGTGACGGGCAGTTTGAACGGTGTTTTGCGCGTGTACTGCCCTACACAAAGCGGCTTTAAGATCGAGCACTTGCTGCTGGAAGAGAACCTCCGTCGCCCCATTCTGCAGCTGGCGCTGGGCTACTTTATCCCGTAAGTGCGGGGTTCAGAAGTGCAGTAGAAGAAAAGCTAGAGCTAGTTTCAGTTTTGACTCTGAATGCTGTGCTTTTGTGCGGCAGGAACCAACGTATCTTGGCGCTGGCGATTCTCCAGCCGAGACGCATTGGGGTTTATGTGGTGGAAGGGATGGGCGGGACTGGCATGGCAGCCAGTTACTTCAAGATCACACTGCGGTACGAGCATCTGCTGGGCATCGACGGCGAGCACTTTACAGCGTACAACTTCATTTACGGACCTTTCGGGCTGACCAGCTCGAGCTCTGGTGGGGACAATCTGCACGACCCGAGAAGGACCATTTGTGCGTGCAGTCGCTGGATGGACGGCTGCAGTTTTTCGAGCAAGACCGATTCGCTTTTCTGCAGCCTTTGAACAACAATTTCTTGCCTGGAGCAATTTGCTACGCGGCTGGCATGGACGCAGTGATAGCTGCTTCGTCCGACCTGCAGCTGGAGTGCTATCGTTATCAGGTCTTAGCCTCCGCGTCGCTGAAAAGGAAGAAGAGCGCACTGGATGAAGACGGCAAAGAAGAGCGAGATGCCCTAGCGGCATCGGTGCACTGCGACTGGAAGATTAATATCGGGGAAGTCATTGTGGATATTCGGGTGGCTCGAAGCTCGTACCAGGACTCGGCAAGTAGCTTTGACATTCTGGTACTGGGAGAATTCACGCTTTTGGGATCAAGTCCCAGGGAGAAGTATACCTGCAAAAGCGACTGGGCTTCCACCCGTCGGCATTTTGCCCTTTTCGGCGCTGGGCACCACCCACCGAGCGAGCCACACCGAACACGACCGGACTAGAAAACTTGCTCGTGGCCAGCCATACGAAACTCTGGAGTGTCTTCAAGGACAAAACGCTCGTTTGGTCTGCCTGTGCCTCTGTGGTTCCCGTGGCCCTACTGGTCGCCGAATTTGGCGGCATAGATGGAATGGTCGTGAGTCTCGACTCGGATGGAGCGCTCTCGGTGAATTATATGGGGACAGACCCGCCGTCTTCTGCTGTTGTAGCACCAGACACAAAAGAAATCAACTATGAAGAGATGGATGAGGAGCACCGGCAACTACTGAATGTCATTCGTCGCGCACAGGGCGAACGTCGGACGGAACCGAAGGACCGCGTGTTGATTCGAGCTCAGGTGCCTTCAATACTGGATGCGGTACCAGACCGGAGCGACGAGTTTAACCGTGGTCGTGGAGGACCGGTACATGACGCGACTGGTAAGAATACACAGCTGACGATGCGCGTGTACGTCACGTACACTGGTGCCAACCGCGTTTCTAATGTGACTCTCTCGGTGTCGATTCCCGAGAATGTGGAGGCTAGTGACTCCTCTTTCGTGATCGGAAACATCGATGGCAAGGCGTCTACGCCGCTCATCATTCCCGTTGTATTGCGCCCAAGTGCCGACGCCATGCCAATCTCATTATCCGTTACCATTTCGGCATCTTACACACTCGAGACAGGGCAGCCTCGAGTCTCGCAGTGTGTTGTACGGCTACCCATGTGCATGGCCTGTCGCCTCGTGCCTCCTGTCAAGTCCAGCACGTTCAAATTCACCCTCGAGACCAATCAAGAGCCGCTCGAGCTTGCTAGTTTGTTCGAAGACATGCTTCACCAGCCAAGCAGCACACCTGACTGGGCTAAGCAAGTGGTGGCGGGAGGCTCTGGTACGAACGTGCTGAGCTTCCAGTACTACAACGGTGTAGAAGCTACGATTCTGGTGTCGAAGAACGCGGGGCGGTATCGAATCCAGTCAAACGAGCTCGAGGCGCTCTGGATGGTCTCGCAGGAGCTCGTCGAACGACTTCGTGCATACTTTGATGGTCGGGAGCAGAATGCAGAGGCTAAGGGCGGCGAAGATGGCGCTTCCTCGTCGGCGTTGGAGGTGTTTTATCAGGAGCCACTACCGCTCGCAGATTTCTTCGGCGCTATTGACGCGCACTTTGCTCTACGGAAGGAGAAGCTCGACCTTGCAGCGCAGCTAAACGACCGAGCCCACCAGTTCCGCATCATACAGAAGCGGTTGCTGGTGCGCTACAAGGACCGCAGCCCCGCCGCTGTCAACTACTTGGACGTGCTGCTGCACGGCACGTATGACCAGCTCATTTCGTTGTCACACGCCATGGAGGCTGTGGAAACCAAGCTGAAGCGCGCTGCCAACCGATTGTCGTGCTGTGTGTCGCTCATCCTGATGCTGATCAAGTTCCGGTTCCATCTGAGCAACGAAGACGCGCGGCTTCTAGAAGCGTATCTTTCGCCCGTCGTGAACGAGTCTGCCGACAGCGGCGCCGTGGAGCAAGGCTGGGAAGAGCGAACAGACTGTTCCATGACAGAGTTGCTGCGAACGGTGCTAGCCAAGCAGCCGCAGAACAAGGACGGCACGTCTGCGGCTCCAGCACTTGCGACGAGCGAGCTTCAGATGCAGGAGGACACGAAGCGGCTCAAGAAGCACATCACGATCGTGTGCGATCGTCTCGGCAAGGGCGCGTCCCTCGTCTCTGGCAGCAACAGTGCACCCAGCAATGCAGCGCCGCCTTCCAGTGAATCTAAAGGAGACTAGCGGCCGTAGGCAAAGATCATTTCGACTTGCAGGACGATTTCAATTCGACTTGACAATTGTATTGGCCAAGTTGAAGTGAAGCTGATTGCCAATACGGTCTCCCATTGGTAGAAACGTCTACTCTAAATTCTCCCATTGGCTGAAGTGACTGCGTAGAGTGTGTTCACTTGGTGTGGAAGAAAGTCAGCCGTTAACGGCTGGACGGCGACATCCTCAGCCTCGTTTCATCTACCTATTATTATACTACGTAGTAAAAGGTAGCTAGACGAGGTGTATGACCGTAATATCCTCGACTGTCCTCGAAGATCTGATACCCAGGGCCTCTCTCGCCTTCTCGCCTTCTTGTCGCCCTCTCTCTCTTTTGCAATGATTTCCATCGACCCATCAGTTCACTTGCAATTTTCCCGTCTTCTGCACACCTTCAAGCGCCCAAGATGAAGCTGTCACTGCAACTGTTCGCGAGCTTTGCGGCGCTGGTGGCGGTGGCTTCTGGCGCCCGCCACAAGGACGCGTTGGTCACGCACCTGCCCGGTCTGAAGCACGAGCTGTCGTTCAAGCACTACGCCGGCCACTTGGAGCTCAAGGAGAAGGAGCAGCTCTTCTACTGGTACGCGGAGAGTCAGAGCGACCCGGAGAACGACCCGATCGTGCTGTGGCTCAACGGCGGCCCCGGCTGCTCGTCACTCGGCGGCCTCTTCACCGAGAACGGGCCGTTCGTGGTGCAAGACGACTTGAGTATCAGGGTGAACCGCTACTCGTGGAACCGCAAGGTGAACATGGTGTGGCTCGAGTCCCCCGCTGGCGTGGGCTTCAGTGGCGACGTCGAGGGCCCCAACTACTACAACGACGACACAGTGGCGACCAAGACGCGCGAGTTCCTCGACCTCTTCTTCAGCAAGTTCAGTGAGCTCAAACACCGCGACTTTTACATCACCGGAGAGAGCTACGCCGGCATGTACATTCCGTACTTGGTGGATCGTCTGGTGGAGCACCCAATCGCTGGTGTCAACCTCAAGGGTTTCGCCATTGGCAACCCGTTCACGGATAACATCATTGATGGAAATGCCTACATCGACTACTACTACTCGCACGCGATGGTGTCGCTCGAACAGTATGAGAAGATCAAGGTGCTCTGCGGTGCACACATCGGCTGCCTGTTTGACGAAACGCCGTGCCCCTCTGGATGCGAGGAATTGCTGGAGGCGGCGGAAGTGGGCGCGAATCCCGACGCTTTGAACCCGTACTTCATCTACGGTGACAAGTGCCTCATGGACAACACGCAGGCCAAGGCTCTACGTAAGAGAGCGAAGCCCTCGGCTCGGGTCTCGCCCATCCACCGCGGAGACATTGGAGCCTGCGCGGATTCGCTCACCCACCTGTACCTGAACCTCCCGCAAGTGCAAAAGGCCATCCACGTGACTGACAAGGGCGGCGACTACGTCGTCTGGAAGGGCTGCAGCGATCCGGTTGGCGATCTGTACGCGTCGAGTCCGTCGTCGCTGCCCAAGTACCACAACATCATGGGTCGCGACCTCAAGGCGCTCATCTACAGTGGCGACGCCGATTCGGTCGTCAACTTCATCGGCACGGAGCGCTGGATCGGCGGGGAAGGACTCAAGCTGCGTGTGACCGAGAAGTGGCGCGCGTGGTTCGGCCCGGACAAGCAGCTAGCTGGCTACGTGCAGAAGTACGACGGCCTGACGTTCAAGACGGTGAAGGGCGCGGGTCACATGGTGCCGGCTGTGCGACCGCTACACGGCCTCAATCTCTTCGAGTGCTTCGTGTTCGGCCAGGACGCGTGTGGCAAGTTCACGTACCCCGTGGACGGCAACGAGATCGAGGCAGGGTTGCTCGTGGCGCAGAGCACGGTGAACAGCACATCCACCGACTCCGATGATGCTGTCAAGACTGTGAACGGCAACGTCACTCCAGGTGAGACCGAGCCGTCGACGCCCTGGCTGTCGCTGATTGGTGTGTGCGGTGTGGTTGTCGCCGTCGTGGCCCTTGGCATCCGCAACGGCAGGAAGCGCTCTCGGTACGAGCGGCTCTATTCTAGCGGCTACCAAACGGTCGTCTAAACTGAGAAACTGAGACTGTAGAGTGACAAGAGTTTAGCAAGGAAGTAGCAGAGCCAGCCACTGTCTGCCAGGAAGTTGAGGTAAGCTAAACAAAAATGGAAGTGATGTAACTAAAGCGATCAGACGCAAAGCGAGGAAGAAGCTTCCTTCCTTGGAACGACGTATGAGTGTACCAAATCGGTGATTGGCAACCAACAACGTGGCTCAGACTTGACGAATCACAGCTACTACAAAACATCTTGTGCCCACTGAGTGGATCCACCAACCGTTACGAGCGGACGTCCCGTCCCCTATTTCGAGCAAACAGAGACTTGCTTCAGCTTTCTCACTCTTCAATTCGCGCCTACCGGTGGCACTTCCTCGCTTCGCCGTAATGAAGCTCTTCGTCGCGATCGCAGCGCTCGGAGCGATGCTATTCGCGTCTCCTTCCGCGGCCAACGACTTGCACCGCGTGGGAGACCTCCCGGTCTCAAGCAGCAGGACGTCCCCTTCGAGCACTTCGCCGGCCAGCTGCACCTTCCAACCCCCACGGACGAGAAGATGTTCTACTGGTACGCCCAGTCGCAACGCTCTCCTGAGAAGGACCCCATCGTGCTATGGCTCAACGGAGGCCCGGGCTGCGCTTCGACCGAGGGCTTTTTCACGGAAAACGGACCATTCGTCGCCAAACGCGACGGCACAGTCGGTCTCAACCCGTACGGCTGGAACGCCCGCGCCAATGTGGTGTGGGTGGACTCACCCTCGGGTGTTGGCTTCAGTCAGCCATTGCAGGCTGCGTCGGGCTATTACAACGACGACGTCGTGGCGGACCGACTCCGGCTGTTCCTCGGCGAGTTCTTCAACACGTACCCAGAGCTGCAAGGCCGCGAGTTCTACGTGACCGGCGAGAGCTACGCCGGCATGTACGTCCCGTTCCTGGTGGAGCGACTGGTGGACGACCCGCTAGAGGGTGTCAACCTCAAGGGTTTCGCCATTGGCAACCCACTTACGGATATGGAGATCGACGGCAACGCATATATGGACTACTACTACTCGCACGCGCTCATTTCGCGTGGCGACTACTTCACGCTGCTTGACTATTGCGACCACGACGTGGCACAGTGCATGTTCATGGATGCGAACTGCACGACGCACTGTGAAGAAGCTGTCTTGAAGGCGCACGAGGCGGCGGACACCGACGAGTTCAACCACTACTACATCTACGGCGACAAGTGCCGTATGAAGAACAACCAGCGTGACGCGCTGCACTCGCACCTGCTTGGCAAGGCTGGACCCAAGATCCAGACGCACCGCGGAGTCGTTGGTCCGTGTGCTGGCGACTTCACGTTCGAGCTGCTAAACAGACTGGACGTGCAACAGGCGCTGCACATTGAAGGCGAGCTGCCCATGAAGTGGGTGGACTGCCAGTCCTTCATCTCGCACAACTACGACCGCACGGTCTCGTCACTTGACAAGTATCAGAAGCTGCTGGGCAATGGTCTGAAGGTCCTCATCTACAGCGGAGACGCCGACTCGGTCGTGAACTTCCTCGGCACGCAGCGCTGGATCACCGAGGACGACGGACTGGCACTTAAGCCGGCATCCCCGTGGCGTGCGTGGATCGGCCCGGACAACCAGATCGCCGGCTACCAGCAGCGGTTCGAGCTTGGTCTGACTTTCAAGACTGTCAAGGGTGCAGGTCACATGGTCCCTGCGGTGCGTCCGCTGCACGGCTTGCATCTCTTCGACTGCTTCCTGTACGGCGACGACAAGTGCACCTCGATCACTTATCCGACGGACCCATTCGAGCGTGAAGCTGCTGGAGGTGTTCTTGGACCTGTCACCAGGAACCCTCAGCAGGAGGAGCAGCGTGATGGCGCCTTGGAGAAACAGACCAGTGACACCGTCTCGCAGGCGAGCACCCGGACTGAAGCAGCGTCGGGCGCAACCGTGTCACTTTTCGTTGGCTGCGCCTTCCTCATGCTGGCGGCCACGGTCTTCGTGCACCGTCGTCGCCGCCAGGACGGACAGCGTCAGCAGCAGTACCAGCCCATTTAAACGCCTGAGATTGTTGCACGAACACAGAGGACAAACTCATTGCAATAACAATCATTCACTTCCCCCAAACTCATCGACGATGGCTGATCGTACAGTACGTGGTTGCAGTTTTGATCCGAACAGCTTCAAGACCTCCAGAAGGCTTGTAAACGAAGTCGTAAAGGACAGGAGCGTACAGTCCATTACCACTATAGTACGCCATCAAGTCTTCATTATCCAAAAACCTGCCCAGCAAGCAAGTCCTCTTCCTCATGGGGAATCGTAGTAGTCAAGATACTCGCGATCAAGTGCCCAACAACTGGAACGCGGCGCAGATCTCATCCCAGCACGGCCAAGTCGCCATTGTCACGGGCGCCAACTCGGGTATCGGCTACGAGACGGCACTGGAACTCGCTCGTCGTGGGGCCCACGTGGTGCTCGCCTGTCGGAACGAAGCGAAGGGGAGAAACGCCGAGACTTCAATCCGAGAGGCTCTTGCAACGACCCTCGACGCTGGGAGTGTCGAGTTCGCAGCTCTTGACGTGAGCGACCTGGGGAGTGTACGCAGCTTCGCAGACAGTTTTAAAGCTGCTCACGACCGCCTTGATCTGTTGATCAACAACGCCGGAATCATGGGCGGCACGTACACCAAGACGGTCGACAGCTACGAGCGTCAGTTCGCTACCAACCACCTTGGCCACTTCGCTCTGACGGCTCAGCTCTTGCCTCTGCTCAAGCAGAGCTCCGGTGCTCGAGTGGTTAGTGTGAGCAGTGGACTCAATCGTCTCGTGCGGACGTTCGAGGAGCAGCAGCTCAACTGCAGCGAGAAGGTCTACAGTCAAGTGCACACGTACAATGTCTCCAAGCTCTGCAACGTCCTGTTCACGATGGAGCTCTCTCGTCTTCTCCAGTCGAACGGTGTCAAGAACGTCCTCGCTGTTGCTTGTCACCCGGGGTAGCGGCCACGAATCTGGAAGCGATGCCGGCGGCTTCCAACACCAATTGGTTCTGGAAGCTCTTCTTCAGCCTGGGGAAGTATCTTCCTCAGCAGAGTGCTCAAGCAGGAGCTCTGCCGACGCTGTACGCAGCCACAGGCAGTAACGTCGAAAGTGGCGACTACTTCGGACCCAAACACTTCAAGTCCTTCGGCAGTCCCGTACGTGAAGACCCTCCCGAGCTCAGCAAGTCAAAGGAAGCGGCCACCAAATTGTGGGCTCTCAGCGAGCGTCTTGCACGTCTGCTCTTCAAAGTGGCCAACTGAGCCGGCGTAGTTTCTAGTGGGTAAAACTACCTACAGTGAAAGTCTCACTTGATGCTTGTCAGACGTTGTTGTTGAAGTGTCTGTAGGGTTGAAAACGAGTGGACCAGAATCGTTCGCGTCATGGGCAGCGCAACTAGCAGGCGAGTGCCCGATTGGGTCGCCTCGTGCATTCCATCGCAGAAGTGCAAGTTAGCTGTTGTCACGGGCGGCAACTCGGGGATACGCCAATACCAAGCTCTGCAACATCCTCTTCACCTTCGAGTTGGATCGACGGATGAAGGACGCAGGGATCGACGGGGTAACTACCGTCGCGTGTCATCCTGGCACCACATCGACGAACCTGTTGACAGCTCCGTCGTCAACGTCCAACACGAACTGGATGTGGACGACTGCGTTCAAACTGTGGACGCTGATGCCTCGTCAGAGTATTAAATGGGGACCTTGCCGACGTTGTACGCTGCAACAGGGACGACTGTCCGTGGTGGGGACTTCTTCGGCCCCAAGTACTGCAACGCCATGTTCGGCTATCCCGTTCGTGAGACTCCCTCCGAATTGAGTCACTCCATCACTGCAGCTACGAAGCTATGGACGCTAAGCGAGCGACTCGCCCACTTGTCCTTTGGCATTGAGAAGTAAAGCTAGGAATAGTGAACAAGCAGCTTTGAAACTCCTTTATCAACTGTCTTCCCAAAGGGACATCCGATCGCTTGAGTAGTCGCGAATCCTCCGTTGGATCCACAGCTCATAGAGCTTTTGTGATGGCAGTCGGTGCACTTGGTCGCTATGCGGTTCTCGTGTCGCTTGCGCTTTGGGTCGTGTACGCGGCAGCTCCAGACACGATTCAACTCGAAATGAGCAACCGCGTCGCACGAACCCAATCTGTGAGTGCGTTGAAAGGCAGGTATCGAGGTCGTCGCGCAGTCGATGAGGAGCTGCAAACAGTGAACGATGAAGAGCTACTGAGCGATGGGGACATGACGCGCAACGAAGCGACCGTGGAAACGACACTCCGCTCCGGTTCCGGGTCGCACACCATTCAGGTCTCCGTAGGTGGACAGCAGCGGGAGCTGATCATCGACACGGGTAGCGGCAAGACGGCGTTCGTGTGTGTGGGCTGCAACAATTGCGGCGACAGACGCAAGCACCTGCCGTTCGTCTTGACTGCCAACTCGACCTTCTTGACATGCGACCGATCCATGACAAGTTCCAACGGAAGACGTGAAGCTGCGTGTGCTTCATGTGAAAACGGCAAGTGCAAATACGGCCAAACGTACGTGGAAGGAGATCACTGGAGTGCGTACAAAGCGTCCGACGTCATGCAGTTGTCGTCAAGCTTTGAGGCTCGCATCGAGTTCGGCTGCATCTACGAGCAGTCCGGAGTGTTTCTAGATCAACCGTCGGATGGCATCATGGGCTTTTCACGCCACCCGGACTCCATCTACGAGCAGTTTTATCGGCAGAAGGTGACGCAGTCGAGGATCTTCTCGCAGTGTCTGACAGAAGGCGGAGGTTTGCTCACAATCGGCGGGGTCGACCTCGCTCGCCACACGGAGCCTGTGCGATATACCCCACTACGTACCACAGGGTACCAGTACTGGACGGTGACGTTGCTCTCTGTATCTGTCGGTAGCGCGACCAACACGTTGCAGGTGGACAAGAATGAATTCAACGCTGATCGGGGATGTGTACTCGACAGCGGGACGACGTTCTTGTACATGCCCGAAAGTACCAAGGAACCGTTCCGACTGGCGTGGAGTCGAGCTGTCGGAAGCTTTTCCTTCATTCCCCAGAGCGACACGTTCTACACCATGACATCCGACCAGGTTGCAGCACTCCCCGATATCTGCTTCTGGCTCAAGAACGATGTTCACATTTGTCTCCCGTCCAGCCGGTACTTTGCACGCGTTGGAGACGCAGTGTACACTGGAACGATCTTCTTCACAACTGGAACCAAAGCCACGATTCTGGGCGCCAGCGTCCTCGAAGGACACGACATTATCTACGACGTGGATAATCACCGCGTCGGCATCGCTGAAGCCATGTGTGATCAACCACTGCAAGTTGCTGTGGAACTCAGTCTTGATCCTGGAGGCGATAAGTTCCGGCCCGAGTTTGACTACTCGCAGGCTCCCCAGTGGATGCTCGCGGGCGTCACCCTGCTGGCAGTTGCGGGTCTCATTAACACGATCTGGGTCGCTGCAGCAACAGAAGGCGACACTCCACCTAGCACCGCTAAAACTCCCACCCCAGCTCCTTCGTCACAGATGTCCACCTTTAACGACTGGCAAGGCGAAGAATTCTCCTTCTTCTTGATGCAGGAAGACGAATAGTAAGAACACAAACTAATAAGAGCACCCACTGCGATAAAAGGTTGACCACGAACTGCATTTCCACGAGCTTTTCAGTCCTCCTGTAGTGTCAACGGGTCTAATGAGTAAGTTACCGCATTTCTATCCGAGCGCGACGTCCATGACCATCATGACAACGAAGCCCACAATGGTCCCGAACGTCGCCAGCTTCTGGTTACCACTCTGCGTTGTCTCTGGAATCAGATCATCCACGACCACAAAAATCATCGCTCCCGCAGCGAAAGACAGTGCGTATGGCAGAATCGGCTGCACATACAGCACCGCACCCGCTCCAATCAACTACAACACCGAAAACAAACGTCAGTAGTTACAACAACAAAAAACTGCAAAAACGAAATCCCTCACCCCTCCAATCGGCTCCACCAGTCCACTAGCTTGTCCCCACATGAACGCTCGGAAAGCGGACGTTCCCTCCCGTCTCAGCGGCATGGACACCGCCAAACCTTCAGGAAAATTCTGCAATCCAATGCCAATCGCCAAATTCACAGCATTGGCGAAGCTGGCACTGGAGCTGTGGCCCACACTGCCAAAACCCACCCCCACCGCCATCCCCTCCGGCAAATTGTGCAGCGTAATGGCGATCACCAGCAGCAAAACTCGGCGGAAACTGGCACTCGAGGCTTTCGTGACTTTTTCTTGCTCCTGATTGGTCGCGTAATCGTCATTTTCTTCTTCCTTTTCAGATCGTCAGTATTCCCCATGGAGTGAGCGGACACGCCCAGATATTTCTCCAGAAGAGGCAGCACTTTCTCCGTCCCGAAAAGAGTGAACGCGCCAAAGGTGAAGCCCACAGCAGCTGGCACGAAGGACCAGCGGCCGTTGGGTCCGTAGAGCTCGGACTCTGCGGCGATCTCGATGGACGGAGCCAGTAACGACCAATAGGAGGCCGCCAACATGACGCCGCCGGCGAATCCGAGCATGCCGTCGAGGATTTTCTGGCTCGTTTGCTTGTCTTCCACGTCCAGAACGAACACCATGGCGGAGCCCTGCAGAGGTGCATAGGTTTATAGGGTTAGATTAATATAGGGTTTACATGGCTGGGAGGGAGGGAGAGCCGTACGAGAGCGGTGAAGCCCCAGGTCACGAAGGTGCCGAGGAGCGCCTGGACGACGGGGTGCTGGCCCTCGATCATGATCACGTTGCGAAGTGAAGCGGATTGGCTGAAATCGGAGACATGTGTACCCAAACGGTATTGGGAGGGACTGTGAAACGTCCCTTTTCTGCACTGAATGTGAAGAGTAACTGCAACTGAATGCCGACGATCACTCTTCGAGCTCATTCCGCAATTTGCCGCTTCGCGCGCACTTCGCACTCCCTCGAGACCCTCAAACCCTCTGATGCCGCACGTCGTCGCTTACAAAGCCAACGTGGTGCACTCGCTGTCGCTCGGCCAGCTGCAAGTGCTTCAACCAGGGCTCGTGGGCGTGGACGAGCAGGGCCAAATCGTCTTCGTGCTGGACCTGAACGCGTCCGATGCGTCCGAGCACTTCGACGAGCTCGTGGACTTGGGCGAGCAGCTGCTGCTCCCCGGCTTCGTTGACGGCCACGCCCACGCCCCTCAGTACGCGTTCGTTGGTGTGGGGATGCACCTGCCGCTGCTCAAGTGGCTGGAGAGCTACACGTTCCCGTACGAGTCCAAATTCAAAGACGTCAACTACGCGCGAGCCGTGTACGAGAAGGCGGTGAGACGCCACTTGAACAACGGCACCACCACCTGCTCGTACTTTGCCACGATACATCTCGAGGCCTGCAAGGTGCTCACGGACATTCTGGAGCAAGTCGGTCAGCGAGGCTACGTGGGGAAGGTCAACATGGACCGCAATGGCTCTTCCGGACTGCAGGAAGACACACAAGAGTCCATCGACGACACGAGAGCGTTCGTGCAGTACGTGCAGAGCAAGAAGAACGAGCTCTTGACGCCGGTGATCACGCCGAGATTCGTGCCGAGCTGCTCGTCCAAACTCATGCTCGCACTGGCTGAGATCTCGAGAGAGCACAGTCCAAAACTGCCAGTGCAGTCGCATCTGGGAGAGAATCGGGACGAGATCAGCTGGGTGAAGAGTCTTCACCCAGAGAGTGAGACGTACACGGGGGTCTATGACGACCACGGACTGCTGCATGAACGCTCGTACATGGCTCACTGCGTTTGGTGCAGCAAGAACGAGCGAGAACTGCTCCGTGAGAAGCAGACGGCGGTGATTCATTGCCCCAACTCGAACTTTTCGCTGTCTAGTGGCGTGTTGAATGTGCGTCGCCTGCTGAAGGAAGGAGTCAAGGTCGGGCTCGGTACGGACGTGTCGGGTGGCTACTCTCCATCCATGCTGGACGCTATCCGCCAAGCAGTCGTTGCGTCCAAGTTGGTGTCCATTGGCAACGGCAGCAACAACGAAGATGGCAATGAGCAGCAGGAAGACTCGCTCTCGTATGCCGAAGCCTTCCACCTCGCGACAGTGGGGAGCGCTGAAGCGCTGGGACTTGGCGACAAGGTCGGCAACTTCATGGTGGGCAAATATTTCGATGCACTCGTGGTGGACCCGTACACTACCAACAGTCCCATCGACGAGGCTTTTGACCCCGTTGAAGCTGCCGACGTATTGCACACGTTCCAGAAGTTCCTCTTTCTTGGCGATGACCGCAACATCATTTCCATCTTTGTGGGCGGCCGCCAAGTCAAGAGTGCGGCGTCCGAATTCCACGTGAAGAAGTCGTTGGAGGCTACCGCCTCTCCGTTAACTATCGGTAGCGTCCACCCCAGCATCCAGCCTCTGTCTCTAGCAAACGAGTAGACCCCGTACTCTAATTACCCAGCAAGTATATGTAACCTTCACTTTCCAAAGCGTCACCCCTGTGGCATGGCGAAAGATGGCGAGTACGAGATGGCTCCTCGTGTGGAGCGTATCGAGCAGCAGATTCCCGACGAATGGAGGGAGTTCGCGGGGAAGCCCCTGCAAATGACCTACTACGCCACCAAAGTGAACACTTTCCGAGAGAATCCCGACTTGCAACGTCCGAGCGACTCATTTGCCGCGTGGGCTACCAAGGAACTGCGTCGAGAGTTGGGAGAGTGAGTACACACAACTGTAAAAATGTTGAAAGTGCTACTTCCTAACCCAAAAGTGTTGTGATACTGCGCAGTGAAGGTCGATATTTGAGTGACGCAGAACTGACGGCTATTGTAAGTCAGGAATGGCGCACAGACCTCACCCGCAACCTCTTGGAAGTGCGTCTCAATCGCCATGGCAGCAATGACGGGCCGGTAGTGCGGCGGTCCCCGAGTGGCGTTCTCTACGTCACCCCACAACCTCCACGAACGTCTCCAACGAAGTCCATACTGGATGAGATCGCAAGCTCAGGACTCGGCAAGAAAGCAGCTTCCACAACGTGAGACCACAGAGCAGTTGAAAACTCAATCCCCTTCGTTAAGTCCGCAGCAGGAAAAAAGGCAACAAGTTGACCATCACTCTAGCATACTCCGATTGGGCAAATACCCACTTCAACTAGAATCGCCGAAACGACGCGAAGATGGCAAATGTGCGGTGGGCGAGAGCCCCGAGGAAATCTTGTCAATGGCCACGCAGGGTTAGATTTTGTATCAGGAAAGGGGAATCCATTGGCTTGTTGATGGTGGCAACGAGTTTCCACGATGCGTCGAGCGCGGCGTCCGTCGTGATGGTTCGTGGCGGTGGACGCTCCGACAGCGAGAAGGAATACGGGGAGGTGCGACTCTATCCGACGCGGATTCGCTTCGTGACTGGCGTGGCTCGAGCCTACGAGGACGACTTTCCATCGGAACTGAGCGCTTTGGTCAAGGAGATGGACTTCGAGATCGCCATCAACCAGGTCAACAACACCATGCAGGACTATTGGCCGTGTCTCTTCTGCATCTGCTGGGGCTACGGCTGCTGTCCGTGCACACTCGGCCTCTCTCTGTTGTGTCCCAACTTTTGCATCAGGGATGTACGTTGCTGGGTTCTTTGTGTGCTGGTCGCGAACTGATGATGTGTTGTGTGTAGGCGGAGCAATACGTTCGAGCGCTGCTCAACAGAATCAACAAGCGACTCTGCTTCGAGCGAGCTGGCGTCGAGTGGCAACTAGTGCGGTCGTGCGGCAAGTCCTGGGTAAGCTCGATTGGGTTTTGCTGTTGGCTATCGATCGATTACTTAGCGTCTACTTGTCTAGATCCAAATCACGTACCCGTTAGCACCGAAGAAGCCGCCACTGGTAACATACCAAAACGACATCCTCCCGCCGAGTTCAAACCAACAACAAACACCCTCCAGGTCCTCAACTTTATCAGCCTCAACACCTCTTGTCCCACCATAAAACCCAAGCAAATGTTCGTGACGTGGTAGTGTATTCAATTCCATTGTTCGTCTATCGGTTGCATCTTCCATTGCAATGCACCCACAATCTCTCGACGTAACATGCTCGCTCTAGTCTCCACGAGGCCACACAACCACTGATCTAATAGCCACTTTCCGCTTTCTCAAGTAGATTTCATAGTGCGTTGCGCTCTCTGCTTCGCTCTGCCACAGTTCGCAAACTGCTGTCCACTCCACCAGCGTTGGTTACCATCGGTCAATAATGGTAAGCGGATCGGAGGGCTGGCACACGTAGTCCAACTACATTATTGGATGGTGAGGAACCCACGCAGTGTGGTGCGGAACTGGCCGAGTCTCTGGGTGAACTTGTCGCGGTTGGCAGCCTCCAGGTTGGGGCGCACGTCTGCGAAAAGAGACGCAAAAGCCTCTTCGATCTGCGCGCGGTTCTCCGGTGGCTGCGAAGAGCTCAGCTGTTGCTGGTAATTGGTCAGCGCTTCCTCGCTGCAAAGCGTGAGACTCAAGATTGGTCGCGAGAGCGCCCACTGTGAATTTACCTCGCCGTACACCAAAATGTCCAGCAATGCCGCGAGCAGCGTGGACCACATGTTGGGCGAGCCCTGCACGTGAGCACGTAGCGCATGCTTCACCGGTGTATCCCGTTTCTTCTTCATCTCCTGGAAATACAGCGACGCGAGGTGGTCCACTGCAGTCGCGCACTGGGCAGCGATGGCCAGGTCGTACGAGTTCATACCTTCGTGCAGCGACTGCACGAGCTGGCGGAAGATCCCGTCCTCCAGCGCCACGACGGATGCCAGCTGATTACGGAACAAAATCTCCAGGAAGAAAAAGTAGGCGTTCTTCACCTTGGGGTAGTGCATCAGGTCTTCGTGCGGAATAGATAGGACAAGCTGCAGCGCGATCTCTAGTGCGTTCTCCAACGACTTGTCATTGTACAGCTGGAACACGCCGAAATTCACGTAGTTCCCGCCCAAAGCGCGGTACAGAATACCCAGGCACAGCGCCACACCCTTATACTTATCGCCGTACGGGTTCTTCCCTGCCGGCACTGGTTGTATCCGCCGCCCGTACGCTACCACAACGCTGCTCAGCTCGCGGAACAGCAAGATACCGCTGGCCGAGCTTTGGTCAAAGGTGACGCGCTGTGCCTTGTTGTATGCCAGCTCCTGCAAGAACTTGAGCAGTGCTGTGGTCACGGCCGGGTGGTCGTACAGCTCATCAGCAGCGCGGACGAACACCGGGAAGTACGCAGGATATAGCAAGTCGAAGATGCAGCTGTATGTGCGTCGGTTGTGTGTCTGCTGCACGATGCCTCGCAGATCCCGGCACACGCCAATCACAGCCTCGCGAACCTCCGGTACACGATAGTTGGGCGTCTGTAACAATTGGTTCAGCACATTCTCGACCGGCTCCATGAACCGCTCGAACCGCTCTGAGGACTCGTCAAACGCTGTCGTGAAAATAAGCCTCGCAATGGTCGAGTGGAACGTCGTCCGGTGCCGCGTGTTGGCAGGAATCGCCAGGAACGGGAACTCTTCAGCCGTGTGGTTCCCGATTAGGTACTGCACAGTTTCCAGTCCAAGAAGGAGCTTGCCAGAGGAGTACCCGGATGCCACTTCGAAGAAGAGCGCCAAAGTCTTGCTAATAACCACCTCGGTCTCGCCCCAGAATTTGAGATTGTTACCCACTTTCGTGACCATCATGTTCACAACGACCGTGTGGTCGCCCAGTCCAAGCCGCTCGAACATGCGCAAGTATGCTTTGTGTTTAGATGACATGGCGCTCTCGCTAGGAGCCATAATGGGCGACGAGGCCGCCCCCGCTGACGCAGGCTGCATGGAAGAAGCCGGCGTAGGAGCGGACGGCATGCCATGCTGCTCCCCAATGTAGTTCTTGCGGAAGCTGCTAAAGTAGTACAGCAACGATAACTCAAAGTGCACACTAGGCTTTGTTTGGCCACCCGACGCAATGATCCGATGTTCAGTCAGCTGCATAGCGCGGAACACTCGCTGAGATAGGTCTGCATCTACGACCTCGTCCCCTCCATTGACGTGGACGAATACGACTGACCGCCAATGATGGCGCCAATAACATACACAAGCCAGGCTGCCTGGTTCTCCATGCTTTCCAATTGCTGTTGCTGCTGCGGAGGAATTGAAGCTCCACCGCTCTGATCCAAGATGCTGCAGGCCTCGGCGTACTGATTCAAAATCGGGTCCAGCACTGATACAATGTATTCCCCGTCTGGCGGTAGTTGAAGTGGCAAAGCGTCGGAAGCTTCTCTAGCTGCTCGTAAAGGCCGCCTTCGTCATCCAGTGGGTTGTCCAGCGTGTCATCAAGCGCACACTGCTCGGCCGAGTCAAGCCGCGACTGTATATATGCCTGAATAATTTGCGGTACGCGTGTGTCCAAGAAATGAATAGCTCCAGAGTTCGGCGAGCTCGGCACCGTGTCAGCACGTACATAGGGCAGCGCGGCCACAAGCCGCGCCCATAACGCTAGCAAATAATGCGTCGAGTTCGCCGACCATTGCCACTGACGAAAAGATTTAATCGTAAAATCAGGCGTGAGGTCCATCCAGTCCTCAAACGCGTCCGTCTTCATGAGCTCTGAGAGCTGGTAGTTCGATTTCAACCTCCCAATCAAGCGGCAAAACTCATGGTAATTCTGCTGGTCCGAAAGGCCCTCCTGAGCGCGCAAAATGGTGCAAATCCCCTTCAACAAATGCGCTAGATACGCGCTGCGCTCTTTCTCAGGCGAGAAAATGTTGCGACGAACAGACGCAAAAGCATCAGCGCCTCCAGGCACTTGGACGTGTTCGGCGGGGTGGTCATCTTGTAAAGTCGAACAGCAGATTCAGCGTGTCCGGGTCCTGGATAACCGACCGCCAGGACGACGGCACCTGCAGCGACCCCGTCTCCTCGGACGATTCGTCCGGGTTGGTGCCAATAAAGTCAAAGGACAGACACTTGATGAGCAAGGCCAGCGCTTGGTCGCCCATCCGCGCTTCTTGCTGTGGAGAAGCTCCGCCAATGTTGTGCATCTGCAGCTGCTTGAGGGACGTGAGCGCCACCTGGAAGATCCGGAAGAGCGAGTCTTCTCGGAAAGACACGGCGATCTTCCTGTGGAACGTGATGTTGCGGCCAGCCACGGGCAAGTTCATCTCCGTCACGAGCTCGCTGAGGATCTGCAGGCCGATGACGCAGTGGTCCACGGTGGCCTGCAGGAACTTGGTCACCTCGGCCACGATCTCCCGGTGCTGCTCGTCGTCGAACCAGCCGTACTTGGTGAGGCGACAGACCATCTGGATGAGCGAGGTGGTCACGAACTTCTCGAGCGTCGGCCCCTTCTGCGCCAGGTACCCGAGCACGTAATTCCCTACAGTAAAAACAAAACAAAAAACAAAAAAGTTAGTTTTTAGTGCTTTTAGTGGTTTTTATGGCAGTGGATGGCGTGACGCACGGATGTCGACGCGCTGCGGCGTGGTGAAGTTGTTCCAGTGGGTCGTGATGAGCTTCGTGAGGCTCGTGCTGGCCACCAGCAGCGCGTAGGGCGACGCCGAGTGGTCCAGCACGTACTGGCACTGCGGGATGTACTCGGCCGAGCTCTGCAGGATGAGCACCGCCTGCTGCGCGTGGGCGCGCTCCGCCGCGTTGCCGCTGTCGTACAGCACGCGGCACAGCGTCTCCAGCTCGCGCAGCTGGTTGGCGTCCATGGCTGCGTTTGGCTCGCGTTCGGTCCCTTTCGCCTTTTGGCTCGGAGGGGAAAGCTGGGGGTAAGTTCAAGTGGACCACATACACTGAACCCAGTTTTCACATCAATTGACTACGTTTTCGGTGCAATATTGGTCCCCTCTGGTCAAGTTTGGACTTAAGTATGGACTGCAGTCAGCTCTGCTTGACTTTACCGGCGACTAGCTGCCCATCCAGCGATAGGAAGGCAGGCGGTTGCCTTCCTCGTCCATCTGGCAGTCGCGGTTCAGACAGACCCAGATGAGCGCCAGCGTCGACTGCTTCACGCCGTCCTGCGAGCGGATGAAGACGGCGCCGTTGCTGTGGCAGTTGGGGCACACGACGTCGTAGTCGCGTTGCAGCGTCGGGTCATCGATCACGTCGCCAGGCAGCACGTCCAGCTGCACTCTGCAGCACACAAGACACGAACAATTAGCGACTGACTTGAGACCCACAGTCCTGAAGAGCAGCTTGCAACGCACCGCGTGTCCTTGACCAGCTCGTTGGCATAAATACAGTTCTCCTCCACGTCCTCCGACTGCCCGCAGTTGCGGCAGCGGAACACCAGGCGGCGGATCTCGCGGTCCTGGCTCGGGTACAACATGTTGTTGCTGTGGGCAAAGACAGACAGAGAGTAAGGGGGGCGAGCGTTAGTTTTGAGTCCATTAGACGCTGTTGGAGCCAGTTCTCGCGTCGAGTTCGACGGCCTGAACTGAGGCGAAAGCGTCTTGCGCAGGACGAGACCAATAGGCAGGCAGGGGACGCACCACTCGCGGCAAAAGCGCATTCCAGCAGCGGCCATGATGACGCTTGCTTCCTTCCGCGCGTTTTCAGAAGTGAGCTAACGTCCAAGCGAACGGAGGTGCGTACAGTGAGAGAGCCTGGTAAGTACGATTGATAGAAACATGTAGCCTGACAGTTTTTAGGGTTCCTCCTTCTCCTCCGTCTCGCGAGACTGCTGGGTCCAGAGCTGCAGATAACCTGTGAACGAGTGAAGCTGTAAGTTGCGTGGCTGCTGCAATAACCGCAAGCATGGAAATATACGTACGGCCTCCTTGCTCGAGCAGCTTGGCGTGACTGCCGGACTCCACGACGCGACCCTTTTCAAGAACGATGATGTTGTCCGCGTGTCGAACAGTTGAGAGGCGGTGGGCGATGATGATGGTCGTGCGGCCTGCGCACGCCGCGTTCAGCGCCTGGTGGATGCTTTGCTCCGTCACCGTGTCCAGCGACGACGTGGCCTCGTCCAGCACGACCACCGACGGGTTCTTCAGCACGAGACGCGCGATGGCGATACGCTGCTTCTCGCCGCCGCTCAACTTCAGCCCACGCTCACCAATCTGCGAGTCGAACTGGTTGGGCAGCGTCATGATGAAATCGTAGATGTTGGCCACCTTGACGGCGGCCACAAGCTCCTCGTCCGTGCAGTGGCGATGGCCGTACGTAAGCTGTTCGCATCGAAGACAGACACATGAAAAGGTTAGAAGGCTGTACACGTCATCCAGAGCAGTAAGTAGCGTACGTTGTAGCGGATGGAGTCGTTGAACATGACCGTGTCTTGGGGCACAATGCCGATGCTCTTGCGGAGAGATTTCTGACGAACTGAAGCAATGTCCTGTCCGTTGATGCAGATCTTGCCAGACACAACGTCGTAGAAGCGGAATAGCAACCGACTGATCGTCGTCTTGCCGGAGCCTGTAGAGCCCACGATAGCCACCGTATGCCCCGTAGGTACCGTGAAATTTACATCTTTGAGTCCGTTAGCTGCCGGTTGGCTTGGATACCTGAAGCTGACATTATGGAACGAGACCGTGCTGGCGGTGGGGGAGGCTTCCAATGCAGGTGCCCCAAGCTTGTCCTGCACCTCGGGTTGAATCCGCAGTAGCTCGACCAGGTTTTCCATGTCCACAAACGACTGCACAATAGTGTTGTAGATGTTGCCCAACGAGTCGAGCGGCTTGAAAATGTTGCCGATATACACCGTCACGGCCACGAAATCACCGACAGTCATTACGCCGTAGTAGACGTTCCGGGCCGAGATGAACAGACACACGCCAAGGCAGCTCTGCTGGATAAGCTGTTGTGCCACCACGATGACGTTCATGAGGCCTCGCGTGGACAACTGCGACTTCTGGTAGAGGAAAATGCTCGACATGTATCGCGCAAGCTCATAATCCTCCGTGCAAAAGTACTTGACCGTCTCGAAGTTCACGAGTGAATCAACTGCCTTCTCGCTCGCCTGGTTGTCGTGTTCGTTTGTCTGCTTTTGTAGTGCAGGCGAATCCTCGTCCCCATAGCAGTGATGATCACGTAGAGCACCACACCAACAACAGTCACGACTGACAAAATCTTCTCCTTGAACGAAAAAATGAACACGATGGACACGACGATGAGCTCCACAAAAGTGGGCACCAGTCGGAAGAAAATGACGTTGACGATGTTGTCCGTACTCGTAGATCCACGGTCCAAGCAGCGCAGCACCTTGCCCGTCTTCTTGGTCAAATGATAGTTCATCGAAAGACTGTGCAAGTGTCCAAATAACTACCAGTAGAGCGGAAACAATGCAAGGTTAGTAGACAGAATTCTGCAATAGCCAAGCTGATGGTCGATACCTCAGCTGCAACGTCTTGGTACGCGTGCTGCTTCACCACCATATACAGATACGTCTGCAGCTGCTTCGCCGCCGCGAACCCAAACAGCGTCACTGCGCCACAAGCCAATTAGTCAGTCACTTGTCCAACCTGCTCTGTCAATGACATCTCCACGCACCGCAATACATGGCAATTGCAAACACTGGGATCTGCGTGAATTGGCTCTCAGAGATCGTGTTGGTTGCCTCCTTGAGGAAAAGCGGCGCCAGGATGCGCGAGCCCCGCGACAGGAACATGAACGAGAACGAGATGAACACTCGCACGCGCTGTACGGACAGCAACGCGTTAGATCAGAAAAGCAATATGGCAATGCTAATAACCAGTTGCAAGGCGTACCAGTCCCCATGTCTTCGGCCAAAAGTCTGCAGCACAAATGCACAAATCCGTTGACACAGTCAGCAAATGAGGCCCCACCTCAGAATTGCAGGCACAACTCGTACATGGGATGAGCAGCACACGCAGCTCCCAGATTGTGGCGCCCTGACTGGGTTGTGGGTCCTCCAGAGACCCCTCAGCCGGTTCCTTCAGCGGAGTCTTCTCGTTCAACGGCATCTTGGTGAGTGGTGGATGCAACGGACACCGGCGGAAGTTACCGTCATTCCGCTTTTGCACACGTGTCGCGGAGCCAATCAGTGATGGTTCACTGTAAGGAAACACTGGACAAATTGGGTGAGCTTGAGCTTACGTTAATTCGTAGCAGCTTTAGCACTGCGAGTTAGTGTCGAATAGAACGAAGACAGGAACACTTGTGTAGATAAGAGTAAAACTCAAAGTAATTCATTTAACACGTGCCGTGCACGAGGAGGAAAGCGTAAGCCTAAAAACCCCTTTCACCTCACAACCCGTCAGTCCGGGCTTGTGAGACTACTACTATCATCCGTGTAGGATACGACCAGGACATGAGTGACCACGAGAGAGTGGCGAGCGACCTCGTCAGGTCGCTAACTCTCATACTTCGAAGTATAAAGACAGCGGATGGTAATGCAAAGTCAACCACAGGCATCGCCCTAAAATTTAGGATTGAAGCTGTGCGGACTTAGCGAAAAATGGATCTACGCTTTTGTATGCATGTCAAATCACCCGCGTTTTCGTTGACCACTTTTGAGAAAGCTTCCAGCCGCCATGGCTCCTCCTCCCGCTCCGACCGACGAAGCGCCCCGCAAGAAGCGCCGCACGCTTCGTGACGCCGAGGCGGACCTGGAAACGTGTCGCAATGCGCTACTAGAAGCCAAGCGCAAACTCGTGCTCACGGTGAGGAGCCGCCCGCAATGATCAAAAATCAGCGGAATAAAAAAACACAAAAATAATTAAATCTGGTGCACAGGCTCGAGAGAACGCCAAGATGAAGGTGCTGCTGATGAAGTACATTGAGCAGGACAACTCGCTGATATCCTCCAGCCAGCTCAGCGTCGCCGAGGTGCGTCGATCGGTCTCAAAAGCTGTAAAATACGTGGAAATTACTGAAAAATATTGTAAACAACGTAGTCGAGCAGCCAGTCGACGAGTGTTGTGCAGACCTCGTCGCCTGGTCCGAGCTCGCCTCCAATTGGCGAGACGGACACGTCGGCGCTGTCCCAGTCTCCGAGGGAGTACACGACTGCCGAGGAAACGACCGCAGAGGAAGAGAGCGAGGACAGTTTGTGGGCCGGCGACTTCCAGCCGTGTGGCGATGGGTTCACGGAGCCTGTGAGTCAGCTGAGCCAGATCAGTCAGGCCAGTCACTGGAGCGAGCTCAGCTCCACGTCCAATTTGGACGCCATCATCAACTTCCTCGAGACGCAGGACACATCGGAGACCAATCGGTATTGGAGTTTTTGGAGGAGAGATAGACGTTTGCAGCTCACGCTATGCTTGTGTTGTAGAATGGGGACGTTGCAGGCGGAATACGCCAAGCTCAAGGAGCAGAAGTCCGTTGTGCGGGTGGGCGTTGGCGTGCTGCTCATGTCCAAGAAACATCCGGACTGTGTGCTTATCGGTCAACGCAAGGGCTCCCATGGAGAAGGCAAGTTCGCTCTGCCAGGTGGCCACTTGGAAATGTACGAGAGCTGGCAGGAATGCGCCGTCCGAGAGGTCAAGGAGGAAACTGGTGCGTAGACGATGCCTCGTACCGTGTACTGTACCTTGTTGTGGCTAACTGGATTGGTGTCCAACAGATCTCGATCTCAAGGGAGCCAAGTTCGCCACCGTGACCAACGACCCCATGCAGGACGAAGGTAAGCACTACATTACGATCCTCATGCAGGCTGAAGTGGACGACGAGCAGACCGTGAGGAATATGGAGCCGAACAAGTGCGAGGGCTGGAGCTGGGTGCCGTGGGCGGACCTGCGTGCTCGCGACGATATGTTTACGCCGTTGCTCCACGTGACCCACAGCGCTTTCACACCGACGTTCATCACGGCGTAAGCTCAGTTTCGAGGATGCGAACGCTGGCATGCTTGAGATCAACAGAGGAGTACTTTGCTTCGTCGGTGGTTAATATTTTACATGGCGTTTTAATTTGATGGTACTGCTTTTTAAAGCGGCTGGATGCCTAGCTCTCTCCTATGTTTCTCTCTTGCATGGGCCACACAAGCGCGGCGTGGAACAACAGCCACACGATCGCCGCGACGATGGCAGCTCGCACGAGCATCAGCAACACGTTGGCGTTGTGGCCGTCAGTGAACGGATCAACCACCAGCCACTTGAAGCTGGAGCTCAGTACCGATCCGGGCGTAGCCAGCTCGGACTTGTTCTCCTCAGCCTCGTCGACCTGTGCGAGGTTCTGCTCCACTTCTTCCATGGAGCGGACTACCATGTCACCTCCGTTCTGTCGCACGAACTTGAGCTGCAGCGTCACCGACTCAGCATTGCCAGAGGTGCGGGCCGCGTCAAATCTCTCCAACTGGATGTTGGTGCTGAACTCAGCATCGTCTTTGAGGAGGTCGGCCGCAACCAGCGCTGCTCCTGCGACCTTAGTCGAGCGAAACAGCGTGTGGTCCCAGAGCGAGATCTCCACCACGTCCGCGAGCTTGTGCGCCGGGATCTTCAGCGGAATATGGTTCCACTTGGGATTCGGGTCTCGTCGGAGCACGGGGCTCTTCCACACAAATCCCGTCTCTGGGCACTGTAGGAGAACGAAAGGATTCACTGTCTTACGCTTGCGAATGGGCTTCAGACCTGTGCATGAGATCTCAGCCAACGTAATCGCGGGCATGGTCTTCCTGCCACCGAGGAGAGCAGCACCCGTCGTCAGCGGCTGCACGGCCGCCTCGTTGGCTCCGCTCTGACTGCTGCTGCTGCTACCGGAAAGTCTCAAACTGGCGGCAGTAACTGCCGTCATAGCGGCGCTGCTATCGGCTGAGCTGTTGGACTTGAGCCGTCGACACCTGATCTTGGAAGGGGAGTGCTATTGGCGTTGTTGTTCTCCGAGTCGCTCACGTCCGAGTCGCTGAGCTCGCTCGGGTCCACGTCCGAGAAGCGGCCGAACGAGAGTCGGAGCGGCGACGACTTGCCCAAGTCCTGCGGCGTCTTGCCGCTCTTGGCGTCGGGGATCGCGATGTGCGCGATGCGCACGATGGTGGCGCTATTGGGCTTCCAGTCGAGCAGCTCCATGAAAAGCGGGTCCTTGAACACGATGCCGTGCTCGTACACGAACGTGGACTGGCACGCGCCCGAGCGCGCGGGGCAGCCCTTGACGTGCAGGTTGGCGCTGAGCTTCGTCATGCGCGCGCCCACGAGGTAGGCGAGCACGGCCGACTGGCCCTCGTGGCGCGCGCCGTCCACGGACACGAGCACGACGTCTTTGGCCAGGAAGTTGAGGATCATGGCGGCGTCGTTCTTGCGGAAGGCGTGGGCGAAGCGCAGGTGGTTCACGAGCAGCTGCTCGACCTGCGGGGGCGTCCGAGTCGCTCAGGTCGCTGTCGTCCGCGTAGACGTCGTAGGCGGGCGAGGGCGGCCGCGAGTCGGCGTGGCGTTTCACGCCGCCGTCGTTGTTGCTGCTGGGCAGAGTCATGGCTGGGGAGGGCTGGCTGGGAGGTGGCGCGAGGCCCATACGACGAGTGAGTGAGAGGGGGCGGTCTGGTCCGAGCTGGGCTGTTGTGTCTGAGTCCGTCTGGCCTGATACTGACTCGTGGGTTCACTTGCTTGTGCTGTCGAGTTCCAATTCGCGAATGGAAACAGAAGATGGCAGTGGAGCGAGAAAAACGGCCCGCACGGGATTTCAGCCAATCGGCTGGCGCGAAGGGTGATTATTGCAGTGCGGTTAGGGCGTGATTACCCACGAAAGATCAGGCCACTCTTGCCGCCCCGCCGTCGTCAACGAACAAGACCGCTCCACGCTATTATAGACTTGATGCCGTTTAGCTGTCTGCGAGGCGAGAGCGGCCATCGTCGGTGCTGTCTAATGCTGCTGGCCTCTGCGATCTGTTCGACGGACGGCGATGGCGTCGCCACGTCGATCGGGTGAACGCTGCGTCTGTTTGAAGGCCGGCGTTATGTGGAGTCCCGCTCTCTGTGCGGCGGTAGGGCTGCACCTGCATCGGGTTTCCAGTCAAGCAAACTTTGTTACAAAGCGCAAGAGCACGTGCTTGCTCAGAGACCAGCAGACTGCTGCGCCGTCACAGGGCAGGCAAGGCGAAGCGGGGACGGCAGGACTCTGGACCCCACTCTCTGCCTGGATCTACTCCATCAACTGAAGCAGGCTTGCTTCCTTCCTTCCTGTGACAGCGCGCATCGCAGGCGAGAGTGGCACTCGAGAATGTCTGTCGTGTGGTGCCGCACCCACAGTCGCCTTGCACACTGTATGTGGGATGTGACAAATCTGAGTGTTGACACCACGCGGCCAGAGCCGCGAAATATTACGGCAAGTTATTCGCTCACATCTTGGCGTCAACAACGAAGCCCCCACGTCTGTAAGCCGAGCGCGATGGCGCCCGCTCCACATCGGGCGTGATCTGGATGATGGCATGGCGGTGGTGGTGTAGCTGCAGACGCGAACTTGTCAGAATCAAATGTTAGGTTACATGTATCATTGCAACGGTGTAATCTTCGTGAGATTGCGCCCCTTTCGGAGCCGCTGATTGGCCGAGTCGGATCTCGAATTTCACAGCTTCCTGGGCCACCACTCCGCCACCCACCTGACTGGCGCTGGCGCTTGCTGGGCCCGTCAGGCATCGGCCGCTGACATTAAAGTCCGGCTGAGAAGGTTCACAGCGGTAGTGTGGCAACGTGTTGGCGGTGAAAGGCGACGATGAAAGGCAAATTGTCGAGAGGCCATCTTCAAGAACAGGCGCAGCCAATGCGCACGCAGGGTTACGGTCATTTTGGCCAATCGCGCAGCGGGATGGAAACGGTGGAGCTGTTTGAGTCTGAAGCTGAAGTTGACTTTGTTGCGCCAAAAATGGAGCAAACCTTGCTTGGCGTTCGAGTGGAGTAAACGCTGTAGCCCTGCGGATTGCGCCGATGGTGACGGCGCTCGGTGCTAGCAATATTGTACAGGACGCTTGCTTTGAAGAGTGTCTGGGACGTGCAGACAGCAGAGAGCGAAACTCGAGTCCTGAGATCAGCCAACGAGGCGGTAAGCGCGTCTGAGACGACGCCGCCACTCTCAATTCTGCAAGTCAACCGGTAGTCGTATCGAGCGAGAGGCGGCGCCAGAGCGTTTTGTGGTCGTGGTGCTCTGGAATGATGTTTTTCTGCGAGGGCTTTCCTCGCAGCTTGGTTGTCACCACGTGAGCCGGTCGTCAGTGTCATGCCCTCGTTCGAAGAGAGAGGCCGCATTACCACCAAGTCACGTTTGTTCAACAGCCGGCGAGGCTGTCCATGTTGGAAATCCAGACACGATCATTCAAGTGGTGGTGCTTGTATTAATTCAGGTACTGTAACGCATTCCTTACACTCGTTCCTGTTTACCAGCACCTAAATCCTCGTATCAGCCAGGTGAATTCTTAGTATCCAGCAGCAAAGTTCTACTCGCCATGGGTCCAAGTTGGACCCCAACACCGCGTTCCCCAACGACGGAGCCGCAGGTGGTGGATGTGCATGAAGCAGCACGCAATTGCACATGACAACATCCAAACGGCCGAGTCGTTTCCGTATGCCTATCCATACGATGCGATTGTCCTCACGGACACTACGCAAACAACGCTACAGCACGCTCCGGATGGGCGCGTGCTTGCCGCCGCTGCCGTTGAATGGACACTTGGGTCATTCTTCTCGCACATGGCCACAGTCTCTGCAGAATCCGCACCACCAAGTTTTAGACTTCATGGAAGTACGGCACCACCTCCTCGTTGGCCATGGTCGCCGGCCACAGTCGGTCGCACATGAAGCGCCGGTAGTTCAGGTTGCCCTTGATGATCACCAGCGTCGCCTCTCGCGCCAAACGAGTCTGCAGCTCAACGTTGAAAAACAAGAGCGGTTCCACGCGATGTCGCTGCGGATAACGAGTTACTTCTTACGGGCGTACTGGTTCAGACGGTTACCTAAGTCTGCACCGCCGGTGTGCGTATCGAGCGCTGCAGCTCGTCGATATGTTCGTGGACGTCGGAGACGGTCGCATACGATGCGATCATGGGCTCGGCCTTGGCGTTCATGGCCACTTTACGGCACCATTTGCGTGCTAGCAAGTGATCTGCCATCGCTAGATCCAGCAGCCGCTATTGTCGTTGATATACTCGACACCCAGACTCACCAGTGTCTTGTGCCTGATACGAGACGACCTACCAGGTCGGTCGCTGTGGGCCACGACGTCGTCAAGTCCAGTGATGCATCAGCTCCTCTGACGACCGTCCTCGCGTCGGTCATGCTGCCCCAAAGTTCAGCTGGTCTTGGCGGGGTCTTTTGATCGCAAAAGTAGCCATTACTGTTGAAGTTGCCCTTTTGTTGGCCACGTCGAAACGAGCTTTCGATAGGTTAAAAGATGGCCGGATGGTGTTCCTTTTTTGTATTCCTTTTTTGTGTTCCTTTTTAGCGTGCTTCTTTTTCGTAATGACTCACCTTGAACATGGCTACATTGGGAGAATCTGGCAGCGTCAGTTAGTCAGTTTGCAGTACGCACGTCGGCCTCTCTCTAACGATGGCCGACCAGGAAGCGGATCAGGTGGCAGAAGCCTGGCGCAAGCTCGGCTTGGCCGCGAATCAGGCGCAGGAGGCGAAGCAGGAAATCGTCCACGCCATGTCCGGGCTTCAAGCTGAGCAAGACACAACTGCAGCCGAGCTGAAGGCGCTGCGAGAGGCCATTGCAGACGTGAAAGATACGACGGAGCAGCTCGTGGCGGAGATGCAGCTCCTCCGCAAACAACTCGCGGGCAAACAGGACGACGAAGAGCAGCAACTCAATCGCAGCCAAAGTCCCAAGGCCAGCAATCGCAGCCGCAGTCCCAGCGTCGAGTCGGACGGCAACACCAGCAGTGACTCCGTTCTCCAGCCCACGCAATCCACGCAGTTCAACTCGCCGCCTCTCAACGCCCCGCAGTTCCCCCTACGTGCACTTCCGTCAGTATCCAATGCAGTTCAACCAGTTCTACCCACCACCGCCATTCATGCCCCACTTCCAGAACAATCCTAACGCGGGGTA
The DNA here is from genome assembly GCA_012656105.1 of Phytophthora syringae. Taxonomy (NCBI): domain Eukaryota; phylum Oomycota; class Peronosporomycetes; order Peronosporales; family Peronosporaceae; genus Phytophthora; species Phytophthora syringae. Next base: position 248,740 of record JAAKBD010000005.1, on the reverse strand, counting down.
TCCGTACCAACGTCCGTGGTAATTCGTGAGCCCAAGTTGAAGTGAGTACAGATGAGTGGCATCTCGTTGCAAGTAAGACAGTGAACTTGTCTGTTCATTGTCCTCGCCTGAGTTTAAACAGACAACAGGCACATCTTTAATACGATTTCTTGAAAGCGAGCACCTGGTAGAGTCCGGCGATCTCCCACTCGGCATTCGAGATGGAGCCGCGGATGTTGGTCACGTGCATCTTCTCGAGCAGCGTGCGGTTGCGGTCCTGGTCCTTGCGTTGCTGGATGAAGCGGTGGAAGTTCTGCTTCAGGAGCAGCTCGAAGCCGTGTTCGGCCAGCAACTTGGCCACCAAATCGTCGGGCACCAGATACTCGGGGAGGTCAACCGCTTGGCCACCGCCACCTTCTTCGTCCTCCACACGATCACGCAGCGTGAAGTTGTAGCGTAGACCGAAAGTTCCTTCCGAAGCGGCATCTGGTCCTGACAATTGGGCGCGCGTAGCTGCGTCAAAGCGGATACAACACACTTCGCGCTTCTTCTCGTCCACGATGCTCACGTCCGGCTTGTTCGCTTCCCTGTCTTCTTTCTGCTTCGCGGGCGGCCGCAGACCTTGGTAGTACTTCATCAGCAGCTTGTTCGGGTCCACTGTCGTCGCAATCAGCACGCCGCCATCCGCCAGGAGCTCGTGCACGGTGGAAAAGAAGCGGTTTGCTCGCTGCGCGTCACCGAACATGTAGTGGAACGAGAATTGCACCGACACGATGTTGAAGTTGCCCGCAGCGGCGCTTGACAGCGGCACCGCGTCGTGCCAGCCTTCGTGCTCGCTCCAGCAGTGCATTTCGTCGCGCAGCAGGTCCACGACTCCCAGATCTCCCTGAATAAACTGCACTTCGGTCTTCTTGCGATCACCTCCGCGTCCGCCGCGGGAGAAGGACGTGTATCGCTCCACTGCGTCTTCTAGCGACTTTTGCGCGATATCCACGCCCACATACAGGGACAAGTTGCGCTTGGTCCACTTCATCAAGTCTCCTCCTTTACCGCACGCCAAGTCCAGCACGCGGTCTCCTTCCCGTCTCGAGTACTCGTTGATCAAGATCGACTTGACCCAGTTGTTCATCGCGCGCATGTGGAACAGCAAACTGTCCGCTCGGTCGCTCTGCGCACTTCTCTGCAGTTGGTTGTAGAACTTGGCCGCCGCGTCCGGGTCTTTCTCCCTCTTTCCCTCGTCTTCCTGGTCTCTCGAGATGGCGTCGAACGACCGCTTGGCACCGTGTCCTCTCTCCTTCTCCGGAGTCGCCATCAAGTTGGCAATGTGCATGGCCCTCGACTGCACCATCGGTGCTCTCGGACTCTCCTCCCCTGCAAACTGAGCTTGTTCCTCGGCTCCAAGAGCGGGGGTCCTGGGCTCAGCAAGTCCATCAACGAGTTGGATTTCTTCCGCACAAGGCGTGGGGGCCGACCGACGCAAGGAGAGTCGTCGTAGGACGGGGCTGGAACGGGCAGCGGTTCGGGTGACGCCGCCACGTCGTTCACTGGAGGCGGCGGGGAGGGACTTGTGGCCCGCAGCACGGGTTTGTCGTACGAGACGGTGGCGTTCTTGTCCCTCACGTGGAAGTAGAAGACTTTGCCGTCGCGGTCGAACTGGTGCGACCACCGCGCGGCAGCTCGTCGTCCACCCAGTAAACCTTCTTCGTCTGCGCGTTGTAGTAGTACGGCAGGTTCTTGGAGCGGCTCATGGCCACCTCCCACTCGGGCGGCAAAGGCTCCTCCGACACCTGCAGCGTCCCCATTATAGTGACTAATGTGACGGTTAGAAATTTGACAAATTGGCTTATTTTGGGTCGTTCTCGTCAATTTCTAATTGTTAGTTATTTCATTGACATTTTGACCAATCGTTGATTTTTAGTTATCGCTACCGGCGTGTACCGGTTGCAATCACCACGCTGCTGTGGAAGTGTTGCAGCCTTCGCCGGCGACTGGCACGTTGCGCGTCTGCCATGCAACGGATGAATGAATGGAACGCGTTTGCGGATGCCGACGGACACTTCGTTCGACTCATTTTGCTAGAATGGTTTGCTGACGCTGTCGTTTTCCCGAAACAAACGAGGAGCTCAGCGACGAGGGAGAGACTGAAGTTGCTCGACGGAGGGCGCAGCCGAGCGAGCTGCTCCGAATTGCTGACGTTTGTGCGCTTCCCTGGGTTGGGTGGCTGTTCGTCTACGCGTTCGTGTTATTCTGCTGCTCTACAAGTCGGTGCCTGACTCTCAACGCTTTCGTAGAGATGTACGGCAGTCCCCAAGACTACACAGCAAGCTTTAAGTCTGCGGCATTAGGACTCGGATTCATGGAGGACTTCGTGTGTGGGACGTACTTCGTGTGTTTGCTGTGGCTATTCGACACCTTCAAGCGGGCAATCGTTGAGCGGTTCCAACAGAAGAATGGGGTCGACGCGACAGTTGTTGGAAATGCCGCTACGTTTGCAGTGTCGTGGCTTCTGTTCTTCGCAATAATGGCGCCGTTCATTACCGTAATGTTACTCGTGGCAAACCGCAACATGCGCTTCACTTTCAGCCTCCTGGACATTTTGATCAAGGAACGGCAGCATCTCAATGCTGCACCGATAGCGGCCGAGGAGATACAAAGAGGCTACATTGCTGCGGATGGTCTGGTGATTGTTGCTACGCTGTTTGCTTGGGTGCGTACGTGGGTGAGCTGGGCTGATCTGGCGGATTGGAATCCAACACACTGGGCATTGGGATCTACAGCTATTCGGACACGCAGTGGGAGAGATCCACATCGTCGAGTTTGCCGGCACTCCACGCGAGAATTATGTTGGTGAGTTTACCCAACGCACTTCATTTGCCGAGCGAAATGTACGCCAGTGGCTCAAAGGGCACGAATTCTCAGGGGCGACAAGTCTGTCGTTATGGCCCACGCCGAACAACACCAGGATCCGAGTTTCCTCCAGGTGTTTTAACATTTGCTGACCTTTGGACGCTCAAGATCGAGATTGGAGTCTCACAGCCGTGGGGCATGGCAGGAGGACAACTCGACCACAAGGCGAGATCGACATGGGCTGTGGTGCCAGGAGCAGAGTACGTACTGTGTATGAAGTTTGACGCCGACTTTGCGAACGCCAAATGCAAATTGTACGATGCTCGAGTCGCTTCACTGGTGCAGCTGGCTCCAATTCCGATTGTCGCTCCAAGACCTGTGATCCAGTTGAACGGACGTCGACTCCTTGGTATTCCGCCAGGGGGTCGCTCCCGATAGCTTTCCCGGCAACTTTGTCGGTGGATTTGAACTCTCCATTGGCCTGCGCAATGCGTTAACCAGACACCCAGCGAATATTTTACGCTGGAATCTCCGCCAAACACCCGCGTCCAATTTTTCTGATTGTATGGTTGACACGACAACCACGGCGACTCCTGCAGTCTCATCCAGTTTTGACAGAGAGTGAGAGAGCAAAATCCCACGACCAGCCTCGAGGCAAGCAGCTAAAGCCATAGCAACGTTGAAATATTCTCGTAGTATGCTCTGGATGAGAGTTGGCGGTTTAGCACATTCACACTGAAGTTGATGCCCAGCTCCTCATTTCGTCTCCTGTTGTCGCTGATGTATTTGACTTTCGAGTCACGCGTCGTCTTCCCCAGGAACGATATCACGGTGGTCCACGAGCACCAAGTTCATGCCAAAGACCCCAGCCACGTGTATAGTGGACTTGACCTTTTCGTTCGTGCCGTCAGCCTTGTTGCCCCAGACAGAGCATCACGAAGCGTTTGATTTGGTTGCGGCGGCTCGAGAAGCTTTCTCTTCTTTGGAAGTGATCTCGACAACCGTTTGGAGCAGGGACCACGGTATTTCTCCTATCAGCTCCGCCACTTTCGAGTACTGAAAGGGGTCGAAGCCCGTCGTGTAGTAGTATGTCGACAGCAGAAGCGGGAACCACGGCGAGTTTTGACACGTGTAACCTTTTCCTGTCAGTAAGGACTCCCAGTGTGTGCTCGTAGGAGACTTGGCAGCTTGGTCGGGGAACTGCGAAGGTATTATAGCGGGATATCCGCATTGTTGGCTATGGCGTCTGCTACCGGTAGTCGATCGAAAGGTGATCGTCATTCTTGGCCACGCAGGACCCCAATGTGCACGTCGTGTGAGCAAACGTGACTGGTACATTGGCTACGAGTTCGTCTTGCTGCTGCATGCGCTCATTGAATGAGTCCGCGACGCCCATTGTGTTTGAAGGCGAGGTATGAAGGTGGTGGCGTGGGCTTCGCGAGCGAAAAGCGGCTATGGAGCGTATGACGCATCTTTGATGGCGAGATGGCCTGCAAGTTGTCGTTGAAGGACACGTCACAATGTGCATACCTTCATGTCATGAAGAAGGTATGCGAACGGCCCATTGTTGGGCTCGCTGCTGAAGATGCCGCCTTATTGTATTGCAGTGCATCGGGGCTTGTTCTACATTAGCGTCTCGGTGGATCTGGTCTCAGCTTCGTGTTTTTGCGGTGGTGCTGCGGATTATGCACTTTCGGTGCTGTCGTGCAAAAGCTGTGATCAACGTGTACTGCATTAGCCATCAGCGATTATGTGTATTCCGTCCAAACGCGCGTTTATCCAGAGCGGCCACTGGAGCTCCAGGGAAGGGCTCACAAGCTATTTCAACGCGCAGCATCCAAGTCCGTCATGGGAGTCTCCGCCGAGTTCCTCGCGCGAGTGTTTCAAGGTGAAGAGATTTTCACCAACATCCCCGGCACCTTCGCCAACGAGTCGTACAAGTCACGACTGCCAGGACTCGTCCGCGACTGCGTGGCCAACAACCGCGATCGTTTCTCTGAAGAGCAGTGCAAGCAGCTGCTGCAGTTGGCTGATGACTTGGTGAACGACGCCGTCATCCCGCTACCTTCGCAGTACCCGGAGGAGTCGGCCAAGTCCCCCACAAGTGGTCAATGGGAGACGCTGCTGGCCGGCAAAGGCTACACGTGGCAGAACTCTCCGTGGTTCATGTGTGAGCAGTACATGTTCCACCTGGTGCTGTTGATAGCCGAGTACTACACGACGGGTATCGACCCGTTCCACCCGTCTAAGGTGGCGGAACTGGAGGTGGACACCCCATGGACGCTGTTGCAGACGGCTGTGGGTCTTTCGGCTCAGGAGGAGGCGAGTTCTCAGAGCCACCACGACCAGCTGAAGCGGTTCATGAAGTTGTGCCTGTGGGGAAACAAGGCTGACGGATGTTACAAGGAGGTCAAGGACACTATCAGTGGAGCTGACGCATCGCTGGAGTTCGACGATGAGCTGCTTCTTGTCGACCACAGTGACAAGGTCATCACGTACTTGGAGCAGAAGGCGCGAGAGAGTGGAGATGCGAAGAAACTCGGTGTTCAGTACATCAACGACAACAGCGGCACGGAATTGTTGCTGGACTTGGCTCTGGCGGACCATTTGCTCGTCCACAGTTGGTGTGGTAAAGTCACGTTCAATGTCAAGATGGAACCGATCTACGTGTCGGACGCGACACCTGTCGACGTACTTGAGCACATTGCTGAGATGCAGTCCGCAACACGAACGTCGGAGGTGCAAGCTTTAGGTAAACGACTCGATGAGTACGTCCGCAAGCAAGAGTTAGTGATTCGACCCGACATCTTCTGGAACCGCTACACGTACTACTGGGAGATGCCGACAGAGCTGCAGACTCGGTTGGCGCGAGAGGCGACGTTGGTGATCATCAAGGGCGACCTGAACTACCGTCGTCTGTTGGGAGACCGCCTGTGGCCGCCATCGACGCCCGTGGAGGAGGCCGTGCCGTACTTCCCCACACCGTTCGTGTCGTTCCGTACGTTGAAGTCGAACCCTGTCGTGGGCATTCCTGCGGACATTGTGGCAAAGCTGGAGAAGGAGGACGCGAAATGGCGGTACAACGGCAAGCGAGGCACGATTCAGAGTGTGCTGATTCCGGATCCAGCATTTGAGTAGAGTTTGACTTCTTCGACTTGTTAAAGCAAGAAGCCAGACCAGTCCTGTTGCGTGCATCAATTCATGATTCATGATAAAGTTTGCATTTCTGATCTGAAGCTGTTCATCATGATCGTGAGTGCCGACCGTCACATGCACTGGACATTCTTGTCTATTGCGACGTTGAAGCAGGCGGCAACACGCTCTGGATCGTGCCTCGCTTGCCGTTGTACCGCCATTTCGCGTCCTCCTTCTCCAGCTTTGCCACAATGTCCGCAGGAATGCCCACGACAGGGTTCGACTTCAACGTACGGAACGACACGAACGGTGTGGGGAAGTACGGCACGGCCTCCTCCACGGGCGTCGATGGCGGCCACAGGCGGTCTCCCAACAGACGACGGTAGTTCAGGTCGCCCTTGATGATCACCAACGTCGCCTCTCGCGCCAACCGAGTCTGCAGCTCTGTCGGCATCTCCCAGTAGTACGTGTAGCGGTTCCAGAAGATGTCGGGGATCACAACAAGCTGCTCCTTTTCAACGTACCCCGCCAAACGGTTTCCCAATTCTTGAACCTCCGACGTTCTCGTTGAACGCTGCATTTCGGCAATGTGCTCGTGAACATCAGCAGGTGTGGCGTCCGACACGTACATGGGCTCCACCTTGACGTTCAGCGTCACCTTTCCACACCAGCCACGAGCCAGCAAATGGTCCGCCAGAGCCAAGTCCAGCAACAATTCCGTGCCGCTGTTGTCGTTGATGCACTGAACGCCGAGTTTCTTCGCATCTCCACTCTCTCGCGCCTTCTGCTCCAAGTACGTGATGACCTTGTCACTGTGGTCGACAAGAAGCAGCTCATCGTCGAACTCCAGCGATGCGTCAGCTCCACTGATAGTGTCCTTGACCTCCTTGTAACATCCGTCAGCCTTGTTTCCCCACAGGCACAACTTCATGAACCGCTTCAGCTGGTCGTGGTGGCTCTGAGAACTCGCCTCCTCCTGAGCCGAAAGACCCACAGCCGTCTGCAACAGCGTCCATGGGGTGTCCACCTCCAGTTCCGCCACCTTAGACGGGTGGAACGGGTCGATACCCGTCGTGTAGTACTCGGCTATCAACAGCACCAGGTGGAACATGTACTGCTCACACATGAACCACGGAGAGTTCTGCCACGTGTAGCCTTTGCCGGCCAGCAGCGTCTCCCATTGACCACTTGTGGGGGACTTGGCCGACTCCTCCGGGTACTGCGAAGGTAGCGGGATGACGGCGTCGTTCACCAAGTCATCAGCCAACTGCAGCAGCTGCTTGCACTGCTCTTCGGAGAAGCGTTCGCGGTTGTTGGCCACGCAGTCGCGGACGAGTCCTGGCAGCCTCGTGAGGTACGACTCGTTGGCGAAGGTGCCGGGGACGTTGGTCAAAATCTCCTCGTATTGCTGCACGCGCGCAATGAATTCACGAGAAGCCATGACTTTGGATCGGAGCCTCTTGCTCAAGAGTCTGCGCTATGAGGGAAAAGCGATTGTGAGCACTGCCGATCAAGTTTGTAGGGTCTCATTAAGTGGTGATTGCTGTACCAGGGGCAGTGGTTTTAACTCTGGCAGCTCAACCACAATTATGCGTTGCGTCGACAAAAGACAAAAGGACAAGAGGATTTTAGGCTGACAAAAGCGGCTTCATTCCGTTAAACTAAGCAACACGACAGGCACGTCGCCTCCTACAGAACTTGTAGACCACCATGCGTCGATCAAGAAGTGTCAAAGCTGTGCACCGCATAACTTATTTCTTCTTGGCGGCACCCTTGGCGGTGGCCTCCTTCTTGTTCACCGACTTGATGACACCGACGGCAACCGTCTGGCGCATGTCACGCACGGCGAAACGGCCCAGAGGAGGGTACGCCGAGAACGACTCAACGGTCATGGGCTTCGAGGGCTCAAGGATGACCATGCAGGCATCGCCCGACTTGACGAACTTGGGGGCGACCTCAAGAACCTTGCCGGAACGACGGTCCATCTTCTCCGTGATCTCTTTGAACTTACAGGCAACGTGGGCCGTGTGGCAGTCAAGCACCGGCGAGTAGCCGTTGCCGATCTGGCCAGGGTGGTTCAGCACAATCACCTGGGCGGTGAAGTCCTGCGTGCCCTTGGCGGGGTCGTTCTTGGAGTCCGAAGCGACGAAGCCACGACGCAGCTCCTTGACGGAAACGTTCTTGACGTTGAATCCGACGTTGTCACCGGGGTGGCCTCGGCCAGGGACTCGTGGTGCATCTCAACGGACTTGACTTCCGTGGTCAGTCCCACGGGGCCGAAGGTGGCCATCATGCCAGGCTTGATGACACCGGTCTCGACACGGCCGACCGGTACCGTGCCGATACCGCCGATCTTGTACACGTCCTGGAGGGGCAGACGCAGAGGCTTGTCCGACGGGCGCTTGGGGGCGTTCAGGCTGTCGAGAGCCTCAAGGAGGTACGGTCCCTTGTACCACGGCATGTTGCCGGACTTCTCGATCATGTTGTCGCCCTCCCATCCGGAGATGGGCACGAACGGGATCTTGGCGGGTTTGTAGCCCACCTTCTTCAGGTAGGTGGTGACCTCAGCCTTGATCTCCTCGTAACGGGCCTGGCCGTACATGACAGACGAGTCGTCCATCTTGTTGATGGCCACGATCATCTGCTTCACTCCCAGCGTGAAGGCGAGCAGGGCGTGCTCGCGCGTCTGGCCCTCCTTGGAGATACCAGCCTCGAACTCGCCCACACCCGAGGCGACCACCAGAATGGCGCAGTCGGCCTGCGAGGTGCCCGTGATCATGTTCTTGATGAAGTCGCGGTGACCGGGGGCGTCAATGACCGTGAAGAAGTACTTGGGGGACTCGAACTTCCACAGGGCAATGTCGATCGTGATACCGCGCTCGCGCTCGGCCTTGAGGTTGTCCAGCACCCACGCGTACTTGAACGAGGTCTTGCCGAGCTCGGCCGCCTCCTTCTCGAACTTCTCGATGGTACGCTTGTCGATGCCGCCGCACTTGTAGATCAAGTGGCCCGTGGTGGTCGACTTGCCGGCGTCGACGTGGCCGATCACGACCAGCGAAATGTGAACCTTTTCCTTGCCCATAGTTAACTGCAGAGAGAGAAGGGGGATAAGAATTAGACTCTTGTGGGTTGAAACCTTTCCGGCTACTGGCGGGCAGAGCGCTTACCTTCTTCAAAGAAAATCTGAGAGTGAGAGTCCAAGGGGAGGATCTTTCGGTCGGCTTCCGTTCCGTCGCCCCCTCCTTTGGGTGGCTCCGAGCCGCGCCAAACATTGGCCACAGAAAGAGGGCACTTTTTCGGCCAATCGTAGATGAGAAAGTCCCTTTTCCACCAGTAGCTGCGGGCGACGCATTCTGGCCAGTGGTTTACCGCGCGCGTTTCTGGACGTGGTGTGCCGCACACCAACGACACGACGACACTTGTAGATTCTCCGTCTGCATGCATGCAGGCTGCTGCAACAACAGCAGCAAGTTGTCCACGACCGCTTCAAGGTGTCCGCACTCAGGTCGCCCTTTCGCCAACGATCGTCGGGCGATTCCGCCTTCCCCAGCGCTTGGGCTGTCCAAGTTGAAGCTGCGTGCCGGTGGCTAATTTTAGCTGTCCAATCAGCTGCCTCCAAGTTGAAGCCATGTGAGAGTGATGGTCATCATAAGATGCGGCTCTTCCTGCAACGTCCGCGTCCTCTGCCAGTAGCGATGCTGGCGCTCAACAGCTACGGGCTGGCTCCACGCTCGGACAACAACCGCACGACGCTCCCTCGCCTGTGCGGGGGCGGCGTAGCAGCCGTGCGCGAGATCCGCTCGCTGTCCAAGCTCGACATCGTCGCGCGCACCAGCGGCCACCCGCTGTACACGACCACGTCGGGCTTCGACTACGGCCGCTACTTGGACTTCAAGGACGTGGCGCTCAGCTGCCCCAAGCACGCGCGACCCGAGGCCTTCACCAAGGAGTTCATCGCCGGCCCCTTCGCCGACAGCAGCCTGCAGTCCATCGACAAGAGTCAGCAGCGCCAAGAGCTGTGGCACAAGAAGATGGCGGTGCGCACGTCGCAGATGCGTGTGAAGTACGAGGAACTGCAACTTGTGCTGGAGCAGAAGAAGCAGCAGCGGAGGCTGGAGAGGGACCAGCGGCGGAAAGAGATGGCGGTGCTCAGGGCGGCGGTGGTTCACATCCAAGCCAGGATGAGAGGGTACCTCACACGGCAAGTCATGGCAGAGGAGAAGCTGCAACGTGACACAGAGGCGGCTCTGTGTATCCAACAGGCCAGTCGAGCTCGTGCGCGGGTTCGTGTGGCCAAGCAGGTGCTGGAGACCAGAAGACGAGAGAGACAGGAGGTCTTTGCAGTCAAAATCCAGCGCATTTGCCGCAGTTTCGTCCTGCGCAAATGTGCCCAGCAAGAACTGATGATGTTGCGCGAAGCGAGACGCCAAAGAGCCTTTGACTTGGAGCAAAAAGCGCTTCGACAACGTGCAGAAGCGGTCAAGCAGATCCAGCGACTGGTTCGAGACCACGTCGCCCGCAAGGACCTGCACCGCCAAGCGTCGAGTGCTAGAAGTATGAATTCGGACAAGGACGACAAAGACTCGCTGATGTCGATGAATGGGCGCATTCGCAGTCGTGGTGCGCGTCGGGTTATTGCGCAGATGCAGCAGGTGCGACGGAAGCAGACGAAGGCGGTAGTCCGTATCCCAACGCCCAAATGAGCACCATACGCATCGAATATCCATATCTAATCGAGCAACCACCATGTTTCGTCCTTTATCATGCTTTCGCGCTGTACTGAACTACTTCTAAACCGTAGCAGGTACTGCAGCATTGTGCATCTAGTCCGTCTCTGAGCGTGGAAAGAACCCCAGAATGTCCTTAATGAGGATATTCCATACGACCTGCACGGCAACCTCAGCGACGATGAGCCAAATCACGATCATTTCCAGCTTCGTGTCGTGCTGGTGCGCGAGCTGCTGGCTCAGCACGTCCAGTCTAAAGTATTGACATAGATTAGAAGATATGAGTGGAGGTGAGTACTCCACAGTTCACAGGGACCGGCAGATGATACAATGAAGAAAAGCAGCACGTACAGCTCACGAAGGATGTCCAGACGAGTGTTGAGAATCTGGACCCGGTTGTCTACGCTCAGATACTTCATCACCTTCTTATACAGTGGCTCGTACTCGTCATCTTCCCAGAAGAAGTCCGGCTCGTCCAGCATATCCGAGTTCAGATTCACATCGCTCCGCTACAACAACAGAAAACATCGAGCCGTAAGATAAACTGCATTTTTCAGCTCTGATACCACCCTCCCCACGTACCTCGATGAATAACCGGCCGATGAGCTTTGAGATATCGCTTTGCGAGTACTGAATCGAGCCTGTTGCCGCCAGATTCTGCGGCACGTGCTTGGTCTCGCGGATGGTCTCTTCCACGCGCTCTTCAAACACGTCCAGCTTCGATGACTGCGCCATCGCAAACGACACCGCCAACTTCTCCGACGCGCGATTGCTACTCAGCGTGATGGCATCGTTGCAGATGATGCTAGCATCTCCGTACATGTAGTCCATGTCTTCCACTTCCACCTGCTTCACGGGCCCCACCGAAAACACCCCCAGCGCCACCAAATGCGCCTGCTCCTCCGCTCTCGTCAGCCCCCAAAAGACCGCACACCCAGTACTGCCAACACAATCAACCATATCCATCAAATACTCCATCCAACAACAGCAAGACAAAAATCTGCAGCAACTCACGCGAAGTAGAAGGCGTCCTTCTGCTGGTACGACACATGTCCCTCCCTGCCAACCACAGCACTATCAACAAAAACTCTTCACCTCCCCAACCACAAACACATAACTAACACTGAATCGGGAGATGGCGCGCAGCTCGAATGTATCGCGCCCATGTACATTTTGTGTCTCCATCCGTCCGGATGCAGTTCTCCCCCTGGCAATTGGCCAGTCTCCACCCTCTCGAGCCACTTGAGCAGCTTAAACAGCTGCAGCTGGTCGCACGTGCAGTACGCGGACACGCGCAGCTTCGGGGCGCTGGGCGGTTCTCTCAGCTGCTTCTTGATGGTGCGCATGCGCGAGCGTCGCGTGGTGTGGCTCACAGTGCCCGGGGCCGGCAGCGGCTTGGGCGCCCCGCGCTTGAACTTGCTGCTGCGCGAGCCGAGTCCGTGCCAATTGGCGCGCGGGATCTGGCGGAAATCCGACGGCTGGCGGTAGCTCGTGGGCGAGAACTGGCGGTCCAAGTCGCTGTAGTCCTCGTGCTCGTCGCTGTCGTCGCTGTGGAAGCGGCTCTCGTCCTCCTTGCGGTCGTACACGGCCGAGTCCGAGTTGTAGTTGAGCGAGAGCGACCCCGGGGCAGCAGAGGGGAACTCGCTCGCGTCCACGTCCACGACGGACTGCGGGGGCTGCGGCGGCGCGAACTCATGACGACGGTTGACTGTAAACGATCTGTGGACCTCATGTAGAGTGGGCCACACAATTTAGTTGAAGTTGTCGTTGCGTTGAAGTTATGTAGCCACTTTGGCTCTGAACCTTTCCCCGTGGAGATCACGCAACGTACATGTAGCAGCCCTGGTCAACGTAGACCAAGACATTATTGGGTCGTTCCTTTGCGTCGTGTTTCTGGATCGGCTGTTCAGGTGCACTTGTCTTTATAATACGCAGAAGATTGGCGCAAAAGAGGCCTCAAGTACAGCTTTGCGCGCTCAACGAAATCTTGCTCAACTAGCAAGTCGGTACGCCGGATAACCGGGTTCCGTGACACTTCAAGTCGAGCAGCCTTTGCTCTCGACGCCCTGTATAAGCGCTCGCGCGCCGCCCCCACACATTGGTGGCTGGCACAGGTTTTACCGGGGATAGTTGGCTCCCAGTCAAATTTGGTCGTCGAGGTATAGTCTTTAGTCGACTGGTTTCTGCGCAAACGAGACACCGCTGTCCTGGAAAGAGAACGCCTTAAGCACACAATACAGTGCTGCCACAGCACAATAGGTCTGTGTCAGCACCATTCAAACTGGCCACCACAACAGCGTGCTGACCAGCACACTTCGCAGCACAGTACAAGATGACGGTGCGGGAAGGTCGCAAAAGGGGTGCGGTTAGGTTGAATCGGGTCGCTCGGCGGCCAGGCCACCAGCCCTTTGGTGTGAACCACAGCATTCCCGAAGAGCGAGCGAAGAGCGAGCGAGCATGCCGAGGCGGGTTAGCTGGCAAGAGGTCGCTGTGGATGTCGACGCCGCCGAGGCCGAGGCGGTGATGGCTAGGCTCAAGTCGTTCGACATCGACAAGAGCCAAGCCATGGGGTGCACGATCTGCCTCGGCGGGGACCACAAAATGCGTTATCGGCTGCTGGAGTGCAGCTCTGAATCCTGCGCCAAGGCGAGCCCCGTGAAGTGCGCGTGGCGGGGAAGATGATCACGTGCTTGAGCACGGAGCACGTGTCCGTCTTCCAGTTCGGAGAACACAGCTCGGCTGCCGCATCCCCAGGGCAAGAAGCTGACGCTCACACAGAAGGCGTTCTGCCGAGATCTGACCCAGAACCACCTGCGCCCTATGCGCATCCGCCACGCGCTCTCGCGCAAGTTCACCACGCCCCTGGAGGAGTTGCCAGGGCTTAAAACGGTGCAGAACTTTGTGAACCATTACGGACGCACGCAGATGGAAAACCACGACCGTGTCGAGGAGCTGACAACGTGGATTCGCGAGCACGCCTACGACGGGTCCGAGTCCATGACCCAGCCATTCACGTTCGGCTGGCAGATGGACAACCTCGGCAAGCCCATTGTCGGAAACGGCTCCGACAAGAGGCCCTTCTTGGTGGGCATCTCGACGAAGGCGCTGATCTTGAGGTTGACCGTGCCGCCCGACAGCTTCGTCCTACACCTGGACGGGACGTACAAGACGAACCAGTGCGACTACCCCGTCCTGGTGGTTGGGGTGTCGGACAGGTCGCGGAGGTTCCACTTGTTCGCTCTCTTTGTGATGTCCCAAGAGACGCAGCCCATGTTCCAGTCTGCCCTGCTTTCGCTTCGCCGTGTCTACTCCTGGATCTCAGGCAAACACCTCACTGTGAACTACGCGATGGCTGATGGCGACAGAGCTCAGTGCAACGCCCTCGCTGCGGTTTTCGGGGACAACCCGAGTTACCGCTTCCTGATGTGCTTCTTCCACGTCATGAAGCACATCCAGGAGCGGGTTAAGCTACTTTCCTCGGGTGAAAAATCTCGAGTTCTGCGAGAGATGTACGACCTGCACTTCGCTCGTAGCCAGACGGAGTATCTGGAGATGCTGCGTCCCATTTTGCAGGGCTGGATGAGTGAGCCGAGATTGGTTCCATTCGCGCAGTACGTTTACGGGCAGTGGCTGACTGGGCACTTCACGGCGTGGCAGGTGTTCGCCACGCCGAGTGGATTCGCCTCCACGAACAATCCCGCGGAGATCTTCAACGCCCTGTTGAAGCGCGACTATACGTTGCGCCGCCGGCTCAAGATGGGTACGCTTTTGCGCGAGCTGAGTGCGTGCTGCCAGGACCAGTCGAGTAGTGCGCGAGCTTTTGCGTTTATCGTCTGTCCGGCACCGACCCTCGCGCGCAGGGTGTCCGAGTTGGTTCGGGAGAACTTGCTGGGCGTGGCAGAAGACCAGGACCTGGATACTGTGCGCGCTGGAGCCTGCTGCATTCTCCGAGTGATCTCACTGCCAGCGCCTCGTGTTAGCGTGGCGCCCAACAACCGCAGCGAAGAAGCCATCGCGGTGACGGCGCAGATGGGCGTTAATTACGCCAGGAAGGAATACGAAGGAGAACCGGTGGACGGCTGGCCCGTGGACGTCGTACGCCAGTGGTGCCCCTGCGACTACTGGTTCGCCTTCGGTGCGTGTATCCACGTCCTATTTGCACTGCGGGTCACTGCTCACGTTGACAGCAGTGGCAGGGAGGTGCTGATCAGTAGGCGCAAGAGGAAGCGAGGCGAAGTCGCTGTCCTGCAGGGCCTCGGACGCCCGCGGACGAACGGCCCAGCTTTGACTTACCAGTGATCCAGCGCCCACGATTCTGCGAACGACGGCGATGTCAGTTCACATGCATATTCACGCTCGCTCTTTCAATACAATACAAGTGAGGAATCTTACGGAACGAGAGGATTCATTGTTTTTAGATCCAGCATGCACACGTGCCGAGTATTCGTCGCTGCGTGAGTTCACCTTTGCTTGTCAGCACCCCAGCTACGCAGTAGACGCGAGGAAGTCTCTCAGGCTACTCTCCGTCGCTGTCGCTGACCGTCTCCACGCGGGTTGTCCAGCACCGGTCACAGGCGCACTTGAAGCACCGCTCGTTGCCGTAGTGTACGGTGATATGGGCGCCCGCCTTCACGTTCTTGATCATCTTCACGAGGACGCGGACGCGCGAGCGCGTCTGCTGCTCGACGAAGGCTGCGTTAGGCTCGCACGCGTGCGAAATGAAGCGGGTGATGGAGCCGCAGCTCAGGGCATCCACGTAGACGTACTTCCTGTTCACCGACTTAGCGTTGTACAACAGCGTGTACCCCTGTTCTGCTTCACAGCTTCGGGCGGTTGCCCCTCGACCGCGGCCGCGAACTCGGTCAGTTCCCCGCAGTACTCGCCCAACACGTCGGCGACGTCGAGGTCCGTAGCGGTGTACACTCCAAGGCCCACACGGCCGGTCTCGAACAGCTTCAAGGTGCTCAGCGTCCGCGGTGCGTTGCTGCACCTCGCTCTGAGCTTGCAGTACTTCGGGATGCAGAACGACGCGGACGCCACGTTCGAGCACGAGTCCCAGAAGCAGTCCCCCATGCACTCGCACGGGTCGAAGCTCCCAATGTCTGGGAACCTGATGCCGTTGCGAACGCAGCTGCTAATTTGGAGGACCTCCGAAGGCCACGGGACTGAACGGAGCAAGTTGCGGCTCTCCCTCTGCTCAGGATCCGGGAACGTCGTGCGGCGAGTGTGCAGGTTCTCCAGGTGCTCCTGCACCTCTGGGCTGCTCTGCAGATTCTTGAATATAGCAGCTTTGAACGTTTTGGCGTGGTAGATGGCGTTGCCACTCTTGGTTATGGCGCACTTGGCCAGGTGCCGTCTTTTCCTCGACCTGGGCATGTGCCATTGCGCCCTCTTCTTCTTGGCTTGGTGCCTGATCTTGGCGCGGTCGTGGCGGGTGGGAATGGCGTTGACGTAGGCTGCAGCCTCTGTGCTCCCCTTCCCCGGCGACACTAAGTCGATTATCTGCCTCAGGGAAGAGGTAGCACAGATTCCCTCGCTCGTAGAGCCTTCCGGGCACCCTGCCGGTGCTTTTGCAGCGCTGGCCGTCGGGGTACAACGGCGCGTGAGGGTGCTGGGCGGCCGCACATGGTCCAGATTGGACCCTGCTTCTGGAGAGCTGCATGCGCTGCTCGGAGGCGTCTCCGGAACTATCTCCTCGCTAACGTCGTCATGCCCGTCGCGTACAGCAGCATATGCCGCTGCCACTGCTCCTGCCAGCGCTTTATTGAGAGCGCTGGCCCGTGTCGGCGCCGAAAACTCGCCGGTGATCAACTCGAACGTCCGCAGCTTCCGCCACAGGCCCTCGCCTTCCTTCACGGGGTTGCCGGAGAGATCTGCGATCCGCTTGATCATCATGTCTGTCGGGATCACCTCCCCGTGTCTACCTCCATCGGGAACTCGACGTCCTGGCCGCCGTTGACACGCGTGACCACAGCTCGGCGATGGCCTTTGGGATCGCCGCTGATGAAAGCGCGCGAGAATACTCGACTCTGTCCCCAGCGTGGAGCGCCTCCGGAGGCAGCTCCGAAGCGCGGAGGCCCGCCATCTTCCGCGGGCGGGTGCTGGACGCGCGGAGGTGCTCCTGGTCGGCGGCGGTGCTGCTGTTTCCTGGTCAACCGGCGACTGGGCGGATTGTGGAGTGCACCTCCCCAAAATGCGCATCGGGCAGATTTAGTACACCACCCCAAATGCAAGCAGATCCCGTGCTGCGCATCCTGCGCTCGGGCTGAGCGGAAGTGCGCAGCAGGGCGGCAGGGCATCCGAGCCTGGCCTGTCCATGCGTATTGTGGGAGATGGGTTACTGTGTTTGTCAGATTTTTCATTGTGAAAGTTATATTTCCTCTCCTGGAAAGGCCGAACCGCTGGGTCAACTCAGCACCGGCTTTGTTCGCCGACTTGTCGGCGATTGTTGTGTGCTAATTGAGACCATTACGAACGGATTTCTGTATTTAATAATAAGGTGGGTATATTGTGTTACTTCTCCTTACAGAGTGAACTCTAATATCCATTCCTCGTAGGGAACATCATCCTACTCAGTGTTGTTGACTACTCTTGCAGCCCCCGCGACGGCCGTTTCTGTTGCCCTCGCCTTCTGTTCTCTTGTTCTGATCCACGTCTACAAGTCTCCGTTCAAAAGACCCAGGAGTCCTTTGTAGAGCACATGCCCTTCTCCTCCTGTAGTGAATGTTGCCATCATGCTTTTCCTGCTATCCATGGCCTGGTTTGCTAGCCAGTCTGCCATCTTGTTGTTGGCCCGATAGTGGTTGGTCCATGACCCCACCTCCAACTGATCCGCCAATCTTCTCGTATGCCAATACCAATGCTTCAACTTGGCCGCCTTCGGCGGCTTCCGGTCACGCATCATCCTTAGGATTAGCTCACTGTCACCCACGACATGGATTCCTGGCCAGTGTCGTTCCGCCGCATACTGCAGCAATCGGTGCAGCCCTACGACATTATTTGTGGTCTCTTTCGCCTCCAGTGAAGTCGTCGCTGCCCATACCAGTGTGTCTGTGGTGCCATGAGCCTCCATCTCCACAATTGTGCTGCCACTGCCCCTGGTCCCGGGTTACCCCTGGATCCCCCATCGAAGAAACCAATGTGAGCAAGTGCGGGTCCGGGGTACTCCTCCGACTGTCCGGTTCCGAAATCCACCTCTCGATCAGTTGATCCGCTATCTCCATCCCGATCTTCGTTCGCTTAGGGAGCGGATACAGTCCGCATTTATACCTCCTCATTGCTTCTCGTACTTGATTCAAAATGACCATCTACGCCTCCTCCACTGATGGAATCCTCCGCTCTTTGCGATGCACACGGTCCACGTTCCTTCGCCAGATGCTGGTGAGTACGACCGCGCACGAGAGTTGCCACATTTCATTGATGAACCTGAATAATTCATCCCAGTCTTCCACATGTTCTCTGGTCCCCCAGCGCACCAGCCAGGAAGGAGTCCAGCTGAGGCGAAAGGTGAAAATGGTCGCTGCCATTTCATCGGTCCTGCGATCCCATTCGTCCTCCCGTAGTAACCCCCACCTTGCCACCACTGCTTTCCAGATCATCCTGGCTTCGCCGCATCCCCAGGCTAGGTGAATTGTTCCTTGACCAGCATCGTTTGAGCATTGTGCACTCTGACACCGGACCCCTTGCTCCGCGTTGACCCAGAGCTTTAGCCTGTTCATCTTGATCTTGACGATATTCTGAGTCTGGTAGGCTGTTACCTTCTCCATTCCGTACACCGTCCTCCATTTGAGCGCGTCTAGCGCTGCCTCTACCACCTCATTGTCCTTTCGCATGTTCTCTTTGATGCTCAGTCGTGCCTCTCCGGCTTCTTTATCCCTCCGGGCGTTGATCAGGCTCTTGTACTTTTTCCGCGACTGTGACCATCGTCGCCTGCCTACCCAGAGGGGCCTCATTCTTGTTAACTGCGCATGTGGCGTGACCCACACTGAGCTTGGGGTAGGTCGCAATCGCTTTGCCCACGTCCTCGTTTTCGGCACCCCAGGGCACAATGGTCGTACTCGACGCCCACGTGTGCACAATGTCCTCGCTTGGTTTGTTGCTGACCTCGAATACATGATGCTGGTCATCCATCCGGTGATGCACGCATAACTCCTCCTGATTCGGCGCTTTGAATGCGACTTCGGGGTAGTTGGCGAGAATATTGAGGGCCAGCTGCCGGAACCAATGCGCTGCAGTGCTGGGCATCGGTAAGACATGCAATACAGGGTGGAATGTGGCGACCCCTCCTTCGGAGCTCTCAATTCGCACAATGTCGGCTATGCGGGTGCCCGTGATCTTGGGGATGACCGAGCTGTATTCCCGCCAAGTCTGCGAGCATCCCCGTGTGTCACCAATCCAGAGAGCTGTGATTGCAAGTCGGCCACCACCTCCGTCATGCATTGCCCCCATTTTCTTCGTCTACTGCTCCGTCGTTCTCGTAACTCTGTCAGCGCCCGTCCTGTGCAGCGTATCTCCAACCCGCAAGATGACCAACGGGATTGTGCGCCTCATTGCTTCTGAGCACCATTCTGGTGGTCTTGATTTGTTCCTCCTTCCGCTGTTTCTCCAGCATTGTGGTCGAAATATTTTGCTGCCCACGCCCAACCGGTTGCCCAAAGTGACCCCGCTGCCTCCAGGTTTGGTCTCTCCGCCGCGGGCACCAGACATCGCACGCCCCCGGTATCCCGTCTTTGTAGAATATCTACATTAATTTTCGTTTGTTTCCTCTGCGTCACAGCCCACTGGCACTCATTGATAGCAGCTCGGTCCTGAAGTTGGGTACCCCAAGCCCACCTTGAGCTATGGGTTGCTCTGCTATGGCTGCCAGTACCCAGCCGGCGGCTGCGCGTTCAGGCACTGCGAATGAGGATTTCCAGATAAAGTTCCTGATTGCCAAGTCTACTTCCTTGATGACGGTCTCCGTTGGCCACGCGTGCCTGGCCACGTATAGCAGCTTGGGAATGATGACCGCTGCTGCAATCTCCGCTCGCTGCTGGACTGTGTTGGTTTTGGTCTCCGCGAGAGCCAACCGGATGCGCAATGGTACGACTGCACGCTCCCACACTTCTGCTGTGGTGTCGCCTTGGCCCGCTATATGTCCCAGGTATCTTGTGCTCGGAACCACCTCTATCAAGTCCGCGTTGAGACTCCCTGGTGCCAAAGTTGCCGGAGTGCCTTCCTCCACATTGCACGTAGTCAAGGAATCGTTCTGCTCTCCTGGTGATCCTCCGAGATGGATGGCGACAGATCTCTTAATATTTAATCGGAGCCCCGAGACGGCTGAAAATTCAGCGACCGCAGCAATGACTGCCGCCTGCATGGCACGATTAGCCAAGTAAATTGCCGTGTCATCTGCAAATCCTGCAATTTTCAGTTCCGCGAAACCGGAATCACTTGTGAGCGGGATCCCTGCGAGCTTAGTCTCATTCTCAATAACATCGTAAATTAAATCCACAGCTATGATGAATAATGGCGGTGCCAAAGGGCAACCTTGTCTGATTCCTCTGGTCATGTGCACCTTGTCCGAGAGTCTGCCATTAATCTTAAAGCGTATAGTCGTATTGCAGTGCGTGCCCAGAATGATCTGACATAACTTGGGGGACCCTTGGCCCTCAGCATCGCTAACAAGAACTTCCTATCCTAGGAATCATATGCCTTGGCAAAGTCGAGTAGCAGCACCTGCGCTTTGCTGAGTTTCCCATTGTTCGCACAAATTTCTTTCGCCGCTTCAATCATATCGATTACTTCGTGAATCGATCTACCTGGCACGAATCCATACTGCGAGCCGTGAACGAGCTGTGTGATAAACTCCTGACTCTCCACGCTAAAATGCGTGTGAGCAGTTTGTAGTCGGTGTTTAACAGCGCTATAGGTCTGTAATTGAGTGGGTTGGACATGTCCCCTCCCTTGGCAATGCTGCAAATGTTGGCCTGCAAGAAACTGGAAGGCGTGATTCCGTTCTCTATACAAACGTTGCATAGACGAGTGAGTATTGGCACCAACGAATCCTGGAAATCCCTATACCAATCGTTAGGTATTTCGTCAGGACCGCAAGCTTTTCCACTCTTGCATTTGCTGATTGCCGCCTCCACTTCGCTCTCAGTGATGGGCGCCTCTAACTTCGAGAGATCCATTTGTCTCCATTTTCCACTGTATTTACTGATAAAGTCGTCAATCATGCCATGGTCTCCTTGCTCGCCTTTGAACACCTCCTCCCAGCTGTCCGCCATGATATTCGCCTTAGCATGGGCATCACGGTGCTTGCCGGTCTGTGTGGGGTTCAGGGTGGAGATGGTGTTGTCGCCTTGTTTAGTGGAGATTCGACGATAGAAAGCCTTGGTGGTTTCCCCAGCACTACATGCGTTGCTCGAGACAAGGGTTCGTCGTCTGAGCGCGCGCCTGATATCTTGCGTGTTGTGGAGTTCTTCTACTAATTGCTTCCGCTCTTCTTCTCAGGTACACCTCTCTCATCCAGTTTCCGGATCTTGGTTTTGATCCGTCGTATTCGTTGCCGGTAGCCTTGGGCCACCCTGAGTCATATAGTTTTTTTAAGTCTGATGATTTTGACTCTTAGGCTCTTCTTGAAATTGTCCCACCGCTGGATGGTTTCCTCAGGCGAGTCCTTGGCCAGCTCACGCGCTAGGTCCTTGAGTTCATTTTCG
Organism: Phytophthora syringae; assembly: GCA_012656105.1. Lineage (NCBI taxonomy): Eukaryota > Oomycota > Peronosporomycetes > Peronosporales > Peronosporaceae > Phytophthora > Phytophthora syringae. The sequence goes on along the minus strand of JAAKBD010000005.1, from coordinate 227,352 downwards.
ACGAGACTTCTAGTCGCTGCCTCCGCATAAGCCGGAGGGGGGTAAACTTTTGTTGTTTATTTAACCCTGATGGCCCCTTCTGGTGGATGGAGTTCAAGGAGTACCGCTTGATGATCAGTTCGACACGGCGGGTCATCCGTCTCCACCCCTGACCATGCGCTTCATCCCCATTCCAACATAAAACCTGTCCAAACGCGATGTGCCTACACGTCCGGCCGCACTCTTATGTCGGTGCGTGTGGTGCAGCCGAGCATAGTTCCGCTTCTCTGTTTCTCCAGGTCTGCCCGGAATGTTGTAATAACCGGCATCATAAAGTCCCCACGCGTCAACCATTTTAGCCAGGGCTTTCGCCCACATGTCATCACGTCTGCACCCCCGTTGTCGATCCACATCTCGTCTTATCACGCAATTGTAGTCACCACCACAGATAATCTCCGTGTCAGTGGGCAACTCCATGCCCACAAGCCTGTTATAGAATGCAGAACGTACTGCACCATTGATTGGGGCATAGATATTTACAAAGAGAAATTGTTTACCTTTGAGCTCCCCATCGTCATGATGAGGTGTTCCGTCCACAGGTGCTCATTCCAGGGTCTCATGTTCTTTACAGCTCCGTACGGGTTGACCAGTATGACAACTCTGGCTCTCCTCTCATTCGCCGACGCCCAGAATGAGTAGTTTGACGCCGTCGTGTGTTTAAAGCCCCACAGGGCTACATGATGGTTTGCTGCTTCAGTATGCTCACTTGGAGTGAGCCAGGTCTCTTGTAGAAAGAAGACATCGCGGTCTCCCCTCTTGTGCTGCTCTTTGAGTCCTTGCAGTTTGTTACCTGCATTGTTGATAAGTGAGGCCAGTCCTCGAACATTCAGGGTCATGACTCCTATCGTGCGATCATGCTGATGTTGATTATTCTTGACCTCTTGCTGTTTCATTTCCTTCTTTCTTCGTTCCTTGACAACCCTCCTTCTCTCCGTTCTGAAGGCTGCCGCGATTGTCGCTCCTCTCTCTCCTGCCTCCTACCTCCGAAAGCAGTTCAATAGCGTCGCTGCGTTTGGCTTCGCTGCTGCTCTACCTTCCTCCCTCCGTGGTGGTCTACTAGAGACCCCCACCTTGATTTTCACTGGTAGGAGACTCTGCATCGCCTGGCGAGGAGTCGCTCTTGGTCAACTCCGCTGCTGCAGTGTCCAGTTTCACTGCCTCATCCGCCGGTATCGGTATCTGCCGACCACTAGTACGATCGTCACCCTGTTCGTTGCTGCATGGTGGTGTCATCTTTGCTTGGAGAGCCTGAACTTCCTGTTTGATCGTGCGTGGCGTCCTCACGGGCTTGGCCCCTTTCGCCTCACTATCGACGGAGTCCTTGACCAGGGCGCTCTCTGCTCCTCTCTTTCTGTCGTTCTCAACCTGGCCAGCTGTTGACTGATGTCCGCAGAGACCTTTGCAGCTGCCGTCTCAGTTTTCCCCGTGTCGTGCTACCGAGTCGAGGGTTTGCCAACCATTCCGCCGGAGAATGGAGTTGCGCTCTTCTGCCAATTTTACCAGATTCTGGGCATAGAGATCATGGTGTTCAGACTTGTACGTCATGGCCTTGAAGTGATTGCCAGATGTCTCTTGCCATTCCAGGACTAGTATTGGAGGGCGAATTCCAGCTTGAACGAGCTCTGCCATGAGCACTAAGGCCTGCTCGGTAGGCATTGGGCGTACCGTCCCCGTCTCGATGGTCTCCCCGTCTGCTGTATTCAGGTCTTGATAAGCATAAGCTTGCATCCAGGCCCTTTTGTCTTCTTGGACGTCAAGCACGTAGACAGTTTCCCTGGCGTGCAGGACCATTGCTTTGATATGCTCTGGCCCCACCCAGTAGTTCAGCGTCACCTGAGATCGAACCGATTTCCCCTCTGATTTTCATAGTGCTTGACAAGTGCCGCTACTTGTTCAATCCATGTCCCCTTCAGCACATCTGTACGTCCACATCCTTTCAAAGCTGCTTCCATGTGATCCGGGTGGAGCTTTGTTTCTTCAATGATATTGACGATCATTTCATTAATCACGTACTGCTTGAGTTGATTTGTCGCGTTTGCCACCTCCAACGTGGGTTTCTCCAACCCTTTCTGAACGTTGTAGAGCGTAGCGTAGAACGCGAGCCATCCACAGTTACCATTTGCCGCAACATCCGTAATTTGTCCTTGTAGGACCTCGATCCATTTCGATAGATGCTCCCCAGCGTCCGTCGGCTTCGTGGCCCGCAAGAACTGGAAACCATTCCTTTACAATGGGTCAGTCTCCGTCTTGGTTCCCGCGATGAGCTCCAGCAGCCGACGTTCTTCAGTAACCAAGTCATTGATGTCCTGCTGTATGTCGGCTGCCTCCTTTGCAACGTTGGCTTCCATCTCTTCTGCCTCCGTTGCTGTCCCGGTGTGCTGACTGATCGGTGCGTCATGCGGGTTCGTTACTGCGACCAGGAATTGGTGTATGTACTGCTACATCCCAAGTTTGTCCACTTTCGTGGTCGTTGCCTTTGCTCTGCGCCTAGGCGAGAGAGACCTGGCGGTGCTGCACCCTCCAGTACTGTTCCCTGAGACTTCAACGCTGGATTCCTCTATTCCCATACGGTCATAGGTCCAGCTTTCCGGCGCCTTCCGTTTCGGCGACACAGACTTGTGTTTCCCCCTCTGCCTTGGTCCTGCTTAGCCGTCTTAGCCGTCTGCCTATAGTCTCGCGCACGGCATCCTTCGAGTCGTACGCAGCAGGTGCCTTCGATGCAATTGGCTCCGTCTTTATCCTGTCCGCCGGTTCCGGCGGGTCGCCTTCCCCACGCTCTGTCGAACCATTTTCCTTGGTCAACGTCTGAGCTGAGTGTTTGTCCTTGCTTATCTCCACTTCAACGTCAGTACTTGGCTCCTTCATCTCCACATCCTTGTCAGGGACATGTGGTCCGGTGCTGGTTGCCTTCGCTGCGTCCGATTCGGCATTGGTCGCCGGAGTCTGATCCTCCTCCGACATTGCGTCATTCATGTCGTAGTCATCCACATCGGATCCACGTGGACTTGCTTCCACTTCATCCTGCCTGGCTGCCTTCCTGGCCGTGGATGCCAGTGATTCTTTCCATCCGTCCGGTAGGGATGGCTTGTCCCCCACCGTCGCCTGATCTTGTTTGCTGGTGACAGAGGTCGCGATCCATGCTTGTCGCGTTTCTTCGAGTCGTCTCCATTTTTGGCCGAGATAAGGTTGGTGTGCTGCATCAGTAGTACCTGCAACTGTTCCCAGGTCTTGGGCTGACCCTCAGTGCGGTGTCTCCTGTTGACATCAGCTGTCTTGGATGGCAGAGAGCCTTTGATCGTTCGTGTGCCTTTCGCTTGGGTGGCTGCCAGGTCATCCTCCACTATTTTGCACCACTTGGTAGAGTGCGTGGCCTCCCTGCAGGACCTGCACGGCCAATTAAGATTCACCGTGTGGTGGTGAACCACAAGTTCAACCTGGTCAACCAGAATGTAATGCAGACCCTTCAACTGAGCGGGGCATCCATCAGCCTTTACGCGAACAACCCATTGCTGCTAGTTTATCCCTCCGTTGACAGTTTTCGGGTGCGTGATACCCTGCACCTCGAGTTCGAGCATGGTACTCGTAATCCAAAATACATCCTTAGAGTTCACAATCCCTTTGCGTGCTTCGATTGTGAAGCTGAAGTAGTCCAAAAGCACCAGTTCGTGCGTCATTCGTGCCTTGTCTCTCTTGCTCTCATAGTCGACGAGCGTGATCAGCCGTGATGCCAACGGGACTTGCCATCCTTCCCATTTAGCGGCAGTCTTCTTACCCTTGAAAGTTACAGTGACCAGCCTGGTTTGCATGTCGAGGAGATCCTTGCCATATCCGTTTTGAAAGCCTCAATCACTGCTTTTGCGCTGGAGCTGCCTCTTCCCCTGCAGCTATCAAGTTGAGAAGCGCTGCCTTGGACATGTCCTCGTAGAACCTGTGTCCGGGCGCCAAGTGCGCAAAGAGCGGATATTCCATATCCATAAAGATATCGGTGAAGCACGCCAATTCTCCTGCCTTCATGCTCTGCTGCAGGAAAGGTGGCACTTGCGGTATCTCAAATTCATAGTTCAAAGCATTTCGATGGCCGTGGTTTCGTCCCGTGTCCGCTCACGCAGTTCCGTGAGAGGGGGAAAACCTTCATGCACAGGTCTCGCATGCGTTGCTGTTCCTTGGTGAGGTCCTTGTCCGTACTCCCTGCTCCACCTTGTACCGCGGCCTTGTAGGACATGGGTGCGGCCTGCTTCTCAGCCGAGTCCCCCGACTCCTCTTGACGGCGTGTGAACGTCATGAATTGAAGTCTATCCTCAATCTCCCGTTGTTGCAGTCTCTCCGTGACCATCCACGTGTATAGCAGCTTGGCCAGTCGTTCCTCGTTCTCCTCTAAGTCCAAGTCCCAGGTACTGGTTAACCTTTCGTACTTTTTCTTGCCGCTATAGCGGGGCTTCATCGCTCCACTTCAACCGCAATTGCTCCTCTGCCATCTTTTGCGTCCACAGAGAGGTGCTTCAAGTACGCCGCTCCTTGGCCAGCTGACTCAGTCTGATAGCTAAGTAAGCTACGTATTCCGGTAACGCCCCTCCTTTGAGATAATTCCAGAGTTGAGTGTACACTGCCTCCCCTTGATCAACTCCCGCTTTCCCTCCCCACTTGTTGCTTTGAGTCCTGCCTGGGCTCTCGCATGAGGTAGTTGTTTCGCTGGAGTTGTATTCCGTTCTTGTTGGGTCCGGGGCGCTCTTCCTTGGTTCGCTCCTTCCTTGTCCTCCTTCTTGCCTTGATTCTTCGCCTTGCCTTTAGAGCTAGCCGTGACCCACCCGTCCTCGTCCTGCTGACCATGGACCTTAGGCCCATCGTTATCAGGCTTGGCTCCACCTCCACCTCTCGACGCTCCTCCACCTCCCTCGAGCGCAGCCTTCTTGTCCTTGCCGCTCATGTTCGGTGGTTTCACGCCTTTCCACGAAATTGTCTTGACTTTTGTATACCCCCGGAGGTTTCAACGCCCTTCCAAAGCGCCCTCCGGGTTGTTGCAATCTTCTAGCTCCGTTAGCTGCCGTCCGTCCGAAGAGTCGTTCGCAGCCCGTCGCAAATTGGGAAGTGGCGGATTTCTGTATATTGCAATACCACAACTGATGCCGCGACCCGGGAACAGGGTGCGCTTGTTTCGTGGATACCAAGAAACCAAGTTTCGAGTAATTAAGAGCAAGATGATCAAGGGATCGATATCGCCGAGTGGAGGGAGTCCAGCAACCGATGATGGATCACCCGTTGAGGAATCGAACTCAGCTAGTCAGCTGATCACTGACTCGGCTGAGCCTGGAGACCAATTCGAAGATGAGGAAGACCTTGACTATGGAGAAGGAGATGAAGATGATGATGATGAGGAAGTCGACTACGAGAAGTCGACTGGTGAGCTACTCAGTGAGGTCGATGAGTTGTTGTTCCATGTGGATCGAAGGAGGAATATTCGACCAGATGAGCGCAACTCGACCGCTGAGTTAGCTGAAGATACGGACGACGACGAACAAGGTGTTGCTCAAGGGGACCGTCCGCCCCGAATTCCTAGAGTAACACGGAATGCCGATTGGCCGCGTCTACATACGATTGTGGCTCAAATTGGCAAAGATGATACGGATGACGATGAAAACGAATACCAAGGTGTTGCTCGAGGGGAACATCCGCCCCGAATTCCTAGAGCAACACGAAATACCGACCGTCGCTACGAGTCGTTACCCGCGTATGGTTTCGAAAGCGACTTGACCCAGGTTGGTCGCATGTGCTGCACGTTCTGCACACAAGTGCACAGCGTCGATCATTGCGAGGTCTTCCAACGCTTCGAAAGTCTGACCAAGTTTGTCAGGACGTCGGTCGACAAGTCCGCGGTTCCAGCCGACCTCCAAGACATTTATGAGTCGACTGATGATCAGCTCGACTGCTCAACAGCTCTGGTTCGGGTGGATGAGAATTCCATTCTGAAATCAGCCGAATCCATTCGACAGAGCAAATATTGGGGCAAGGTGCCACCGTCGCGGTTATGTGAGGCAATGAATGCTGATACGTTAGAGCCGACGTTGAGCAGGGGATGCGCTCCGAAAGGACGTTGGACCCACGGTCGATCGATGCTCTGCACGTTTTGCACGCAAAAGCACAGCGTTGATCATTGCGAGGTCTTCCAGCGTTTCGAAAATCTGACCAAGTTTATCCGGACATCAGTCGACAAGTCAGCGATTCCAGTCGACCTCCAAGAAATTTGTGAGTCGACTGATGTTCAACTCGACAGTTCAACAACTTGGACTCGGTTGGATGAGAACTTTATTCTGAAATCAGCCGAATCCAGTCGACTGGATGAAGATTGGGGCAAGATGTCACGGTCGAAATTACGCGAGGCGTCGATGGCCGATAAGTTCCAGTCGACCGTCAACATGAGAGACGCTCCGGAAGGGTATTGGACCCACGGTCGTCAGATGCTCTGCACATTCTGCGCGCAAAACCACGATGTTGGCCATTGCGAGTTTTCCCGAAACCTTGACAAGCTCATTCAGTTCGTCGGGACGACGGAGGATAGGTCGAAGATCTCAGTCGATCTCCAAGAAAGTTGTGGACCGACTGAGCAACTCGGTGCTGGCACAGTGGACTCGACTTGTGGATCAGTCGACTCAGTGGTTTCGGGTAACAAATCAGTCGACTCTGCAGAGATGAATGATGAGTCAGCCGACTTAGACGAGTTGGATGACGAGTCAAATGATTTCCTGGATTCGGTCGCAGTAAACATCGACTTGACTAAGTCAACTCAGTCGACCGTTTACAACACCTCGACTAGTTCACTGACGAATGTGATCGAAATGACTGAAACAGTTGACTTGTTGATTGCGGAAATGGAATCTCTGGTAGATCAGTCGACCACGCTTACGAGTTTCGATGAAGAATCACTCGACTGGGGCAGTACTGACGTTTGCAATCACGTCACTGATCCAGGCCAGACGAAAGCCATACGAGACAAGTTGACGGAGCAATGGAAATCGCAACAAACACCGACCTCCACAGTCTAGCTGAGCCCAACGTTCCAAGACATTTGAAGACGTTGGATTCTGTCACGCGCTGTGGTATGTCACTGGAAGTGTTCGCTAGTCGACTAGTCGACCAGGTCGATGAGGTCCAGCAACTGCTCGACTTCATGGAAGAACCTCCGCCCGAAGACATTTGGGAACCAGACAAAGTAGTGGATGGTTTTCAAAGTGGCATCGGCAAGGGGACAATTACGAGGTTTCCCTGTGGCGAGCATCCAAGACTCGATTAGTCAAGACACTCACCACTCTGGCTCGTATCGTGACTGGGGCTGCTGTGATCTAGTGATTGCCAGTTTCAGCAGTCGACTAGGATCTCGGATGAAGAGTCTGATTGTTCCAAGACGGTGAAATTGAAGTGGAGGTCTGCTGTTTGACTACGTGGGGCAAAGGATGCGTGAAACAGTTTGCAATTGGTGCAGGTTGCAGACGAGAATTAAGCTACTGCACCACACAATGATCGCCACCAAATGAAGATAGCAGGTTTGATGGAATGAAATGCTACTGCATCAAACTACATATTATACGATTATGAAATGGAATCATGTCGAAGATCGGATCTTTCGACTAAACTAACAGTCGGCCGACGAAGACCCGGGAAGCGCGCGGTCGGGCAAAGAAACCGAAGGAGAAGCCGCTTGTGACAAAGTTTCTGCGGCACGGGTTAGCAAAATCATCGTCGACTGGTCAGCCGACTGCATCGGAGCTGATTCCTGAGTCGACTCGACTGGGTCGGACGAGAAGTCGGTCGGCGACGCAATGAAACACGAGCATGAGCAGCGGCCAGAACTTGAGGCGAGAAGAACGACGACACATCCAGAAGAAGGCGCCGAGCTTGCTGGCAAGGATGGCTGAAATGGTAAACGTCGATGAACGAGCGAAGTCCAGCCAGAGAACACGGCGTGACTGGAACACGATGCTTGCCGTCGCCCACTTCCATGGGAATATTCGCTGACTGATGATCAATAATCCGCTGTCAACATCGAGACGACCCGAAGTGGAAGAATTTCAGGTGCTTCAATCGCCCCAAGCGATTAGGCATCCGAGTGCCTCGAGAAGACGCCCTGATCGCTCGAATATGAAGGTCGGCCATAGGCATCATAAAAATCGAAGGCAGAACTACCCCAGTCGAACCGAGAGCGCTTGAAGCAGAAGCAAGTGGGCGACTCCGAGTCGACTGGACTGGAGCGCTCGACGAAAGCAAGTCAGCTACTTTACGCGGACGCTTGGAAGTTGGAGAATCAGAGGAAGGTCCCTCCGAATCCAGCGAGTTGACTCGACTACCAGGCTTCCGCTCTCTGCTCGGCTCGAGATTTCTTTGACGAATAAGACTCCTTGGACGGGCTGGTTGATGACGACATGAGAGTTCGTTTATGAGCGCGGTAACTGCGCACTGTACCCCAAGATGGCCCAGTCGACTGAGAAAGCAACAAGTCGTCCTCCTCGTCCGAATCATCATCGTCATCTGAGCCAAATGGTTGGCGATTCAACTCGGAGCCGAGACATTCGTCATCAGCTGGGCTGGGATCAGACAATTGTTTATAATCAGACGAACCGCCAGTTAAGTTCACTGGGTGAGGACGGGAACCCCGCAGCAAATCGTCACCCGATCAAGCCGAAGATGAATACCACCGGCCAAGTACTTGGTGGTCAGAGGCACTCAAAATTTCCAGATACTGAGTGTTCATCATCCGAGCATTAGCAACTGCTATCCGCACAAGTCGACCCGATGTAGTAGTCAACCCAGCGAAGTTCAGAGTTGGGTGAGTGGTTGACGAATAATGAGGCCCCGTACAGCTCAACAACCGAGACACGGACGACAATCGTAATGGACATCCACGGACGAGTCGACTGTGTCGATTCACCAAGCTAGCGAGAGCCAAGAGGATGCTGACACCAATACTACTGAAGTCAGTACCACATTCGGGGACGTACTCTCCACGGAAGTCAGAGGAAGCGACGCCGCGCAGGTTGACGATGTGCGAGAACTCAAATTGAAATTCGACGCACCACCCAAGTCGGAAGCAGTCGACTCGGTAACGGATTCCAATGGATCACGAGTCGACGAATTTCCACGCGGCAAAGCATCCGCATTTGACAGCTGGTCAGAAGCGGGAGACACAGGTTCATATTCGAATGGATCTTGGTCAACTTCTTCATGATCACTGGATCCTGGGGCATCCTCTACTGAAATGGTGATCGGCGGGACAGTAGCTGACGACGAGTCAAGACAATGTACAGGTGTTTTCTTGACCTTGCAAGCGGGCTGTGGAGTCAACGGAGACGGCTGCTTGGACTTACGAGTCGACGTTGGAGTCGAAACCGAGTCTTCACGCTGCCACCAGGTCAACGTCCCCTTGGTGCCGATAGACAAGATCAGCATTTGCAGCAGCCAGAGCATCGAGTCGTCTGACCACTTCGCGCTCAGATCTTGAACGACCTTGAGTTCCACGCGAAGACCCGCCAGTTGACCAGAGTGATCATGGACTGGGTAGTTGTCGTGAAGCAAGTGCGTCAACTCTCCCGTCGACTGAGCCCGCATCATAATAATGCGCGAGACTCACGTGACCTTCATTGACACGGCGAGTCCGTGTGTGCGCTTATAGTGGCGGCGGAGACTCTTTACCTTGTTTTCCCGTTCTTGGATTCGCACGCCGGACAGCAGACGAACTCGTGTGATGCGCTCAGGACGGTCTTCATGTCGTCAATTATTTGCGTGAGGTGAAAAGTGGACAACAACTCTTCGAATTCAATTTTAGCATGTGAGAAGACGGCCCAGAATCAGGATCAGCCTCCTGGGAAGTTGCCAGATCGATGAACGAGCCATGTCGTCCATCGCCAGCCCAGGAGCACTAACCCCACTGACCGTCGACTCAGCAGATATCTCCTCACCTAGAAGGCGAACGGCCGTTCGGAGAAGTCGAGCAGTCGGGCGGCTGTACGAACATGATGAAGAGTTAGCAGATGCATCGCATTCGACGAGAGACCAGGAACATCCAGACCTACAGCAGCCGCCGTGGCCGCGTACGGGTCATCCAGCGGAAGTGCTCCCTTTCGATGAGCGGCTTGCTGAGGCCAATAAATTGCCGCTCGTTGATTGGCGATGATCCACTTGGCTCGTCGAAGAGGGAAGCTGCCTCCAGCGATTACGCCTTGGCAGCCACTTGAAAGCCCCCGAAATTTTTGGTGGCCACACCCTGCAATGCAGCGTCTTGACGAGCCAACTCGACTTCGAGATCCTTGATGTGCCGGTCTCGGTCGTCGGCTTACTGCTGGACGGCTTCAAGAAGGCGCTGATTAGAGTCCAGCTTCTTTGGATTCCCTCTCCAGCATTCAACACTTGGTCTTCCGAGAGAGACAAACCCTTGCGGGGTGAAGTCAACAGACCAGTCGACTTAGTAGTCTCACGTTGCCACAAATCGCGCTCCAAAGTGTCGGCCTCACGTTTGCTGGACAAGTCGACGTTCTCAGAAGCCAGTGTGTCGAGACGACGGGCCAACTTGGAGTTCAAGTCTTGGGCAGCCTTCAGCTCCATACGCTGCGCCGCCAGTTGACCAGACTCATCGGTGGCCGGACAATTATGGCGGAGCAGATGCATAAGCTCCCCAGTCGACTCGGTCTTCATGATTGCTTCACGCTGGACGGGGTCCACGATAAGCGGTAGCCCCGACAGACGAAAAGCCAGCAGCCAAACCGCAGACGACATCTCGGTGCGGCACAACTGAGCATCCTTCTGTATCAGCGCTTCAAGGGAGGCAAGGCTCGCTGGTCCGACTGTGGTCGACTGAATAACGCCCGAAGTAGTGTCGTCTTGCGAACCCAGCGGACCAGGAGGAGGCGCGCGAGAAGACGGCCCAGAACCAAGGCTAGACTCGTGGGAAATTGCCAGGTCGAGGAACGAGTCATCTCGTCCACCGCCAGCCCCAGAAGAACTAGCCTCACTGACCGTCGACCCGGCGGGCATCTCCCCACCTTGAGCAGGAGTCGGCGAACGACCGTTAGGTGAACTGGACGAGCTGGAAGGCTGTTAAAAACAAGGTGGCGAGTTAGTACAAGCATCACCGCGAGCCATGAGAGGCCAGGACGTACCTCAGCAGCTCCATGACTCGGCGGAGGCTCCGTCATATTGCGGAGAAGATCCAACTGGCGGGTGCTCGACTTGAGAACAACGAAGAACAACGAAGAACAATGGCTACGACACTCACCAGCTCGGCTCGTATCATAGCCGGGGCAGTTGTAGTATAGTGAACCCAAGTTTCGGCCCAGACCTCAACTAGGCCATCCTATGTTAGGCCGGAATCAGGAACGACCCAACTGGTGTAGCCACACTTCGGACTTAAACCGACCAATGGACGACAGACGACCGGAATGTTGGTAATCCGGTCGTTTGGGGGCAGTTGACTCAGCCAACCGTCGGCGAGCACCGTCAACCGCCGAGATCTGGTCTGAAGAGTCGGGTTGCCCGTTGAGGGTGGTAAAACGCCCTGCCAAGAGTCTGGTTGCCCGATTAGAGCGCATGCCGACCATTCAAGCCAAAACGGCTCGGCGAAGAGGCAATCGACTCGACATAGAGGGCATAAAGATCTGAAACGATCACATTTCACTTGATATTTGTATAGAGAACTAGGAAACAATTAGAAAGAGCTCCACAGAGCTCTAGAAACAATACAGAGCAGAATTTTCCAAGTCCAACACAAGCGTATACTTCCGCTAAGTCCCTGCGCCGGCTGGATTATGTCTGCCATCAGTCCCGAGAGGCATAGCTTGTAGGGACTCGACCAAAGGGCAGCACCAAGAAGACAAGTCGACCCGGGATAGGGTGAACCTCGCTTTGCGCGCTCAACGAAATCTTGCTCAACTAGCAAGTCGGTACGCCGGATAACCGGTTCCGTGACACTTCAAGTCGAGCAGCCTTTGCTCTCGACGCCCTGTAAAAGCGCTCGCGCGCTGCCCCCACCCATTGGTGGCTGGCACAGGTTTTACCGGGGATAGTTGGCTCGACTATACCTCGACGATCAAATTTGACTGGCTTAGTCGGCTGGTTTCTGCGCAAACGAGACACCGCTGGCCTGGAAAGGCCGAACCGCTGGGTCAACTCAGCACCGGCTTTGTTCGCCGACTTGTCGGCGATTGTTGTGTGCTAATTGAGATCATTACGAACGGATTTCTGTATATTGCAATACCACTACGCAGAAGATTGGCTGTACTTGAGGCCTCTTTGCGCCCAGTCGGAGCATGATTCAAACTCTTTAGTTTTTAGTGAGCCATCGTCTTCATATGTATCAGCCAATCTTCTGCGTATTATAAAGACAAGTGCACCTGAACAGCCGATCCAGAAACACGACGCAAAGGAACGACCCAATAATGTCTCGGTCTACGCTGACCAGGGCTGCTACATGTACGTTGCGTGATCTCCACGGGGAAAGGTTCAGAGCCAAAGTGGATAGAACTTTGTACCTCCACTTCTCAGCTGAAAACATCAGCGATGTAAAGTCATCAGCATCGTGGTGCCTCGAAACATGGTCAAGCAGTGAATGTCTATAATAATAATATTAGGTGGGTATATTGTGTTACTTCTCTTTCGAGTGAACTCTAATATCCATTCTGCGCGGGGTAAACCATCCCGTGCAGTGTTGTAGTGTGCTGTCCATCCAGCTCCTGCCACGCCTTGTGTGTTAGACCGTAGCCGTTTCTGTGTGTGCTCTAGTCCATTGTTGCACATCGTCGTCCTTGAGCCGTAGTAGCTCCTTGTAGAGCCTGTGTCCCTCCATGCCGGAGGTGAACGTCGCCATGATGCTCTGCTTGCTGTCCATGGCCTGGTTGGCTAGCCAGTCCGCCATTTTGTTGTGAATCCGATAGTGATGCGTCCACGACCTCACGTCCACGATGTCCGCGAGTCTTCTCGATTGCATGTACCAGTATTTCAGTTTTGCCGCCTTCGGCGGCTTTCGCTCTCTCATCATTCGCAGTATGAGTGCACTGTCCCCTACGACGTGTAGCCCACGCCATTGTCTCGCTGCCGCATATTCAAGCAGTCTGTGCATCCCAATGATTTCCGCGACGTTGTTGGTGGTATACCACTGGCCAAGTACCGTGGTTGCTGCCCATAACAGCGTACCTCACCCCTCGGGGTCATTTCCAGAGTGACACTCCCGCTGCCTCCTGGCCCGGGGTTCCCTCGGGAACCCCCATCAAAGAAGCCAAGCCGTATCACGCTCCCACCTGGTACCTCCTCGGCATCGTTTGTGCCATGGTCCATCGTGCCAGCAGTAAATCGACAATGCGTAACCCCAGAAATGACTGCTGCGTGATTGGGTGAAGCCCCCATTTGAATCTCCGATACGCTTTCTTCACTTGGTTGCGCACCCCGTCTTGCGCTTCCGCTGTTGACGGCACCCTCCTTTCCGGTCGGTGAATCCGATCCACATTACGCCTCCAGATCGCGGCGACCACCACGGCACAGGTGATCTGCCATAGCTCGTTCAGGTATGAGAAAAGAGCATCCCAGTCATCGATGCTGGAGTCTGTCCACCACTGAACCGCCCACTCAGGTAGCCTTGGCAGCCGAAAGGAGAAAATAGCGACCACGCTCGCGTCTTCGTCCCCTCCCGATCCCGTCGCTCCATTCGCGACGTCCCATTTCGCAATCACCTCCCGCCACATTACTCGTGCTTCAGCGCATCCCCATACTAGATGGTAAGTGCCTTGGGCCGCCGGTGTGGTGCACTGGGTCCCTTGGCAGTGATATCGCTGCTCACCATTAACCCATAATCTTAATCGAGTGAGCTTGAGTTTGATGATGTTCTGCGTTTGATATGGAGTCACCATTTCCATGCGGTGTACCGTTGGCCACTCGAGTTTGGAGAGTGCCGTGGCTACGCCGCTGTGTTGCTTTGCCGGTTTGACTTGTATTTCCGCGCGCGCCGCCTTGGCCTGGTCATCGTGCCTGGCGTTGATCATGTGCTTGTATTTCTTCCTTGATTGGGACCAACGTCTATTGCCCGCCCAAAGCGGCCTCATCCTGGTGATCCAGGGATGAGGTGTAATCCAAACCGCCCCGACTGGCGTTGTCAAATAAGCCGCTACCGCGGAGGCCGCGGACTCGTTGGCCGCGTCCCAAGGCACTATATTGGTGTCCGACCCCAGAAGTGCTTGATTCCACTCGTCGTTCCTTGTTCGGCTTCAAAAAACATGGTGCCTATCTTCTAACCGGTGGTGTACGTGCAGCACCGCCTTCTGTGGAGGCCGAAAAACGATCTTCGGGTAATTAGCGATGTAGTTAAGCACGAGTTGCCTAAACCAGTGCGCCGCGATGCTTGTCATTGGCATCTCCAGTTGGCTGGGCAACTCCGTCCGCTTGGTTCGTGATCTGCATAATGTCTTTGATGCTGGCTTCCGAGACTTTGTCCACGATAGTCTTGCACTGTCCCCATGTTTGAGGTTCGTCTTGCGCATCTCCAATCCATAGCTTCCTCAGCGGTAGTTCTGAGACGTCAGATGTCATGCATTGTCCTCGTTCGAGTTTCCTGCTGCCCACGCGGTCTCGCAAGGCGGCGATCGTCCTCCCCGTGCAGGTTATTTCTAGCCCGGAGTTAGTCCATCGTGAGCATACTCCCTCACTTCGTCGCAGCCCTCTTCGCGTGATGCTGATTTCAGATTTCCCCCACCTTCGTGATTGCTGCGGGCATCAAAGTGGCATCCAGCCCATGGGATGCCTGTTGCCCATTAAGTTTCTTGTACTGCAGTGGTAGGAGTGGTCGCCCCTGGTACGAGCCTCTGGGAGACTCCAGTGTCCCTCTTCTGCAGAATGTCCCCTATGATGTGGACCTGCGTTCGGTGCGATAGGGCCCAGTCCCCGACGACCGACGCGCTCATTGCAATTAGCTCCGTACGAAAGTGCCCCCCAGCCCCCTTCCTTCCTTGTTTGTTCCGCTATGGACGCCGCTACCCACCCCGCCGCTGCTCGCTCGGGCACCTTGAATGTAGATGTCCACACGAAATTGCGTATGGCTTGGTCGGCCTCTTTGATGGTATTCTCAGATGGCCATGCGTGCCTGGCCACATCGAGGAGTCTGGGCACTATGACGGCTGACGCAATATCCGCCCGCTGCTGAGGCGTGTTGGTTTTGACCTCTGCCATGGCTATTCGGACACGTAATGCAGTGAAGGCCCGATCCCAGGCTTCTTTGATCGTATCTCGTTCACCGGCGATGTGACCTAGGTACCTCGTGCTGGGTACTATCTCCACATACTATTGGTCCGTCTCGCTGATTTCGTCTAGCTCCTCGAGTTCGTGTGCGTGTAGTCCCTCTTCCTCTGATCCGTCCTCGTGGGCATCAGGCTCGGTCGGTCCTCCTAATCGAATGGCTATCGATTTTTTCACATTAAGCTGCAACCCCGAGACCGCCGAAAATTCGTTGACGGCGTCGATAGCCGCTTTCTGCATGCAGCTGTCAGCTAGGTAGATAGAGGTATCGTCGGCGAATCCAGCAATTTTGATTTCGCAGGCTCCAGAATCACTCTCGAGTGGGACGCCGGAGATGCTGGTTTCGGCCTCGATGACGTCGTAAATCAAGTCCACAGCGATAATAGCAAGGGCGCGAGGGGGCACCCCTGCCGGATGCCCCTCGTCATTCGTACTCGTTCCGACAGTCTTCCGTTCACTTGAAATCGGATGGTCGTATTGCTGTGCGTAGCCATGACGATCTGGCAGAATTTTGGGGAAATCCTTTGGCCCTCAGCATCGCCATTAGAAATGTTCGGTCGAGTGAATCGTAAGCTTTAGCGAAATCTAACAGCAGTACCTGTGCGTTACTTAGCTTACCATTGTTAGCACATATCTCTTTGGCGGCTTCGAGCATGTCGATGACCTCATGAATTGAGCGTCCAGGCACAAATCCACACTGGGAGTTATGTACTAGTTGCGCAATGAATTCACGTACGCGCCAAGCCAAAATTCGCGTGAGCAATTTATAGTCGGTGTTTAAGAGTGCAATGGGTCGGTAATTCATCGGGTTGGACGTGTCCCCGTCTTTGGAAATGCTGCAAATGTTTGCTTCGAGGAAGCTGGAAGGGGTCATCCCATGCTCAAGGCATACATTGCATAATCTCGTGATTATCGGTATCAACTCGAACTTTAAAATCCGTATACCTGTAGTTGGGTATGTCGTCTGGACCATAGGCTTTCCCGGCTTGACACTTGCCGATCGCTGCCTCCACTTCTGCTTCCGTAATTTCTGCATCCAATGGAGATAAATCTAACTTTTTCCACTTATGTTGATACTTGCCGATGAATCATTCAATTTCTTCTTGATCTCTCTGCTCCCCGGTGAACACCTCAGTCCAACTATCGGCCATAATGTTGGTTTTGTCGTGCTTCTCGCGCGACTTGTTGGTCTGAGTGGGAACCAGGGTCGGTATGGTGTTGTCACGATACCTGGTTGAAATTCTCCGGAAGAAGGCTTTTGTGCTCGCCTTACTACTCCACACATTATTAGAGACTAGAACGCGCCGTCTGAGCGCTCGTCGTGGGTCTTGCAGGTTGTGCAGTTCTTCCACCACTTGTTTCCGGAGCTCCTCATCCGGTTGAAGTTCCTCATCAATTCGGTGCAGTCTTAGTTTGATTCGGCGTACCCTCTGCCTATATCCACGCGAGAGTCTCTTTTGTATCGTTTTCTTGAGCCCCATTAGCTGCACCCGCAATTCCTTCTTGTAGTGGTCCCATAGTTGAATCATCTCCTTTGCCGTGGTGTCCTTCATTTTGGTTTGTAGATTCCGCAGGCCATGTTCCACCATACTCCTGGTGGCCGCCACCGCATAGCCCGGCGGTGGGTAAACTTTCGGCACTTGCTTGACTCAGACGACCCCGGTCGGAGCGTGGATCTCCAGCAGGACCGCCTTGTGGTCCGTCTGACACAGGGGCTCCTCAGTTTCAACGCCCCTGATCAGCCTTTTGACCCCCATGCCGACGTAAAAGCGATCCAGTCTAGCCGTCGCGATCCGCCCTCCTCCTAGGTGTTGCCTGTGGGTGTGGTGCTTCCGGGCGTAAGTCTTCTTCTCCTGCTCACCCGGTTTTCCCGGGATATTGTAGAATCCAGCATCGTAAAGATTCCATTTGCTAATCAACTCCTCCAGTGCTCGAGCCCCCCGTCATTCCGTCCGCTGCCTCCATAACGATCCACATCGCGTCGTAGGACGCAATTGAAGTCTCCTCCGCAGACAATCTCCACATCGTCAGGTACTTCCATGGTAGCTAGCCTGTTGTAGAACGCTGTCCACACCGCCCCGTTCGAAGGTGCATATATGTTGACAAATAAAAATTGTTGTCCTTGCATCATGCCTGTTGTCATGATAAGGTGTTCCGTCCATAATTCCTGCTTCCAGGGCTTCATATTGGTAACTGCTCCATAGGGGTTGACCAGTATACCCACTCCAGCCCGTCGCTCGTTTGCCGAAGACCAAAAGGAAAAGTTGGAAGCTTGAGTGTATTTAAAGCCCCACAAGGCTACATGCTGTTGTCGTGCTTCTTCATGTTCGCTAGATTTAGCCACGTCTCTTGGAGAAACACCACATCTCTATCACCGCGTGTGTGTTTCTCCTTGAGCCCTTGTAGTTTGTTTCCCGATTTGCCGATGAAGGACGCAAGTCCGCGCACATTGAGGGTTGTTATGCCGATGGTGCGGTCTTGCTGGTGTTGTCTAATCTTCATCTCCTTCATTTCTCTGTTCCTCTTTCTCCGTTCCGCGTCGGCTCGCCTCCACTGTAGTCTGAAGGCTGCCTGTAATTCATCTTTCCGTTCCGCTTGTCCTTGTCGCGGGTAGAAGTCCAGGAGCGTTGAGTTGTTGCTCTTCGCCGCCTCCCTACCCGAATTGCGATAGGAGAGCTTATTGTTGGTCATCACCATCCAGTCGAGGTGGCGGAGGAGCATCCGTGCTGAGTTGCACGTTTGCTTCCGTCGATTCGGCGGCTCGAGAGGCCGTCGATTCCTCTGCGTTCACTCCTTTCACGTCTGGCCCTTTCGAACGGTCAGAGAGCCTGCTTGCAACGTCCTCGACCACTTCTTGCAGCTTTTGACCTTGCCTCAGCTCCTCCACCTCCTGTTTAATGGTTCGTGAAGGCTTCTTGGTCTTGGGGCCCCGATCGTCGTCCACGTCTCTCTCGTGTTTCTCGTCGACGAGGGATTCACTGTTTTGACCTGCACGATGCTGTGCAATCAGGTCATGTAGCTCCTTCACGGTTTCGGTCGCGGCTTGCTCCGTTTTGTCGGAGTCGTAGGCCACTGAGTCCATCTCCGTCCACCCATGCTTTCGGAGGATGGAGTTCCTCACCCCGCAAGGGTGAACGATGTTTCTCGCGTAGTGATCGTGCTGTTCAGCTGGATAAGTCAGCGCCTTGAAATGGTTTCCGGTCGTTCCTGCCCATTCCAGGATGAGCGTTGGCGGCCTTATTCCGGCATCCAGCAAGTCAGTCAGTAGAGAGAAGGCTCGTTCGGTGGGTACTGGGTTTACGGTGCCTGACTCGATCACTTCACCTGAACTCAGGGTGACGTTATGGTACCCGTAAGCCTGCATCCAAGCTTGACCGTCTTCGCGCACGTCAAGCACATAGATGGTTTCCCGTGCGTGCAACGCCATGGCCTTGATGTGCTCGGGGCCGACCCAGAAGTGCGTGGACACGGTCCTTCTCACCGACTTGGCTCGTTGGGCCTGATAATGTTTCGCCAGGGCCTCCACTTGTTCAATCCAGGGGCCTTTAGAACATCCTCCCGTCCGCATCCGGTGAGTTCAGCTTCCAGCCGATCTGGATGCAGTTTGGTTTCATCTAAGACGTTCGCTAGCATTCCGTCCATGACGTATTGTTTGAGCAGGTTCGTAGTTTTGACTACCTCCTTGGAGGGCTTGTCGAGTCCACTCTGCACGTAATACAGCGCAGCATAAAAGCAAGCCAACCACAGTTGCCATTGGCGGCTACTGCGGTGATGGTTCCTCGGAGGGCCTTGGTCCAGGTCGTGAGGGGAGCCCCTTGTCGGTCGGTGTAGTGATTCTAGTAATTTCAAAACCTTCGTTTACCAATGTTGCAGTCTGATTGTCAGTCTTGGTTGCACTGATGAGTCCACGCAGCCTGGCTTCTTCTGCTTTCAGTTTCTGTAATTCTTGTTGCAGGTTGGCTGTCTCCGCATCAATGTGCCGTGCAATGGCAGTCTTGTCCTCAGTTGCGTCCGGACACGTTGCTGGTCGACAACCGCAGACATGAATTGATGGATGTACTGCTGATGCGTGGGTTTGGTCACCTTGGAGTCGCTTGCTGTTATGCGCCTCTTGGGAGACAGCGAGCGGGTATGAGTCGTCATGGACCCCTTTGTTCTGGAAATCTCAAACCCGTCATCGTCTCCACCAGCACGCCCTTGGTCCCAGCTAGCTGACGCGTTGCGCTTAGGTGATAAGGATTTGGTTGTTCCTGTCGCCTCCTTACTCGTTTTCCGAGCTCTCCCTCTGCTGACCCGCGCCTGCTGCTTGAATGGCAGCGGTGACACGTCCTTTCCCGTCTTGATTGCCTCCGCTCCTGCTTGTTGAACGGCGACCTGTTTCGAATCCGAGGAAGTAGTACGGTCCTCATTGGGTCGTTGGGGCTCCTTGCTCTCGGTGAATTCCTTGATTTCCATCTCGGTTTCATCTCCGGTCATCTCCACATCCTCGTCTGGGGTGTGGGCGTCAGGTGCGAGACCAGTACGCGGTGTGGCCTCTTCTTGGTGGCCCGAATCGGCCGCCTCCATTGTCTGGTCGTCCGCCTCACTTTTCACCGTTGCACTCGCCATTTCGACTTGAGCCTTGTTGTCGATGCCGGCCTCTGTCTTTGGTGCTGAGTGGGTCAGCGATTCCTGGTAATGACGCTTGTCTTGTACATTTCGTCCATGTGTACGTACTGGTGAGGAGGCCCGTTTCCCATTCTACCCTGCCTGCGTAGCGCTAGCACTCTCAGTGGCGGAGATTAATTGGTGATGTTGGGCCAGCACCTCCCTCAGTTGGCTCCATGCCCGTCCGACCGGTACCCTGTACTGGCTTGCGCTTGCTTGGACGGCAAGGAGCCTGTGAGTGCACGGTATACTTCCGCGTGAGCTTGTTCGATATCCTCCGGTTTGACCTTGCACCACTTGGTGGAGTGGTTGGCTGCTCTGCACGACCTACAAGGCCAGTTCAAATTCACGGTGTGGTGGTGCACAACCACTTCTACTTCACCGATGGTGATGTAGTGTACTCGTTGAATGGACGCAGGGCATCCTTCTGCTTTGATGCGTACCATCCACTGCTGCTCGTTGACGCCGCCATTGTCCGATAGAGGGTGCGTTATTCCTTGTACTGCCAGCCCTAGCTTTGTGCTGGTCAACCAGAATACGTCCTTGGACGTCAGCGTTCCCTTGCGCGCTTCAATCGTGAAGTTGAAGTAGTCGATAGGTACCAATTCACCAATTCATGCGTCACACGCGCTGCCTCTCGCATACTCTCGTAGTCCATAAGAGTGATGAGCCGGGAGGCAAGCGGAATTTGCCACCCCACCCATTTGGAAGCACTTCGCTTTCCTTTGAAGGTGACAGTCAACAATCGCGTTTTCATGTCGAGTGAGATTCTCGCCAAATTCTCCTTGAACATCTCCACTTCAGCTTTTGCGCCGGGGCCGCTTCCTCTCCTGCGAAAACTTGAGCCAGTAGAGCTGCCTTCGACATGTCGTCGAAGAAACGATGCCCGGGCGCTAAGTGCGCGAAGAGAGGATACTCGAGCGCCATAAAGATGTCGGTGAAACAGGCTAGCTCCCCTGCTCCCTTACTCTGCTGCAGGAAGGGCGGGACTCGGGGAACCTCGAACTCATAGTTAAGTAGCATAACTATGGCCTTGGTTTCATCCTCCGTAGACTCCCGCAGTTCCGTGAGAGGTGAAAATCTTCCAGGCACAGCTTCCCCATCTTCTGCTGTTCAGGAGTCAACTCGGAAGGTTGGTTTTGTCCTGCTCGTCCCTGCACTGCATCCTTGAAAGAGCCGTGTGCTTTCGTCTCAAGCGGAGCATCTTCTGTCTTGCTCCC
This sequence comes from Phytophthora syringae, assembly GCA_012656105.1. Taxonomy (NCBI): domain Eukaryota; phylum Oomycota; class Peronosporomycetes; order Peronosporales; family Peronosporaceae; genus Phytophthora; species Phytophthora syringae. The sequence goes on along the minus strand of JAAKBD010000005.1, from coordinate 206,188 downwards.
TCCGTGGATGAATGTTAGAAATTGAAGTCGGTCTTCTATCTCCCTTTGTGGAAGCTTTTCGGTCACCATCCATTCGTAAAAGCCTCTCAACATTTTCAGTGAGATCCATGTCCCACGTACTCTTGAGTCGCTCGTACTTATCTTGTCTCCAAGCAGGTGCTTCATCCGTCCACTCGTCTCTCAATTGTGCGTCATCTCTCCCTCCCTGTCCTCGGTCGAGAGGTGTTTCAGGAAGGCTCGAAACCTTCTCTCCTTGGCCATCAGCCCGAGGCGATCAGCTAGGTAAGGTACATATTCCGCAGATGCTCCTCCCTTCAAATATCCCAGAGTTGGTTGAAAACTGCGTCGCTCTGGTCGGTTCCCCCGTTTTCTTGCTGCCGCTTGCCCCTCTCGTTCCAGTTTTGTTTCGAGTGGTGGACTGCACGTTGGGTGGAGCCGATTTTCGGTCCTGTTGGGTCCGCGCCGCTCGTCCTCGTTCCGGAGATCCGTTATCGCCATTCTTGCTCTTGTTCTTCTTTCGTCCTCTGCCGTGCGCCGTGGTCCAGCCCTCCTCGTCTGTGTGACCTTGACTCTTGCCGCCAGTCTCACTGCGTCCAGCCCCACTACCTCCTGTCGTCGCTCCTCCTCGCTCCGCACCCGCAGCTCGCTTCGTCTCCTTGCTGCTCATGCTAGAGGTTTCGCGACCTTTCGCCTTTGCACTTGATTCTTGTGTGCCCGGGGTTTCAGCGCCCTTCCAAAGCGCCCCCGGGTAAATTGCGTTCTTCTACCGACTGGTTCCGCTGATTCGTCCGAAGAGTCGTGCGCAGCCCGTCGCAAATTGGGAAGTGAAAAGCAGTGAATGTCAGCGACTGATGGTCGCCTGGACACATGAGTCGACTCTCCACGTCGCGCAATTGATACTAATTATTTTATTATTATTTTTTTATTTTTTTATGATTAATTAATTGCTTTGCCTGAAAAATTGTTTTTAAAACATTACAAATGTTTCTAGAAAAAAATAAACCTTATTAAACAAATCACAGGTAAATAACCAACATTATTTTTAATTTTATTTTTATCACAGGAAATTTTTTTTTTCAAAAACGTTTATTTGTAAAACAACAATTCCGAAATTTTTATGGTTGTATTCATGAATATCAATTAAAAAATATACTTCAAAAATTTGCTAAAAAAATAATAAAAATATATATTTAAAAAATTTGTTATTTTAATAATACCTTTACATGACATAAAAAAATAGCCTAAAATAGATGCCAGTAAGACCCTATATGGAGGTTGATTGTTAAAAGATAAAAATTGACCCGGACCTCTGTGAAACAGAATGGCCCAGTAAAAAAATATTGTTTGCCTAGTATATGGATGAAAAAACTAATAAAAATTTAATAGTATTACCGGAATATAGTAATCATTCTGTAAGTATATATAATGGTAATTTTTTTATTAATTTAGAAATAAATGATAAAATGATTGGTTTTAAATTTGGTAAATTTATTAATACACGAAAAAACATATATATATAAAAAAAATTATGATCAATTAATGCGTTTAGGTTGGAAAATATTTTTACCTTTTACATTAAGTTGATTTTTATATGCTGCAAGTATTTTGATAGGTTTTAATTGGTTAGTTTAATTATGAGTTTATTAAATCATTTTATTTTTACTTTTTTATTTTGTCTGGGATTATTTGGTATAATCTTAAATAGACAAATATTATAATTATTTTAATGTCTTTATTTTTATTCATAGAATAATGATCTTATTTTTTGTACCTTAAATGGACGTTTATTACGTGAAATACGTTTTGAATAATTTTTTTTTAGTTTTTAGATGTTTTCGCATTTGTATGGGTACGTTGTCCTCTAACAGGTAATCCTTGATTTTGTCTGATTCCACGATTACTTTTAATTTCAACTTAAAAATGTTAATTTTTTTAATTTTGATATTATAAAAACCATTTTTTATTTAAAATATTTTCACCTATAATAATAAAATGTTTCTTAGCTTTTTTAATTCTTTACATAAAAAATGTTTTCCTAAAATAATTTAAATTACAATACGATTATTTGCTAATATGATGGCAGGTCATACTTTATTAAAAGTAATAGCAGGTTTTGCATGGACTATGTTAAATGTTAATAGTTTGATTTTTATGGCTCATCTTATACCTTTAATAATTATTGTATTAATAGTCGGTGAATTTAATTAATTTCAGATTTTATATAAATTTTATGATGTACAATATTTTATTAAAAATATAACAGGAAAAATGGGATTTGAACCCATAACAATAATTTTGGAGACTATGATTTTACCAATTAAACTATTTTCCTACAACAAATAAAGTAGAATAATTAAAATATTAATTATTCAAATAACGCAGTATTAAGTATAATGGTAGAAAGTATGTTTTGCAAATATAAGGTTATCGGTTCGAATCCGATTATCTCCACATTATAGTCCAAGCTTGTTGTTTAACAAGTATTTCTACATTAGTTCATTTATATTCATCACAATATATGGCTCATGACCCGCATTTATCTAGATTTGTGTCATATTTATCATTTATTAATTAAATATATGTCACAAAAAAATGAAAAAATATTAATAATAGGATTTGAACCTACATCTTCAGATTATGAGCCTGATAAGTTACCTATTACTCTATCTCATCTTACTTGCAATTTTCGGAAGAAAAGGATTTGAACCTTTGATCTTCTGGAATCAAATATTAAAAAATATAAAGATAAAAAAGTTTACAAGAAATAATCATTATGATACCCTTCTAACTTATGGGATATTCTTACCATTGATTAATGATCAAGATGGCTCTGCTGATATACTTAATTCTACAGGATTTTTAGCTACACCACGTACATGTGGTCGTCTATTTAACCAACGTGATCGACCTGCTTGACCTAATTTAATTTTTTTATGATTAATATTAGAAACAATACCTAAAGTAGCATAACAAGTTAATAATATTAATTTTAATTCTCCTGAATTTAAACGAATTCGGGCAAATTTATTATTAATTTTCTGAATTAATTGTGCTGAAGTACCCATAATAATTTTTTAAATATATTTATTTTATTATTTTTTAAAGCTATTTTTTGAAATATATTTTTAACTTCTGCGGAAGTCGCAGAAGTTCATGGACGGAATTGCGTGCGCCTCAGCCACGACTGCCCGAGTTGAAGCCCGAGGTGAAGAGGATACAGAGCGCCCTGAAGGTAGGAAAAAGGCTAAATTGGCTTTGGTTTCTGACGTTGAGGAGGCTACGATTTTGCAGCAGCTGCTCGCTGAAAGCAAAAAGCGTAATGAGGCTCGAATGCGAGTACGGCAGCGTGTGCAAGTCCAGCTGTGACAAGACCTCACCAAAGGAAAGCATGTCAGTTTTTTTCTTAGCTTCACTTCAGACACCACCATGGTCTGGGAGCTCTCGGATGGTGCCAATGCAGGTTTTAATACATAGCACTATATTACACTACAATAAATGATATTAACCGCTTCCCCGTCAAACTGTACGTACGTTGACAAATTCCTAGCTGAAGCGAAGATGAAGTTTGTTGTTGTGGTAAAACAAAACTTGATGTGGGTGATGACGTATGAACGCTACGAAATCAGGCCGACCTGTTCACGTCTGGAGTTGTTTTATAGAGTTGGAATGGTAGGTGAAAACATTCGGCAGTTGTGTGGCTTAAGCAGAGAAGGCTGTAAATGCTTGGCTACATCAGTGTACCATAATAGTTTACTCTGATTACTTATTGACGAAGACTTCCACGCGATTCACAGATGCTTAGCAGAGACCTTAGATATGTTCATGTTAAAGATCATCTCCAAGCATGCGGTAAATCTGGGGGAGTGCCATATCCAGCGGTCCGCGGTTGCAACAGCTTCTAGCACTACCGTCGGCGCTCCCTCCTTTCCCTGATACTGCCCATGCCACGCTGTCGGGCAATTTTTCCACCTCCAATGGGTACAGTCCAAAGAACCCAGTAAGCCAGGCATGCCACGCTTCTCATTAAAGTCAATAATTTTTTGACATCATCAGCAGTTGGTGAACGCAGATAAACCTCCCCGTAAACTTCAACCACCGTCTTGCAAAATGCATGTAAGCTATCTGTGACTAGTGACTCCGAAATACGGCAATATTCGTCTTGAGCATCGGCAGATGACCCACTGCCAAGCATACGCAAGGCAGCAGTGAGTTTCTGCTCTGGTGACGCACCCATATTGCCTACAGCATCGCGCTTTTGTTGGAAGAAAGGGTTGGCGGTGGGTATGTCGTGCAGTAGCCGCCGAAAAAGCGTGGATAGGATTCGAAAGCGTCTCTGAAATAGAGACTCGTCGTAAACAGGATTTGGGCTGAGATAGTCACGCATGATTGCATTGTGGCCGAGAGGAATATCTCGCTCTCGCGTCTTCTTCCTCCCGAACACAGATCCGCGGCGAAGACGCAATCGGTAGTCTCGTTTGCGCTTGTAAATGGCTAGAGCCATAGCTAGCTCATCATCCATGTCTGCAATTACTCAAAAAGTTCATCGTCATCGTCGTCTACAATGGCAGCTTGAAGTTCCATCGAGAAAGTCTGAAACTGGAGTGGGTGGTCAATGTTGTATTTCTATTGCTATTTTTAATGAGCCAATCAAAATTCATTAAAATTTCGCGATAGAAATAGCATAGCCCACACGAGTGGAGATGCTCTTATGATACGTTTTTTGTATACGCTATTTGTGGCACAAACTGGACCACAATTTATGGACCGGGAGTTGTGCTTTTTGGAGGCGATGCTGTCGACGCTGCTGCGGCCCTCGTCGCGCCGGGCCTGGCAGATCAGCAGGCCCTTCCTTGCGTCCTTGGAGGGCGCCAGTATATCTAAGCCTCACGCTGTACCGAATGTTCGACGCAGCTCTTCGGTTGTGGAGGGGAGGGACCTTTGAGTGGCAAGTTGTCGTCGGGGGAGGAGGCAGTGGAGCGTCACCGGAGGAGCGTCGCGTGGGAGAAGAAAATTGTATCGGCTCTGCGAACGTACAAGGACATCAATGGGAATTTACTGGTCTCTCAGTCGTTCGTCGTTCCGACGGGGACATTCGCTGGCCGCGTGATGCGTGGGGCTACAGACTTGGAGTGGGAGTGAGTCATCTACGCCAGCTAGCAGCCAAACAAGAACTGTCACAACAGGTAGATGCGCTGCTGAAGGAGATGGTCTTCGTCTATGAGGTTGTTCCATTCCAATGGCACGATATTATCATGCCGGCTCTGCGCTGCTATCACAAAGTACACGGCAACACGGATGTTCCACTGGACTTCGTTATACCAAGTGGCGACAATACGTGGCCAAGACTAACGTGGGGCTGGAATCTGGGTAATACTGTGAACTCTATCAGAAACGGCAACTAGTACTCCCAACAAGTGCGCGGGTCTGAAGAGGAGCTCAAAGTGCTGCAGTTCTGCTATGAAATGCCACTTGTCGTGCGCGATTGGAAGGAGAAGATACTCCCAGCTTTGACACTGTTTCGTCAAGAAAAAGCGCCATTGTCTCGTTGCGCGGCCATTCATGGTGCCATCGGAGTCACCCTGGCCTAAAGGAACGTGGGGGCTGCGACTGGGAAAAGTTGTAAATGCAATCCGCACCGGAAAAATTACACGGAACAGGCCACGCACGACAAGGACATCCTCGTTGAGCTTGGCTTCTCGTGGGACTTCCATGTATCAAACAACAACTGTGTTTAAGATGAAAATGCCCAAACTCCGCTGCACACACTTCTAGAGCTGGAAACACACGCTCGTTGTGTGTTTCCAGCTCTAGAGGTGTGTGCAGCGGAGTTTGGGCATTTTCATCTTAAAACACAGTTGTCGTACCTCAGCAGGATCCTTGGCCGAAGCAAACGTGGGGTACCGGTATGGGGCTGGGAGGGATGCTGCACAAGATGAGATATCGCGGAGACTACTTCGCGCTCATTAGGGGTTTCAGTTCTACTATTTTCTTGCGAAAAGTGCTCCAAGAAAATAGAGCTAAAAATAGCTTCCGTTCTCATTTCTGCTCGCGTTTCTTGCAGTGTCAAAAGATCTCAGTGACGAGCAAGGTACGGAACTTAGCGCTCTCTATCCTCTACCATTATCTGGGCTCACTATTTGCTGCGACGATGTTCTGTGTGCGTGAGCAGAACCTGCTTCCCGTGATGCCGCCCTCAACGAGAGAAAAACTCCTGAAGTCACTCTCGGGCATGATTTTTGTGGCGTGCTGCTTGAAGACATTGACGAAGTCGATGCTAACGAAGCAGACGCCGATCATGGCAGTCATGATGATGATTTAGAGGAGGCGCTCGATGTCTACTCGGGAGTTAAACTCAATCGCTATTTGGGCTCACGTGCAAACGTGGATCGTTCCGCTGCCCATCGCTATCTTGTGTTTGACCTCCGTGACGATGAATTCATGAAATCACTTCGAGTGACGAAGCCAACGTTTGAGGTTGTTTGGCAGCTCATACGAGATGACATTCGCTTCCAGCAGCGAGGCAAGAGAGCACAAAGAGATGTTGTTTTGCAGTTGGCAGTAGCTTTGAAATGGTTTGGTGCATATGGAAATGGCAATTCTACGTTCCGTATAGCCCGTCACTATGGTATCGGTGCTGGAACGGTGACGTGCTATGTTCGGCGAGTCCGGCAAGCACTGATGCGTCACTACTGCAAATATGTTTCGTGGCCATCGGCGAGTCAACGTGCTGTGACCTCTGCGTACCACCGTGAGCGCTTTGGGCTGCCAGGTGTAGTCGGGATGGTTGATGGAACCCATGTTTGTTTTGACCAGAGACCTCACATTGATGGTTCGTTGCATTTCAACCGCAAGTCCCGCTACTCATTCAATGTACAGGTCGTTTGCAACGAGGACAGGCGCATTCTGATGCTTTACACTGGATGGCCTGGATCTTGCTCAGATTCGACAGTATTTGCGAAGTCACCCGCCATGCAGCACACTCACCGTCATTTCTCGGGCGATGAATTTCTCCTCGGCGACTCTGGGTATGCAGTTTCCAAGTACATTATTACGCCGTACAAAAAGCCAGCCGCGTCCAAAGCTGATAACACAGCGTTCAATGAAGTGATTTCGAGCGCTCGTGTGATCAACGAAAACTGCATCGGATTGTGGAAAAATCGCTGGATGTCACTCAAAGGCATTCACACGCAAATAAAGACGAAGAAGGGTTTCACCGTGGTGAACAATCACATTTTGGCGTGTGCGCTGCTTCACAACATAGGGTTGTCCATTGGTGACGTGTGGTTTGATGACAGCAACTCGGACGATGAAAGTGACGAGGAAGAAGACGATAATGATGCTTTGTTGCGCAATGCCCACGACCCTCGTGAAGGATTTAGGAAGAGAGAACAGCTGAAGCATAGGTTGTTGAATGCGTAAAGTAGAATGATTTATCAAGGTCATTGATATGCACGAACAGTATATGCAGAGGCAATTGGGCTACAGTTCTACGCAGGAAAGAAGACGTTGAGGATCGCAGTGACTTCCTCAATCGACTTCCCGTTTAGGAGCAACTGTAGCGTCATGCGGTTTTTCTCTTCTGCTTTCTTGTCGGCCGCTCGCTGGAGGCGATCGCGTTCACGTTCTTCGAGTTCTAGGCAGCGAAAGCGATCGTCTTGTTCGATCTGCTGCTGTTTCAACGCGACATTTTTCTTCAGACGTTTAGCGCTGAACTCGAGCCTCTTATTCGATGCGTCAGTATAGACGCTGGCAAAGTCCCGACGTTTGGCATTGTTGGCCTTCTCAACACCTTTGGCACCCCCCGTAAAATACGCTCGGACTTGTCATGTGATGCCAGGGAGGGTGGGGTACAACGCGACTGATTCGATGGTGTTCTAGTTGTTGCACCACGTCCAGGTGTACGTGCAGGCGGCGTAGTCGTTGAAGGGGTGGTAGGAGATTAGGATCTAGAAAATCCAGGTCTTCATTCGGCAAGCCGAAATCAAGCGACGGGAGATCTTGAACGGTGTTGCAAGTGACCGTGTCGCTGTCAACATCAGAAAGGCCGCAAACTTCTTCATTTTCCGGTAAACTCGCATCGTCATCGGCGCCCAGTCGTAGTCGTCGTCTTCGCGCTCCGGGACGGAGGTTTCTGACGGCGGGTTCGCGTTCGCCTGCCCTCCAAACACTTCGTCGATCCGATAGTAGAACGGGCACGATTTCTCGACCATCTCTCGTACCGTAACGCCTTGAGCTCGCATTTCCTCGGTAATACCAAGGCCCGTCTGCTTACTCAGATGGTCGCGAGTTTTCTTGTAGCGTTTAAAGTGCGACGTCCAGCGACTTGAGCAAACCGAGGCGCTCCATTGTTGAACGTGTTGCTCGTCCACCTTTCCTTGGGCATGCATATGCTCACGCGACATTGAATGGACGTACTTCGCCATCCTACCAAAACCGTCAATTTTCGTGACGCCGACGCCATGCGCAACGCTTCGCCCCGTGGTTGCTTGTCCCGTCACGATCTTGTAGTTTGCTGGGATCTCAAGCCACTCCACCATTGCGCGGAGCTGTACCTCAGTCATGTGCGTAAATTTCGGCGCTTTATTCGTCTTAGCGGCCACAGACGTGGTGCAGGACTCGGCAGTCTCGGAAGTCTTCGACTTCTTGACCGACTTCGACTTCTTGGTCGACTTCGGTGTCTTGAACGACTTGGACACCTTGAACGACTTGGGCACCTTAGACGTTGTGGGGGACCTGGACGTCTTGGGGGACGCGGACGTCTTGGCATGCGCTGGTGCCTTCGTGACCTTGGTCATTTGGTCAGTCTTGGACAGAGTGGTCTCGTTCGGAGTCTTGGCGGCACGAGTCTTGGTCATCTTCTCACTTGGTGTGGGAGTTGTTCGGCACGTTTGGGAATGGTGAGCAGATCGAAGTTTTTAGGCGGTCAAAGATGTTCGCGCGCGCGAAAGAGCCGCTCTGCAGCAAAGCGCGCGAAGCTGATGATGCGATATTTTCGAGCGGGAACGCCTTGGTCCAAAGGTCGCGCCTCATTTCTCGCGACGACAGAAATTAGACCAAGAAATGAGGCCCGAGAGGCCCATTTCTCGTCTAATTTCTTGGCGACTTCTCGCGCGAGAAATTTGGCGAGAAAACACACCGAGAAATAGAGAACTGAAACCCCTATTGGTCGAGATGCTGATCGATTGGAAGCGTTGGGCTTCACTTTTGAGCTGGCTGAGCGAGCGTGGGAGAAGAGAGTTGTGCGTTGGTGGAAACGTACGCGAAGGTGTACGGCGACAAGGACGTTCCCCGCGACTTTGTCATTCCGTCCGAATCTCCATGGCCCAAGATGATGCGGGGTGTGCATTTGGGCATCTTCGTAGAGCGTAACCAGATGTACCTCACAAATTAAAGAAGCAGAATTGTCAAAGATGGAATGTGTCCAGCATCCTTATTCTTAGAATTTAGTCCTGCAGATAGTCCTGCATTTGCAGGACATTTTGTCTGGTTTAGGACCTATTTTCTGTCTGCATTAATTCCTCCCGCGACCTCATTCTACGTTGCCTTGTGGAACCCAATAGGCTAAACGACCGAGCTAATACGCAGATGCTGCGAGCTGCACCAAGACATCGACGATGGAAATATAATGGTCGACTCACTTCCAATCTCGACGCCTGATGCTTTCTCAAAGCTTAACCACGCTTGATCATTACGAGTCGAACATCGACAGGAGCAGTGGTAGCTGTGGCGTTTGACAATGGGCGTTCCGCTCGTTGGGGTCACCGCTGATCTCCGGTATGTACAAGAGCGGGCTTGTCAAAGAAAAGCTGAACACGAACTCTTGTCAACGTGAGAAGACCAAATAGCAAGTGGTCGTACCTCGATATGGTGTTCCCTTTCGATTATGTTCAAATACTGACCCCGAATTGTCGAAGGAAGCAACTTTGTGGTTTTTTTGTTCCTTTTTTCTGCTTTGATTTCATTCTGACGTTTCTGGTGGTGTCAACTGCGTTCCTTGCGCGCGTTAAGCAGCTTCCAGTACTGGGTCGCTCGATCGCTTTTGGGCTTATAGCGGGCTTCTACACGACGGGAGTCGATTCATTCCACGCATGCCGCTGAACTAATGCAGATGTGTGGGTTTGACGCAGGATGGCGGCGGAGTTGGAGCATGAGCCGCCGTGGAAGCTGTCGGGTCAAACGGAGGCGGATTTGCAGACTCGTCATTACCAGCTCAAAAGGCTGATGAGTTGTGTTTATGGGGTAACAAGGCGGAGATGCTACAGGGAAGTCAATGATACTATGAGTGGTGACGACGCATCGCTGGTGCTTGATGAGGACCGGCTGCTTGTGGGTCTTAGCGTCAAGGTCATCTCGTTTTTAGGTATGAAGGTGTGTGGGACTGGCATCAACGACAACAGCGCACCGAGCTTATGCTGAATTTGCCCTGGCAGACACTTGCTGTCATCCCGGCAAATATCGTGGAGAAGCTAGAAGAGGATAATCAACCCAACGGCAAACGTGCTATCATTCGAAGTGTGCCACTTGTAAGAAACAGTCGAAGAGCTCAGCATCAATGTTGCGGTTTTTAACAAGTATCGACAAATACAGCTTGACTTGAGGAATCGCGGCTGATGTGGTCTCTCGTCCGTTGCAAGTCGTTCGCTGTTTGAATTCGTTTAGGACACGATCGACGAGTGACTGCAGGAAGTCTTGTCAGTTTGTCTTCGTCAATGAAGGCTTCAATGCCGCAGCAGAAGCTTTACTGGTCTACCATCACTGCAGCAGCTTTATATCTAATAGAACCACATCATGCGAAATTAGTATGTGTCACGTGATCTGAATCGGTGAAGTGGTAGAATGGAGTTGTACGTCCGCTGCTCAACGCTAAAACATGAGCTCACCACAGGTTTGCATCGTGGCGTCTGGACACTCGTAGGTTTGCGATATTTACGGGTCACGCCACAATAAAGCCGCATGACCCGTAAATACCGCTCAACTTTGTTATTTTGGAACGGACCTTTCAGTTGTGTACGCTTTTGTGGCACAATTTGTGGTGCAAGGAGTTAGCGATTTGAACAGGTTGGCCGATGCTGTCGGCGCTGCTGCAACCCGCGTCAGGCCGGGTCTGGCGCCTCAGCAGACCCGTTCTAGCGACAGTGGAGGGCGTCAATGTGTCTAAGCCTCGCACTGTACTGACTGGCCGCTGCTTCAGCTCGTCGGTGGTGGAGGGGACGGTCCTGCGAGTGGCAACTTGTCGTCGGGGAAGGACTAGAGGAACAGCGCGTGGGAAGCGAAGATTCTTGGAGCTCTGCGAGCATACAATGACATTTATGGGATTTACGGGTTCCCTACGCTTTTGTGGCTCCGATGGGGGATATTCGCTGGCCGCGTGAGACGTGGGGCTACCGACTTGGAGAGGGAGTTAAGTATCTACGCGCACGAGCAACCAAACAAGAAATGCCACCGCAGTTGGATGCGCAGCTGAAGGCGATGGGCTTTGTCTATGTCTCTTTCCAATTTCAATGGGATGAGATTATCATGCCGGCTTTCCGCCACTATTTCAAGGTGCATGGCCACACGGATGTTTCAAGAGACTTCGTTGTACCAAGTGGCGACAATGCGTGGCCGAGACTGACGTGGGGATTGAAACTGGGGAAGACTGTTGACTCAATCAGAAACAATAACGCGTACTCCCAACAAGTCCGTGCGTCTGAAGAGGAGCTCAAAGTGCTGAAGTTCTGCTATGAAATGTCGATTGCCGAGCGCAAATGGAGCGAGGAGATACTCCCCGCATTGAGGCTTTTCCGTCAAGAAAATCACCATTGTCTCGTCAAGCAGTCGTTCAAGGTGCCTTCGGAGCCGCCCTGGCCTAAAGAAATATGGGGTTGCGACTGGGAAGAGTCGTGAGTAAAATCGGCATCGGAAAAAGTTACGCTGTGAAGGCCACGCGAGACAAGGGCATCCTCCTTCAGCTCGGTTTCTCTTGGGACTACTATCAATCAAACTGGAGTGATCGCCTTCTCCGAGCTTTAGAAGTGTGTGCAGCGGTTTATGGAGATTTTCGGCTTTCACAAACGTTTGTTGTGCCTCGGCGGGATCCGTGGCCGAGGAACGTGTGGGGCATGAAACTCGGAAATCTGCTCTATACGATGCAGCACCACGGAAGATATTTTCCGAATATCGGTCGGGATGCTGAACGACTAGAAGCGTCGGGCTTCCGCTTTGAACTGGGTGTCCGACCGTGGGAGAAGAAAGTAGTACCGTTGCTGGCGACGTACGCGAATGAATTCGGCGATACGGCCGTTCCCCGCAACTTTGTCATTCCATCAGAATCTCCATGGCCACAGAAACTGTGGGGTTCGCATTTGGGCATCTTCGTAGAGCGTAACCAGCAGTACCTCACAAATTAAGAAGCAGATCAGAAGGCTTATAGGCCTGTGCCGCTAATGCTTGTCTGACTGTGATGCCTTCCTGACAGCGCGTAAACGAGGTTTGCCATCTCGCTGGAGGTCGAACTATGCACTTGCCGTATTCATGCACTTGAGTGTCAGGACGGAGGATGCAGCAGGACGCTGAAAGGGCACAACCGAGATCCACTCGATAACTGCTCCCCTCGCTTCGTTCCGGTGCGCTAGACTCGTTTTGAGTGGTAGCAATCATGAAGGAGAAGAGCACAAGTCGGGGCAAGAACGCGGTGGCGGCCAGGTATTCGCATGCCAATGCGTTGATCGGGTCGGTGCTCAACAAATTCCACAACGGGTCGGAGCGGGCGGTGGACCCGTTCGTGGTGCGTTCGCTCAAGGAGAACGAGCCTCGACTGGTTGGTATCCAGTGCTTTATAGAGCAGGTACTAGCGTTCTTGTGCCTTTTGCAGGTGAGTGGAGCTCTGACGCGTGCGTTGTAGGGACCAATCGAGATCAGTCGAAGCGCCAAGGACGAGTCCCACGTGACACTTTGCTCTCCTCATGCATCGGGGGTTTCGGGCTCTTTACAGTCTGTGGAGGCTTCTTCGGACCAGGAGCGATCATGTACGAGGCGTCTAGAGAAGGTTTAGCGATGGAAGGAGGCTCATTTCGTGGTGCTTGGACAGGAGGCAGTGGGATGCGTGCAGCGGGACGGAAGGAGACACGGACGACCGAAAAGCGGCCATGGCGGAGTATGTGGCGACGGTGGACAAGATGCTGCCTGGATGGGACGACAACACCCCAGATCACCCGGTTGCGAGCACAGATCGGTTCTGGGAGGACGACGCTACGGCGACGACTTGTCCGCTGTGCTGTGTCGTCTTCTCGGTGCGCGAGCGTCGTCACCATTGCCGACTGTGCTTCTCCATCTTTTGTGCAACCTGCTGCGCACAGGTGCTGGAGGTGGCGTTGTGTCCTGGTGCGCCATTACGTCCGCAACGAGTGTGCACACCGTGTTTCCAGGCAGAGTATCGCGCTCGGCAGCTTCGTGAGGCGAGGAAAATCAGTCGCGAGAACCAAGAGCTTGAGCAGAGAATCCGTGCTGTGCTCGCTACTGCCAAACAGACACTAGCTGCCAAGCAGGAGGAGGAGCAGAAACTTCGTGCTCTCGCTGTTGACGCTGGCTGTGATGTGCACGCCGTGGATGAAGCGATTCAGAAGCAACACGGCGGGTCGCCGATCAGCTCTGCGTCCATGGAACTCCCAGTACCCCCAGCTGCGCACCGATTTGCGCCGACGCAAACGTCAGTGGAAGCGTCCAACCAGCTTGAGCAAGCACATCGACAGCTCACAATGAGCTTCAAGATGACCCAATGTCGAGCGCATCGAGTGCTTGATAAGATGGATGCAACGATCGTTGCATTACGCGAGGCTTTGAATGCTCATACGCCGGCAAATACCAAGTCGTCCACCATTGCACAATTGGAAGACAACGGCTGGAGCGTCATGATTCGACACACAGACAGCTTCCTCACGCCTACAGATCGAGAGGCGCTGCAGGTTGTTTCGGACGAGCTTTACAGTCGGCTGCGGTCTCGAAGCAGCAGCAGCGCCACTTTGGTGGATACTGACATCGCGCTGTGCTGGCAAGCAGAGTGTCTGAAGGACAGTCGGACACGCGCGTTTGTGGCTGACTTGGCTGAAGCTGTGCGTTCCAGGTTGGACATGTCTTCGGGATCCGACACTGAGGACTCGGACAGTAACGAAACACCAGTGGCCTCAAACCCATCGTGGGAACAGCCCGCGGAGACAAACGAACGTAGCAGCCCAACGGAACGGCTGCCAACGTCGTTGGAACTTGAAAAGGCCTATGAACTCATACGAACACAGTGCGAAACGGGATCTGCGTCCGAATGGGACGAACAAATTCGTCTTGATGTCACCCGAACCTTTGGAGTGTCAGCGCGGCGTCAGCACCGCAAGAGCTTAGACACAACTTCACGTTCTGTATGCAACTCAGCTGGAGTTGTGATGCCAGTGGAAAAGCGGCGAGCAGCACTGCAGAATGTGCTTCGGGCGTGTGCTAGTGTGGACACCGAAGTGGGCTACTGTCAGGGCATGGACCACGTCGCGGCGTTGATGCTCGCGGTGAGCGATTGGAACGAGGCGCGTGCTTTTGGCTATTCGTCAGTCTGCTTTCGTCGCCACGTTTCGAGCTCGAAAGGCTGTACGGACCTGGACTGCCGCATCTCAGCCTACGCTGCTTTCAGGTAAGGAAGACTGCAAGGCTCTGGCGTTGGCTCGAATTCAAATTAACACGAAGACTGTGACGTTGCATGCAGCTGGATCGGCTTCTTCGAATGAATCTAACGCCTCTATCTCAACATTTCGAGGCCATTGACTTCCCCATCAGCATCGTCGCCACGGGGTATGAATTCTTGTGAAATGTTCCTCCGAATCCTAAGTTACTTTGTTTTCGTGTATTTTCAGGTGGTTTATGACTCTTTTCAGTAACATGGAGGCGCTCTCGTACGATGTGGTGGTACAAGTCTTTGAAGGGTTTATCTTCAAGGGGTGGAACCAGCTTTTCCAGACCGCACTCGTGATTCTAGAGGAACTGCAAGGACCTATTCTCGCCAGCTCTTTTGATGAAATTCCTCGACTCTTCTACGACATCCAGGAGTACGCGGTAAGTGCATGAACTAATTTGTTTCTATTCGTATGTGTACTGATATGTGTACGTATTACTTGTGAATGCTTTTGACAGCCTCGACTCATTGTTGCAGACTACGTTCTCTCCCAATCGGCCAATTACGAGGTGTCGGATCGCTTGCTGAAGCAACTGGAGAAGCAGTTCGAGCAGGAAACAGCGGTAGCACAAGTTTCGAGCGGGAAGTCAATGCCTCGTAATGGTACTGCAAGCAACCAGCGACCGGCGACTAGGAGAGCATCACTACCACCGTCATACCCGCGACAGGAGCATCCACTTTCGACTTCATCCAGAGAGATCGCTCGCACAAGGCGCCATCTTCAACCAGACAAGCTTCTCCGTCGCAAGTACATGTTTCTCCTCTTGTATGATCCAAATCTACCAGTCAACCTCCGTACTGCCGGCCTCAAGATAATAAATAATCCA
Source organism: Phytophthora syringae (assembly GCA_012656105.1). Taxonomy (NCBI): domain Eukaryota; phylum Oomycota; class Peronosporomycetes; order Peronosporales; family Peronosporaceae; genus Phytophthora; species Phytophthora syringae. The sequence continues at coordinate 190,669 of JAAKBD010000005.1, read as the reverse complement.
GTTCTTGTCGTAGCTAAAGCTTTCGCAGATTCAAGAACCCTTGAGCCTTTTCATCGAGGTCGTACGAGATCGAGACGAGCGCTCTTGCTGGTAGTGCTAGAAAGACTTCAACTGCGAGACCAGCAACGTTACCGGCGCTATGATACACGCGGCTAATAACTGGTTGACCACACGGCGCTGAGTATGCCACCTCTTTTGTGTCTGCTGCTGAACGCAGAAGCGCTGCTGGCTCACCGTTGACAAGAACTTGGATTGCAGGCGAGTAGTTGGTGAAGAACGCAGCCTGGAGGTGGTAAAGCCCTGGCAACAGCAGCCGAACCTCGTCGGAGCCGAACTGCCACAAGAAAATGTCAGCGTTCGTGTTGACCACTTGAGAGCTCCACTGAATTGTCTGCTTGGCGCTCGGACGGCCATCTTTCCAGATCTGGAGCAACATTTGCTTAGTATTCGACGCTGACAAGCGGCGTACAATGAGGGGCAGCACTTACGTAGCGAGCTTGGTATATTTCACTGCGTAGCTGTCGAGTTATGGCTTGCACCTGGCGGTTCGTAGTATCAAGTTGAGATTTGGTGGCAAACTCACCGGCTGCTGCACTCTCCACGTGCTTCCTTGCTTCTTGCAGACCGTTCAATGTTGACTGCGAGTCCAGCAGCTCCTTCACATCTGCAACCGTCATTTTCTCGTCCACCACTCGCTTCAACGCAGTCAGTTCATGCTGAATGGACTCCGCAACGGATAGCAAGTTGTGCTGGTCGAGCAAGCAAGAACTAGTTAAGGAAACACCACGTCACAAACAATGAGCTCTGGCGTACCATGTTGTGCTTCACCTGCACAAACTCTAACGCGTCCGCCTTAGCCTCATTGAGGTGGCGTAGCTGTTCTAGATCGTCCATTGTGCTTTCTTGCGATCGCTGAATGCTGTCCATGAGAGCACACGCGGTTTCTTCTACTCGAGCGCTATCGGCCTTCTCTGCAAGCTGCTTCCAAGCATCCACTACAGCGAAAAAGGTCATCAGCATACTTTTCTATCCGCCATACCGCATAACCCAAGAACGTACTCGTATCCATCTTCCGAGTGAGAAGTTTCGTAACCTCGCTCTTGGAGAGCTTCTGTCCGATGCCTAACAACAGTTCTTGCCGCCAGCCTGTCAGCTTCTTCTCCACTCTGAATTCCAAACCGTGGACATCCTGAGAGACTCGCGTCAGTTCATCTCGAATGGCGTCCTACCAGATTCCACACCACCAATTCACATTTAACTCGATCCTCCCCCAGCAGTCTAAACCACTCACCACTTCTCCTTCATGTAGTTCCGGAGCCGCAGCTACTTCCTTCATCACAGGCACAACAACAGCTTCTCTCCTCACTTCGCTCACCACCAACTTGTTCTCCAAAATCTCCACCTTCTTGGCCATTTCCTGCCGTACTTTTGTCAGCTCGTCTTCGTTGCATATGCGAGCTGAGTTGAGCTGCAGGTCGTGATCTCTCAGCTGATGGTCCGTGCTTTCGGCCAACTGGGTCATCTTCTCCTCCAGCTTACAGCACCGCTGCTCAAATCTCTGTTCCACCTGCGCCCACCTCTAATAGAAAAACGGCACTCGTCAGCCTCGCTCTCCCTTCCAACCCCTCACTAAAGTGCTTGAGCTCACCACCGAACCCTCTTCAGCCTGTGATACCTTTTGCTGCTGCTCCAGACTCCCAGAAACCTAAGAGAAGCAGACCCAAAACTATCAGCAAAGTCTGCCGGGGAACTTGTCAAGCCCACCGACCAACCTCCTTTCGCAGTCTCGCAGTTCGGCGCTTCATATCCACACGAACGCGTTCTTCCAGCGCAGTCACTTGATCCGAAGTGACTGTCGCGGATTGGAGACGCTCCAAGTCGCGCTGTAGTTTCTGAATCACTTGGCTCTGCTCTGCCAGCACCTGAGCCACCAGCCCCAAAGACTCGGGCAAAACAGTCTGCACATTCCTCCACTTCCGCTCACTCTGCAGACTTGTCGCCAGGGTCTTCAGAACGTCCCTCACCGCCGTGGTCATGCTCGCAAATAACGATCGGAGCCCTTTGTCCTGTTCAGTTTAGCTTTCACAAGTGACGCTTCATACGCAGAGTTGAGGAGACTCTTGCTACTTGGATAGTGCTCGTACTGTAGTTGGCATGGGGAAGGCGTCGCGGAGGAAGCAGCTCAATGAAGAGAAGAAGCAGTTTTTCACTTCCCACGGCGATGGGCGCAGCGCAGAAGACCGAGCCAATGCCGGGGCGATGCTCGACGCATTGCAGAGGAAGTTGGAAGACGACGCCCTACGAGAAGATGGTGCGGTTGTTAGGCTGCACTTCTCCATGGTTGGCAGTACTGACTTGCTAGTTCAGGCTTCTTCTTTGTGAACGGCATGTACGTGGATTCGAGGCGACCACGACTCGCGTCAGGCATGAAAACTCGAGGGTTTGACAGCCACCAGAGCAGTGTCACCGACGTGGCGATAGTTCGCATTGCACCAACTGCTCATATCGAAACAGAGCTCGTGATGCTCTTCACGTTCGGATTGGACTGGTGGGTATTATAGCGGTAGTGTGTTGAGAGCGAAGTGTACGATGCTGAATCTGACAGTGTTGCTTGACATTAGTATCTCTGTCTGGAACTTCAGCAACGGCAAAATGCTCTCCAGTCTCGACGTGTCTTCGCTTCACGCTCGCTCCATCTGTGGTGCTGCTGTGGAGCCTCAAAATGCCGAGTCGAGCAGCATCGTCTTCGCCTACGCTACCTGTAAGTCTCTTGTGAATGAACTTAATTAGTGTGGAAGATGACGCTGTTGACGTTCCTGTGGCCAGACAATGAACTACTTGTCCACTGTTTTGACTATCAGAAATACACGCTCACTCCATCTACTGCTCCAGTGAAAACATTTGATGTGGCGAGCAACTACTGCACGGGACACCAGCAAGCCATCTCTGCGATGAAATTCAGCCATGACGGTGGACTACTCGCTACAACCTCGTGGGATTCTACGTGCATGGTCTGGAAAGTGATACCGACGCTGAAGCCGGCCAAGGATGAAGCTCCGTGGAGTTCTCACACGAATGAGGCATTTGGTTTGACCCTTTTGTTTATTCTACCGGTTCACGAGGAAGGAGCGTCATGTCTTGACTTCACAGCGGATGACCAGGCTCTGGTGACTTGTGGCGAGTGTGTCGTGAAGCTGTGGGATATCTCTGAAGCAGTGATAGGATGGAACAAAGCGAGCAAGAAAGCCCCAGTAGGCAGCCATCTTCTCGAGTGGGAGCAAGCGATTCCTTTCTCGTTTTCCATAGAGTCGTCGACAAATCTCTTCGCGTTTGACGAATCGATGGCAATGCTTGTTGCAAACCACGAGTGGTTAAACTTTCGTGAAAATAGTGAGGTGTTGACACTTCTCGCTCCTTCTCAAAGCAAAGAAGAGCGCAATAATGCAACAGACATCAAGCAATGCCTTGAGCATATCATCGAAGAGATCAACCCCAGGGACGATGAAGAACAAAGGCTACTAAACACCACGAAGAGAAGTCTGAAAAACAAAGGGGAAGATGTAAACACGGAGAGCGACGCAGAGGGACCTGAGCTGGTAGGCAACAATCAAGTGAATGCACTGACACCAGAAGAGAGTTCTCGACTGAAAACGCAGTTCCGAAACATGGAGAATTTTGACTTCGAGAAGCTCTTTACACCTGCGTTGTCACTTTCGTTGGGGTCAACAGACGACATTTCTAACTTCATTCCATCTAAAGCGGTCACGAGACTCCCAACTCGCCCTGACGCAAATGGCAGCTTGATTCGGACGTTTTCAACCACCACAGCGGTAAGTTCAGGGGTCTGAGCCACATTTTGGTACTTGATAAACTAATGACAATGGTATTATGCTTGATCAGGACGGAACGTTCTCCTCTCACTCATCGACAATCACCGGGTGCGCTGTGGCACAAGAACTGGATCTGGCTGTGACTGTGGCGCTCGACAAGTCGATTCGATACTGGTCGCTGGAGAAAGGTGTCGTTCTAGAAACGATCGTTGATGCGCATGACGCCCCCATTACTTGCTGTGCACTCACATCCCCAACGACTTGCGACTTAAAGGTGTACGAAATGCTGTTGGCTACTGGTGGATCGGACAATCTGGTTAAAGTTTGGCGGAGGAACGCACCTGAGCGAGCTCAGTGCATTTGCAGCTTGTCAGGACACTACGACGCAATCAGATCGACCGCTTTCGACCCGAGTGGCATTTTCCTAGTCTCAACTAGTGACGATACGACTGCAATACTATGGCGGGTGCGTCCATCGAGCCCAGATCAACCTGAGATTCCCATCGTGGTATCTGTTGACCGCTTCTCAATCAACTTATCCTGGACTGAACCGCTAGCGAATGGCGCCAAGATTCTCCATTATGTTGTACGAACAGTACAAGTTAGCTCGTTTATCGGTAGCGATATCAAAGTCATCCCTGACACGGAAGTTCCAGCGAAATACCTCACCAAGACGATCGACAAGCTCCAGCCAGGCGTCAAGTATACATTTCAAGTCGCTGCTGTGAATCATGTAGGTTTTCACTGATCGAAGTCATTGAAGGCTGCGCTCACTAACATTTGCTGCCATCAGATTGGGAGAAGCGAGTTCAGTTCTACAACGGAGCCTGTAGAAACACTCGCCTTCGTTCCGTCACGAATCGATCGCTCGGCACAATATTTTAGCCGAGAAGCCACACGTATCACGCTCTCCTGGACAGCTCCGTGCCCAAATGGCGCTGCAATTTCGTCTTATAAGATCCAATGCAGACCGGAAAATAGTGCGTTTGTCCCGTTGCGGGAACTGACCATTCCTGTGTCCGACCTGAAAGAATCCTGTCTACTAGTGCAAGATGATCCGGGGTAAACATCAAACGTCCAATTGCAAGTGTGGAAACGATGAAGAACGCTGCAGTTCATGCAAAAAGAAAGCGAGTCGAGAAAGCGAAGGAGCGTACTATGAGTACTGACAGTGCTGCTTCGTCTCAAGCACGTACACCAATTTCAGCCACCTCGAGAGTATCGACGTTGAAGACAACCACCCCACAAGTTCATCCTCCGAAATCGACTGTCTCGCTCTCTTACACGGTGGACGAGCTCTGGGCTGGAGAAGTGTACCAGTTTGTGGTGGCAGCAACGAATCGTTGCGGTCTTGGAGAGTTTTCACGGTTAAGCGACTACGTTAAAATGCACTGCACGGCGCCGGACCAACCTGGAAAACCTGAAATTCTGAACGTTGACAAGCGACAGGTCGATGTTCAGTGGGTAAGGCCACGCTGTAATGGCAGCGAGGTGCTGCAGTACACACTACGATGGAGTCAAGAAATCGAGGATTGCTCTGTACCCAAAGAACAATCGCTTGGCCTCCTAACGCAATCGATCGCTGGGACCAAATACACGCTGACCGGATTGGAACCCGGTTGTCCGGTTCAAATGTGGGTGTCTGCGTCCAATCTGGTGGATAACAAGCTATTGACATCTCTTGAATCGCCACCGAGCGACTCCGTGTCCACCTTGGGCGATGTTCCACACCCCCGGAGCTCCGAACCTTGTGGAGCCATCCCCGCATACTCTTCTGCTCACGTGGGTGCCACCAAAGCGGAATGGGCTTTCTATTGATGCCTACAACGTTGCTCTTTACTCGGAAGAAACGCAGTTTGGCGTCCGAGTCCGTACACTAAGCCGCGAATTCATTTTGCTACCCCGCGACATTCACCAACCCAGCCCAGATGCAGCAACGGTATCATTTGTGCTGCGTCACCTACGCGGGGGAACGTTCTACAGCGCCACCGTGAGCGCAGTTAACAGCTTGGGGGCTAGCGGGATCAGTGTCGCTTGTTTTCCGGTGGAGACAAATGCGGCTACAGTACCCGATGCAGTTCCTGGTGCCCCCACCATTTCTGACGTGACACCGACTAGCGCCATTGTGACATGGGAATTGCCTGCTCATGATGGGGGTTCAGCGCTGCGTAGTTTCCACGTGGAGTACAGTGTTCGCACCAACAGAAACGATGCTTGTTTTCAAGAAAATACGGAGAGCGGAGGAGATATTACCGTTTTTCGCGGTCTCGAGCTATACGCGACTTTCCTCAAGCCGCATCGGGTGTATCGATTTCGCGTGTTTCCTGAGAATCGCGTTGGTCGTGCACGTCCAAGCGTCTGGTCTGATGAAGTCACCACTCCCAGTCTTATAGAATTTACGGTCACTCGCTACTTTGCTCACCGGCCACCCGAAGAGCACAATGCGGCAGGCTACATCCAGCGGCGATACAGAGGTTGGAAACAGACAACAGTTGATCAAGTCCGCTTTACTGCTGCCCTGGTGGAGGTGCTTCGCCATTGGCACTTGTAAAGAGGATAAACGACAGTCACGAAATACAGACTTGAGGGTGCAATTTGGTGTTGTTAGTTGCCCTGTCCTGTACAATCAACCGCAAGCAAGCAGTTCTCGTCCCACCGCTGCTTGTAGTAGGCTGAGATCCGCCGACCATTGTCCCTCAGCGCTATCCATTCTGCTTGTTTTTCAGGCGAGAGCTCTGGAAACAGATCGGTGGTCATGTCATGGTCGCGTTCGGTATCGTGCAGCAGGACCGAGTCGGTGACGCGATCGTAGCGCAAACGCTGATGACCACGCACAATCGCCATCTTTCGATTCGGGTCATTGCTGAAGACTGGCCGCTTTCCATAGGGGACTTTGCGTTTGAGCGAGCGTCCAACGCCAGTCTGGACAAAACCTCCCTCTGGTAAACCGGTGATATCTGCAAGCGTGTTGAGAATGTCGTACTGTTCAGCTGCGTCTTCCAGCACAAGTCCAGCCGCATTCCCCAGGCGCCCTCAGCTATGATAGCACCAGCCACACGCGTCACAGATTCCTCGTGCGTGTTCATAATCTCGGCTTCAGGTGCTTGGCCATGGTCGCCCATGATAACGACGATCGTGTCGTTGAGCACGCCTGCCTTCTCCATCCGGTCCATGAACTTGCCCAGCTCCATGTCGGTGAAGTGCCGCATTTCCAGGTAGTTTTTGATGTCTTCTGCACGCTCCTCTCCTTCATAAAGTGCCGAGAAATCGGGTTTGTCCGCTTCATCGTACCAGGCAGGGCGTGCTTGGAAAGGTGCGTGGCTTGAGATCGTGTAGTGGGTGGTAAATATTGGTCTCTTCGGCTTGCCACTCTCCAACCGCTTCTTCTGTTTCTTTGCCTTGTGAATTAGCAACTCGCCCAGAATCTCGAAGCTCAGGTCGTCGTGGACACCCCAATTCAAAGCTCGACGGGCTTTACCAAACCAGTCGCTACGCTTGACTTTGTGAACCTTTTCTGAGATAACCATCATCGCCTTCGCCTCCCACACATCCTTGAATCCGTGAGTTGGCAGGAAGACGTTCCAATCGTCCAGTGTAATTGAAGACCCCGTGGAGAAGAATGTTTGGTAGTTCTTCGCGTCAAAAAGCTGAGGCAAACCGGAAAGCTTCGTATCCTTTTGCCGCCGGTGATGCCTGTTTGCACGTCACTGTCGTAGGGGACCTGGGCAAACAGCATGCTCTCCAGCGAGCGGCTTGTCGGGTTGCTAGACCAAAAGTTGCGAAGAGCGACACCGCGTTTAGCCCACTTGTCGAAGTTCGGCGTGATCGTCATGTTTGTCCCCTTGAACAAGCTGGAAGGATCTTCCTCACCGACGAGATAGCGTGAATCCTGGAACCGAAAAGACTCGACACCGATCACCAGCACGTTAGGCGGATTGCCATCGTGAGTGCTAACATTGAAAGCGAGGTCTCCCTGGAATCCTGTAGTGCGTCGGTAAAGCGTATCGTTTCCGAATAGCTCGTGCTTCTCCGTTGGGTGGATGAACATCTCTACCCACGATTGACCGCCCTGGACACTTGTAAACGTAGAATCCGTGGGTGTCGGCTGCAAAGCGTGCGCAAACAGCTCGTTAAGTGTCGCGTTTAGCCCCGTGTACGCCACGAGAGGTGAACACGCACAACGGATCGCCACTACAACTGCAGGTGCAACGATGATACCCAGGAGAACGATAGCAACTTGCGCAGCATGACGATAGATGAGCTTCTGCTCAAAGACCTTGCCGTTGTCCGCATCATCCGTTAAATTTTCAGCAGCCGTAGTACCTTCTTCAAGAGTGAGCTCCACGTATTTGACTCCACGGACAGCGCTGCGTGTCCGAATAACTGTAGATCCCAACGCCCAGTGCGTTGGATTCCAATCCGCCAGATCAGCCCAGCTCACCCACGTACGCACCCAAGCAAACAGCGTAGCAAAATCATCAGACCAGCCGCAGCAATGTAGCCTCTTTGTATCTCCTCGGCCGCTATCGGTGCAGCATTGAGATGATGCCGTTCCTTGATCAAAGCGTCCAGGAGGCTAAAAGTGAAGCGCATGTTGCGGTTTGCCACGAGTAACATGTCGGTAATGAACGGCGCCATTATTGCGAAGAACAGCAGCCACGACACTGCAAACGTAGCGACATTTCCAACAACTCTCGTGTCGACCCCATTCTTCCGTTGAAACCGCTCAACGATTGCCCGCTTGAAGGTGTCGAATAGCCACAGCAAACATACGAAGTACGTCGCACACACGAAGTCCTCCATGAATCCGAGTCCTAACGCCGCAGACTTAAAGCTTGTTGTGTAGTCTTGGGGACTGCCGTACATCTCAACGAAAGCTTTGAGAGTCAGGCACCGACTTGTAGAGCAGCAGAATAACACGGACGCGTAGACGAACAGCCACCCAAACCAGGGAAGCGAACAAACGTCAGCAATTCGGAGCAGCTCGCTCGACTGCGCCCTCCGTCGAGCAACTTCAGTCTCTACCTCGTCGCTCAGCTCCAGTTCGTCTTCGTTTGTTTCAAGAAAACGACACCGAGTGGTTCTTGGTTCTGTGCGCAAACTCTGTGATTCCATTGCGGTCGCGACTCGACTCGCTTTAGTGCTGCGGCTGGAGTGCAAACTCAGGAATGACGACTCACCATGGACGTCACCAGGAGGCGCCGATGTTTTTTTCTGTTAGAACGGGGCATGCCTATCACGATAATTTATCATCGCTCTGCTGCAATCGTACGAACAAGGCATGTCCCCACACTAACCCTTCCAGGGTTAGTGTTGTGTTGTAGGATGTTGTGGATCCCGGGCTGTCTTTTGAGTCAGGGGTTGCTGTTGCGGAGTTACACACTATCGCTTGGATGCTCTCCCAGAACTCCACAGAGCAGGAACTTTGGTACCGTAAAAATCTTATCAAAAGGCACCCCTTGCCAAGCACCAGGGTGCCCGGTACATGGGAAATGTCACCTACAAATAAACTACCAATATATTGCAGTCACCTCACTTTTAATTTATGCAGACATAAACTAATTCGGACATCCGGTGCGGTGAAAGCGTGCACGTCCGACTCGCACCATGTTTTCCTTACTGTAATCGACGAAAGCTGTGCCGATGGGGTGCCTGGTCGTCACAAAAATACTGTGATCTGATTGGTTCATTTGCCCATGTACCGGGCACCTTGGTGCTGCAAGGGGTGCCTTTGATAAGATTTTTACGGTACTTCGAAGTAAAACGAGTGGTCCTAACGATAGCAAACGCTGAAGTCGACCTTTTCATAAGGTGTCTGCCCTAGTGTTGCCACTACATTTTGAACGGCCGTTGAAGGAGATGAAGATGAAAAAATGAATGGGAAAGAGCTTGGCATGTACTACGTAGTATAATACTGGTGATTTGTCATATAGAAAGTGAGCCTACTACATGTACAGGTAGCTTACTCAGTCTGACCGAGTTGTTATGTTTGATACTACTACATGTACACTGCAATATATCATGGAACTGGTTCGATGGATCGTACCTTAACGGATACACACGGTGTGTAACTTGTATTTTACTCAAATAAAATACCGACGCTCAAATTTTTGAATGTCAAGAAATATGAAACGACACCCTCTCTCCCCCTTTCACCCGTCCCCGACTGTTTTTGGCCCTTCATTTTGGAATCCCCTTTGGCAAGCACACACGAAACCCCACCGGTACGTCAAACATGTATGCGTCCATGATGTCCAGCATTTGATCAGTATGTTCCGGTTCGTTATGGCTGCCACACTCTAGACACGGACGCATGAGTGATAGCGACAGCGAGGTCGAGCGACAAGACCAGTACGACAGCTCGTCGTGGGTGTGCCCGCCTGTTGCCGTCGAATGGCATGAAGACTGGGGGCGTTTCGCGCATATATCGAAGTGTATCAAGAGGCCACCCATCAGATTTTCCGGCAGCGCACGTCGACGTCTGTGGCGAAGCGAAACCGTGAGATCTCAGGTCACACAAGATCGAACGCAACTTCGTCGAGTAGCAACACGGGGGCGAAGTCCGATGTCGATGCAGATGATAAGGACCAGGCAGCTGCGGCAAACAGAGACATTTCGGAGCTTCTGATCCCGGAAGAGTTCAAGAACTTCTGGATTAAGCTCGTGTGCACTCATGGCTGGAAGCGAAAGAGCCGCGGAAAGGGACTGCGTAAGGCCTACTTCGAAAAAACTACGGGGTGCAGGGCAAACATCAAAGCAGGAGTCGTTTGGAATGATGACACTAAAGCGTTCATGGTTCGAGTCACGGGATTCGACGTCTGTCACAACCACAACGTATCCAAAGCCGTGTTTGAGAATCACGTGTCGAACCGCCGCGTCGAAGATCCAAACATCCTTTCCTTTGTCGACGAGCTTCAGGCTGCTGGATCAAAGCCACAACTGATCTTGCAGTATCTCCGGAAGAAGACGGGTACGTTTGGCTGATTTGGAAAGTTCTACAAGGTTAAATCTTACAATTGGTTCCATGCAGGCAAGAATGTTACACTGCGCGATGTGCACAACATGATATCAAAGAGGAGGGAGAAACGAAGGGGAGGGGCTACTACGGAAGAGCGTCTTGAAGCAGTCCTTCGAGGACATAGTGAGAGTCGCGGCAATCGCGCAACAGTTTTCGTGGACGACGACAAGAGAGCACAAACAATCACGCTACAGACGCGTCAAATGCGGCGTTGGTTTAAAGCGTTCCCCGAGGTGCTGCTCATTGATGCCACGCACAATACGAACGATTCGCGCTACAAGCTGTTCTCTTTCATGGTGAACGATGTGTATGGCCATGTAAGTACGTGTACTTGTGATACTAGATGGGTGCCTCTAGTTACTTCGATGTAGTTGGTGGTACATATTTGTACTCGAGGTACTGTGTTTTGTAACGGTACTTACTCTTTGTGTTTTGCTGGTAGGGTCAATATGTACATCACAGCCTCATGGAGAATGAAAGTGCTGAATGTCTCACGGATGCGATTCGTTCGTTCAAGTTTCACAATCCTGCATGGGATAAAGTCAAAGCGATCGTAATTGACAAGGACATGGGAGAGCTGGGCTTGTTGGAAAAAGAGTTCGTGGGTGTGAAGGTGATTCTATGTCACTTCCACCTCAAGAAGTATATACGAACCGAGATGACTAAGAGTGAGTACGGAGGATCGTCAAGCTTTGACAAAGACCAAGAAGATGCGGTGGATATGATGCGGTTAGCGAAGTCGGTGGAAGAGTACACGAAGTATCTGAAGTATCTGTACTTTCTGCTGGATGGCGTTCATCTCAGTGGAGATGACCCTATTCCTGAGCCTGAGAATGCATTCCAAAAGTACTTCATGCGTAATTGGGATTCAATGAAGGAGCGCTGGGCACTGTATGCACGTTCGGACGTGCCCCACCTAGGCAATCACACAAATAACAGGTATGGCTGCACTTCAGACACTTTGGGATTATTCGATAGACTGACAGTGACTTACATTTGTTTAAACAGGCTCGAAGCATCATGAGGTCATCTGAACGAGATTTCGAAGCCAGAGATGGCGCTTGATGAATGCGTTGATACGTTGTTGTTCCTGCAAGCTGTTGCGGAGATGGAGTACGCAGAGAAGATCACAGATGTGGGCCGGATGCGCTACGTTGGTGCCGATGAAGAGCTGGACAAACTTGCCCGCGAAGTCAGCGAGTATGCGTACCGACTTGTTGAACAGCAATATTGGCTATCAAAAGATCGGAAAACACACTATGAGCTGAAGGAGCTTCATTCCGGTTTGTTTCTGCTGACAAGTGGATCCGGTGATACAGCTACGTTTCATGTTGATACGTCGGTACGTACGCAAGCTAAACACTCTTTTCACACGATTTTCTGACTCGCAACATTGTTTGTTTCATGTGTCTTTAGCGATACCACTGTTCGTGTGTGTTCATGAAGACTATGTTGCTTCCATGCCGGCATGTCATGTACTGGCGTCTGATGCAGGGCAAGTGTGCCGTTCCTCTTCGTCATATTCAGCCTCGGTGGAAGCTCTCGTGCAAGCTTAATCAACCCGCTTCTGACGAAACCTTGCCAGAGAGAGATTTTGCGTGCACTGCATTTCAGGTTCGCGATTCAGCAATGACTGCTCGGCGACATCAAGTTCTCAACGGGACAACAAAATACAAGCATGCTCTCGAATGTGGAAAGAGCATCGCGGATCTCTTGAGCAGAAATGGAACGTTCGTTTTTGGAGAGATGATGGAAGCGTTGACAAAATTTGAGGAGATAATCAAGGATGGAGTTGCTCCATTTGTTGGTCGCGAGAAATGTGCTGAGCCGCTATCTCAATTGTCACTTGGACATGTCGATGCTACTTCTGGTAGAGCTGACGTGATGATGGGAACCGCTGATTCAGAAGAATCGAATCGAGACAGTGCAATTGAATCTACAAACGAGAAACCAGCGACGCAACTTGCAGCAAGACCGGAAACACCCCCAGCATCTCTCGACTTCGATGGTGTACCTGCAGGCACACACCAAGTACCTCAAGGCACGCACAAATTAGAAGGGCAGCACGCCTCGAAGCGCCACCACGCCAGCAGTATTTCTTCGGAGTCGTCTCAATCTGGATCATTCGTGGTGACAAAATGCGCCACAAGTCGAGGCCGCCCAAAAGTCAGGAAGAAACAGGGCTTCGCCGAGTAGAAGCAACGGGTCGCGCGCGGTATGAAAGTCGCTGCCAAGCTTGTACAGGGGAGACTGGCGCCTGTTCCAAGTGTACGAAACATCGTAAAGTTGCTGGATGCAGACTACACCTATGAAGACGCGCATCGCGTTCTACCAGCACTATCTATCCGAGATGTCCCAAAGACCAAGAAGGCCATTGCCGGGATTTACACCTCCGAAGAGTGCAGTGACGACGTGCGATTTATTTTCCCAGAAAGGTTTGTGGAGAAAGCACAGTCAGCTATATTGGCCTTTCGGAAAACGCTTCTGATGAATGAGGGTGTTGAAGGCGTCGGCATTCGAGTCCCCGCTTCGGCATTTATCACCACAAAGACATTGTTGCGATGAATCGCTGACACACCAGCATGGGATACTTAGCAGAAACAGAAGATGCAATCAATTGGGCGAACACCACGACTATCAAGCGCATTGGCATCCTCGATCAACTGTCCGATGGTGTTAGCAGCGAACTGGGCGAACGAGAGAATGCTATTAAGCAGTTGTTACTCCGTGGCGGATGATATACGCCGTTTGGAGAGATCCCGTATCGTTCACTTTTGAAATTTCGGGAGAATGTGTGGATGGACGACAATTCCATGTGTCACGGCCTGGCACTGCTGCAGCGAGAGCACTCCAACATTGGGATAATGAACCCCATTTTCATGCGATTCAAGGAGCGAGAAGATCAGTTAAAGGCGGCTACTGCTGGAAATCCATTCCGAGACACAAGTGAAATGATTTTGCTACCACTGCATATCGGCGACAACCATTGGTGCGGGGCCGTGTTCGACCTTCGCCGCGATAGCCGCGGAATCACGATTCTCGGTCCATTGCAAGCACCGAAGTCAAAGTACTACGATGCGTGCGAAACCCAGTTGAAGTTTATGTTTGGGGATCTGTGTCAGCTGTTGGCGATCAAAAGGGAGACGCGTTTGCGGCAGCCAGATATGGCAAGCTGTGGTGCAACGGTATTGATGTTTTTTTAGTGCTTTGTCAAAGACATCGCGTTGCCTGCGAGACCTAGCTAACCGTTGATGCGGTTCTTAAGACTGCGATACATGCTAAAAGCCTGTCGTAGCTGCACCACTAACTTGCAAATACATCGTTTCTTCATTCTTTATGTAATCTGTGCTTGCGTTCGTACTGGTTGTCTTTGCCGGCTACTTTGATAGAGATGAGCATCAGTAATGACATACTGATATGTGTTCGCGCGATGCCCCGAGCACAAGCCAGTGCTGCATCGGCCGTCCTGTCCATCCTTCGTCCCGCTTGGCAACATCAGTTGCTTGTTGTGGCTGTCGTTGACCGAACACGTTCGCCATTGTCACTGCGTGGCGTACGTGTAGAACACGTACAAGAAGACGAGTGTGAAGATCATACCCCATAATGATCCAAAAGTCGACGGTACCTCTCCTCTCGATCACCCACTGGAGAATCCTAATCTGTTGACGATATCCAGCAGCTTCGTCCGCACATTCTACACAAAAGTAGAAACCCGTCAGTCTGCTCTCATTAGCTCACTCCACAATACTCTTCACCTTCATCCGGTTCCGCTGCTCCCCAAAATCCCCAAAATCGACTGCGACAAACTCGTCAAGTCCGACACCATCTCCGAACTGCACTGAAAACTCTCGGACTCTTGGGTCACGTACGTGGCTCCATTATCACTATCAAAGCCCGACCGGTTAGACACAATTAAGTCAGCATAATCCCAAATTGTAACCCTGCAGCATAACCCGCGTACCTGGTTGCGTCTGCTCATGAGACTCTCGCGTTCTCGCGCCTCCCCACCCGACTCCAATTGCCGCAAAAGCTGCTCCAGCGTGCTCAGATTACTGTGCGCTTCGGTCTGCACCTCCGCGTCCGTCCTTGCCGCCTGTGCGTCCAGAGTCCAAGTAGCTCAGCTGCATCTTGAGCTCGAACTGCAGCTTGCGCGCCTGGGGGTACAGCGAGTCCTTGGGTTACGAAAATATACAAGTCTTTTGCACATTCCAGCAACAACCATTGTGTGAACCACATTCTAACTACATTCAAGCAACCATCGACACAAGGACGATGCCCACCAGTCAACGAGATCTCTACAAACTCTGACATTTATGAAATCGAATTTGAATAGAGTACCATATAAACCCCTCTTTTTGTCACAAGTACCTATAAAACACGGAAAGTGACTCTGGTAACTAGAGGCACTCAGGCCGTGTACTATAGGTACTTGTGACAAAAAGAGGGGTTTTATATGGTACTCTATTCAAATCGATTTCATAAATGTCAGAGTTTGTAGAGATCTCGTTGACTGGTGGGCATCAGGAATGCATGCTCAGGTTCAGGAATTGGGTCATCTCCACTGAGATGAACGCCATCCAGCAGAAAGTACAGATACTTCAGATACTTCGTGTACTCTTCCACCGACTTCGCTAACCGCATCATATCCACCGTATCTTCTTGGTCTTTGTCAAAGCTTGACGATCCTCCGTACTCACTCTTAGTCATCTCGGTTCGTATATACTTCTTGAGGTGGAAGTGACATAGAATCACCTTCACACCCACGAACTCTTTTCCAACAAGCCCAGCTCTCCCATGTCCTTGTCAATTACGATCGCTTTGACTTTATCCCATGCAGGATTGTGAAACTTGAACGAACGAATCGCATCCGTGAGACATTCAGCACTTTCATTCTCCATGAGGCTGTGATGTACATATTGACCCTACCAGCAAAACACAAAGAGTAAGTACCGTTACAAAACACAGTACCTCGAGTACAAATATGTACCACCAACTACATCGAAGTAACTAGAGGCACCCATCTAGTATCACAAGTACACGTACTTACATGGCCATACACATCGTTCACCATGAAAGAGAACAGCTTGTAGCGCGAATCGTTCGTATTGTGCGTGGCATCAATGAGCAGCACCTCGGGGAACGCTTTAAACCAACGCCGCATTTGACGCGTCTGTAGCGTGATTGTTTGTGCTCTCTTGTCGTCGTCCACGAAAACTGTTGCGCGATTGCCGCGACTCTCACTATGTCCTCGAAGGACTGCTTCAAGACGCTCTTCCGTAGTAGCCCCTCCCCTTCGTTTCTCCCTCCTCTTTGATATCATGTTGTGCACATCGCGCAGTGTAACATTCTTGCCTGCATGGAACCAATTGTAAGATTTAACCTTGTAGAACTTTCCAAATCAGCCAAACGTACCCGTCTTCTTCCGGAGATACTGCAAGATCAGTTGTGGCTTTGATCCAGCAGCCTGAAGCTCGTCGACAAAGGAAAGGATGTTTGGATCTTCGACGCGGCGGTTCGACACGTGATTCTCAAACACGGCTTTGGATACGTTGTGGTTGTGACAGACGTCGAATCCCGTGACTCGAACCATGAACGCTTTAGTGTCATCATTCCAAACGACTCCTGCTTTGATGTTTGCCCTGCACCCCGTAGTTTTTTCGAAGTAGGCCTTACGCAGTCCCTTTCCGCGGCTCTTTCGCTTCCAGCCATGAGTGCACACGAGCTTAATCCAGAAGTTCTTGAACTCTTCCGGGATCAGAAGCTCCGAAATGTCTCTGTTTGCCGCAGCTGCCTGGTCCTTATCATCTGCATCGACATCGGACTTCGCCCCGTGTTGCTACTCGACGAAGTTGCGTTCGATCTTGTGTGACCTGAGATCTCACGGTTTCGCTTCGCCACAGACGTCGACGTGCGCTGCCGGAAAATCTGATGGGTGGCCTCTTGATACACTTCGATATATGCGCGAAACGCCCCCAGTCTTCATGCCATTCGACGGCAACAGGCGGGCACACCCACGACGAGCTGTCGTACTGGTCTTGTCGCTCGACCTCGCTGTCGCTATCACTCATGCGTCCGTGTCTAGAGTGTGGCAGCCATAACGAACCGGAACATACTGATCAAATGCTGGACATCATGGACGCATACATGTTTGACGTACCGGTGGGGTTTCGTGTGTGCTTGCCAAAAGGGGATTCCAAAATGAAGGGCCAAAAACAGTCGGGGACGGGTGAAAGGGGGAGAGAGGGTGTCGTTTCATATTTCTTGACATTCAAAATTTGAGCGTCGGTATTTTATTTGAGTAAAATACAAGATACACACCGTGTGTATCTGTTAAGGTACGATCCACTCGGTACCTCAAAGCCACCCGAACACTACATGTACGAGCGTAGAACGAGAAGAGAACCAGTGACCCACGGGGCAGCCTTTCACACAAAGTATTCACCATGTATTCTAATATACTACTACCTTCGGATGTACTACGTAGTAGTAATACTACTAGCATTTGTGCAAAGTCTCCATCCCGGATGAAGTCGCTCGAGTCGTCTCCGTTGTTGCGCACGACGAGCGCGGCGCAGAGTCCGTCGCGCAAGGCCCCAGGCAGCAGCTCCTCGCTCCCCATTGGCAGTCGCGCCCCAGGCCACACGGAAGAAGGTTCCGCACTGTCGTCGTTCCTGGGACTGGCCACGACCATGACGGGCGCCTGCGTTCTCACGCTCCCAGGCGTCGTCCAGGCCGTGGGGCAACTGCCCGCGTTTCTGCTCTTCGCCATGAGCGCGTGGCTGGCGTTCCACGTGTGCGAGATGCTCAGCGTCTGCTGCGACGCCGCGTGCGAGTTCTCGTACGAAGCGCTGAGCTCCCGTCTCTTCGGGGCCGCAGGCGTGTGGGCCGTGCGCCTCCTGACGCTCGCGCTGCTCTTCGGCGCCATTGTGAGCTACATGGTGATCGCCATGGACCTGTTCGAGCCTTTTCTGGGGGACGTCATGAGTCGCCGCACCATCAGCCTCGTCTTCATGCTCGTGGCCATCCCCTTGTGTCTACCGGAGACCATCCACGAGCTGCGCTTCGCCAACCTGTTGGTGCTGCTCTGTCTGCTCTACATCCTCGTGGCGCTAGGCATCCGCACGGTGCAGAACGACCCCGAGTTCGCCGCGCAGATCCCGCGCAACCCCGCGGACGAGTTCTCGTCCGAGCTCGCGGCCGTGGCCTACGCGCTCCCCATCGTCACGTTGAGCTTCGTGTGTCAACTCAACGTCCCGCGTGCGTACCAGGAGATCCACGACAAGACGCAGATGACGAACGTGCACAAGGCGCTTGTGGCGTGGGGACTCTTCATCTACCTGCTCTTCGCGTTCTTAGGCTACGCGTGTTTCCACGGCCAGCCTCCGAGCGACATCCTCACGGGCTTTGCCAAAGATGACTTACTTATTAACGGCGCGCGACTTGCACTGGGGATCAGCATGGTGTTCAAGACGCCAATGACCTTCCAGCCGCTACGACAGCTCGTGGAGATCTGCTGCCTCGGTCACGATCGCGAGAGTCTGCCGTTCCGGACGGGTATCACGGTCGTCTTTCTGCTGGTCGCACACCTGTTCTCGGTATCGTCTCGCAACTTGGGCACTGTCATGTCGTTCGTGGGCTCCGTGGCAGGCAATTTGCTCGCTCTCACAGTGCCTGGACTCTTCCTCTACGAGGTGTCTCGCGGATACCTCGTGGAGCGTGACGCGTTCTACTCGCCGCGACTGGCGCTGATTTTCGCGTACGCTGGCGCCGTGTTCGCCGCCGCCTCGCTCACGTACCTCTCGTACAACGCGCTCGTGGGCTAAGTAGTAAGCTACAGTACAGTAGCCGCGCTCTTGTCGCTGTAACCTTTAGACGCAGACAACCAAGCAAACGAAAAACAAATCCGAGGCAGGAACAACACAATATCAAAGATGCCTCGCTTCCTCCCTTTAAAGTAAGTACCGCCCCAATTTGTTCGTGCGCCCCACGAGTCTATTTGATGCCGCAGCCCATGAGCTTCTTGTTGAAGTTCTCGCGCTCGTTGTGCTTCTTGCTTTTGATGATCTTGACGGTGCAGCAAACAGCACAAAATCTGCCTTCGTCCTTGTCTTTGAGCGTCGCGTAGCTGCCATCAGACGTGGCCTTGCGCAGCTCCGACGCCTTCTGCGAGCAGTTCTTGCACACGGCGCGGCCACACAGCACGCAGTCTTTCAACGGGTCCAGCAGACTCTTTGGGTTGCGGCAGATCTTGCAGCTGCCGCGCACAATGTCGGACGGAGCCACTTGCGAGCCCTCGGCCATGAATGTGATGAGCTTCACCAGCATCTTCTTGGGCACCGTGTCGCTCACCATCACGCCATTATGGTCGGGTACGTTAATCGACGCACCTCCCTGCACCAGCGTCCCGGCGATCTCTCCAAGCTGATGATCCACCGCCATGTGCAAGTACGTGGTCCCGTTCACGAGGTCATTCAGCGACGTGACAGCCACCGGTTTCTTCAATCCCGTGGGTGACGACGGCGACGACGGCGTCGATGACGAGCTCGACGGGTTCTTGAGCTGCCGCAGCTTGTCAATGAACAGCTTGGTGATAGCCGCGGGCGTCTCCGGCTTCGCAGTCATGATGTGAATGGCCAGCGGCGTCTGGCCGCGCACGTTGACAGCCGACGGGTTGGCTCCGAGGTTCAGCAGCAGCTCCACCAAGTCCGCCGCCTTGGAGCGCGAGCTGCTCGCGGCGAAGTGCAGCGCCGTGTTGCAGTGGCGGTCGCCCGCGTTCAGGTGCTCGGACAGCCTTGGCAGCTTGGCCAGCGCGCGCAGCACGTCGAAGTGGCCCTTCTTGGCCGCGATGTGCAGCGCGCTCTGCTGGTTCTTGCGGTCCCGGAGCGCCAAGATGCCGGCGGACGACGTGACACTGACGCGGCACGTAGCCGGCTCCAGGTCGTCGTCGGGGCTCCACTCGGTCGAGTCGGAGCTCGAGTTGGTGCTCGTGTTGGAGCTCGTGCGCGAAGGGTCCTCCAGGTCGTAGCCGTACTTTTGCAGCGTGGCGATGAGCAGCTTGGCCTTGGCGGCCTCCTTCTCGTCCATGGCTCGTGCGTGTGTATCTGTGTGAGTCGGAGCTAATTGCAGACTGCCACAGGTTGTGGAGAAAGGTGGTCGTTGCAGGGACAGGCTTAAACGGTGAGCAGGGAGATAGCCAGGAAAGCGGCCACGTACTTCGGTCGCTGCTTGGAGCCCAGGCTGAATTTTTCCGTGTGCGTGCGGCGGCTAAATATAGAGAGTGGGCTTCACGGCCAAGAGATGGACGTTCCTCAGAAACCGGATGCTCGTGTCTCGCCCGCTCATACAGAGAATGCGTCTATTTACGGGCTGTGGAAACGCATTCCCGCGAAAAGTGATCAAGTATCGATCGTCTTTCGCGGGTGACGATCCCACGCTATAACGACGGTTCGCGATCCGTGGTGTGGTACACCACAACAAAAATCCGAGCCAAATAAGATGCTGTGGAGCTCATCCACCGAGGCGCCGTGGGTGGCGCACTGGGCGCGCTACGACGCCGCGTTGGCGTCCGTACAGGTGCGTCTATAGGCCACCGTGAAGAGGTATCTTGGCTACATTTTGACACACTTTTTGACCCACAGAAGAGCGACCTGGCGCAGCTGGACGCCTGGTATCTCACCGACCTCCCTACGCTGCTGAAGAAGCGCGAGCCTGGGCCGTTCGTAACGAAGGAGGAGTTGCAGAAACTCATGCAGTGGAAGCTCAAGAAGGGGAAGTGGAGGCCGCAGCTGATGAAGTTCGTGGCGGCGCTGGGAGGGGACGAGGTGGAGAAAGCGTCGCGTGACGCGATCAAAGAACTTCAGGACGGGAACGTACGAGCGGCTACGGAGGCGCTGTGCCAGCTGAAAGGGGTACTTTTGCGCTACTTCAGAGCATTTGGCTGTTAAAGGGACTAAAGCTGATTGGGTGGTTACAGGTGGGTCCGGCTACGGCGTCCGCGGTGCTGGCGGCGTACGACGGCAGCGTCCCGTTCATGGCGGACGAAGCGCTGGAGGCTGTCGCGGGTGCGCGTTCAACTTGATAGTCGATGACGCGGGCCTGTCGCTGCGTTGGAATAAGTATCAGAGCTTTCGCTAACGGACTTTTTGGTGGTGCAGGCGTCATCGGTCCGCGCAAGTACACACTGCCGCACTTTCTGAGCTTTGCGGAGCAGTTACGCACTAAGGCCAAGTGGCTGAACGAACAGCGCAACGACGAGAAAGCCGGAGCCACCGAACTGTGGACAGCCCAACGCGTGCAGTTGTGTCTGTACGCTGAGGCGCACGACGGAGCTGCAACTGCCGCTGCAGCTTCCAAGAAGACGAAGACGCCATCGCCTGCTGGCAAGAGGAAGCGAGAGAAGGCCGCGACGCCACCTTCGACCAAGAAGCAAAAGGAAAAGGTACCGAAAGAGAGTGCTGAAGCTCAGGATCAGCCCTTGCGTCGCTCGCAGAGGAAACGCCAGTCGCCGTCAGCATGATTTTAGGTTTTTAGGCAAATGCTGACCGCAGGTTTGGTCACTTTAACTTCAACGTAACCAAGTATCGTTTCATCAATTCTCGACTCGAATTACTTCGCACGAGCAATACACCGATCTGTACTCTGGCAGAGCAGTAGTTCGAGCGCCTCAGCGATCCTCGCCCAGCTTTCAGCGTGTGCAATGGCCTCCGGAAGATACCCGAACTTGCGCTTGATCTCACCGCGAACGAGTCGTAAGTATTGACGCACTTCTCCTGCTACGAGACGAAGGCGCCTTCCCATATCTTCTCGACGTTGCTGCTCCACCTTCACCAAGTGCTCTGCATCTGCTACGCGCTGCTGAAGCTGCTCATGAGCATCGCGGAGCTCAGTGAGCTCGCGACTCTGTCTGGCCTGATCTTCGGCTTGTTTTTCTGGAATGCTACTCGCACGCTGCAGTTGCTCCTTCAACCGCTTCATTTCTGCGTGCTGAGCTTCGTATCGCGCAGCCTTCCGCTGTTGGCGTGCAAAAGACTGCTCCAGGTGCGCTTGGAGCCATGACAGACACTTGGTTGCAATTGCGTCCAGCCCTGTCACCAGAGCCGTAGAAGTCACTGGAGATGAAGGCGACGACGAGCTGGCATTTTCTTCTGGTGTTGCGGGGTCCTCTTCATTGACAGTAGTTCCGGGAACGCTATCATCTTCTCTCTCTGCTTTGATAGCCTTGGTGTTAGCGGGCTCCTTCTCCTGGTTACTTTGAGTCCTGTCATCTCGGTGGGCAGCATCGTCAAGACTCTCGCGCATCGCCACAAGTCGTTCAAGATGAAGGCGAAATGATTCTCCCATTGCAGCGACTTGGGCCTCAGCATCGTCGGCTCGACGCTGTCTGCGCTCGCTTTGAAGCTTCAGTGCGGCATTTTCACGCTTTAGAGCTTCCACGCGCTTCTGTAGAGTCTCGAGATCTGCTTCCAGCTCGTTGGCGGCTAGCTCGAGTGCACCGCGGATTTCAAGGAGGTTTCGACAGTTCGGAGCTGTTGTTGTAGTTGCTTGGCGCGCTCAACTTCTCGTGCTGCTCGACGGCGCGCTGGTGCCATGGCGGCCATGTGGGCTACAGCCTTTTCTTTCCAGACCAGCAGCTCGCGCACCTCGCTCTGAAGTCGCCGGTTTTCCTCACGCAGGAGAAAGTTTTCATGCTGGAGCTGCTGCAGCGGTTCGTAGGCCAGCAAAGCTTCTGCAGCGGGTATTGAAGACTTCATCGACGAAGACAAACTGACAAGACCTCGCCGATGGTTTCGTACGAATTGAAATAGCAATAACTTGCAACGGACGAGAAACTTGTAAGGTTGCGGGGCTAGCACAGCACGTTTGCCATTGAACCCCCAACTTGATGTCCTCCATTCCAGCTCTCCACGACTGCTGGGATGCCTGCTGCTTTATCGTGCGGTATTACACGAAGACGGTCGGGAGTACGACACGATCACTTCAATCGGAGTCTTCAATCGGACCACACACGATCACCATGCAGTCGACAGCCACCCTTGAAGATCACGAAAGCTTCCTGCTATAATCGAGTCTGCAGCTCCGTTGGCAATTCCCAATAAAGCGTTCTACAAGGTCGAGAATTGTAATTGGATCGGCCATTGTACTTGACTCGGACCCCGTGCTATTATACTCACTTCGTCGATGCTTTCTGCAGCATGTCGTATCTCGGTCGCCTACCCTGTCGGGCACCCCAAGGCAACGTAGAATGAGGGGAAACATAATACAGTAGCCGGATCGTTGAATTGGCCACCACACGTACAGAACCAGCTCTTTAAAAGCTCACACCAATACCGGTACGACTACCGGTACGGCACAGTAGTAGTGGGTTAACAAAGCGGTTCGTGAAAAATGGGTTTCGTTGTGTTGCTGTTGCCCATTTTTGTTGCAATGTGCTCACTAATAAGCATTGGCGAGCCCAGGACGGTAGTCACGGGGATAGTCACAGTTCGTTAAGAATCGTTAATGAATTTAAAGTTTATACTGGGAATACCTTTAGGTATGGACAGCTCTCAACGCTTTAATTTCACGGTACTGCGTAACTGTTATCTCGTTCAACATTCGTTCAACATTTTATGTCAACATTCGTGCAACCAGTTTCTGTCAACATTCGTGCAACCAGTCAGCAGCAGTTGCCACAGTACCATACTATGAGTAGCTGTGAGCTGAAGCTGCAGCACGCGCGATATTCATGGGTATGTGCCCCGAAGGGGGCACATACCCATGAATCACGCGTGCTGCAGCTTGAATACAGTAACAAAAACGATAATTTTATGGTATTCACAGCTAAGTCGAAGACGATCTAGTTGTTGATGATTTGCTTTCAAATATTGATCTGGAGCTTGGCCGTCGTAGATATGTTGAAGTAAGCGGGAGCCTTTTCATGTCTTGCCTGTGAGCTCTATCCATACGTTTAAGCTTAAAAGCTTCGTATAAGTTTAATCCACTTTGATTGGTCAAAAGTTTTGATTTTAATGTCTTGCATGTGAGATCCTCATAAGCTATGCGTGACCTTGCGCTCGGGTCAGCTTTATCGTGGAGTTGGCAAGCAGTATGTAATCTAAATAAGTACGGTATTGAAAGCTCTGAGGTATTCTTCGAGGAACTGCTGGAACACACCAAATACAATAGGTACACACATGATGACGTTTGAAGAGCGGCGAGTTCCGTATGAAATGGCATTTGCCGTGAAGACTAAGAAAGAGATCCTCACACGCAGTTTCCTCGTCGCCTTTTTCGGAATCAGCCGTGGGTATTGCGGCTGGCAAACACGTACACGACCAACAGTAATGAGTATGTAGCCAAATAATGCATCGAAATACAGGCAGCTTACAGTACCTTGTGCCGGCTATTGCGTACTCGTACTCGTCCACGACCGCGCTATCGTTGCTGTGGTTCCTGGCTGGCCAACACGTACACGACCCACGTTAATTAATAGGCAGTCAAATGATGCAGCAAAATGCAGGCAGCGTACCTTGAGCCGGCGGTAGCGTCATCGTACTCGTCCGCACGTTGCTGCTGCTACTGGATGAAAATCCATAGTATTAGTACACGTTCAAATCATGCTTTGAATTCTTCTTCGCTCACCTCTCTCTTATCGTGGCAAATCGAAGAATGAGACGAGTTGGTTTCGGGCGGCAGCCCCGGACCCGCATGTGATGGGGTCACCCACTGATAATGCATTTTTGGCCAAGGCGCGCCACGGCGCGGCTGCTCGGGGCGAGGGCCCCATCTCCATAATTCGCATTCAGGGCGCCAAGCCGTCAATGCGGACCTAACTCATGTGGGGCACATGAGTGGCGTACCTCCTCCCATCCCCGTTACCGTTGAATCACGTGTGCCTCACACAAGTGGCAGGACGCGATATCTTTAATGCGGACCTAACTCGTGTGAGGCACACGAGTGGCGTACTCTCCCATCCCCGTTACCGTTGAATCTACGTAGCACTTACGTGCAATTATCGGTACGTGTTTACCGGTGATGTAGCCATCTTACTTTTGCCCCCAGGAAACACGAAATACTATACACAGTTCTTAACGAACTGTGAACTGGAAGCAAAGGCCTAACAAAACTCAATATCCTTACTTGGTGAGGAATTTCCGATTACGATCTACGAAGACGCCCAGACGCACACCCCACATCATCTTGGACCATGGAGACTTGGACGGAATGACAAAGTCGAGGGGACAGCCGTGTCGCTGAAAACCTTCGCGTACGTTTCCAGCAACGGTACAACTCTCTTCTCCCACGCTCGCTCAGCCAGCTCAAAAGTGAAGCCCAACGCTTCCAATCGATCAGCATCTCGACCAATGAGCGCGAAGTAGTCTCCGCGATATTTCATCTTGTACAGCATCCCTCCCAGCCCCATACCCCACGTTTTCTTTGGCCAAGGATCCTGCTGAGACACGACATATTGTGCCTTTCTGCCAAAACGCCCTCCGTTTTAAGGTCCTACGTAGGAGGAGAGGTCTTTCGTAGGACCTCCTATCTAACCAGGTGGCTGCCATTAAAATTCACCCTAGCCCTACTGCATCAGAGACTACCTAGTAGTAACTTTCGCAAGTTAGACTACCTGGAAGCCAAAAACGCGAAGACGTCGGTGCTTGTCGAGGCCGCCTGAATGGCTGGCACTCGGCAAGGATTCGCGAGCATGTTGATCGAGAGTCGGGGACATATACATACGTTGCGTGAGGAATTAACATGTAAACTAGCTAAGTAGATTCCTTGCATTGAGACGAAGTATATCGAGGTTAGCCACCAGTACTTAAAGTAGTCGAAGTTTCAACAGAAATGCAGTGTGAGGACGCCAACAAAGCGTCCATCCGAATCCATAGACGTCTCGGATGTTATGGCCAGAAGTGGCGTGCCTGAACGCGGCCAAGCTGACCGTAGCGTGCCTCTGCTAGATGATGTCCCTTACAGGCGAGAGTTACTTGCGTTCTACGTGCGTGGTCTTTGGCCTGTGCAAGAACCGCTAGGTGGCCACGGTATCGAGAACTAGGACGAGCTCTTCTAGTAGAAGAATGAAGTGTGCTTGCTGGAGCTCGTGAACTTCAGGATCAGTCTCTTCAACCTGCACAAGTTCAGCTTCTAGCTGGCCGGCATCGACAACAGCAAAAACTCCGGGGACCTGTATGTCGGTGTATGTGTCGATCTACTAAGGTTTTTCCTAATGCAACGAACCTACTTAGCTACGGTAGTTTGATTCCTACTCATTGCGTAGGATAGTTGTTCACAAGGATAGGCCACACGGCAGACCTGTAAACGCAGCGCTTTTGTAGGACTGATGGCCGATGAATTTTGGCCATTCGGACCTTACTTCGTTAAAACGTGGTCTTTGTCAAAATCGGAGCCCTTACGTAGGACGTGCTGCATTGGTAACCATTGGACGATACTCGGGCAAATACGGCATTTCTATTGGATTAAAATACAAATTTCGTTGTGAGCCATCGTTAAATCTACATCCTTGCGTCTGCAAATCCAACCTTGAGCCCTAACCCTCTTTCTTAGGACCACCGTTTTGGAGTCCGATTGACCATTCTTGCTGAAAGGCACAATACTGACTTTTAGGATGAAAATGTCCAAACTCCGCTGCACACACCTCTAGAGCTGGAAACACACGCTCTTTCCAGTTTGATGCATGGAAGTCCCACAAGAAGCCAAGCTCAATGAGGATGTCCTCGTCTCGCGTGGCCTGCTCCGCATAATATTTGCCGGTGCGGATTTTAACCACGACTTTTCCCAGTCGTAGCCCCCATATTTCTTTAGGCCAGGGCGGCTCCGAGGGCACCTTGAACGACTGCTTGACGAGACAATGGTGATTTTCTTGACGGAAAAGCCTCAATGCGGGGAGTATCTCCTCGCTCCATTTGCGCTCGGCAATCGACATTTCATAGCAGAACGTCAGCACTTTGAGCTCCTCTTCAGACTCACGGACTTGTTGGAAGTACGCGTTGTTGTTTCTGATTGCGTTAACAGTATTGCCCAGCTTCCAGCCCCACGTCGGTCTCGGCCACCCATTGTCGCCACTTTGGTACAACGAAGTCCTGTGGAACATCCGTGTGGCCATTTACCTTGAAATAGTGGCGTAAAGCCGGCAGGATGACCTCGTCCCATTAAAATTGTGATGAACCATAGACAAATCCCATCTCCTTCAGCTGATCATCCAACTCCGGTGGTAGTTCTTGCTTGGCTGCTCGTACGGCTCGTACCGGTACGCGTAGATAATTCACTCCCTTGCCAAGTCGGTAGCCCCACGTCTCACGCGGCCAGCGATTATCCCCCGTCGGAACTACATAAAACGTAAGGAACCCGTAAATCCCCATGATCGTCCTTGTACGCTCGCAGAGCTTCAAGAATCTTCGCCTCCCGTCGTGTTCCTCCATTCCTTCCCCAACGACAAGTTGCCACTCGCAGGACCGCCCCTCCACCACCGACGAGCTGAAGCGCCAGACAGTCAGTACAGTGCACGGTTTAGACATACTGACGCCCTCCACTGTCGCTAGAACCCGTCTGCTGAGGCGCCAGACCCGGCGCGACGAGGGTCGCAGCAGCGCCGACAGTATCGTGTGGCGTTGAGATTTTGAGTTGTCGCGCACTGCTCATTTGCCCTGCAACGGCCGTGAAACCGATCGGTGTTAGAGGCTATCTGGTTCCTGATTGGCCAATCTCATTCCCCGCGAGAGAGTGACATATTGACCGAGACTTCGGCTGGTCCTAATAAAACCCCAGCCGAGGTTGAGGTTTGTACCCACAATGTGGTGTGAAACACACAACGTACTTAGGGGTACCGTCGTCGGATCAACCGCAGATAGCCAGTGTTTAGGATCACCACGAGAGATCGGTACATATTTGATGTTTGTATATAGGTATAGGACTAGCGGTAGGACTACCTAGCGAGGCTCTCAGAGCCATTCAGTAATAAATCAGCAGTCTTCCCCCAAGTCAACTAAGGGCCAAGTCCGACTTCGGTAAGTACGCAGCTAGCGTGCATATTGTAGTGCCTGGATACGCTCGGCTTCCTGGGATGCCTGTGTGTGAACTCATCGTACATTGATTGGTCGATAGTTCACACTGCTCGGTTCAATCCAAGAATAGGAGTTGTCGGGAGTGTTTGGGGCCGACGTTAGAGAGTCGGTCTGTGTATTGGCGTGTGGGCTAAGTGTCCCAGCGTATATTTTACTACCCACCGAGGTTTTGCCTCGGTACCTCTGTTCAGGCTTGCAAAGTCGGTACCCTCCTATCTGAGGGACTGCAGAGGTTAGCGCGTGAGCGCAATATTGCATCCTAGCCCTCGTTCGTGGCTAGGTGTGCAGGTTCAGTTTAAGGGGTAACCTATAATAACCTCGGTATACAGAGGGCAGTAACCAACCCGGTGTAAGGGATCGTTCCTGGTCTTCAGGTTAGGATCCAACTCTCGTTGACCGTTTTCGGGAGACTTTTGTTGTTGGTGGGACTCGTACCATTTGGTAGCGAGATTTTCTGTGTATTCCTATACCACAATCGGCCAACCTGTTCAAATAGCAAACTCCCTACACCACAAGGTGTGCCCAGGGGTTGACCGGTGATAATTTTTTATTTATATTTGTTATTACTAAGGTGCGTGGCCAGTTTAACGCAAATTCTCGGTTTTCTGCGCGGGTCGAGTCGTAGCTCGCTGTAGGTCTTCTGCCGATTTTCGCGCGAAGGGTACCAATCGAAAGCTGGCGATTTCGACTATCTCTCTAGTTTTTATTGATTCTGACAAGACAACGGAAGACAGATGGTGGCTCTCCGAACTGGGCCCACCAAATTTACCCCCGACCAGTTTACTGCAATCGGACATGTTGGAAATTATAACAAAAAGACAGCTGTGCCCATCCCCTTTGCGATTTCGACTGATTTCGAGTCCAAACGCGTAATTTCGAGCCGCAAATCTAATGATAAATATTTGCTCTAGACTTGAGTAAAGTATTTATGCATATTTTGTGATCTTCGATTTTCCAGTATTATTGTATCGGCAGAAAATGAAGGGGCTAGCAGGGCCCGCTAAAAATATATGTCAAATGTGGAAGCCTATAGCTCCACTAAAATAGGTCCGATCAAAGCGGGAAGCCCCTCAATCGAACAAGGGGTTAACAGCTACCGTTGCACTAAATTAGAGCCAACGACTCTCACTTTTAACCAGCAAGAATGGCACGCCGCCACCAGCTCAACCCTGCCGAGGAAACCCTAGTGACAAAGGTCTACGACAATTTTGCCGCAGAAGCACGAGTAGGACGAAGTGGTGGTCGGGTTCCACGCTACAGGACTCAGGAAGCCACTGGCTTTGGGGAGAACAAAACATTTCGCGTGTTGCGGGCCAGCAACATCGATCCGAACACCGATTTCGTCGAGGTATAACAAGCTCTTCATTTTGGCCAAAGTGTGGTAACATGCTGTCAATGCTATCTTTACCACTGATCCTACAAACTTATATTATTTCATAGACTGAACCATCAAATCGTAGCCGAGGGCGAGATGTGCGACGAGGATGAAGCGTAAACCTCTTCAAGTTAATGTGACTGAATGCGACTAAAGTGTATGTTTTTTCCTTTTCCATATGCTGGTCTTTTCCATCCGTGTCCTCCAATAGGAAGAGCAGTTTCAATTACCCGTTTCCCCGTCAAAACGGCCTCGGAGACACCTTTTTCAAACGCTTGTAGCGTGAAAACGGCTGCGAGTTGATGGTTTGTAACACCAGAACTATACTCAAAATGGGTGGTTTTACCACATACCTAAATGTTGCATCAGGTTTTTCAAATCTGAGCCCAGCATAGCACCGTCTTTACTAGCCCCTTCATTTTCTGCCGGTACAATAATATTTGGTGATATTTCAGTGATAAATGTGTGGTCACGCAAGACGGTCAGTTTGGAAGTGGATCTCAACCGACTAGAGCCAATGCGGTGCGCTTCAAAGGACTGCGACTTTGACGAAGACAGCGGAGCTCATACCGAGCCCTGTACGACGTGTACGGCTCCAGTACATCACCTTTGTAGCCTCAAGGTGCCCAAGTCTACCTGCACAAAGGTCATCAATTGTTCGTATCGGGTTTACACAAAAGGGGATACTCACAATACGTGTATGTTCTGCTCCAGAGAATGCGCGGACATGGATCGGCTGGACGTTGAAGACTCGGACGTTGTGGAGGATGAAGGCGACAACGAGGAAGTCACGCGACCCGACGGAAAGACGTCACACACCCGCGACAGCGCTAATTCTGACGACGAGCCGGATGAACAGCTCAGTGGGGATGATAATGCTGAGCCTCTTGGGCAGATACTCGACTCCTATGGAATACCACTGGAAGTTGCCTACATTTCGCGGGAGCACGCCCAGCACGACGTGTGGAGATACATCCATGATTTGCACACTCCTTCAACTGGCCGACGTACAAAAGGAACCGTGTGTGCGAAGCGCAACATTTGCTTGTTGTGTGTGGAAAATGCAACCAGCAAGAGTCGACATACGGATAACGCGTGGAAGAGAGGTCTCTGCAATACTTCGATAACAACAAACGCACTATCGCACTTCCGACACAACCCCAAGGATCATGTGGTGTAGTCCAAGTCAAATTTGTTTGGCAGCACCCAACTCGTCCGTGAACGAACGATCGGCACCCCAAGGATCGGCTGAGTAATCAAAACGCAGAATGTACGGTACTGGACTTGGCTGAAGCCAGAAGTCGAGTGAACTCAGCTGGAGCAAAAGCCGACTAGACTCAGCTTGTAACGGGGTTACGCAAAGAGTTACGATTATGTTGGTCACCCTATTTGGTGTGACCACACTCTCCCTAAAACAGTACTCAGTACGTGAAAGTTAACAAGATATTAGTAGGTGACTTCACAGCCAATATATATGCATTAGACTAGGCTCTACTATGTTAGATTGTGAGACCTATAGATTTACACTTGAAATAATACATTCAGTTCACCTTTAACCTTCAGAGTTTCATTGTCTTGTAAAGACTGTTACTTCTTGGAGCCTGTACGCCACTGTCGTACGCTCGTCCCTGTTCTTTGTATAAGACCGCTAAGGTAAGCTACTTGCTTAAGAGACTCGCTGAGTCTGACTAAGTCTTCCTCTACGCTACAGTCTACGGCAGCCCCGCTGCACTTGGTAGCACTTGTAGTCAATCCTACACCTGAGTCGTTACGACTGTCCCTCTGTGAGGATGGAGCATATCGCCCACTTATCGGCGAGTCAACAAGACGGGCTTAAAAAGCTGATGTGTTTGATCGGGCCGGAAGGTGTGGCTCATCTTGCTTCGCAAGGCCCCGACGCTGTCAACTGGAGGCGTTTTCAAACTATGAGAATGCTCTGGTAGAGCACATCGAGCAGAAGATGACTGCGGCCGCTGCGTCTACGACGCCCAGGCCCTCATCGGATGGAGCTCCCAGAGCTAAACCGCTCATGGTGAGCGTCAAGACCTTCGAGGGCAAGGAAGGAGAGAATCTCCTGCTGGGTCAGAGAAATTGAGATGGCTATGACGTCCGCCATGCTCAAGACCGAGCTGCAGCGCGTGGCGCTAGCTATATCAAAGCTCGGGGTCGAGCGCGAGAATGGTCACTGACCTGCGGTACGTCCGTGGACGCCGCCTTCCCGTGGAATCAGCTTAAGCTGCAACCCTCGCGAGTATTCTCGCCGCCTAACCAGGCATATCGCGTGAGGTCACGCTTCCTTGCTACCCGACAGGGTACGAAGGAGTTGGTGGACTTCGTCCAAGAGTTGCGTACTCTGATTGCCGGTATGGCAGCGGATCCTCCCCGAGGCGGTCACGGTGACCATCTTCATGGAAGGTCTTCGCACTGGCGTGGCCAGGACGGAAGTCTTCCGTGTTCACCCTTCTTCTTTTGAAGAAGCCGTGAACGTGGCGTTGAACGCCGAGTTCAACTTCAAGTCCGCTCGACTTGGTTGGAATGCTTCGCACAACAGCTCGTCTGGAGCTTCGGGCTCGTCCAATGGACCTGAGCCGATGGATCTCAGCTACGCTGAAGACGAAGAAGCTGAGCTTCAGACTGCCGAGCAGCGCATTGGCGTTCGCCGATGCTATGTGTGCGAGCACGCAGCACCTGCGTCCTGGGTGTCCGCTTCGAAAGCAACGCCAGGCTTCTATGAGCCGAGGCCGCGCCTCTGACCGGAAGCCGGTCCCTTGGCAGGAAACGCCAAGACCCAGTAGGCGCGTAGCGGCCTGCTGGGGAAGAACTCTGTTCTGTTGAACCTCTGAGAGGAGGTCAGCAGGGCTTGCCCCGGAGAGCTCCGTGCTCTATAACACGGAACGTGTATGCAAGCCGGGCTTACTGGTCGTCGAAGCGACCGTGAAGGGCTTTAATAAGCCATGGGTAATCCTTATCGATTCTGGTGCAATTACGCTCGACGCGCCTCGATGGAAGGAAGTCAGCAGTATGCTGAGGCACAAGTGGTGCGAGTGCGTGACACGGTCACTGTTCGTCTTGCGACGGGGACCCGTGTTACGGTCCTAAGATTCCTGTGAACCTGGGCGTGAAGTTTTGGACTTCGATAGCGTCGAACGCTGTTTGGTCCTCGACCTCGATTCGAGATACGATCTCATCCTAGGCATGGCCTGGCTGGAACGCCATGAGCCATGGATCGATTGGAGGCCTAAGACCTTAGGCGCTACACGCTTGCCTCCTAGCGGAGGTTTGGCGAGTCATGAACCCACCTCTGCTAGGAAGCAAAAGCGCTATTGGCGCGAGCACTGGACCGAGACGGTCAATGTGCTAGACATTGGAGTGTCCGAGTTAATGGACACTGGCGTCACTGACGCGAGCCCTGAGCACTGCTCTTAGGCTGAACGTGGAGTGACACGTAAACCGCTGAGCGGCCCTCGTTGTGTTAACGAGCTGCCGCTGTCTGCTTCCGAAAGCATGGCCAACCCGGTGTCGAGGCACGCGGGCTGGGCCCTTCCGAAGTGCGTGGGGTGACATGCTATTCACCGAGCGACGCTCGCTCTGATGAGCAGCCTTCGCTGCATGCCAATGATGGCGTGGTCGACAGAACGTCGAGGCATCTTGGGCCTGGACCTAGTGATGCGCGTGGAGTGGCACGTAATCCACTGGGTGGCGACTGCGAGTCATGCAGCCCGCTGCCGGATGTCGGTAATGACATCGAGTCTCCTTTGGAGCAACAAAAGGTGAAGGCACCCGAAGATGTGTTTTATCTTAAAACCCTGGTCTCTCCGAGACGTTCGGTCTCCGCGAGGAGACGGCAGTGACGCCGCATGTCGACTGCGAGACGCAAGGCGTCTGTCCTGATACAGGAAGTACCCGAGTGGAGGATGATAGCGAACAGCTATACACACTCGTGGATGGAGTGACTGGCGAGGCCAATGGTGAGATCACCTTGGAAAGTATTCCCACAGTCGATGCTCTGCTACAGCTGGACGAGATGTCCGTCGCCGAGTTTGGCGAGGCCTTAAAGGCGGGCGATTTAGCCGAAATGGTCATGATACGACCCGAAGAAGAGTTGAACTCTTTGTCGCTTATGGATGAAGCAGTCCTTGAGGACACAAAGAAGATCTTAAGTGATCGTAGTGGATCCGCGATCCTGAAGAATCTCTTGGATCCCTTCTATCCTTTGGTGAAGGACGTCCAAGACGTGGTCTCTAATGACCCTCCGTCATCTGTACCTCCCGATCGAGACGTGCGTCACGAGATTGACCTGGTTCCTGGAACCAAATACTGCGTTACACGACAGTGGCCCTTGCCAAGGGAGCAGTGCGACGTCATTGACGCCTTCTTCAGTGCTAAGCACGCGGCAGGAATGGAGCGAGAGAGCAAGTCTCCACATTCCACGCCGACATTCTGTGTCAGAAAGCCAAATGGGAAGTGGCGTATCGTTCACGCTTTCAATAAGCTCAACGCGGCCACTTCCTTTCTAGGAATCGGCGTCTGCGCCGGGATTGTTCTGTAGAACAACATGGTTGCCAGT
Organism: Phytophthora syringae; assembly: GCA_012656105.1. Classification (NCBI taxonomy): domain Eukaryota; phylum Oomycota; class Peronosporomycetes; order Peronosporales; family Peronosporaceae; genus Phytophthora; species Phytophthora syringae. Next base: position 156,819 of record JAAKBD010000005.1, on the reverse strand, counting down.
ACAATGTACAGTGCGCTCGACTTAGTCGATGGTTATTACCATTTGCTCATGCGTACGAGCGACATTCCTCTGACGGCGTTGAGCACTCCGAACGGTATGCTCTGGGAGTGGCTCGTGATACCCCAAGGGCTGTCGAACGCGCCTGCGACGTTCAATCGTCTTGTGACGCAACTATTCAGGCCTCTTCGAGCGTTTGCACAAACGTATTTTGATGACATCTTTGTCCATAGTCGTGCGGAGCACGGGAAGTCGGACGTGGAGAAACACGTCGACCATCTACGAGCGGTGCTCGAGTGCATGCGCACTAATAAACTTTACGCTAATGCGTCTAAGTGTATCTTCGGTGCTGAAGAGATTCCCTTCTTGGGATGCTTTATTGGAAAGCGTGGCCTTCGTGCGGATCCCGCCAAGGTCAAGTCCATCGTGGACTGGCCGCTTCCTCGCAACCAGAAGGATTTGCGGAAGTGGCTTGGCCTTGCCAACTACTTGCACAAGTACAGCAAGAACTATGCTGAGATGGCTCGGCCATTGTCCAATCTCCTTAAGAAGGATGCGGACTGGTGTTGGGACACCGAGCATCAAGATGCATTTGAGGCGGTCAAGGAGAGTCTGCACCGATCCTGGCGTTGCCAGACCCTGAGCGTCTGTTCAGCGTCGTCTGTGACGCATCCGACTTTGCCATTGGTGCGCTTTTACAAGCTGATGCCGATGGGCACGAACGCGTGATTGCGTTTGAGTCTCGCCAGCTTAAAGCTGCAGAGAATAACTATCCAGCTCATGACAAGGAGCTACTTGCAATGGAGTATGCCCTTGTCAAGTTCAGGGTGCACCTGCTTGGTTCTAAACCGTTTGTGGTCTTTACAGACCATGCGTCGCTACGCACTGCGATTCAATCGCCTCATCTCTCGCAAAGGATGGCCAGATGGCTGTCCTTCTTCGCGGAGTACAACTTCGAGGTGAAGTACAAGCCTGGCAGGCAGGACAATCTGGCGGACGCGCTGTCGCGTCGCCCAGATTATGAGCTTGCTCATGTCACGACGGTGACTTCGTCTGTGACGACGCTAATCCGCGCTGCGTATGCACATGATGAGACGTGTGTAGCTTTGCTATGTGCTCTTGGGAGCAAGGAGTTTGAAGACTCGGACATTAAGTTGTCGGCGCGCCTGCGCGCGAGGTTATATCGCTATTCCATCGATGATGGCCTGCTGTACTACAGCACGGATGTTGAGGACACTCCCGTGTCGTAGTCCCTCATGATGAGGATCTCAAATATCGCATCCTCTATGAGGCGCATGATACGCCGCTTAGTGGCCACCTCGGTCGTGAGAAGACCTACGGCTCGGTGAGCCTGACGTATTGGTGGCCCAAGCTTTACAAGTGGACGAGCACTTACGTGCGCACGTGTGAGACATGTCAACGGGTGAAGCCTTCACCACACGCGGCTGCGCCGCTGGCAAGTTTGCCTGTACCCTCGGGGTGTTGGGAGTCCATGAGTTTGGACTTTGTGTTCGGTCTTCCTAAAGACCAGGATGAGATGCTACATCTTGCGGCAGTGCCGGACACCATCGATGGTGAAGGTTCAGCGAAGCTGTTTATCGATCGGGTCTTTCGCCAGCATGGCTTACCCGCATCGATTTTCTCTGACAGAGACCCCGTTTCACGGGACACTTCTGGGCGTCCGTGTTTACCGTACTTGGCACGAAGTTGGACATGTCCACGGCGGATCATCCGCAGACCGATGGTCAAACCGAACGCGCGAACCGCGTTGTGGAGGATATCCTCCACAGCACATGTGCTGAGAAGCCAAAGCTTTGGAGCACCATGCTCCCACTCGTTGAGTTCGCATTGAATAATGCAGTGCATGCCTCTACAGGCTACACGCCGTTCTACGTGAACGGCCTCTCTCACCCTCGCGTCCCGTTGACGCTACCACTCCGTGGTTCTGGGCTTGGTGGGGGAGGAGAGCTCGCCGAGCGACTTGCTGAAGTCAGCCCTACTACTCTTAATAAACGGGTTGATGACTTTCTGTCAACGCGTCTGAATGTCCTTCTACATGTGCGTGACGCAATGGCTGAGAGCCAAGATAAACCGAAGGAGTATGCAGATGCCAAGGGCAGAAGAAATGAGCAAAGCTTTGAGGTCGGAGACCTGGTTTTATTAAATGCCAAAACCTACCTACATATGCAATGACCGCGGTCTTCAAGACCAAACTGCGTCCACGCTTTGTTGGACCTTTCAAGGTCGTGGGCAAGAAGGGTCTTGCTTATACGCTAAACCTCCCCAAGAGGATGCGAACGCACCCCGTGTTTTACGTGGGCTTGCTCAAGCCGTACCGGGACGCGACGCAAGTTAGCTCGGAGGAGCGAGAGCCGAAGGTGGCGGAGTTATAGCGGCAGGCAGAAGACGATACAGACCGTCAATCTGCCCCTGCATCCGAGCCGCAGACTCCGCGAGCTTGTCAAGCTTCTCCACGGTCGCGGCATGACCTCGCTCAAGAGCGGCCAGCCGCTGAGCACACGACTCCGGTTTCTCAACTCAGTCGAGTCGGCTTGCAAAGCCATCGAACTCCGAGCGCCACAGCGGGACATCGTCCTCTAACGGCTCATCAGCCTGCTCCTGTGACGCGTGCGCCGCCGGCGCTGCTCGATGAGCAAGGGGGCTCCACTTCCACGTGGAAGAGATACGGAAGCGACGGAGTCGCCAGGGTCATACCCAGTATCTGGTGAAGTGGCGTGGATACGGTCACTCCGAGAACTCGTGGGAGTTCGAGGGCCCGCTCCGGCAAGATTGCCCTGACGTCGTGGACGCTTTTGATCAGAGTGATCTAATGCGCTCCGCGAGCTCGCGACCGCGTCGTCGGTCGCTCCGCGCTTCCCGCCAATAGGCTGGGGACCATACGGATCGGTCGCTGAGCTCAAGCGCTAATCCTGGGCTGCTGCAGCCATGAGGCCACGGATGTGGAGGGTTGCAGAGCTCTAAGGAGCATGTTGGAAATACGTCGTATGACGGTAGCGAAGCGCCAGTCGGCACTTCGCTTTGAGAATTGGTTTCTTGCCGCGCAGCCTGCGCACGTCAACTTCTGAGAAGATGGCTCTTAGAGCTAACACCGGGGACATCGATTATGTCAACTAGTTTGCTGCCACACAGAGTGGCGGCCCGTTATGTGCTCACGGAGCCGACGCTAGTATTGGGGTTGAAAACCCGCGTTCATGGACACGTACAGAGCGGATGACAGGTCCCATCCGTCATACCGATGACAAGTCCCATCCGTCATACCGATGACAGGTCCCATCCGTCATGCGGATGACAGGTACCGCCCGCTATGCGGATACACAGTATGGTGTACATGCATGTGTATGCGTAATAAGTGTACACGTACACGGATACACGATAGTGTATGGGATGTTGCTCTTCGAACGTACGCTGACGGTTAAGGATGCAATCCTCTTGTCGTTCCGATCGTACATGACGTACACTTGAACATAGTCAGCAGGGCTGACGTGGTTGACGATGGTATCGCTAATAGCGAAGAAGCACATGCGGTGAGGCCGTTGGCCGTATATGCACTTGGTGCTGTGGACTTCGGTCGAGAGACTGGGATCAGTCTGCGGTCAAAGGACCAGAAAGTGTTGTTGAGCATACACTGAGGTCGTTGACCAGCTCTTGAAGAACTCGGAAGTTCTCGAGCAAGGAGTTAACGGCTAGTGACCCCGTCACACACGTCTGTTAGACGACACCTCAAGTGAGGCAATGTGACGAGTGTGGACACTTGGTGTCCTCAGTCTGGTGGGGGAGAGTGTAACGGAGAGTTACGATTATGTTGGTCACCCTATTTGGTGTGACCACACTCTCCCTAAAACAGTACTCAGTACGTGAAAGTTAACAAGATATCAGTAGGTGGCTTCACAGCCAATAGATATGCATTAGACTAGGCTCTGCTATGTTCGATAGTGAGATCTAAAGATTTACACCAGGGCGGCTCTGCCGCCGTTTGCAATAATGCATTCAGTTCACCTTTTACCTTTAGAGTTTCATTGTCTTGTAAAGACTGGTACTTCTTGGAGCCTGTACGCTACTAGAGAACTGTAGTTACTGGAGCTAATCACTGCTTGGAGTTAACGAGCTCTACTCCAGAATAATCCTCCGACCGCCACAAATCCGAAGTGTAGTTCTGGAGTGTATCGCCTGGAGTATATTTTAAATTCACTGTGCTATTTACGAAATATCAAAGGTTTCTCAAAACTCAAAACACGCCATGCGTCTGGACGTCACGACGAAGGAGGTCATGTTCCTCCTCACAGCTATGCTATCCCTCGGGATTGACGTGGGCGAAGCACTGCACAGCTTGGTGGTGTTCGTTTGCTCGCGGGTCTGGCTCGATCGCGTTCCAGTCCCCGCTCATCGATTCAAATTGGGGGAGATCCCTCCTGCCCTGTGCAGACGCCGATTTCGCTTCTTCGAGCATGAAATTATCCAGTTGTCTTCGTCGACCTTGTCCTCAACCTCCGACGTATCCGATAGCAACTCGTCCACGATAACCGTGACCTGTTTGGTCTTAGCTGTTGCACAAGCCTTCGACGTCTTCGTTGAGGCAGACTTCTTTTCACGAGCCTTGGACGCCTTGGACGAAGCAGGCTTCCTTTCACGTGCCTTCGATGTCTTGGTAGCAGCAGGCTTCTTTCTAGGAGCTTGCTCAGCAACAGGGGAGAATTCGGTAGCAATGGCAACAGCACGTTTCTTGGTGGGGGTTGCTTCGCTTCAGAAGCCACATCACCTAACAGGTCTGCAGACCGCTTGCTTATGGCAGGCACACGTTCAGCTACTCGGTGCACGTCGCTAGCGCGCAAGCGGAAGGGACCTTTGGAGCGACCAGGGTGCGTCAACGAGTCTTCCATCCTGCTGGGACGGAAAGGAAATGAAAAGACCAGCGGAAACACGGCTTCAACTTGCTGTCTGTTATAAATTTGTGAAGGTTTGTGGCAGCTTGCTCCTTGGAGCAACGAGCACCCTCGGCAACTCCAAGGAGCATGTCGTTTGGAGCAAAGGTTACGTTTTACAGTAGAAAATTCTTTAAGTGCGAGTTTTAGCTCCGTAACCCTCAATTAGCTCCAGGAACTACAGTTCTCTACTGTCGTACGTTCGTCCCTGTTCTTTGTATAAGAACGCTAACGTACGCTACCTGCTTAAGAGACTCGCTGAGTCTGACTAAGTCTTCCTCTACGCTACAGTCTACGGCAGCCCCGCTGCACAGCTAAAGCCAGAAGTCGAGTCAACTCAGCTGGAGGCAAAGCGGACCCCGGCTGGAGCTAAAGCTGACTCGACTCCGCCAGAGGCAAAGCAGACACAACTCAGATAAAAGCCGAGCTCAACTTGACTTAGCTGGAGAGCAAAAACTAACTCGACTCAGCTGGAGCCAAGTGTTTACTCGACTCGGATCGGGCCAAAGCTAGCTAAACCCGCTGGATTGACTTGGAGTTTCATATCTAAGCTGGGTTGCTAGATTGGGATCAGTCGAAGGGTCGGTTGCCCAATAGGAGTCAACCGAAAGGCCGGGTTGTTTAATGGGAGGCATCTGAAGAGTCGGTTGCCCAATGGAGGACCCTGTTGAAGGGTCGGGAACTCGGCTAACGGCCTGCTGAAGATCCGAAACCACTTCATTTCACTAGATATTTGTATTGAACATATTAGGAAAGGACTTTATAGCCCGTCAGACATAACAAACAAACAGAGCAGAATTTTCTAAGTCCAAGAACAGCGTATACTTCCATAAGTCACTGCGCGGGCTGGATTATGCCTGTCGTCAACTCCGAGAGGCATAGCTTGTAGGAGTTGACCACTGGCAGCGCCAAGAAGATAAGTCGGCCCGGGAAGGGTATCTCGCTTTGTGCGCTTTCGCTTCGTTGCGACTCAACAAACCCCGCCAACTCAGCTCTCGGCGACCTGTAAAGCGCTCGCGTGCCGTCGCCTACCCTTTGGTGGCGGGCACAGAAACTGTGTGAAGAAGACAGGAAGTCAGCTAGCTCGGCTGACTTCTGGAGAATTACTGGCTTGGTTGCCTGGTCTCGGCGAAGCGAGACGCACTACTGTCCTGTAAGGGCCGAACCGCTGGGGGCAACTCAGCGCAGGCTTCAAGCGCCGACTCAACTCGGCGGTTGTTGTGTGTGCTTACTAGGAATCCAAATCTGACGAATTATGTGTAATACAATACCACAGTACCTTGTGAACCTGATTGTCGAAGCTCGTTCAAAGTTTTCTCGAGCGCACTTCAAAATATATAAGAAGGAGCAGCAACCAGAATCAGAAACTGAATCTCCCCCGAGCAAAGCCCTCCCCTTGATACACAAGCACCCCAATCACACCTCGCCTACCTCTTTGGTGCTCCTGTACTGTCGCCATCCAAGACACGTCTGCGAGAGAATCACTTGCGAGAGAAAGCCGAATCCATTGTTTGCGACTGGATGAAGCTGGGTACAGATATCACTAGTACATCACCCTCCTCCGGCAAGTGATGCAAACAAGACCAAAGATAGTAAGCAGATCTACCTGGAGAGAAAAACGAAACTGACGTTAAGCAACGGATCGGGCAGTGTGTGGAACTTGCTGGAGCTGTATCGTCTAGTTGACATTCTGCGATGGTTTTGGGAGGTGGGCGAAAAGCAACTCCCATTGGTTGCTGTGCTAGCGAGACAAATCCTTGGAAAGGTGTCAGCTTCTGCTTATCAAGAACGCGTGTTTTCGACGGGTGAGGTTGTCTTGGGTCCACTGCGCACTCGAACTGAGAATTCGCGGGGCGAGAAGCAGCTACTCCTTCGACACAATCGCGGAATGCTACGAGGTACAGACGTTGAGGAGGACAGGCGAGTTTTGGGAGTTGGGCAACAGATAGCCCGCGACGTGCGCTAGAATATCAATGACATATCACTGATATGTCATTGATATATTAGAGAATGCTTTGTGCTGCCAATGATAAAAAAATACATCAGAATATGTAGACGCGGAATATGACTGATACTAATATTTGTGAAAATCGCCGGTGATATCAACCCCTGGCTGTGCCACAAAAGCGTACACAACTGAAAGCTTCGTCCCAAAATAAAAATTGAGCGGTGTTTACGGGTCATGCCGCATTTTATTGTGGCGTGACCCGTAAATACCGCAAACCTCGAAAACCACCAGCGTGCTATTTGACCCACTTCAGTCAGACGCCACGATGCCAACCTGTGGTGAGCTCGATAGGCGGATGTTTTAACGACGAGTAGCGGACGTACAACTACAGCAACCACTGCTCCTGTCGATGTGCGACTCGTAATGATCAAGCGTGGTTATGCTTTGAGCAAGCATCAGGCGTCGAGATCGAAAGTGATTCAACCATTCTATTTCCATCGTCGATATCTCAACTCGTGAGGTATTTCCGATTGTAATCGACGAAGATGCCCAATGCACACCCCACATTTTCTCTGGCCATGGAAATTCGGACGGAATGACAAGTCGTGGGAACGGTCTTGTCACCGAAAACCTTCGCGTACGTCTCCAACAATGGCACAAGTTTCTTCTCCCACGCGAAATGACTCAGCTCAAACTGGAAGCCCAACGCTTCCAGTCGCTTTGAACGGGAAATAGGCTCCGTTGTACCGCATATTCTGCAGCAGAGGATTCCCAGCTTCGCACCCCACATGTTCCTCGACCAAGGATCCTGACAAGGCACAATCCACTTTTGCGGAAGTCGAAAATGTCCAAACTCCACTGCACACACATCCAGAGCTGGGAGGACTCTCTCTTTCCAGTTTGATGTATGGTAGTCCCACGAGAAGCCGAGCTGAATGAGGATGTCCTTATCGCGCGCGGCCTGCTCCGCGTAATTCCGTCTAATACGGATTTGGCTCACGATTTTTCCAAGTGCCAGCCCCCACGTTTCGTTAGGCCAGGGCGACTCCGAGGGCACCTTGAACGACTGCTTCACGATACAATGGTGATTTTCTTGACGGAAAAACCTCAAGGAGGGGAGTATCTTCTTGTTCCAGTCACGCTCAGTAATCGACGTGTCATAGCAGAACTTCAGCACTTTGAGCTCCTCTTCAGACTCGTGCACTTGTTGGGAGTACGCGTGGTTGTTTCTGATTGAGTTCACAGTATAACCCAGGTTCAAGCCCCACGCCGGTCTCGGCCACGCATTGTCGCCACTTGGTACAACGAAGTCCTGTGGAACATCCGTGTTGCCATACACCTCAAAATAATGGCGTAAAGCCGGCATGAGAATCTCATCCCATTGAAATTGGAAAGAGGCGTAGACAAAGCCAATCTCCTTCAGCTACGCATCCAACTGCGGTGTAAGTTCTCGCTTGGCTGCTCGTGCGCGTACTCCTTTCCAAGTCGGTAGCCCCACGCCTCACGCGGCCAGCGAATATCCACCGTCGGAACCACATAATCGTAAGGAACTAGTAAATTCCCTTTGATCTCCTTGTAAGCTCGCAAGGCTGGTAGAATCTTCGTCTCCCACGCAGTACTGCGCCCGTGACGCTCGTCCTTCTCCTTGAACAATGGGTAGCTGCTGGAAGGACCCTCCCCTCTACGTCCGACGATCTGAAGCACCCGACACTCCGTACAGCGTGAACCTTAGACACGTTGACGACATCCAGCGTCGCGAGAATGGGTCTGTTTGGGCGCCAGGCCCGGCGCGACGAGAGCCGCAGCGGCACCGACAGCATCGCGAAATCTCCACTCCTAACCAGCCAATTTGTGCCACAAAAACGTACACAATTGGCATGGGACTCTCGAAACAATTGTCCCGTATCACGTCTCCTTAAACTAAATGGCAGTCGCGCGCTCGGTATGACGCTCGTGCCGGGCAAACACATTGTGTACATGAAGGTGCAGGTGTAGACAAAGGATACGCTGACAGGGATATACAAGAGCTTGGCTACAGTCGGTTGTCCTCCAGCAGTTGAGCTTCTTTCTCGTCGATGAACGAGTCCACGTTGGTGATCATCTCTTCGACGAGGTGGCACACGGCGGCGATGTCTCCTTTGGAACTGTCGGCAAGTGGTGATTTCTTTTGGGGTCGCAGGATGAAGTCGGCAAAGTGGTGCGCGAGTCTCACAGCGTTCATCCCGTTCTTGGACGAGTACACGTTGACGTCGTTCAAGTGGAAGAGCAGACACGCCAGCATGGTTCTGTAGTCAGCAGGGAATACAAGAGATCAGTGAAAATGACCCTCACAGTAGATCACCTTGCAACGAAGCAAGACGTACAGGTTCTTCTTGGGCAATGCTTCCAGCAGTGTGCGCAGGTTTCGGCGCAGATCAAAAGGTGCGGTCTGCGCCTCACGCGCGAGTGATACAAAGTCCCCGTACAGCGCAAATGGGATCAGAGGCTGTTCTAACTGCTTTAACCACAGCAGCACAACTGCGCCAGCGGTAATGACATCCAGTCGCTCTTCCAGTGCATCCTTTGTTGGCTTGCGAGTGACCGATTCGCCTGCTAATCCATTCAAGAATTTTAGCGCAGCCTGATTAGCAAAGCGCACAAAACAGGAAAGTGTTAGTTGACGTCAATAAAGCGCACACACGAGCGAGACTCACTCGTAAATTCGTTGCGTCAGACTCGACTTCGTAGAACCGCTCTGTCTCAATACCCGGCGTCGAGTCGAAGATGAAGTTGATGGCGTAGATGACAGCCTTCGGTACGTCTTCTCCAGGACCCAGTAGCACGGATGACTCCGTGTCCAGAGCACTTGACTGCTGTCGTGCAGTGGCTCGGGTCTTTTGGCCCTCCCACTTGCATTCGTGGCTGAAGCTGCACCAGTGTTTTCCACCGAGGTCTTCACATCAGGTCGCGGGCTGTTGGCACTGCGTGTTAGCAGCGAGTCCAGCATATTTACCCACGCCACCGTAACTTGTGGTGAATCGGCAACTAGGCTATATACTCGAGAGGATCGTGGTGTGCCGGTCTTTTCTTGCTGTTTGGCGGGGGTAGAGGCCGTCACACTTGCCTTCTCGTTGTTGGAGTTGGTACTGACGTTGTTGCTGCTGTTTCCATTCTCTTCGTCGGATGAAACGTAGTCGTCGGCGTAGTGTGTACCCCAGCTATTACGGCAGGTGATATCGAATCTGCAACCTTTGTACTTCGGGTGGCTGAGCTTGCCGATGCGCTGAATTAGCCGTAAGGAAATCGACCCGATCTCGCCCAGCGGAATGGGTCCCCAGGCGGACTGAACGACATCCGCGTAGTAGCGCACCTCGTTCGACCGTCCATACAAAACGAAGTAGCGTGAGCTCCACTTCTTCAGTCCTTTAATTCCGCGACGTTGCTTCTGACGTAGCCAGCCTTCCAGCAAGACACCGCTGCCAGGTCTTCCGGGAAAAGCTCCTGGCACTTTTCGCAATCCAGGGCTCAACACTTCATCATTGCTGCTTAGGGCAAGTCTAGGAGAGCCACTGTACTCTGAACCACTTTCAGAGTGCTTTAGCCGGTCTGTGCGACGATTTATGAGGACCACGGGAGGATTTCCAGAACCTCCGGTCTGCACTTCCGTTGGCCTCCCAGTGCGAGTTTTACCACCAGCAGAAGCTTCTGACGCCGAGTGCTCCGAGACTGATGACGGCCCTCGAGCTGCTTTCCCGACGGCTGGGCTACTAGCCGCAGGGGACTCTGGAGCTCCAGCACTAGATCCTTTAGCTTTCCGACCGAATGGCGACTTCGTCATCAGCTTCAGCACGTTCGTTTTCTTCTTTGCGGCACCACGCAAGGCTTGAGGCTCTGGTGAAGGAGCCCTTTCCCACTTTCATCCGACTCGTTACCTCCCGTGCTTGTGTTGTCCTTGCGACCCGTCAGTCGCTTCAGCTGGGTCCGTCCTTGCTTCTTAGATGTTGATGTGTCTTCATCTCCTTTCTTCCCAGGATCCACCATAGACCCAGCGATGTAAGCGTCCAGATCCGAGTCTTCCTCCTCTCCCTCACTCTTCGTATCCTTTTGCTTGACAGTCTCTTCTTTCCTAGGCTTCCTCTCCTCCTCCTCTTCGTCCGAGTCGCTGTACCACTTCCGACCAGCACTTTTCTTTGGTGGGGAAGACGCAGTGCGACTGCTCTGGCTGCGTGAAATAGACCCAAACATCTTCTTCTTCTTGGACTTCTCCTGCTTCTTCTTGCTCTCCGTCGTCTTCCCACTGTCGCTGTGTTCACTTGCCATACTCGCAGCGTTAGTCACTGCACTGCGAGGGCCCACAACGTCGCCCCCTTCCGAGGACTTGAGGACCGTAGCGAACTGTCGTTCGAACGACGGGGCGTCGCCTTCTTCGCTGCATTTCGCCGCACGTCGCCGCCCAAAGGAGACGCGTCGTCCGAGCTGTCACTCAGCATCTCCCCACACGCTCATCACCTCCGTCTTTGGCTCTGGGAGGGTCACCGCCGCGGCGGAAGCGCGAGCCGAACGACGTCGCCATCGGATCTTGATTACGGTTCTGAAAGGGTCGAGCACCGAAATGGCTACATGCCACTTCAACTTCAAGGATAACGTTAAGTTTGAGATTTACTAAGCTTAGGAGTTGTTGGTCCCTATTGACGCTCACAGCTCGAACTCCTCTTCGTGGACATCGAAGTTGCCGCCGCCCAGAGCGAAGATGGCCTCGTTCGTGACATGCTTCAGTGTGGCGGGGCCGGACACCACCACACCGACGGCCGGCAGCAAACTACCCGAGTTGTCGCCCATCTTGTGCACCTCCAGCGTCTGCTGCAGTAGGGACTGCATTGGGGGACGCTCGCCCACCACCACGTTGAAATGGCTCAGAAGGTCTCCCACCGTGTGGACGTCGCCGCCGAAAGCAGCGAGGTTCGACTGCGGCGTGGCCGTGGGGACAGGCGTCTGCTCGCTGGTGACCTGGCCGCGCTGGAACATGGTGTACTCGTACCATACGAACGCGTACACGACTACGATCGTCAGACAGAAGATCGCCAGCTCGAACGCGCGCTCAAGCGGCCACAGCTCGAAGTGGTTGGCTCCCTGGATGACGCCGTTTCCCCATCGAACGGCGAACACGACCGCAATGGCCACCACGTACAACACCAAGTGCATGACGAAGCGCATCATGTTGCTCGAGCGCAGTGGCTCGTAGAAGGGTCGAGCCGGACGGCTCGTCGTCTTTACTGTGCTAACATCCAGCATCTCCTTAGGACAAGAAGTCTGCAGCTTCTGGGTCAGATCGATCTCCGAGTACGTGCCGGTCGCGTACAAGTGCGCGCGGAAGAACTGCTCGTGCGGGTCCAGCTCACGAAGCTTGGCCAGCACGGGGGCGACGGTCTGGAGCACACTCATCTCGCGGAACGTGAAGATGAAGGAGAAGCGCTGCGACCACGAAGCGCCGTTGCTCGACAGCTTGGCGGCCAGGTCGTCCAAAATGGCCAGCACGGGGGTAACTCCGATACCACCACCAACCAAACACACCGTCGGGTAGTCTTCGTACAGCTCTAATGAAGCACCGTAGAAGCCGTCCACGTACATGAGAGGCGCCACGCCGTCGCGGCTGCAGTCCTTGGCATACTGAACCAGGCTTTGCGACCAGCCACCGAGAGGTTTGACCAGCAGCGTCACGTCCGTCAGACTTGCGTTTGGCGACGACGCAATCGTGAGCGCGTGCCACTCGAGCTTGGAGATCTGCGGCACGTTCAGGTACAGGAAGTTGCCCACCTTGTAGTCGTACGACGACGCAGCAGGCGACGTGCCGGGGCGGCGCGTTTGACCACGAGCTTGACCAGCTCGTCGTTGCCCTGGCCGATGACCGAAAACTCGCCCACTGACACGGGGGTCATCGCGTTCCAGCTCGAGGCCGCGCGACTCACAAACCACACGCACCCGGACGGCAGGATCCACCAGATAATCTGCGCCCAGTGCAAAATCGCGAAGAGCACGGCGATGACGAACAGCACCCAGTGCGTGATGTAGAACCACTCGTAGGCCTTGCGGCGAATGATCGGGAAGGACGTCGGGATCATGAGCACAAGCGCGAGCACTGAGATGAACCCGAAGACGTTGAACCACGCGTAGTAGCCGCCTCCCGAGTTGTCCAGCGTGAAGTCGCAGTTGGTGCACGGGAGCTGGTTGACCTGCCACACGCCCAGGCGCACCCAGTTGACCCAGTAGCCGACCATGTGCACGACGCCCGTGATGACCGTCATGAAGCCGATCCAGCGGTGAAACTTGACGCCGTTCGCGTACGAGATGTTGAAGAACTCCATCCAGCCCGAGTTCCTCGTGACCGGCAGCAGCAGGAACGCCATGTTGTAGATGCACAGGTACGCCGAACTGATGCCGATGATGTTCCAGTACTTGGACGTGTTGAGAGTACCGGCCTCAGTCGCCGAGTCAATGCGGCGGTCCCACTGGAACCACCAGCACAGCGCGTTGCCGCCGAGCACGTAGACGACACCGAAGATCCACTCGCCCACCGAGAAGCGGGACACGCCGAGGACTGGGAACTTTGGTTTGCGGCGCATGAGCATCGCAAAGCGCCAGACGAGCGTCGACGTCAAGCGGCGAGCCGTATTGAGGTCGCGCAGGTACTCGATGAGCAACACGCTGACGACGAACGGGACGATACAGAAGATGAAGAGGAACGTGGGGCGGATCATTTCCGTGTGGCCGGTCTCCGTGATGTTGCGGCCGATGCCCGTGTCGAGGATATGGCCCATGTGGCCGTGGCTGCTCATGGCGGCCATGCCCGGGTAGCCGTTCCACCACTCCATCATGGTGTTCTGCAGGTTGAGCTCGTACATCGGGGCCCAGGTGGCGATGTTGCCGAAGATGAAGACGGCGATGCCCAGCACGATGAAGAAGCGGACGACGTGCACAGCGGTGGACGGCGCCTTCTGCGGGGTTGTGGTGGGGGCCCTCGGGATGCCCGTGTCGACCTCCGGGCTCTTGAGGCCGGTGTAGTCCGCCATAGTCGCTCGGGGTGCGTTCGACTTGGCAGCAGAAGCGACTTGGCAACACAAGGCGAGTTGCGGAATGGCACTGTTTGTCGGCGAGGTGCTGGTGGTCCAAGGAGAGCCACGAAGGTGCAACGCGCTGTCAACAATTGCGAAGGAAAGGTGGCCAGATGTGGATCACTGCAACGCGGCGGGAAAGAGAGCTGCTGGGATTTGCCACTCGTCGACATATCGGATTCAACGTACGTGTTGATTGTGCACGCAACAGAAAGTTTGTGGATGCTGGAACGTGCACTTGCCTCGCTTCTCAGCTTGCATCGCGAACTTTGACTGAATTGTATCCTAGCGCCACGCTCAAGGGATAGTCTTCTGTTTTTCAGCTGCTAATGCGGAAACGAGACGAAGTCGCTGCGAGTATAATTCATGTGAGTGGTTCGGTAGGAGTGTGGAGTCAACAGAGGTCGCGTCATTGGGTCGAAGCAACAATGCTGCGGCACCGCTTGACTTGACGTGCAGTTCGCATCCTTTAACGAGCTTCAGTTCTGACTAAAAAGGCTCGGTGACGTTAGCGATATATGTATGTGGGAGAGGCTCAATACGAGTGGCATCTACTGTGAACTTGTGCGTTGCTGGAAACGCTCAGAAATCGGTGGCAGCCCACTACATGTATTGCATGCAATTTCAAGTGAACATTCTCGATGGTCATAAATGTGTATTTTTGAAAACGTAAAGTTTCAATAGTGAAGATACTCTCGATAGTCATAAATGTGTATTTCAGTATCCCAATTCAACAATGCCTGTCAACAATGCTTGCTGGACTCGAGCCTTTCAGCTTGATGAGCTGAGCAGGTGCGACCATGTCATGGACCCACCTGCACCATTCACCTTCCGACTCGGAATCCTAGGTGAAGCAGCGTGTTCACCCTGATTGCGCGCAGCGATGAACGTGGGTACATCGCCGGCCTTGCTCAGTCGCGTAGCAGCGGCTCCAACACGGGGAAGCGCCTCAGCAGCTGCTCGGGCGACTCCATCATCACATACTCCTTGGCGACGTCGACGTTCAGAAGACCGACAGCACGCTTCGTCACCGCCGGCAAGCTGCTCGAGCGGAAGAACGAGTCGAGGTTGTCCAGATCGCTGGTGAGTAGCACTGCGCTGTTCTCGGCGCTGAGCTCAACTGCATGTCCGAGGCCCATGATCCAGCACTGGCCGTCGTGGTACAGAGTGCTCGATGCCGAAAGGCGACCGTGCACGAGCCGACCACGCTGATATAGGCGACGCACAGCACGCAGGAGATCTGTGTAGGCGTTTTGAAGCTGTTTCCCTTCAGACTTGCGTCTTCCAGGGAAGCTGCACGGTGGCCACCAGACCCCACGAACTCGGTCACTAGCACGTGTTCGAGGAGGAAGAGGGGCTTTGGTACGCGTGCGCCACCGCCTGAGCACTCCTGTTTCGCTTCTGCTTCGGTGACCGCCGCAGTTGCGAGTGCTGCAGATGCGCGGCTGAGATACTTGTACTCACGCTCGGACTGAGTCTTGAGGTGTCGGCGAATAGTCTTCTTGACGTAGTCCAGACCATAGCGCCGGCCTGTTTGATCCGAGTCCGTGGCCCTGGCGAACTCCCTTGCTGGTCTTGAACACCTTGAGCGCCAGCTCTCGTTCGAGACCCGTCGCCTTCTCCAGTCCGACGCCATGGAACACGTTGGCTTCGTTTCCAGTGTGCACACGCGTCTTCACAGCGGTCATCAGCTCCTTGCGCACGAGCTTGCGAAGAAGCGTTTGTGTGTCCTCGTCGAATATGCTCGTGCACTCCGCTGCCGTTCCTGCCAAGGTATACGCGAGTTTTGGCGAGAAACGTTCCGCGATGGCCTCCAAGCTTCGCCTGCCGCCGCATCGACTCACGGAGCGAGTTGAACCCCTTGCCATCCTCGAACTCGTCCGCGTAGTCGTCTGCATCGAGATCGTAGTCCTCATCTTGCTCTGGAGAGGGGGCCGGCTCCTTCTCCTCCTCGAGGTCGTCCTCGATGTCGTCGATATCGAAGGTGTTGTCGTCCAACTCTGCTAGCTGCACCCATTCCTCATCCTGTAGTCTCATGGCGAGCTCCTCGTCCATGATCTCCTGCAGCGTCGGGCTGGTTGGCTGCTGGCTTGAGGCTGAAACGGGTGCTGTCACTTGCCACGGACAGATAGTCGTCATGGCTGAACGGTCTGATGTGCTGCCGCTAGGTTGTGAGCAGAAGCAAGCAAGTTGGGAAATGAGCTCAGGAAGTCGGCGGCGAAGAGCAAATTGAAGTGAAGGTTGAACGAGGCAGAGTGATGGTCCTTTGTTGCCTTTTCTTTTTCCTTGCCAATCGGAACCTTCCGCGAGGGGTCGCTCCGGTTGTATTTACCGTAGCCCAGCACCCTTAACGAATTTCAAGCTGAAGGGGCTTTACGTCCATTCGAAAATCCGCCCCGACCACGCAAGCCTCGACAGGAAACGCACGCTATGCCGCCATCGACTGCAGCAGGTAAGTGGCGCGTTAGCGCCCATTCGACGGAGGCGAGCGGGTGCGAGCGCGCGTAGCCGCAGCAAACCCACGCGGGGTGCCCGCGAAACAGGGCCGCGTGGTATTTGCGGAGGCGGGCCCAGCGCCGAGCTTGGTACTCGCCAGTAGGTTATATCTTCCTATCCCGAGCGAAGCGAGGCGCGGGGGCGCCGGAGGGGCGCCCGGCCAGCGAAGCGCGGCCAGTAACTTGAGAGAATAAATACGTTGGAATTGCTTCGTGTTGGTATTCAAGTTGGGCGCGTGCGCGTTTAGTGAAGCACGTAACGCACATGCTACGTACTAGCTGTCCTCGTAGAGCCTCCTCCTCGTAGAGCCTTCTTCGAGTCTGCGCACCACACTCCCCGTGCTCTTTACATTCGTACTTTGGTGTTCATCGTTTGGTGAAACTTCGCATCTCTGTGGTGAAACTTCGGTTCCATCTCCTCCGATGGTAATCTATTTCCATGTTAAGGGTGCTCTAAGGCTGTTGTAGTTAAGGTTGCTCTAACGCCATTCCACCAAATGATGGTACTTTCTAACTATACATCCTACCCGCATACAAAATCAAAAGTCAAGTTCATCAAAGACATCACACTAGACCCAGCTACGGTACATGTAGTCCCCAAAATTACATTTCTCTCCTTCACCTCATCATTGAAAGGTAGCACTCGTCCCCACCTTTGGACTTCCGGGAAGTCCTACTCGCAAGATGCAACCACGCAACTAAATCTCGAGTGCTTAGCAGTAAAGTGCGCCAGCAAAACTTGCTGCCGGCCCTTGATTGGCAACAAATCCAGGCTGGTGACGCACCTGTCAGTGTTCTTTCTATGCATGCGATGACGTTGCTTCAACAACGACAGCTATTGGTTCCCTCAACTTTAAATACTTCCGTTCTACAGTATCTACTATTAATACTTCAGTTTCCAGTCTCCTACCAGTCCCCGCCAATATCCCCTCCAGCAATTAATTCCCTTCCGAAACCACTTCTGCCCACTGCGCGCCTCCCGTAAGTCGCTTCAAGGCCAAAAGCTCACATATCCACAACCACCCGCCAGCACACAAGTGGCCATGCCGACCGTGACCGTGAGCGAGGGCAGTCCGCTGCTCGTGGGGCGCCGCAGCCACACGCGCAGCTCCGTGTCCACGCCGCGCTCGCCCTTCGAGACGGGCTTCCCACGCTCTTCACGTCGCCCATCCCGTCCCCGCGGCCGCACCGCCTGCCCTTCGTCCACGACGACAAGCCACACAACAGGCACCGCGAGCTGCGCGTGTTCCTGACGCTCACCATGTCCACCGTGGGCGCCGGCATGCTCTCGGTGCCCTACACCTTCCTGCTCGTGCCTACGTGGGCGGCCATCCTGGGCATTCTGCTGGTGGGCGGCGGCATGGCGCTCACAGCCAACGCGCTGCTGCTCGCGCACGTGCAGCTGGCCAAACAGGAAGAAGAGCAGCAGCACATTGGCTCCGGCCGCAAGTTCGCCTCATTCCAAGCCATTGCCGTCGCGGCGGGCGGTCCCGCTCTGGGCTACGCCGTCTCCATCATCACAGCCATCGGAATCTACGGAGGCTGCGTCGGCTGCGTCCGCATCGTGCGCGACGTCGCCCCGTTCCTCGTGGTCACCTTCTACCGACTGGCAGCGGGGGCCAACGCGCAGCCGATGCTGTCGGCCGCGGCGCACCAGATCGGGGACTACGTCATGTGGGCGGTCTTCGCGTTCGTCGTGTTCCCGTTGTGTCTCATGAAGAACTTGACCAAACTGCACGTCTCGAGCTACTTGGGCTTCCTCTTCTCGCTGTACTTGGTTGCAGCAGTCATCTATCGATCGTTTTTCGCTCTGGACGTGGATAGTAGAGACAGTGACAGTGTCAGCGTGAATGCCACAGCGGTCGTGGCTGGAACGGTCTCTGCGGCGGTGAATGCAGCTGCACAAGCGACGGAGGAGGCGGCGGCGGCGGCTGCTGCTGCAAAGATGCCGACGGTTGTGACGGGGTCGGTGTTGTCGCGTTTCTCGCATGCCATGTCCATCTACAACTACGCGTTCATGATGCACCTGAACCTGATCCCGCTGTTCATCCAGTTGCGCGGTAGCTTCTCCGAGCCGCTGAAGGAGTCGCAGTGGAAGATGTCGCGCTGCATCTACGGTCTCAGCACGTTTTGCGTTGTCTTTTACGCGATCTTCGGCGTTTTCACCAAGAAGCTGTACACGGTGACCGTGCGTGGCAACATCTTGCTGAATCTGGAGAACGACCCGCTCATGGATGTACCGCTGATCGCCGTGTTCAGCACCGTTGTGCTTTCGTTTCCGCTACTGTTCCATCCTCTGCGCGGGGTGCTGGAAGAACTCGTTTTCACGACCAACCTCGACGACATCGCGTTTGCAACCCGATTAGGGGCTTCCACGATCCTGTTGCTGTCGCAGGTGCTGCTTGCGATCGTTGTTCCAGGCATTGAAGTCGTCTTCGGTCTTACGGGTGCCAGTACCTGCTTCATGATTTGCTACGCCTTTCCGGTGCTATTCTTCGCTAGGCTGTATCCATGGGACCAAGTCCGAGGTGGCAAACTGTGGATCACGGTGCTGTGGCTCGTCGTAGCATTTGTCATGGTGATCGGCATCAGCGCTACCTGGTTCCTGCTTTCCGAAAGTTAGGTATGATTGTCTAGTGACAAATATTCATTGAAAAATGCGATTGAAAATGCAATTCGTTGTTTGGTTCTTCACTCCGATATTTGAGCTTCCAAAGCACTAACCCATAGCTGCTTGCCAGTGCGTGATAGTGTGCGTCGTCGGTCGTGGTCGCTCAGTCCTCTATCACCTTCGATGGTCGACGATACCCTTGCTCGGTTTGCAGGAAGTATCTGCGTGTTGCTGCTCCTGTTTGCGAGTGGTGGTTTAGAGATTGAGGCCGAGGAACGAGATCGCACCGCCGCCGAGAAAGAAAGTTGCGAGCTCATCGAGCGTGGCTCGTCAAATGTCGAAAAGTCCGCCCAATCTTCTCCAGCTGAAGGTTCTTGGTGCACGTCCTTCCCTTCCACACTGCTACGGCGCAGCTTCCTCGACGACATCCTTCTCACTTTGACAGACGGTTGTTTGCGCAGTGCCGGGCTGACAAGTTGAGTAACACACAGACGAACTCCTTCCAGCGTCGGACGCTCCACCACATCCGGCGTAAGGATCCACTTAATCAACGCAGTGAACGTCGCGCTAAACACCTGTCCGCAGTGCATATTCCCATGCGGAAAGCTCACGAATCCGTTGACAATCGCAAGATGCTGCACGCCATGTCGCGGGTGCTCAAACGGCGAGAACGGGCCGAACGCCATGGCGTACAGCACGCACCCTAGCGACCAAACGTCCGCTCTTCCATCCACCACAGTCAGCGTATCCCCAAGTCCCGCGTCCCACAACTCCGGCGCTCGATACGGATCGCTGCTGTACCTGGCCGCATCCTCCCACAGCCGTCTTCACAGTTTTGTGATTTAGGGTACATGTATTTCTTCAAAAGTGGGACTATTTCTTGACTATTGTGCGATGACGAGGTGAGGGCTGGTGGTTGCTCTGGTGGACCGTTCTGGGCTCATGCGTTGTGTGTTAGTGGTCCGTCGTATGCTGTGCTGAACGCTGTAGCGCGTGGCAAGTTGGGGCAGGTGCTGGCTCGCGTGTTGGAGAAGATGGCGGCCAATGCATCACAATTTGTGTCAATGTGTCACAAAAGCGTACTATCCTTTGATATGGTAGCACTTGAGCAGAGGAATGGACTGACGGACTCAGGCAAGATGCCTTCGTAGTTCACGGTCAGGTGAGGTTGCTAGTCGTTAGCAGGTAAAATGGATTTTTGAGTGCTTCGCTAACTGCTCTGCACTACACTCTTCTTGCTTCCTATGTACACATGTAATGGTTGATCTGCAACTTTGAATGTATGTCTTCAACTTGCACTTCAACTAACCTGCACAGCTTGGCTTGGATCACATATGTCGTGTTCCATCCACACGTATTCGCGTGTTCAACCCGAACCTTAACTCCTTTGCACGCTGCATCAAGTTATTGCAGTGAATCCGTGACATTCCCTCCTCCTAGCGATCCCTCCGCCGGCGCTCATGATAGCGGTCGATCAGCCCAGCAATGGTAGAGAAGGTTGTGGCCGGCTCCCAGGTCGTTTTGGTTTGACCAAGCCACTTGATCTTGTAGAGCTCTCGGCCTCTGCTGCGTTTGTAGTCAATAACATCTTCTACTAGCTCGCCTTCAGCCCCATCTGCAAGCCGTACACGGAAAAGTCGTTGGCGCTGTCGGCGATACTGTTCGGCAATGTATGGTTTTAGCAGACTTGTGTGGAACACAGGATGCATCCGCAAATTTGGAGGAAGTCTAAGCTGGTAGTAGCCGCGACCAACAACTTTCGTAACAACAAACGGCCCAATCCACCGAGCGCCGAGTTTCTTCTTTGTCGTCCCGAGGTGTCGTGCTGCTATGTGTTGCCCTGAAAGGAAAACTTCATCACCAATGTCGAAGCTCTGCGGTTTTCGGTTCTTGTTGTAGTATTCTGCCATGCGATCTTGCGCTTCTGCAATACTGCGCCGCGCTTTCGCCAAGATGTCTGCTTGCTTTGCAACAAATTCGGAGTGCTTCGACTGACGGACCTTGCCTAAACTAGGCGGAAGATGCCCGGTGGCTGGGGTTCGAGGGATATAGCCAATGTCGGCTTCAAACGTCGACATGCTTATCGATGATTGAGACCGAGCGTTGTACGCAAATTCAGCTAGACATATGTGGTTATCCCAGTCATCGGAGTCTGCATTCGAAAAGGCTCTCAAGTAGTTCTCCAAAGTCTGGTTAAGTCGCTCGCTTATTCCATCGCCTTGAGGTCTGAACGCAGTTGTCATCTTTTGCTCGACTCCTAGTAGTTCACACAACTTCTTCCAAAAGCTCGAAGTGAATTTTGCATCTCGGTCCGAAACAACCACATTCGGTAATCCATGAAGGCGAAAAATCTCCTGGTGGTACCTCACAGCAACGTCTTCTGCTGTATCCGTGACCTTCCCGGCTACAAAATGAGCTCTCTTCGTCAAATGATCAATCACTACCATCACGCTATCGTGATCACGAGGTGTGGTCGGCAGACCAGTAATAAAGTCCATAGCAATATGACTCCATCGCTGAACTGGAATGGCATGGCTGTTCAATAGGCCAGGTGGTCTCTCGTTGCGGCCTTCGTACGAGCACAAATTTCACACCCTTTCACGTATTTTGCAATATCTCTGAACATGTGCGGCAAATAGTAGTGTTCTTCAATCAGACGGTACGTGCGATCGATACCTGGGTGGCCGTACACGGGGCTGTGTGGACTCCTCGCAGACATGCTCCAATAGCTCACACGCTCGTGGTAACACAAGTCGAGGTGAGTCATGATGACTTGCTTGGTAGTAAAGCCGTCCTTCACTGAGTGAATATCGCTCGAAGTGACGAGGTATCGCTCCAGCCTTGGAAGCCTCCGCACTCAACTCAGTATTGAGGATCCAGCAAAACGAGCAAGGCTTCGGTTGTTTCATCTTCCTTGTATCGGGTTACCGCCTCAGATACAGTTGCTGATAGCGACTTATCAAGTCGGTCACGAACTTGTTGTCGAGTTGAAATCGAAGCAAGTGTGACTGTCTCAGTGTTGACTGGAAGTCGGGGCGGCGGGAAATACCGTCCGCGACGTCGTTTGTGGCTCCCTTGATATAGCGAATGTCGAATTGATACTCAGCCAACTCGTCGTACCACCGAGCTATCCGACGTGAGATCGATTTCTGCTTGAACACAGTCTCCAAGCTCTTATGATCTGATTTGACAATTAAAGGTCTATCCAGCAAGTAAACGCGCCATTGACGAAGTCCAAACAAAATAGCCAAAAGTTCCTTCTCCCTGATGGAGTGATTTTTTCCATCACGAATCTCTTTCTAGAAAATCACTCCTCCCATTGCGAAGTCTGATGCGTCCATCCGCAAGAAAAAGTCTTTGTTGAAATCAGGTAAACACAGCACTGGTGGCTGACCAATTTTCTCTTTCATCTTCTCAAAATGTCGATCGAGCGTAGACGTCCACTGTAATCTCGAGTTTCCTGTCTTCAACATCGCAAATAACGGACCCGCGTCGTCTGCAAAGTTCTTGTAGAACCTCTGAACATAGGTCACAGTGCCCAAAAATGCTTGCATGGCTTGCTTTGTTGCCGGTCGAGGCCATTCCTGTATCACTCGGACCTTGGCGGGGCTAATTTGAACACCATCTCGCCCAACGATGTCACCCAGACATGGAATAGATGCTTCACAAAATACACACTTGCTCAGCTCCACGAAGAACTTCTTTTCGTATAGTCGATCAAATACGCGATCCAGTGCAATGCGATGCTCCTGCAGATTGGTGCTTCGGGTAAATACATAGATGTCATCGAAGTAACTTTGACAAATGTCGGTCAGGCCACCCAAAATTCTACGAATTCCATCATTGAAAGTCGCTGGGGTATTCGATAATCCCATGGGCACAACCAAATACTCGTAAAGACCATGGGCTTCACGAAATGGAAGTCAAGAGCAACGAGCCGATTTTCCGTCAGCAGTGGAGACAGTCTCCGGGACAAGAAGCCGAAATTACTCGATGGGTTCGCGAGATGGAAGCTGTCGGATATATTCGGCCGTCAACTTCCCCACATGGAGCACCAACATTGCGTTCGTAAAACCGTGAGCGGCTTGCAAAGACGCAGAATTTCAGCTCGTTCGATGGTCATGTGAGAGAGCTGAGAGACAATGAATCCATGTTGAAATCGCTTCTCAAGATGGCGTTGGTCGAACAGCGCGAGAGTGCTGCAGGAAGGCCCACGAAAACGCTGACAGAAACGGTTGCGGAGGCCAAGGAATCCAAGTTGAAGGCGTAGGGCACAGTCCTCTCATGATTGGCATGCTACAAGATGGCTGGCGAATTGTGCATGACTTCAGAGCGATGAACCTCAATACTTTGCGTCGTACAATGCCAATGCCACGCAAATATAAGATTTTGGAAAAGATGCAAGGGGCATACTACTACTCCTGTCTTGACTTGCTGAGTGGGTACGACCAATTTCGAATGAGGGAAGCTGACATTCCGTATACAGCTTTCCAGGCACCCGATGCTCCACAGGCGGGAGCTCCGGGGTAGCTTTTGGCGGAATAGCCCTGGATATCTGCACAAATAGGGATAAACAGGATGATCTTTGAAGTCCTCAAGGTATTTTGCACCTCGAGCAACAGGTTTTGGGTCGCCGGGTTAAATGACGAAAACATACTCAATTGATTTGTCCTTTTTGAGCATGCGTCGAAATTGCTTCGTTGAAATCAACTTTGTTTCCCCTGTTTCAATCGAGAAGTACGAGGCATCTAAACCCTCAACTTGAGAAGCTGCTCTTCGTTTTCTCTGGAAAGCTCGTGTCGCGATGTGTGCTCGCAGTTTTCGTTGGAGTCGCTCTCGGTTAGGCCGAATCGCGCCTGAGATTCAATCAATCTGTGGGTTTACTCCTTTCAGCCACGGCATGCCAAGCAACAAATCTCGTTTAGCTGGTGCAGGTAGTACAAGAAACTCCGCAGTGTAATCATTCATGCCATCGATCCGAAGTGTCAGTTCAACCGTTCTCTTTTTGAAATCTCGGTCTTGCCATTTGCCATGGTCAAGCTTAGCGACACATCATGCTCATGAATATCGTCCTCCAGCGAGTGTTGGCGGAGAAAGAATGGACTCACCACATTAATTGATGCTCCACTATCGATAAACACACTCGCACTCTGTGATCCGATTCCCAACTGCACCCCACACTGCATCCTAATGAACGGCTCTAATGAATCTCCGTCCACTTGACAGTGAATACAGATGCGCTCTTCCTTCAACAAAGTTTTGTCCCGTTCAATGGGCTTGGGACATGATCTGGTCGATCGCCCGTCGTCGACCAGATCTACTCGTTTAAATGAGTGTTGTTGTCAGTTCTTCGTCGATGATCAACTTGTCGACCAAGGCGAAATACTTTGCTTTGTAGTCCGTGTTATTCGTGTTGTTGGACTTGCGGAACGCGGGTTGTCCCTGTGGGCGCTTCTCGGGGTACTTGGTCCAGCAGGTGTCGGGGTGGTGAAACCCTTTATCACAATGATGACACTTCTTCCTCCCACTCGAGGCGCTGCTACTGGTTGTACCAGCCGATGTATTGTTCTTGTGGGTGAACTTGCCCTTAAACTGACTGCCAGGAGTAGGAATCTGCTTCTCGAGGTCCGGTTTACTCTCTTCAAGTCGCTCCAGCTCAACTTCGCTGAATCCCTCGGCAATCACATCTTCGAGCGCCTCTGGTTTCTTCCGCAGTATCTGCTTCCGCAAATTGCTGCTGGTTAATCCTTTCAGGAAGATTTCTTTCGCGAAAACAGGATCAAGTGGGACAAGTCGAAGTTTTTCCTGAAATTTCATCACGTAGTTCTGGTAGGAGTCACGTTGCTTGAAATTCAGCAGTTCGTTCCTCAATTTTTGCTGGAAATTGGGCTCCTTGAAGTTCTTCTCCAAGGACACCTTCATGGCGCTCCATGCGTTCACTGTCATCGGATTGGTGACCTAGGTCTCGTACCAGGTGGCTGCATTCTTGCGAACACACTGACCCAGCTCGCGACCAACCCTAGCATCATCTGCAGCCAGGTCATAGCCCTACAAGGTGAAGTAGGACTCGAACTGGAATAGAAAACTATTGAGTTTCACTCCATCGATGTCACCCTCAAACGTTGGTGGTTTCGTGTCCATTTTCCTGAGTCGAGGAGTTTGGTTGGCCATCGAAACGTCCTGTTGTTGACTTTGAGGTGCAGGTTGTGGCTGCGCCACTGATGGTTGCTGTTGCATATTAGCGACAGCGGCTGCGGTCTGCTGAGCCAGTTCTTGGACTTGGCCAACGGTACCGAAGCGTGTTTGAAGCTCGGTTATGGCTTCAACAGTCTGTGAAACCGCGTCTTGCACTTGACGAACGCTGCAGCGTTTTCTCCAGTCGTGTGTTGCGTCGTGGCAACAGTCTGCACTA
Source organism: Phytophthora syringae (assembly GCA_012656105.1). Lineage (NCBI taxonomy): Eukaryota > Oomycota > Peronosporomycetes > Peronosporales > Peronosporaceae > Phytophthora > Phytophthora syringae. The sequence continues at coordinate 131,328 of JAAKBD010000005.1, read as the reverse complement.
ATCCGTCAATGCCTTCGAGGATTTGGTCCAAGCGGTGTTTAACTTGGCCAATTCGGTTCCCCATCTCAGCAATTGTGGCTTCCACGTTCTATACTCTCTCGCTGGTTTTGTCCCTTGGGCCGTTCTCCAGCACGAGTTGACGTGCAGCGGCTTGTCGACGAGTCTCCATGGTCGTTGAATTGCAAATTCTACAATGTCACAAAAGCGTACTACGCTTTGATATGGTAGCACTTGAGCAGAGGAATGGACTGACGGACTCAGGCAAGATGCCTTCGTAGTTCACGGTCAGGTGAGGTTGCTAGTCGTTAGCAGGTAAAATGGATTTTTGAGTGCTTCGCTAACTGCTCTGCACTGCACTCTTCTTGCTTCCTATGTACACATGTAATGGTTGATCTGCAACTTTGAATGTACGTCTTCAACTTGCACTTCAACTAACCTGCACAGCTTGGCTTGGATCACATATGCCGTGTTCCATCCACACGTATTCGCGTGTTCAACCCGAACCTTAACTCCTTTGCGCGCTGCATCAAGTTGTTGCAGTGAATCCGTGACACAATAGATGTGGATCTTGGCTGTTTGAAGAGCACACTGGGTCGGTTTGCCAATTGCAGGAGTTGGAGGTCTTCACTGACAGTGAGAAGGGCCAATTGCAGTCGATGCTGGGGCTAAGAGACGTCCAGATTGAAGCTGTGGTGCACGTGGCCAAGGAAATATTCAAGGACGCCGCAGCTTTTGGCCAAATTGATCGTAACCTGCTGACGGCGCGAGGAGTGGACGACGACGTGCTGCACGTGGTGGACAAGACGTGGAAGAAGAAATGACGAGCTGTAGCCAAGCAGATTGCGGCGACTGCTGCTGTGGAGACGCCGTCGCTCGTGCTGCAGATAACCGAGTGGAGTCTACACCTCGAGATGGGGAACAACAAACTCAGCGGACAGTCGAGACCCACGGCCATTTTTCAAATGACTGTGGCGGACAAGAGCGAGGTGCGAGTGCAGCTTCTTTGAATTATGTGTGTTTACCTAACGAACGTATTTGTTGCAGACTGAGAGACTGGACGTGGAGCTATCGCACGAAGAGCTGCGCGGGTTGTTCCTGCAGCTAATTGCCGTTCAGGTGGAGCTTGACGCGCCGCCGACGCCGTCAGCAGCGTAGGCCTAGCATCACCGCTTTGCCAATGATTCGGGCTCTTGCTAAGCTCCAGGGCTTCCTGTAGAGCTTCTTTCAGCAGTGTTTGTCAAGAAAGGCTCCGGACGTCTTCGAGTCCGCAATGTTGCAGTGGGGTTCTAGCTGCTGTGTTGACGCAGGGCGCGTCACTGCAGTGTTCTCCAACTGTCTGTCGCTTCTAAGTGTAGGTGCCATGATGGCCGTAGTACAGTAGAAGGTCAGACTGCTAGAAGATAACAGAAAAAGTAACGTAGAACACTTCCGTGCCGGGAAGAAGCCACGACAGGACGTGCGGTGTCTGGTGGGGCTCGCTCTCCGAATCCACTTGCTCACAGAGCAGTAGAAACACTAGTGTGGATCGGAGAGCTGGCCGCAAAACCACCAGAGCACCGCCGTACCGCAACATATATAACAGCATAATAAAACTAAGATACTTACTCCATCGCTTGCTTGTGTCCGCAGTCTTGGTTGCTCACAGCCAACGAGTCCTCCCGCATATTGTCCTTTGGTATGCAGCGTAGATGCGTGGGTACACGGCGGAGCGGGCAACAGTGAAGCCGTGTGCCTCACGTCGTCGTAGGATAGGATCCGAGATCTGCAAGTCTCGCAGTGTCTGGGCTCTGGCTCGGTCGGAGTCTGGACACTGATAGACTGAGCAACAGCCTAGTTAGTACTGCAGGGCAGTTCTTCACACTCCCACTTGATCTCGATGTCGTTCGCAATGTCAACGCGATCACACACGTAACACAATCACACACGTAACACAATCACACACGAAGCGCAATCATGCACGTAGCTCGCAGCTCGTACGCAGTACAGCCGCACAATCATCAAGTCCATAGCGTAGCGTTCCAATCTCCCACAGCACAATGCATCCAGAACACCCACTAGCTTGCCATAGCCACCGTAGTTGTAGTCGTCGCAGTCAGCCAAGTGGAACTCAGTTCCGGCGATGCGCAGCATCACCAGCAGTAGCAGCAGTAGACTCTGCAGCAACAGTGTCCGTCGTAGCTGCATTTGCATCGTTCTCGTCAAGCACAACAGGCAACACCGTCATGGCCTTGCGAAAGTAGGTGAACTTTACCACCGCAAGCGCTTTCGTCATGACGTCAGCGACCATCTCTTCAGTGCCAATGTGTTGAGTTGTGAGCCTCTTCAGCTCCACGTTGCGCCTCAACATGTGATGCTTGTTGTCGATGTGCTTGCACTTCGAATGCTTGCCTGGTTTGGCAGTCAACGCAATTGCTCCTTGGTTGTCGCCGAGTAAGAGCGGCACAGGATGTTGCCAGCTCAACTCCTTGCAAAGTACCGCAATCCAAAGCAGATCATTGGTAGCCTCCGCCATAGCCACGTACTCAGCTTCGCACGTGCTCAAAGCATTGATCTCTTGCTTGCGAGACGCATACGAAATGACATTGCCGTCTAGCATAGTCACGTAGCCATTGATACTCCTTCGATCCGCAGGATCGTTGGCGTAGTCAGCATCCGAGTAGCAGCTAATGCGTACTTCACTTCCTTGTTGCACGTCCATCACGAGTCCGAAGTCACACGTGGCCTTAAGGTAACGCAGTACCCTCTTGGCTTGCGCATAGTGCGTGTGATCGTAGCTCGCCAGGTACTTCCCCAAATGTCTGGTAGCATGGGCAATGTCAGGCCGCGAGGCACTGACAAGGTACTGGAGTGCTCCAACAAGTTCTCGATAGGGTAGGTAGTCCGTAGTTGCAGGAACTACCACCTTCGAAGGTGTCGTCGCCTCTGGCGTCGTGCACCCGCTGCAATCGCTCATGTGAAAGCGCTTCAGCACTTCCACAACATACTGTCGCTGACAGTAGACAATGTTCTGCTCTGCGCGGTTAATCAGGATCTCCACACCCAAAATATACTTGACTGTGCCCATCGTAGTCAGCTTGAAAGTCTGTTCCAATCTTGCCGCCAGTTTAGTACACAGGTCCCGCGGTCCCATCAGCAGTAGGTCGTCCACGTAGACAGTCAGCAGCAACTTGACTTCACCCTTCTCCTTCAGAATGTAGAGACCGTAGTCTGATTCGGATCGCTCAAATCCCATTGTCATCAACTTCGCATGAAGTGTCTTGTTCCAGATATTCGGCGCTTGCTTAAACCCGTACAAACTCTTCAGTAGTCTGCAGATGGATGCAGGTCCATCGATCTGGAAGCCAGGAGACTGCTCCATGAAGATCACTTCCTCAAGGTCCCCATACAGGAATGTCGTCTTCACATCGTATTTTAGTACCTCCCAACCTCGCTGCACAACGAAGTAGATGGCGGCTCGGATGGTCTCGAATCTGATCACCGGCGCGTAGGTCTCCGAATAGTTGATCCCAAGTTGTTGTTTAAACCCGTTAATCACCAGCTGTGCCTTGAACCTTTTACTCGTCCACGCTCGTCTCGTTTTACTGCAAAGACCCACCGACAGGTAATCAGCTGCACACCTTTCGCCGCCTTCCTTGGTTGGAGGTCTTGTGACCTTTAGCGATTGAAGTTCTGCTAGCATAGCCGCTCTCCATTTGATCCAGTACTTGCTGGCGCGTGCCTGCTTGTACGTCGTAGGAAGTTCGATGTCAACTGAGGTAGCCTGACATGGCCCACCACGTAGTCCAATAGCCGCACGTTGGACTTCTGCGCCCTTCGAGGTCTCTTCGAACACAGTTCGACTGGAGGCAACTGAATTGCAAATCCGGTTGTCTGCTTCTGCGTCCTCTTCACTGGTTTCTTGCGCGCTCTGCGCTTTCGCCTCTTGTTCACCTTCTTAAGCGGTGAAAGTGGTTGCCCCGGCGCTGCCTGAGGCACAGCTGGTTGCGTTTCTCCAAGCTGCTTGTCGGCTAGAGATTTGTCAGTGGTCTCAGCTATAGTCTTGCCACTAGACTTCTTCGTCTTGGCCACAGTCTGCGCTGCATTCTGGGCCGCCATCGTCTCTGCAAGTTGCGCTGCATCTTGCACTTCGGTCTGCGCTGCAGTCTGCACCTCAGATTGCTGTTCAGGAACCCATTCTCTCTCATGAAGCTCAGCGGCCAAGCTCTCTGGCTGCGAGTTGCTGAAGTCAGCAGCATAGGTATCCATAGTCGTCTTGATTCTCACGACTGGAGGCGTCGCAGGAAGAGCATAGTCTCCGTGGAGAAAGTTGTTCTCCAACAGCAGCTTCATGTAATTCCCGTCGGTAGTGAACTCCTCATGGAAGCGCACATGCCGTCTTGCGCGGTCGTCACCTGGCATCCATGAACTTGAAGCCTTTGATAGTCGCACTGTAACCGAGTAATAGACACATCCTTGTTCTCGATGCCAGCTTGTCCTTCCGTTGTTGTGACTCAGGTGGTATCCGCACGTGGGTAATGCAGCCCAGGTTCGTAAACTGCTAATGCTCGGCAAAGTCCCGAAAAGCTTCTCGTGTGACGACACAAATACGAGGATCTTCGTTGGCAACATGTTCAGGGTGTGCACCATGTGCAACAGGGCCTCTCCCCAAAGCATGTTCGGCAGGTGCGTGGCGGTCAGCAGAGCTCGCACACGCGGTAGCACCACTCCATTCGCTCTTTCTGCGATGCCGTTCTCTTGCGGCGAGTAGCCATTAGTCGAGCGCTGCTCGATCCCATTCTGCACGCAGTAGTCATGCACTTCTCCGTATATAAATCCACCACCTTGATCCGAACGCAGGTGTCGAACAGGGAGGTCGGGTTGTGCACCTTGAATCGCCTCAATAACATCAATACAAAGTAGCTTGCATCTCTCTTCGCTTCGAGCAAATACGACCACTTGTATCTTGTAGCGACGTCAATGATGAACAGGAACATCTTCGCACCACTCACGGTCGGCTCACTCATGGAGCAGATGTCCATCGCCAAGATCTCCAGCGGTCGGTCCGTCTTGACAGGTAACCGAGGATGACGCATAGCCTTAGCCTTGCTAGTAATACACGCCACACATTCGTAGGAGCTCAGTGTCTTGGTATTCACGTTAACACCAAGGTCGATCTTGGCTGCTAACGCGCTCACCAGATGCATGTTCAAGTGGCCGAGTCGCTGATGCAACAGCTCCATCGACTTCTTGTCGTCCAACGTTTGCTGAGCCATCGCCATGGCCATCACCCCCGTAACTCGCGCTGTCTTGAGGCGGTAGATGTTGCCATGCATGTCGAACTTGAGTACGGTTCCAGGCTTGCTCATCCAGGCAATCTTCTGATTCGGCGAACATGTAAGCTTGTAGTTGTCGGATGTTTGGAGGTAGCCATACTAATCAAGTTGACTTTGTCATTCTGCGTGTACACCACGTCGTCCAGGAGACGGTCTTCTAGTTTGCCCGTCACCTGGTTAGCAACACGCAACAGCACAGAGCCACAAACAGAGATATGTTCAGACGTTCCGTTGGCGATGTCAAGACGGTTCGTCTTGTCCTCATGCAGGGTCGTAAAGAGCGATAGGTCTCCGCAAAGTTGGCTTGCGATCCTCAGTCCAATATCCATTCAATACAGTTTTCCTCTGCAATGTTGTTCATACCTTGATTGCGTCCGATTGCATTCACCATCCTTGGCCCATCACGGTGCGCAGCACCACGATCACCTCGGCGATCACAAACTCGGTCGTCAAAACGACGCGGCGAGAAACGACGTCTTTGGTTGTCGTCACGCTGCCGGTTGTCACGTCGCTGCCAATCATCACGACCATGCGGTGGTTCATTGCCCCACTGTCGCGGACTTGGGCCCACGCGGCGGTGGCGGCCCGTAATGACTTGGCGGCCCACGCGAAGGCCCACGCAGTGGCTCGCGTGGCGGCGAGCGCAGTTGCTCACGCGGTGGCGACTCAAAACGCCTTGGTGGAGGTCCGCGCAGCGGAGCTCCGAAGTTGCCACGATCTCTTGGTGGCGATGGACAGCATCCATAGCCCGGCGGGTACTGAGGTCTTGACCCGAAGTCACGAGGTGGTGAGCAACGTCGCTCGCTCCCACGCGGCAACGGTAAGTTTCGATCAATACCGTAGGGCTCTGCACGTCTCGTAGGTCCATCTTGATAGTACAGTTGAGGTCTGATAGTCATCCCCTGGCGCGAGTGAACCCACACGTGATTCACTACTGTGTTATTGCAATATACAGAAATCCGTTAGTAATCATCTCAATTAGCACACAACAATCGCCGACAAGTCGGCGAACAAAGCCGGTGCTGAGTTGACCCAGCGGTTCGGCCTTTCCAGAACAGCGGTGTCTCGTTTGCGCAGAACCAGTCGACTAAGCCAGTCAAATTTGGTCGTCGGAGTATAGTCGAGCCAACTATCTCCGGTAGAACCTGTGCCAGTCTCCAATGTGGGGGGCGGCGCGCGAGTGCTTTTACAGGGCGTCGAGAGCAAAGGCTGCTCGACTTGAAGTGTCACGGCACCCGGTTATCCGGCGTACCGACTTGCTTAGTTGAGCAAGATTTAGTTGAGCGCGCAAAGCGAGGTTTACCCTATCCTGGGTCGACTTGTCGTCTTGGCGCTGCCCTTTGGTCGAGTCCCTACAAGCTATGCCTCTCGGGACCGACGGCAGACATAATCCAGCCCGCGCAGGGACTTACCGGAGTGTGCACTTGGTTAGAACTTGGAAGATTCTGCTCTGTATTGTTTGTAGAGCTCTGGGGAGCTCTTTCTAATTGTTTCCTAGTTCTCTATACAAATATCAAGTGAAATTTGATCGTTTCAGATCTCTACGCCTCTCTAGTCGAGTCGATTGCCCCTTCGCCGAGCCGTTTTGGGCTTGAACGGTCGGAGCTCGCTCTAATCGGGCAACCGGACTCTTGGCAGGGAGTTTTACCACCCTCAACGGGCAACCCGACCCTTCAGACCAGATCTCGGCGGTTGACAGTGCTCGCCAACGGTTGGCTAAGTCAACTGCCTCCACACGGCCGGATTACCAACATTCCGGTCGTCTGTCGTCCATTGGTCGGCTTAAGTCCGAAGGGTGGTCTCACCAGTTGGGTCGTTCCTGATTCGGGCCTAACATAGGATGGCCTAGTTGAGGTCTGGGCCGAAACTTGGGCTCACTATACCACACTACTATTGGCCCTTGGCTCAGACATCAACCCTTTTCCAAAATAGTACATCATTATCTCCATTGACTGGGGCACTCCAGGGACTAGAGCACCCTCCCACTGGCGCTGCATAGCGCTCGTCATGAAGTTTGTCATTGCAGGATACACTGGTGCAGCAGGTAGCACAGGTACAACTGGAGCAGTAGGAGCAGCAGATGCAACAGGAGCAGTAGGAGCAGCAGCAGGAACAGCAGGTAGCCCAGCTTGACCAAGCTGAACAGAAGCTTGAGGTTGCACATCTTGCACTGGTGGCACAGGTTGCACAGGAACTTGAGGTTGCAGTTGCAGCTGCTGTGGCGTCGTAGGCACGTCGTAGCGACTAACATGCGTAACAACACGATCACTCTCTTGTTCATGTCCTCGATGTTCTTGTTCTTGCTCTCCTTCACTGCTTGCAGGTGTTGTCGGCGAGTACGGGGACGAAGCTGTCGACGCAGCAGTAGCCTCGGTCCTCTCGTTCGCCACAGCAGGCGGTGAACACAATGATAGCCCACCAAACAACTCCGTCTGCGATCCATCAGTCGACGTCGTAGACACACGACGAACCGAGTTGACCAGCGAGACTGGAGGTCTCTTGCCGCGCTGCTTGTTCTGGAGCCTTTGCGCAAGCTCAGGCTTCAGCTCGCGTCCAGTTGAAGCAGTACACTCGGCATACCAGTGGCCGTTGTCGCCGCAGTTGGCGCAGTTGAAGTTCTACGTCTTCTTGTTGGTCTCCACAGCTCGCGTCATCTTCTTGGCGTGCTTCCCACGCATGCGTCCGTGCTGTCCTTGTCCTTGTCCTTAAGCCACACTGTTTACTTGCGCAACGCCAGCTTGGCGCGGCGCAGACAGTGGCACTTGCTGCTGGACTAGGTTGTTCGAATGCTCAGCCGTGCGCAAACGCTGCAGCGCTTCGGCGAGCGTCATCGTCTTCTGGTCGTTGTTCGCAATCCACACGGAGTGAGCTCGCACCATCTCCGGGAAAACCAGTAACGCATTCGAAATCAGCAGGCTTGCATACTCATCGAAGGATCCGCGCGCCAGACGCAGTCTGCGCGCCTTGTTGTCAATGTCCTTGATGTAGTTGGTCACAGCCTCGTTCGGCTTGAGCTTCCGATACATGAGCTCGCACCGTAGGTAGTCAGGGTTGACGCCGTCACCGGCCTCGAAGAAGGCCGTGATGGTGTCCCACAGGATCGACGCCGATTCCGCCTGGTTCCGGATGTCGTCGATCTTGAAGGTGGTCCTCAACCCCACTGACACTGACAGGGCCAGGGCCAAGAAGGCCTTGGTCTGTCGCAACTTGTACCACTCGGCGTACTTGGGACGCTTGTACCCCTCCGAGTCGAATCTCTCGATCCCGTAGGTAATGTCTCCCAGCATGGAGCCATCGAAGTGCAGCGGCACCTCGCTGGCCCACACTTGGTACTCTTCTTTCTTTGTCAGCGGCGGCAACTTGATCTTCAAGTTTCGCAGCGACTTGATGCTGTCGCTCAGCTCCGCGTCGTTGTAGCGACCCCCACGGTTCTGGTTGTCGAACATGCTCGCCACGGCGCTCGGCGCTTCACTTCGCGCCTCTTCGTCAGTTTCCGCGGCGTGTCGGCTTCCGCGGGAGCTTGCGCTGTCGTGTCGGCTCGCGCGGGAACTGCTGCAGTCGCTGCTGCTCGCGCTGGAGCTCGGGGACGACGGCGGCGACGGCGGGTTCTCGCCGTTTGTTCTTTCTCAGGAATGAGCTAGACTTTGGAGAACCGCACGAATGAGGGAATTCCGCTGGGAATCATTTAAAGGAGGTACTGAAAACAGTGATGATGCTGGATGACCCTAATATTCTTGCAGTCGATAGCGGAAATGGAGTACGCGAAAAAGATGACATTGGTCATATGCGGTACGAGGGTGCGGATGTAGAGCTGCAAAAGCTAACAAGAGAGGTGAGCAAGCATGCATATCAGCTTGTTGAACGGCAGTATCGAATTGCCAGCGATCGGAAGACGCACTACGACATTCGTGAGATACAGCAAAACGTGTATGAGCTGACATCGGCAGTCGAGACGGATCAAAAGTATCATGTCGACACGACGGTACGTAAAACACAGCAACATCGTTATGGATGCTGTGATTGGACACTGACATGGTATATTTTGATTTGCTAGACATTTCGGTGTTCTTGTGCCTTTTCTAGGACCGAACTACTTCCCTGTCGGCATGTTATTTACTGGCGTCTTCTCTCCAACAAGAATCCCATCCCGGTCAAGTATATCAAACCTCGGTGGTCACTCCCGAGCCCTCTGAACGCGCCTGTTGACGGAGAAGAATCTGCGGATGATGAACTCGCGTGCGAATCGTTTCGAATTCGCGAATCCAGGCTAGTCACCTCTCGATACAAGGTTCTGAATGGAACGACTAAGTTTCGGACGGCTCACGACGCTGGTACTCGTATCGCCGACATCATGAGTCGGAATGGCACGGTTGTTTTTACTGACATGTTATTGGCGCTGAAACGGTTTGAGGAGATCGTAAAGACGGCGAATCACCGTTGGTGGTTCAATCATCTACACTACCAGACGACATACTCGACATGGATCTGTTTTCTCAGTCCTTCTTCTCGCAGTGCAACACTACGACACCAGTACAGCCACATTCGCGCGAATCGGCAACACAGTTGGGCAGTGCATCAATCGATAACAAGACACCGCTAACAGCGGTTGTGGTTGATGATACCGCGGAGCAAGAAGTGGAATGTGTGGCATATACCACTTGTCACTCAGACGGTGTGGCGGTGACAAATGTCACCACGGCAGTTTGGTAGATGTGTCATTCCGACAGTTTGGCAACAGGCTCAATTCGACGCAGTGAAAAGACGGCAAATGTGTTACCTCTCAGACGACCGCCACACAATGAAGTCTTCAACAATCTCTCCAGTGACGGGCCAGCATTTTTCGTCGCTAAAAGTACAAAAAGCAGAGGACAGCCGAGAGTACGCAAGAAACAAAAACGACAAGAAAAAAGCAGAGAACGGAAGTATCACGGAAGGAGGCAAAACAGTTGGTGCAGGGCACGCTCCTACCTATTGCCAACCTGAGCAACATATCTCGGGTCATGGAGTCATCATACAGCTACGAGTCGGCCTATGACTTCCTCTCCAAATTTACTGTCAAGATAGTCGGCGACAGAAAGCAGGCTTTTGCAAAATCGGTTCAGCCTCACGAGTGTCGAAAGGGTATCACATTTGTGCTGCCCGAGCGCTTCGTATCAAAATGCCTCAAAATAATGGAGGGGTTTGGTGATGTGGAGATGCAAACTGGGGCGATTGTTGCTGTCCGGATTCCGAAAATTGGTGTAATCAGCTACGTCGACATCGGTATCATGAGCACATACTACCAGACGATGGAGCTACTTACAAAAGTAGATGACACAGCAGTATGGGCAGAGGCAACTTCTCTCAACCGACTAGACGTACCGCCAGGTTTTGCTGAATACCTGAAGTACACCCCAAAAGAACGCGGAGATCATGTGAAGAAACTGGTCTTGCCATTGGCGCGCGACAGTCCGTTTGGACGAATCAGCAATACCTCCCTTCTCTTATTCCGTGGAGATGAGTGGTTAGATGACGACAGTATGATGAACGCTATGACAGTCATGCAAGAGGAAAACGCCTTCATTGGGATCGTCACACCGATGTTCAGCAACATCTCTGACGAGGAAGACATGTACCAGGTTATCGCGAATTCGAAGCCTTTTCTCCCTTCCAGCAAGTTTGTGTTGATACCTATTCACGCGGAAAGCAACCACTGGTGTGGCGTTGCTATCGATATGGAATCGAAGAAGTTCACAATCTTCGACCCTCAGCAGAGGGAGGCACGCTACAAATACTGTGAGGAGGAAGTCATGCGTAAGATATTCTATGCAACGACCGAAGGTATGATCAGTGGAAGGGAGCAACGTGTCAAGCAGAATGGCGCTAGCAGTTGTGCTGGTGTTTTTAATGCTTGGTGCGCGGTATTCTAATGCCCACTTCCACATCGAAGACACTACTTCGGCACATTCGAATGCGATACTTGTTAAAAGGCACTTTACGTATAAAGAAACATATAACGTGGCTTTCGTATGTTTGGTAATATACCTCTAATATACACGGCTCATATCTGCCTCGAAACTACGTAGAAAGACAGATACAACGGCCGTTTCAGCGTTTCAGCGCGAGATTCATTCTTCCTGGAGAAAGACATTAGCACATCGCAGTATTACCATCGCAGTAGGAGGCCTCAATGAGAAGTAGTTACGCCGCTACCAGCAGCTTCTACATCAGCAGACGTACATTGATATATCCTTCACCAGTGCGTCTGCTCAAGCAGATACTGGCGCTGTCGACTTCGAGGTTGATCTCTTCAACGTTGTTCACAATATCCGTCGTACAATAATTGTACTCTTGTACAATTATTGTACAAGAGTGATGCACGCTCCATTAGCATGTGTTTGCGAAAGTCTGACGAGTCCATGTTTTGGAAATATATCTTGGTAATCTATTACGAATTTGTGCCTTTGTGTCTTTGTCATGGCTATACACCGACAAAGGGGCTGTTCGGTGACTTCAAATTTCAGATAAGTACGAAGGCACAAGATGGCTTTGTGACTCTAACAACGATCAATATTTTTGGTTCGTGAAACTTACTCGTGAAAATTCCCGAATATAAAACTGAAGGGGCTTTACATCCACTCGAAAACGGAAATTTACGGCCCATGTTTTTATGGCCATGTGCACAACTGTTTCTGGACCATGTTTGGGCCATGTTGTAATTTATAATTTCCCCATTTTTATTTACGGTTTTCAGAGCCACTCATTTTGCCACGCGTCCGGAAAGACAGAAGCCGGTGCCGCGACGCCCCCTCCCCTCCCCCTGCCCCGCAACAAGACCCTGCGCCACACGGACGACCGTCCCCTGCTCCGCGCCAAGCCCCTGAGTCGTGCCCGCCGTACGAGTGGCCGCAGCCGGCCTACCAACTGCTGAAGGTACGCTTATTCCGTGGATGACATCATATTTCATTTCTAACGCTTTTATTGTGTTGTATTAGTTTTAGATTTCGTAGACACTTCTTCCAGAGAGCGCAGCGCCTATCCTGGACGTCCACGTCACGCTCTTCAACCCCAACATGTATCGCCCGCTTTGTAAGAGTGCAAGTGCTATTTATGATGCTAATGATGCTATTTGCTGACCTATTTGATCCGTTTAGCCAAGTTCGTGGAAGCGGAGGACGCGTGTCTTGCTAGACTGTGCAGCTACACGACGTGGCCACTGACAGAGGTATCTGACAGAGGTATGCACGCTATGGATTGTGTGTGTGGGGGGCTAAGAAGAGCTGCACTGTCCCGAGTGACTTTTAGTGGCTCGGTGGGCGGTGACCGGTCTACAAAAGCGAGCATCATAGGAAGCATGTGGACGTGTAATAGTGGCTCTGGGACGATGAGCCGGCAGACGACAATGGAACGGTGATGACGGGAGGAGCGGTCCGGCACGAACCGTGGTACCGGTGGCATGCAGAACGGACCATGCGGGCAAAATGATGGCGCAGGTCTCCACGACAGCGGCGTGGGGATGGAAGGCACGGTTGCTAACCAAGGTCGGTGTGTGTAGTGATTACATACGGCGTTAGGAGGGGTGTCCAGTGTGTGCGCTTCGGATGTGTGTGCCGGCGACAGTGTGTTTCGAGCGATTGCAGGATTCCGGAAGGAGGTATCCGGACAGAAGCTGAGTTGAGAGAAAGAAGTAAGAGGTCAGTCGCGAATTTTCTTGGTTGAACGCATAACGAATATTCCCTTTACATTTGACTTGTATTGGTTTTGTTAGCTACGCAACCTAGAACTCTAGTACTCACTCCTTCGACACGCCGGCTGACCGTCCCCAACTGAGGCGCTTCGCGACAGCACTAACCTTGTGTGGTGCTAATGTGTGCGCGAAAGCTGGACACAATGGTTAGCGACCACGGTGATGGCTGTCAATGCGGGACATGTCCGGATTAAGATGGGAGAGGGGTACACATTTCTCGGGTAGGTACGAGCGGCGATCATTTGAGTACGCGTCCGTACTTAGTAGGTCATAGTGTAGCCATAGCATACAAATCACTAGTGTAGGAGCTGGCGGCCGTCAGGTACTGCACACACCGAAGACTCCCGTGCGGTTGTATGCTTCGTCTAGAGACCATTCCAGTGGGAGCTCGCTCCGAAACTCATCGATGGTTCGGGACACATGCGAAAGCTCGAAATGCAAACACTCACGAAGGACAAAGTGCACATCAGTTAGCACTGCGTAGGTGTTGTCCGTTCTTGACATCTTGAGAGCACTTGGGGCTTACCAAGAGGATTGGGAACTGTCAGATCTAGAACACCCGTGTCCGTTCACGGAAGCATGCACTCATCAACTGCCAGGGAAGATGTCGTGTGACAGACGAATACCGACTACTGAAACTTATGTGCTCACGGGGGGTCTGCAAACCATGCAGTACGTAGCAGCACGAGATCTTTCATCCTCGATGGTAAACACCGTTGCAGCGCTGGCAATTGGCCGAGGTGACAGCAAGAGTCGAGAGCTATTCGCAAGGTACTCCTGCGAAAGTGGAAGAGCATCTCAACAACGGAAATTCAGCTGAGTCGATGAATACATCCGACACCTTCAAGGTGATCTCATGGTGCGAGAACACCAGCGCCGGTCTTAATTCTACTCAATCACTGTACTCCGTTTCCTGAACTGCAGCTCACTGTCCGGATACTATCATGAGAAGTCTTGGAGACCAGCAGCACGCTTGAAGTGACGGAATTTTCATAGTGGCAGCTGTGAAGAACTGCCCTGCAGTACTAACTAGGCTGTTGCTCAGTCTATCAGTGTCCAGACTCCGACCGAGCCAGAGCCCAGACACTGCGAGACTTGCAGATCTCGGATCATGTCCTACGACGACGTGAGGCACACGGCTTCACTGTTGCCCGCTCCGCCGTGTACCCACGCATCTACGCTGCATACCAAAGGACAATATGCGGGAGGACTCGTTGGCTGTGAGCAACCAAGACTGCGGACACAAGCAAGCGATGGAGTAAGTATCTTAGTTTTATTATGCTGTTATATATGTTGCGGTACGGCGGTGCTCTGGTGGTTTTGCGGCCAGCTCTCCGATCCACACTAGTGTTTCTACTGCTCTGTGAGCAAGTAGATTCGGAGAGCGAGCCCCACCAGACACCGCACGTCCTGTCGTGGCTTCTTCCCGGCACGAAGTGTTCTACGTTACTTTTTCTGTTATCTTCTAGCAGTCTGACCTTCTACTGTACTACGGCCATCATGGCACCTACACTTAGAAGCGACAGACAGTTGGAGAACACTGCAGTGACGCGCCCTGCGTCACCACAGGTTATGAGCCCAATCAGGGCGCAGCAAACGACTGACGTGTCATTTGGTGTGGAGGCCACTCCACAAGACATTTCTGCGAATGAAGATCGAGGATCGCGCCGAATGGCTGAAAGTCCGATCGGACGCGACACTCTGATTTCGCACTTAGAAGCGAAGCCGCTGATCCTCTCATTGGCTGGAATTCCCAGCGGAATTCCCTCATTCGTGCGGTTCTCCAAAGTCTAGCTCATTCCTGAGAAAGAACAAACGGCGAGAACCCGCCGTCGCCGCCGTCGTCCCCGAGCTCCAGCGCGAGCAGCAGCGACTGCAGCAGTTCCCGCGCGAGCCGACACGACAGCGCAAGCTCCCGCGGAAGCCGACACGCCGCGGAAACTGACGAAGAGGCGCGAAGTGAAGCGCCGAGCGCCGTGGCGAGCATGTTCGACAACCAGAACCGTGGGGGTCGCTACAACGACGCGGAGCTGAGCGACAGCATCAAGTCGCTGCGAAACTTGAAGATCAAGTTGCCGCCGCTGACAAAGAAAGAAGAGTACCAAGTGTGGGCCAGCGAGGTGCCGCTGCACTTCGATGGCTCCATGCTGGGAGACATTACCTACGGGATCGAGAGATTCGACTCGGAGGGGTACAAGCGTCCCAAGTACGCCGAGTGGTACAAGTTGCGACAGACCAAGGCCTTCTTGGCCCTGGCCCTGTCAGTGTCAGTGGGGTTGAGGACCACCTTCAAGATCGACGACATCCGGAACCAGGCGGAATCGGCGTCGATCCTGTGGGACACCATCACGGCCTTCTTCGAGGCCGGTGACGGCGTCAACCCTGACTACCTACGGTGCGAGCTCATGTATCGGAAGCTCAAGCCGAACGAGGCTGTGACCAACTACATCAAGGACATTGACAACAAGGCGCGCAGACTGCGTCTGGCGCGCGGATCCTTCGATGAGTATGCAAGCCTGCTGATTTCGAATGCGTTACTGGTTTTCCCGGAGATGGTGCGAGCTCACTCCGTGTGGATTGCGAACAACGACCAGAAGACGATGACGCTCGCCGAAGAGCTGCAGCGTTTGCGCACGGCTGAGCATTCGAACAACCTAGTCCAGCAGCAAGTGCCACTGTCTGCGCCGCGCCAAGCTGGCGTTGCGCAAGTAAACAGTGTGGCTTAAGGACAAGGACAAGGACAGCACGGACGCATGCGTGGGAAGCACGCCAAGAAGATGACGCGAGCTGTGGAGACCAACAAGAAGACGTAGAACTTCAACTGCGCCAACTGCGGCGACAACGGCCACTGGTATGCCGAGTGTACTGCTTCAACTGGACGCGAGCTGAAGCCTGAGCTTGCGCAAAGGCTCCAGAACAAGCAGCGCGGCAAGAGACCTCCAGTCTCGCTGGTCAACTCGGTTCGTCGTGTCTACGACGTCGACTGATGGATCGCAGACGGAGTTGTTTGGTGGGCTATCATTGTGTTCACCGCCTGCTGTGGCGAACGAGAGGACCGAGGCTACTGCTGCGTCGACAGCTTCGTCCCCGTACTCGCCGACAACACCTGCAAGCAGTGAAGGAGAGCAAGAACAAGAACATCGAGGACATGAACAAGAGAGTGATCGTGTTGTTACGCATGTTAGTCGCTACGACGTGCCTACGACGCCACAGCAGCTGCAACTGCAACCTCAAGTTCCTGTGCAACCTGTGCCACCAGTGCAAGATGTGCAACCTCAAGCTTCTGTTCAGCTTGGTCAAGCTGGGCTACCTGCTGTTCCTGCTGCTGCTCCTACTGCTCCTGTTGCATCTGCTGCTCCTACTGCTCCAGTTGTACCTGTGCTACCTGCTGCACCAGTGTATCCTGCAATGACAAACTTCATGACGAGCGCTATGCAGCGCCAGTGGGAGGGTGCTCTAGTCCCTGGAGTGCCCCAGTCAATGGAGATAATGATGTACTATTTTGGAAAAGGGTTGATGTCTGAGCCAAGGGCCAATAGTAGTGTGGTATAGTGAGCCCAAGTTTCGGCCCAGACCTCAACTAGGCCATCCTATGTTAGGCCCGAATCAGGAACGACCCAACTGGTGAGACCACCCTTCGGACTTAAGCCGACCAATGGACGACAGACGACCGGAATGTTGGTAATCCGGCCGTGTGGAGGCAGTTGACTTAGCCAACCGTTGGCGAGCACTGTCAACCGCCGAGATCTGGTCTGAAGGGTCGGGTTGCCCGTTGAGGGTGGTAAAACTCCCTGCCAAGAGTCCGGTTGCCCGATTAGAGCGAGCTCCGACCGTTCAAGCCCAAAACGGCTCGGCGAAGGGGCAATCGACTCGACTAGAGAGGCGTAGAGATCTGAAACGATCAAATTTCACTTGATATTTGTATAGAGAACTAGGAAACAATTAGAAAGAGCTCCCCAGAGCTCTACAAACAATACAGAGCAGAATCTTCCAAGTTCTAACCAAGTGCACACTCCGGTAAGTCCCTGCGCGGGCTGGATTATGTCTGCCGTCGGTCCCGAGAGGCATAGCTTGTAGGGACTCGACCAAAGGGCAGCGCCAAGACGACAAGTCGACCCAGGATAGGGTAAACCTCGCTTTGCGCGCTCAACTAAATCTTGCTCAACTAAGCAAGTCGGTACGCCGGATAACCGGGTGCCGTGACACTTCAAGTCGAGCAGCCTTTGCTCTCGACGCCCTGTAAAAGCACTCGCGCGCCGCCCCCCACATTGGAGACTGGCACAGGTTCTACCGGAGATAGTTGGCTCGACTATACTCCGACGACCAAATTTGACTGGCTTAGTCGACTGGTTCTGCGCAAACGAGACACCGCTGTTCTGGAAAGGCCGAACCGCTGGGTCAACTCAGCACCGGCTTTGTTCGCCGACTTGTCGGCGATTGTTGTGTGCTAATTGAGATGATTACTAACGGATTTCTGTATATTGCAATAACACAGTAGTGAATCACGTGTGGGTTCACTCGCGCCAGGGGATGACTATCAGACCTCAACTGTACTATCAAGATGGACCTACGAGACGTGCAGAGCCCTACGGTATTGATCGAAACTTACCGTTGCCGCGTGGGAGCGAGCGACGTTGCTCACCACCTCGTGACTTCGGGTCAAGACCTCAGTACCCGCCGGGCTATGGATGCTGTCCATCGCCACCAAGAGATCGTGGCAACTTCGGAGCTCCGCTGCGCGGACCTCCACCAAGGCGTTTTGAGTCGCCACCGCGTGAGCAACTGCGCTCGCCGCCACGCGAGCCACTGCGTGGGCCTTCGCGTGGGCCGCCAAGTCATTACGGGCCGCCACCGCCGCGTGGACCCAAGTCCGCGACAGTGGGGCAATGAACCACCGCATGGTCGTGATGATTGGCAGCGACGTGACAACCGGCAGCGTGACGACAACCAAAGACGTCGTTTCTCGCCGCGTCGTTTTGACGACCGAGTTTGTGATCGCCGAGGTGATCGTGGTGCTGCGCACCGTGATGGGCCAAGGATGGTGAATGCAATCGGACGCAATCAAGGTATGAACAACATTGCAGAGGAAAACTGTATTGAATGGATATTGGACTGAGGATCGCAAGCCAACTTTGCGGAGACCTATCGCTCTTTACGACCCTGCATGAGGACAAGACGAACCGTCTTGACATCGCCAACGGAACGTCTGAACATATCTCTGTTTGTGGCTCTGTGCTGTTGCGTGTTGCTAACCAGGTGACGGGCAAACTAGAAGACCGTCTCCTGGACGACGTGGTGTACACGCAGAATGACAAAGTCAACTTGATTAGTATGGCTACCTCCAAACATCCGACAACTACAAGCTTACATGTTCGCCGAATCAGAAGATTGCCTGGATGAGCAAGCCTGGAACCGTACTCAAGTTCGACATGCATGGCAACATCTACCGCCTCAAGACAGCGCGAGTTACGGGGTGATGGCCATGGCGATGGCTCAGCAAACGTTGGACGACAAGAAGTCGATGGAGCTGTTGCATCAGCGACTCGGCCACTTGAACATGCATCTGGTGAGCGCGTTAGCAGCCAAGATCGACCTTGGTGTTAACGTGAATACCAAGACACTGAGCTCCTACGAATGTGTGGCGTGTATTACTAGCAAGGCTAAGGCTATGCGTCATCCTCGGTTACCTGTCAAGACGGACCGACCGCTGGAGATCTTGGCGATGGACATCTGCTCCATGAGTGAGCCGACCGTGAGTGGTGCGAAGATGTTCCTGTTCATCATTGACGTCGCTACAAGATACAAGTGGTCGTATTTGCTCGAAGCGAAGAGAGATGCAAGCTACTTTGTATTGATGTTATTGAGGCGATTCAAGGTGCACAACCCGACCTCCCTGTTCGACACCTGCGTTCGGATCAAGGTGGTGGATTTATATACGGAGAAGTGCATGACTACTGCGTGCAGAATGGGATCGAGCAGCGCTCGACTAATGGCTACTCGCCGCAAGAGAACGGCATCGCAGAAAGAGCGAATGGAGTGGTGCTACCGCGTGTGCGAGCTCTGCTGACCGCCACGCACCTGCCGAACATGCTTTGGGAGAGGCCCTGTTGCACATGGTGCACACCCTGAACATGTTGCCAACGAAGATCCTCGTATTTGTGTCGTCACACGAGAAGCTTTTCGGGACTTTGCCGAGCATTAGCAGTTTACGAACCTGGGCTGCATTACCCACGTGCGGATACCACCTGAGTCACAACAACGGAAGGACAAGCTGGCATCGAGAACAAGGATGTGTCTATTACTCGGTTACAGTGCGACTATCAAAGGCTTCAAGTTCATGGATGCCAGGTGACGACCGCGCAAGACGGCATGTGCGCTTCCATGAGGAGTTCACTACCGACGGGAATTACATGAAGCTGCTGTTGGAGAACAACTTTCTCCACGGAGACTATGCTCTTCCTGCGACGCCTCCAGTCGTGAGAATCAAGACGACTATGGATACCTATGCTGCTGACTTTAGCAACTCGCAGCCAGAGAGCTTGGCCGCTGAGCTTCATGAGAGAGAATGGGTTCCTGAACAGCAATCTGAGGTGCAGACTGCAGCGCAGACCGAAGTGCAAGATGCAGCGCAACTTGCAGAGACGATGGCGGCCCAGAATGCAGCGCAGACTGTGGCCAAGACGAAGAAGTCTAGTGGCAAGACTATAGCTGAGACCACTGACAAATCTCTAGCCGACAAGCAGCTTGGAGAAACGCAACCAGCTGTGCCTCAGGCAGCGCCGGGGCAACCACTTTCACCGCTTAAGAAGGTGAACAAGAGGCGAAAGCGCAGAGCGCGCAAGAAACCAGTGAAGAGGACGCAGAAGCAGACAACCGGATTTGCAATTCAGTTGCCTCCAGTCGAACTGTGTTCGAAGAGACCTCGAAGGGCGCAGAAGTCCAACGTGCGGCTATTGGACTACGTGGTGGGCCATGTCAGGCTACCTCAGTTGACATCGAACTTCCTACGACGTACAAGCAGGCACGCGCCAGCAAGTACTGGATCAAATGGAGAGCGGCTATGCTAGCAGAACTTCAATCGCTAAAGGTCACAAGACCTCCAACCAAGGAAGGCGGCGAAAGGTGTGCAGCTGATTACCTGTCGGTGGGTCTTTGCAGTAAAACGAGACGAGCGTGGACGAGTAAAAGGTTCAAGGCACAGCTGGTGATTAACGGGTTTAAACAACAACTTGGGATCAACTATTCGGAGACCTACGCGCCGGTGATCAGATTCGAGACCATCCGAGCCGCCATCTACTTCGTTGTGCAGCGAGGTTGGGAGGTACTAAAATACGATGTGAAGACGACATTCCTGTATGGGGACCTTGAGGAAGTGATCTTCATGGAGCAGTCTCCTGGCTTCCAGATCGATGGACCTGCATCCATCTGCAGACTACTGAAGAGTTTGTACGGGTTAAGCAAGCGCCGAATATCTGGAACAAGACACTTCATGCGAAGTTGATGACAATGGGATTTGAGCGATCCGAATCAGACTACGGTCTCTACATTCTGAAGGAGAAGGGTGAAGTCAAGTTGCTGCTGACTGTCTACGTGGACGACCTACTGCTGATGGGACCGCGGGACCTGTGTACTAAACTGGCGGCAAGATTGGAACAGACTTTCAAGCTGACTACGATGGGCACAGTCAAGTATATTTTGGGTGTGGAGATCCTGATTAACCGCGCAGAGCAGAACATTGTCTACTGTCAGCGACAGTATGTTGTGGAAGTGCTGAAGCGCTTTCACATGAGCGATTGCAGCGGGTGCACGACGCCAGAGGCGACGACACCTTCGAAGGTGGTAGTTCCTGCAACTACGGACTACCTACCCTATCGAGAACTTGTTGGAGCACTCCAGTACCTTGTCAGTGCCTCGCGGCCTGACATTGCCCATGCTACCAGACATTTGGGGAAGTACCTGGCGAGCTACGATCACACGCACTATGCGCAAGCCAAGAGGGTACTGCGTTACCTTAAGGCCACGTGTGACTTCGGACTCGTGATGGACGTGCAACAAGGAAGTGAAGTACGCATTAGCTGCTACTCGGATGCTGACTACGCCAACGATCCTGCGGATCGAAGGAGTATCAATGGCTACGTGACTATGCTAGACGGCAATGTCATTTCGTATGCGTCTCGCAAGCAAGAGATCAATGCTTTGAGCACGTGCGAAGCTGAGTACGTGGCTATGGCGGAGGCTACCAATGATCTGCTTTGGATTGCGGTACTTTGCAAGGAGTTGAGCTGGCAACATCCTGTGCCGCTCTTACTCGGCGACAACCAAGGAGCAATTGCGTTGACTGCCAAACCAGGCAAGCATTCGAAGTGCAAGCACATCGACAACAAGCATCACATGTTGAGGCGCAACGTGGAGCTGAAGAGGCTCACAACTCAACACATTGGCACTGAAGAGATGGTCGCTGACGTCATGACGAAAGCGCTTGCGGTGGTAAAGTTCACCTACTTTCGCAAGGCCATGACGGTGTTGCCTGTTGTGCTTGACGAGAACGATGCAAATGCAGCTACGACGGACACTGTTGCTGCAGAGTCTACTGCTGCTACTGCTGGTGATGCTGCGCATCGCCGGAACTGAGTTCCACTTGGCTGACTGCGACGACTACAACTACGGTGGCTATGGCAAGCTAGTGGGTGTTCTGGATGCATTGTGCTGTGGGAGATTGGAACGCTACGCTATGGACTTGATGATTGTGCGGCTGTACTGCGTACGAGCTGCGAGCTACGTGCATGATTGCGCTTCGTGTGTGATTGTGTTACGTGTGTGATCGCGTTGACATTGCGAACGACATCGAGATCAAGTGGGAGTGTGAAGAACTGCCCTGCAGTACTAACTAGGCTGTTGCTCAGTCTATCAGTGTCCAGACTCCGACCGAGCCAGAGCCCAGACACTGCGAGACTTGCAGATCTCGGATCCTATCCTACGACGACGTGAGGCACACGGCTTCACTGTTGCCCGCTCCGCCGTGTACCCACGCATCTACGCTGCATACCAAAGGACAATATGCGGGAGGACTCGTTGGCTGTGAGCAACCAAGACTGCGGACACAAGCAAGCGATGGAGTAAGTATCTTAGTTTTATTATGCTGTTATATATGTTGCGGTACGGCGGTGCTCTGGTGGTTTTGCGGCCAGCTCTCCGATCCACACTAGTGTTTCTACTGCTCTGTGAGCAAGTGGATTCGGAGAGCGAGCCCCACCAGACACCGCACGTCCTGTCGTGGCTTCTTCCCGGCACGGAAGTGTTCTACGTTACTTTTTCTGTTATCTTCTAGCAGTCTGACCTTCTACTGTACTACGGCCATCATGGCACCTACACTTAGAAGCGACAGACAGTTGGAGAACACTGCAGTGACGCGCCCTGCGTCAACACAGCAGCTAGACCCCACTGCAACATTGCGGACTCGAAGACGTCCGGAGCCTTTCTTGACAAACACTGCTGAAAGAAGCTCTACAGGAAGCCCTGGAGCTTAGCAAGAGCCCGAATCATTGGCAAAGCGGTGATGCTAGGCCTACGCTGCTGACGGCGTCGGCGGCGCGTCAAGCTCCACCTGAACGGCAATTAGCTGCAGGAACAACCCGCGCAGCTCTTCGTGCGATAGCTCCACGTCCAGTCTCTCAGTCTGCAACAAATACGTTCGTTAGGTAAACACACATAATTCAAAGAAGCTGCACTCGCACCTCGCTCTTGTCCGCCACAGTCATTTGAAAAATGGCCGTGGGTCTCGACTGTCCGCTGAGTTTGTTGTTCCCCATCTCGAGGTGTAGACTCCACTCGGTTATCTGCAGCACGAGCGACGGCGTCTCCACAGCAGCAGTCGCCGCAATCTGCTTGGCTACAGCTCGTCATTTCTTCTTCCACGTCTTGTCCACCACGTGCAGCACGTCGTCGTCCACTCCTCGCGCCGTCAGCAGGTTACGATCAATTTGGCCAAAAGCTGCGGCGTCCTTGAATATTTCCTTGGCCACGTGCACCACAGCTTCAATCTGGACGTCTCTTAGCCCCAGCATCGACTGCAATTGGCCCTTCTCACTGTCAGTGAAGACCTCCAACTCCTGCAATTGGCAAACCGACCCAGTGTGCTCTTCAAACAGCCAAGATCCACATCTATTGTGTCACGGATTCACTGCAACAACTTGATGCAGCGCGCAAAGGAGTTAAGGTTCGGGTTGAACACGCGAATACGTGTGGATGGAACACGGCATATGTGATCCAAGCCAAGCTGTGCAGGTTAGTTGAAGTGCAAGTTGAAGACGTACATTCAAAGTTGCAGATCAACCATTACATGTGTACATAGGAAGCAAGAAGAGTGCAGTGCAGAGCAGTTAGCGAAGCACTCAAAAATCCATTTTACCTGCTAACGACTAGCAACCTCACCTGACCGTGAACTACGAAGGCATCTTGCCTGAGTCCGTCAGTCCATTCCTCTGCTCAAGTGCTACCATATCAAAGCGTAGTACGCTTTTGTGACATTGTAGAATTTGCAATTCAACGACCATGGAGACTCGTCGACAAGCCGCTGCACGTCAACTCGTGCTGGAGAACGGCCCAAGGGACAAAACCAGCGAGAGAGTATAGAACGTGGAAGCCACAATTGCTGAGATGGGGAACCGAATTGGCCAAGTTAAACACCGCTTGGACCAAATCCTCGAAGGCATTGACGGATTAGTGCAGACTGTTGCCACGACGCAACACACGACTGGAGAAAACGCTGCAGCGTTCGTCAAGTGCAAGACGCGGTTTCACAGACTGTTGAAGCCATAACCGAGCTTCAAACACGCTTCGGTACCGTTGGCCAAGTCCAAGAACTGGCTCAGCAGACCGCAGCCGCTGTCGCTAATATGCAACAGCAACCATCAGTGGCGCAGCCACAACCTGCACCTCAAAGTCAACAACAGGACGTTTCGATGGCCAACCAAACTCCTCGACTCAGGAAAATGGACACGAAACCACCAACGTTTGAGGGTGACATCGATGGAGTGAAACTCAATAGTTTTCTATTCCAGTTCGAGTCCTACTTCACCTTGTAGGGCTATGACCTGGCTGCAGATGATGCTAGGGTTGGTCGCGAGCTGGGTCAGTGTGTTCGCAAGAATGCAGCCACCTGGTACGAGACCTAGGTCACCAATCCGATGACAGTGAACGCATGGAGCGCCATGAAGGTGTCCTTGGAGAAGAACTTCAAGGAGCCCAATTTCCAGCAAAAATTGAGGAACGAACTGCTGAATTTCAAGCAACGTGACTCCTACCAGAACTACGTGATGAAATTTCAGGAAAAACTTCGACTTGTCCCACTTGATCCTGTTTTCGCGAAAGAAATCTTCCTGAAAGGATTAACCAGCAGCAATTTGCGGAAGCAGATACTGCGGAAGAAACCAGAGGCGCTCGAAGATGTGATTGCCGAGGGATTCAGCGAAGTTGAGCTGGAGCGACTTGAAGAGAGTAAACCGGACCTCGAGAAGCAGATTCCTACTCCTGGCAGTCAGTTTAAGGGCAAGTTCACCCACAAGAACAATACATCGGCTGGTACAACCAGTAGCAGCGCCTCGAGTGGGAGGAAGAAGTGTCATCATTGTGATAAAGGGTTTCACCACCCCGACACCTGCTGGACCAAGTACCCCGAGAAGCGCCCACAGGGACAACCCGCGTTCCGCAAGTCCAACAACACGAATAACACGGACTACAAAGCAAAGTATTTCGCCTTGGTCGACAAGTTGATCATCGACGAAGAACTGACAACAACACTCATTTAAACGAGTAGATCTGGTCGACGACGGGCGATCGACCAGATCATGTCCCAAGCCCATTGAACGGGACAAAACTTTGTTGAAGGAAGAGCGCATCTGTATTCACTGTCAAGTGGACGGAGATTCATTAGAGCCGTTCATTAGGATGCAGTGTGGGGTGCAGTTGGGAATCGGATCACAGAGTGCGAGTGTGTTTATCGATAGTGGAGCATCAATTAATGTGGTGAGTCCATTCTTTCTCCGCCAACACTCGCTGGAGGACGATATTCATGAGCATGATGTGTCGCTAAGCTTGACCATGGCAAATGGCAAGACCGAGATTTCAAAAAGAGAACGGTTGAACTGACACTTCGGATCGATGGCATGAATGATTACACTGCGGAGTTTCTTGTACTACCTGCACCAGCTAAACGAGATTTGTTGCTTGGCATGCCGTGGCTGAAAGGAGTAAACCCACAGATTGATTGAATCTCAGGCGCGATTCGGCCTAACCGAGAGCGACTCCAACGAAAACTGCGAGCACACATCGCGACACGAGCTTTCCAGAGAAAACGAAGAGCAGCTTCTCAAGTTGAGGGTTTAGATGCCTCGTACTTCTCGATTGAAACAGGGAAACAAAGTTGATTTCAACGAAGCAATTTCGACGCATGCTCAAAAAGGACAAATCAATTGAGTATGTTTTCGTCATTTAACCCGGCGACCCAAAACCTGTTGCTCGAGGTGCAAAATACCTTGAGGACTTCAAAGATCATCCTGTTTATCCCTATTTGTGCAGATATCCAGGGCTATTCCGCCAAAAGCTACCCCCGGAGCTCCCGCCTGTGGAGCATCGGGTGCCTGGAAAGCTGTATACGGAATGTCAGCTTCCCTCATTCGAAATTGGTCGTACCCACTCAGCAAGTCAAGACAGGAGTAGTAGTATGCCCCTTGCATCTTTTCCAAAATCTTATATTTGCGTGGCATTGGCATTGTACGACGCAAAGTATTGAGGTTCATCGCTCTGAAGTCATGCACAATTCGCCAGCCATCTTGTAGCATGCCAATCATGAGAGGACTGTGCCCTACGCCTTCAACTTGGATTCCTTGGCCTCCGCAACCGTTTCTGTCAGCGTTTTCGTGGGCCTTCCTGCAGCACTCTCGCGCTGTTCGACCAACGCCATCTTGAGAAGCGATTTCAACATGGATTCATTGTCTCTCAGCTCTCTCACATGACCATCGAACGAGCTGAAATTCTGCGTCTTTGCAAGCCGCTCACGGTTTTACGAACGCAATGTTGGTGCTCCATGTGGGGAAGTTGACGGCCGAATATATCCGACAGCTTCCATCTCGCGAACCCATCGAGTAATTTCGGCTTCTTGTCCCGGAGACTGTCTCCACTGCTGACGGAAAATCGGCTCGTTGCTCTTGACTTCCATTTCGTGAAGCCCATGGTCTTTACGAGTATTTGGTTGTGCCCATGGGATTATCGAATACCCCAGCGACTTTCAATGATGGAATTCGTAGAATTTTGGGTGTCCTGACCGACATTTGTCAAAGTTACTTCGATGACATCTATGTATTTACCCGAAGCACCAATCTGCAGGAGCATCGCATTGCACTGGATCGCGTATTTGATCGACTATACGAAAAGAAGTTCTTCGTGGAGCTGAGCAAGTGTGTATTTTGTGAAGCATCTATTCCATGTCTGGGTGACATCGTTGGGCGAGATGGTGTTCAAATTAGCCCCGCCAAGGTCCGAGTGATACAGGAATGGCCTCGACCGGCAACAAAGCAAGCCATGCAAGCATTTTTGGGCACTGTGACCTATGTTCAGAGGTTCTACAAGAACTTTGCAGACGACGCGGGTCCGTTATTTGCGATGTTGAAGACAGGAAACTCGAGATTACAGTGGACGTCTACGCTCGATCGACATTTTGAGAAGATGAAAGAGAAAATTGGTCAGCCACCAGTGCTGTGTTTACCTGATTTCAACAAAGACTTTTTCTTGCGGATGGACGCATCAGACTTCGCAATGGGAGGAGTGATTTTCTAGAAAGAGATTCGTGATGAAAAAAATCACTCCATCAGGGAGAAGGAACTTTTGGCTATTTTGTTTGGACTTCGTCAATGGCGCGTTTACTTGCTGGATAGACCTTTAATTGTCAAATCAGATCATAAGAGCTTGGAGACTGTGTTCAAGCAGAAATCGATCTCACGTCGGATAGCTCGGTGGTACGACGAGTTGGCTGAGTATCAATTCGACATTCGCTATATCAAGGGAGCCACAAACGACGTCGCGGACGGTATTTCCCGCCGCCCCGACTTCCAGTCAACACTGAGACAGTCACACTTGCTTCGATTTCAACTCGACAACAAGTTCGTGACCGACTTGATAAGTCGCTATCAGCAACTGTATCTGAGGCGGTAACCCGATACAAGGAAGATGAAACAACCGAAGCCTTGCTCGTTTTGCTGGATCCTCAATACTGAGTTGAGTGCGGAGGCTTCCAAGGCTGGAGCGATACCTCGTCACTTCGAGCGATATTCACTCAGTGAAGGACGGCTTTACTACCAAGCAAGTCATCATGACTCACCTCGACTTGTGTTACCACGAGCGTGTGAGCTATTGGAGCATGTCTGCGAGGAGTCCACACAGCCCCGTGTACGGCCACCCAGGTATCGATCGCACGTACCGTCTGATTGAAGAACACTACTATTTGCCGCACATGTTCAGAGATATTGCAAAATACGTGAAAGGGTGTGAAATTTGTGCTCGTACGAAGGCCGCAACGAGAGACCACCTGGCCTATTGAACAGCCATGCCATTCCAGTTCAGCGATGGAGTCATATTGCTATGGACTTTATTACTGGTCTGCCGACCACACCTCGTGATCACGATAGCGTGATGGTAGTGATTGATCATTTGACGAAGAGAGCTCATTTTGTAGCCGGGAAGGTCACGGATACAGCAGAAGACGTTGCTGTGAGGTACCACCAGGAGATTTTTCGCCTTCATGGATTACCGAATGTGGTTGTTTCGGACCGAGATGCAAAATTCACTTCGAGCTTTTGGAAGAAGTTGTGTGAACTACTAGGAGTCGAGCAAAAGATGACAACTGCGTTCAGACCTCAAGGCGATGGAATAAGCGAGCGACTTAACCAGACTTTGGAGAACTACTTGAGAGCCTTTTCGAATGCAGACTCCGATGACTGGGATAACCACATATGTCTAGCTGAATTTGCGTACAACGCTCGGTCTCAATCATCGATAAGCATGTCGACGTTTGAAGCCGACATTGGCTATATCCCTCGAACCCCAGCCACCGGGCATCTTCCGCCTAGTTTAGGCAAGGTCCGTCAGTCGAAGCACTCCGAATTTGTTGCAAAGCAAGCAGACATCTTGGCGAAAGCGCGGCGCAGTATTGCAGAAGCGCAAGATCGCATGGCAGAATACTACAACAAGAACCGAAAACCGCAGAGCTTCGACATTGGTGATGAAGTTTTCCTTTCAGGGCAACACATAGCAGCACGACACCTCGGGACGACAAAGAAGAAACTCGGCGCTCGGTGGATTGGGCCGTTTGTTGTTACGAAAGTTGTTGGTCGCGGCTACTACCAGCTTAGACTTCCTCCAAATTTGCGGATGCATCCTGTGTTCCACACAAGTCTGCTAAAACCATACATTGCCGAACAGTATCGCCGACAGCGCCAACGACTTTTCCGTGTACGGCTTGCAGATGGGGCTGAAGGCGAGCTAGTAGAAGATGTTATTGACTACAAACGCAGCAGAGGCCGAGAGCTCTACAAGATCAAGTGGCTTGGTCAAACCAAAACGACCTGGGAGCCGGCCACAACCTTCTCTACCATTGCTGGGCTGATCGACCGCTATCATGAGCGCCGGCGGAGGGATCGCTAGGAGGAGGGAATGTCACGGATTCACTGCAATAACTTGATGCAGCGTGCAAAGGAGTTAAGGTTCGGGTTGAACACGCGAATACATGTGGATGGAACACGACATATGTGATCCAAGCCAAGCTGTGCAGGTTAGTTGAAGTGCAAGTTGAAGACATACATTCAAAGTTGCAGATCAACCATTACATGTGTACATAGGAAGCAAGAAGAGTGTAGTGCAGAGCAGTTAGCGAAGCACTCAAAAATCCATTTTACCTGCTAACGACTAGCAACCTCACCTGACCGTGAACTACGAAGGCATCTTGCCTGAGTCCGTCAGTCCATTCCTCTGCTCAAGTGCTACCATATCAAAGGATAGTACGCTTTTGTGACACATTGACACAAATTGTGATGCATTGGCCGCCATCTTCTCCAACACGCGAGCCAGCACCTGCCCCAACTTGCCACGCGCTACAGCGTTCAGCACAGCATACGACGGACCACTAACACACAACGCATGAGCCCAGAACGGTCCACCAGAGCAACCACCAGCCCTCACCTCGTCATCGCACAATAGTCAAGAAATAGTCCCACTTTTGAAGAAATACATGTACCCTAAATCACAAAACTGTGAAGACGGCTGTGGGAGGATGCGGCCAGGTACAGCAGCGATCCGTATCGAGCGCCGGAGTTGTGGGACGCGGGACTTGGGGATACGCTGACTGTGGTGGATGGAAGAGCGGACGTTTGGTCGCTAGGGTGCGTGCTGTACGCCATGGCGTTCGGCCCGTTCTCGCCGTTTGAGCACCCGCGACATGGCGTGCAGCATCTTGCGATTGTCAACGGATTCGTGAGCTTTCCGCATGGGAATATGCACTGCGGACAGGTGTTTAGCGCGACGTTCACTGCGTTGATTAAGTGGATCCTTACGCCGGATGTGGTGGAGCGTCCGACGCTGGAAGGAGTTCGTCTGTGTGTTACTCAACTTGTCAGCCCGGCACTGCGCAAACAACCGTCTGTCAAAGTGAGAAGGATGTCGTCGAGGAAGCTGCGCCGTAGCAGTGTGGAAGGGAAGGACGTGCACCAAGAACCTTCAGCTGGAGAAGATTGGGCGGACTTTTCGACATTTGACGAGCCACGCTCGATGAGCTCGCAACTTTCTTTCTCGGCGGCGGTGCGATCTCGTTCCTCGGCCTCAATCTCTAAACCACCACTCGCAAACAGGAGCAGCAACACGCAGATACTTCCTGCAAACCGAGCAAGGGTATCGTCGACCATCGAAGGTGATAGAGGACTGAGCGACCACGACCGACGACGCACACTATCACGCACTGGCAAGCAGCTATGGGTTAGTGCTTTGGAAGCTCAAATATCGGAGTGAAGAACCAAACAACGAATTGCATTTTCAATCGCATTTTTCAATGAATATTTGTCACTAGACAATCATACCTAACTTTCGGAAAGCAGGAACCAGGTAGCGCTGATGCCGATCACCATGAGAAAAGCTACGACGAGCCACAGCACCGTGATCCACAGTTTGCCACCTCGGATTTGGTCCCATGGTAGCGAAGAATAGCACCGGAAAGGCGTAGCAGCTCAGTAGTTTACCCGAGGGTTAGAAGCTATTTAGTGTTTGAGTAGGTACACCACTGAAACACCAACTTCACAACGTCGAATTTATAGTGAGCCGTGTTACTGTCCCCAACGAGATTGCATAAAACGGACGACAATCACCAATGACTTCACCAACTGTTTGGTTGGGAGGGTTAACCGTTGCCAATGAACATTTTAAGTACGAAAAATACTGCGCTAAATACGATCCGATTTCCATAAATTTCACTCTGTTTTCAAATAATTCAAGGTGGTGTGGGTCACACAAGGGTCCACGCTCCACTCGTTCACGTCACCTGGGTGGCTTCGCGAGACTCTACATGTGCTTCACCACACGCATGCATCCTTCCTACTAGTAGTACAAACTCACACGTACGCCACCCTCACAGAGCTTGTGCAGTACGAGCATACCGGATTCTACCAACTGTAGGCAAAAGCTACATACAAACAGCTAAAATACGTCCGCAAAGAGATTCAAACGTTCATTCTTGCAAGTTACCGGCCTCGCTTCGTTCGGGATATAAAGATAGAACCTACTGGCGAGCGCAATCCTCGTCTCGCTGGGGAGCTCGGCGCTGGGCCCGCCTTCGCAAATACCACGCGGCCCTGCTTCGCGGGCACCCCGCGCGGGCTACGCGCGCTTGCACCCGCTCACCTCCGATGGTCATTTTCTGTCCATTCACCTCCTCGTTTTTCAGTTGGGTGCAATACACACTCTCATTTTCTTTTGAAAGCGGCTGACTTATTAATCACCGGCCCTAATTAACAGCTCGCATTTGAAACGTTTGAAAAAGACAAATGTAGTATTTTCCAGCACTCGAGCCACAGTGAATCCTGTCATGTTCAATCATCAGTTCGGTTGTATTTGAAAGGGGTTAATGCCGACTCGGATGCAGCGCAACTCGACTTGTCCATGAAAGTGTTTGAGAGTGCTCTTCGCATCGCCTTCGTAGAAAAATGCAGAATTTCTTCAATATGTTGATGGTTGACATGCTCTAGGAGGATTTTCTGCTTGTCGACCTCCCATTTGTGAGTCTTGCTCGCCAATTAAATGCTTGTTAGACGGATTTTGCTGGACATTTGATGGACACCAATTTCTGTTAATTATAACCAATGAAAAGAGCTCAATAGTGCAATATAAACCAATCATTACGAAGAAACCTAATGCAACTTTACTACCGTCCTACCTACCGTCTTCCAGCTCAGCTGACCAGTGCGTCGCTTGCGACGAGGGGCTACGAGAATGGTTGAGGATCGGCATCAACACGCTCATGAGTCTGCCGCATACCGGTACGTTTTGCTTCGTTCTCGATCTTGCTCATGACGTAGCGAGCTTCCACAATGTAGCCATCAGACCAGTAGTGGGCCGCGATGCCCAGGACAAGTGTTCGAACGCACCTCACCGAGGTGTACGAGAGCAACGTCAAACCCCTCGTAGTATGCACTTTGGAGCTGTATATATCGCTGCTATTGATGGTGTTGTTGTTTCAGAGCCCGGACCCGACCAAGCGCGACGTGCAGGAGCTCCAGACCACGTTCTCCATGGCGTCACTCAGTCGCTTCTGTAGACTTCGATTCGGCATGTCATGGCCATCTAGCACTCTCATCGGCGGGCTCTTTTTGCCAGCATCTCCGCATTGCCACCACATCCACAGCATCGCCACGGAGCAGTCCGGCAGCGGCGGAACGCGCCGGAATCGACCATTCCAGATATGTGCTGTGGCATGTGGCATATCATCCTCCCCATTACCTTCCTGTGCGAGCGCTAGGTGTGGACCAGCATTCACTGAATGCCATTCAGCTTGTTCAATAATTCAGTAGAAGAGCAAGACGCTCGATCCCCCACGCTTCGAGCAAACTCCACTTAGGTCTTCTTGACAATCTGCAAAATGTAACACCTGCAGCCTGAAGGCATTGCTTTAGCACAGTATATAGACCATCAAATGTGACGGTACCGGCGCCTAAATGCCGCGCTTCTCAAGCTCAGCCATAATGTCTTTATGCCGCTCAGCAAAAGCACCGTGCACTAGACTGGGCTTGTTGAGGACAATCCAAGAGATGAAGCGAGTGTAGGAGTTCTGGTACATGTCGCGAGAGCGCACGCTCACCGTGTTCTGCTTGATCTCGGCGACCTTCCCGTTTTGCTGTTCCCAGTCGACGTGCGCCATAGCAAACGAATTCAGACTTGAAGTTTGTATTGGTTAGCGGCCGGACATTGCGTCCGGCAAATTTGGTAGAAAACATGATTTTGCAGATGTTGAGGTTATTTGTACACAAGGAAACGTTTGCGTTTGGAATATGCCGGACACGATGTCCGGCATTGTACCCCTGGACCAGCACAAGTCCTACGTATTCTGTAGAATGCTCAATACATGGATGTCGGTGGAGAACATGACAGGGGCCTTCTCGAAAATACTACTACTACAGTAGTACTAGTAGTAGTAGTATACAGTAACGAAGCTCTAATGAAAATGGATAAGATCAGAAGGACGGAAATTAATGTTTGGAGTGAAGGCATGGGTGTCGGTGGAGAACATGACAGGGCCTTTCAACAAGGAGAAATAGATCATCACACTTTAGGCCACTCAAATTCTAAATTAGAGGAAAAGTTCAAGCTAGCGCGTTAGTTTTTAGGTAAACTGCGTAGGAATCCAGTCCTTTACACTGTTGTGCGCAGCTTCAGGAACTCCGTGAACGCGCGTACAATTTCTTTGTCTGCCGCCTTGCCCCTGTTTGTTGCTTGTGGCACACGCAGCATTGTTTGGACGCCACGTGCATCTATTCCAGACTTCACCCACTTGGTGAATTGTGCGGACTGCAAGTCCTTCCCGAGCTGCCCCACATTTGGCGAGCCCCTAGCCGCTTGGATCCACCTGGTCACAGTCAGTTCGTCGTAGTGTTTCGAAATGATATTCAGTATTGTCTTCACGCCAGTGTCCGGGTCATTCTTATAGAGCTTGAGCGCCCATTTTTGAAACTCGGGGCTGGACAGCGAGTACCTTTCGGTAAGCTTCAACGACTTGAACTTCATTTCCGCGATGGGCTGAGTGAAAACGTGCTGAACGCTCGACTTGGTCATCTTTGACACTTTCTTGACGAAGCCGGGGAGCACAATTGCTCTCTCTTCGTCACCCTTATCCACTGCAGCCTCAGTCCTCAAAAGCCTCTTGGCATCGCCAGCAGTCGACAAATTCAAGGACTCGAATGTGGCTGCTTTGGTTGATGAAGTAGCATCGATACTTGACAGGAGAGTCACAAGACCGAACAAAAGAATGCAACGCAGACTCATGGTGGCCTTCTGAGCAGGCTTGGGGCGTGAGCGCAAATTCGGAAGTGAGAGACCGACATTTCAAGGGAAAACACACTTGCGTTGATCTCGGGGATAATAAACACGATGGGGTTTCACGCAAGCGCTGGGTGAACACCCCACATTGTTCACGCGAGCTCTGGTGTCTCCTGTCTGGTATAACCGTATATCGCATGACGAAATACCGTAGTTATTACTGCAACCTTAACTATTTGCATAAAAAGAACGCGCCAGGCACCCTTAACGAATTTCAAATGTTTTTGGCAGTGAATAAAGCAGACCTCCTTAATAGCGGCACTTTGCAAAAATACCCGGCACTGTGCCGAGTTATAGTTTTCCGAGGTGCCGGATTTAGCCGACTCTTCAGTATCAAAAATCAAGGAGCGATGAGCAGGCTCAAGCCGAGCGTCTCTGGCAAACCCCTCGCGCAAGACACCGTTCCAGCCAGCCCATGCACTTCAGTACAGACTAGTAGTTGCGATGAGGGATACACATGGTGTAGTCTGCTCTGTTCGCTGCCAGTTCTGTCAGTTCTTTGGAAGAGAGGAAGCAGCGACTGGAAAGCGGAAACGTACGCAAAATACCAAGTTCTACAAGGCACCCTATCGACCCCAGTACTATGTCGACCACAACACTAGCGCTCATACTGTGAAGTGGGAAGCGTACAAAGCGCTGAATGATGCAGACAAAGCTACGTTTTTCGATGGTCAAACCTCACGCAGCAATCAGTTGTCGTCACACTTTGAAAGAGACTCGTCCGTATTGAGATTTGATTTTCCCGAGTCCATTGTGAAGAATCTGATTGGAAAGTTATTTTTCAATTTGGAAGACGAGCACGTGTCTGTCGCGACAGCACTTTGAGCATTTGGGCAGTCCGAAAGTGGCGTACATACTGTTACGATTAAGAATCCTCTTCGATTTTCTCTCGCGATTCAGCATTTCGGCGTTGGGTTGCCTTTTCGTCAAACGGCTGCTGTTATGCAGCAAAAACACAAAGCTACAGGCAACCCTCAGCTGTATGGCATGACAGACACTTTGGTGAGCTCGTATGCGAGGTTTCTGGTGGCACACTCCTTTCAGCAGATAGGCAAATTGATGGCAGACTCCAATATGTGGGGCTTTGCATTTGCATGTGATTTGACGACCCATACAGACCGATCATTCATGGATCAACGCGTCCGCCTTGCTGTGAATGGTGTGCTAGTTAACCTACACGTACTCGCTATTCCCGTGTTCAATCGCCACACGGCCGCGGTGCAAGTACAACTGATTGTTGCGGTTCTTGATGTTCTCTACGCTCAATGGAGAGATAAGCTGATTGGTATTGCGTCGGACGGTGAGAACACAATGACTGGCCGTCATGGTGGTGTTGTGACCTTGCTCGAAGCGGAGGCCACGCATTCCGTCCTTCGGGTCTGGTGTGCTGCTCATCAGATGGATCTCGTGATGAAAGCGGCCTTTGCCATCGTCGGCGATGGCAATTTCGTTAAGAAGACCAAAGATTTGATCGTTCATCTACGCCGACAAAAGAACTTGATTGCTGAAATGGGTGGTGCCGCAAGAAAACTGACAAATAGATGGCTGTACATGAGGAACGCTATGCGTTGGATTCTTCAACACCGTGTTAGACTTGCTGAGCATTTCGACCAAAATGGTTCTATGTTGCCATTGCCAGAGTGGTGGGTCAATGCAGCAGTAGTTAACGGGATCACTGCAGTCGTCAACGCGACATTTGTCAAAATTCAGGCGAAAGAAATTCTCTTGTCACAGCAAATGGCCGAGATCGATATTCTAGTTGTTCGCCTACGCAGTCTGCTTTCCGTTCAACCTGTCGTTGATGGGACTTTTGCGCACGGCGCAAATGACACAGTATCAGAGAAATACTGGCTTAAGGAACAACACCTCGTCAATTTTGTTAAGGACCAAGGAAGTTATGTGACCACGCACCTCGACACCATGCAACCCGACGAAAAGCAATCGACGCTTAAGCTGCTTGGGAAATTTGTGCTGCACGTCATTGAAGGGATGGAGTTGGTGCAAGCAGAACGAAATAGCAACAACGAGGCTGCTGAACTCGTTGCACCGCCAGTGATGCCGTCTAAACTAGCTCAAATTCCTCCACGTGAATTTGTGAGCGATCTGTTGGATCCCCACCGTATTCATCTGGCGAAGTTTTGGATCCAAGCTCAAATCGAAGCTGTCGAAAGCGAGCATCGCGAGTTGTGCCAAGCAGATATGCTAAACGACTATGTCAAGAGAGTACTTGACGAAGAAACCTATGAAACCAATTTCAATGAGGGATGGGATACGCTCCAGGTGGCTGCAGCACCGCGCACTTTTTCGCACCTTTGACAGTTCTGTTGTGGGCTAGCAACTGTATTCGCCAACACGGCGTCTGTGGAGTCTGATTTCTCCGTTCTCAAGTGGGAATTAAACGATCGTCGCACAGCATTGACTTCACTACCTCTGGAGGGCATCTTCCAGGCGAAACAGTTTGATCAACTCAACAAACTCTCGAAAAAGTAGCTTTAGAACGGCACAGTGCCGGAAAAGAGATTCTCAAGATGCCGGTATAAAGCTTATTTGACACTTTCCGGCGTTTGCCGTTATTACGGAGGTCTGGAATAAAGTCACAAAGTGATTGGAGTCCACTAATCGGTTAGATACAGTACGCCTCCGTAAATTATATTCGATATATTACCGACATTCCCCGAGTCTCGATATATAGAAAAACTGCGTGACACCCGCACCTCCCCCTTTCATCCCTCCCCCGATGGTTCAGAGCCGTTCATTTCAAGATTTCAATCGGACCGCTGGAAGTGTAATGGTCGTCAAATCAACTCCAGCTTCAGCGGAGCCTGGTGGTGAGCCTGCAGAGATGACCGCCCCTGAATGCCATGCCCCTGCCTCTCCTACTGTCGTGAATCGTGCCGCTCCCATGACAGAACGACTCTTCGAAACCTGGGCGGAATTTTACGAATATCTCGACCACTACCAGAACGACACGCATCAAGTGTACCGGTCGCGCACGTCCCCAGGTGTTGTACGTGAAAACCAAGAGCTTCGTGAGAAAGGAACACTGTCGGATACAACAAAATCGACCCTGAGGAGTTCAATAAGTATTACGTCAGCTTGCTCTGTACTCACGGTTGGAAACGCCCATGTCGGTCGAAAAGAAAGCGGAAAACTACTTCGTCAAGTCCACTGGCTGCCAGGCTAAGATATTAATCACTGTTGTTTGGGTACCAACGCTCGGTTTCCGTGTCAAGGTGACACAGCAGTACACCGTTCACAACCACGCTCTCGGCCAAGGTCTCTACGACAACCATCCAGCGAACCGAAGAATTGGAGACTTGGACACCATCGATTTCGTCGATGAGTTGCGCATCGCGAGGGCCAAGACCAAGTTGATAATGCAGTACTTGCCGAATAGAACGGGTATATTGTTTCTGATTTGTAATTTTATAGCTGGATCTTATTAATGTATGTGTTCTGTTTGGTAGGCAAGAAGATTACGCTTCGAAATGTTCACAATCTCGTAGCAAAGTTGAAAGAGGCGCGCCGCGGCGATACGACTGTGGAATCACGTTTGGAGTCCGTACTGCATACATTTTGTAGCCGCAAAGGTAACCGTATACGTTGACGATGCAAAGCTAGCCCAGACAATCACCTTCCAGACACGACAGATGCGACGGGTTGTCGAAGAGTTTCCAGAGGTGCTGATGGTAGACGCTACTCACAACACTAACGATGCGCGCTATAAGCTGTTCAGTTTTATGATCCACGACGTGTTCGGGCATGTGAGTATATGGTCGA
This sequence comes from Phytophthora syringae, assembly GCA_012656105.1. Taxonomy (NCBI): domain Eukaryota; phylum Oomycota; class Peronosporomycetes; order Peronosporales; family Peronosporaceae; genus Phytophthora; species Phytophthora syringae. The sequence continues at coordinate 93,885 of JAAKBD010000005.1, read as the reverse complement.
GCCATGAACTGTCTCCAGTTGCTTGCATACTGACTAGTCATGTCTCTTGTGTCTTTTGTAGCGTTGTGTCTCTTTTGTATTGGATTGTGACCGCTTCTGTTTGGTTGTGACTCTGGGATGGCTATGTGTCTCGTTGTGGTTCTGTGTTGAGCTTATGGCTGGTGTGTACAGGGTCAATATGTGCAGCATGCACTCATGGAGAACGAAAGTGCGGAGTGTCTGACCGATGCAGTGACTTCGTTCAAGGCATTCAATTCGACGTGGGATAAAGTTCGAGTAATTATTGTGGACAAAGATTTCGGTGAGATAAGTCTTCTCCGACAACAGTTTCCCGGTGAACGCATCCTGCTTTGTGTTTTCCATGTAGTCAAGTATCTACGCACATAAATGTCAAGAAGAGAGTATGGTGTCCTGGATCGGGAGAAAATAGAAGACGCGGTCGATTTGATGATCAAGGCTAAGACGGAAGATGAGTACAATACTGGATTGAAGTACCTGTACTATGTCGTGGAGAACAAGCAGATCCTGCAAGACAATGACATTCCAGAACCGACACATGCCTTTATGCAATACTTCCACAAGAACTGGCATGTTTGTAGGGAGATGTGGAGCGGCTTTGGGCGTGTCGACGTTCCCCACTTGGGGAATACAACAAACAACAGGTAAGCACACATGCCGTACTACTCTAATTTTGATTTTTACGGAAGGTTGGCGGCTAACGACCTACAATGATATTCGGTAGACTCGAAGCGGCGTGGGGTCTTCCAGCCAATGAGAGGATCAGCGGCTTCGCTTCTAAGTGCGAAATCAGAGTGTCGCGTCCGATCGGACTTTCAGCCATTCGGCGCGATCCTCGATCTTCATTCGCAGAAATGTCTTGTGGAGTGGCCTCCACACCAGATGACACGTCAGTCGTTTGCTGCGCCCTGATTGGGCTCATAACCTGTGGTGACGCAGGGCGCGTCACTGCAGTGTTCTCCAACTGTCTGTCGCTTCTAAGTGTAGGTGCCATGATGGCCGTAGTACAGTAGAAGGTCAGACTGCTAGAAGATAACAGAAAAAGTAACGTAGAACACTTCCGTGCCGGGAAGAAGCCACGACAGGACGTGCGGTGTCTGGTGGGGCTCGCTCTCCGAATCTACTTGCTCACAGAGCAGTAGAAACACTAGTGTGGATCGGAGAGCTGGCCGCAAAACCACCAGAGCACCGCCGTACCGCAACATATATAACAGCATAATAAAACTAAGATACTTACTCCATCGCTTGCTTGTGTCCGCAGTCTTGGTTGCTCACAGCCAACGAGTCCTCCCGCATATTGTCCTTTGGTATGCAGCGTAGATGCGTGGGTACACGGCGGAGCGGGCAACAGTGAAGCCGTGTGCCTCACGTCGTCGTAGGACAGGATCCGAGATCTGCAAGTCTCGCAGTGTCTGGGCTCTGGCTCGGTCGGAGTCTGGACACTGATAGACTGAAAAACAGCCTAGTTAGTACTGCAGGGCAGTTTTTCACAGCTGCCACTATGAAAATTCCGTCACTTCAAGCGTGCTGCTGGTCTCCAAGACTTCTCATGATAGTATCCGGACAGTGAGCTGCAGTTCAGGAAACGGAGTACAGTGATTGAGTAGAATTAAGACCGGCGCTGGTGTTCTCGCACCATGAGATCACCTTGAAGGTGTCGGATGTATTCATCGACTCAGCTGAATTTCCGTTGTTGAGATGCTCTTCCACTTTCGCAGGAGTACCTTGCGAATAGCTCTCGACTCTTGCTGTCACCTCGGCCAATTGCCAGCGCTGCAACGTTGTTTACCATCGAGGATGAAAGATCTCGTGCTGCTACGTACTGCATGGTTTGCAGACCCCCCGTGAGCACATAAGTTTCAGTAGTCGGTATTCGTCTGTCACACGACATCTTCCCTGGCAGTTGATGAGTGCATGCTTCCGTGAACGGACACGGGTGTTCTAGATCTGACAGTTCCCAATCCTCTTGGTAAGCCCCAAGTGCTCTCAAGATGTCAAGAACGGACAACACCTACGCAGTGCTAACTGATGTGCACTTTGTCCTTCGTGAGTGTTTGCATTTCGAGCTTTCGCATGTGTCCCGAACCATCGATGAGTTTCGGAGCGAGCTCCCACTGGAATGGTCTCTAGACGAAGCATACAACCGCACGGGAGTCTTCGGTGTGTGCAGTACCTGACGGCCGCCAGCTCCTACACTAGTGATTTGTATGCTATGGCTACACTATGACCTACTAAGTACGGACGCGTACTCAAATGATCGCCGCTCGTACCTACCCGAGAAATGTGTACCCCTCTCCCATCTTAATCCGGACATGTCCCGCATTGACAGCCATCACCGTGGTCGCTAACCATCGTGTCCAGCTTTCGCGCACACATTAGCACCACACAAGGTTAGTGCTGTCGCGAAGCGCCTCAGTTGGGGACGGTCAGCCGGCGTGTCGAAGGAGTGAGTACTAGAGTTCTAGGTTGCGTAGCTAACAAAACCAATACAAGTCAAATGTAAAGGGAATATTCGTTATGCGTTCAACCAAGAAAATTCGCGACTGACCTCTTACTTCTTTCTCTCAACTCAGCTTCTGTCCGGATACCTCCTTCCGGAATCCTGCAATCGCTCGAAACACACTGTCGCCGGCACACACATCCGAAGCGCACACACTGGACACCCCTCCTAACGCCGTATGTAATCACTACACACACCGACCTTGGTTAGCAACCGTGCCTTCCATCCCCATGCCGCTGTCGTGGAGACCTGCGCCATCATTTTGCCCGCATGGTCCGTTCTGCATGCCACCGGTACCACGGTTCGTGCCGGACCGCTCCTCCCGTCATCACCGTTCCATTGTCGTCTGCCGGCTCATCGTCCCAGAGCCACTATTACACGTCCACATGCTTCCTATGATGCTCGCTTTTGTAGACCGGTCACCGCCCACCGAGCCACTAAAAGTCACTTGGGACAGTGCAGCTCTTCTTAGCCCCCCACACACACAATCCATAGCGTGCATACCTCTGTCAGATACCTCTGTCAGTGGCCACGTCGTGTAGCTGCACAGTCTAGCAAGACACGCGTCCTCCGCTTCCACGAACTTGGCTAAACGGATCAAATAGGTCAGCAAATAGCATCATTAGCATCATAAATAGCACTTGCACTCTTACAAAGCGGGCGATACATGTTGGGGTTGAAGAGCGTGACGTGGACGTCCAGGATAGGCGCTGTGCTCTCTGGAAGAAGTGTCTACGAAATCTAAAACTAATACAACACAATAAAAGCGTTAGAAATGAAATATGATGTCATCCACGGAATAAGCGTACCTTCAGCAGTTGGTAGGCCGGCTGCGGCCACTCGTACGGCGGGCACGACTCAGGGGCTTGGCGCGGAGCAGGGGACGGTCGTCCGTGTGGCGCAGGGTCTTGTTGCGGGGCAGGGGGAGGGGAGGGGGCGTCGCGGCACCGGCTTCTGTCTTTCCGGACGCGTGGCAAAATGAGTGGCTCTGAAAACCGTAAATAAAAATGGGGAAATTATAAATTACAACATGGCCCAAACATGGTCCAGAAACAGTTGTGCACATGGCCATGAAAACATGGGCCGTAAATTTCCGTTTTCGAGTGGATGTAAAGCCCCTTCAGTTTTATATTCGGGAATTTTCACGAGTAAGTTTCACGAACCAAAAAATATTGATCGTTGTTAGAGTCACAAAGCCATCTTGTGCCTTCGTACTTATCTGAAATTTGAAGTCACCGAACAGCCCCTTTGTCTGTGTATAGCCATGACAACGACACAAAGGCACAAATTCGTAATAGATTACCAAGATATATTTCCAAAACATGGACTCGTCAGACTTTCGCAAACACATGCTAATGGAGCGTGCATCACTCTTGTACAATAATTGTACAAGAGTACAATTATTGTACGACGGATATTGTGAACAACGTTGAAGAGATCAACCTCGAAGTCGACAGCGCCAGTATCTGCTTGAGCAGACGCACTGGTGAAGGATATATCAATGTACGTCTGCTGATGTAGAAGCTGCTGGTAGCGGCGTAACTACTTCTCATTGAGGCCTCCTACTGCGATGGTAATACTGCGATGTGCTAATGTCTTTCTCCAGGAAGAATGAATCTCGCGCTGAAACGCTGAAACGGCCGTTGTATCTGTCTTTCTACGTAGTTTCGAGGCAGATATGAGCCGTGTATATTAGAGGTATATTACCAAACATACGAAAGCCACGTTATATGTTTCTTTATACGTAAAGTGCCTTTTAACAAGTATCGCATTCGAATGTGCCGAAGTAGTGTCTTCGATGTGGAAGTGGGCATTAGAATACCGCGCACCAAGCATTAAAAACACCAGCACAACTGCTAGCGCCATTCTGCTTGACACGTTGCTCCCTTCCACTGATCATACCTTCGGTCGTTGCATAGAATATCTTACGCATGACTTCCTCCTCACAGTATTTGTAGCGTGCCTCCTCTGCTGAGGGTCGAAGATTGTGAACTTCTTCGATTCCATATCGATAGCAACGCCACACCAGTGGTTGCTTTCCGCGTGAATAGGTATCAACACAAACTTGTTGGAAGGGAGAAAAGGCTTCGAATTCGCGATAACCTGGTACATGTCTTCCTCGTCAGAGATGTTGCTGAACATCGGTGTGACGATCCCAATGAAGGCGTTTTCCTCTTGCATGACTGTCATAGCGTTCATCATACTGTCGTCATCTAACCACTCATCTCCACGGAATAAGAGAAGGGAGGTATTGCTGATTCGTCCAAACGGACTGTCGCGCGCCAATGGCAAGACCAGTTTCTTCACATGATCTCCGCGTTCTTTGGGGTGTACTTCAGGTATTCAGCAAAACCTGGCGGTACGTCTAGTCGGTTGAGAGAAGTTGCCTCTGCCCATACTGCTGTGTCATCTACTTTTGTAAGTAGCTCCATCGTCTGGTAGTATGTGCTCATGATACCGATGTCGACGTAGCTGATTACACCAATTTTCGGAATCCGGACAGCAACAATCGCCCCAGTTTGCATCTCCACATCACCAAACCCCTCCATTATTTTGAGGCATTTTGATACGAAGCGCTCGGGCAGCACAAATGTGATACCCTTTCGACACTCGTGAGGCTGAACCGATTTTGCAAAAGCCTGCTTTCTGTCGCCGACTATCTTGACAGTAAATTTGGAGAGGAAGTCATAGGCCGACTCGTAGCTGTATGATGACTCCATGACCCGAGATATGTTGCTCAGGTTGGCAATAGGTAGGAGCGTGCCCTGCACCAACTGTTTTGCCTCCTTCCGTGATACTTCCGTTCTCTGCTTTTTTCTTGTCGTTTTTGTTTCTTGCGTACTCTCGGCTGTCCTCTGCTTTTTGTACTTTTAGCGACGAAAAATGCTGGCCCGTCACTGGAGAGATTGTTGAAGACTTCATTGTGTGGCGGTCGTCTGAGAGGTAACACATTTGCCGTCTTTTCACTGCGTCGAATTGAGCCTGTTGCCAAACTGTCGGAATGACACATCTACCAAACTGCCGTGGTGACATTTGTCACCGCCACACCGTCTGAGTGACAAGTGGTATATGCCACACATTCCACTTCTTGCTCCGCGGTATCATCAACCACAACCGCTGTTAGCGGTGTCTTGTTATCGATTGATGCACTGCCCAACTGTGTTGCCGATTCGCGCGAATGTGGCTGTACTGGTGTCGTAGTGTTGCACTGCGAGAAGAAGGACTGAGAAAACAGATCCATGTCGAGTATGTCGTCTGGTAGTGTAGATGATTGAACCACCAACGGTGATTCGCCGTCTTTACGATCTCCTCAAACCGTTTCAGCGCCAATAACATGTCAGTAAAAACAACCGTGCCGTTCCGACTCATGATGTCGGCGATACGAGTACCAGCGTCGTGAGCCGTCCGAAACTTAGTCGTTCCATTCAGAACCTTGTATCGAGAGGTGACTAGCCTGGATTCGCGAATTCGAAACGATTCGCACGCGAGTTCATCATCCGCAGATTCTTCTCCGTCAACAGGCGCGTTCAGAGGGCTCGGGAGTGACCACCGAGGTTTGATATACTTGACCGGGATGGGATTCTTGTTGGAGAGAAGACGCCAGTAAATAACATGCCGACAGGGAAGTAGTTCGGTCCTAGAAAAGGCACAAGAACACCGAAATGTCTAGCAAATCAAAATATACCATGTCAGTGTCCAATCACAGCATCCATAACGATGTTGCTGTGTTTTACGTACCGTCGTGTCGACATGATACTTTTGATCCGTCTCGACTGCCGATGTCAGCTCATACACGTTTTGCTGTATCTCACGAATGTCGTAGTGCGTCTTCCGATCGCTGGCAATTCGATACTGCCGTTCAACAAGCTGATATGCATGCTTGCTCACCTCTCTTGTTAGCTTTTGCAGCTCTACATCCGCACCCTCGTACCGCATATGACCAATGTCATCTTTTTCGCGTACTCCATTTCCGCTATCGACTGCAAGAATATTAGGGTCATCCAGCATCATCACTGTTTTCAGTACCTCCTTTAAATGACCCCACGCCGCTTCGAGTCTACCGAATATCATTGTAGGTCGTTAGCCGCCAACCTTCCGTAAAAATCAAAATTAGAGTAGTACGGCATGTGTGCTTACCTGTTGTTTGTTGTATTCCCCAAGTGGGGAACGTCGACACGCCCAAAGCCGCTCCACATCTCCCTACAAACATGCCAGTTCTTGTGGAAGTATTGCATAAAGGCATGTGTCGGTTCTGGAATGTCATTGTCTTGCAGGATCTGCTTGTTCTCCACGACATAGTACAGGTACTTCAATCCAGTATTGTACTCATCTTCCGTCTTAGCCTTGATCATCAAATCGACCGCGTCTTCTATTTTCTCCCGATCCAGGACACCATACTCTCTTCTTGACATTTATGTGCGTAGATACTTGACTACGTGGAAAACACAAAGCAGGATGCGTTCACCGGGAAACTGTTGTCGGAGAAGACTTATCTCACCGAAATCTTTGTCCACAATAATTACTCGAACTTTATCCCACGTCGAATTGAATGCCTTGAACGAAGTCACTGCATCGGTCAGACACTCCGCACTTTCGTTCTCCATGAGTGCATGCTGCACATATTGACCCTGTACACACCAGCCATAAGCTCAACACAGAACCACAACGAGACACATAGCCATCCCAGAGTCACAACCAAACAGAAGCGGTCACAATCCAATACAAAAGAGACACAACGCTACAAAAAGACACAAGAGACATGACTAGTCAGTATGCAAGCAACTGGAGACAGTTCATGGCTCGACCATATACTCACATGCCCGAACACGTCGTGGATCATAAAACTGAACAGCTTATAGCGCGCATCGTTAGTGTTGTGAGTAGCGTCTACCATCAGCACCTCTGGAAACTCTTCGACAACCCGTCGCATCTGTCGTGTCTGGAAGGTGATTGTCTGGGCTAGCTTTGCATCGTCAACGTATACGGTTACCTTTGCGGCTACAAAATGTATGCAGTACGGACTCCAAACGTGATTCCACAGTCGTATCGCCGCGGCGCGCCTCTTTCAACTTTGCTACGAGATTGTGAACATTTCGAAGCGTAATCTTCTTGCCTACCAAACAGAACACATACATTAATAAGATCCAGCTATAAAATTACAAATCAGAAACAATATACCCGTTCTATTCGGCAAGTACTGCATTATCAACTTGGTCTTGGCCCTCGCGATGCGCAACTCATCGACGAAATCGATGGTGTCCAAGTCTCCAATTCTTCGGTTCGCTGGATGGTTGTCGTAGAGACCTTGGCCGAGAGCGTGGTTGTGAACGGTGTACTGCTGTGTCACCTTGACACGGAAACCGAGCGTTGGTACCCAAACAACAGTGATTAATATCTTAGCCTGGCAGCCAGTGGACTTGACGAAGTAGTTTTCCGCTTTCTTTTTGACCGACATGGGCGTTTCCAACCGTGAGTACAGAGCAAGCTGACGTAATACTTATTGAACTCCTCAGGGTCGATTTTGTTGTATCCGACAGTGTTCCTTTCTCACGAAGCTCTTGGTTTTCACGTACAACACCTGGGGACGTGCGCGACCGGTACACTTGATGCGTGTCGTTCTGGTAGTGGTCGAGATATTCGTAAAATTCCGCCCAGGTTTCGAAGAGTCGTTCTGTCATGGGAGCGGCACGATTCACGACAGTAGGAGAGGCAGGGGCATGGCATTCAGGGGCGGTCATCTCTGCAGGCTCACCACCAGGCTCCGCTGAAGCTGGAGTTGATTTGACGACCATTACACTTCCAGCGGTCCGATTGAAATCTTGAAATGAACGGCTCTGAACCATCGGGGGAGGGATGAAAGGGGGAGGTGCGGGTGTCACGCAGTTTTTCTATATATCGAGACTCGGGGAATGTCGGTAATATATCGAATATAATTTACGGAGGCGTACTGTATCTAACCGATTAGTGGACTCCAATCACTTTGTGACTTTATTCCAGACCTCCGTAATAACGGCAAACGCCGGAAAGTGTCAAATAAGCTTTATACCGGTATCTTGAGAATCTCTTTTCCGGCACTGTGCCGTTCTAAAGCTACTTTTTCGAGAGTTTGTTGAGTTGATCAAACTGTTTCGCCTGGAAGATGCCCTCCAGAGGTAGTGAAGTCAATGCTGTGCGACGATCGTTTAATTCCCACTTGAGAACGGAGAAATCAGACTCCACAGACGCCGTGTTGGCGAATACAGTTGCTAGCCCACAACAGAACTGTCAAAGGTGCGAAAAAGTGCGCGGTGCTGCAGCCACCTGGAGCGTATCCCATCCCTCATTGAAATTGGTTTCATAGGTTTCTTCGTCAAGTACTCTCTTGACATAGTCGTTTAGCATATCTGCTTGGCACAACTCGCGATGCTCGCTTTCGACAGCTTCGATTTGAGCTTGGATCCAAAACTTCGCCAGATGAATACGGTGGGGATCCAACAGATCGCTCACAAATTCACGTGGAGGAATTTGAGCTAGTTTAGACGGCATCACTGGCGGTGCAACGAGTTCAGCAGCCTCGTTGTTGCTATTTCGTTCTGCTTGCACCAACTCCATCCCTTCAATGACGTGCAGCACAAATTTCCCAAGCAGCTTAAGCGTCGATTGCTTTTCGTCGGGTTGCATGGTGTCGAGGTGCGTGGTCACATAACTTCCTTGGTCCTTAACAAAATTGACGAGGTGTTGTTCCTTAAGCCAGTATTTCTCTGATACTGTGTCATTTGCGCCGTGCGCAAAAGTCCCATCAACGACAGGTTGAACGGAAAGCAGACTGCGTAGGCGAACAACTAGAATATCGATCTCGGCCATTTGCTGTGACAAGAGAATTTCTTTCGCCTGAATTTTGACAAATGTCGCGTTGACGACTGCAGTGATCCCGTTAACTACTGCTGCATTGACCCACCACTCTGGCAATGGCAACATAGAACCATTTTGGTCGAAATGCTCAGCAAGTCTAACACGGTGTTGAAGAATCCAACGCATAGCGTTCCTCATGTACAGCCATCTATTTGTCAGTTTTCTTGCGGCACCACCCATTTCAGCAATCAAGTTCTTTTGTCGGCGTAGATGAACGATCAAATCTTTGGTCTTCTTAACGAAATTGCCATCGCCGACGATGGCAAAGGCCGCTTTCATCACGAGATCCATCTGATGAGCAGCACACCAGACCCGAAGGACGGAATGCGTGGCCTCCGCTTCGAGCAAGGTCACAACACCACCATGACGGCCAGTCATTGTGTTCTCACCGTCCGACGCAATACCAATCAGCTTATCTCTCCATTGAGCGTAGAGAACATCAAGAACCGCAACAATCAGTTGTACTTGCACCGCGGCCGTGTGGCGATTGAACACGGGAATAGCGAGTACGTGTAGGTTAACTAGCACACCATTCACAGCAAGGCGGACGCGTTGATCCATGAATGATCGGTCTGTATGGGTCGTCAAATCACATGCAAATGCAAAGCCCCACATATTGGAGTCTGCCATCAATTTGCCTATCTGCTGAAAGGAGTGTGCCACCAGAAACCTCGCATACGAGCTCACCAAAGTGTCTGTCATGCCATACAGCTGAGGGTTGCCTGTAGCTTTGTGTTTTTGCTGCATAACAGCAGCCGTTTGACGAAAAGGCAACCCAACGCCGAAATGCTGAATCGCGAGAGAAAATCGAAGAGGATTCTTAATCGTAACAGTATGTACGCCACTTTCGGACTGCCCAAATGCTCAAAGTGCTGTCGCGACAGACACGTGCTCGTCTTCCAAATTGAAAAATAACTTTCCAATCAGATTCTTCACAATGGACTCGGGAAAATCAAATCTCAATACGGACGAGTCTCTTTCAAAGTGTGACGACAACTGATTGCTGCGTGAGGTTTGACCATCGAAAAACGTAGCTTTGTCTGCATCATTCAGCGCTTTGTACGCTTCCCACTTCACAGTATGAGCGCTAGTGTTGTGGTCGACATAGTACTGGGGTCGATAGGGTGCCTTGTAGAACTTGGTATTTTGCGTACGTTTCCGCTTTCCAGTCGCTGCTTCCTCTCTTCCAAAGAACTGACAGAACTGGCAGCGAACAGAGCAGACTACACCATGTGTATCCCTCATCGCAACTACTAGTCTGTACTGAAGTGCATGGGCTGGCTGGAACGGTGTCTTGCGCGAGGGGTTTGCCAGAGACGCTCGGCTTGAGCCTGCTCATCGCTCCTTGATTTTTTGATACTGAAGAGTCGGCTAAATCCGGCACCTCGGAAAACTATAACTCGGCACAGTGCCGGGTATTTTTGCAAAGTGCCGCTATTAAGGAGGTCTGCTTTATTCACTGCCAAAAACATTTGAAATTCGTTAAGGGTGCCTGGCGCGTTCTTTTTATGCAAATAGTTAAGGTTGCAGTAATAACTACGGTATTTCGTCATGCGATATACGGTTATACCAGACAGGAGACACCAGAGCTCGCGTGAACAATGTGGGGTGTTCACCCAGCGCTTGCGTGAAACCCCATCGTGTTTATTATCCCCGAGATCAACGCAAGTGTGTTTTCCCTTGAAATGTCGGTCTCTCACTTCCGAATTTGCGCTCACGCCCCAAGCCTGCTCAGAAGGCCACCATGAGTCTGCGTTGCATTCTTTTGTTCGGTCTTGTGACTCTCCTGTCAAGTATCGATGCTACTTCATCAACCAAAGCAGCCACATTCGAGTCCTTGAATTTGTCGACTGCTGGCGATGCCAAGAGGCTTTTGAGGACTGAGGCTGCAGTGGATAAGGGTGACGAAGAGAGAGCAATTGTGCTCCCCGGCTTCGTCAAGAAAGTGTCAAAGATGACCAAGTCGAGCGTTCAGCACGTTTTCACTCAGCCCATCGCGGAAATGAAGTTCAAGTCGTTGAAGCTTACCGAAAGGTACTCGCTGTCCAGCCCCGAGTTTCAAAAATGGGCGCTCAAGCTCTATAAGAATGACCCGGACACTGGCGTGAAGACAATACTGAATATCATTTCGAAACACTACGACGAACTGACTGTGACCAGGTGGATCCAAGCGGCTAGGGGCTCGCCAAATGTGGGGCAGCTCGGGAAGGACTTGCAGTCCGCACAATTCACCAAGTGGGTGAAGTCTGGAATAGATGCACGTGGCGTCCAAACAATGCTGCGTGTGCCACAAGCAACAAACAGGGGCAAGGCGGCAGACAAAGAAATTGTACGCGCGTTCACGGAGTTCCTGAAGCTGCGCACAACAGTGTAAAGGACTGGATTCCTACGCAGTTTACCTAAAAACTAACGCGCTAGCTTGAACTTTTCCTCTAATTTAGAATTTGAGTGGCCTAAAGTGTGATGATCTATTTCTCCTTGTTGAAAGGCCCCTGTCATGTTCTCCACCGACACCCATGCCTTCACTCCAAACATTAATTTCCGTCCTTCTGATCTTATCCATTTTCATTAGAGCTTCGTTACTGTATACTACTACTACTAGTACTACTGTAGTAGTAGTATTTTCGAGAAGCCCCTGTCATGTTCTCCACCGACATCCATGTATTGAGCATTCTACAGAATACGTAGGACTTGTGCTGGTCCAGGGGTACAATGCCGGACATCGTGTCCGGCATATTCCAAACGCAAACGTTTCCTTGTGTACAAATAACCTCAACATCTGCAAAATCATGTTTTCTACCAAATTTGCCGGACGCAATGTCCGGCCGCTAACCAATACAAACTTCAAGTCTGAATTCGTTTGCTATGGCGCACGTCGACTGGGAACAGCAAAACGGGAAGGTCGCCGAGATCAAGCAGAACACGGTGAGCGTGCGCTCTCGCGACATGTACCAGAACTCCTACACTCGCTTCATCTCTTGGATTGTCCTCAACAAGCCCAGTCTAGTGCACGGTGCTTTTGCTGAGCGGCATAAAGACATTATGGCTGAGCTTGAGAAGCGCGGCATTTAGGCGCCGGTACCGTCACATTTGATGGTCTATATAATGTGCTAAAGCAATGCCTTCAGGCTGCAGGTGTTACATTTTGCAGATTGTCAAGAAGACCTAAGTGGAGTTTGCTCGAAGCGTGGGGGATCGAGCGTCTTGCTCTTCTACTGAATTATTGAACAAGCTGAATGGCATTCAGTGAATGCTGGTCCACACCTAGCGCTCGCACAGGAAGGTAATGGGGAGGATGATATGCCACATGCCACAGCACATATCTGGAATGGTCGATTCCGGCGCGTTCCGCCGCTGCCGGACTGCTCCGTGGCGATGCTGTGGATGTGGTGGCAATGCGGAGATGCTGGCAAAAAGAGCCCGCCGATGAGAGTGCTAGATGGCCATGACATGCCGAATCGAAGTCTACAGAAGCGACTGAGTGACGCCATGGAGAACGTGGTCTGGAGCTCCTGCACGTCGCGCTTGGTCGGGTCCGGGCTCTGAAACAACAACACCATCAATAGCAGCGATATATACAGCTCCAAAGTGCATACTACGAGGGGTTTGACGTTGCTCTCGTACACCTCGGTGAGGTGCGTTCGAACACTTGTCCTGGGCATCGCGGCCCACTACTGGTCTGATGGCTACATTGTGGAAGCTCGCTACGTCATGAGCAAGATCGAGAACGAAGCAAAACGTACCGGTATGCGGCAGACTCATGAGCGTGTTGATGCCGATCCTCAACCATTCTCGTAGCCCCCTCGTCGCAAGCGACGCACTGGTCAGCTGAGCTGGAAGACGGTAGGTAGGACGGTAGTAAAGTTGCATTAGGTTTCTTCGTAATGATTGGTTTATATTGCACTATTGAGCTCTTTTCATTGGTTATAATTAACAGAAATTGGTGTCCATCAAATGTCCAGCAAAATCCGTCTAACAAGCATTTAATTGGCGAGCAAGACTCACAAATGGGAGGTCGACAAGCAGAAAATCCTCCTAGAGCATGTCAACCATCAACATATTGAAGAAATTCTGCATTTTTCTACGAAGGCGATGCGAAGAGCACTCTCAAACACTTTCATGGACAAGTCGAGTTGCGCTGCATCCGAGTCGGCATTAACCCCTTTCAAATACAACCGAACTGATGATTGAACATGACAGGATTCACTGTGGCTCGAGTGCTGGAAAATACTACATTTGTCTTTTCAAACGTTTCAAATGCGAGCTGTTAATTAGGGCCGGTGATTAATAAGTCAGCCGCTTTCAAAAAGAAAATGAGAGTGTGTATTGCACCCAACTGAAAAACGAGGAGGTGAATGGACAGAAAATGACCATCGGAGGTGAGCGGGTGCAAGCGCGCGTAGCCCGCGCGGGGTGCCCGCGAAGCAGGGCCGCGTGGTATTTGCGAAGGCGGGCCCAGCGCCGAGCTCCCCAGCGAGACGAGGATTGCGCTCGCCAGTAGGTTCTATCTTTATATCCCGAACGAAGCGAGGCCGGTAACTTGCAAGAATGAACGTTTGAATCTCTTTGCGGACGTATTTTAGCTGTTTGTATGTAGCTTTTGCCTACAGTTGGTAGAATCCGGTATGCTCGTACTGCACAAGCTCTGTGAGGGTGGCGTACGTGTGAGTTTGTACTACTAGTAGGAAGGATGCATGCGTGTGGTGAAGCACATGTAGAGTCTCGCGAAGCCACCCAGGTGACGTGAACGAGTGGAGCGTGGACCCTTGTGTGACCCACACCACCTTGAATTATTTGAAAACAGAGTGAAATTTATGGAAATCGGATCGTATTTAGCGCAGTATTTTTCGTACTTAAAATGTTCATTGGCAACGGTTAACCCTCCCAACCAAACAGTTGGTGAAGTCATTGGTGATTGTCGTCCGTTTTATGCAATCTCGTTGGGGACAGTAACACGGCTCACTATAAATTCGACGTTGTGAAGTTGGTGTTTCAGTGGTGTACCTACTCAAACACTAAATAGCTTCTAACCCTCGGGTAAACTACTGAGCTGCTACGCCTTTCCGGTGCTATTCTTCGCTACCATGGGACCAAATCCGAGGTGGCAAACTGTGGATCACGGTGCTGTGGCTCGTCGTAGCTTTTCTCATGGTGATCGGCATCAGCGCTACCTGGTTCCTGCTTTCCGAAAGTTAGGTATGATTGTCTAGTGACAAATATTCATTGAAAAATGCGATTGAAAATGCAATTCGTTGTTTGGTTCTTCACTCCGATATTTGAGCTTCCAAAGCACTAACCCATAGCTGCTTGCCAGTGCGTGATAGTGTGCGTCGTCGGTCGTGGTCGCTCAGTCCTCTATCACCTTCGATGGTCGACGATACCCTTGCTCGGTTTGCAGGAAGTATCTGCGTGTTGCTGCTCCTGTTTGCGAGTGGTGGTTTAGAGATTGAGGCCGAGGAACGAGATCGCACCGCCGCCGAGAAAGAAAGTTGCGAGCTCATCGAGCGTGGCTCGTCAAATGTCGAAAAGTCCGCCCAATCTTCTCCAGCTGAAGGTTCTTGGTGCACGTCCTTCCCTTCCACACTGCTACGGCGCAGCTTCCTCGACGACATCCTTCTCACTTTGACAGACGGTTGTTTGCGCAGTGCCGGGCTGACAAGTTGAGTAACACACAGACGAACTCCTTCCAGCGTCGGACGCTCCACCACATCCGGCGTAAGGATCCACTTAATCAACGCAGTGAACGTCGCGCTAAACACCTGTCCGCAGTGCATATTCCCATGCGGAAAGCTCACGTATCCGTTGACAATCGCAAGATGCTGCACGCCATGTCGCGGGTGCTCAAACGGCGAGAACGGGCCGAACGCCATGGCGTACAGCACGCACCCTAGCGACCAAACGTCCGCTCTTCCATCCACCACAGTCAGCATATCCCCAAGTCCCGCGTCCCACAACTCCGGCGCTCGATACGGAGCGCTGCTGTACCTGGCCGCATCCTCCCACAGCCGTCTACAGTCCGTTTGCCCCCTCAACTGCACTCTCAACGGTGCAACCGAGCCGAAATCCATCAGCAAGGGCTCCAGCACTTCCCCATCACCAACCAGCACATTGCCAGGCTTTACATCTCGATGAGCGAAGCCCAGAGCGTGCAGTGCAGCCACCGCGTCCAGCAACTTGGCGAAAAACACGAGACTCTCCGCCTCCGTGAACGCTGCAGTGTTTTGACTCGTCGCCTGCTCCAGAAGCGTCTGCAATGAGCCGCGCGCGGCCAATGGGAACAGCATCAGCGCCTCCTTGTCGCCGCCCTGGCTCTTCCGCACTTCGGCCGCTTCGAGTTGCAATGCGTTCGCGTGTTGAAGTTTTCTCTGCACTTGAAGCTCCAGCAGCAGTCGCCCAAGCTGCTCGCCCTCCGTCACGCCGCGCGTCCACTTAAGTGCGAAGTGGCGGCCGTCGCGCTGCACCTCGTACACGTGGGCGAATCCGCCCTCGCTCAGCGGCCACAGCAGCTCGTACAGCTGGCCATTCACACGCACGAGCGAGTTCCCCATCAGACGCCGTTTCGATAGTCGCCACACAAAAAGCGTCGATGGGTACATGTAGCCATCACAGTTTTGTGATTAGGGTACATGTATTTATTCAAAAGTGGGACTATTTCTTGACTATTGTGCGATGGCGAGGTGAGGGCTGGTGGTTGCTCTGGTGGACCGTTCTGGGCTCATGCGTTGTGTGTTAGTGGTCCGTCGTATGCTGTGCTGAACGCTGTAGCGCGTGGCAAGTTGGGGCAGGTGCTGGCTCGCGTGCTGGAGAAGATGGCGGCCAATGTATCACAATTTGTGTCACAAGATGTGGATCTTGGCTGGTTGAAGAGCTCACTGGGTCTGTTTGCCAATTGCAGGAGCTGGAGGTCTTCACTGACAGTGAGAAGGACCAATTGCAGTCGATGCTGGGGCTAAGAGACGACCAGATTGACGCTGTGGTGCACGTGGCCAAGGAAATCTTCAAGGACGCCGCAGCTTTTGGCCAAATTGATCGGAACCTGCTGACGGCGCGGGGAGTGGATGACGACGTGCTGCACGTGGTGGACAAGACGTGGAAGAAGAAAGGACGAGCTGTAGCCAAGCAGATTGCGGCGTCTGCTGCTGTGGAGACGCCGTCTCTCGAGCTGCAGACGACCGAGTGGCGTCTGCACCTCGAGATGGGGAACAACAAACTCAGCGGACAGTCGAAACCCACGGCCATTTTTCAACTGACTGTGGCAGACAAGAGCGAGGTGCGACTGCAGCTTGTTGAGGTTTCTGCGAGGCCTCTACCTAATCTACCTAAACGAACGTACGTGTTTGTAGCAGACTGAGAGGCTGGACGTGGAGCTATCGCACGAAGAGCTGCGCGGGTTGTTCCTGCAGCTCAATGCCGTTCAGGTGGAGCTTGACGCGCCGCCGACGCCGTCAGCAGCGTAGGCCTAGCATCATCGCTTTGTCAATGTATATATGACTCGGGCTCTTGCTAAGCTCCAGAGCTTCCTGCAGAGCTTCTTTCAGCAGTGTTTGTCAAGAAAGGCTCCGGACGTCTTCGAGTACGCAATGTTGCAGTGGGGATCTAGCTGCCACTATGAAAATTCCGTCACTTCAAGTGTGCTGCTGGTCTCCAAGACTTCTCATGATGGTATCTTGACAGTGAGCTGCAGTTCAGGAAACGGAGTACAGTGTTTGAGCAGTAGAACGTCAAGACCGGCGCTGGTGTTCTCGCACCATGAGATCACCTTGAAGGTGTCGGATGTATTCATCGACTCAGCTGAATTCCCGTTGTTGAGATGCTCTTCCTGAATCAGGAAGCCGTCAAAGAACGTCGCTTTTGACCTTGCGAATAGCTCTCGGCTCTTGCTGTCACCTCGGCCAATTGCCAACGCTGCAACGTTGTTTACCATCGAGGATGAAAGATCTCGTGCTGCTACGTACTGCATGGTTTGCAGACCCCCGTGCGCACATAAGTTTCAGTAGTCGGTATTCGTCTGTCACACGACATCTTCCCTGGCAGTTGATGAGTGCATGCTTCCGTGAACGGACACGGGTGTTCTAGATCTGCCAGTTCCCAATCCTCTCGGTAAGCCCCAAGTGCTCTCAAGATGTCAAGAACGGACAACACCTACGCAGTGCTAACTGATGTGCACTTTGTCCTTCGTGAGTGTTTGCATTTCGAGCTTTCGCATGTGTCCCGAACCATCGATGAGTTTCGGAGCGAGCTCCCACTGGAATGGTCTCTAGACGAAGCGTACAACCGCACGGGAGTCTTCGATGTATGCAGTACCTGGCGTCTCACGAGATGGCACCTGCATCGCAGTCTCATTATCAAGCATGGATCATCAACAATGTCGCCGAGTTAAGTCTGAAGCGTGGGGATATCGATGCGCTGAAGTGGCTTGTGGAACAGTACGCGCCTACGTATTCGATCACCCGCGCTGCAGTTGTAGCGGCAGGAACTGGACGACTGGATGTGCTACAATGGCTGTACAAGGATCACTACACTAGGGTCTTCTGGGGGATCGGAGTGGTGTGAAGCTGTTCGTGGCGGCCACCAGAACGTGGTGGAATGGCTACACAGTCACGCCAAACCCCACAAGGAGGCAGCACCACAATTGATGCTGGATGCAGCGACGTCGGGAGATCTGCCCACCCTCCAGTGGATCCACGCAGAGTACGAACTACCAGTTGATAATGCATTGAAGGAAGCTCAAACCGGACACCAGTGGAGTGTCGTTAAGTGGATCTTAGCAAATTGCGAGGTTGAAGACCCACATATCGACATGGACGCTGTTGTCAAAGACGGCGACATTTGCTTCCTGCAGTGGCTGTACACGCACGAGTTCGGGCAACTGACTGGCCACGCGCTCGAGGTTGCAGCTTTCAACGGGCGTTTGAGTATATTGACTTGGCTCCTTGATGGTCCTGCCAAGCTTGATCAGGGCCCGCCCGTCTTCGACGAGGCAGCTCGAGGAGGACATTTAGACGCAGTGAAATGGTTGAACGCGCGTCGATGCCTCGCAACGACAGCAGCAATGGACTACGCAGCCGAGAACGGGTTTCTCGAGCTTCTGCAATGGCTGTACGAGAACAGACAGGAAGGCTGCACTTCTCACGCGCTCGATCGAGCAGCTCGCAATGGCCACTTGGACATTGTCAAGTGGCTTCAAGACACCAAAGAGAGCTTCTACTGCCCCGCAGCAATTAACCGTGCAGCCGAGTTCGGCCACTTGGAAGTCGTGAAATGGCTACACGCTAATCGAACCGAAGGCTGCAGCAGTGAAGCATTGGACTGCGCGTGCCACCAAGGACATCTAGACACCGCAAAGTGGCTCTATGCCAATGGATCGCCAAGTGGTAAATGGACGATGGACTTGGCTGCTGGTTCGGGTCACCTCGAGGTGGTCAAGTGGCTTCACGAAGAGCTGCAAAAGACTTCCACGACGTGGGCAATGGACAGCGCCGCGCGTCAGGGCCACTTGGACGTAGTGAAGTGGCTGCATTCAAACCGATCCGAAGGTTGTACGGCAGATGCGATGTCCGCAGCGGCGGCAAACGGCCACCTCGATGTTGTACGATGGCTACAGGAGAACCGATACGAAGGCTGCGCGCCAACCGCTTTGAACCGCGCGATCGCAGGCGGCCACCTCGACGTCGCGATTTTCCTCCGACACGAGCGCGGCTTGACGTGCTCATTCCAAAGCGATGTAACACTGCGAGGTCTTCGCTTGGAAATGGCGCAGTGGCTGTTCTCACAGTGCGGTGATCACCTTGAACACGGCATCAGTTTTCAAGTTGCACGACACGACTGGCACTTTAACAATTGGATGCGAAGTCGTGGCATGCAGAACATGCAGCAAGATGATAGGAATGTTGTCTGGAAGTGGAGGCCTCGCACATGATGCATGCCTGACACTAAGGAGCATTGAACCTTCTTGGATCGACTGTCTTCTAGGATGCAAATGAGTGTAGGAAGGACAACGTTCTTCGTTTGACGGCGGAAGTGTTCACAATCGCTTTCGCCTTCCGACAATCTCCACTGATCCGAAAATGGAGCTGAACTCTGCTATCGACGGTCCCCTGCTTTGGACGAGCGTGGTCGTCGTCTACCGCGCGTGCATATTGAAGCGTGGCGGGGAGCTTCCGCACGTCGCGCAGCGCATCGAAGGGTTTGTAGATGGTCAGACGTCAACCGGGTCGTTAGCTGCAGTGTATGAGCGCACGACGAGTCTCCATTGCATGCGGCTGCTCGCAGACCGACGACCTGCCGTGGAGGAGCTGTACCGAGACTGGGAATTTACTGATGTTGTGGCACAAGCAGCAACGCAAGGAGATACGTCGTCGTTGAAGTGGCTTGCAGAGAGCTACCTGCCGGCCGGACTTTTGTCTGCAGCGGCGAACGCTGCGGCTAGAGCCGGACAAGTGCACGTTTTAGAGTGGCTGCACAGAGCACACAAGGACAGAGTTCACTGGGGAGGCGTCGAGTGGAGCGAAGCGATTCGCGCGAGCAAGACCGACGCGATCAAGTGGCTTCGACAGAAAGCTCCTCCGAACGAAGAAGCCATTGGAAAACTCGTGTTCGATGCCGCGTACACAGGGGATCTGGAGCTTGTGCAGTGGCTACTGACGCACGATGGTTCTGCCGTGAGCGCTGCGTTGCGAGGTGCTCACAAAGGTCACCGGTGGGGGTCGTGAGGCGGCTGGTTGTAAATTGTAATGCTGATCCGCTGACGGACTGCTTTGCTGCGGCTGCGAGGAGCGGAGACCTGGAGTTCCTGCAGTGGCTGCACGCTAATGAACTGTCACCTTCGATCTCTGACGCCGTAGCAGTTGCAGCTGCAAATGGGCATGTGGAAGTGCTGAAGTGGCTGTACGAACAGGTTGGGGAGCAAAAGCTGACGGCCGACGCCATGACCCAAGCAGCCAGTGGGGGCCACTTGGAGGTGGTGAAGTGGCTTGATGCGCATCAGTGCCCGACGACTGCAGATGCTATGGATGGTGCAGCTTCAGCAGGGTTTCTCAAGGTGCTGCGGTGGCTCCATGATCATCGAGCGGAAGGTTGCTCGACGTCCGCCATGAACGGAGCGGCCGAAAATGGCCATCTACAAGTCGTCAAGTGGCTGCACGCAACGCGTGACGAAGGTTGTGGCGTGTCTGCAATGGAGAAGGCCGCCGGCAATGGCCACCTGGAAGTCGTTAGGTGGTTGCACTCGCATCGCAGCGAAGGATGCACCGAGAGGGCGATGGATTGGGCTGCAAAGGTGGGCACTTGGACGTGGTAAAGTGGATTCACGCGTCGCGGACGGAAGGTTGCACCACTGCTGCGATGAATTGGGCTGCGTATAGCGGACACTTGAGCACGTTGAAGTGGCTTTATCACAACCGGAACGAAAGCTTCACGTCTAAAGCGGTTTGCTTAGCGGCAGCAGGAGGTCATTTGGATATCCTCAAGTGGCTCCATGAGATCCGAGGCGATGGTCTGACGTCCGATGTCGTTGATGTGGCTGCTTCAAAAGGCTACTTGCACGTGTTGGAGTGGCTCCGTTCTAATGGAGTGACAGCATGTTCACCCAGCGCTATGAGAGATGCTGTTCTCGGAGGGTACATCGACGTGATGTTGTTCTTGTACAAAGCCTACGGACACGAAACGTGTGGGGCTGGTATTTGCATGCTGCGTGAGGACTGGGACGATATTGAGCTTCGGTGTGTTGGGATGCTTCGGTGGCTGCTCGAGACGTTCGGCGAGGAGCTGGAAGGCGCCACTTTTTCGGTTAATCGTGCAGATTGGGCCACCAACAAGTGGATGGAGGAGCACGAGATGATGCAACTAGAAGTCGAGGACGAAGTTATTTTCTGGGTCTGCTGATCCGCCACAATAAAACCAAGAACATACCTTATCAATGCGAGACTCTTGCGTCCTTCTACTGCTTCTTCGTTGGCCTACGACGTGATCAACAACCAAACGCACGTAGCACCTTGGATGGTCACAATGGCCACGATGGTCCACAGCACTGAAAGCCACAGAAATCCGTGACGTACTCGACGCCATGGATAAACAGTTGTGAAGGCGATCACGGGGAACACGTAGCAGATCACGAGGCAGCTTGTCGCCCCCATGAGTGAGAACACGACTTCGATGCCCGAGACATTGAGCGCAATGAGTTGCTGCGTGCACAAGAGCACCAGTACAATGGTCAACCGTCCGAGACAGGAGAAATTGTTGTCTCCGTGCTTGGGTTCTCTGGGGAATTGACCGTATTCGATGTCGCTCGACTGCTCTAGCTGGAACGTCTGCTTCAGAAGCTCCTCCACGAGCGAACGCAGCGGGAGAAACAGCAGTGGGAACGTGAACAACACAGTCAGGTAAGTGGCAGCGAGCGGGATCTTCATCACTGGGTCACTTTGGAGATTCACGAGGATGTTGCCGTCGATGGCGTCGCCGTAGAGACCGAACGCTGCGCAGGCGATTGCTCCGTAAAGCACAGCACAGATGAACGTCGCCCCAAAGATGCACTTCATCATCTGCGACCGCGTGGAAAGCAGTGGCGCGGCTGTCACGAACGTCGTAAAGTTCCTCATGGCTCCTCCTCTGCTTACACTGGTGCCGCCATTGGCTTTCAGGAGCTGCACGAACAGCGGCAGCAAGTTGAGGGTCATCATGAAGGCGAAGTTGTAGATAGAGATCGCCTGAGCCAGTCGAGTGAAGTTGTTTCCTTGAAGCGTAGTCGCAGTCTCTGTGGTCGTCACCGAAGTCTCCATTACCACGTCGAGACTGGAGCTGCTAGAGTTGTACACATCTCCCACTTCCAGAATGCTCGAATTGTTAGCTAAAGTAGCCACGACAGTGGACGGTTGATATCCTTCGAGTGAGCGGTAGACAACTGCACCGACGAGATACATCGAGAGCAGAAAGCTCACATAGTTGGTGGGCTGAAGTGCCGACAGCTTGCGAAACATGCACAGCGGCAGCAGAACCGCCACCAGCAGCACCCACATGACGATCTGCTTGACGCGCTCCTGTCCGCCATCGGGCAACTCGTCCAGTCCGCCGTACACCAGCTCAACGACGAAAGGCGTGAGGTCTCGGATGATCTGGATGTTGCCTACGCAGCCTCCGTAGACGCCGCTGGCCATGATCAACGACACTGCGTAGCCCAGTGCCGGACCCCCGCTCGACGTGCCAGAGCTTGAAACCCCACGAACTTGCTGCCCGCTCCCAGTGCGTGCGCTTCAAACTCCGCCCTGGCAGCTGCGTGGACGTACGCGTGCAGTAGCGCGTTGGCTGTGCAGGACATGGAAGTCCCCACAAAGGCGATGCCGGCCAGCGCCTGCCACGTGGGCACCAGCACCAGCGTGTAGGGCACCGACAGCATCCCCGCTCCAATGATGGACATCATGAAGCCCATGTAGACGTGGATGGACCCAAAGCGAGTGCGCAGAGACTTGGTAGGCGGCTGCAGCTTGAGGTTGCGTCTGCTCGCTGGGAGTCGCGTGGGCAGCGAGCGCGTGCTCGAAGCGGGCGATAGGATCGGAGAGGCCAACATCCTCGTCCTTGTCTGGTTGGAGAATGACCTTCATAGCACCCTATTGTAGATGTTGTAGATGTTGTAGCTTGCTGTGCTCGCTCGCCATTGTAGCTGGGTTCGAAATGGCCTTCTATTTGGTTTAGTTTTTGTTTACTATAGAAGCCTGATATATATACGGCCATTGTAGCTGCCTGCTGCTTGCTGCATCTCGGGGTCCTCTTATCCAGCCCAAAATTACCCTCGTTCCAGACCACAAGCTTTGCTGTGCTGGCAGCAGCCCCGGCTATGACCTCAACTTCAAGCGTCCTCCTCAGATCAGAAATTCAGCGTCCTCCTGGGTGTCCTCCTCAGATCAGAAAAACAAGCCGACCGTTCCGAGAACGCTTTCTGTGATAAGCGATGAGTGATGGTCCGTGTCACAACCACTCGTGTTTTGCCAAAACATGCACAGTCTCCGCTCCATTCCTGAATTTGCCTCGTCGAGCGCAAGACAAAAAGACTTCAAAGACCTCAAGACAATGACGAGCACGTGTCCGTGGGGCGCGCCGGCCACTGAGCCAGCGAAGCCTCTGCCGAGCATGCAGGACCTGATGGACGAGGCCATGGCGCTCAGTCTCTACGAGGAGGAGGTCACCGCCCTGCAGCGCGAGCTCAACCCCGAGTACCAGAGCAGCGTCTTCGCCAACATCCAGCGCAGCAAGGAGCGGCGCGAGGAGGACCGCAGCAAGGAGCTCCTGACCGCCGACAGTCTGGGCTTTGTGGGTGAAGCTGCGGGTGAGGGGTCCATGGCCGCGTCTGTGCTCACGCGCACGCCGGCCGTCGGCGCCGGAGCTGCCGCGTTGGCTCGCGCGCGTCACAGGCTCCTTGTCCATGGAGGACGCAGCTCACGGAGCTGGCAGTGGCAAGGGCTTCACGTCCCTCCGAGAGAGTCAGAGACGCCAGCACAAGAGCGAGAAAAAGGGCTTTGGAGCTGGTCGAGTGGAGGCCGAGACCCACGCCACGGCCGACGGCGTCATGGATGAACGCACTACGCTCATCCTGCAGAAGATGATCAACAAGGGCGAGCTGGACGAGGTCCACGGCTGTGTACAGAGCGGCAAGGAAGCTCACGTGTACTTTGCACTGGGCAGGGACGAGCGCACGCAGCAGCCCGTGCAGTTGGCTGTCAAGATTTTCCGCACGACGCTGAACGAGTTCGGCAACCGCCACGAGTACGTGACTGGTGATCGTCGCTTCGATCTCAACTTCCAGAAGAAGGACCAACGTCGGCAGATCAAGGCCTGGACGGATAAGGAGTACCGTAACCTGCACCGTGCTGCCAAGTGCAGCATCCGTGCACCCGCCCCAATTGTCTGCAAGGAGCACGTGCTGGTAATGCAGTTTGTGGGCGCGGATGGATGGCCGGAGCCGATTCTCAAGGATGTACACGCAGAGATGTCACCCAAGCTGCAGGCGCGCGTGTACGCGGATGTTCTACAAGCTACTCGCGCTCTTTACCAACGTGCTCACTTGGTGCATGGAGACTTGAGCGAGTACAACATTCTCTACTCACACAAGGAGAAGCGCATCTGGCTCATTGACTTTGGCCAGGCAGTTGACCGTTCCCACCCCGACACAGAGAAACTTCTGCGACGGGATCTACACACTATCAACCGATTCTTCCAGCGTGGAGATTTGCTCGAGGCTACAGCTGACGAGGTGGGTCTGCTCTCAGATGAAAAGGCGTACGAATACGTGGTGAGCGAGACGCCGAATGCGAAGGATGTGGTCGCCGAGTTTTCAGTTCTGAGTGCTCTTCTCGAAGAGATGACAGATGTCGCCGATGCTGAAGGGGAAGAAGAAGAAGAAGAAGAGGAGGATGAAGATGCAGAGGTGGAAGGAGTTCACGAGCCTCAAAATGAAGACACAGTCCAGGAGCAGAAACTCGGTGAAGCAGAAGCTCAATCAGTCCAGAAACCTGAAGGTGCACCAGCAGAAGAGGTGTCAAAAGAGGTGTCAAAGACCGAGTACGATGCACTATGAGCAGGCTGCTCTCGTGAACTAATATTCACACTACTATCTTTTACTACCGTCGATCAATTTTGTAAGCCCTTCCTGTGTTAGTTTTTGCTCTTGGATTTGGAAGTCTTGCCCTTCCCTGCATTCTTGTCACATCTCGGGTCGCTGTCAGGGCCAAAGTCCTTGCAAACTTCTCGTCCGAGTGCGTTGATACCTTCAACGACCCAAAGTCTGTAGTTGGCAAACACAAAGATCTTGCCCGGTGCGAAAGCGAAATTGTTGGATGTCTCGCCCAGGTAGACTTTGCCCAGCAGAATACCTTCGGAGTTCCAGACGTGCACTCCATCCCCACAGCCAGCCCAGAGGTTGCCGTCCGTGTCCGTGTGGACACCGTCAGGATTCCGCTGTCTGCGTAGGCGAACACGCGTTTGCTTCCGAGCCTCTTGTTGTCGATAACGTCGTAGGCGTAGACGGTAGCTGGGCGAGTGAGGTCGACGTCAGTCTCCCTAGAACCCGTATCGGTCACGTACAGCGTCTTGAAGTCTGGCGAGAACTCAAGACCATTCGGCTGACGAAAGTCGTCCGCAACTACCTGAACGACACCAGTTGAAGGCTCAAAGCGGTAGATTTGTCTGGGAAGCTCGGGCTCCGCACGGAAGTTCTGGACGAAGCCATACGCGGCGTCCGTGAACCAGAGATCCCCCGTGACGGGGTGTTGTCGAACATCATTCGGACTGCTGAAGTTGCGTCCATTGTAGCCGATGACCAACGTCTCTGACGTGTTCGTGTTGACATCCACGGCCAGGAGTTTGGAATACGCGTCAAGGTCGCCTTGGTCGCACCAAATCTGCATGGGCGGCGTAGTGGATTGGTCGGTGCCTGGCGGGTAGTACGTCGATCCACCGTTGGCCATACCGAGACCGGACAATTGGGTGCTGCCGATGGAGTAGTCGTCAAGGGAGAGCACGGTGACGTTGATATGGTCGTTGAGAGATGCATAGTTGGACGAGATGTACAAGCTGTTGTCGTGTTTGTTGTAGACGCCACCTTCGTGGAAAGCTTCCCAGTCCAAGTCGGCGATTTTGCGTGTCGTGACGGTGGGGCCGAGGATGTCCGAGAAAGAGGGGTCGAACGACAGCAAGGAGATCCCGCTGAAGTTGGTTTTGGTGATGGAAGTGAGGTAGGCCGCACCCTCCGTAGCCAATGCATGGAGATCGACGTTGATGAGGGACATGCCTGGAGCTTGGAGACTTGAGCGGAAGCAGGAAAATCGCAGAGTGAGCAAGGGCTCAAACGAGTTCACTCTAATCGTTACCACAACAGGTATTCTGCACTGAAAAATGTTGCGCGTGCTGGTTGAAGTCAAACTGGCGCGAGTGGATTCAGATACGCGTGTCTGACGCAGGAAACCGCGGTCAGTACTCGCAGAAACTTGGCAGTTGGAAGTTGCAGACTGGAACTTGAAGGCCACAAACTAAGTAGCACTGAGATTATAATTTATTAGTTGCCCGCAAAGCCATTCGTAGGAGGACAGGCGGCGAAGGCGATGAAGAGGGCTCACAACAGAGACGACTCGTCTCCAACCCGTTCGATTTAAGCGGTCCCGTTGTCCCCATTGGAGATGAATTTGGTGCTGACGTGCTCAAGTCGCGTTGACAAGGTGGAAGCGGGAGACATCCAACGAAAACTTGGTGTCGGTGGCCAACTTTTTCCTCTTCAGAATTTGAGTTGCCTCCTCAAACCTGCACCGCAGTGTACAGCGCAATCCACCACGACCTTCTCTTTCGCTCTTCTGCAATTGGATTCAGCGCCATTTGAGATTCTCGCCCGTTGGGGTTTCAGTTGGCAGCTCACTTCAATCCGACCGATGAAGTCGAGGCTTATGAATCCGGTACAGGTAGTTTTGCGAGCAGCGCGCCAACCTCTCCGCCACTTCCATTCCAATGTCACCGCCGCTTTCTGCCTAGGATTCCGGGCGATCTCGCCTCGTCAGTGAAGTGATGAGTTGGTGCTGCATTGGTATCTTCTCGCCCGCTAGGATCCATTTGGAAATGCACCGATAGCCTACCGCTGTAGCTCCTTTCCTCCAGCGTGCCGCTTCTTGGACGGCTTGACGTGGCTTGGAGCTGCGCGAGCGGAGCACTTCGTCACGGGGAACGTGGCAGCCATTTGACCAATCGAGTTTGCCGTCGCGGTGCCACGGTCTCCTCTGATCGGTACCGCCTCATTCCCTCCATATCCAGTCGCTCCTGTCCATACCGATCCATCCAATCTGCAAGTCGATACTAGAATTCCGTCTTCCAACCTGCGAGATCGGATACGTGTCACGCCGACATGCATACGAATCAAGCCCATCTCCACCCGTTGATCGACTAGCTAATCCCATTGCACACCTGTACCTTCGTTCTGCTTGCTGCATCTCCCTGCACGCCCAACGTTTGGACCGGAGGCCATCGCATTCTCAAAAGCGCCGGCAATTACGCACCTCGCGTCTTCAGTCTCCTTCGTCATGAGCCAGCGCCAGTCCCTTTCCCACGCGTCCGTGTCCAGTCCTCCCACACCCGACACCACCGCCAATGCCACACTTAGCGACCTCGCGTCTCCTGACAAACGCGGGTCCGTGTGGCAATGGGCCGTGGGCTGCGTCTTCCTCGTGTGCGTGGCCGTCATCTGGAACTTCTCGAGCGTTCTCATCCAGTATATTTTCAACGACTTGTCCTTCGAGGCGCCGTTCTTCCTCACATCCTTCGGCATGGCGCTCTTCTCCGTGAACCTCCCCATCTACTACGTCACCAAAGTGTGGCTGCCGCAACTAACCGGGGCCAAGGAGGGGTCCGATCTACCACAAGTCAAGACGGAGACGTCTCCCGTTCCAGTTCAAACGCCACACGACAAAGCCACGCTCAAACGCACCGCAATCGCTGCAGCTATCGTCGCGCCGCTCTGGTTCATTGCCAACTTCACGTACAACGAGAGTTTAAACCTCACGAGCGTCACGAGCAGCACCATCCTCAGTGCCACCTCGTCGGTCTTTACACTCATTTTGGCTGTGTGGATCCTCAACGAGCGCTTCACGTGGCCCAAGGCGCTGGGCGTGGCGCTATGTATGGCCGGCAACTGCACGACGCTCGCCAAGGACTCGAGTGGCGGCATCTCGGAAGGTTTCTGGGGTGACGTGTGTGCCTTTATCGGCGCCATCATGTACGGAGTGTACACGACCGCCATCCGCAAGTACCTGCCCGATGGTGCCGGCATCAGCGTGTCGCTCTTCTTCGGCTTCGTGGGCTTGTTCAGTTTCGTGGTGCTCGCCATCTTCTGCATCATCTTCAACTACACGGGCGTCGAATCGCTGCACAACCTCACGTGGGAGATCGTGGGCTTGCTCTTCGTGCAGGGGCTGCTGAACAACGTGCTGGCCGACTATCTGTGGGCTGTTTCCATCATGTACACGTCCACCACCACGGCCACCATCGGCTTGTCGCTCACGGTGCCCATGGCCATCTTCTCGGACTGGATCGTCAACGACATCTCCCCAACTACGTCACGTTCATCTCCTCCGTGCTGGTGCTGGGCGGCTTCGTCGTCCTCACTGTCACCACTCGCAAGGAACAACTGAGTGCCGCGGCCGAGACGGAGCAGGAAGTTACCGAGCCAAAGTCCCCCACCACGGAGTACCGGATGCAGGAGTAAAGCAGCTTTAGCAGCTAAGTAGCCACTTCCATTCAATATGTGATTTACAACAAGTCTCACGTAGTGAAGAGACGTACGGACGTTTCTCCAGAGGTGAAGCTGTCTGTACGAAGCTGCTGAGAACGGATTTTCAAGATGGATGTCATGATGAACATGACAACGGAGGACGTGCGGAGGCTGCGCGGACAGTTCACGGGGAGTCTGGACTTGGAAGCGTTCGTGCGGCTTATGAAGAAGAGTCTGCGCGACCGCATCCATTCCGAGCTTGACTTCGTCGTGGGGGTCATCGAGCTCTTCCACACGATCGATGTGAATGGCGACGCAGTGCTGGACTGGGACGAGTTCGCGTCCTACATGATGGACGCTGGCCAGGCCAAAGCCGACTTCTACTTTGAAGGTCGACGCTCAGACAAGCACTACGTCCCCTTGTCAATGGCCCCACCAGACACCAAGACGCCGTTGAGAAATATCGCCACGCGGGTGCACCAGATGAGGCTTCTGGCCGATCAAAACGCTTTTGCGTACTTCGAAGCCAACTCCGACGTCGTCTACATCTACGGACTGCAGTTCGACCGCAACGACGGCCCACGGCACCTCTCCACAATGCGTCTCCACACAGCGTTCGCAGAGCATATTGTCATTGACGCAGTGTACGTTCCAACACGAAAGACTCTGGTAACTTCCTCGCTTCTTGTACGAGGATATCTGAGCATTTGGAGCGTGACGGACCTGTACAATCCCGTGATGACCCACCGACTCGAGTCTCATGCTGCTCAGGAGCATTTGTGCTGGGTGCCGTCACTCAAGACCATGGCCACCTCGGCAGTCATTTTCCCTAGTTTGCACTCTGGCAAGGCATCCGATCCGAGACGAGATAGTTATCGCCCGAATGCCGGTACAGCTCAACCCCACACGAAGATCAGTCAGCTGGAACTCTGGGACTTGTCTGGGAAGATCCGCGCGCCGATAACTGGTACCATCGCTACGACAGAGGTCTCAGTTGTGCAGGAACGACTCAAAGGAGTCACTGCAATTGTAGCTTTTCGCTCCATCAACCGCACGTACATCGCAGTCGGTCGTGAGGACGGCATCTTGAGCGTCGTGGACAGTGAAACGGGACAAGAAGTCGGCTCGTTCGATGCTCATGGCAGCGGTGTGAAAGTTCTGGTGTACTCGAACGAGGTGGAGAGTATCGCCAGCGTTGGGTTTCATACTTATGCGGATGAGACTTCGTTGCATATCTCGACTTGGAAGAAAACGAGCTCGGCCGGAATGCTATCGCATGACACGACTCTCAGACAACACACTGCACCGGTGGAACTGCTAGCGTTTGTGGATTCAAACCACCAACTCATCAGTGTGGATCGGACCGAGACATTCAACGTGTACTCGAGCGTGATGCGGACACCGACCTCGGAGCCTTGGGAATGTCTTCAGAAGTTCCAATACGCACCGCCGCCCGCTTCAAACTGGCAATTGCCGCAGCAGATCTGGAGCATGTTTGTCGTGCCTGAAACAACAGCCAGCGATCCGGTGCTGGTGACAGCAGGAACCAAAGTCAAGTTCTACGACCATTGCGAGGTCAAACCGCGCGAAGAAATCTTCTTTGCGTACTACTGCAGCGCTCTCAACGTGGTTGTCGGCGCTACAAACACCAAATTGTTGCTCTGGAAAGGAGATACCGGCACTCTCTGGAAAACGTACGAGTACGCGTCCATAGTTATGTCGACAAAGAATCCGACGGCTGTGAACTCCCAACTTGGTACCAAGCAGGCGGACGACTCAGAGTCTCGTGAAGCTCAAGCTCGAGCCATCACCGCTGTGTGTGTGGACGACCGGGAGCGCAAAGTGATTGTAGGAGACGATACCGGGAGCATCAAAGTGCTTAATGCTGTTAACGGGAACGTCATGAAGGAGCTAGACCCGCATACTCATTGTGTGGTGGGTGTTTCGTACGTGTTGTATGGCAAGCGAGTCATTTCCATCTCCTCGAGCTCCGTGCTGCATATCTGCGATGAGGATAATCCACAGGGTTTTACGTGCCTTTCGGAGGAGGCCCCATACAGTCGGTGTTGTTACAATCACTTCGCTTGCTGCCGGAGATCGGCACTTTGTCGTCCATGGATCAAAGCCAACATGAAAACCAGAGTTCACCTGAACATCTCGCACAGCAAAACGGAGCTGCGTTCGACTCATCAGGGAGTGCTGGCAGTAAGTACAGCGCCACCAAGTATGTGATCATGAAAAGCACGGGAAACGAAGCCCTGAACCTTGTCGCAGTGCTTGTAGCAAATCATCGGGGCGACAGCTTCATTCAGGTGTGGAATTTCGATATGAGTCATTCACAGGGGACGTGTGTTGCTCCACAGTCTTGCGGAGAAATTACTTGCATGAGTTTCTTCGGGTCGACTGCTGATATTGTAGGAGGGACATCGTGTGGGCGGGTGTTGCTGTGGTCCCCAGTCCCAGGAACGACTTCGTATCAATTGGTGATGGAGTTGTCGACAACTGAGGAGCGAAAGCAGTCCAGTGCTACAATTACTCATATCACAACCCTGTGGGTTCCGGAGACCAGTCATACCAGTGGTAATGGAGACCTTGAAGCAGTAAAAGCACCAAGCTCGCCAGAACTATCGCCAAAGGAGCGCTTACAGATTTTTTCCAGCAGACCTGCGATCAATGAGCGTCTGCGACTGGAGCACGAATGCGGCGTTTACGTGCACGCTGGTGACGACGTTGGCTTCGTCACGCAATGGCATGTTCGACGCGCTTGGCAACACAACTTGACACTTTCCACTGTGCAAACGCCTGGGCCGATGTCAAGACCTCCATCCGGTAGTTTTCAGTCTCGACGAGGTCGTTCGGGTGCGTCTGGAACTGATGTTGCAGCATTCCAGCATGAAGAAATGGCTGTCAGCTTCGAGTCGATCCAAGCACTTTATCATCACGCTCGCACGAAAATCCCAGCACACGGCGATACTTCGTCACTGAATCAAGAGGAAGAAGTCTCCATGCAGCCTGTTGTCGAGATGTTGCAGGCGATACGGTGTTGGAGAGCACATGCCGGACCGGTTCTCTCACTGGAAGTAGCCACAGACCCGGTGGCAGTGTTGACATCGTCGATAAGCGGCCAGATAAAGCTCTGGAGCGTGGACGGAGACACGTTTGCTGTGCTGGACCCCTTTGCCACCAGACGAGCACCACTTAATCAGCCTTGGGCGTTTCCTGTAAACATGGCAGCACGTCGGCATCAACGAGAAGCAGAGGCGAAGGAATTACTCCGAAGACCTCCATCATCTGCACAGAAGTCACGCGCGTCGGTCCTGCAGGAACGGTTGTCTCTGACAAACCACGACTTGACTTTCTCTCACAAGCAGCCCAGATCACGGAGAGGGGATGTTCTTCGATCGGCGGACATCGGGCGAGCTGTGCGGAACTTCATCCTTGCTCAAACGACCTCGGGAGTGGCCACAAAGCCAAAGCGAATGCCACCTTCGTCTGCTTTCAAATCCATCAGTCAGGACACTTCAACTCTGCGTACGTGTGAATCCTTATTAACCGCCAGCTTGCTCACAGCACTCACCTGTTTGTGCAGATTCGGTCTTGAAAGAGCTTGAACATTTCCAGTTGAGCGCGGACGGAAGCAGCGAGTGTTCGAGCAGTCGAGGGGATAAACTTGATGCCCGTGCACGGAAGTACTCCATGGTAACACTAGCAGACGTAAAGTCAAGCTTGACTCGCCCTCGCACTTCCAGCAGTACAGTACACTGCGACCTGGCACCAACTCAACCAAACACCAGTCAGGAAAAATCTGCGCAGAGTAACAAGCCGAAAGAGATTTTCATCACGTCAGCTCCGTCTCCTGCAGTGAATCGCATGGAGATCGTCGAGTACCTTTGGCAAAGCTCCAAGACCTCCAACCAGGAGAAAGAGTTTGTTACCCAGCAACAGGAGAGACCGCGAACTCGAGAGGCTTCTGACGGCGTGCTCCGACATCACGTGAAGATGGCCCACACCTGGCAACCCTATCAACAGAGATAACAAAACAGCAGTGTACGGGGATAACTTACATTCATTAGGTTGTCGTAGCTGGTGCTTCTATCGCCTTGCTACGGCTTTGCTTTCCTGGATGGATTGATTCATTGTCTTGCTGGCCAAAGTGAAGCGACTGCTTGATCCTCACTCTTTCGCGTCTGCTGCATCGAAGGAAGAGTTTTATACTGATCGCGCTGGTTCGGCTATTGGCGGGGACACGACACGGTGCCCAGGCATCAGGTACTGAGCAGCGCCAAAGAGCTGCCTCGTTGAAATGAACCACGATGGACTGGACTGAAACGGACTGCTAGAGGAACACGGAGCAAGTTACCTCGCCCCCTTCAGCGCATGTGGTTCATCACAGCACGCAGGCCGTACATGAGTCCAGCCTGCTTGCGCGCCTCGGCGACGATCAGAATCACGTGGCACTTCTCCGAGGGGCTAAACGTGCGGTCAAAGTGCGCAAAGTCCTCCTCGCGCACCTTCCAGGGCGTACACGCGACCTTCTTCAGAAATATCTTGGTCGGTCGGTTCAGGTACGTGTTCACCTGTCGATAGTCGTAGTCGTCGTGGCAAATACCGAAGATGCGGTGCACGTAGTACCACACGGCGTCGCGGAACGGACTCGTATCCACGCACTCCTCCTTCTGCTGTCCAAAGTAGTCGTACGTGAGTTTGCTCGTCAAGTTAAACAGGTCCTCGAGGATCTGGCCGGCTTCCCTGGGGAAATACCGCTTCACAAGCGAAAAACAGTGCTCGTCCCAGCTAAAGTCCTCGGTGTGCAGCACGTCGTACTCCACAGAGCGCACGTCAAAGTCCGCGTAGCGGATGACGCTCCCCGCAGAACCGCCACAGCGTGTCCTTCCTCCTTGTAGCTGTGGCGTTGATACCATAATCCGCTTCATCCACCACCACTTCAAACCCCTCCTCTGCTCCGTAATCCTCCTCCTCTTCGTCCTCCACCTCTTCCTGCTGTTCCGGTTCATCTACCGCTTCCTCCTCCTCGTCCGCCGTGTCACTGTCCAGTCCGCTGTTCTTCTTAAGTTGCTTCAACAGCATTTCATCGTCCCTGTCGATCGTGGACAAGTCGACGCTGCTACAGCTGCTGGAGTCAGTCGTTTCCTGTCCGTCCCCGTCTACATTCGCCTCCGCATCCAGCGCGAATCCAAACTGCCCAAAGACCGCGAGGTCCACTTCTTCAGCGCAGCCGACGCCCAGCGCGATGCTGGCCATCGAGTGCGCCTGGCACAGCACAATGATGGCGTGCACCAGCTCGGACACGGACCACGAGTCGTCTTGGTCCGAGCGCAGCAGCTCCGCCACATGGTCCGCCGTGAGCAGCCACGGGCGATGCGCCAGCAACGAGCTGAGCTCGTGGAGCCGGAACAGCTTGGGGGCACGTAGTCCAGGCCCTTGATCCACTCGCCGTCCCCGCCGTTCACCACAAAGTTGTACTGCTGCAGGTCCGCCAGGTAGTGGCAGCGCAGTTCGCTGGCGCCCATCACGGCGATGTAGCTGCGCCACTGCAGCGGCAGCGTCCCGTCGCGCAGCATCGTGGACGCCAAGCTGCGGTCGAAGAGCTCCAAGTAGCTGCGGTGCCACGCCAAGATCTGCACAAAGTGCGTCACGCGGCCAGTGCGCAGAAAGGACTCTTGGAAGAGCGCCAGCAGCTCGGCGTCGGCGTCCGCGTCCACGCGCGGCACCTGCTCGTTCTCGGGGTCCTCCGACGTGAAAAAGTACGACACGCGCGTCTGCTTCTCGCGCAGCGCCTGTGCCTCTGGGTACTTTTGCTCCACGACGGCCACGACCTGCAGAAGCGCCTCGCGGACGGCGGGGAACGGCGCGTCCAGCGACAGGCGCAGAGCGGTGGGGTAGAAGTCCGTGACGAGCGTCGGGTCCTCGCGGCTCAGCAGCTCGTGCAGCTCGTCCGTGATGCGCGCGAGCATCTGCAGCTGCACGTCGGCGTCCGAGACGAGCACGCGGCGGAAGAAGACGTCGCTCTTGACGCGCACGCGCCGCGCGGCCTCGGCGAGCGAGAGCGGCTCCATTCACTTGAAGTTTGTATGACGGCCACTAGTGATTATGCCCTTGGCGCTCGAGGCTCAACTTGTGGAATGGACACACTTTTCGGATCGCCGGGTTTGGGGCCGGGGTTTAAGCCAATCAAAACGCATATCATGTGCTTTTCTCGGCCAATGGGAGAGAGGTGTCGTCTGGACGGATGAGCCCGGGCCCCGTCTGCCTGCTGGAGTTTTGAGCCCCTCTGGCGCAACAATGCGAAAGTTGCGAGCGACGATTGACTGCGGTTGTGGTGGCGATGGCAGACGATTGCGCTCGACTACTTGCCCCATGAGAAGGATACTTGCCGCTGCCAAGGTGAAGCAGGTCGAACACGCCGTTGGCCGCGCAGCCACGGAATTTTTCTATTGGGCCGTGGTAGCGGGATCCGATGGGGCAAAGACGGGCGATGAGAGACTTGGTTTGATTATGGTGACCTGGTTTGACTATGACGGAGAGCTCCTCTCCTTCGTACTTTACTAAGTACGAAAGTGACGCGCGCGCTCAGCAAAAGAGCAGCTGGGGTTTGTCAGCTCCCGTCGTCGATGATGCTGATCGGTGAGGCTGCGGCCGACGACAGCGGCAGGCGAGGCCGGCAGCGCGCGAAGGCTCTATAATAGCAATAGCAGGCGATGGCCATTATTACAGCAGCAAAGATAAGTACAAGTTAAGTGGACGCCGTGCCCAAGTTCAATGCGCCGGAATCAGCGAAAAACCAGCGGTCGGTCACTAACTTTCCCACTGCACAACCAAATATTCCCAAAGTTCATGAACTTTTACTCGGAAAGTGCAGTGTTCTGGACCTGCCATATTTTATATCCTTGCATGGCCGTTTCGCCTTCCAACTGTAAATTCGTGACCTTTTAACTAACAGCGTGTCACATGGCCGACCGTTTTCTGGACTGCCTCAGCTGCGCCTAGACTGGAATCCCTTCCCGTGGTATAACGAACTTTAGCGAAACTCCAGATCGGCAGTTCCAGGCTCGAATCTGGAGCTGTCGGCAGTGTTGCTGTCTTCGACGATGAATTCTTTTCGTGCTTGACATTGCTGCAAGGACGAGATTGAAAAACGGCCACGATGGTTGGAGCTTGTCGTGGACTTCATCTTCACAATGGTGCGTTTCACATCGTCTCCGCCAGAGTCGACCGTAGCACGCATTGAACCGAAGGGACGATGGCACCAAGAAGCCGGGCCGCAGCTGGAGACCGTGCATTGGCGCGCTCAAGCCGACGACAACTTCCTTTGCTTCAACGTCAAGCTCGAGTAATGTAGACACGAGCTTGCTGAGCGAGCGAACCTGGCGTTTGGATACAAGCGCAAAGGCAACTTGACCAGTCATTGACACGGGGATTATGTGTCGCTATCACGGGGATTGGACGCGAAACCAACATGGCTACACTTCAGGATCGCGTCGCTTCAAGATCACATTCCACTCTTCCGCCATGGTACGCCATCTCTCAGCTAAGTCCTGCTTCTGCCCAACTAACCTCGCTGTGTACTGGTTACCAACTACAGGGACCTAAGAAGAAGGCCAAAGCACCGAAAAGACCAAGGAGCAGCTCGAAGAGGAGCGACGGCTGCAAGAAGAGGAGGAGGCGCGATTACGCGCTGAAGAGGAGAAGCGCATCGAGGAGGCTCGACTGAAGCGCGAAGCAGAAGCCGCGCGACGACGAGAGGATAACGCCAGGAACCGCGCGGCCGAGCTGGAGCATCTAGCGCTCGAGCATGAGGAGGCCAAACTGGATCTGGAGGCCAAGGCCGTGCGTCTAGCCGAGCTACTGCGGGCACAGAAGGAAGCAAAAGACTGGGACAACTACTTGGCCTGTCAGCCGCGACCCGACGCGCAGGTCGAAGGCGATATGAACTCCTTCTTGAACTCGTGGCAGCTGGACACAGCCACGCTGGAGCTCGAGCTGCCCGCCGTCACAGCAGCTTGTGAGAGCGCGACGGAGGTGATGGAAGACTTGACCTTCGTAGCTGGCAATGCGTGCGCTACAAACGACGACCCCATTCGAGCGCAGTGCGCGCACTTTATCGGCCGTCTACAGAAGCTTGTGGTCGAGAAGGTCGACCTCACCACTGCGCACGTACTGCAATTCGCCGACGAGTACGCGGACTTATCGCTCTCGACCTCCGCCCCAACAAGCAGCTCCAACAATGTCAACGCGTCCCGCGGCGAGGTGAAACTCGCTAGCGCGTCTCCGAATACAGGCTGGGTGCAGCTCGGCTTGTGGGTGAATCTGCTGGCGAAAGGATCGTCGCGAAACAAGCGCGTGGAGTTCTCGGAGCTCGGCGTGAACGTGGATCTCCCGAAAGCTGTTATTACTCAGTCATTGGCGCTGCGCGTGACGCGGTGGCCATTTGATGCCTTCTCGGCTCTAGCGGAAGGTGGCGGAAGCGATGTCGCGCTGGGTGGAGTCTTTTCACTAGAATTGCTGGCTGTACCGTCGCCTCCGAAGCGAGCGCGAGGCTGGGTCATGCGAGAAGTACCTGACGCGCGCGAGCAATTGAAGCGACTACACTATCCGCTAGATGGTATGGTGCTCTCTGCTGCGCTGCCGATCAAGGCCAGCCTCACCCTGCCGAAGGACGTCCTGTTTGCTCCGACTACCGGCAGTAGTGCTGCTAGCACTGAGGTGCCTCGAATCGGTTGGTGGGATACAACGCGACTGTGTTGGGAAGAAGAAGGCGTGACCGACGTCATCTTCCAAGAAGACACGAACAGCGTCAACTTCAGCACCTTGCGGCTCACTCATTTGGCGCTGCTGGTTCGCCGCGACCGCAACTTTCATAAACGTTCGTGGAGACTGTGCATGGACACCAGTCCAGGCATCACCGATGACTTCCACGGCGGATCCATCGTCAATGAGGTCGGAGATATGCGCGCTCGGTTGACGTTGAGCACGGCGATTTTCCCACGGGTGCAGTTTGAAATCACACCTCGAGGTGCCAGACTTGTTGAGCCCGCACTGCCACAGCTCGACGCCTTGCGAAAAGGAGCCATGCCTCCTGGAGAACTGCTGACCCGACTTGCTCGTGCTGGAATTGACTTGTGCCCGCCGCTTGAGCAGGATGAAGGCACCGACGGCGACGAGAAGCAAGCAGCAGCTCGCTTCAGCTTTGCTCCCAAATTAAAGATGCTCGAGGACCGCGTGATTGATGAAATCGCGAGTGTCGTGGCGGGCTACGAGTTCACCAATGGGAACGGCAACGCGGAGTGGGGGCGCACTAATGGGGCAGCTGCGACGCGCTGGCCCAACGCGGTTGGAAACAGCAAGCAGATCGTGTTCTGCGTGAAGGAGATGTCGTGGCCTTATATCACTAATGATCAACAACAGGCTGGAGACGATGAAGGCGTGAACAGTGCCACGAGTGCTGCCAGTGTCTTGGTTTTAGCCGAGGTGGACGATGAAGCTAGCGGAGGCTGCGTCAAGTTCAGGTTGGACCGGAAGGGTGACGGCGACTCTGACGCTGTCGCTATACCGGTATCAATGCCGCCACGTGAAGAGGCTACAGACGGCGAACCACAGCAGGAAGAAGACATTTACGACACGCACGTGCATCTGCGTCGAGCTCTGGACGAAATCTCTTCCCCGGACGCTCGTGATCGAATGGACAACTCGCATGTGCTCTTCGAACTTACCTTGCAAAAGATGCTGCGTCTGCTTCGACTGCTCAGTTACTCGCAGCCACCTCCGTTGCGTGGTCAAGCTGTCAAGCAAGGAAAAGCTGGAGAAGAGGACACGAATGAGACGGCAGCCATGTCGCCAACAGATACCAAGGCCTCAGAAGAGCCTCACGCCAGTGCACCTGATCATGTCGTCCAGGAAGGAGGAGAACCTAGTGCGATACACACCGAGTAACTCGGAGTCGTTAACACGACGTACTTTCATAATTGTATTTTTATTTATGAGCGCTAGGCTTTGCATGGCTTGTAGTTTCAAGCGAAGCGAGACGGAATGCCGAGGTGTGCGACGAACTCCGTGTAGCCTCCGACGTACTTGCCGTCCAGGAAGATCTGCGGCACAGTTTTGACGGGCTGGCCCACGATCTGCTGTAGCGACCGGATGGACACGTCTCCAGGCACACTCACCTCGTCGAATTGCCACTCGCGCTCGCGCATGACGTCCTTGGACGCCAAACAGTATTTGCATGTAGGTTTGGTGAAGATGGTGATGCCCTTGGCTCGCTTCGTGAGCGCCAGTAGCCCCTGGTCGCGCTCTGAGAGCGCCAGTGGGTCGTTGAACGCAAAGTCCTCGAGCTTCATGTCTTGCATGTCCACGTGCAGACCGCACTCCTGCTGCTTGCCATTGAATCGTCCAGCACGGTCGTTCCCCTTGTCCGCGTCCGTCACAGGTCGACTGGAGTGAGCATCACCCACACTCTCGTATCCCTGAGCCTTGAGCGGGTGGTACTCGAGCTGATTGGCCGTCATGTACTGGTCGATCTCTGTCTTGCTCCAGTTGAGGATGGGGCAGATCTTGAGACGGCCTTCGTACACGTTGACGGTCTTCATGTGCTGGCGATTCGCCGTCTGGTCCGCGCGCACGCCCACGAGCAGCGCGGCTGCGTCCATCTCCTTCAGTGCGCGTTGCATGGGCTCCACCTTGCGCAAGAATCCGTACTGGCGATGCGCCTCGGGCGAGTCCAGCTCGTGCAGCTTCCCGTAGAGCGCCTCCATGCGCGCGGGCGTGATGGGCGACTGGTACACGCGCACGTCCAGGTCCAGCTGCTTGGCCAGGTGCGCTGCAAACTGGTACGTCTCCTTGGGCAGGTAGCCAGTGTCCACCCACACCACGGGGATGCGCTTGCTCACGCTGCGTGCGAGGTGCAGCATGACGGCCGACTGGATGCCGAAGCTTGAGCTCAGCACCGCGCGCACGCCGAACGTCTCGAACGCCCACTGCACGACTTCCTGCGCGCTCTTGCCCTCCAGCTGCGCGTTCAGCGCCTCGGCGTAGGCGTCCAGGGACGCGTAGCGGCTCTCGTCAAACATGGCGGCGGTCATGTTGCTTGATGACGGCAAATTGACTAATGAAATGGGACGAAAGGGCATGGATCCATGACAGCATCGGATTGGCAGAAATGGAGCAGCCAATGGGAGATCAGACAGTTGGATCCACAGCGACATCGGATTGGCGGATACCGACTAGCCAATGAAATGTCAGAGCCCGACCTGTCACTTTTCACGGTGCGGACTTAATGGGGTGGCAATAGCCATGACGCAATAATATGGACGCTGCCTCTGCTTCGGTCTTCCAGCTCTATCAGCCAGGACTGGCGCCCGACCACGTGCTGCAGCTGTGCTACTTGCGCCGCCGCGCGCCTCGGCGTCAGCAACCAAATCAGAGGCGCATCGAGGACGAGTTCGTTCTTCCGCGGCCAGAGTTCAAGGTGGCAGAGATTCTGCCGGCGGTGGACATCCCGCTGCAGCAGCTCGTGGCTGCATCATCTGCACAAGAAACCAGAAGCTATGCAGCTACAGAAACGCCATCGGAAACTGCTTTAAAGCATGCAAAAGAGACCGCCAGGAGGCATTTCTTGCAGCCGCGACGAGCTGCAGCGGAGGACGTGCGCCAATGGGCCGCTCTAACCGCGAGCGACTGGCTCCAGATCCACCACGAACAGGAGGGAGAAGACGACGATATGACGGGACTTGCTCCGTTGCCGGACATGGCCGACGTCTGCTGGTTACTCAAACAGTGTCCGAGCGACGGGCTTGTCGGCTTCGTGTGGGGCCATCTGCTGCTCTCGCTTTTGCAGCAGAGCGACGGTTGCAATGCAAAGGAGACGCAGCGACTGCTCTCACTGCTGGCCAATCACCACTCGCTTGCCTCGCTCAGTCCCAAGGATTTCCGCGCCAAGGTGCGAGCGCGGAATTTGCGCCAAGTTGGAGACGTCGGGGCGCAGGCAGAGCTCGCCCTCATCGCTTTGTATCGAGAGCAGCGCGACTGCGCGAAGTAAACAACGTGCAACACCCAGGTTTCAGGTTTCCTAATCGTCGAAGTTGAAGTTTCCGCATCCAAGTTTCCCTGACCATCACTCTGTTTCTCCAAAGTTGCAGTTTCCGCATCCGCGTCCACCTTTTCATTCCGCAATTTGCTGCGTGGGACTCAAGTCGACTGGGAGAAGAGAAACTCAACTCATGGAGCGTTTCCGCGGCAGCTTGAGGAAAGGTGGGGGCGGTCTCGCTGCTGCAGCTGCTGCCCCAGCTACGGGGAAGTTCAAGCTGCGAATGCCTAAAGACCCGCGTCCGCTGCTGACAAGTACGCACTGTGCAAGATCTTACGTAATACGGTGTGGTGGCGTCTAATTGCCATGTACTGCATAGAGAAAGAATCAAGCCGAGGGACGAAGCCACCCGCAAAGTTCCTCAAGACGGCAACATCTACCGAGAGTAAGCAACATGCAAATAGCTGCACGTGGACTCGCCCGCCGAAGACACGCACGGGCTTCAGCTTCATGAAGTTTCAGCCAAAGTCCAATGAGCCCAAGAAGATGAGTGGGAACTCAGCGGGGAAGACGGTGGTCGCTGCTACGAAGCCCTTGCTGAGCAAGTTGTCCGTGAGCGGGCAGACGCCGAAAAGCAGCATCGTAGCCGGAACGACGACCGACAAAACAGGTTTACTCGAGCCCCCAGCAAAAAGGGTTTTGGCTCCATTTGCTTTTCGTGCAGAGACAAAGTCCTCCGCCGCGAAGAAGCGGAAGGCCGCGGACTCGTCGACTCAAGGAGAGAGAAAGAAGCATTTCCCGAACAAAGTCGGGCTTAAGCTCAAGAACTTCGCTTTGAACAAGGGGTGGAAAAGCTGGCTGGAGAATGCAAGAAGGACGTTCAACCGCAGAGGCTTCGAGGTACCTTCGCTTTTGCCGCGAAGAAAGGAAGTGCGGTGGCGAAGGCAAACCAAAACGACGGAGTCGGGATAAAGAAGCGAGATTTAAAGTTCCCCTCTGCGGAACTGGGGCCTGCACCGAAAAGGAGCAAGACAAATGGTTCGTTCGGCATAACTAAATCGTTTTGAGTGGGGAGTATTAACGTTAATCTTTTGTTTGTGGTCTAGCACAACCTCGTGAAAAAGACACCAGCTTGGCCAACGAGGCGCTTGAATCGGGGTAAGACTATGTTTTACGCAGGAGGAACTTCCGTGCACGTAGGTTTCTCGCACGCTTGATGGCTCACCAATCGTGGTTTTCTGTCGGGCAGAGATTCTCCACGGGATGTCGCTCTTGGCACTAAAAACCTGGGCTGCTTCCTCTCGTGCCTTTAGGCTTCAGTACAGCACAAACATCTCCGGTTAGTGGATCGAAGAGCCCACAGTCCAGTATTGCGGTTCCTCGATCTCCTGACTACCGAGAGGAATGGTACGACCTTGCTATATGAGACGCGTTTACCCTGAGATTAACATTTCTCCGTGAAGCAGTCTCAGCAGCATTGAAGAAGAGCTCGCGATGAAGCTTTTGTGCACCTTGGTGCGTACACTATCGGAAAATCTTCCTTACCGTCCGCACGCACAGCTCACGAAGATGTGTTTGTTGTTTCTAGGACGATGACAAAGAAGACGAGTTCCTCATCAGGGTAGCCGCCATCGAGGAATTTACTGATCGTGTGGGGCTCGAGCAAAAGCAGATTCACAATCGTCTCCTCGATGCTCATGGTAAGGTGCATTCAATGCTTGCTCAAGGCTCGTTGCAGATCTAACACGCGTCAACCTGTAGCTGATGTCAGCGAGACCCTTCTTGATGCGCTCACGGGTCTTATGGCCGAAGAGGGAGGCATCGGGATTGACAAACTCGATTATGACATGAACATGGATGTCGATATTGGCGACGCTTTTCTACAAGACGATGTGACCCGGCTGCTTGAGTAAGAAGAAGACAAACACTTGACCAGCAGAGCTCAGTAAAGAAGGCATTCATTTTAGCTATTACTGAAGTATAACGTTAGCACCGATGCTTCATAGCCCAGAAGTGCACCACTGCAGCAAGACAAGAAGTAAAATTGTTAGCCAGCAGCTCAACTCCGTGAAAAAGAAAACGTTAGCCCCATACCTTCTTGAACTCTTCAAAGCTGAGCTTATTGTCGCCATTCAAGTCTGCCTCCTTGAAACATTGCTCTGCCGTAGCGTGAGCAAGCT
Source organism: Phytophthora syringae (assembly GCA_012656105.1). Lineage (NCBI taxonomy): Eukaryota > Oomycota > Peronosporomycetes > Peronosporales > Peronosporaceae > Phytophthora > Phytophthora syringae. Next base: position 51,019 of record JAAKBD010000005.1, on the reverse strand, counting down.
CTTCAGGAGACACACCCATCTTGGTCTTCGTGCTATCCGTCGTCTCGTACATCACTTTGAAGATCGACGTCATGTAGTTGATCATTTCTTCTTGCGTAATGTATCCGTCGCCATTGATATCGTAAAGCTGGAAAGCTGCCCGCACTTTGTCGTCCATGCTCGACCCCGACAACACCGAGAGGCCACTAGCAAGCTCACCAAAGTCCACCGTATTGCTGTTGTCTGTGTCAAATACACGGAAAAGGCGGCGAATCATCGCTTCGGCCTCATGGCGCTCTTCCGGCAACTCGTGCCCTCCTGCCAGCCGAATGATCTGATCGAAGCACTTCTTGAATGCTGCGAAGGTCAGCTCGCCGGATGGCGCGGCTTCGGCAAATATCTCCAGCACGTCGTTAACTTCATACGTGTCCAGCTTCAATAGCTGTCGGACGTGCTCCATGTTGGAGCTGTTCATATTCAGGGCAGACGCGGAGTTTGGAGAAAGCAGCGCGTCGCCGTTAGATCCTGTCACGCCATAGATCTTGTCGGACGGAAAGCTAACAGGAGCGGTGCGGGTGTCACTGGTTTTCGGTGCTTTCCCAGCACCCCACACCGTTTTTCGTGGGGATTCGGGGCCTTTTCCAGCACCCCACATCGTTTTTCTTGGCGATTCAGGTGCTGGTGAGCCGCCGTAATGACTGCTTACATGTACAAGCGAACCGTCACTGTGATTCTCACTTGTGTTAGCAGTCACACCATCTCGCCCATCTTTTGCTGCGCCAATAAGCTGCTCACACCTGCAGCAGGCGCCTCAAACCCTCCAGACTTCGAGTACCAAGTCACGAACTCATCAAAGCTCAGCTTTCCGTCCGCGTTAAGATCTGCTTCGAGGAAACACTGTTCGGCTGTAATTGCAGCCAGCTCCTCCGGTTGCACACCCAACTTCTCATCTGTGCCTGGGCTAGTTTCATATAGCACCTTGAAGACGCTCGCCAGGTACCGGACCATCTCGTCCAGCGAAATGAAGCCATCTTGGTTAAGATCATATAGTGAAAATGCGGCGCGCACTTTTTCCTCACGAGAACCACCGCAGAGAACAGACAAACCGCTACTCAGTTCACAGAAATCAACGGCGCCGTTGTGGTCTTCATCGAAGATCATGAACAGCTTGTTCAGAATAAGTCGTAAGCGCGTCAAATTGACTTCATCGTTCTTGTACTGCTCATCCACAAGCTGCTCGAAACACTCTTCAAACGCTTCGCGTGAAAGCGTTCCATCCTCCGAGCACCTGTTCGCAAAATTTCAAACACTTCGTCGGCTGTGTACTTTTCCAGGTTTGTCATCTGCTTGACAACGTCCAGGCTCACCCATTCCGGGACCCGCTGCGTTCGCTTTTGTTGTTGCTGCTGCTCATCCTCGCCGAGCACTGCCGGCACGGGGAGACCCCCACTCGTTTGGGTTGCATATACCATTCGCTGAACTCAGTAAAAGACAGCTTGCCATCCCTATCGTGATCCGCTTCAACAAAAGCCTGTTCTGCCGTGATTTCGCCCAGTTCTTCAGGTGTCACGCCCATTTGGGACTCACTGTCAGGATTCACTTCGAAGAGAACCTTGAAGACCGATGTGAGATAGAGACGCATTTCGCCCAGTGAAATGTATCCGTCGTGGTTCACATCGTACAAGTTGAATGCGGCGCGAACCTTATCCGCCTGACTTCCACCACAAAGCACTGACAATCCACTAGCCAACTCGTTGAAGTCCACTAGACCATTGTTGTCCTTGTCGAACAGCTCGAAAATGCGATCCACCAGCAGCTTCAATCTATCGTCCGTCTGCTCTGTCGTGGACTCGACTTTGAAGTGCCCAAAGGCTTGTCGAAAGGTATCCTTGTCCATAGTCCCATCTGCTGATGTAAATTTTGCAAACGTGTTTAGTACCTGCTGAGCCGAGAATGAGCCGAGGTTGGTCAGACGTCGCAATTCGCGCAACGACAGCCACTCCGGGATATTATTTTGAATGAGTCGCTCCATGTTAGCGGCGCTAGACTGAGTGTACCACTTGCGGAACTCAGAAAAGCTTAGGCGTCCATCGTGATCGAGGTCGGCTTCAGCAAAAGCCTGCTGAGCAGTGCGAACACCCAACTCCTCCGGGGACTCGCGACCCATTTGTTGTAGTGCTGCTGGCGAAGCCTCTTTCAACACTCTGAAAACAGAGGTGAGGTACCGCGTCATCTCCTCCATGGAGATAAAACCGTCGGCGTTGTAGTCATACAAAGCAAATGCCGCGCGGATCTTTTCCTCTGATGACCCACCGCAGAATACTGACAGCCCGCTTGACATTTCGCTGAAGTCGACCATACCGTTCTTGTCCACGTCGAAAAGCTCAAAGAGTCGATTGAGGATGGGATTAATCCGCTGGAACTCCTCTGACTTTATGCCCTGGTTCGTCGAAATAATTTTTAGGAAACAGTTGTCAAATGCTTCTCGGGATACGTATCCTTGTTCGTCTGCACATTCTGCAAGCGTTTCGAACACCTCCATGGGTGAAAACTCTTGCAGATTCGTGAGTCGCCTGGCCTCCGCTAAGCTAAACAGTTGCTCCCCATTCTTTGCAACTTCACCGATCCCACCTGGCTGCTGATACCAACGCTGAAATTCTTGCAGCGTGAGTTGTCCGTCATGGTCTTGGTCAGCCTCCGCAAAGGCTTGTTGCGCTGTGACTTCTCCTAACTCTTCAGGGGTCACGCCAAGCGACTGGGTGTCTGGTGACACTTGAAAGAGGACACGGAATACAGACGTGAGGTAGCGAGTCATCTCGTCTAATGAGATAAAACCGTCGCCATTGAAGTCAAACAGTGAGAAAGCTGCTTCCACCTTCTGGTCTTTCGTGCCACCACACAACACAGACAGCCCACTCGCAAGCTCTCCAAAGTCTACCGCCCCACTGTTGTCTCTGTCAAACAGATCAAAGAGCCCATCCACAACTTCTTGCAGCTTCGCTTGCGTTTCATGGGTCGATACCCTGGACCCCTTCGACTTCTGGCCAGCAAAAACCTTACGGAAACTTTCGTTGAAAGCATCTCGTGACAATAGTCCGTCTTCGTCTGCTTCCCCAGCAAAGATCTCGAAGACTTCTCCCGGCTCATACTGAGCAAGATTTGTAAGTTGCTTGATTTCGTTCAGTGGCATCCAGTGCAGCGACGAATCTACAACGGCATTCTTCGCGACGGAACTGCTGATTCCTGCCTGTGCTGGGGAGTTGTACCACGTTAGAAATTCGTCATAGCTCAGCTTGCCGTCATGATTGGAATCCGCCTCCAAAAGGCCTGCTCCGCAGTGACTACGCCCAGTTCCTCAGCTGAAACGCCAGTTTCTTGTCGCATTTCAGGCTGCACCTCGTACAATACCCTGAAGATAGACGTGAGATAGCGCTTCATTTCGTCCAGCGAAATGAATCCGTCAGCATTAAAGTCATACAGTCGGAACGCGGCCTTGACCTTGGCATCTCGCGCACCTTTGCAGAGTACTGAAAGTCCGCTAGCCAGCTCGCTAAAATCAATTTGTCCATTACCATCGCGGTCAAAGACCTCAAACAAGCGATCTGCCACCATTTTGGCACGCAGCTTTTCGATTTGAGTGCGCGGGTGAGCCATCTCAATAATTTGGAAAAAGCACTTGTCAAATGATTCTCGGTTGAGCATCCCGTCTTCGTCTGCATGCTCTGCAAACCTTTCGAAAACCTCCACCACGTCGAGGTTTCCTAGGTTTGTCACCTGCCTCACCTCATTCAGATCCAAAGGAGCCACGATATCGTTGAAAGAAGCTTGCTCCGGCCTTGAGTACCATTTCTGGAACTCGTCAAAGTTTAGCTTGCCATCATGGTTCACGTCAGCGACTTCAAAAATCTCACTTGCCGTCGCTGTCGCTAGAGTCTCGGGCGAAATACCAAGTTGCTGCTGGCGCGTAGGGTCGAGAGCATACAGAAGCTTGAAGACAGATCCAAGATAGTGTGTCATCTCATCTTCCGATATTACACCGTCTCCATTTGTGTCGTACACTTTGAATGCAGCCAGGACCTTCTCATCCCGAGTCGAGGCACCGCACAGGATTGATATACCACTCATAAGTTCATTGAAGTCAACAATACCCCTTTGCTCGGTATCAAAAGCTGTAAACAGCCGGTCAATCACTTCGTGAACACGAGTACTTTCCTCCACCAATAGAGTAGGGGTTGCCTTGCTGCAGATGTGCTTGTAAAAGCATTCGTCAAAGATGCGCCGCGAGATCCGGTAGCTGCCACCCGCTATCGCGATAAAGAGCTCGGACACTTCATCCAGAGACATCCCTTCCAGACCGGACAATTTCTTCGCCACTTCAATCGGAATTATACCCGATGTGTCAGCCTCACTTGAGCCCGAAGACGAAGTAGCAGCAGGTGCGCTAGGAAGGGAGGTTCTGGTACCGTTCGCGGCTTGAGACTGCTGGCGTTGGCTGTGCGGGTTTTGCTGCTCAAACCAAACTCTGAACTCGTCGAAGCTGAGTTGACCGTCACGGTTATGGTCGAAAGCTCGAAAACATTCTTGCGTGGTGGTCTTAGCAAGCTGTTCCGGCTTCATCCCCGTCTTAGCTGGGAGCTCCGGGGACGCCTTAAACATCACCTTGAAGACAGATGTCAAATATGATGTCATTTCCTCTGGAGAAATATAGCCATCATGGTTGACATCATACAGGGTAAACATCGACTTGGACTTATCGGCTCGGCTTCCACCGCAGAGAATCGAAAGTCCAGCGCCAAGTTCCTGCACATCGACGACATCGTTCTGATCAGCGTCGAACAGCTCAAACAGTTCTTTTAGGAGCTGTTGAGTTTTCAGCTGCGTCTCACGACTAATTCGTCCGTCTTTTGCCAAGAGCTTGTTAAAGCACCGGAAAAAGACTGGCTGGGTGACGTTACCATCTTGGTCAGCTGACGCTTTGAAAAACTCAAAATGTCGTTTACATCGTAAGCGCCGAGGTTAGACAATTCCTTCATTTCGTTCAGAACTCCTTTCGAAGACAGCGAAGACACTCGTGGCGATGAAGGTACACCATTTGCGTTAGAAGTTGATCCCGCTGACTGTCCTTGTTGCTGATTTTGTGCAGGAATCTGATGTGGATTTTGAGTGCTGTACCATTTCGTAAATTCTTCGAAACTTAAGCGTCCATCCTGGTTTGCATCAGCTAAAGTGAACGCGTCGGCAGTCGTAATCCGAGCAAGCTCTTCTGGAGAAATTTGGTGCAGTTGTTGCACCATAGCGGGGAAGTCATGAACACAATCCGGTACACTGAAGCCAGATATGTCTCCATTTCATCGCGCGAGATAAACCCATCTTGATTTATATCAAAAGAGTAAATGCTGATTTCACCTTCTCTTGCTGTGACCCGCTGCACAGCACCGATATACCACTGGACAGTTCGCAGAAGTCAACATAACCATCATGATCGGTGTCGAATCCATCAAACACGGACTCCATAATTTTCTGCAGCTGAGTTTTCTCCTCGGGGCTCAACTCGTGATTGGTAGTGACGGAATTCTCTTGAACTAGCTCGTCCACAATCGAGAAAAAGGCATCACGCGATAGAACACCCTCTTCGTTCACTTTTGCTGCAATGATCTCAAAAACATCACTTGGGGCCCGGTCACACAGACCTGTACGGGAAGCTACAAAGTGGATTGCTGCCAAGCCTTGGGAGGCATTCACGCCAGGCTGCCCTTGGGATGGTGGCGGTGGACCCGTAGGGTGTTGCTGATACTTGTTTCCGTGAATCCAGTACCACGAGCGAAACTCTTCCAGCGACAGCTTCCCGTCACGGTTCACGTCTGATTCCTCAAAAGCTTGCTTTGTTGTGTAATGAGCCAGGGCTTTCGCGTCAATTCCAATGGATTGTCGCGTAGCTGGGATGGTCTCATACATGACGTTAAAGACGGATGCCAGATACGCTTCCATCTCCAGCTGCGTGATGAATCCATCCCCATCCGTGTCAAATAGCGAGAAAGCTGCAACTACTTTATCCTCATTCGAGCCGCCACACAGTACTGAAAGCCCGCCGCTAAGCTCCAAAAAGTCTACCGAGTCACTTTCGTCCTCATCAAACGCATCAAAGAGCCGATCCAAAAACTTGGCAATTTCTCGGGTAGGCTCGCGGTTAAGCCTTTCTAGAATGGCAAAGAAGCATCGCTTGAACTCTGTGCGAGTGAGTACTTCTTTCTTTTCTCCATTGTTAGTCGACGCGGCGCTAAACATCGCGAAAGATCGGACGCGCTCAGCGCGGACAGGCCCGTCACCTCCCGCAGAGTAGTCAAATCCAGACCTTCCTTCGCCTGCATGCCATTCACCCGAATCTTGCTCTCTCCACTATTGCCACGCGTGGCAGCAACGAATTGTGCAGGTCCAGGCTTCGAGTACCACTCCCTGAATGCCCCGTAGGATAGTTTTCCGTCCCTGTTCAGCGTCGACTCTGCAAAGCACTGACTCGCCGTGACAATGCCCAGCTCCGCCGGGTTCACCCTAACTCATAAAAAGCACCAAGGCAACACCGTCAGTATCCGCCACAGTACACCAATCACCCCCACTGCAAACTTTACTTGTTCTGCTGGAACAACTGGGGCGACGTCTCTCCAATCACCACAAACACAGCCGTCAAGTACTTTGTCATCTCTTGCTTCGAGATGAGTCCGTCTCCGTCCACGTCGTAGAGCTCGAACGTCAACTGGATCTTCTCGTCCCTCTCCCCAGAGGCGAAGACCGAGACGCCCCCAGAAAATCCGCCACGTCCACGATGTCTCTGCGTCTGCTCTGCGCCTCGAACACGTCGAAGAGGCTCGTGAACATCCTCCTCGCCTGCGGGTCGTAGCGTCCCGACTGCGACAAGATCTTCTCCAGGCAGCGGCGGAACGTGACGCGGTCCAAGGCGCCCGTGGGACAGGCCTGGGCGAACACGTTGACGAGCTGCGGCAGCTCAAAGTCCGTCAGGTCCATTGCCAGCTGCTCGCCGGGGCGTTCCCCGTGCTGCTTCTCGTTGCGGGCGTCTCCATCTAGCACCAAGTGGTACGTGGCGTCCTCAAAGAGCTCCGGGGAGCGACAGAGCAGCGAAAACGGGTACAACACGCGGCTCGAGGCGTGGCGCAGCGCCGCGACCGTCTCGTCGCCGTCGCGGAGCGCCGCGAAGCCCGCACCCACGCACTGCCGCAGCTCCGACAGCGCCAGGCCGGGGCACAGCAGCAGCTCGCGCGCCTCGCTGCCCAGCAGGAGCGTCACGGCGCTCACTCGCACGCGCGCCATGTTTCGGAGTCCTTTTCCGGCTTTGAAGGGGAGATCTGCGGCGGCGTTTCTGCTCTCGGGAAAGTACCGGGAAGGTGCGACTAGGTGCGGGAACTGGGCGGTTCTAGATATTTAGAAGACGATTAGGATCGGAGTTAGAAGTTGCTACTGCACCACTTTTGTCTCAGGGTGCACTTACGATAGTCGCGGCGTCGTCGACGAGCTCAAATCCCACGACACCATCTGCACCAGTCGTCGAATCCACGCGCCATTCATTGCGGCGAGTCGATCGATCTCATTCCCCAATTTCCCGTGCGTCGTACAGGAGCTCGTTTTGTCGTCAACCAAAGTGAACAAGATGGGCCTCGCTTTCCAGACCATCGGCATGATCGGGTCCTTCGTGATCGCCAGCTCGCTCGTGCCGCAGATGCACAAGGTGTACAAGACTAAGAGCGCCAAGGACATCAGTCTCCGCTTCCAGCTGCTCTACTGCTTCGGCATCGGCCTCATCCTGGTCTACGGTTTCGGCGAGGACCTGTGGCCCATTTACATCCCTGCGTCCGTCGAGGAAATCGCAGGACTCGTGATGCTGGGCATGAAACTGTACTACGATCGCAATGCTGCGAAGGCCGGAGCCTCAGGAGCCGACGGCGAAAGTCGCGCGTTGGAGTTGGGTGCTTCGCCCCTCACTCGGCGGAGCGAGACCAAGTTCACCGGCGTGGCGCATACACCGTAAGAGCTATGCTTGTCCACCACCGCCAGGGCGCCGAAGCAAACGATTATTTATTGGTAACTCGCAGGAAATAGAGGCGCTTGTTGGGGACGTTTCGTGGGGGTTGCAGTCTCAGCATTGCTTTCAAATTTTCGCTGGTCGCATGCGTGTCAGTCGACGCGGCACACAATTGCGCGCGTCCGGTACGGACATTGACAGCGGACCTCCTCCTGCAGACCAGGGACTATCTCTTCATTCGGCATTAGACGGGGCTTCGGACACTCGACCACAATGGGGTTGGCGTTCAACATCCTCGGACACGTGGGCTCGTTCATGATCTCGGCCTTGCTGGTCCCTCAGATCCTCAAGGTCTACCGGAGCAAGAGCGCAAAAGACCGATCTGGGTCCCAGTCGTCATCGAGTTGGCTGATGAAGTGCATCTTCGACAGGCGCGAGGCGAAGCTGGCTGCCGACAAAGACGGAGACTTCGACTTGGAAGCGAGCAGCGGAACCTCGTTCAAGCTCGTCCTTACCGGTACGCCAAAGTAGGAGCGACTGCGGTTAACATGTAAACAAACAAGTTCAGTTTTTCGTCAGGATAGATTGGTTTCTCCATGGCACAGACTGTCTGTCTGTAAAAAGCCTGCAGGAACTTATGCGGTTGCACATCGTACCTTGGAGGGTTTTGGGGCTCTGTTACGCACAGGAGGACGTCACTTCCGAATCTGCCCGCCCCGACTCACGCCAACGTCCCGACTCAACCGCTCGATAACGACCATGAGTGAAGCGTTCAAGATTCTCGGCTTCCTGGGCTCATTGCTGCTGGCTGCCTCGCTGGTGCCGCAGATGATGAAGCTGTACAAGACCAAGAGCGCCAAGGACATCAGCCTCTCGTACCAGATCGCGTACGTGCTGGGACTCTCGATGATCGTCGCCTACGGGTTCGGCCGGTGGCTTTGGCCCGTGTACATCCCTGCCACCATCGAGCTGTGCGCCGCCATCGTCGTCTTCAGCATGAAGCTCCACTACGACCGGCAGGAACGCAAGCAGTACACCAGCAAAGCCGCAGCCGCCAGCCCCGAGGTGGAGGTGGACGTTGCCGCCGCCGTCTCCCGCAGCCAGTGCGGCGAGGCTGTAAGGGCGACCCAATAAGGCACGCAGTCAGTAAATATCACCACTACAATACCGCATTCACCTTCGCATCGTTCATTACAGGTACTGTACCTCGCAAGTCGCGCATGAGGGCAGACATCGGCCAACGACCACTCAACCTCGATGACACTTACACTTCAGATGTAGCCATGTCCGTCACCATACTGAACGCAAGTCTGTCCGTTTCACGACCCTGCCTATGTTCGAAGGACGCCATTGTCCAATTTGCCTCCTGAGAACTACCGCCACCTACCTTTCGCAGCAGCCGCCACCTTCGCAGCATGACCAACTTGGACACGTTCTTCGACACGCTGGGGCTTGTGGGCTCCTTCCTCGTGTCGGCGGCGCTCGTGCCGCAGATCGTCAAGGTGTACCGCTCCAAGAGCGCCAAGGACATCAGCAAGGTTTTCCAGTCCGTCTTCGTCGTGGGCATCGCGTGCATCACCGTGTACGGCATGGGCGAGGGCTGTGGCCCATCTGGATCCCGTCCACACTCGAGCTGCTGGGCGGCATCATCCTGCTCACCATGAAACACTATTTCGACTGGCGAGACGCCAAGCGCAGCAAGCAGGAGGCGCTCGACGCTGTTGCAGTTGAGGAGGCCGTTAATACCAGCCCCGCTCTCGCTTCATACCAGACCAGCAGCACTCCACGACCGCATGATCAATAGAGCTGCCAGTTTTGTCCTTTGCCAGTTTTTGTCTTGCCACTCCCCATTCGTCCAAATTGATTTTGACCAATCGCTGAGCAGATTCGTGGTAAGGCGCTGCCAGCCAGGAACCTCAACGCTACGCCTCGCCCGACCCCGCCGTTAGCCCCCGCCCGCAAGATGCCGCCGAAGAAGAAAGGAGCCGGCCCGTCCAAGAAGAATGTGGAGAAGCAGAAGGACAAGATGCTGGAGGACAAGACGTTCGGCCTGAAGAACAAGAAGAAGAGCAAGAACGTTCAAAAGTACATCCAGGAGGTGACCAAGCAGGTCAAGGGCGCCAACACGCGCGCCGACCGCATGAAGGACGCGGAGGCCAAGCGGAAGAAGGACGCCAAGGCCGAGCAGGACAGTCTCAAGAGCCTCTTCGCTGCCGCCATCACGCAGCCCAAGGTGCGGATAGTTAGTTAGGCTTCTGCTGCTGCCAACCGACTGACCTCCTTGTGCTTTTGTCTTTGTGTACTACGTGCAGGTTCCTCCCGGAACGGACCCCAAGTCGTTGCTCTGCGCCTTCTTTAAGGCCGGCGTCTGTACGAAGGTGAGCGATGCATTTGTGGCAAAAGAGATGGAGGTTGCGTCTTACAGAGGATTATTGCGGATGTTGTAGGGCACCCGCTGTAAGTTCTCGCACGACTTGATGGTGGGCAAGAAGGCCGCGAAGATCGACTTGTACACGGACAGCCGTGCCGAGAAGGAAGCAGACCAAATTGACACATGGGACCAGGAGAAGCTGGAGGAGGTGGTCAACGAGAAGCACCACGAGAAGAACGCAAAGCAGACGGAAATCGTGTGCAAACACTTCTTGGACGCGATCGAGAAGTCGCTGTATGGCTGGTTCTGGGTGTGTCCAAACGGTGGCACGTCTTGCAAGTACGTTCTGGCTGGTGGTATGTACGTTAATGTGCCTGCTTTTGCTGACTGTTCATTGTGTGTGTTTGTTCTTTTCTTTTTTCTTGCAGATACCGTCACGCCCTTCCTCCTGGCTACGTGTTCAAGTCCAGGAAGGATCGCGAACTCGAGCGTGGCAACAAGGTGGTCGAAATCTCCATCGAGGAAATTATTGAGCAGCAGCGTGCCAAGCTGGGCCCCCACGGCGGCACTCCTGTTACAGAGGAGACGCTCGCGAAGTGGAAGGCTGACAAGATGGCCAAGAAGAAGGCCGCGGAGGTCAAGCGGCTGAAGGAGGAAGCCAAGAAGACCGGCGGTCGTGGCATCAGTACGTTTCTGTCTTTTCGTGCGTCAGTTGCTGCCTCAAAGAGCCGAGCTAACTTGTTGTGGTGCTGGAATCTGCTGCAGTGAGTGGTCGTGCCCTGTTCACATTCGATCCGACCCTGTTCCGCGATGACGCGGATGCTGACGACGAGACATACATCGTTCACAGCGAGGATGAAGATGAGGAGGACGAGGAGGAAAAGCCCTCCCCGCTGTTGACGCGGCAGCAGCAGTGATGGATAAGAGTCTCTACCTGCAAGACGAGGACGACCTGGACTCGCTCAAGAAGTGAGCGTAGACCTTCACCTCCTTGAGGCGACAGCCTCGTGTGGCGTTCCTTGTACAAAGCGCTCGCTTTCACGAATCGTGAGCTCGCTAGCTCGGAGTTTTAAGTGTCGTGTCGAGGACACTACGCGAAGCACATGAGCGGGCGTGTCTGCAACTCTTTGTCCTGTAAGCGGGCTTAGAAGTAGCCTAGAGAGTCATGCTTGAAAGCAAGTCAAGTGACGGGGAATATACGTCTGGTTTCCGAGGACTTCGCCAGTTCTTCCTGCCTACTGGTCAGTCCATTCTCTCATCCTCCGTATCGTTGTCCTCGTGATCAGGACGCGCGACTGGGCTCGCATCACCAAACGTGAGGATTGTGGAGCTCGCGTTCTTCAGACGGCCAGCGATGACTTTGGCCCGCTACGAACAGCAGATCGAGCGTTAGTCTTCGGCCACAAGCAAGTGCCAGTCAGGGCCTCAGTGTACCTCTTCTTGCATGCCATGCAGCTCGTCCATTCCCGCTTGTATCATGTTCGCGTCGTTCTCCAGTTGACTGTCGCCCAAGCCACCGCAGTCAGACAAAGTACCAGAAGCCGTTGCAGGAGCACGTGAACACGCACCGATGGGTCGTCAGCAGACGCTTGAGCGTCTTCGTGAGCTGCAGTCCAATTTCCTCCTCTTAGCGTTCCTTTCCTAGTATACATACGCTTCCATCCAGCTTCAAACCTGCTTGGCCATCTCCTTCAAGTCGACTGCGTCCGTCTCCGTCGGCATCTCTTCCTCTTCCTCCTCCTGCGTCTCCTGCATCTGGTGGGACGGCTCCCCCTCCACGTCGTCCTCCTGGCTCTCCATCAAGCGCGCTCTCCCTCTCGTCACAGGCATCTCCCCCGCTTGTTTCCCTTGCCGCTACAATCTCCAAGTGAGGACGAACAAGTTTCCTTTGCCACTCAGATTGCGGAATGGCACTTCAAGGTTGCCATTTCTAATACTTCGCACTTAACCGGGATAGAAATCCACATTTAGAAACAGCCAACTGCCATGACCGCGACGACGAGCGTGCTGCTGGCGCTCATCTGCGTGCTCAGCTTCGCCATCCGCCTCTTCCCGGTGGTTCTATGGGGAAGTGTACGTACCTGCCTGCCTACCTTTCTTCCCCTTTCTCTGACCCCTCCTCCGCCCCAGGTCATCCATGAGTTCGACCCGCAGTTCAATTTCCGCGTCACCAAGTTTCTGGCCCAAAACGGCGTCTACGAGCTCCTGGACTGGTTCGACGACCGCGCGTGGTACCCCCTGGGCCGCATCGTGGGTACTACCGTCTACCCCGGACTCATGGCGGGCGCTGCGGGGCTTCAGTGGCTCCTGACGCTGTTTCTAAGGCTGCCGATTTCTATCCGAGACGCTTGCGTGTTCCTGGCGCCGGCGTTTGCTGCGCTTTCTTGCGTGGCGCAGTTTCTATTGACGCAAGAGGTGACGCACAACTCGTCGACGGCGCTGCTCTCGGCCATGCTGCTGGGCGTCTCGCCCGCGTACATCTCGCGCTCCACGGCTGGCTCGTTCGACAACGAAGGCATCGCCATCTTCCTGCTCATTTTCACCTTTTACCTATGGGTGAAGGCGGTGAACACGGGCGCCATGTTGTGGGCAGCACTGACTGCCGTCGCGTATTTCGCCATGGCCATGTCGTGGGAGGCTACGTGTTTATTATCAACATTATCCCCATCCACGTGCTGGCGCTGCTGCTGTCGGGGAGATACTCGGCAAAAGTTTATGTGGCGTACTCGACGTTTTACCCGTTGGCGACGCTGGCGGCCATGCAAGTGCCGTTTATCGGCTTCAACGCCATTTTGAAGGGCGAAAGTGCGGGGTCGCATGGCGTCTTTGGGCTTTTGCAAGGTTTGTAGGCGTGTGATTTCGTATATTGTTTTTGTGGCTAATAATGGTGTGTATTGTTGCTTTGTACAGTATTTGCGTTCATGAAGTGGTTGTCCACGCAGCTCCATAACGATCATTTTGCACGTCTTCTTCGAACGTGCATGAGTGCTGGTGCAGCGATTGTGGGTAGCGGCTTGCTGCTGGCCTTCTTGCTGGGAAAACTGCAATGGAGTGGGCGAAGTTTGACGCTACTGGACCCAACTTACGCGTCCAAGTATATTCCGATCATCGCATCTGTGGGAGAACACCAGCCAACTGTGTGGTCGGCTTTTTATTTCTCGCTCGGACCTGCGATGCTGTTCATTCCTTTGGGGGTGTTCTACTCCTTCCAGAAGCTGGACGCGGCTTTCCTGTTCATGATCGTCTACAGCACATTCGCGTTCTACTTTTCGGGCATCATGGTCCGATTGTTGCTGACTCTAGCGCCAGCAGCAGCGTACCTTTCGGCAGTCGGGGCATCCGGCTTTATGCACAAGATCGTAGCGTTTACGCGAAGAGATCCAAGTGAGTCGGAGAGCTCAGGACCAGGGGAGGAATGTGAATCTACTTCCACTTCCAACAAGAACTCTGCACCAGAAGACGAAGAGAAAAAAGACCCGGAAAAGTCGCACATTTTCTCAGCCCTTGGTGCCAAACTGCGCTTTGAACCCGATGACAAGCCTGATGATAAAAAGCGTAGAGGGCCTTGGGGACTTCAGGTGCTTGTTCTCGCTTGTGGGGTACGCCATGTGCTGTGAGCTGAACTTGTATTTGCTAGTATCTGTAACTCACACCTGTTATTTCTGCAGTTACTCTTGGTTATCCACGCTCGGCATTCATCTAATATCGCCAAGAAAGTGTATTCATCGACGTCTCTCGTCTTCGAAAAATGAACGTGACGACGAAGCAAAAGGATTTGCATGACGACTACCGAGAAGCTTTTGCCTGGCTTCGCGAGAACACCGCCGAAGACGCCAAGATCCTCAGCTGGTGGGACTACGGATACCAAATCACAACGCTGGCGAATCGCACCGTGCTCGTTGACAACAACACATGGAACAACACGCACATTGCAACCGTTGGGCGCGTGCTCACCTCACGCGAAGATGATGCGTTGCCAATCTTGCGCAGCCTTGACGTGGATTACGTGTTCCTGCTTTTCGGAGGCAAAGTTGGCATGCCTGGTGACGACCTCGACAAGCTGCCGTGGATAGTCAAGATCTCGGAGGGCGTGTTTCCTGACGACGTAATGGAGTCCGAGTTCCAGGTAAACGGGCGCTACATTTTCCACGAGAATGCCACGCTCGCAATGACGGAGAGCGTTCTCTATAAGCTTAGTTACTTCGAATTCAACCAAGTGGAGAGTGCACCAGTTCAAGAGGGCGAGGACACCGTCTTCGGCTGGGATATGAACCGCCGTATGAGAATTCCAGAGCGCGACATCGACCTCCACCATTTTGAGCACGTGTTCACCTCGGACGCGTGGATGGTTCGGATCTACCGGGTCAAATCACTTTGATTGGCGACTACGGAAAATGATTTCGTCAGTCGAAGACAAGTGCAACATCAGTTTATCAAGAGAACAATGCGAGCTAAGCGGTTAAAAATTAAACAAAGGAACAAGCTGTAAACACAAGATAACCACAAGAAGCCCCGGAGGCGAGTCGAACGAGTGCTAATGTCTCGCTCTACCTCTCGCCTACCGCTGCCCCTCGATCATCTCCACCGCCTCCAGCCCGCTCACTCCCTCCTGACCCACCCGAATCAAATCTACCATCTCTGTCGTTCCTCGCCCCAACGTGCACCACGCAAGACATCCACCTGGCCTTCGACGTCATCCCTATCGTTTGCCGGCTCAGACCACGCTGGCTGTCTGTCGTGTCGCCGAGAAACTCTCAAAGCACTTCGATCCGTGCTGAGTCACACCCGCGCCAGCTCATACACGACAGGGTGGGAAGGACCGTAGCAGCTTCCATTTGCTGCTGAAGTGGACGCAATTGCGTAGTTTTTCCTTGGTGCGGTTATGACATCGCCTGCAGCTGCACGCGCGCGTCGTTGAGCATCTGCACGACCGACTCGCTGTCCGGACGCAGCGCCGGGTCGAACTGCAGACATGCGCGCGCGATGCGCAGCATCACGTCGGGACAGTCCGGTGCGAAGCTCGGTCGCAGCTCGCCCTTGGCCACCTTAATCACGATAGCCATGTCGGGGCTCCACCAGCTCCAGTCTTGCTGCTCTTCTCCTCGAACGGGATCTCGCGCGTGTCCAGCTCGCTCAGCACCACGCCGAACGAGTACACGTCGGCCTGCTCGCTGTAGTTGTCTCCCAGCATGACCTCAGGCGCCGTCCAGCGCACCGTCCCCACGCCCGCCGTGAGCGTCTCCTCGTACGTGCGATTGCGACTCAGTCCGAAATCACTGAGCTTCGCCACCATACTCGAGTTCAGCAGCACGTTGCGCGACTTGAGGTCGCGGTGGATGATCTTGGGCGAGCGCGAGTGCATGAAGGCCAGCGCCTCGGCAATGTCAATCGCGATGGAGATCTTCTCCTTCTTCCAGCTCAGCTCGATCTTGCGGGTCTCCAGCAGCGTGCGCACGTCGCCCCCGTCCATGTACTCGGACACGCCGCCCAGGTCCTTCTTGTTGGTCCACGTGCAGCCGATGAAGCGCACGATCTTGGGGTGCGAGAGCCTGGACATGGTCTCGATCTCGCGACAGAAGGACACGGCCTCGTCCTCGCCGTCGATCATGCGCTTCACGGCCACTGGCTGGCCGTGGTAGTGGCCGAGCCACACAACGCCGAAGGCTCCGCTCGAGACCTTGCGGGTCAGCAGCACTTCGCTCTCGTCCAGGCGGAACTTGACGAGGCTGGGGAAGCAGATCTCCGAGTCGGCGCGGTTGTTGGCGCTCGAGGCGCCGAGGGGTCTTTGCGGCCGTTGCGAGCGGCAGGCGCGGGCGCGCGGCGAGGCTGGTAGCCGTTGTGGTTGCCGCCGTTCTGGTGGGCCGAGAAGCCTCCGTTGTTGACGTTGGTGGCCAGGTCCGAGTAGTTGGGGTCGTTGTAGCGGCCGGTCTGCGGCCCGTTCGAGTAGCTTTTGCCTTTGCTGCTGCTGCACCCCATGGTGGCGCGAGGGGTTCAGATAGAGAGGGACTGGCAGACAATAGGAAGGTTAGTTGGAGGAATGGCGAGACGGGAGGGACCAGCACTTGGCTTACGTACCAAGTAGCTGCTGGCCGGCAGAACGGGAACTACCGCTAAGTTAGTGTTTTCCGCCGAACTGGCGCTCGAGTAGGTTCATGTTTCTGCCCCACAAAATTGGCGAATAGACTAAAAGGCAGTGGAGATTCCAGTTCATGGGTGTGGTGGGTGCGCGTGATGGCATAGTTGCCCACACTTGCAGCGACACCGAAGGCTTGATCCCCGCTTGTCATGTTGCATCACAATGCAGGCCCCGAGTGTCGACTGCAGGTTGAACTGCGTTGCCCAACTCGAAACCCCACACTTGACATGGCAGCCGCGGTGGTCTCGCCTGGATTGGCACTGGCGAACGCATCGGATTTTTGCTGTTGCCTATTGGGGGGGCAATCGATGATGTACCCATGGCGGTCATTATTACTACATGAGACGTGCGATTTGTGCAGACCGGCTATTATTGCGCGTGCCCTCCAGCGGAGGGTCATGCCGCTCAAGCCGTCTCCTGGATTCATTTCTTGGCACTTTGGTGATGCGGTTACGCAGTCTTGACTGCAGGTGCTCAACCAAAGTTAGTCTTGTATACAAAACTCTGCTGCTTGTCCCGTAACGGAGCCCTTGTCCGTCTCGTTTAGCAGAGTCGTGACCCCTCAGCGCGCTCCACGATGGAATTCGTTGGCTCGTTGGCAGCCGCACCGAAGGCACCAACGCCGTCGTGCAGGTCGTGAATTTTGCGCGCTCGCTCCAAAGTCCGGATGTTGCCATCAGCCAGGTCGACAATACCATCGTTTTTCACCAAAGGCTCCAAACCGCATAGTTTCGCTCACAAGCAAAAACTGCAGAAAGCTTTCGTCTAACGCGCCTTCGTCGCTGGAAACCGGCGTCGAGCTCACTTTGTGAACCGCCGCCAAAGGCGCAGGCGATCGACCGGCGAGAAGTGCAACGGTCCGTATTAACACCACCACACTTCAACTTGAGCGCACGGGGTCACTTTGCGCAAATAATGGGCGGCCTGGGCACCATCACGCGGTACAGCAGCCAACGCAAAAGCAAACTGCAGTCGTTGCAGATGATGTATTTCCTGGAAGGAGGACTGCTCATGGTGGGGAATCTGCTACAGACCGACGCGTGGGTGGACGACGAGATGCGAACGCACTGCAGCGTGTGCGTACAGCAGTTCTTGCCATTCCGTCGTCGGCACCACTGCCGAACGTGTGGTGAAGTCGTCTGCGGCGGTTGCTCGAGCCAACGAGCCATGCGACTCACCGACATGAACGTGGAGTGCGAGACGAGTGTGCACGTTCTGCATCATCCGAGCCACAGACGCTTCCATCAAGGCCAACGAGGCGGCACTGCGAGAGACCAACTTCGGACACAGACGTCTCTCCACTGTGTCGGTGCTGAGTCTTGCGTCACCGGCAGTTCGACGCGACAAGCAGTTGACGCTGCTAAGTGCTGGAGAATCGGAGATCACGACGGGTAGTGTGGTGCAGCTGTGGCCTCAACCGGAGCCGGCGAACGAGACGGCTCGACTCCAAATGGCCAGACACGCCACCATTCGCTCGGTGGAAGTCGACCCCACTATGAACCTGTTGGTGAGCATCGTAGCTCGGACTCTCGAGTGTCCAGCAGCTTTCATCGGCATCATGGACGACTCGACGCTGTGGGTCAAGGCCAGCGTCGGCTTGGACGACCGAGTCACGCACATCCCGCGTGACGACTGCATTTGTGCACACACAGTGATGCAAGACACCACGATGATCGTCGACGATACGAGCACGGACAAGCACTTTCACGCTGGCGGACACGCCGTTGGTAGCAGCTTCATGCGCTACTACGCTGGAGCACCAATTCGCGTGAGAGGCCATGGCGTCGGGGTCGTGTGTGCATTGGACACAGAACCTCACTCGAAGACAACGGATGCCATGAAGTCGACGCTGGAGGCAGTGGCCAACATTGTGTCCGAGGTGCTGGAGCAGCGCGTGGCTTCGGACGGCACGATGGACTCCCCAGTCGACGCACGGGGTAGTGCTCGCTATTCACTGCGACGAACTAGTAACAATGGGGTGGATCTGCATGCGTCACTAGACGGATTAAATCTACTGCCTTCGTCGCGGCAGACTTCGTCACCAGTGGAAGCGAAAAGCTACGATGCAGCGTACTCGTCGCCATACTTGCCACCGCAATACACTAGCCCGATCACGGCAGCCATGGACTACTTTCACCAACTGCAGCGAAGCGCCTGGACTGAACACGACCCAGGAACCGACATGAGCAACAATGGAAGCATCCGGACTTTTCAGCTTCACAGCGAAGACAAACAGTTCACGAGGAGTCTCATGACGATGACTGGGAATTGCGCCAACGTCGTGGCTCAGCTTTTGGACTGCGAGGACGCGCTTCTGTATCAACAGCTCTTCTCTCACGTATCCAGGCGATGCGAACCGACCGCTAAAACTGGGTCTACGACGTTGCCTTTCAACCGATCTTTAGGAAAGTAAACGCTGAAAACTCGTGCGTCCTGACGCACTGGCGAGAGTACCCGGACGGAAGCAACGTCGTGGTGGCTATCGGTGGCGAACACGCTGGAATGACGAGCGAAAGCGACTTGCTGTTCGGCTGGTTCATCGCTCCCTGTGGCCGCGGAGACGACCCAAGCTCCGTAAACGTATCGTGCATCACTGCGCAGTCGGAAGACAACCAGGGAAACGTCAGTCTTAACTTGCTTCGGTGTCTCAACCAGAAGAGCGCCATGTCCCGCTTCTTCCATCTTCCCAACGACACCCCCACGCCAATCAATCGTTCAACGTTGACATTCCACCTCAAGCCTGTCGTGGAGCTCCCTCACAAGACAGCCGAGTCACCTCGTTGCCTTAGGAACCAGGATAGTCACGACTGCGACAGCAGCACGGCAAACACGAGTGGGAGCCTCGACTGCACTAGCATTGAGAGCTCCGAAGACGGAGACCGAAGCACTGACGGAACTCTCCCAGAAAGTAACCGCGCAGCACTCGTAGCGCTGCACGAAACCGGGCAAGTCTCTCAGCTGAACGAGAACGAGCAAATGCTGTTGGATCTGCTGGACAAGACCATCAACACGCAGGAGATCTTGGCCCAGCGACAGCACGAAATGGCCGATGTGATCGACCTACACGGCGATCAGTTGCAGCGGATCTCATCGGCACTCGAGCGGGTCGAGTCCTTACTGGCGCTGAAGGTCGCAAAGCGCGCGCGCAACGTAACGTGAACTATTTGTGCCGTATCCTGGCTGTAATCCACATTAGCTTCGGCTTGTCCTGAAGCATTGATACTGTAACTGGCATCAATGTTTACTTATCCGCCACTTCACATATGGTACGTACATTTTCGCAAGTTACTTCACGCAGCAATGATGGCATTGCAGGGCCGCGGATGGCTCTCTGCACAACTGCATCTCCAGTCTCCCCGATGCGTTCACCCACTCCTGCGCAGCTTGTCCTCTTCCTCTGCATCTCTTCTACCAGCAGGAGAAATTGCAGCTTCCGACGCTCCTTCCAGGCCTCAAACGTTGAGTTCTTTCGAGACGCTCGCCCGCACCTTTTCCGCTATTGAGGTGCGTGTTCAGCACCTTTCCAGCCTTAAGCCGCCCGTTTAACGCTCTCGTTACCCACTACAGGAGGTGAAGAACTCCCGTGTGGCCAGTGTACAGCTACTGGCTAGCGGGTATCGCCAATTACTGGCCCTTCCGACGTCTCGGGAGCTGGCGAGCGCCTTGTACCTCACTGCGGCGCAGCTGGCGCCTCCTACGAGGGCGTGGAGCTCCGATTCGGAGCCAAGAGCTTCGTGCGGTTCCTCAGACAATCGGAGGTGGCCAATGGACAAGATTTGCAAACGCTGGAGAAGCTGCTAGCGACGTATCCGGACTACGGACACGCGACGCAAGCGCTGATGGACAGCGGACGAATTGTGCTGCCAGTGCTGGAGAAAGAGGAGAAGCCGTTGAGTATCCAGGCGGTGCATGAGCAGTTGTTGGCTATGGCACATGATGAAGGAACTGGAGGAGTGGCAAGGAAGTTGCAATCTGCTTTGAGACTGTTGCAGCAATGCAGGTACGAGACTGAATGAGCTGCTGGTTAGGTTGATGTGGCTGATTGGATGTTCACTTTGTAGGACTGCAGAGGAACGGGTTTTCCTCGTTCGGATGCTAGCGGTGCGTGGCAGTGAAGTGGTTTTCAGTTGCTCAGTATGATGGTATTCTAACGGAGAGTTAACGTTGTGGTGAACAGCATCAAAATCTACGCATCGGAATGGGTGAAAAATCGATTCTTTCGGCATTGGCAATTGCCAGCTCCCCTCGGTTGGTGATAACAGCGAGACACAGGAGACTTCACCTTCTCTTTCAGGAGAGAAGGACTGGGTGGACTGTGTTACGCTTGCGTATGCACAGCACCCGAACTACCGCGTGTTGGCCGAGTTGGTGCATGCCAGTCAACATGAAGCGGATACCTCGAAGAAAATCAAATGGCTTCAAGAGGAGGCCCACCCTGCAGTGGGTGTTCCAGTGCTGACAATGGCCGCTTATCCCGCGTCAAGTGTAGCGGCGGCGCTGGATCGCGTGGCGAAGACAGCAAGCCAAACAGCCACTTGCGAGTACAAGTACGATGGCGCACGAGTGCAGCTGCATTTGACGCTGTCCGAGAGTAACGATAGTTCAAGTTCTGTCCAGCAGATCTTCAGTCGAAATATGGAGGATGTCACGGAGAGGTTTTCGTCCCTGTTGGGCGTCTTGAAGCAACGCGTAGCAGCTAGCAATTCAACAAGTGAAGGATCATCACGGGTGTCCTCTTTCATAGTGGAGGGCGAGGTGGTTGCACTGGATCGGGAGACACGCAGGTTTCATCCATTCCAAGTGCTTCAAACGAAGACCACGACCGAGTTCTGTCTCTTTCTTTTCGACCTGCTTGCAGTCGACGGCAACAATCTTCTTCAGGTATGCAAATGTGGATCTCTGTATAATGTTGCGTCTGCAACTAACCTATTCCATGTGAACCTTTGTAGAAACCTCTTCGACAGCGACGAGCCTTGCTATACGATCTGCTCGATGAAGAGGCAGGATATGTGGAGTTCGTAAAGCGTGTGGACATCAACATGGTGTCTGATGATCCGATGTCAACTGAAGAAGCTAAGAAGGAGGTCGTCCGAGAGTTTCTTGAGCAAGCAATTGCTAGCGGTTGTGAAGGATTGATGATCAAAACTCTGGACGACGAAGATTCCGAGTACAAAGCTG
This sequence comes from Phytophthora syringae, assembly GCA_012656105.1. Taxonomy (NCBI): domain Eukaryota; phylum Oomycota; class Peronosporomycetes; order Peronosporales; family Peronosporaceae; genus Phytophthora; species Phytophthora syringae. The sequence goes on along the minus strand of JAAKBD010000005.1, from coordinate 29,323 downwards.
GCCGACGATCGTATTCGTGGATGAAGCTCAAGCACGACTATCTATCGGACGAGCCGACCACATCGAAAAGTCTGCCACAACCAGTGGAAACGGCACCTTCCTGGCAGACACGCTGGATTTGGTCCCAATTGGTGCGTTCTATGGCAAAGGCAGGCGCGCAGGCGTGTTCGGATCCTTTCTAATGGCCACATACAATCCGGCCAGCGGCAAATACGAGGTACAAATCAGGAGTGTCGATGCAGGAGCTACGTACACTAATGTCTGGAACTCTTCGTTTGCTTCTGTGTAGACCATCGGGAAGGTTGGTACGGGGTTCTCTGATGCTCAACTGCAGGAAGTAGCAACACGACTGCAAAAACAAGTTCTACCTGAGACCGAAGAGGTGCCAGAGCAATTCCAATCTCACGCAATTCGGAGTCGTCATCCTGATGTTTGGCTCTCACCTGAGGAGGTGTGGGAGATTAAAGCCACGCAACTGACTGAGTCCCCTTCGTACACTTGCGGCGCTGAAACGACCACAGATGATGACACGATTGCAGTGGCTCGCAAAGGTCTCGCGCTTCGGTTCCCACGCTTCGTTCGTTATCGACCCGATAAGAAACCTGTGCAGGCGACGGAGAGCGAGCAAGTCAAAGAGCTTTTTCAACAGCAGCAGCAACAAATTGACCATTAGACTGGTTCGGCTCGATGAAAGTAAACACGTCATTTTCATTGATATGCACTGCTATTTCTCGGCTATTGCTACTACTACTTTGTATCAAGGTCAACCGATGACAACATTCCGTAGCAGCTCTACGCTTTCCCGACTTGAGCGACTTCAAACACGTTCGCTCTGGATGGGCGAGTACTCTCCCTGTCTTGCGTAGCGCTTGTACAGGGTCAATAGAAGGAACCCGCCACCGAATGCGGCAGCCACACCCAGGCACCACATGAGGACCTTGTAGCCAAGCGGAGTGTCCAAGGCCTTCCGGATCACCACGCTCGGGTGGCTTGGGCCAGCCAGGAGGTGTGCAGCGCCACCAAAATCGCACGTGGCACCTTCCTCACGGTGCGTGTGCCAGTACTTGTTGAAAACCCAGTCGGCACGTTCCTCAAGCGTTTTGAAGCGCTTTTTGAGGTCCGTGCAGTCTACCAGGCCATCGGGGTTGCCACAGGCATAGTCCAGACCGCTGGCGAGATCATCGCGGTTCGCGCCACGCTTAGCTGCACACTTGAAAGTCCCCTTGTCTTCAGCCAAGCAAGCCGTGAACACCTCGTCAGTGATGTGGTAGCTGGACACGTTCTTGGGGAAGGTGCCCTTGCGTACGAGGTCGAGGAAGTTCCAGCGCGAGCCAAACTCCGTCTTGAAGTTCCAGAAGTACCAGCCGTGACCCACCGCGAACGCGTTGAGTTTCTTCAGGTTGAGGGTGCGAGCGAACTCACGCTCCTCTTGTGAGTCTTGTTGACCAAAACTAGTGTTGCTCGTAATGGGGCACTTACCGAACGACGGACCGGACTGACCAGTGCCGTACGGGCCCTGAATCGGCTTCGTGATGTCCAGCGGAGTACCAGGGAAGCCATTACCGAGGTACGTACTGTGCACGGGGCAGGGCGTGTAGCGGCACTGAACCTTAGGGAAACCCGGTAGGTTGTCATTGAAGCCATTCAGCCACATAGCGCAGTTGTCCGTACCAAGTGACCACTCGCCCACGATCACCGGCATCATGGCGTTCTCCATGTCAGCAATTGTGAACTTCTGCTGACACGCGTTGGCGTAGAAGTCGGCCTTGGTGCCAGGCGTGTTCCAGGCCTGGTAAATGTGCGTGTCCAGCGCAATGTCGGGACACCCGCGCATGAACTGCGACCAGTACTGTACACCGAAGCGGAACGAGTCGTGCAGCACGAACTTCCAGTGCGGGGCACGGGCCTTCACGCGCTTGTACGACCGCCAGTAGTAGTCTTTTAGCAGGTCAATAGGTGTGAGTTCCCAAGGCTCGTTCACAGGCTCCAGCCCGATGATGGCCGGGTGCTCCGCGTATCGGTCCACCAGGGCCGCTACTGTGTGCAGCGAGTGGTTCAAGTTATCGTAGCTGATGGAGCTGTACGAGTTGTTGCTGAGATTGAACTCTCCAGCCCACCCAGCAGAGCGCAGCGGCCAGTGCTCGAACGTCGTCGTGCCAACCGGCTGCGTACTGCCGATGGACGTCCACTTGACCCCAGCGGACATTCCACTATTGTCGAAGCCGTTCTGTGAGCCCTTAAGCCCGTGGATGTCCAGCAGCAGCTCAATATTGTACTTTTCCGCCAGATCAGCCACTCGGTCGAGCTCCTTGACGGCTCCGTCCGTGCAGCCAATGTAGGGCTCGTACGGGTTGAACATCCAGTCGCCCACAGGCACTCGGAGCGAGTTGACGCCCGCCTCCGCCAGCTCTTTGATGTCGGCTTCAGTGACCCACGTGGCCCAGTGGATGCGGAGCTGGCGATTGGCCTCCTCATCCCCCAGCGCCGTGCAGAAGGTGTAGATGTCCATGGCCGTTTTCTCGGGCGCCTCGTCGCCGTAGCGCTGCTGCGTGTTGAGGAACTGGTAGAAGAGCGAGGGCGTGATCCACGGCTCCAGCACCAGCCAGCCGCCCAGGTTGGCGCCGCGCACCTGGCGGTTGAAGGGCGTGGCGTGTCTGTCGCTGGAGCACGTCTGGTTGTCGTCGTTGGGGCGGAAGCTGTCGAAGAAGTCGACGTGGTTGGCGGTGGTGCGCGCGAACGCCTCGTCCTCGTTCTCCCAGAGCCACTTGGCGTCCAGGGCGGCGGCGGAAGTTGCGGACAGCAGCGCGGCGGCTTGGAGTGCGAGCGCGGCCAGCTTCATGGCGAAAGGAGACTGGGGACTTGTGCGCCAGGCGGCAGATTGCGAAGTGAGATAACTCGAATGACGACCGACCGACGATTGCAAAACGGGATTGTTTTGACAAGATACGTAGTGAAAAAAAGATGGCTACAAGTTGAAGCGGGACTCAGGTAAATTATTGTCTTATGCGCTCTATGGCAGGTAGGGTTCTAAGTTAAGGAGGATGGCGTTGTTTGAATCAGTTTGGCCCACTCCATTTGTACATTAGCTTGCGTTGAAATCGCTCCAGTATGGCAATCACACCGCTGTAGCCAAGTTGACACTTTTCTTAAGATGCCTACAGGTACAGACAACGCACATGTCTCGTTGGGTCAGGAACTGTGAGTTGTGTATCTGTTGTATTTTGTGCGTCAAAAGTGTCGCGGAAGAGATGTTGGCTGCCTAGCAAAAAGGCGGAGATCGCATTTTGCGAACTGCTACAGGTTGTGTCAAAATAGTCATCCTCAAAGACACAGCAATAACGCCTCTTCAGTTCAGGTTTAGTTAACACCCTGAACAAGATCAAACCCGCTTTACTACTGAACATCGAAGGCGCTCGAGCGGATTGGACGTGGCATTTCCCGGCAGGTTTTCGTCTTACTGTACTGCCAGCATTCTTCTGCAGCGTTCGTGGATTGATACCGCTTCTGGCGTGGACACCTGAGTTGAAAAAGCGGAAACCCAACATCATTCCCAAAACAGTTTTCGTATACAAGTTGTCCAAACTCAAAGAAGAGCCCGACGACTAGGACTATTCTCTTTCGCTCCATGTCGGGCAAGGGATGTGTCTAACTGTTTCTGTAAAGCGGGAGTCGCGATGAGCCGTCGGGCTGCAGCTACGCCGTACAGGAGCGTAAGGCTCTTCTTGTTCGCTCACCACAGCAAGTCAATTAGCCTATCGAGGACTGTCTACTACGGTATTCGTCCAGAAAGGTAAAACGTGTTGATTCCGAACCAGCACGGGTCGCTCGAAAGGAGTGTGTGAAATCGATGCTATCGAGAAGCAGCAGCGCTATAGATGGCGAAAGTCCACGTGGTGATCGCAGCAGCTTCAGATTCAGCACCAGAGAACTTGAAAGAAGGCCATGTGCGTCATGTGGTCGCACTTGTGTAGTTTTGTGTGGCTTGCTGCTGGCTCGGAGAGTCATCGTCCTTGTCCAAGTCGCGACTGCCAAAAACTGAAGCACCGACCGTTACAGACCTGTTCAGTAGTCAGACCTGCAGGCTTCGGACCAATCGCCGATTGAATCGGTGCTTCCAACACTTATCCGCTTGCGTGTCATCGTCGTCACTTCACCCGGTCGAATATCCGCCCCACGTCCTCTCCTCTGCCTTCCTTCGTGTCTCTCGCAGCTTCAACGCCGAGGTGTTGGCGCTCTGTACTCATCAATCAGTCTCGAGTTCGCCCTGCAGCAAGAAGGTCCACAATCCCCACCGCCGACAGAAAATGCGTCTTCAAGCGATCCGCCGTCTAATGGCGTCGAGTGCGACCGTCTCCAGAGTCACTCGCCCGTGGGGGCGCGCGGCTTCTCGTCTGCACTAGTCGACAAGCTCCAGGACGTCGAGCGCGTCACCAAAGTGGCGGAGCTCGCCAACGAACATGCCGTGCGCGTGACGTTCGAGGACGGGGCCACCGCCAAGTTCCACAAGCTCTGGCTGCGTGACCACTGCCACTGCGAGCACTGCCTGCACCCGGACACGCGCCAACGACAGCTGGACACGGCCTCCATCCCCATGGACACACCGTTCCTCGATCTCCAAGTCACGAACGCCGGTGCTGTGGCCATCCACTGGGACGCCCCCGTGCGCGGAACCCCGTGCACCACCAGTGAGTTCGACGCGCAGTGGCTACGCGACCACGCGTACGCCCTGGAAGGCGGTGACGCGGAGGATTCGGCCACTGCTCCGTACCCAAAGTCGTATCGTCAGCCGCGCGTGACAACCAAAGAATTGTGGGCCGGAGCCGACTTCGAGCTGCCCACGCACGACTACAGCAAAAGCGTGGACGACATTGAGCCGCTCATGCGCGACCTGTACACTTACGGTCTTGTGCGGGTGGCCAACACGCCCAACTCGATGGACGCCACGGAGAAGTTCTCCAGGAAGATCGGCTTCGTGATGCGCACCATTTACGGGACAATGTGGACGACCAACCCGACCAACGAGGAAGAGACGTACAATGACACGGCGTCAACCAACTTGGAGCTGCTGCACCACACGGACGGCACGTACATCCGCGACCCGCCTGGGCTGCAGATCTTCAACTGCGCAGCGCAGGCTGGTGAGGGAGGCGAAAGCCGCTTCGTGGACTCGTTCCACGTGGTGCAGACGCTGAGGAGCGAAGACCCGGAAGCTTTCCGCGTGCTGAGCACGACGCCGCTGCCCTACTTCACTGTGGACAACGACGCACACATGGCCACCATGGAGCCGCTCATCCGTGTGGACTTTGCCAACAATGTGGTGCAGTTCCGCCACAATGACTACGACCGTGCACCGTTGACGCACCTGAGCTTCGAAGAGGTGGGCGAGTTCTACAAGGCGCACCGCAAGCTGCTGGAGATCATGCGCAGACCGGAGATGGAGTTCTGCAGCAAGCTCCAAGTGGGCGACATGATCGTCGTGGACAACCAGCGTGTGATGCACGGACGCCACGCGTTCCAGGGCGGAGACCGCGCCCTCATCGGCTGCTATATCGGCCGAACGGAGTACGAGAGCCGCCTGCGGGTGCTCGGGATCATTTAAGCGGAGCACAGAGGACTGTAGTTCGGACACTGGAGCCAAGGAACGAAGAGGACCACATGAAGTAGTGTGGTGCCCTGGAACTTGATAAATCTAAGCACAAGTTTTGAAACTTTACTCGGAAAGGTGATGCACGCCTACCAATCTGTTGACTTACAAGTGCATCGCATTGTAAGTGTTCCTCTCTTGCTACTTCGAAGTACTTAAGGCATGCACTCGGACTGACGATTGAGGCAAATTGAAGATTACATTATTCACAAAACACCACTTTTTCCTAAACTATTTGAGAGGCGAGCACTCCTCTCTAATCACACGCTCTTTCCTCGCCCACTATCACTGTCTACGGTTGTCTGCGTCCGCCCAGTGTCGTCAAAGTTGCTATTGTCGAGAATTGGCGGCGCAATAACCGAGTCATTCCCCTGCCGTGAGCATGCGCCAATTGCCGGCGTCGCTCCTCAGCAAGCTCAATCTCCAACAGCTGCACAATATCCTCAAAACTTGGCCGCCGCAGTGGATTGTCGTGCCAGCAGCGCTTCATAATTTTGGTTAACAGTCGAGGGCAGTTCCGCGGAATGGGCGGGCGAACTCCACTCAGCACAGCCTCAGCGACTGCCAGCACACTGCCAGGGATGTCTGCATACGGCACAGCACAAGTGAACAGCTGCCATAAAATGACGCCGAAGCTGTAAACATCAATCTTCACAGAATACTCAGACGTGGCTTCATCCTTCAAAACCTCAGGTGCAGCCCAACACGCACTCCCGATGTTGGTCGTCATTTGCACAGTAACATCCGCCGACGGAAAGAAATTTGGCCGCGGAGCCACCACGTCCCGAGTGCGTAGCAGTCGAGATTCGCCAAAGTCTGCAACCTTCAGCATCTCCTGCTCCGAGTCAAAGATGCAATTCAGCGGCTTGAGATCTCGATGCACAATAGGCACTGGGAGTCCATGCAAGAAGCGCATTCCGACAGCAATCATGTGCGCATATCGCAAGCCACGTTCATACGAAAAGGGCGTATTTCGGTTTGCGTCGATCACGTCCTGCAGCGTTCCACCTCCAAGATACTCGTACACAATGTACAGGTTGATGCCACTGGTGTAACAGCCGTAGGTCATCATCACACACGGGTGGACCAACTTTGACGACAGATAGGCTTCCTCCTTGATATGTTCCATACACTCCATTTGCGCGTGCTTGAACGTCTTCACAGCCACCTCAATGGACCGCGAGACGGGGCCATCCACATATCCCCCTTGACGCCATCTCGCCTTCAGCACAATGGCAAAAGAGCCTTCTCCAACGATATTGACCGGGTCGTCGAACTCAATACTATTCGGATCAATAGCTTTGAGCGACAGTCCGAAGTCGAATGCTTTTCTACAGCGGTGGAAGTTCGTGAAGGTGATAGCAGCTGTACACACGCCCAGAACGTCGAATATGGACTGCATCGCAAATGACGCGATGGTCGGCACATTGGACGAGTCGGCCACCTTCAGTGCTGTTAGGATAATGAGACTCCCCAGCACACGAAAAACACCATCAGATACGACCTGGCCACCTTGTTGAGTCTGCCGGAGGCTGATGTCGGGTACGATTCACCAATCGTGCGTTTGAAGCGCATGTAGAAGATGAAATTGAAGCCGAACGCCAGCAACGGATAGTACACGTACAGAATGAGGCGGCAGGTCGGGTAGAGGCAGGGTGAGAAGGTCTCTTCGTCGAGGATCTCCTCCTCGGTCTCTGATGAAGACCCAGATGATGAGTCTTCATCATCTTCATAATCGTACGTGTCTCCAGACCTGTAGCCCACCAGAGCCAACGTCACGGCCGCCACCACCGACAGTAGTAGCACATTCATCGTGTACCGATGATATCGTCGCTTGGCACTCTGTGAGTCCATCAGCACGTCAGCGTACGACACGACCGACCGATACATGTTGAACGCGATTGCGCACGTGAACGAAATCTGCGCGAAATTGAAGAAGCACTCAAACATACAGAAGAAGAGATACGCCATGTCGGTCAAGGCCGACGTTTCCAGCATCACCCGCAGCAGACTCGTAATCCAGTACCCGCACTGCACACAGCTGAGCTCCAGTACAAACGGGTGGGAGTACGTGCGGAAACTCCGGAATGTCACGTGCATGATCACCACAACGAGAGACATCCACAACGACAGCACCATCAAGATGCAGTGGATGTAAGTGTACGTGTCTGTAAACACACTCGTACCGCTATCCGACCCGGAGTCCGACTCGGAATCCTCCGAGTCAGAATTCGACGTCGATCCACTTCGTAATGTCGTTCCAGAGCTTGTGGAGCTCAAATCTGCCTCCGCCCCAATACTTCCCGAAATGTCCACTTGCCCACTCCCACTTGCACTACTTGACGTTGTGTTGGTTGTGTTGGTGCTGCTCTCCAGCGAGTTACTCTGGATCTCCACCCCCACGCGAGCAATGAGAATGGCTGCCACCACGAAAGCCGTGAGCGTCACCCCGATACACGCGATGAAGATGCCCATTTTCTTGCGAGCTCTGGCTCGGTGCTGGTTCTTCTCCAGTAACCGCGCGCGCATGGCTTCGACCTTCATCCTCCTCTTCAGTCTCCTCCTGTTCCGGTCTTCGTCGTCACTTACTGAACTGGGCGCGAACGGTCCGTCGTCCAGTTGGTCGTCGTAAGGCCCGGGACTCGAGCCGCTACTGAGGCCAGGAACCCCCGACGTCAAGCGATTGTGGTCCATCTCCACGCTCTGCTCGTCCTGATTGGGCGTAAAGTGCGCCATGTACGCAGGCGAGTCCGACTCGCTCTCATCCCTCCGGTCGGAAGTAACTGTAACTGTAACTTGGAGCTCCTTCTCCTTTCGAACCTTATCGCTGGTACTTCCATCCGTGGAGAGCTGTGGGTTACCGGCAGAAAACCGGTTATTGTCTTTGGAGCTCATGGACGACGCGTACGACTCGAGGATGCTGCGCACGTAGAGCTCCTGGTCGAGGCTGGGGCGCGGCCGCTTGTGACGCCTGCTCGTCACCTTCTTCCACCACTTGACGCCGCGGCCGGAGCTGCTGGCACTGCTGCAGGAGCTCGTGAGTTCGCTGGCGGTGCTCGCGTTGCTGTTGGCGGATTGGTCCAAGGGCGGCAGCAGTTCCGGCACGACGGACACCTCGGAGGACTCGCGCGGAGCCTTGCGAGGCGACTTGGCGGAGGCCATTTGGCATGTGGAATGGACTTGTGCGGGCAGCGACGAGAAGAGATACGGTAAGAAGTGCGTATATGAGATGGGATGTGGAAGGTGGATGGAAGTATAGAGGTGGGTGTTCTTAGTAAGGACGCATAATTTCCCAGAATAGAGACTTTAAAGGATGAAGGATATGTGTTGTGAGAGATGCGCAGTTTCTGGAGTACTGCGGGCTGCACCATCTGCACAGAACGAATGGGCTCTGGAACAGAGAGCAGGGACGGACATACTGAAGGCAAGTGATTATCGGTGGTGTGGCGGACACACACCGGGCGGGTGCAGAGGAGCAACGAGCTTCGAGCCGGGAAGGCGAGTTCCGAGTGGCCACCTGGGGCAAATTGCGCTCGCACGACCAGTTTCGACCAGCAATGGGGTTCACGCGCGAAAAACAGCGAGTTTGGCGAGGGTTTGCATGGGCGTCCAGTGGATGTTGAAGTCGCCTTTTATTAGCGGAGCCCGTTGGCAATGGCTTGCGAAAGCGGTGTTGGCAATTCTCTGGCAGTCTCTGGACAGCGATCTGGTCACTCGACTGGCAATTATGATCCATTCGTGAGACTCGCAGTTCAGAGCTGAACCGCCGGAGTTCAGCGGATCTCGAGTGTCGAGGCTATCAGCATAATGTTGAAAATAGATCCCGCAAACTATTCGAATCACCTACAAAGCTTGCTTCTCAGGTCTGGCCAGTCGACTTGCGAAAATGACAACACTTGTCGTAACACAAGTTGGAGACGTCGGCAAACATTTGAAGTGATATCTGTTCATAGACTTTATCCTGGCGACAGCGTTTTGAGCTGCAGCGCTAGATAAATTGTCAAGTTGTCGATTGATTGCGTTGGGTAAAAAGTTTCTATAGGCAGTGATCAACACCCTACTGCTGGGCCACGCCGTTGCCACAGCGGGGGTCGCTGTCGGCGCCAAAGTCCTTGCAAACTTCTCGTCCGAGCGCGTTGATCCCTTCCACGACCCAAAGGCGGGCGTTGGCGAACACAAAGACCTTGCCCGGCGCGAACGCAAAGTTGTTGGACGTCTCGCCCAGGTAGATCTTGCCCAGCAGAATCCCCTCGGGGTTCCACACGTGCACGCCGTCACCACAGCCAGCCCAGAGGTTTCCGTCCGTGTCCGTGTGCACACCGTCGGGGATTCCGCTGTCTGCAAAGGCGAACACGCGCTTGTTCGTCAGTCTCTTGTTGTCCACAACGTCGAACGCGTAGATGGTGGCCGGGCGAGTGAGGTCCAGTTCAGCTTCCTGCGCGCCGGTATCGGAGACGTACAGCGTCTTGTAGTCCGGCGAGAACTCAACGCCGTTCAGCTGACGGTAGTCGTCGTCCACGACCTGAATAACGCCCGTCGACGGCTCAAAGCGGTACACATGACGGGGAACCTGGGGCTCCGTGCGGAAGTTCTGGATGTGGCCATACATGGGGTCCGTGAACCAGAGATCTCCCGTCTCGGGGTGCTGCCTCACATCGTTCAGCGCACTGAAGTTCCGGCCGTTGTAGCCGATGGTCAGCGTCTCGGTCTCGTTCGTGTTGACATTCACAGCCAGGAGCTTGGAATAAGCCTCAAGGTCCCCCTGGTCGCACCAAATCTGCATGGGCGGCGTAGTGGACTGGTCGGCACCGGGCGGGTAGTAGGACGAGCCACCGTTGGCAAGAGCGAGGTTCGGGAACTGGGTGCTGCTGATGGAGAAGTCGTCAAGCGAGAGGACGGTGATGTTGATATTGTCCTCCGCAGACTTGTAGTTGGACGAAATGTAGAAGCTGTTGTCCTCCTTGTTGTAGATGCCGCCTTCGTGGAAGGCCTCCCAGTCCAAGTCGGCGAGTTGGCGGGTCGTGGCGTTGGCGCCAATGAGGTCTGCAAAGGAGTCATCGTACGACAGCATGGAGATTCCACTGAAGTTGGTGTCGGTGAGGGAGGTGAGGTAGGCCGCACCCTCCGTAGCCAAAGTGTGGAGATTGACGTGGATGAGGGACATGCTACCGGTAGCAGTCTTGACTTGATCGGAAGCGGGAAATTGGCGAGTGAATTCCGTTGTCCACAATTGGATACTGTCCACTGTCAGATGTCTATTATACCCGTCGGATGATTTTAATCCGGGCTGAAGCGTAGGTGCAGTGGTACTAGACAGGAACGAAGGCACACCGGATATCTGGTAGCAAAGTTTGTACATGTACATGTGATGAAGTTTGTATGGAAAAGGCAGTCTAGAGAAAAGGCAAATTGAAGTCGATAGAAGGAAGGGGGCGTTCAAGAGTTGACTGCAAGAACAGAAGGACCGATGCATGTATTGTAGAGCTGTGTGTGTTGTTTGGTTGCCACTAATTCGCCTGCTGTGGGTGCATTTCCTTCAATACCCACACGGATACGAAGTAAAAGGGTATTTGACAGGAACAGGGTAGATTCAATCTTAAGCGACAAGATAAGTAGGTTCAGAAGAGTACCGACAGTTAAGGGTTTAAGGTACCGTCTTAACGTATTAAGCATACAACACGGGCACACCCGCAATGCATTAGTTTAGGCAGCCCGCGACAAGGTCTGACGTCGTGACAGGAGCTGACTAAGTTAATGACGAGGTTGTCTCCCCACGGCTTGAATCATGCTTGACTCGAGGAAGCCCACGTAGTTTCTAAGGCATTGTCCGGCCGTCCTGAACAGGACACCCTGGGGTCTTTGTCGTTGCTGCTGTCGTAAAAGTGGTGCTCGGTTGCCTCCGAGCTCGGAACTCTTGGAGCTCTTGCGTGCAGGGATTTCTATTACTAGTATGTCGCTCTTGCGTGTAGGGATTTCTGCTACAGCGGGCACTACTGTTTCAGTCGACCCTGGTACTGGCGGGGATATTACTACTCCTGTCAAATAAGATTGAACTTACCCTGTTCCTGTCAAATACCCAGAAGTAAAACCTAAAAATGCGAGTGAACTTTTGTGGGCAACCTGACTTTATTCTCGTGACACTGTCCGTCCTCTAATGGGAGGAATCCTTCAAAAGACTGAGACTTTACCAGGAAGCTACTACGTTACTTCGAAGTAGTAATAACTAAACCTAGTTAAATAGACTACCTTCTCTCTCTATCCTTCAGCCTCCTCACCTTTCTGAATCTCTTCTCATGTTGGTTGCACCAAGTGTGGGTTGACGATGTGTCCTGAACGTCGCTCGATTCCTGCCCTCAAAGTACATGTGCGGTAGGCTACTTCCGAGGTGGCAGCATCTCGAAGTCTTTGTCCGGATTTGGCGAAGTGACCGACAAGATCCGCGGGATTAATACCGGTATTGGGATCGGTCAAAGGCAAATCACAAGCAATTCCAGGCCTCACGAGCAATGATGCGTCTCTCCGTATCTCAGTCTCGGTGTACCGGTAGATCATGAGCGAATTCATGAATCGATGTGTCTTACGCATGCGCTCGTATGCAGAAGGTCATTTGCGCCGGAGAATTAGGGACAGGAAAAAATCTGCATGTCAGATCCTTACCGAAATGGAGTTGCGTAGTATGTACATGTAGCTACCGACTTTTTAGGGGTATTTGACAGGAACAGGCTAGATTCAATCTTATTTGACAGGAGTAGTAATACCCCCGCCAGAACCAGGTGGTTCGTCATATACGACCGAAGCAGTAGTGCTCGTTAGATACCCCTGCATAGCAACACTGAGCTCGTTAGAAATCCCTGCACGCCAAAGTCCCGAGCTCGGAGGCAACCGAGCACCACTTTTACGAGCAGCAGCAGCAACAAAGATCCCAGGGTGTCTTGCCAGGGCGGCCGGACAATGCCTTTATAAGTGCCTGAAGAAACTACGAGGATCGGCCTCGAATCAAGCGTGATCCAAGCCGTGGAGATACAACCTCGTCATTAACCTGTTAGTGCACCCGATGTGGCAGATCCAGTCACGACGTCAGAACTTGTCGCGGGCTGCCTAAAAATAATACATCGCGGGTGTACTGCCCTTGGTTGCATGCTTAAGACGTTAAGACGGTACCTTAAACCCCTTAACTGTCGGTACCCTGACGCCACCATCTGAACCTACTTATCTTGTCGCTTAAGATTGAATCTAGCCTGTTCCTGTCAAATACCCCTTTTATTTAGTTATTATGGGCATGCAACTTTCGGGGTAAAGACCTCCCTTGGCAGACGGGTCATGTTCAACAATTTCGAGCCTTACGTAATTTACCTTGTATTGTGATCGTCGAATGCTTTGTCCCTTCGGAAATGGGAGCTAACTGGAGGGAATAGGGTAATTTATTGCTAATAAACGAGAGCGCTAAAATATTAAATCATGGTATAATTCAGAGTTATGGCTTTTTAATCCGAGCTCTTTGCGCTGGGGCAGATTAATTAGATTGAGCATTCTGAAACCGGCTTAGGTACTCTGCATCCGCACGAACCCGATCTGGTTCACGCCACCATGTGTACGCGTCGAAAAACGTAGTCAAGTGTAATAGTGCGAAAAACAGCTTACCTCGCTCTTGTCTTCTTCCTTTTCTTCGTAGCACTTGCTTCTGACCTTACCGATTCAAGACTTAGCTTCTTCCTCATGCAAGCTTCTGTTACAGTCCTACTAGTAACTCAACCTACTTCAGTACCCTTGTACAGCTACTCTTCCTCTCTCCAGCCTCGTGCCTCCAACTTACGCGGTCAGTTTCTGCAACGGTCTCCGTTCACAACAGCCCGATACTTAGCCGCAGTAAAGGCAGGCGAATAGCCGAACTACTAAGGTCATGGATTGTGCTGCTCCATAGCATGTTTATATAAATGGTGGAAGCTCAGAATGCGCATTTGAGACCAAACTAAACCAAAGTATCACTAACGACGTTTTGAGGTTTTTCAAGGAAGCAGGTTTAAAGTCCTTGGTCTTTTCACGACTGGCTATTGCTGTCGCGAGAAAAACGTCAAAAACAGAAATCATCCCCTGTTCGCGTAAACTACCAATGTCGAGTGACAGCACCTCCGAGTCGGCCGAGAGCTGCAGCGGATCCGACGTCTCTCGCGGTGGCATCGCCTCGAGACCACAGCCACCAGGACACCCCCAGCGTGCCGTACAACAGCCGACTCATGGCAGCGATGATGCCAATTTGGTTTCCTTGTTGACTAATGTAGAGCCTCTGGCAACCACGATCCTGAAGCTCGAGGCAATCGTCTGTTGCTCGAAGAGCTGTTTTGTTGGAAAGCGGGAAGAGACGCGGAGCTTGCTGACTTCGCTCCGTCACACGACGAAGAATGAACATCGCACTTCGCTACTCACGGCTCTGGCAATGTGCGCTGCGTTTAGTGAGAAGAAGAACCAGGCGCGTGAACGGTTTGCGTACTTCGTTCCTTTTGTTGGTCCGGTCTGTAAGAGCGCATTTTAGTCCGTTTACGGTGTCAGTCATCGCACCCTGCACCTGTACCGAAAGCGCGTGAGGGATGGGATGGTAGCCGCCAAGGAGCACTCCGGCACTGCAAAAACAACGCCCAAGAGTTGGACGAGGAAGTATTGGTGGCCTGGTTCGTCAATATAGCGGATCTCGTAGGGGACGTCGTTCCTGTACGTGTTCGACTACACGACAAGAAGGATGGTACGAATCATCGTTACTATTCTTATGACGACTACACATTGCTCCCGTCGAGCTTCACGTGGGACATGCTGTTAATTGAGTACATCACGTACCTGGACGACCACTACATAGACACCACTAGACCTTCGAGGACCTCGTTTATCCGGATTCTAACGAAGCGCTGCCCTATGATCCGAATTCGCTCTCCGCGGGATCAGGTATGCGACCAGTGCGCTATTTACAAGACGCGCTTTGGGCCCGAAACCGACGCTATTGAAACAGAAGTGTTTGGGGAGCATGTCGCGGCAGCAAGGGCATTACGGTAAGCTTATTGTTTATGCAACTTATCGATTATACTAACACACACTGTTTATTTATTTGTTACACAGGGTGGAGTACAAGTCTGATACGGCTAAAGCGTCAAAGGACACGCTGGTCTTTGTTATGGATTACGCACAGAATCTCACAATTCCGCACGTGCCCGATACACCTTCGGGTTGGTACTTTCTGTCGTTTTTCCAGTGTCGATGTTTGGCGTCTTCTGCTCAAACGACGACACGCACCACCATTTCCTCTACTCTGAGAAGAAGGGGGTAAAGGAGCCAACGAAGTCATCACTATGCTGCACTACACACTTGATCTACACGGCGTGTTCGACGTCACCAGCACGGACCCCAGCCACGGACAACGCGAAGGTGTTTCGGTCACCGTCTGGTGTGACAACTGCGGTGGCCAGAATAAGAACTCGTACGTTGTTTGGTATTTGCTCTATTTGGTTGACTTTGGAGTCCTGAAGTCAGCGAACCTGAAATTTTTTCAGAAGGGGCATACAAAGAATGCCTGTGACAGAGGATTCGGTCACGTGAAGAGGCACATGGCAAAATCTTCGTGTTGGAACATGAACAGTCTCGTTGGAGAAGTGACGAAGTCGGCCAAGTCCATACACACCGTCAACTTAGACGAAGTGACCAACCCTTTCTGGGAGTTCAAGAGTTTCTTTGAGCCACGGTACAAGAAGTTAGCAGGCATTCAGAAGTATCAGATGTTCACCATGACGCAAGAAAAAGTCGGCCAAGTGGAGTGTCGGCGTTCGTCCACAACTGAGCCAAAGATGATGAACTTACTGCGGCACACGGTGGCTACAGAGAAGCCCAGCATTTCATCTTTTCGTTCAATGTGGCAGTCCATCCCAAAAGCGAAAGACCCAGTTTTGAACCCGGAAAAGCAACTGGACATGTACACGAAGGTCCAGCCGTACGTACCCCATGAGTTCGCTGGCGACCCTATATACGCGAAGCCAGCAATCGATATCGAGGGAAAGCCCGCGACATCAAGCGGGTCAGGCGCAAACGAATAGAAGAAACCCGGAAGCAGAAGATCGCAGATGCAAGCAAGGAGCGCGTCGTGTAGTGATACTTCAGTAGAGTGCTGATTATTCAGTAGTGATACTTTTGTATATTACAGGATATTCAGTAGTGATACTTTCGAATAGGTGCAGACATCAAACGGGATTGCTTTACCTCAGATTTACGCGTTTCTAGAGCGAATTAGGGAATTCTCTTTGCGCGAATGAAACGAGCCGAGCTTCATTCATATACATTTCCTATAAAAACTTTTTGGTAATTTATTTTTTGGCGGTGTCCTTGGGTCAGAGCGACGGGACAGACACTACACTTCGAGTTTCAAGATGGCCGATGGCTCAACAGCAAGCCAAGATACCTTAGTGCTTCGTGGGGTAAGTAGCTCAAAAACCTTATAAAGTCGTTAGTGATACTTTGGTTTGGTTTGGACTCATTTAACCATGGGCATTCGACGAGATGTGTATATATATATTATATATGAATCACAGGCGGCCCAATAAAACATAGTGTAATTCTGAGATAGTCGTTTAATTAGAGGCTGCGGTCCGTTTATATATAGCGAAGTGGTCTTATTAGTGGTCTACGATTAGCAAATAAATTGGACATAACCCGTGGTTTTCACAATAAATGTTCAGCAATTTGTACCCCTCGTAATTTACCTTGTAAATTACGTGACTATGTGGCCAATTTACCACTCGGTAAAGTCATTTCGCAGTACTACGAGTCGGAATCATCACGCAGACATCTGGGCACCATTACTTGCTATTTGAAGGCCTCCGTGGGCACTTCGTGCTGCCTGGACCAGTTGCTACTCGTTTTCCGCTTTACTGCTATTATGTGGCCGAAGAAGTCCACCAAGGACAACGCCTCCCCACAATTGATACCCCGACTTCTTTTAGTTCGATACAGCGGTGCGGCAGTAGTTGAGTGGCTTCCGTTCGGGCCCATGACTCCCCTTCTGGCTGAAGTTCGGCATTTTTCGACTTGTGAGAACCGTAACGTAACTGTAAGATAAACCCGCTACTTCAACCCATTATAACAAAAGTTTCCCGCTACCACGTGACCTGTAGAAATGGCGGGCTCGGATTGGTTGCCCATTACAACTAAAGACCCATAATAACTAAAAAAGTCGGTAATTTGGCCCTCTACTTGGTGTTTATGTTTTTTGAAATGGAGTTGCTTATCTGAGGAGTGATATTGACGACTGCTGAGATCCTGTCACCCGTGAAGTGGCGGCAAGAACGGTGGTGCCATCTTAGAGTAAGCTAAGTACGCCCCTCTGACAATCTGTTTGAGAGAGCTGCCAGCAAACGGATCCAGTGACGTAAAGCAGACGAAGTCATCCGAATTTGCTGTCTAGCCATTGCCACCAGCGTCTTCTCCTCGACTTTTGAGAGAAATGCTATTGTTAATTCTCATGGAAACTCCAGAAACCTATTGCAGCGGCTCAAAAGAATTATGAAAGCGTCACACTTGGGTATGGAGAGATATAGCCACAGTCTCCGCGACGGCCTAGCCCCTCAGCCCCATCGGAGCTCAGGAAATACGGGAAGCAACTGCAAACGCCAGTCGCTCGGTCTGTCCCCGAAAAAACAAACACAATCCGTGAACAACACGTTTCATATCTTCGAAAACAATTTGCTCTTACCGCAGACACCTCGCGCCGAGCACTCAATGTTTGCTTTCGTACCCTTCACGAGTTCAGCTACCGATAAAGTGGCCGTTGAGCTCGTGAGCGTAAGAGTTGAAGTGTAGCTCAACGGTGGAACGTCACCTTGCATGAACGTGAACTCGACAGTTGTGACTGAAGCAGCAAACCAAAAAGTGTTAGGTGCACGGATGGATAAATTCGCGCCGCAACAGTACGTACCAACGCCGGTCGCAGAACACACAGTAGAGCCCGCGTCAAAGGTTATTGTTGCTGTGCGTACACTATCGAGTGCCTGCAGTGCCGATTGGACTTGTGCAGTTCCAGCATTGGACGGAATCACTGCTGTCGTTTGTTCCCGGAACGTGAGTTTGAACTCGCCACCATCAGCTGTGCACGATAGCGTCTGCTTCTCGTTCACTTTTCCCACTTCGAATGGATCGGCACCCCGCGGACACGAACGCGCGTTGCAGTCGTGACCTCCAGTGAAATCTCCATATGCGTTCTCGTACGGTCCGAAGTAGTCGTTCGTGATGCAGTCGCATCCTTGAATTTTCCCGGCATCCCAGGTCGATATTGTGTTCGGTGTAGCGCCGTAGGAAAGTCCCAGCGGATTTCCCTGCGGGTCCTTGGCTTCGAACGAAAGCTGCTGGATCGTTTTGCACGTGCCTCGGCCATTGCATGTAGCACCAGCCACCAGTGACGTCCCCACTGGACAGCGCATCAGATCGCAAGCCGCTCCTGTGAATGGGGCGACACACGTGCAGGCCCCCGACGATGTACTGCACCATCCTCTGCCAGAGCACTGAGCCAAGGCGTGTGCCGTGTTGGGGGCCGTAGCCCCATCAAACCAAGCTGCACCCTTGGCGCACTCGCGTACCGAGCAGTCGTAACCTTCAAACCCGGAGTTGCAAACGCACGTGTACGCAGTTGCCACGGAGCATGAACCTCTACCATCGCACGCGCCGATGATCGTAAATGGACAGACTGCTGATCCGGACATGAAGCCGCAATCTCCTCGTCTGCCAGCAGCGGATGGCATTGCACCGTCGCCGCTGACAAAACCAGCGATGCATTTGCACACGCCAGTGGAAAAATCGCACAACCCGCGGTTGGAGCAGTAGACGTTTTCCCGTGTGCCAATTGTGGTTGTAGCTACAGTGACTGCGCCACCATTCGAGAGGTTGTTGAGCACTTGGAGCTTGGGGAGATCGCCAGGGTTGTTGGTGAAAGTGACGGACGTGAGGGTTCCACCCGCAGAGCAAATCGGGTTCGTTGCTGACACAGTCACGCCGTAGATGTTGTCCAATGCTTCTAGCGCAGCTTCGACGTCGCTCGACGTCGCTGTTTTGGCCAAGTTGGCCGTCACGCGCCCACGAAATGACAGCGCAAAGGTCCCCGTGCAAGAGCTGCTGCAGGTGCACCTAATAGCTTGGACAGCGCTGTCTTGTCCAGTTGTCAATGGGTCGTCACCTTTGGGACACTCGCGTTGAGAGCAGTCGATGCCGGTGAAGCCCGGATCACATTGACAGCCCATGATCTTGTCAGCGTCCCAGAGCGTGTAGGTCGTGCTCACGAAGAAGTTGCGATCGTCTTGTAACACAGCAGCGTCGCGCATACTCACGCAGCGTCCATTGCCCGAGCACGAATTGGGACACGATAGGCGTTCGCAGGCGATTCCTTCAAAGCCGGACTCGCAAGTGCAAACGCCCGTCGATCGGTCACAACGCCCCATAGCCGAGCACTCGGCAGGTTGGTGCGCCATGTCGATATCCCACGCTCGATCCACCCACGCCGCCCCCATCGGACAAAGTCTGGAAGTGCAAGTAGCCCCAGCAAAGCCTGGGAAGCACGCGCACCGACCCGTCGAGCTTTGGCACGCTCCGTGTCCGCTGCATCCTCCGTCACAGCTGAAAGCAAGTGCGAACTGGGCGAAAAGTGGTCCTAGCAAGAGAAGACCAAGCAAAGGAGGCGGCTACGGAGCTCGTGCATGGCGAGTGGTGATATCTGAACGAGTCGCCGCTTGGCTCAAAGCTGTTTTTGCGTTTGAAACGCCAGCGTTGCGGTCACGTTTCGTGCTGCTTGTTGCGAATTTTGCGGTGCTTCCGTCGTCTTGCAATTGATTCGGATACTTCGGTGGGGTTGGCAGCTCTGTCTGAAGTGACGGTGATTTCTGTTGGGGTGGGAGTCTCAGACGCGGAGGAGGAGCTGGTAAAGCTTGTTGCTGCACTTGCCGTTTGGCACGTCTTCTTTTGTTTTTGCCCTTACTTGAAGCTTTGAGGTGCTTGCCGTCTGCTGCAAATGTTGACAACGCTTGAATGAGACCGGCCATGCTTTTGCTAGCAACTCTGGGTCATCGTAGCATTTCGTCCAGCTCTCATCATCGTCGTATTCACCGAGTTTGGTATCTCTGTGCGCGTCCTTCACATTGTTTAGTGTTGCTGCTTGGGTGTTGGATATCTGAGTGGAGGCAGCGTCGGACTTGACCGTGTGGTGGATAGAAGTCAAAGATTCCTCCAAGTGGACGGGAGTCGAATATTCTTGGCGACCAGTCTTCGTGGGCGAAGAGCTCGGGAGTTCTGCTTGGTATTCTTTCGGCGAACGCGAGCGACGCAAAGCTGGAGGAAATTTGACTCCCAGTTGTCAGCCACATCGCGTGAAGGCAGCAGACTTTGCTTGAGCTTGCGATGCTGCCGCCAATGTTGTGGAGCTTCAGGTGGCGGAGCACCATTGCCAAACAACCTTGTTTCGTTTCCGCCGCAACCAGGCTGAATGCTTAGCAGAGGCAGCGGCGCCGGAGGATTAAGTTTTATGGGTAGCGAATTGGCAGGGGCAGTCGATGGCTCATGAACACGGGGCAGCTTTTCCTTTAGCTGGCTTTGCGGTGCAGAAGACGGCATACACTCGTCAGGTTTTCGCTTGGACTCTTGTTCTTTGTCGGAGTCATCGTCGAAAGCTGCCGAGACCACTGACCCAACGCCTGATTTGCGAGGCACATTGGAAGCCATCGCTGCTGCAACAATTTTCATTCTGCGCTCGCGCCCTGAAGCAGCAATTGCAGCATTTTCTTCTTTCAACGACAAAGTTCTTGGCGAAGGTTTAGTACTCGAGTGATCCTTTGTCTGTTGATGATGTTGCGCCTTGGCCTTTCGCTGTGATAGATGATTTTTCGACCAGTTTTGACTCTGTTGAGCTTGTTTCGGTAGCGGTTCTATCAGCTTTTCGAGTTGCTTCTCTTGCGATAATCTTGAGTCTGTCGCGTTGCGCAGAGTAACCATCCCGGAGGCAAATTTCGAGGTGGACAACGCTTTCTGGAGCTTTGGCTTGGTGATATCTTTTTCACAGCCTTGCGACGGGATCGTGTCTCGAGTTCTTCATCGAAGTCAGCAGCTCCCCACCCGCAAATTGCATCCAAATCGTCACGAATTTCATCCTCGTAGTCGTTCGCCATCGCAGCTCTACGACATCAACATGGAGGCAGTCTTTGCTACAAATAGAGACATCAAACACGAACAAATGACCACTAAACCACACGCATATTAATACTCCATGACTTGCCTTCCACCAAGGAAATAGATAAGCAGACCTGCGTCCACTGTCTGGTTGTCCAACAACCGTCGTCACTCGGAGCTGTTTCCTTGCTCCAATTCCGGATCCGTCTCAGCTTCTTTACTGATGCTGGCTGTCGACGTCGTAACGTCTTCTGGGTCACTGGGCGACTCCAGCATTGGACTTCGAGCGTCCATGTCGTCTGCATCGATGATCTCGAACGCAGCAGCTTTATCCCTCGAGCTAAACGGCCGGAGCAGTCCGTCTCGAGTCTGTGCGCCGACGAACCATCGTCGATGTCTTAGACTCTGCAGTTCTCCGTCCCAGCCGAAGTCGAACTGGAACCAGCGCTTAAACTGCAAGGCGCGACGGCGCGTGAGCTTCAGCCCTTTGGTGCCGGCATACAATACGTCTCCAGGCGTCTCGTAGTCCTCCAGCTCCACGCGCACACAGTTGTACGCCGAGACGCGGACTTGCAGTCTCAGCGCCGTGGGTCTCTGTCTGAAGGCCCAGTCCTTCTCACTCGGGTCGTCCTGCACCAAGAACAGCTCGTCTCCAAACCTCTTGGCAAACTTGCCAGAGTCTTTCAGTCTCAGATAAACTCTCTTCCCTGCCAGCTCTTCCAGCGTCCTGTTCCTCTCTTTAGTCACTTCTCGGATGGCCATCAACTGCAGCTCCAGTCGTTCCAGCTCTTGGGCAGATTTGGTTGAAGACGTCAGGAACGGCACCTTGGTCTCCGTTCTAGACAGCAGCTGCTTGGACCAGCCCACGCCCGTCGTGCACCACAGAGCGACATGTTCGCAGTTAAGTGACAGGATGCTGAAATGGCCTTGGCCGAGGCCTAATAAGAACCGGCAGCGTGCCAACACCACGGGCGGCGCGTCCGCGTGCGTGCGGTGCACTTCTCCTAATAAGGAGCTGGCTTCCGCTACGAGCGAGGAATTGTACTGCACTCGACGCATGTCCCGCAGTGGTCGCGCGTTCAGGAACTCGGACAGACTCGTGAGCTGGAACTTGGAGTCCAACTGGGACGCGCGCAGTCCCGACTTGCGGGACCACACGTGGGCCACTGAGATGTCGGCGGCGCTGGCCGCGGCCGTGAAGATGAGCCCGTGGTGCGTGTAGCGGAACGGCCAACGACTCGTGTCCCAGATGCAAATGTGGTCGCCCGGCCGCAGTCGCGCGACGTCCTGCACCTCGCACGTGTTCATCCTATTCAGGGGCGGAAATAGGCTAATGGCCAAGTCGTCTCTTGGTCTCGTTGTTGGTCGATCGTACAGATGTGGCTTGCTCCTCTGCCTCCCTTACACAGAGACAGGCAAAACAGATTGTGACGGCGGCGGTTAAAGCGAAAGTCTCACGTGGTAACGCAGGCCACCAGTTCTGGCTGACCAGGATTTAGCTGAGAGAGTTGGTGAGAGAAGCTGACTCAAGGAAGACCTGCACATCACTTGCATCGCGTGGAGGTACTGCTTACCTAGTACTACGTATTACGTAGTAGTACAACCCAGAAGAGGTTTCAAGACACTACGTTCTCCCAAGTGGACATGGTATAATATCCATGGTATTCCAACCGAGGTTAATCTGTGTGATTCTCTATCTTGTGGATCCACCAATGAGAGCGGCTCATTTGCGTACTTTTGGCCAATCACTGAGGCTTGTGAAAATTGGCAAAGTTCCAACCAATCCGACCATATTTAGTTGGAATATTTTGAGAATATTTATTATTCAATACAAAACCTCATACTAATGCATATTCTAAAAATATCGCGAGGTTTCCAACCAAGGTGACGGTACTTGCGCTTTCAAAGTTAGATCAGAACCAGCCGAACTGAAGTCATGTCGATTGCGTCGTTGGCCCCGGCCAACAGCAAGAAGGCGAGAGTGACGGCGATTAACTCCTTTACTGTTTTTCTTCAAGCCGAGAACGTGACACTTGATAAAGCTCACGTGCTAATTCGCGGTGACGCGACAGGTAAGGTACTTAGAGTTATGTTAGACAAGTATGCGTATTCTCTAGCTAGATCGACGGACAAGGCTCGCTCGACGAATACGTGTATCGCCTACTTTGGCAACGTCAAGAACTGGCTGCTGGACACGTATCCACAACAGGGGTCATAGTAAAGCAACAGCTGCAAAAGGTGCTTTCTGGGCTCGGTAAGTTCTGTAACAATCGGGAGGACGGTGGCTTCGAAAAGAAAGCACCCCGTGCTCCAAGCAAGATTTGCACAACATCGTTCGATTACTCTATACATCTGCGGCTGCGGACAGCATCTATTTAGATGCCTCTGTGGTTGTGATGATGTGGTACCTATACGGTCGTAGCTCAGACGCAGAGCAGCTCGAAAAGCAGCAGCTCTCAATACTACCTGGTAAGTCTTATCAATGTTTTTGCTATGGGGTATACTAAGTTCTTGCTGTTCAATTAGGTGGGGTATTATTCCTCCGTTTCAAGCGAGTGAAGACAGCATTACATCAGGGGTCTCCTTGTTTAAGGGCCCAACGGACTTCTTAACCTGCCCACTCTTTACGCTAGCTGCTGCTCTCGTAATGCAAGCGGCTCCAAACAAGCGCTTCTATCCTCAATTCCTCAGCACGAAGCGCAGCACTTCTAGCGCGAGTGATGTTGAGGAGTTGAGCCTCGTAGAGCTGCTCGAAGCTGACGATAACCTGGAGCCATCGTAAAGTGACCAGCAGTCTGCAGTCAAGCGATATGTACCTGGTGCACAAGCGTACGTGAATCGATTGTTAGTGGAGGTCAAGAAAGCAGCACAAGAAAGACAAATACGGCTCACACCCGGACTTACATCGCACTCCTTCCGCCGAGGTGCGGCGATGCACGCCAACGACGGTAGCGTGGCCGAGAACTGGATCCTTGAGCGAGGCGGCTGGCAGCTGGACCGCGTCAACAAAGCCTTCGGGTATATGCTGGGCACGACGCAGGCTGACCAGAAAGTCTCGCGTCTCTTGAGCGGGTGGAGCCCCAAGGAAGGTGCCCGGCTTCCATCTCTGCACGCTCTCGAACAACCACTTCGTGACCGCGCACGCAAGCTGCAAGAGCTGCTCTTTGTCAACACAATGGCGTTTGCCGACACATCATTCAACCTAGATGAAGCTGTCGCAGAGTGCTTGGCCGCAACGCTGATCATGCACTACCCCGACGCGCTGCTGTTGTCCGCGGATAGCGCTCTAGTCGTCAAAATGAGAGAGGCCATGTCAGCACGCGCGGTCGGGGAAGCAGAGGTGCTAGCGTCCATTCGGCTTGCCTTCCACCCCATCCCAGTGAAGACTATTCCCCATGAACGAAACAGCGTGTCGACTGAAGTGCTTGATCTCGTGAAGCGCCAATCTAGTCAGATCGAAGTGCTGATCCTACAAAACAAGCGACTGGAAGATAGACTGTTAGCTGTTGAGGCACACTTGCACAGACCATTAGATGAACCAACACCAAGCGAGCCACCTGACACAGTCACAGCAGCAACCGCGACAACAAACCAGCAGGATGAACGCACCGTACGCCCCAAGAGGAAGGGATCGCAGTCGCTGTCAGCAACCTGGTACCAGTGGTTTACAGCTGAGCCGCGTGTGTATGCGTCGCGCTCCGTAAAAAACAAAGCTGTACGAGTTTAGGCACGCTTTAGGATTCATGATGCTCTTCTTACCCATGGGATTTGCGCTTGACGAAGCGTCCGCTGCGTACAAGAGCGAGGTGCTGAACCTTGGTGAGCAGACGCAAGAGAACACGCTTACCTTCTTGAAGACAAACGGGTCTTCAGCGAGCCTCAACTCTATAATCGCCTCTGCATCACAAGCACCACAGTCAACCCGGGTTAGAGGAAGCACGTAGGGGTACGTATACACGGAGACAGTGAGATGGGTGGACGTACGGGGAGAGGTGGTCGGACGTCGTATCTTGACAGCGCTGGAGGCGCACAGGCTCCACGCGGAGTTTCTTCTTGGCTGGGGGCGGCGGCTCCGAAAGTTGAATGGCTGCACACCACGCGTTTGCGCGTGTGTCACTAAAGGAAACCTAAATGTCACAAAACTGATTTTTGTTTTATACCGGTACTGGTTGGAATTTGGTCGGACCTGACGTCCATATTCACTCAATTGTTTCAATCTGTTCCCTGTTACAGTCAAAATTAGTTACTACGTATCATGTTTGGCGCTGTCATCCTACTAGAGAAAACTTGGGGCGATGTCGCGCGATGGCGAGTGGCTTAGACTGGAAAATCGTCGGCTAGACCAATCGCCATAGCGCCGACGAACCATGTCTCTCTGAGTCTCGTGGAGGGTGCGGGCGGCGCTGCACTATGCTCGATGAGAGGGGCTGGGGACTGTGTTGCGGCGCACGCCCCAGACACCTTTACCACCCCCACAAGCTCCCGCACAAACGACAGTCAGCCGAAATCACACGAGCTCGGGGTCAAATAGAGGTCCGAGCCAACGCCTCAGCAGAGCCCCGTTCACGCCGATCCAGAGCTCTCGATCCAACAAACGCGCATCAGCTGCCTGAATACGTGTCTATTGCGGCCGCTAGCTTGGCGGTCCGACCCAAGTCGCCCTTGCATTCCTCTAGCTCCTCAACTCGTCGGCGATTGCTTCGACTCCAGCCGCACATACCACGCAGACACGCTCCACACTTCGACAACAGACATGGACATACTCTTGGAACTGCCGAGTTGTCATCTTCCTCGCTGTCCCTTCCTGCTCGAAACAGAACGCATGGCTGCCTCAAAGGCATCGTACGTGGTACTTGAAGTACAGCAGGGCCTGAAGTTTTTGATCCACGCGAACCACAGTAATTTGGTCGTCTTGGCGGATCAAGTTGCGTGCAGAAAGATTGTTTGTGCTTCTGCCAACGAAGGATGGACTGGAAGAGCGACTCGATGCCATTACCGCGCAGTTGTGCTGCTGTGGTTAAAGCAGTTAGAACAGCCTCTGCTCCCATTTGCGCTGTACGGGGACTTTGTATCACTCGCACGTGAGACAGAGACTGCACCTTTTGATCTGCGCCGAAACCTGCGCGCACTGCTGGAAGCGTTTCCCAAGAAGAACCTGTACGTCTTGCTTCGTTGCAAGGTGATCTACTGTGAGGGTCATTTTCACTGATCTCTTGTATTCCCTGCTGACTACAGAACAATGCTGGCGTGTCTGCTCTTCCACTTGAACGACGTCAACGTGTACTCGTCCAAGAACGGGATGGACGCTACGAGACTCGCGCACCACTTTGCCACTTGCCGACAGTTCCAAAGGAGACATCGCCGCCGTGTGCCACCTCGTCGAAGAGATGATCACCAACGTGGACTCGTTCATCGACGAGAAAGAAGCTCAGCTGCTGGAGGACAACCGATTGTAGCCAAGCTCTGTATATCCCTGTCAGCGCATCGTTGTCTACACCTGCACCTTCATGTACACAATGTGTTTGCCCGGCACGAGCGTCATACCGAGCGCGCGACTGCCTGGAGGCAGCATAACGCCATCGAAGCGCGTCTCCTCCTCCTGGTCCCGAGTCTGCGTCTCTGCTGCCATCGCCGCCTTGTCTTTGCTGTTTTTGCTGAGATTGACGCGCGTGGGTGCGAACTCGCGCGCGTCCTTGAGGATCACGTTCTGGTGCTTGTCGAAGCAGTGGAAGCGGCCCACGACCACGCGCCCGTCCGAGATGCGCAGACGCACCAGCGACCCCAGCAGCTTCATGAGCTCCAGCGTCGACGCGCCCACGGGTGTCACAGCCTCCGCGTGCTGCGTCTGTTCTGCATCGCCCTCCTTGTCCACGTGCAGCGTCACTTGCGGGTGTCCATTGAGCGACAGCACAGCCGGCGTCTTGGCCAGCAACCCCATCATCGTCAAGTGGGGGTTAAAATAAATCCCACATGAAAATGTGGTTTTTTTAGAATTAACTAAATAATTAAGAAAGGTTTTTTTATTTAGAATTATTTAAGAAAGGGCCCGAACTCCTCGGAGCATTAGTCTTAATGTAGCAATTTAGAATGTTCCAAAACCATTTCACTTGAAGTTTGTATGTCTGTACTTTTCAGATTAAAAGACCGCTAATGTTCCGAGGAATTTCTGGCCCATTTCTGTGAATTTCTAATTGGTTTGTGAATTTCTGGCCCATTTTCGTGAATTATATTTTTGTGAATTTCCAATTGTAAATTTCTACCACATTTTCAAGCTAGTACCAGTTGCTAGGTCGGCGATTCGAGTCCGCCTCGGTTCATCGATGTCATGCTCGGCAGTCGCCCACCTCGTCCGCTTATCATACTTGCTAGTTCCGCTTCGTTGAAAGCGGTTCGTCCGCCTGCGGAATAGGCGAGTCGACCTTTTGCTGCCAGAACATCGCGGCCAGTGCGCAGATCATCATGGCGGGAACGCGTATCCAGCTTAGGTCAATGTTGGTGCCGGACGGAGGAATGCGAGACTCATAGATGTCCACGCGTTGGTTCGGCATTCTTGCGTCGTCGACTGTAGGGGTACGGCAACGATCACAGCAAACCCCGCCGGGTGCACTGCCAGGTCCTTGGCGGCACTTACAGCTAGAACTTGTGGGTGTGGAGCAGATGGGTGGAGCGCTTGAAAACCGAGTCTACCAGTGAGCGCTCTGAAAGGTATGTTGGATGCACCTTCTCGCCACTTCCAGACAATTGATACAGCACCAAACGCGAACTAGAACCCAAAAGGAGAAACCCCGACATGGTCTCTGCAATCGCTGGTGATTCGCGACCTAAACCAGGTAATGGTGGTCGTCGTGGTAAAAGTTGATCTACCAAAGTGCACATGACTGGGCCTTGTGTTTCTCCTTCGCTGATGTCAGCGCGCTGTCGCCAAGCACCGAGGTTATGTAGCTTGTACACAAGCCCGCGACCCGTCGAAGTCCCAACGTACAGGAGAGAGGGGCGCAAGGGGTCCACGGCCAAGCTGGTGAACGTGTGACGACCTGGTGCTTCACACTCTACCGGAAGCAGCAGGGACGCGGATGCGTCCACGAGCAACACGCGGCGTCGTGTAACTAGTGCGACCAGCCCTCTGCTTTGTATCGGATCCAGATGTACGACACCGCCGTCACGTGAGCTGATCTGCGGGTGAACATCGTTCACAAAGCTTCCGTTTTTACCATTATAAAACGTCAAATGTCCGCCGGAGCTGTCACTCACAACCACGATCACGCGGTCGTACAGCGCCACAACAGCCACTTTGGCTTGAACGTATTGCCACTCGCGGTTTAGCGTAGCTCCAAACACGCGTTCCACGTCAACGTGCAAATATCTTCCGGGACCTGGCGTTGTTAGAAGAGATGTGGATTGCTGCAGCCACGGAGGTTGCATTAGATCTCGTGCGCTGAAGCTGTCCTGCCCCACTGCGCACTGCAGTTGGTCTTCTTCTACGTCCCGCTGCGGCTTCAGCCGTCGCGGATCCCCGAGACAACCCGGCGTCCATGCCAAAGCCTCAGCTTGAACAGGGCCACCTCTCCTGACGTCGAAACTAGAGCCAAGTGTGCATTGCGCTCAGACGAGAAGAAAACATCGACAACCTCGAAAACTTCCTGTCCTGGTAACGATTTCAGATCCAGCGCATGCTGCCACATGAGTTCGAATGTGGTCGGGTGGAAAAACTTCACGACTGTTGACTGCGGGTCCAGTACCAGCAGGAATTGCATTGGTGGCACGTCATCAGCGCCAGCCTTGCGTTGGGGTGGCATTTGCTGTCTTCTGCCCACAGGTGACGCGTTGGGGCGAAAAGAGACCAACCGAGTGAGTGAATTCCGTGGCAGTGACAACGCGCCTTGGGGTTCGAACCAGTCGCTGAAAATGGGCGGAGAATCGCGTGGTCGGTGTCTCCGCTGTGGATTTCTTGCCACGGACGCTGTCTCCACCGAGCTCGATTCGTTTTGCTTGCTTTGACGTTGAAGCTGATGGATCGTGCGGCCGAGCACCTCGTGCTTGCGCTTGTAGAGCCCCAGAAGCTGCTTGGTCGCGTTAATTTCAACTTCTAGCACGTGGTTCAACCCCACGCGCTCCGTTGCTGCAACGTCATCCTGTACTTGACTGCAATGCGCACAGCAGAGCAATCCCAACCACAGCGAGAGGAAGCGGAGACCCATTGCTGGCCCACTTGTGCCTCTTCGTTCTACATGGATACACTCAAACGCGGTTTTCGACCAATCGGGTTGCTTATCATGTAACGATTGGTCAAAATAAACGTTGCCGCAAAAGTTTCCTCCTCAGTCGGCAACTAGTCAAGAAGAACGCGGAGCTTGGTCGGAAGGCGTGACAAGGTTTCCCTTCACCCGTCGTTTCCTTCTTCTTCTCGGTGGCTGCTCTGCACCTCCCGCCCGCTGCTAAGTCCAACGGCAATTTGCTTTGGCTTGCGGGCAGAAGGAGCACGTGGCAGCTCGAAGAGTAAAA